>OX422223.1:360706701-362072951 GCA_949130495.1 Sambucus nigra | reverse complement strand
TGTAATTTTCCTTTATATTCCTCAATGTACTCTGATCCTTTTGCATATTAATGAAATGAGAAGGTTTCTTTCCCCAGTGCACTGATTTATTTTTTCCTTTACTACTCTTTTATGGCCTGTAGTTGGTTGATGTGGATAACTATATACCAGCCACTTCTCAATTGGGAAGAATGCTTAGTCCTGATGTAAGTCCTAAAGTTCATCATACCTTTATGAGAATTTGCAAATCACTGCGACTGAGGAACAAGCGTTTTATAGAGTAGACTGAGCTCATTATTAAACTGAAAAACAAGCTCTAAGAGATGGAAGAAGTCAGTGCCTCAGTCCAAGAAGAGGTGAATACTTTGAGAGCAAGGCTTCTAGATGATTCTGAGATCAACCAGGTTGGAGAAATTCTTCAGCGGGAGAATGAGGCTTTGAGGAGGGAAGTCTCGCGACTCAGGGAGCATGCATCGAGCATCGCTCCTGCAGTATTAAGAGGTTCCTCCTCGTCATGAGCTGGAGCTGGACCAAGCGATATTCCTTCTGTGATGCGAGGTTCTACCATGTCGAATGTTTCACGAGCTAATACAAACATAAGAAGTCTAACTGGGGAAATGGAAGAGCTCTGTGGCGATGTCCAACGAGCATATGTGATTGCTGCTAGGCTTCAAAGCGACGTCACTCAGCTGAGGCATCTGTTTAAGAGAGGGACTCGGAGAGTATGGGCCGATGGTTACGACCAAGGTTGGTTAGATGCTCCGATGAGGCTGATAGAGTTTGAAGAGCTCGCCTTTATCAGGGGATGGTTGAGTGCCCTGAAGGAGCTGCAAATCCCAAGGAACTCAATTCTCCGGTATCGTCATGAGATCTCTCCTTCCACCCTAATGCCTAATCCATTCCGGAGAGATGATCAGTGGATCCCTATTGATGCCATCCCTCGGAAGCTATTAGAGTTGGATGCGAATGAAGTCGAGGAGGAGCTAGTTCCCCATCTCGATGACGGTCGAAGAGTTCAAGTGGCTGATTATCTCGTTCAAAGGCCTCGACCTCATTGAGATTTTGCCAGTAGTAACTCTGTATACATTGTAATGAAGTAATGTAATGTTGATATTTTAGGTGAGCTCGCCGACTAAACATGGGTTGTATTTGTTGTAAATGTGATGAAGTAATATAAAATTTATGTTCTGGGCAAATTTATCGATTAAATAAATGTTGTATATTTTCCACATCTTTTAGACTTTGCTCAATAATCTTAAGCCTCTCTTGGCTGATTAGATTTGTAAGTTTGCATTGTCAAGTGAGTGTCCATCCAGTCCAGTATGCTTATGAGATACCATTCTGCCCCACTTTACCTTTTAGGTCGTGTCGTCACACTCCCTTAGGCCTAAGTGTGGCAATTGGCGATGACACACCTGGTGTTGGATGCTCTATCCGATCAGGATTTTATTAACCAAACATTATTTGGCAACTAATTTTGACTTGGCCATATTGCCTAAGGATCTTCTATAGGGCTTCATATATTGCCAAGGGCAATGCTAAGAGGTTTTTCGTGTTTCATAAAGAAAACCTGAGGAGGGTGATTTCCCTGCTTAATGTAATGATTAGTGTGCCTGTCACTTGGAAAGGGTGTGTGAGTTATAAAGTTTATATACTAGTTAACTAACACTTCGTAGAATGCAACTGCTAAATAACTTTTATTAATGATAAGGAAATGAGCTTCCAATTTCAGAAGTAAAGAACAAAAGAAGAATCTATAAATAGAATTTCTTAAGATTGGTTGTATTCCATGCTCGAGGTATCTCTCTGCCTTCCAGCGTTTCTAAGTGATAGGCTCCTCGCAGATCATCTCTTGTTATCTTGAATGGTCCTTCCCAATTTAGCCCTAACTTGTCGCCCGATGGTTTTACTGCGCTGCCCAGGACTTTCCTTGGGACATAGTCCCAAACTCAAAATACCCTTGGATTGACCTTCTTGTTATAGTGCTTTGCGAGCTGTTGCTGATAGCTCGCTAGTTTCACTAAGGCAAGATCTCGGCATTCGTCGTCTAGGTCAAGCTCAGCGAGCAATGCTGCATCATTCTGGCCCTGGTCGATAAGGGTGGACCTCATAGTGGGAAATCCTTCTTCCAATGGGATGACTGCTTCCATTCCATACGTTAGTGAGAATGGCGTTTCCCCCGTTGCTCGACGTGGGGTAGTACGGTAGGCCCACAGAATATGCGATAGTTTATTCACCTATGCATCTTTGGCTCGTTCTAATCATTTCTTTAACCCATCGATCATCGTCTTATTAGAAGCCTCGGCTTGGCTATTGCTCTGAGGATAAGCCATCGAGCTGAAATGGTGTTTGATTCCGTGCTCATTACAGAAACTCTAAAAGGAGACGCTCTCGAACTGTGTTCCATTATCAGTGATGATGATTTTGGGGATACCAAAATGGGTGATTATGTTTTCCCATATGAATCTTATCATATCTGCATCTCAGATGTTTGCTAGGGGTTCCACCTCGATCTATTTGGTGAAGTAGTCAGTTGTGACCAACAGATACTTGCGATTGTCGGCAGCGGTAGGAAGAGGCCCTACAATGTCCATTCCCCATTAGGGAATGGCCATGGGCTGGAGAGTGATCTTAGGTCGCTGGTAGGTTGATGGACCATAGGAGCATGAAGTTGGCATTTCTCGCATTTGCGAACGTACACTCCAGAGTCTCTTTTCATATATGGCCACCAATAGCCTTCCTTCATTGATCGGAAAGCCAATGATCTTCCTCCAATATGGCCTCCACAGATTCCCTCATGGATTTCATATAGAATTTGTTCGACATCCCTCGGGTGAACACATTAAAGGTAGGGACCGAAAAACGATCTCTTATATAGCTTGCCCTCAGGAGATAAGTGAAAGCGAGCAGCTTTGACTCTTATCTGGTGAGCGGTCTTCTTATTATCTGGAAGTGCGCCATACTTCAAATAGTCCCTTAGAGGATCCATCCAACTGGGTGTTGACTCAATTTGGAGCACATGCTCCACGCTTGGCAGCTCGTTGTTACGGTTAATGCTCGGATGAGCGAGGAAATCGATGGGGATTGTTCTTTTTAAGTCAGAATCGATTACCAAACTCAGGGATGCTAGGGCGTCAGCATGCCTGTTCTGTCCTCTAGGAAACTGCTAGACACTGACTTCCTCGAAGTTGGCCATTAGCCTTTTTGCCAATGTGAGGTAGGCTTCCATTCTTTCATCTTTTGCATTATAGTCTCCACTTATCTGATTGGAGGCTAATTGTGAATCGCCGAACACCTGTAACTGCTTTGCCCCCAAAGTCTGCGCCTTCTGGAGGCCGGCTATTAAAGCCTCATATTCTGCTTTGTTGTTAGAGGATTCAAATCCAAGCCTGATTCCTTGTTCGAGGATTGTGTCCTATGGAGTGACAAGCACAATGCCTACTCCTGCCCCTTTGAATTGGAGGCTCCATCAACAAACAACTTCCAGACTCCCTCTGGTGCGTGATTCTTTCTTTGCTTCACGGGTTAAAGTTGGTCGAGAGGCTACTCGCCTGTAAATTCGACTATGAAATTAGCAAGGATCTGCCCTTTGATTGCGTTACTTGGTTGAAATTAGATATCAAATCGTTCAAGCTCTATTAACCATTTAGACAGTCTGCCCGATAAATCTACTTTCCTCAGGATTGCTTTAAGGGGGTGTGATGTAAGAACAATGATAGTGTGAGCTTCAAAATAATGCTTCAACTTCCATGAAGCCACTACTAGTGTAAAAGAGAGATTCTCTAGTGGTAGGTACCACTGCTTATCCTCTAATAAAGTCTTGCTCGAGTAATAAATGGGGTGCTAGATTCCTGCTTTTTCGCACATCAATGCAGAACTGATAGTGTGGGTGGAAATAGCGAGGTATAAGTACAAGGAATTGGTTTCCTGGGGTATGACAAGCAGTGGTGGTGAGCTAAGGTAAGACTTGAGCTTGTCCAATGCCCGCGAGCAATCTTAATTCCATTCTACTGTTTTGTTTCCCTTTAGGAGCTGGAAGAATGGTTTGCAGTTCTCGAAGGATTTTGAGATAAAACAGTTCAAGGCAGCGAGCATGCCGGTGAGCTTCTGCACGTCTCAAATTGTGAGAGGAGGTTATACCCTATTTACTGCATCGATCTGGTCTAGGTTAGCCTCGATGCCTCTCTTACTTACCAAGTACCCAAGAAATTTTCCTGACTGGACACCGAAAGAACACTTTCTTACGTTAAGTTTCATTCGATACTTCCTCAGGATTTCTAAGGTTCTTGATAGGTCTAAGAGGTAGTCTTCTTTCTTCCTACTTTTGATAAGCATATCCTCGATGTAGACTTCCATGGTATCTCCCATTTGGTCTTTGAACATCTTAGTGAACAGCCGTTGGTAGGTTTCCCCTGCGTTTTTTAGCCCGAAGGGCATGACCT
Organism: Sambucus nigra; assembly: GCA_949130495.1. Lineage (NCBI taxonomy): Eukaryota > Viridiplantae > Streptophyta > Magnoliopsida > Dipsacales > Adoxaceae > Sambucus > Sambucus nigra. The sequence continues at coordinate 362,068,530 of OX422223.1, read as the reverse complement.
TGTAACCGTACAATCCAACGGTGGTGATGAATGTTGTCTTGTCCTGGTCTGGAGTGTTCAGAGGGATCTAATGATACCCTGAGTATGTGTCCAAAAAACTCATTCTCTCGTGAGCTGCTGTGGCGTCCACTAGTTGATCGATTTTTGGAAGAGGAAAACTGTCTTTAGGGCACACCCTGTTAAGGTCAGTGAAGTCGATGCAGACTCTCCGTTTACTGTTATTTTTTGGAACTACTACTGGGTTGGATAATCATTTGGGGAATTGGACCTCCTGTATAGATCCTGCATCCAACAATTTTTCAACTTCTTTTTCCACGGCCTTTGCCTTCTTGGACGCAGTTCGCCATGCCTTCTGCGTGATTGGTTTAAAAGTGGGGTCAATGTGCAGCTGATGACAAACCACACTAGGATCAATTGCATGCAGCTCGTATTATTCCCATACAAAAACGTCTACATTGCTTCTCAGTAGAATCGTCAACTCCTTCTTTTCCTGGTCTGTGAGAGAAGCTCCAATCAAGAAGATCCGTTCATCGTCGTTACCTCTAGCTGTAACTTCCTCTAGGTCCTTGACTACCCGTTCAGAGGGGAGGAGCCTGGTCTCCTCCACTCCGTGCCTTTCGTATTTTAACTGCTGTTTCGAAGGTATCAGACCTTCTTGTTCTTCAACTTTATCGCTGGGCCTGTCGGCCTTCTTCTCTGGTCTTGGGCGGATGGCCGCTATGAAGGACTTTCTTGCCATTGCTTGATCGCCATGAATCTCCATTACTCCTCGCTCGATCACATATTTGAGCTTTTAATGGTAGGTCTAGGAGATTGCCTTCATCACGTGCAGTCATCCTCTGTCGAGGATAGCTTGGTATGGCGAGTCGATATTAACCACTAGAAACTCAATCATCTTGGAGACATTTCCTGCCCTTACTGGCAGCACAATCTTTCCCAAGGCCATAGTCACTTTGCCGGCGAAGCCAACTAAAGGGACAGTGGATTCCTTTAGGTCGGCGATGCTTAACTTCAATTTTTTGAATAGGTCGAGGTACATTACCTCGGAAGAGCTTCCTTGGTCGACGAGTAACTTGTCGATGTCATAGTTAGCTATCCTGAGAATAATGATCAAAGCATCATGATGTGGGGTTCTCACTCCCACCAGATCCTCATCTGTGAATACGATATGCTTACTATAGTCGACGTCGTCTGCTCGCCGACGCTTTCCTGACTGTGTTTTTACTGGATCGATCTGAAAAGCTTGCATCACTGCTGTAAACTTTTTTACCTCCATTCGAGCTGAATTTCCTTGAATCTGCTTCACATTAGATGCCCCATGAATTACTGGGAATTCATGGCCAGCATCATCTTCGGGCACGTTATCAGGCCTTGCTTCTCCATTGGCAGCAACTTTCTCTGCCTTCTTTTCCACAAATTCATTCGGATGCCCAGACTGGGCCAGTTCTTCGAGGTGGGACTTAAGAGCCTTGCAATGCTCGATCTTATGTCCTCCCTCTTTATGAAAAGCGCATCTCAACTCATTGTTCCTCTTTGAGGGATCTCCTCCCATCTTTTTAGGCCACTTAATAAATGGCTCGTCTTTGATCTTTACGAGAATCTTGTAAATTAGTTCTCTAAAGACAGTATTGACTGCCTGAAATGCTTTTGGCTCATCATTCTTGCCTCCGTTCTTAGATCCATTCTTGCCCCCATTATTTCCTCCTTTCTTACGGTTCTCAGTTCTGTCCCTGCCTTTCGTAGTAAGCTTGGTTCGACCGTTCTCTCCCATATTGAGTGATACGGCATAAATATTGCGTATTTCACCCGTTAACCTACGCCTTATTAGCCCCCTTGGGTATCTTAATCCCTATACTTATGCTCGTTAACCAGACAACCTCGGATTTCTATGTTAACATGTTTTGCAGGGGTTAATTGAGCTTTTGTAGGTATTTGGATGCTTAGTATGAAGTTCGGACGCTTTCCGGAAATGTTTCGTCGATTTTTGCAGCTTCGGGGGCATTTTAGTAATTTCAGCATTCGGGTTTGAATCCCGAGATCTTCACGGAAGTTGAAGCCCTCTGATTTCTCTTCGCGTGGCCGCTGACGGTGCATGATTCTGAGTTGTATCGAAAGAGTTATGGCATTTTTAGGATGGTTTTTACTTCAAATTCACACTCAAGGTCACATTCAAGGGCATTTTAGTCATTTCATAATTTGGTTTTTTGTCCCAATGTCTTCTTGGATGTTGTAGTCCTTTGAGTTATCTTCGCGTAGCCTCCGACCGTGCCTCATTCCGAGCTATAACGAAGAAATGGCGGCATTTTCCGTAAAACAGGACAAAGCTGCAGAATTGCAGACCTGTAGGGGCGAATCGATTCGCCCCAAAACCGAATCGATTCGCCCCTGCTGCAGAATTGCAGTTTGAAATTCCCCTGTTTCCGAATCGATTCGGACCATTTCCGAATCGATTCGGCTACAGTAAAAGTCCGAAAATCTGTATTTTTAAGTTGGTTTTTGGTTGAGTATAAGTGTGTAAACATTGTATTAAGTTGGGGGAACGTTTTTAGGTTAGTTTTAGTTAGGGTTTGGTGGGTTTTGGGAGCTCTTCTTCTTCCTTATTTGGTGTGACAACTTTTGGGTGTTGTAAGTTGGATTTTCATTACACCTACCATTAATATAGCTGATTTCTTGATTTATTTCCATTGATGTCATTTATATCTCTTGCCTAGATTAATTTATTTCTTGCTTAATTAGTTTATTGCTTTGTTAATTAGTTTAATTCATTATGTACCCTTAGATAAATAGGGTCGGGATTTCATTTCCGCCATTTTCGGGTTTGGACCTCGAAAATTAGGTTTTGTGTAAAATTGCGTTTAATTGAAACCGCGTGTATTAAAGTGGGATTGTTATGCGTTTAACTTTATTTGTCATGCAACTTTAGTGTTTATAGCGACAATCCGAATTTAATCCGCGTGTGACCATTTTCAGTTAAATGTTTAATCTCGCAACTTTGGGTTAAATTCCTTCTTGTGTGATGTTTATGCTTAATTGAATATGCTCGATTAATTGCTTTCGAACCGTAATTCTAATTAGTAGTTGTTTAGCCCGTGTGGTGGAATGCAATCCCGATCCTCGCTTTCCTTTAATTTAGCATTAACTTATTCTTTTCTTTTGTCACCATAACCACCCTATCACCTTTTCATTTGTTTATTTTACACTTTTATTCCTGAAGTAATTAAACAATTAAAATCTAAAATTTAATCACTCCCTGTGGATTTCTTACGACACCCGACTTACCGCTGTGCTTGCTTGTCAAGTGTAGTAGTAGCTTAGGTTCTTTTGTTTTGAGTAGGCGAAACGAAAACAACGATTGTGCACTTACACGCGCACACTTTTTCCGCTCGACCAAAATGGCGCCGTTGCCGGGGAGTGTGTTTTAGATAGTAATTGTTTTATTATTTCGTAGTATTTTTCCTTTTGTATTTGTATTCTTTGTTTTAACCTTTTTTGCAGGATTTGCATACTTTGAGCGCTAAGAAATTTTGATTCACGGTTGCTCACTTTATTTCTCGGATTCTCCATCTACAAACAATGAGGTAATCATGTCCTACTATTATAGTTATTACGGTTATTCTAATGATTCATACTTTGGGGATAGTTTTCAAGTTTTCCATTTTCAAGATTTTCTTGAAAATGAAAGACTTGAAAACATTTATCGGAATGAAAATCGTTATTGGGAGCTTGAGTTGGATTCATTATTCGAATCCAATGACGATTCTTATTTCATTACTTTCGAAGACGAGTTTCAACCAAATGAGGAGTCCGAGGCTCTTGAGCCGAGGAAGCCTACTTTGGAAGAAACTTTGCTTCTTTACTCCCAAGGTTTGGAAAGCTTAAATGATACTGGAATGAGACTTGGTGCACTTTGCGATGAGATGAATTCTTATGCACAAAACAACGAGGAGGTGGAAACTTGTGTTTCACCTCAATTTTTCAAAGAATTTCTCATCGAGTGTGCATCTTTCTCCTCTGAAATTCAATCTCCTTCCGACGATGAGTCGATTGAGATTGAATTTGTTTCATCACCATATTCGTTTTCCGTGATCGAACCATTAGAATCACCGGTTGATTCCTATGAGTCGGTAGAAACTTTTAAAATTTCTACACTTTTTGCCGACGAGGACTCTTTACCGAACTTGTTTTCGATGGATGTAATCCCGACGTGTGCACCATCTCCCATTCCCTTTGAAAAACCTTTGGGAGATGAGTCTATTTTTCTTGGACCTCTAGTGTACCTTTCCCCCTTATTATCCAAATCCCCCATCGTCCGCCCAAAATTTCAAATTGGAGATGGTTCACTTTTTTCACCACCCACATGCCTTCCGTTGTTCAAATGGAATTCATATCTTTCGGGAGGCATGTTCACTTTGGAGGGTCCACCGTTGATCTTTCAAAGTCAAATCCCTTTTTGGGTGGATCCTCAACTATTTAGACTTATAATGTATAGTTAGTGTGAAGTCTAAATAGTAGGTTGTAAATAGTTAGCTTTTAATTTTCTTTCTTTCCTATTTTTCTTTCCTTTTAATTTAGTCTAGTGTAATTAGTTAACTTTTTGTTATTTGTTTTTGCTATGCTCGGTACTAACTTGTTTTGTAGATTCCTTTGGACTCGCGCTTATGGAGATCGCTCCAATTTTGGGTAATATCATTCTTTTCCTCTCTTTATGTTGTGTTCTTAATGCGCATTGAGGACAATGCAACATTTAAGTTAGGGGGTGTAGGATATTCTATCCATTTCATGTGTAGTCCATTGATTTGCTCACATTTAGTTACTGAGTATGCCTTTTTGTGAAAAATTTGAAAATTTTCAAAAATATTTTCTTTCTTTTTTCTCCTTTGTTGGGCATTTTGCCTTGTTTCCATTGATAAATTTCAATAATTGCCCGATCCAATAGACAACTCAATGATGCATGTTCTCGATTTTAGAAGTTATTAGACTTTAGTCCTCAAATAATTGATATTGTGAATAACTTCATGAATTAAACTTTATCCCATGAGCATATGCACTTTCCTTGCTTTATTGATTTGGTTTAAGATTTTTATAACTCGGGAATCTTTTGTTGCATGGTATATACTTACACCGAGTAAGCTTCGTACCTTTCGTCGTTTGTGAGTGTTATACACTATTCTTTCCTCTTTGAAAACGTTGAATTCGTTGGTAATCTCACTAATCTTTCATTTGACCGTTCATTAATTGAGTGCATACTTGAAATGTGTTACTTGATCATGATTTTCATATATTGTTTTGACTTGAGAATTGCGTAAACTTTGTGAAATGATCATAGGCAATCTTTGTTATATCACCCATATTAGCCTTGACCTCACCTTATATGTTTACCCTCGTTAACCCCTTTGAGCCTAAATACTAGCCTTTCGTTTCATTACCCAAAATCACATAACCAACTCCAAATTGGAGTTTTAAGCCATAAATACACCTTACATACCTTTGTTTGGAGTGTTACTTGGGATTGAATGTTGTTGTTGTATTGCGGTTGCAATTTTAGGCATATGAGAGTTTGATAAGCAAAGAAAAGAAAGTAGTGAAAAAAGTGAAGAAAAAGAGAAAGCAAAAAGCAAAAGAAAACAAAAGAGAAAATGAAAAAAAGAAGAAAAGAAAAAGAAAGAGAAGTTTGTATATGTTGTGTATAGTGTTCAATAAGCTTTGATTACTCTCCCCGATGATATATCTAATGCTAGTTTGGAAGTTACTTTCCATTTTTGTTATTGCCCGCATCCATCCCATTATCCCGAGTTTTCATTCCGAACACTTTGAATTCGTACATATATTCCTTCGTTTCGTACCTTAGCCATACTTACATTACAACCCTATTACAAGTCCTATGTGATCTTAGGTTGATGTAATTCAAAAGTTTAAATAGTTTTGATAATCTGTGAAAATGCATTTCGCCTCTTTTAGTGTGCGGTATCCTTTCATTGAGATTGCAAGTTTTTCATTTCCTATATAGCGTTCCTCATTTGTGACATGTGCGCGGCCTAGTTTCCATTTACATTTACTCTTTATGCCCGCATGTCCCGTGTATTACCTCCCTTTTCATAGTGAATTCATTTGTTGAGCGTAATGCCCGTGAGGATTGAATATGCTTGCCTTTATGTTTATCCGGTTTATTTAAGTTTTTACCAAATCACACTTTGCATATGCTCAATCCCCCTCCCACTTTTAAAGTTTCAATTATATGAGGTGCATTCAACTTGTTAATAACAACGGACTTTAGCTTGAATTCGTTCAATATGCTAATAACATGTTTGAAATCTTTTTCGTTATTGTTGAGTTTGTCGCATGTTGGGTTGGGCATATTTTGAGGAAACCATGTGATGTTTGTGGGTACCATCTCTGAAAACCCTCACGAGACGACACTCGTCCACTAGGGTAACCTAGGGGTTTAACGGCTTATTGCATATGCTAAATGCAATCGTTCGCCCGCGAAAGTGGCATTATCTTTTTATTAGTTTTTTATCCCATTTTGTACTTGTATCCTGCTTTTGGTTTGCTTGTAGTTCTTGTTGTTTCCTATTTCATTGCTAGGGACTAGCAATGTGTAAGTTAGGGGGTGTGATACGGCATAAATATTGCGTATTTCACCCGTTAACCTACGCCTTATTAGCCCCCTTGGGTATCTTAATCCCTATACTTATGCTCGTTAACCAGACAACCTCGGATTTCTATGTTAACATGTTTTGCAGGGGTTAATTGAGCTTTTGTAGGTATTTGGATGCTTAGTATGAAGTTCGGACGCTTTCCGGAAATGTTTTGTCGATTTTTGCAGCTTCGGGGGCATTTTAGTAATTTCAGCATTCGGGTTTGAATCTCGAGATCTTCACGGAAGTTGAATCCCTCTGATTTCTCTTCGCGTGGCCGCTGACGGTGCATGATTCTGAGTTGTGTCGAAAGAGTTATGGCATTTTTAGGATGGTTTTTACTTCAAATTCACACTCAAGGTCACATTCAAGGGAATTTTAGTCATTTCATAATTTGGTTTTTTAGCCCAATGTCTTCTTGGATGTTTTAGTCCTTTGAGTTATCTTCGCGTAGCCTCCGACCGTGCCTCATTCCGAGCTATAACGAAGAAATGGCGGCATTTTCCGTAAAACAGGACAAAGCTGCAGAATTGCAGACCTGTAGGGGCGAATCGATTCGCCCCAAAACCGAATCGATTCGCCCCTGCTGCAGAATTGCAGTTTGAAATTCCCCTGTTTCCGAATCGATTCGGACCATTTCCGAATCGATTCGGCTACAGTAAAAGTCCGAAAATCTGTATTTTTAAGTTGGTTTTTGGTTGGGTATAAGTGTGTAAACATTGTATTAAGTTGGGGGAACGTTTTTAGGATAGTTTTAGTTAGGGTTTGGTGGGTTTTGGGAGCTCTTCTTCTTCCTCATTTGGTGTGACAACTTTTGAGTGTTGTAAGTTGGATTTTCATTACACCTACCATTAATATAGCTGATTTCTTGATTTATTTCCATTGATGTCATTTATATCTCTTGCCTAGATTAATTTATTTCTTGCTTAATTAGTTTATTGCTTTGTTAATTAGTTTAATTCATTATGTACCCTTAGATAAATAGGGTCGGGATTTCATTTCCGCCATTTTCGGGTTTGGACCTCGAAAATTAGGTTTTGTGTAAAATTGCGTTTAATTGAAACCGCGTGTATTAAAGTGGGATTGTTATGCGTTTAACTTTATTTGTCATGCAACTTTAGTGTTTATAGCGACAATCCGAATTTATTCCGCGTGTGACCATTTTCAGTTAAATGTTTAATCTCGCAACTTTGGGTTAAATTCCTTCTTGTGTGATGTTTATGCTTAATTGAATATGCTCGATTAATTGCTTTCGAACCGTAATTCTAATTAGTAGTTGTTTAGCCCGTGTGGTGGAATGCGATCCCGATCCTCGCTTTCCTTTAATTTAGCATTAACTTATTCTTTTCTTTTGTCACCATAACCACCCTATCACCTTTTCATTTGTTTATTTTACACTTTTATTCCTGAAGTAATTAAACAATTAAAATTTAAAATTTAATCACTCCCTGTGGATTTCTTACGACACCCGACTTACCGCTGTGCTTGCTTGTCAAGTGTAGTAGTAGCTTAGGTTCTTTTGTTTTGAGTAGGCGAAACGAAAACAACGATTGTGCACTTACACGCGCACACTTTTTCCGCTCGACCATTGAGGCTAGTGACATCCTCCACCTTGGCGTATTTCTCGATGTGAGCCATCAGGTCGTCGAATAGCATGGCCTCTTTCTTTGACAGGGACTGGTACGGAAGGGAACAGATGGGCAGCCCAATTTTGAAAGAGGCCAATGCTACCTTCTCTAAGCAGTCCTCGACCTCATTGAATAACTCCTAGTACCTCTTCACGTAGTCTCGAAGGGTCTCTTGAGGTGACTTTTTCATTATTAGCAAAGCATCCATCCTTTTGGGATGGGAGCTACTAGTAATGAAGCGGGTCGTGAAGAGTTTGGATAAGGACTCAAAGCTCCTGATAGACCTGTGTGGGAGCCTTTCGAACCATTTATGCGCCACGTCATGTAGGCTTGAAGGAAAAATATGGCACATCAGTGCATCTCGGTGGTTCCAGAGGGCCATGGCTTGCCGGTACTGTCTAACGTGATCAATGGGATTAGTTTTTCCATCGTAAATCTTGAATCTCGGAATAGCAAACTTCTTGGGGGCTTCCTCTTCTTCTGTTTCCCTTGAGAAAGGGGATTTCATCTGGGTCTTGAGAGCTCGTCTAGCAAGCTCCCTGTTTGATCTTACGCCGCGATGTGCTGGGTGTTGGTCCATCTCCCTTCGGACCAAATCTCGTATGTTCTCATTGCTGTGAGATGGGCTCCTGTAACAGTGAGCCAATCGCTGGTTCTCGAGTGAGTCGCTGCCTGACTCATGCCTTTCACTCTTTTGGGATCTCCGCCTAGGGCTCCTTCCTCGGCTGTGAGACTTACTCGCCTGAGGGCAAGGAGTGCGGTAAGGACGTCGCCTAGGGTTGTAATGAAGCTCTCTCTCCATTCTTTCTAATTTTTTTTTTAGGTGAGCATTCTCAGCCTCCTGCTTGCGAGAGGACTCCCTTTGCTCTTGGAGCCTTGCCTCATAGGCATCGATCAGTCTGGAGATTTGGGTGGACCAGTTGGTCCTTGGCTTTCCTCTGAGGTTGGCCTCTGTGGGTAAACCATCTCATCTGAACGCCGAACTTAAGATCTGATCCTGCGAGGAGCAGGTTGTTCTTGGATATCTCCTACCTGAGGAGCATTACTGCTATGACCAGGCATTTCGAACTCCTTTGTTGGTGTGGGCTTTCTCAGGGAAGATAAACATTCCCACAAACGGCGCCAATTGTGGTGACAATTATTATTCAACACAAATAGATAAGAGAAGCGCAATCACCAATAAAAATAAAGAAGATAAAATGTCAAACACACAACAAGAGATGTACGTGGTTCAGCAAGAATGCCTACGTCCACGGTGGTGCAGTCAGTATTATTTATATATACTCTGGGGAGCGTTTATATAGAATACAGTGCGTGTCTTTTTCCCCATACTTAGGGTTTATTATATACATGTTTGTCTTCGGGGAGTGGGGGTGTTGGACTCCCCCACGTTTACCATCTTCTCCTGAAACATCTCTCAACGAGAACATGGGAGAAGACTTAGTCGTAATTCTATTCAGTTTAGGTAAGGGGTCTTGGACTTTGGGCCGCTCTAATTGGGCTACTCGTCCGGGACCATAATGCCAAATCCGGGTACCCACAATTATCATTATTATTATTATCATTATTATTATTGTCATTATTATTATTATTATTATTATGATGATGATTATTATTATTATTATTATTATTATTATTATTATTATTATTATTATTATTATTATTATTATTGTTATTGTTATTATTATTATTATTATTGTTATTGTTATTGTTATTGTTTTTGTTATTATCTTCTCACTTGTATTAGGTTTACCTAAATGCAAAAATAAATGTCGGACGGTACTCGAGCCTGGGAAAATTGCGTTTGAAAAATATGTAAAAACATGGTTGGACTTGTTGCCAGGCTCATGGATAGGGTCCCGTTTTGAAAAAGACGAAATCGCGCAAAAAATTGGACTGCATGCCGACCCATTATTTCGGTAGAGTTTCCGTTAGAAACCGAAAAACAAAATATGGGTGTCCTAGGTTTGACACCCATATGAGGGTATGCAATTGTTGGGTAGGGTTTCCCCCTTTGGAAGGACTTCCACGATATACGTCTTGCTATAGAGGGAAATCCGTACGTGTGGACAAGCCATTTGATATACCTGAGTGTACGTGAATTGCCTCACTATATACCTCATGGGGACAGTACGTGTGAGAGAGAATTCGATATACTCAACGTCATGACTTTGGGCAAGCGGTATACCTGAGTGAACGAGCTCCTTACGATATACCTCCCGTCATGACTTCGGTCAATCAGTCAATGGGGGGGGGGGAATCGTTCGATATACGTCGAAGGTACTTAGCCAATGGAAAATGAGAGTCATATCGCTTTGGCTAATTGTGACCTGCCGGACAAGCACCAATCACGAAGTGAGACCCCAGTTACGGGACAAAATTTCGTCAATAGCCATGCTCTTTGGTGATGTAATGTGTAAAATGCATGATTCTTGACTAGTATATTATGGATAGAGTATCTTTATTTATCACGATGAGTATTGTAGTAATCAAAAAGAATGTACAAGTATAAATAGTAAATCTAACATTGAGCATGAAGATTATACTCAGCATGGATAGGTGAGTGGTGTGTGAATATAGTGAGTGATAGTGAACCTAACCATGGATCAACCACAAGAGGTGTGATAAGTGTGAGTGAACATGGATATATACAGGTGTGATAAGTGTAGGTGTGTGTTAGTGACACCTAAGCATGGATATTCAAAGTGGTATGTGACAAGTGTGAGTGAACATGAATATATACAAGTGTGATAAGTGTAGGTGTGTGTTAGTGACACCTAAGCGTGGATATTCTAAGTGGTGTGTGCAACATGTGAATTTAAGTGATCCTATGTGTAAGTAGTGTGAAGTGTACATGAGAAGTATCTACAAGTGGATGAGTAAGTAGTGATATAACCATGAGGTAGATATGTATACGAAATAACAGAGGAGAAAAAGGGCACACACAGGTAGGTGCATACGCACACGAGAAGAAAACAGAAACAACCATGCAAACAGAGTCTAGTCCTGTTATGAAAGTAACTCCCTAGCGGAGTCTCCGCTGTGGACATCCTGGATCTCTTGCTCTTCCCGGGTAGAGAAAAAAGGGGGGATAAAATCTCGCGCCCTCTTACTCTAGGAGCGCTTTGACCGTCATCGGTCTGGGGTGAATGTAAATAGATGGAGTCGCTAGCATATTTTGCACAAAATAGGCAAAAGAACATGTTGTCGCTTCGAGAGAGCGACATCAAAGTTTCGGGGGCTAAGTTACGGAATGAGATGGTGTTAGGCACCCATCCTGTCCTTTCGGTCCTTCATGGGCTCGTGTTATTGTTTTCCTTAATTGCTCCATGAAGTGTGTGTGCATGTATATATAAATAGAGATTGGAATTTCCCAACTCATAACATGAAAAGGGTAGAGTGGGGTCATCCATAGGAATGTTCCCACAATAATATTTAGAAAATACGATGTATGCGTTTATCGAGATATTGATCATTATGATGAAATGATAATATATATCTGGATAAAATGCCAATAAGGATCACAAATATATATATATATATATATATATATATATATATATATATATATATATATATATAGAGAGAGAGAGAGAGAGAGAGAGAGAGAGATGAAAAGGTGACAAATGTGAAAATGAGAAAATTGGAAAATTGGACTCGAGTCTCGGGTTTTAGAATGAAATGCCTATGTATCCTATAAAGGCATCAACGTCCACGTAATTCACATGTGGCATAAGGGTGGGTTTATCCTATAGATTCAAACGATAATTTATTATGTGTGTGTAGAAAATATATTTTAGTTTTGATAAATTGTAATGGGTAATCCCATTAGAACTTATAGGTGTAATTGTCTTTTCTTTATTTATTTTTTTATAGAAAATAAAGTATGTGAAATGTAACTAATAAAAAGGTGAGATGTTAATGTGTATGAATTGAAATAAAAGCTAAATTATGAATTTATATAATTAATGCAAAAGTAAATAAGTCAATGAGAGAGAGAAGGATTTTGGACCTTCTTTGGAGAACTGAAGCTTGATTATGATCCTTGATGAACTCCCTTGAGTGTTGAGATGAATGTTGGATGAAAGAGAATGATATTTTGCTAAACTAGGTATAAAAAGGATGAAAATGAAACATGAAAAAGAATTTCATGAAAGGAAACTTCGTTGATTGCAAGAGAATGTTGTTGATATCACTGATATTGATGGATCTGAGGTGTGTCATGGTAGTGAGGTCATGCCCTCTATTTATAGGGTAAGGGGGTTCCAATAGTCATAGCCCTAGCCCTACCAATCAGCAGGTAACCCTAGGCACACTACCAATCGGTAGTCTCCTGCAGTTATTTTTAGAAAATGGTCGTAGAACGCAATCTGTTGATCTAAATTGCACACGGGGCATACCATTAGAAAGGTAATTTATAAACCTTTAAGAGTCCTTCCCGAGTCCAAAAGTTGACTTTGGGCCAAACGGGGCTTGGAAGCGCTTGTCAGTCCTTTGGATGGGAGATCGTTAGACGAAAATGGATCGTTCGTCTGAACGATAAGTTAGAATTGCGCACGGGCCGAACTGTTGGAAAGTTTATGCGAGGTACTTCAACATTCACAAGAGCTTCGCTCAGTTTGGAAAGTTATCTTTGGTCAATCGGGGCCCGAAAGCGCCCGATGACATTTCGGAGCAAAACGGGTCGTTCGTCAATACCATAATTTGAGCACGGAGCGTACCGTTGGAAAGGTTATTCAATGACCTTCGAAGATTCATTCAGCCTCGTTCGAGCTGAAAAGTTTACCTTGGTCAAACGGATCTCTGGAGCTCCAGTGGCCTCTAAATCAATTTTTGGGGGAAAACGCATCGTTTGTCCGAATGGTTATGCCGTTTTGAGCACGAAGGAGACCGTTGGAAATGGGTTTCAGTGCCTTTCAAAGATTCAATGAGATTTTTCTCTGACAATGAAGTTGGTTGGGGTCAAATCAGGGCCCGGGAGCGCCTAGTGGCCTCCAAATTGATTTTCGATAGTAAAATGGTCCATAAAAAATTGGCATTAATTATAAAAATTATCCATTAAATTTCGTCTTTTGAAATGTCATTAAGTTTTTCAAAAAAAATCTTGCGCAAATGGATTACACAATAAATTAGTGTAACAAACTCTGATACCAATTTGAGAATGCACAATGCGAACTAATGGATCAATATATTTATTAAATTCCCCAACAAACAAATCCAAATTTTAATCTTCAATTAATTATGCTGTGTACGTGAGTTAGGTACAAATTTCAATTTGCAATTAGTAGACAAAACATGCAAAAGTCAACAAGATGAGAAAAAATCCATTTGGAGGGGAAAACCTTTATTCAGCATTATTGACAGTTTTGAATACAATTGACTTACAAAACTCTTAGATACACTATGTTAGACGCGCAGAGTCTTTAAAACACCAACAGATACAACCTAACTCCAGAGTCATCCACAGGCAGCGATTTACCCTAAATATCCATCAATTTAGCCTTGTTTGTTCTTCAGTAGTGAAACCTCATTTCACTAAGTCAATCGTAGTGAAAAGTCTCTACAAAGGTGTATCACAAGAAACCTTCCTAATGTTAGTGAAAGTTATCTTGAATAATTCTCGGGGATGAGTAATATGATATAAGGTGTTTGATCACAAAAAGAGAACTCAAACGGTGTTTTTCTTTCTGAAAAATGGTTCTTAAGAACAACTACCTTATTTCATTCGAACGAATTTAAATAAGATCTTCTAACAAGATTATAACAAAATCATAAAATGACCTCATTTGAAACAACGTTAAACTCGTTCGAACACGAACTTCTAACGAGATGATGATACACCCAAAAGAAAATCGCGTTCTAACAAGGGACGAATTCGTTCGAACGAAGCATTAAAATTTTGAAAAAAATTCTTATAAAAAAGTTCCTTTAAGAAAACTATTGCCCATAAAAAACAAGTAAACCCCAGAAAATACTCAGAACCTTTTTACCACACTAAACTCAAACTTCTTCCAAGTGGTTCAGATGACCAGATCTTTAAATCTTTGACGGTCTTCAATGTAGTTTTCATGTACCGAGAAGTAGTGGCATAAATGTGTTTAGGTGTCATATTTGTGTAACGGGATACACCAAACCAAAATAAAAAACAAAGTAAGCAATAATAAATTTTTATCTTATAAGCCCAGATTCGACAGAAGAGTTACACTGACAAAAGTAAGCGTAAGTTGGAGTTTCAGGTGGGGAATTAGGTACTACTTAAGATTTCCCCGATGAAGGAGGTTATGAGATTTGAATCCAAGGGGAAGTTGGATCCCCAGTTTGTATATCCCTCCATGATACTGGATAGGGTGGGCACGGTGGTGTATTATTTGGCCTTACTCAATCATCTTAAATGGGTACATGATTTCTTCCAAGTATCAATGTTAAGGAACTTTATGAGGGATTAAAATTCCTATTAGCACATCGACCTTGACGATATTGAGCTGTAACCAGATGCGAGTTATAAGGAGTGACCATAATATATTCTTGATTGGAGAGAAAATATCTTTCGATCAAAGGCCATACCATTAGTTATAGTCTAGTGGGCACACTATAGCAGGGATGAGTCCATGTGGGAGAGAGAGGACATGCGTGCGAGGTATAGAGATCTTTGAGTTTAGGTATATAATTCAATTTCGAGGAAAAAATTCCTTATTTAAGGAGGAGGAATGTAATACCCCGTATTTGATATGCATTATCTAAATTATGAAATTTTATTTAATTTTCCTGCTATGAAATGATGTCACTATTAATCTGTTATATGTGTTATAAAACTCAATCGTAAAAAATAGAATTAATACACGATGGTTCATTAATTAAATATTTGGAACTAACTGTGGATTATGGGCAACTATGTAATCTTAAGGAACTTGGTGTCGGGGAATTCTTTGTTTGGATTATTATTCGATGTTGGGTCCCACTGATCCTGAAGTAGTTTCTTATAATACCGTGTCACACTTAACTAATAAATATTTAAAAAATTGATAATTGGAGTTGTAGCGGATAAAATATTAGTTTATTCAGATTATTAATTTGTTGGATTATATCATATTTTAGGTTGGAATTTGGGACAGTAGAATGTCTATTTTTACTTAAAATAGTTGGTTTGAAGTCTACTTGGTTATCATATGGCTTGTATATAGTTTTGGTCTATTTGGAATGGTATTTGGATCATTAGGTTGAGGCCCATCTAAGGCCTAAGTTAATTTTTTTGGTAATTTTTTCAGTTGAGGCCCATTGGAATGGTTTTGGTTTATTAGGAGGTGATTATACTAAACCTATTTCAAATTAGAAGTTTTGGAGATTAACCCTAAGGCTTATAGAGAAGATAGTTGTAGGGATTTAGAGAATTGGAAGCTTACATTTATCAATCTTGGCTAAGGAAATTTTACTTAGTTTAAGGATTTAATTTTGTGTTTGTGTTATAATAATAATTTCTCATTAAAATCTAGAAATTACATGTTTAATATTCTGATTTTTGATAAACAAATCTTAAATTCAAAATTAGCTTACTGTAAAATAAACTGTAATCACTTGTTAATATTGTAGAGAATATTAGTGATGAATCTTATATAATTGGACTAGATTATGAATGAAATTATTACACATTGAATAATGTTCATGAATCAACAGAAAGCTCTTATTTAATTTGATACTTAAACTAAATATGGGACTAATTGGGTAAAACTATGAAACTAGGGTTCATAATTTATACTTTAGAATTAATACTCAAATTTATGTTAGAATCTTGTAAAACTCGTTGATATAGGTTAGTAATGTTGTTATATAATGGATTAAATTTTTTCGTTATTAATGGCAGATCTAGAAAGATTGGAGGTGTTGAACTGCGTATATCTCATTTGAACAATGTTAGTATTTCATTAGAACAAGATGTTGGTTTCTGTTCGAACGACTTTTGTGTGTCGTTCATACAACTTCTACTAACTCGTTAGAATGAGCCGGGGATCTCATTCAAATGAATTTAGATGAGTTTTTTTTTTAATTCTCAATTAAATAGAATTTTTTGACATAATAATTCTGGAATATGGGTTATTAATCTTTGAGTGAATATGATTGTTATTATTTGATCTTATGTGTAAGCATACTAAGTATGAGAGCCTATGGGGAACATATGAGGAGCGATTTTGATAGGTCACGTACGATGTTGATCGCGCAGGTACCCTAGTGATAGAGATCGGATTTACCTTGGTCCTTTTACTCTGATCCTATGGATGACATACCCTTATACTGAGGGGGAATATACGGGGGAGTTCTAGCATATAGCCTTGGGTATAGAGGTCATGTGTTATGATAGGAATATGTAGTGATTATCCCTTCCTAAGGATCTAAGGTTAAGGACTACCTATAACGATACCTAGTATGTATGAGTGATCCCCGAAGGAAATAGGAATATGCCTTCATATTTATGTGTGGGATCATGAGTACCCATTTACCTGTATGTGTCAAGGACCGTACTTATTTGGATATTTGACTTGCGAATGTTTTTCAATTGTTGCCATACTCTCGATGTATACACTAGAATATATGTCCGAACGCTTTAATTAAATTCAACTGAGGATAATTATAAATAAACATTATGTCCACTCAGGTTTAGGATTAGATACTTGATATAATTAGGGTTGTTTAGGTTAGAATAACTTAAAAACAACGAAAATATTAGAGTAATATGCGTAGTTGTTATTTTATCCCAAAATTTGATTAAATTCTTATTCTTTGTAGACTTTATGTTAACATTGTTGTTGAACTCCATTTTAGGTCCTAGGTCGTCATTTCAACCTCAACCCTGATTTTCATTTTCTTTTCTTCCAATTTATTGATCTTATAGGATACTTGTGTCTAGCCTCCATTCTCATTCTTTTACTTTCATTTTACATTCTTGTCAAGTCGGGTATTATAGGAGTTACTATTTAAGTTTTTGTCAGAATACTATTTGGCACATGTGTATTCCGTGTGACGTTTTTTATTACTATTAGTTTATAGTATCAAATACTTTGATTTATTATTCGTATGGTTATGTATTAGTTATTTTATTTACATATGTTAGTTATTATTGTCTTTGTAAGAATGATATTATATTTTTTAGACTTCTGTGCTATTTGTTTTTAGACCTCATTCATCTATCTGTAGATTTTGTCGGGGGTCATAGTTGGTATCAGAGCATTCGTGGTTCTAGTTTTCTAGGAATATTGAGTGCGTACATTATTTTTTCTTATGGATTTATTTGATAATTTTGATCTTTATTACTAAGATTGTTGTAATATTATTATCACACGTTATTAATACGCTTTTGTTTACTATCTATCAAATAGTTAACTCTAGGAGATGAACATCATGACCTAGATTGGTTGTGAGCATCGAGTCGAAAACATCCATGCCTCAACCTCAACCGGGGAAAGTTCCATCTTTAATGTTAACAGTTTTGACTACCATTATTTCACAGAATATGGCTGCGATTATGACAACCATATGCCAAGAGCTTCCACCATCAACTATGGTCGCACCTATAACTTCAACTCATATTACATCTTCCCAGGAGCGAGTGAGGAGTGACTTTAAAAAAGGCCACCCACTATAGTTTTCTAGATCCACATACTTGATAGTTGCACTACAGTGGAGGCGCTACATGTAGAGGAACTTATGTGTGGTAGAGTGCACCAACGTTCGGAGGAAGATGTTGGCCAATTTCCATTTGGTGGGAAAACCCTTACAGTGGTGGCAGTCTGTTACAACTAAGGAGGGTCGGTCTTAGTTGACATTTACTTAGTTTTTGATGAATTTTTATGGGAAATATTTCCTTATATCACAACGAATACATCTGGGAGCAAAGTTTGACCAGTTGAAGTACAATAGTTGTACAATTATTGAGTATGAGTGGGAGTTTACCAGCCTTGGACATTTTTTCTTGGATATTTTTCGTTCGAAGGTGAAAAAGATAGATAGATTCATTTGAGGCTTAATGTGGAGGATCAATCAGGTGTTTTTTTATCAACTCGACTTTCACTACATACACATAAGTAGTGGATGCCGCTTTGCTTCACCGCCAAAATCACCGAGATTTTTAGAGAGAGAAGGATCCAAAGAAGGAGAAGGTAGGATTCGACTAGGGGCGGAAGACTATGGAGGCTAGTGAGTCGTCAAAGGGACAGAGAGTCTCAAAGTATAACCATAGGTGACAGACAATCAAGGATCATCCCCCTAAAAGATTCAGGGGCAATGACCAACGTTGTTAGGGCGGTCAGGGTTAGGGACAGAGAGGGCGGGATAAACCCTAGGGTTAGGGGCAATAAGGCCTCCCATTTTGAGGGTTTTCTTTATATATTGTGAGTAGGGACACTCTTTTAGGAGGTTCCCTATGGGCTTTCAGGTTGGATCAGCCCAGTTTTAACAGGGACATCCTAAAGGGCCATAGTAGTTTGGGCCAGTCCCACAGTAGTTTTAGGCATTGCCACCGGTGCGCAGTATCTGATTTTTCCACCATCGAGATCTTGGGCACAGGGGTACCCATAAATTCATTATGGACATTTGTTCAATGTCAATCATCTGGATCAATCAACACCACCTCAATCTATTAAGGGTATGTCTATGGTAATTATGCATAAGTTCTTTTTTATGCGGGCACATCACACTCATTTACTAGTTATAATATTTCTTCTATATTGGGTTATTTAGCGATTTCCACCGATGTTTCAATGCATGTTGATACCCCAG
This sequence comes from Sambucus nigra, assembly GCA_949130495.1. NCBI lineage: Eukaryota > Viridiplantae > Streptophyta > Magnoliopsida > Dipsacales > Adoxaceae > Sambucus > Sambucus nigra. The sequence continues at coordinate 362,049,497 of OX422223.1, read as the reverse complement.
TGGGTAGGGGTGATGCGTTAAATTAAGTTTTTAAGGATGTGTCATTTGAGATCGGTTGTTTGGGTTTTTCTACGATTTTGTTACTTGTAGACAGATAGACGTATGATGTTATATTAGGTATGGATTGGTTAGCACAATATCATGCTCAGATCGACTGTAGCACAATGGAAATCAAGTTTTCTACTCACGGGAATGAGATGTTCCTAGTTGCTATGCCTAGGATTGAGGGAGGGTCTACTACACACTTGTACTATATAGATGAACTTCGCCTGAGGAGGTCACCGTATCATTAGATTTTATTCTGATTGTCTAGACGTTTATAAATGTATTTGATGATGTACGTGTATTACCTCCCGCATGAGAGTTGTATTTTGTATAGATTTGGCATTGGGCACCACGCCTAATGCGAGGGAACCAAACTAGATGTCACCACTAGAGAAGCATGAGTTAAACGAACAAATTTAGCAGTTATTGAGCCAAGGGTTCATATGGGGGAGCATGTCTTCGCGGGAGCTCCAGTTCTGTTTGCGAAAAAGAAGGATGGTTTTCTCCAATTGTGTATGAAGAAGAAAGACGTAGCTAAATAAGGTCATAACATGAAACATGTATATATATTTCCACGTATCAATGATTTGTTTGACCAGTTGAGGGGTGAATAATTCTTTTCCAAGATCTATTCGCGCTCTGGGTATCACCAGTTGTGTATCCGGGAGGAAGATGTTTCGAATATGGCTTTTCTGACATCTTACGGATTGCATGAGTTTTGGGTTATGCCATTTGGGGTTATTAACATGTCAACGGTGTTTATGGACTTGATGAATATGATGTTTATTCTTGGATTAGTTTATCATTGTGTTTATTAATGAAATCTTAGTGTATTTTCAGTTGGAGGAGGATCATGCACAACACGTTGTACGCTAAGTTTTCTAAATATGGGTTTTGGCCTCGAGAAGTGTAGTTCTTAGGCCATGTTATGTCGGGGCTAAGGTTTTAGTGGATCCTAGAAAGGTATAAGAAGTAATGGAATGGGGAAAACCTACAATGCGTCTGAAGGTTAGTAGTTTATTTTGTTTTGGCTGGTAACTATAGGAGTTCATTCAGGGGTTATTATAGATTCTCAGACCATTAAATCACCTCACCCGTAATCCCTGAGGCGATAGGAATAGGACTTTGTATTTACGTACGGGGTCGTGAGTATCCCATTTACTTGTATGTGTCGGGAACCATACTTATGTGGATATTAGACTTAAGATTGTCTTTATTTTATTGTTATTATACTCACGATGTATACACTAGCATATATGATGGAACCCTCTGATTTAATTCAATTGAGGATAATTCTAATTAAACATTGGGTTCATTTGGGATCGGGATTAAACGCATTATATAATTAGGGTTGTTTGGTTTGGGATAAGTTAAAAACAACTAAAATATGAGAGGGAGGTGTGTAGTCATTATCGTACCCAAATTAGGTTAAATTATTTTTCTTTGTAGACTTGTTGTTAACGTTATTATTGAACACTATTTTTACGTCCTAGATCATTGTTGTAGCCTCAACCTTGATTCTCATGTGCATTTATTTCTAGTTTCTGATGTTATAGGATGTAGGTGTTGATCCTGCGTGCTCATTATTTTACATTAATTTACATTCCAATCGAGTTGGATATTGTAGAAATTATTATTTCAGTTGTAGTTATATTACTTTTTGAGACACTTATAGTTCCCGTGATGGATTTTATTACTATTAATTTATGATATCAGAGATTGTGATGGATTATTCATATGGTTATGTATCAGTTATTTTATTTACCCATGTTAGTTATTTATGTCATGCTTAGAATGGTATTTAATAATTTAGACTCCTGGAATATTTATATTTGAACATGGTCAATCTAGCTATAGATTTTATGGGGTGTCACAAAGAATGGATTTAAGTTTTCTTTGTGTTGGACATGTTTGTCCTTACAAATAATCATATATTTGTAGGAACGGTTATTTGAGAGACGGGATCTTCAAAATGAATGTAATGATTGTTGCACCTAAAAATGCTATTAATAATAATAATAATTCGTCTACTTAATTAATTGAGTCTTATCATATATATCATGTGTGAATTAAATACTAATTGTAAAAATTGCGTGGAATCAAAATTGGTAACAATGCTTAATTCACAGTGATATATATGACATAGAATTTATGCAAAAACTAGACTTGTAAAAAGTATTTTATTATTTTTATCGATGATTTCACAAGGTATTGCTATTTGTATATACTATAATGAAAAAACGATGCGATGAAAGTGTTCAAATACTATAAGAATGATTTCAAGAACCAACTTATCAAAAAACAATTAAGGCATTAAGAAGTGATACAGGTGGTGAATATGATTTATCATTCCAAAAATTTTGTCCTGAAAAGAGATTCATTCACAACACTATCATTCCTTATTCGCCTCAACCAAATGGTAATGTTTAATGAAAAATAGAACATCAAAAGAAATGATGAATTATATGTTAATTATCTCTGGTCTACCCTCAAACACATTGGAGGAAGCGTGGCTTTCATCAAATTATATTCTCAATAAAATGCCTCACAAAAAACCTACAAAATTCCCTATGAATTATTAAAAGTTTGTAGACCTAAATATAATTACTTAAAAGTATGTGGATATTTATCATAAATGGTTGTTCTTCAACCTATAAAGGTTAACACGTGACCAGAAACCATTTACTATGTATTAATCGGTTATGCCAATAATAGTAGTGCATATCGATTTCTTATTCACCAATTCGAGATTCACAACATGCTTGTTGTTACAATTATTGAATTAACGGATGATACTTACTTTGGAAATATATTCCCATATAGCGTCTCACATGATACGAATTCCCTGAAACAATATCATGAAGCTACGATTGGACATCGTCCAGATAATATAGACCTAAAGTCCATTAAAGAAAAGATTAATATTGAACCTAGACGTAGTAAGAAGAAAAGGACTTCAACATCATTCGATCCTTATTTTCTTACAAATTTGTTAAAAAATCATCCTCAAACACTCAAGGAAACAATGTCCTCTTCCAAAGCTTTATATTGTGAAGAAGTTCAGAATAGTTAAATTGAAACTGATGTGCAAAACTAGGCATGGGAATTAATGGATCTTACAATTGAAAATAAATAATTAAATTATAAGAGGATCTTCAAAAAATAGATGAAAGTAAATGGATCAGTTGAAAAATATAAATCAAGACTTGTTATAAAAGGATATAGGCAACAAGATTCATTGGTAACAATAATTACTTATACACATTAAATGGACTCAAAATACATCAAATTGATGTGAAAATAGCATTTTTAAATGGTGAATTGAATGATGAAAAATATATATAGAACAACCTTAAAGGATCATTGGTCCTAGACAAGAAAATAAAGTTTGTATACTTGTAAAATTGTTCTATGTATTAAAGGAAGATCCCAAATAATGGCATGAGAAATGTTATGAAGTCAACTAACTTTATAATTAATTAGAGTGGCAAATGTGTTGATGTCAAAAGAACTCCAAACATATATGTCACTTTGTGTCTTGACGTTGATGATATGCTAATTATTTGTAGAAATATGAATAATGCGGTGATATCGATTACTTATTGGATTCACAAATTTCCAATTAAAACATATTTAATTAGAGTCAGTCTTAAATCCAAATTAATTCCAATTTTATCTAAACCCTAATCTTGCATCTATGTGAACAATCATGCCATCACAAATAGTCACAAATTTCTAGACAAACAAATTTCAGCAAAAAATCCCCGAAAGGGAAAAACCTTTTATTTCAATAAATGTTTGCAAATCGCAACTTACAAAACACTTACAAAAATCTGCAATGAATTTCCGAAACAAGCTCACATAAACATCAACCTAGATTATCAATGGACTCCCGTAAGAACCCAAAACAACCACAACTCTATCTCTAACAAGGAACACCCTCGAGTCTTCCTAAGTGACCGCAATCGTCAACATACAACTCCCTTAAGAGCTACCAATCTAGCAGTAGAGATGGAACTCCACAAGAACAAACTTCAATAGAATTTATTTAGATTTCACAAATGATTCATAAATAATTAGGATTGAATTTGGTGAATTAAAAACATAAAAGTCCTAAACTTTGAAGACTAAAAGGTCTGCTAAGATGCAGTTTCGTTTTGCAAAAAGTCTTAATGAAATATGTCCCTAAAACAGGTATTTATAGCTAAACAAAAAAGTTGAGGCAGTAGTGTGTGACACCCCGCCTAATTAAACCTTGGGTGATCAAACCTTATTTTAATATAAACAGGTTTCTTAAATGGTTCATTCTTAGCATCACTGTCGAACGCCTTTTAAAATTACTAACCACCTAAATGAAATTAAAACGGGTGCCAAATTTTATCTTTCTTAAACAACAAATATTCCAAACCACACATTACCAATACTAGATATGAATGCTCAATACACAAAAATAATCTGAAAGCAATTAAAGTCTTGCCATAAACCACGGCCCAAAAAGACAACTACAAATCCATAACTAGAATAAACTGTAATAGTAAAGGTGGAACGACATGTTCCAACTAGAAATAATAAAACTGAGATCCTGCACTAGAAATGAAAAAGAGGAAGCGTCTAAACAATCCCTGCAACCTCCACACTGGCTGCAGCTCCCAAATCTCTGACATGAAATCAAGCTGGGTGTCCTTGTGGCTGGGCACCTAAAAGGTTTTTAAAATTTTACATAGCAAGAGTTAGTACTCAAAACATTTGACAATATTTTGCAAGCAGTTATCACAATTATGTTATTGATTTCACATATTAAGGTTTCGCACACTCCCTTGAACTTCCTCACCTCTCTTACGTAGTACGTAACTACCGAGGATACTTGGTCTACCTAGTTATACTTTCCATAACTGTAGTTAACTCATTTACTGTTCGTTGTCCTTATTCATGTAATAATTTCATCATGTTATAAATTATTACTAAGACATTTACATATCGTTTCATTGACTACTATTCTCAATTTGTAGATTATGCACATAGAAACATTTTGTCCCACAACAATGTATTTAATATTAGTTACCTCTAATATATCCTTTTATTACACACAAAGGACCCTTGGCTCGGAATAATTCATCGACTCCAAGTGAAAGTTGGTTCGGAATGATCCATCGACCCCAACTATCTACAAATATAAATATATACACATATTCTGGTTCGGGACTCTTTCATCGCGGCACCAGTTCAAAGTTTGGTTCGGCATTAACATCGACCCCAAATATATAATAACTTTATGTTAGTTCGGAAAGTCACATCGACCCTAACATAATTAGTTTAGGTAATATTCTCTTAACCCAAACCTATTTATATAGATATAGTAGGTACACACTCGACCTAATAAATCATACCCGTACGTAATATATTTTACTTATATTCTCCGTACTTATTAATTACAATTTCTCTCACTATTGTATTTATTAGAGTATTCGCGTAACTCTAAGGGTTCTAGTTACCCCTCCCTTAATTCAGTAGTTAAGTTAATTTTAACCTACTGGTATTTTCTTTCCGGAATTAAGTCTCACTCTTTCCGTAATTAAATTAACCATTTCAACTCACGGCTAAGTCAATTGTTCTATCGTCATTCCATTTCTCCAACATTCTTACTCAATCATTAGTGGAGGAACCTAATGGTACACCTACTGGTAATTTCCAAGTCCCCTCATAGGAAAAATATCAATTCTAAGGTTCCCATTAAGTAACGGCAATTAAAGAAATTTCTACACAAATTTTCTATAGTTCAGATAGGGTCGATCGATCGAAGGAAGATGGTCGATCGATCGACTGCTTCGATCGATCGACATTCAAGGGTCGATCGATCGATCGAGCAGTGACAGACCCAGTTCATCTTCTTCCTACGGGTTTCACCATTTTTACATCTCTAACTTTCATTATAGGCCATCATATTCACAACCAACAATTTCTAATCATTCCTACATTAACTGGGATGATTACTAACGATTTAAAACAACAAAATCATTATAAATCTTGGCCAAATTCACTGAAAATCTCACTAATATTCAAGAACCCTAAAAATGCATTCTTTATATTTTTCATCCAAATTCCAGATTTTCTTACGAATTTCTCATCAGGTTTTCTATGATATAAACATACTTGGTAATTCAAAAACGTCCTACATGCAAATCCTAATCAATCATGGATTATTATCAATTGTTTGTTCCCAAGAATATCATAAAAATCATGTTCTTCCTCAAGCTTAATCATTGGTATTATAACTCAATTATTTTGCAAATAACCACTTGCCTTAAGATTTATAGGGTATGATTTCGTGGTTGTTGATGATGATTGATGATATTGATACTCCAATCCTCCTTCCCAACAATCCTTGTGGTGAAATCCTCCTAAGATGATCCCTCCTTCCTACTTTTACCTTAGGAATTTGCCTCTCTCTCTCTCTTCTCTAATGGCTATGGTGTAACTCTCATTGCCTAACCCTAGCCATCATTCTTATAATCAGATTTAGGGCTTCAAAATTCGTAGGTCTTCTTTCCCATAATTGTAAAGAGACCAAAATGCCCCCGAATGGTCCCGATTTAGTCCGAAATGACCCGGCACTCAACTAGTACCCCCGGGTACACTATTTTGACTAATTCAACCCTTTCGGAATCAACCGTGGACTCTAAATTATCATTTGAGTCTCGTAAAAATTTTTCTACTCTCATCCCTAAATTTTGATGAGATACTTCCGGTACGTCCATATAGTCACTAGACCGTACATATCAACATTGAAAGTTTCTACTCACCTTAGTGAATTTTCTTTAACGCATATTCATCTTTATTAACATAATATCTATTTAAATTACTCTACTCACGTAATTGAAATCAAACATATTTAATCACATTTAAATTACTCTACTCATGTAATTTAATTAAAGCGCGCATCTAATCCCATTAAATTACTCTACTTACGTAATTTAAAATTAAGCAAAATTACGGGGTATTACATACTTCCCCCCTTACAAAAGGAATTTCATCCTCGAAATTAGAAAAATACCTGCTATGAATAATTCTGGATATTGTTCTCGCATATCCTCTTCCCGTTCCCAAGTGGACTCATCCATATTGTGATGTCCCCACTGTACTCGCACTAAGGGTACCACCTTGGATCTTAGTTTGCGCTCACTATAATCCAGGATTGCCACGGGTCTTTCTTCATACGAGATATCTGGCTGCAAATCGATCTCCTCCAGTGGAATGTGCCAGAAGGCTCTCTCGCTCCTCTTGTAATTCTTCAGCGACGCCACATGGAACACATCGTGTATTCGCTGAAGATGCTCAGGGAGTCCCAATCTGTAAGCTATCGGTCCCACTCTCTCAATGATAGGAAACGGCCCCACATATCTCGGTGCTAACTTCCCCTTTTTTCCAAACCTCGTAACCCCTTTCATAGGAGATACTCGAATTAACACCTGGTCTCCCACATCTAATTCCACATGTCTCCTGCCGGCGTCAGCATAACTCTTCTACCTATCCTGGGTTATTCGAATACGTCCTCGAATCAACTCTATTTTGGAGGAAGTCTCCTGTATCATCTCTGGCCCTAAAAGTATGTTATCCCCCACCTCTAACCAACAAGCGGGTGAACGACAAGGCCTCCCGTAAAGCGCCTCGAATGGTGCCATGCCAATAGTGAATTGGTAAGAGTTATTATACGCAAACTCCACCAAAGGAAGATATGGCTCCCAATTTCCCCCAAAATCTAGAATACACATTCTCAGCATGTCCTCTAACATTTGGTTTACTCTTTCCATCTGGCCGTCCGTCTGTGGGTGATATGTCGTACTCAATCGTAAGTCGGTGCCCATGGCCTCCTGAAAACTCTGCCAAAAGTGCAACACAAATATCTTATCTCGGTACGACACGATATTAATAGGAACTCCGTGCAGCTTAACAATCTCTGAAATAAAAAGCTGCGCGTACCGCATAGTATCATAATCCGTACGAACCGGTAAGAAATGTGCGACCTTAGTCAAACGATCCACTATCACCCATATGGAATCGTGGACCTTTTGCGAGGTTGGTAACCCGGTAATAAAATCCATTGAGATACTCTCCCACTTCCACATGGGAATCTCTAGTGGTTGTAGCATCCCTGAAGGCTTCTGATGGTCAACTTTTATGAGTTGGCATGTAACACACTTTGAGACAAATTCTGCAATATCTCGTTTCATACCTGACCACCAATATACTCGTCGCATATCCTGGTACATTTTGTCCCCACCTGGATGTACCGAGAATTTTGACCCGTGTGACTCTGTCATAACGGCATGCCTCAAATCATCATTTTCGGGTACTATCAATCTACCGTTGAAACGTAGTCCACCCTCTGAACTGATGGAGTAGAACTCTGCCCCCTTGGCCAGTAACTGCCGTACTTTATCCTGACAAAAAGGGTTTTCTTCCTGTGCCCTCACTATCCGCGTAACGTTCTCGAAAGTGATAGCTAGAACTGCCATACATGCTCTCGCCATATCATCCTCGTGTCGGAGCTCACTCCACTTTGCCTTCCAAACTTCTGCTAACTCTCCGGTAGGTCTTCTACTTAGCGCATCTGCCACCACGTTAGCCTTACCAGGATGATACTGTATCTCAAATTGGTAGTCCTTCACGAATTCAAGCCATCTTCTCTGCCTCATGTTCAGGTCCTTCTGAGTGAACAGATATTGCAAAGACTTATGATCCGTGAATAACGTGAACTGCTCGCCCAGAAGATAGTGTGTCCAAATCCTCAATGCAAAAACAACCGTTGCCAACTCGAGGTCGTGGGTGGGGTAGTTCTTCTCATGTGGCTTAAGCTTTCGTGACGCATAAGCTATAGCCTTCTCCTCCTGCTGTAACACACCCCCAAGTCCTTGTAAGGACGCATCGGTATAGACTCGGTATTCCACTCCGCTCTTAGGCAAGGTAAGAACGGGGGCTGATGTCAACTTGTCTTTCAATTCATCAAATGCTAACTGGCAACTATCACTCCATACGAAGGGAATTCCCTTCCGAGTCAAATTCGTCAACGGTCCGGAAATTCTTGAGAATACCTTGATGAAGCGACGATAATAACCAGCCAATCCCAAGAAACTGCGAATTTCTGTCGGTGTCGTGGGCTATCCCCACTCCCTCACCGCCGATACCTTACTCGGGTCAACATCAATGCCCCTGCTAGATACGACGTGGCCTAGGAACTGCACCTCCCGAAGCCAAAATCCACACTTCTCATATTTGGCGTATAACTGATGATTCCGCAATGTCTGTAGGACCAATCGTAAGTGTTCTGCGTGCTCCTCCTCCGTACGGGAGTAAATCAGAATGTCGTCTATGAATACAATCACAAACTGATCCAAAAACTCCCTGAATACCCTGTTCATGAGATCCATGAATACTGCCAGTGCATTAGTTAGCCCAAAAGGCATCACTCTGAACTCATATGACCCGTACCGCGACAGGAAAGCGGTCTTAGGTACATCTTCTTCACGAATGCGCAATTGGTGGTAACCCGATCTCAAATCGATCTTTGAGAAGTATGCAACCCCTTTCAATTGATCAAACAAGTCGTCAATACTCGGTAATGGATACTTATTACGTATCGTTACTTTGTTCAGCTCTCTGTAATCTACGCACAGACGAAGTGAACCATCCCTTTTCTTCACAAACAATACTGGTGCACCCCATGGCGATGTACTCCGTCGAATAAAAACCTGTCCTAATAGTTGCTAAATTTGCTCTCTCAGTTCCCGCATCTCCGAAGGAGCCATGCGATATGGTGCTCTGGCAATCGATCTCATCCCCGGTGTTAGATCAATCACGAACTCTATCTCTCTGCTAGGTGGTAACCCTGGTATCTCCTGAAAGACATCCTCAAAATCCCTCACCACAGGGATTGAGTCCAGAGAAACGACAACCCCATGTGAGGTCTCCTCCTCAATATAATATAAATGAGTTCGCGATCCTCCCTCGGGAAGTGGCATTGCCACAAGGAACATCTCCTGCCCCGGGATGGAAAACACGATGGTCCTCTCATAACAATCTACCATTTCCCTATTATGTACCAACCAATCCATGCCTAGGATGACATCATATCCCTCCATATCCAGCACTAGAAGGTCCACCGCTAGACTCAATCTCCCGACCATAATGTCCACACCCTTACAAATCGAGTGTATAAGGGATCCACTACCCATCGGTGACTCCACACACATAAGATGAGTGTCTACTGTCGCTAATAGGCCGGCTGCCCGTGCAAATCTAGTGGAAATAAACGAATGTGTCGCCCCTGTGTCAAACAAAATATTCCCATCAAGCTCATGAATAGGAAACATACCCGCAACTGCTGGCGGTGCCGGCTGAAATGGAATGTCACGGATGTTGAACACACGCCTGTACTACATCTGCCCTGGCTGTGGGGCTTGTACTGCTGCTGGGGCTAACGGTGCCTGCTGCCCCTGTTGGGCACCTTGCTGTTGTGCCCGGTCTTACTGTGGACAATTTCTGCTCTTGTGACCCTGCTGACCACAAGTGAAGCACTACCCCTGAAACTGTCTTTGTCCTTGGCCCTGACGTTGGCCCTGTCGCCCTTGGCCTTGTTGTCCCCCATTTTGATTACCCTGGCCCTGTCGACCCTGAGGGACTGGTTGCTGAGGACCCTGCTGGCCCTGCCGGTCGAAGCGATACTTCCCGTGCTTAAACTTCTTGGCAGGGTTCCCCTGTCGGGAATCCTGCCCCAACTATCCCGCTGCCTGCAGCTGTGTTGCGCTGCTGCCACTACCTCCATCCACCTTGCCCGGTTGGCTAGGCTCACCCCTCTTACTTCCCTTAGTATGAAAACGGTGATCCTGACAGTGTAGTAGAGCGGCATTGACAACATCTGTGTAGGTTACCAATGCCGGATTACCAATTAAATGCTGTCTGATTCTCCAGGTTAGGCCCTCCATAAATTTGGACTTCTTCCTCTCCTCATTGCTCACCTCGTTTGGCATAAAATTGGCCAAGCGGGTAAACTCCTCCTCGTAGTCAGCAACTGAGCGATCACCCTGAACCACTTCGCTGAACTTCTTTCTCATCTCAGACTCTACTGCTGGAGGGAAATACTTGCGGTCAAACTGCACCCAAAACTCAGAAATAGTCAAAGTATCTCTCTCCTCGGTGGTGGTAACTGACTCCCACCACTGTAGGGCCGCTCCTGACAAACGGAAAGTGGATAGCATCTGTTCCTGTACTCCGGTGCACTCTAGCATGCGCAAGTGGCGCTGTATATTCTTCTTCCAGTTGCACTCTTCCACTATATCAGTACTGCCCTGAAACTCGGGTGGGTGCCCCTTCTGAAATGTCTCCCTGACTCGTTGCCAAGTAGATGGTCCTGTCGGAACTTGCACTGCCGGTGCCACAGGGGGAGGTACTTGGGGCTTTGGAAAGTGGGCTGCCATTTCCCTCATCGCTGTCTCAACTGCCCGAGCCACTATCACTGCAACCTGAGTAGTGGAGATTAGCTCAAGTGGGGGTGGTGGTATCGGTACCTGTGGCTCCTGATGAGCCTCCCTCACCTCCTCTCTGGCTTCAGCCCTTTCTGCTCTCAGTCTCCTTGGCGGCATCTGAAATAAGATTCAAATTGTATAAGTACACAGTTTACACAAAATTTAAGAGCAAAAGTATGATAACGCAACAGTTGGAATTTTTTTTTTCAACAATCCTAATAGTAGGGCTCTAATACAACAAACGTAACGCTGAATCGTAGTAAGCCATACAGATCCTATGGACACTAGAACCTGATGCTCTGATACCATCTGTGACACCCCTCCTAATTAAACCTTGGGTGATCAAGCCTTATTTTAATATAAACAGGTTTCTTAAATGGTTCATTCTTAGCATCACTGTCGAACGCCTTTTAAAATTACTAACCACCTAAATGAAATTAAAACGGGTGCCAAATTTTATCTTTCTTAAACAACAAATATTCCAAACCACACATTACCAATACTAGATATGAATGCTCAGTACACAAAAATAATCTGAAAGCAATTAAAGTCTTGCCGTAAACCACGGCCCAAAAAGACAACTACAAATCCATAACTAGAATAAACTGTAATAGTAAAGGTGGAACGACATGTTCCAACTAGAAATAATAAAACTGAGATCCTGCACTAGAAATGAAAAAGAGGAAGCGTCTAAACAATCCCTGCAACCTCCACACTGGCTGCAGCTCCCAAATCTCTGACATGAAATCAAGCTGGGTGTCCTTGTGGCTGGGTACCTAAAAGGTTTTTAAAATTTTACATAGCAAGAGTTAGTACTCAAAACATTTGAAAATATTTTGCAAGCAGTTATCACAATTAAGTTATTGATTACACATATTAAGGTTTCGCACACTCCCTTGAACTTCCTCACCTCTCTTACGTAGTACGTAACTATCGAGGATACTTAGTCTACCTAGTTATACTTTCCATAACCGTAGTTAACTCATTTACTGTTCGTTGTCCTTATTCATGTAATAATTTCATCATGTTATAAATTATTACTAAGACATTTACATATCGTTTCATTGACTACTATTCTCAATTTGTAGATTATGCACATAGAAACATTTTGTCCCACAACAATGTATTTAATATTAGTTACCTCTAATATATCCTTTTATTACACACAAAGGACCCTTGGCTCGGAATAATTCATCGACTCAAAGTGAAAGTTGGTTCGGAATGATCCATCGACCCCAACTATCTACAAATATAAATATATACGCATATTCTGGTTCGGGACTCTTTCATCGCAGCACCAGTTCAAAGTTTGGTTCGGCATTAACATCGACCCCAAATATATAATAACTTTACTTATATTCTCCGTACTTATTAATTACAATTTCTCTCACTATTGTATTTATTCGAGTATTCGCGTAACTCTAAGGGTCCTAGTTACCCCTCCCTTAATTCAGTAGTTAAGTTAATTTTAACCTACTGGTATTTTCTTTCCAGAATTAAGTCTCACTCTTTCCGTAATTAAATTAACCATTTCAACTCACGGCTAAGTCAATTGTTCTATCGTCATTCCATTTCTCCAACATTCTTACTCAATCATTAGTGGAGGAACCTAATGGTACACCTACTGGTAATTTCCAAGTCCCCTCATAGGAAAAATATCAATTCTAAGGTTCCCATTAAGTAACGGCAATTAAAGAAATTTCTACACAAATTTTCTATAGTTCAGACAGGGTCGATCGATCGAAGGAAGATGGTCGATCGATCGACTGCTTCGATCGATCGACATTCAAGGGTCGATCGATCGATCGAGCAGTGACAGACCCAGTTCATCTTCTTCCTACGGGTTTCACCATTTTTACATCTCTAACTTTCATGATATGCCATCATATTCACAACCAACAATTTCTAATCATTCCTACATATTCTGGGATGATTACTAACGATTTATAACAACAAAATCATTATAAATCTTGGCCAAATTCACTGAAAATCTCACTAATATTCAAGAACCCTAAAAATGCATTCTTTATATTTTTCATCCAAATTCCAGATTTTCTTACGAATTTCTCATCAGGTTTTCTATGATATAAACATACTTGGTAATTCAAAAACGTCCTACATGAAAATCCTAATCAATCATGGATTATTATCAATTGTTTGTTCCCAAGAATATCATAAAAATCATGTTCTTCCTCAAGCTTAATCATGGGTATTATAACTCAATTATTTTGCAAATAACCACTTGCCTTAAGATTTGTAGGGTCTGATTTCGTGGTTGTTGATGATGATTGATGATATTGATACTCCAATCCTCCTTCCCAACAATCCTTGTGGTGAAATCCTCCTAAGATGATCCCTCCTTCCTACTTTTGCCTTAGGAATTTGCCTCTCTCTCTCTCTTCTCTAATGGCTATGGTGTAACTCTCACTGTCTAACCCTAGCCACCACTCTTATAATCAGATTTAGGGCTTCAAAATTCGTAGGTCTTCTTTCCCATAATTGTAAAGAGACCAAAATGCCCCCGAATGGTCCCGGTTTAGTCCGAAAATGACTCCGGCACTCAACTAGTACCCCCGGGTACACTATTTTGACTAATTCGACCCTTTCGGAATCAACCGTGGACTCTAAATTATCATTTGAGTCTCGTAAACATTTTTCTACTCTCATCCCTAAATTTTGACGAGATACTTCCGGTATGTCCATATAGTCACTAGACCGTACATATCAACATTGAAAGTTTCTACTCACCTTAGTGAATTTTCTTTAACGCATATTCATCTTTATTAACATAATATCTATTTAAATTACTCTACTCACGTAATTGAAATCAAACATATTTAATCACATTTAAATTACTCTACTCACGTAATTTAATTAAAGCGCGCATCTAATCCCATTAAATTACTCTACTTACGTAATTTAAAATTAAGCAAAATTACGGGGTATTACATAGTGGTCATTAGAACTACATATATCTCAGTCGTCTGAACGACAATGAATGTCATTAGAAATAATTTCGAACGAATTTACAAACGACCTTAGAAAAACAAAAACAATACGGGTTCATTTGGAGCAAATAAGAAACGACCCTTCGATCGACCCTTCAAACGACATTCCAGTCATTAGAAGTTTTCATTTAAACGCCATATTAATGACATTTGAACGACATTGCCTTGTCATTTGAGCAACAGAAGCGACAAAAAATATTTTAAAAATGCTCGCCTACAGGTCTTTAAAAATTGTTTTTGAGTTAGAAAAAATGCCTCATTTTGTTTAAAATCAGTTTAAAAAAATATCCCAATATAAATGTAAACCTTTTGTGAATCTTAAACACATTCTATGTGAAATTGTACCTCATGTCGCGCAGATATTGAAGTGTGCTTGAAATTCGAATTTGTCGTCTTGAACAAATGATCGTGAACTTCTCTTGACGGTTGTAGCAGTATACGGCATATCCCATGTAAAGCACGGAAAATGAAAATATTATCCTTACAAATCTCCCATATGTCTATGCCAGTACAAAAAAAATATCCAAATTGTGAAAAAAAAAATCCTATAAAAATATAATACCCTCTAATGGAACCCAAAAGTGAAAAGGTACAAAAAATGCAAGTCTTTAAAATCTTTGAAAATCTTCAACATCATTCAAACATCTTCAACTTTAAATATCTTCACTTTCCTTGCGCTTATTTTGTGTGCTCTCCAAATAATCACCAAAGTCCTACACACAATAAACATAGCAAATACCTTCGTGACGCATCGAGTTTGAAATAGATAAACATAAATGAAATCAAGAAAATCAAATCTCCCCTATAATTCAAACTCTAACTCCTCCATAATCCATACTTCGTTCTCCCCCGTTTTATTTGTCTGAAATAGACAAGGAAAAGAATAAACAAAATTACTACGGAGTGTCACGGCAAGCATAGAAAATCAACACGAATAAATCAACTATGCTCATACAAGGATAAACTCAAAAGGATCCACAATCTATTTTTTATTTTTAAAATTTTTTCAAGCAAAGAAACTTTATAAAAACAACACACACCATGAATTTACACTATGATAACCAAATTGTGGAAACGAAATGAATAGGAGTGAACATATTCAATAGGTAAATCAACTCAAACATACATAACATATGTGCACGGTGAATATGGATACTCCTAACGAATGAACTCAAAATCATCCTTAGGTATAAAAATTGTTGAATTCAAATGACATTAACTCAATGTAATCAACAAATAAATGTATAAAATGATTTCCACACCAATAACAGCTAACACTACGTAATGCTTTTTCAAGACTTTGTTAGGACATGCAAACTCGTTGATATATTTCCAGCCAAACACCCTCATAAATAATAATGCTTTTATTTTTTATTAAGGTAATCTAAATCATAATGGACCCTTTTTTGGCATATTTATCTTTTTATTTCCTTAATATTTTCGGGCTCTTTTCAACCTCTTTGAACCTTTGATACTTTTTACAATGCCACACTTTTTTAGGTCTGATTTAAACGGTGGCTTAATCGCAAAGGATATGTGTTCCTTTAGTATCCCTTCCTCGTGTTCGCTCATTATTTTTTCAAATATTAAATAAATTCTTCACGGGAAATGGTTCTTACACGCACTACTTTCATTGTCAAGTTTTATCGCATTTGGTTCGTTTTAAAGACAAAATTGAGATGAATACGCTTCGACCAACATGTGATAGACAATCACAATAATCAAATAAATCTATGCACGTGTGCATTAAACGAGACTAAGAGTCATACATGTAGAGAGTAATCTCAAATGTCATCTTAATGACTCCAAATATTATAAAGCACATAGATGAAATGATGTATCATCTCAAAACACTATCAAATAGTCTCATGGATATGAAATGATGTTGTGACTTGGTCATCCTAAATGTCCATCCATAAAAGGTGTAAAACAAAAGACAAAAATCTTATTGTCTTTTTCCAAAAAATTTATCAAAATAATATCTTTTTGGATTTTTCAATTTTTCTAAAAAAAGAAAATCTTTTTGTATTTTTCCAAACTTTTTCAAAAATAAAAATATTTTTGGTTTTTCAAAAAATATATAAAAAATGGAATAAAAATAAATACAAAAGTGGTACACACTAGCAATAGGCATAACATATCATAAAAAAAATCATCATATGCTAGCACACAAGTCTAAACCTCAACCGTTAGGTGCAGAGGTGTTTTCTAAAGGTGGTGACATCCTATGAAAAACATCCATCAAATTATGTGAACTTTTGATTTAAAACTTCACTTGCTCTCGAATATGTGTAAACTTTCTCATGTAATCTCCCGGAGCAAGCAAAGTATTATGTGTGGGTGCATATGTGGTAACATGTGGTAAAACTCTATGTGACGCACTACAATGGGTGAAAACATAAAAGGGACTAGGAACACCTCTCTCAAAACATCTAGGATGCACTCTCCTATTGGGTAACGGACGCTTAAGTGGGTTGGATTGAGAGCCATAAGGATCTATGACAAACTTGGGAACCGGCTCGGGTGCAACATGGGAAGTGGACGCACCGTCATAACCTATTCCTAATCTCTCAACATTACCCAAATAAGGACCGAGGAGAATCTTACCAAGCTTATTAGATGTGTCCTCTATAGTAACCTTGACCTCCCGGCACGCTGGAGATCTCTCTCTAGTTTCACATTCGAGATCTCTCTCTAGTTGTGACACACGATATTCAAGTTCACTATTTTCTCGTCCTAAGACGATCAACTGCTCACTCAAAGAAACCTTCACCTTCTCGAGTTGACTCGTCGATGCCTCAAATTCCCTCAAAACATCTATCTCGCTCTCTCCAAATATAACACCTTAAGACTTAACTCCTTGCTTAACTTCTTCATCCTTAAAGTCCCGGCATATAAATCTCTAAACCATTTTTTGGAGATCGCTTTCACCCTCACTCTCAAACTCGCTTTCACACTCACTCGAAATACTTAAATCATCACCAGGGCTCTCTTGTACACAAGTATCCTCGTCGTCGTGGGACAAACTAGGTGTGATCATGTGACTTACGATAAAAGAAACACATGTCTCATCCCCGGAATCATTCACCTCTTCGTCACTATCGCGAAGAGTAGCTGGCATAACAACTTTCTTTCCTTTTCTCCTTAGCATAGCGGTACATTCAAACGCTTTGTGCCCTTTGCCCTTGCACTCAAAACATCTCCCCTCTTCCTTTTTACCTTTCTCACCACTTTCATTGGTGTCGCGCCCCGAATTAATTAAGTTAAACTCATCCTTTTGATTAGAGATAAATTGCCTTAAACAATGCTTTAATTTAAATCTCTGAGGAAAATAGCATAATATTTTTTTTTTTCAAAGATATGTGTAGATGAAAACATAACTGCCTTTACTTATAACTTATAAGTACTACATAACTTTACATAACCAAGATCCTTAGTTTAATAATTACACAAAAGGAATCTTGATATTCAACCCATACTAATTATCCGTCACTCCCCCGTTTTAAGGTCCTAACTTGGCAGTGAACTCCAAATTATAAGCATACCTGAAACAAAACATTATAGGAGTGTAAGCTATAAAGGCTTAGTGGATGACCACATACCACACATATAACCAATTTGAATAACCATTTTTATTTTGTTCTAATGCTATAACCCAACAGGAATTGTGAAACTCTCGCAAGCCTGGACCCGCCATAGTCCAATTAACCCACCACAGTTATTAGGGACCACCACATCCCTTTATTAGGCCCGAGTACACAAACCTTTAAGTTGGATTAACAGGACCACCACATCCCGTAGGACCCACCACAGTCCTTAACATTAGATAAAGGACTCAATAGTCCATATCATTATATAACATCGCTTAACATTTTTAATCATATGCATATGTTTCATAAATACAACATCACTCCCATAAACATGTTAACACATGTGTTTAACTACACATTTCCATATGAAATTATAAGCATTTATATTTCATAAGGAAGGTCACTCACCTTGGATTTAGTGCTAATATTAATACCAACTACTTCCTTGGTATGGTAGTATTAGTTGCTTCTCCACCCAACAAGTCAATGTCGTTAGTATTTGAATACACCGATTAACATCAAACCAAGTAATACATCATATCATTTGGTCAATCAGAAATAACTAAGGAGGAATTAAATATGACACTTCACATTTCTATAACACCTAATTAATTACGAATTTTCTAGACAAAGTTATGCCCATTTTATTACATCCTTTTCCAAATCATTTCTCAAGAAAAACAACAACACAACTTCAACTTCATGAAATTCTCATAATTTTTGTACAACATAACTTTCCATGATATTTCACCCAATATCAGTAAACACATTGAATAATACAAATTTAATGTTTCATAATTTTTAGGGCTCATTTTCTATGTCGAGCAAAACGTCAAACACTTGGTATGCATTCTTGCTCCTTTAGGGCAGATTTTAAACCAAGACTTCAAACTATCACCAAGGGTTAATTCCTTGGTATTTTTACACAATTTTCGGATATGTTATACATGTATGAGTGCATTTTACTCTCCAACTTGAATCACTCAATTCTAATAAGTATTCCATGATTTATGCCATTTTTAGCATAACTAGGTCAAAATACAACATTAAGGCATAACTTAACATTTTTAAGCATACATAACCTTGACCTTGAGTATAATTCATGGAAACATATAATAAACATGTTTTAGCAGAAATATAAGAATGAAAGGGTTTTGACTCTTAATTATTATTAAAGATTTGAATAAAAACAGTCCCGAAATTTGTGTCACTTTCCCTAATTAGTTTCTTGGTTTATTTTAAGAAAATATGATAATTAATGTTTAGGCAACATTTAAAACGCATAATACTAAAGATGAACAATAGAATTATTAATTCTTGTAGAAAAGTCGACTGAAAATTCTGATTGAATGGTTGTGTTCCTCTCGAAAAATCAATAAAGATTCGTTCTTGAACGATCTTGAGAAAATACAGTTTGGGCCTTCAAAACTTGGGTTGAATTCTAATTTTAAATGAGGCTAGGGTTTTGTAGATGAGAGGAGGTAAAGATATGGAAGACTTCTGGTTTAAGTATTGATTAAAAAGTATTTAGAAAATCCAAACTCTGGGTTACTTTATACGAAAAGGTTTAAGAGTTTTAATATAGCTTAAACTCTAAGAAAACCAAGCAAGTACGCCGGCACTGTCCGAGACGAATCAATTCGCCCCTAGGGCCGAATCGATTATGCCCTAAAAAGGTGCGAGGTCACCCCAAAAATATGTATATGCAATTAAAAGACCGATAGTACCCCTGATTTCAATTCCGATAAAAACTCCATTTTTCAAATAATAAATCCAACATTTAAATGTGAATTTTCATTTGAGTAAAAATATGTTCTCCGTTATCTTTTACGATGATATAAATGAACGGTCTAAATCTACGGGGTGATACAAGCTTCTCTTCAATAACACTAAAACTAGTGTCTTATTTTCTTTAAAGAAAGAAAAAATTTCGTTCATCTTGGAGATTGTTGGAAATTGTTTTATAAAAATAGTTTTAACAGACTTTACGCCCAACTTTAACTGAGACCCATATATAGAATTTAGTAGGTTCACACATAAATACGTTCTCCCATTCGTTGAGAGCAATGTGGTATATTGGCATAAAAAAACTACTAAGTGTTGAATGAGAAAATTGTTTTTAAAAGTACCACTTGAGCTCATGAAACAAAATAAACTTGGTGTAAATACTTGGTCCTCCAGAAAGAATGTGGAATGTGAACAATTAATATATCCCAAGGGAACCCCACTTTTGTGAAGGAGAGAGGACTTAGGACATATGTGCCCATCCGTCTGTCCCGTCCCGACCAAACTCTTCTTTGGAATGGGATTGTGCTTCCTCGAATATTTAACTCATTAGACAAAAAAATTCTCACTTTTTGTTTTAGATTTTTTTCAGCCCATTATACAAATGAGCCTGCTTTTATTTTAAGTCGATTGACCTATTTATGAAATCGGTCCATTTTTTTAAATGATTTTTTTTTGCTTTTCATTTTCATTAGAATATTCGGCGACAAAAATCATCTATGTTCGCATGCTTTGTTTTGAAGAATAATGATATGGGTATCAAAACCTCCTCCCAAAGTGACGTGGATTCTATTTATTCTCTCACTTATCTATTAAATAATGTCTTGTGGTATGAGTTCCACCAGGGCACAAAAAATTATTGCTTTTGGGGGAGATTTTGGAAAACTTGTTTGGAACTCATAGCATGACTCTTTTTTGAATAGTTGGGATTGTTCATCAGTTAGCCACGCCAAAGAGAAGTCATGAATGTTTGAATGGCCGCAGACAAGTCTATAACGTGTGCTTCAATATATCATATTCCTCACTTTGATACGGACCCTCTCTTATTTCTTTTCGTGTTTGAGTGTAAACACCATTGCATTTACCAAATCTTGTGCGACTGCAATGTTGCTTCCATAGGAACGACACTCGTTCTACTGTTAGACAAGATTGCTAACAACCTTGGACACCACAGAATGAATAAAATCACTTTAAGAAAACAACGTCAATTCGTTGGCCTCAAATTATTAGTCTTCAAGTCAATTTACATTAAATAAACTTTGTAGCTTTATATTTATGCTTATACATTGTGTAATTCAAAATTTTTGTCTGTTTATATATATATATATATATATATATATATATATATAAATGTGTGTGTGGAGAGGATTAGAAGCGGACCTAAAAAACGGATTTTTTATGGACCTTAATAAAAAACACCTAACAACCCATTAATTTTAATTTATATATTGTAATTTATCTGCGTCAGCGGCAACGGACAGACGTGTCGATCGAATATATTTTTTTTACAACACCTCCCCCCACCCCCACCCCCACCATGGCAAACCTTATCGCTGGGTAAACATTCCAGCAACTTAATTTTTTTAACTAGTGGTTTGCCATGGTGGAGGTCGGGGATGGGGAATAAAGGAGTCTCGAGTCACACGCGTATCCGTTGTCATTAACGCGAACCAATTATAATATATGAATTAAAATTAATAAGTTATTAAATATTTTTTATTAAAATTCATTTAAAAATTCACTTCTTAGATCCACATATTATCCGTCCCTCTCTCTATGTATAATTGTTAGTATCCAAAGATAGCACTGCCATCATTCATTTCCCCTACCTAATATGTTGAGGTGTCCCAGATACATGTGAGAACCGAATAATTAATTTAATTAAACTGAAATGACAACACTTAATCTGACTGGCTAATCGATCTATAATTAATCTAAACTAATATCTTGTCTTTTTCGTTTTTTCTTATCAGAGTTGTTAGTCAATATTCAACTCATGGGGTCACTTATCCTATTACCTATTACTATCTATTATAGCCCTTCTCATATCTTCCCCTAAAAAACAAAATCATATCCTTGTTCCAAAGAACGCTTAACTTCTTCTAAAATTTTATAAGATTTGTGGTTAGGTGTTAGGGTACATGATTTGGCTCATCTTTAGAGGAATATTCTTCTCTATACAGCTGAGGCCATATAAAAATCTTATGCTAACCTTCTGTTATTTAATAAAACATCTTAAGATACTAAAAGCATTTTAAAATCAAAGTTCACTTCATGGCATTCAAATTAATTTTGAATCTCGACAGCTAATTACATTGAAGTCAATTTTTTTTATTTTATTTAAATGACATTGAAAGGGGAACTCTAATTTTATGATTTCCACATTCATAATGCAATCCTCACAAATTTCTTTGTTCGTAGAGTCTACTATCCCTTTGAAAGTTAATATATTGTCTTAAATACATAAATCTTGAAAATCATTAATATATTGCTTTGGACTTTAGGGAAATTAAAATTATGTAATTAAAAGTTGTGGTGAAAGCCCAACTTTCTCCAAATATTTTATTGTATTTGACGTCATCCATCTTATGCAAGTTAGGTTTGCAACATAAAGTCCAAATCTCAGATTTAAAATGAAGAATAAAAATGCAGATTAAAATTGGATCTAATATGGAAATTTGTCCCGGACTAGTTTAGTTCAACGGGTGGGGTTGAGGTGTAAAGAAAGTCTCTCTGGGAAAGAAAATAAGATAACTAGGATGCGATTGGAACGAGACAATGACATATACCTACATCTTTGGCCTTGGCAAGAAATACCTTTGGTCTTGAAAATGATATATATAGTAAAGTTTACTCATTCTATTATCTTTTCTAAACAAAATACTCAAAAGCTGTTTTATGGAATCGACCTATGGGGCAGACATGACTATTGAGGGTATCTAGCACAGACTTGGGACCATAACTATTTTGATAATAATAACATGGAAACAATTGAATGTTTAAGTATTATGAAAATGACTTAAAAGTGTGTTTTATTGACAATATTTTATATGGAAAATATCAAAGATTTTTTTTATTTTTTTTACTTTTGGAGTGTTTGATTCCCTAAGATTTTCTTAAAAATTTTGTTCAGCTTTGTCTGTATTACAACTTTGATAATGTACATTTTCACATCTTCAATGAATTTCTTTCTTTTGGGGGAGGTAAAAAAAAAAATTCACACCTTTATTTCTCCCTTGTATACTTTTTCAGAATTTTTTTTTTGGTCAAAGTAGAGCCCTTTCTTTGTCCAATTTTGACATAATATACAATTTCCAATCTCATATTTCGATTCTAAACAATTAAAAAAAGATCTTTTAGAATTGAAAATCATTTTAATATTTTGGAAATTACGTTATTCCAAAACATTGGACCAATTTTTTTCCCCGGTAATTTTTAAAGTTATGCCAATCTATTTTCTTTTCAAAATTATTCTGAATTTCAAATTTTATTTAGAGAATTAAGTTAAAGGTCGTGTTCCGTCCTATATTTGAATTTTTAGGACAATTCTTTTCAAGTTTATAAATCTAGTCTCTGTGGTACAATATCATTTATTTGTGCGGTCCAAGGAGTTTATTTTTTCGGTCCGCTCCAACGGCACTATTTTTTACCATTTTTCATGGTATTTTTAGTACATGGACTAAATTTATAAAATTATTTGGAGGGTCCTATTTTTATACATTTTGATAATTATGAGGACCTTTCCCCAAAACCCCAGATTTTATTTTATGTTTTTATGGATATTGATTTGAAGAGAATTCTGATTTTGTAAAAGATTTCAGCTTTCTACAAATAGGAAATAAAAAAAATATTTCCAAATAAATATATGTTTTGAAAGCATCTATTTCTATTTGATCTACTTAAAAGTCAAGTTTCCCATAATATGCATGTGACAAGAATATGCTGAGAATTGGCATGAATGATTTTTACTGAAAAATAAATAAAACAAAAATATTGGCCATGTAACCCAATCTTCAACCCAATCTCACTTTTTTTACAATCTTATATTTGGAATCGAATCATGCTCAGATAATTGGTACTTGAAATTGATGTTAACAACCCTCATGGGTTGTCCAAGACTCCAAGTGGTTCTTGGCCTACAAGAAATTTCTATTGCAGGCATTACTTCATAATTTGATACAACAATCCAATATGTCTTTTATTCTGCTAGAGTAGAGTTCACATGATCTTTTGAGTATTAATTTTGTGATATTTTTTTTGTCTTAGTCCCCAAAATATCTTATTTTGATATAACTGCCTTAAAGTTAAAAATTAAATGTAAATCCCTATATTAGTGTCATAACTAGGCATAGCTACTAGAGATTGATGGAGACTAACGTTCGTTAGACTCTAGGGGATACCTTTAATTTGTTATCTTTGAAATAATTATGTCTAAATATCGCATTAATACAAAGGGTGAAGTAAAAAACCTTAGTAAAAGTAAAAGTATTTTTATTTATATTTATTAGCTACTAATTGATTAATTAATTTAATTACGAGGATTGCAAATCTCAAGGAGCTCCTCATACTTTTTGGGGATCGATAATGTTTTTAAACTATTTAAGTATTTACTTTTATTCATACATTTATTAAGTATTTTATTTATTATTAATTAACTAGTTATTGATTTTTAATTACTAGGGTGGGGGTCGTCATGTAAGTATTTATTTTTTTACTAATTAAATATTAAATAACTAATTTAAATACTAGGCTAGATGACTCCCTAGAAGTCATTGAGTTGTATACCTTTTTTATGGGCTCAAACTATTTTTTTAAATTATTTTGTTCTTTAATTTAATTAAGAAACTACATATTTATACATTTATTAAGTATAAAATAATCAAATAATTGATACAATGATGGGTAATCTCCTGAAAAGGTCTTCGTGTCGTGCTTTATTTATAAATTTATTAATTAATTAATAAGGTATGTTTTTTAAAATTATGCAGTTAATTGATTTACTACTTAACTATTAATTGATTACTATGATGGGCGATCCTTCGGGTGATCATTGCGTTGCACCCTTTTTTCCACACTTTGGAGTTTTTTTTTCATGTACTAATGTCATAATTAGACTTAAACTACTCAAAAACAATAATAAAAAAAATTAGACTTAAGCCCTTGTATTAATGTTAGTCTTGGAGGATTATACCTAATTTTTCATCTTTAAAGGACTAAAGTCTAAATATGACATTAATAGAGGGGGTTAACAAAAAAAACTATTTTCTTTCTCCAATATAACTTAATTTGGACAATCTATTGTCAAAGTAATTAGGGTTTATGAAAAAAACAATGTGAAACATTTCAAAGTAGAAGTTATAATTGCATACTACATTATTGAGGGAAGTCATTAGTGCTATAACTAGATACTTCTCCCTAGGCATCTATGTTTTATAATATAAGACAAAGATAATTCATGAGTAAGACTCATAATACTTCACTTAATATATCAAATATGAAACAGATTGGATGTTGACAATTACTTCACAGAAATTAAAAAATGGTACGACTAACTAATATCTATTACGTACTAGAAAACACACAACAATGAATTCTCCTTTGTTATTAGTAGGAAATTTTTTTGATGTGTTCAACGACATCAAGTTTTGATGTCATTCAATTACATGATTTCTTAAGAACTCTTCTCTCACTTCATTTAATGGATCATTATCTTATTTTTAAGTAATCTTTTCTCACTTCATTTAATACCAAACAAAATATTTTATACCATTTATATATAAAAAAAGAATGACATTTTTATCTACAACATTTTTTATATATAAAAATGTTACAAAAAATGTTTAAATGTTTTTAAAACTGTTTTTTTAAATAAAAAAGTTAAAAAATAATTTTCGATATAAACTATTAAAAATATTTTAAATGTGTACCATTTTTTTAAAACGTTAAAAACCTGTTTTATTAAACTGTTTTTCATATATAAACAATTTTTTTTTATATATTTAAACAGTTTTTATAGATAAAAACTGTAAAAATATATTTTAAATGTTTCTTTCAACTGATTTTTTTTTAAATAAAATGTTATTATATGAAATGTTTTTTATTTATAAAATGGTTAAAAAATCCTTGTATATATAAACCGTTAAAAAGACAATAAAATAAACTGTTTATATATAAACTATTTTTTATTTATTAAAACATTAAAAAAATCCCTTTCTATATAAACTGTTAAAAAGGTATTAAATATATACTATTTTTCCAAAAAGTTATTCAAAAACTTTTTTTGTTTTTTAACTTTCATATAAAAGTGTAACAAAATATTATTGTAAATAAAAACGTTTTTTTTTTTGTTCAATGACAAAAAAACAGGAAAAAAGAAATAGAAGTATATTTTATGAATAATAACATTATTAACTTTTTTAAACATTTAAAAAAAAATAACGTTAAAACATGTATGCTATGCATAAAGCAGTTTATATATTAAAAAAAAATTACTTTTTAGCGTTTTTGTATATAAAAAACAGTTTATATACATTTTGTATAAAAAAAACGTTAAAACAACTGTTTTATAATTTATATAACATTTTTATATGTAAAAAAGACATGAAAATAATATTTTTTTTCTATGTTTTATAAACTTTTTTTTTTTCAATGGCAAAACAAAAAAAAAAATGAAAAAAAATATTTTTTTATGAATAATTACGTTATTAACTTTTTTATAGAAATAACATTAAAACTTGTATGTTATTGATTGGCGCACATTAAAACCAATTGAACGTTCGTAACGATCGTAAAAATCATAAGCTTAATTTTCGGATTGAAATATCATTCCAACTTTTGGTATATTTTCGGATTCTTCATTTTCACCATCCATCCTACAAATATATAAAAGGTATATTAGAAATAAAAAAAATATTCGAAATTTTTTTATTTTGTATAGATTTTTCAAAAAAGTGAAGATATTTAAACTGTTTTTAACCAAAAAAATATTTTTAAAAATCTATACAGAATAAAAAAAAATTATTTTTTTGTTTTAAGGAAAAAAACTGCTTTTTTACAACTTTATTTTATAGGAAAGAATAATAAAAAAAAAGTTGCTAATAAACTCTGCAGAAAAATAAAACACAATTTTTTTACAACTTTATTTTTTAGGAAAGAATAATTAAAAAAAAATTTAAAAAACTGTTTTTTTGTTTAAGTAAAAAACTGGTATAACACTTCTACTTTAAAGATTACGTTTGAGTGAATTATTTTAACGCTATACATGTTTTAACGTAATTTTTTTTAAAAAATGTTTAAAAAAGTTAATAACGTTATTATTCATAAAAAATACTTTTATTTTCATTTTTCTTTTTTTTTTGCCATCGAACAAAAAAAAACGTTTTCATTTACAATAATATTTTGTTACACTTTTTTATGAAAGTAAAAACACAAAAAAGGTTTTTGAATAACTTTTTTGAAAAATAGTATACATTTAATACCTTTTTAACGATTATATAGACGGGGATTTTTTTAACCTTTTTATAAATAAAAAACAGTTTATATAATAACATTTTATTTAAAAAAAATCAGTTGAAAGAAACATTTAAAATATATTTTTACAGTTTTTATCTTTAAAAAACTGTTTAAATATATATAAAAAAATTGTTTATATATGAAAAACAGTTTAACAAAACATGTTTTTTAACGTTTTAAAAAAATGGTACACATTTAAAATTTAATAGTTTATATCGAAAATTATTTTTTACCTTTTTTATTTAAAAAAATAGTTTTATAAACATTTAAACATTTTTGGTAATATTTTTATATATAAAAATTGTTATTAAAGAAAAAATGTTGTAATATAAAAATGTCATTCTTTTTTTATATATAAATGGTGTAAAGTATTTTGTTTGGTATTAAATGAAGTGAGAGAAGATCACTTAAAATTAGATAATGCCCATTAAATGATGTGAGAGATGAGTTGTTAAGAAACCATGTGATTGAACGACATCAAAATTTGATGTCGTTGAACACATCAATTTTTTTTCCGTTATTAGTATATCCATATGGACAATCTAATAAATCTATTCTCATTTCTCTTTCTCTCACCCGAACCTTGCATGTTCTCCTTTTATTTTTATTCGTCCTTTCAATTCTCGGAGCATTAATATTCTACGCCACCATTTTCTTTTACTCGTCATTATTTATGCAGAGGTGAAAAGTTTATTTACCCCATTCCTAGATACATTGAATTTTCACAATTTATTTATTGAATAACCCTTTTTAGGAGATTTATCATTTAATGCTTCCACGGAGCTGATGTTCAATTATGCTCTTCTTCCGACCCTCACGCCCATTTCTAGATAAAAATATTCCCAAATAATTTATATTATTGTTGCCTACAAAATGTTCGATAAATGATTCCAAAAACATTATTATTGTTTAAAAATTGTTCAAAATTTAAAATTTATGGTTATATTATTATTGTTTAAAAATTGTTCGATGAATGGTTCCAAAAACATGTATTAATAACTTTATTAATTGTTTTTGAGTTCTGTTCTATTATGATGTCATGTGCTGTATGTGTGCATAGCCTGTCATCTGCACAATACGTGCTGTCACATGTTCTTTTAGTGTTGTATTTTGTGTCCTTTATATAGTGAATTGTAACAACCCGCATAATTTTAGGCTATTTTAATTAATTTCTGGAAAATGGAGGAAAATAAAGTTTTTGATAAAATTATTTTTATTGCTCAAAAATGTTGGAAATTATTTTTAAAGGCGAGAATTTCAAATGGTTTCGAAAAGGGAGTTAAAACGGATTTCGTGAACATTAAGATTTGTGAGTTATATTCCTCTTCTTTTTATATACACATTGGCCCTTGAGATTTGTGAGTTCCAACCTTAGATTAGAGGTGTTCTTGGGGATATTTTGTTGGAGGATCTTGGAGGAGCTTATGTAGATCTTTTGAGTTGATCTTGAGGATGTGATCGTTGGTTTCTCATCATGGTTTGAGGTATGGAGTTTTACACAATATGCTCCTTAAATCTCGCGAGTGTCATTCTCTTTGATTTCTTATTAATTGAACTCATATTTGAATTGTTAAATTCATTGAAATCTGGAAAATAATTGTTGAAATTATTTTGATTCATGTGGTATCATTATATTGTATTGAGCACGTTGTCATGAGATTTTAATATGGCACGGATGTTGGGCACCGACCAAAATTTCTGTTTCCCGGGCTATGGCTTGATAAATCATATACGGATGTGGTGAGGCCTGGTGACCCGGTTAAAGTGTTGTTGAGAAATTATATTGATAAATGCTTTGAGATTTGCATTTTGATTTGAATATTCGTACTCGTGTTGTTACGTTTTATTCGTTGCTAATCCGTATTTGTTGAGCATATTTCCTGTCATATTGTGTACTTCCCCATATTTTCTTTTAGTGGCAGGTTAGCGCGGATTTTGGGGCACTATGAAGATTGATTTTAGCGAGGATTGTTTGGGAAAGATTTGTATTATTTTGATGTATAGAGATTTGGAGATTTGTATTTTATTTTCCAGTTAGTTGTTGTATGTAATTCGAGAGACTTGTTGTATTTGAAGAGATTGAGATTAGTGGTTTCGTTTATATTGTGGGTTTATTTAGATTCTCTATACCTTGTTATTTATGGATTTGGATTTATTTCATCGATAGTGGCGCTCCGTTCGCTCTCCCCCGACGAGCGGGGTGTTACAAATGGTATCTACGACAACCCTCGGGTCTTGAATTTTGGGTTCATTGCCTGGTTAGCAATTGTTGGAGATAGAAAATTTTAGGTGATATTCGTGTTAGGTTTCGAGATTAGAGGTGAGGAATTTATTTTTGGGAGACGTGATTTATTTTTGGAGTTAGTGTAGTGGCCTGATTTTGAGAGTTAGGCATTCGGCGAATTTCGAGGGCGAAATTTCATTGTTAGTGGGGAAGTGTAACAACCCGCGTAATTTTGGGCTATTTTAATTAATTTCTGGAAAATGGAGGAAAATAATGTTTTTGATAAAATTATTTTTATTGCTCAAATATGTTGGTTATTATTTTTAAAGGCGAGAATTTCAAACGGTTTCGAAAACGGAGTTAAAACGGATTTCGTGAACATTAAGTAATTTTCAAGAGTTGTTTTAACTTCCAACTCTTCATTTCTTTGCCTTATTTAAAGGAGTCTTTTGGATTCCAGCTCTTCATTTCTTTTCATTATAAAAGGAAGTCGTGGGCAACCTTTTTAACCTACTTTTGGCATAACTTTTTGGCAGCAAATATATTTTATATTCCTCTTCTTTTTATATACAGATTGGCCCTTGAGATTTGTGAGTTCCAACCTTAGATTAGAGGTGTTCTTGGGGATATTTTGTTGGAGGATCTTGGAGGAGCTTATGTAGATCTTTTGAGTTGATCTTGAGGATGTGATCGTTGGTTTCTCATCATGGTTTGAGGTATGGAGTTTTACACAATATGCTCCTTAAATCTCGCGAGTGTCATTCTCTTTGATTTCTTATTAATTGAACTCATATTTGAATTGTTAAATTCATTGAAATCTGGAAAATAATTGTTGAAATTATTTTGATTCATGTGGTATCATTATATTGTATTGAGCACGTTGTCATGAGATTTTAATATGGCACGGATGTTGGGCACCCGTCAAAATTCCTGTATCCCGGGCTATGGCTTGATAAAGCATATACGGATGTGGTGAGGCCTGGTGACCCGGTTAAAGTGTTGTTGAGAAATTATATTGATAAATGCTTTGAGGTTTGCATTTTGATTTGAATATTCGTACTCGTGTTGTTACGTTTTATTTGTTGTTAATCCGTATTTGTTGAGCATATTTCCTATCGTATTGTGTACTTCCCCATATATTCTTTTAGTGGCAGGTTAGCGCGGATTTTGGAGCGCTATGGAGATTGATTTTAGCGAGGATTGTTTGGGAAAGATTTGTATTATTTTGATGTATAGAGCTTTGGAGATTTGTATTTTATTTTCTAGTTAGTTGTTGTATGTAATTCGAGAGACTTGTTGTATTTGAAGAGATTGAGATTAGTGGTTTCGTTTATATTGTGGGTTTATTTAGATGCCATATACCTTGTTATTTGTGGATTTGGATTTATTTTATCGATAGTGGCGCTCCCTTCGCTCTCCCCCCGGGGGGGGGGGGGGGCGAGGTGTTACAAATGGTATCAGAGCTTAGGTATACGACAACCCTCGGGGCTTGGATTTGGGGTTCATTGCATGGTTAGCAATTGTTGGAGATAGAAAATTTTAGGTGATATTCGTGTTAGGTTTCGAGATTAGAGGTGACGAATTTATTTTTGGAGTTAGTGTAGTGGCCTGATTTTGAGAGTTAGGCATTCGGCGAATTTTGAGGGCGAAATTCCATTGTTAGTGGGGAAGTGTAACAACCCGCGTAATTTTGGGCTATTTTAATTAATTTCTGGAAAATGGAGGAAAATAAAATTTTTGATAAAATTATTTTTATTGCTCAACTATGTTGGTTATTATTTTTAAAGGCGAGAATTTCAAACAGTTTCGAAAACGGAGTTAAAACGGATTTCGTGAACATTAAGTAATTTTCAAGAGTTGTTTTAACTTCCAACTCTTCATTTCTTTGCCTTATTTAAAGGAGTCTTTTGGATTCCAACTTTTCATTTCTTTGCATTATAAAAGGAAGTCGCGGGCAACATTTTTAACCTACTTTTGGCACAACTTTTTGGCAGCAAATATATTTTATATTCCTCTTCTTTTTATATACACATTGGCCCTTGAGATTTGTGAGTTCCAACCTTAGATTAGAGGTGTTCTTGGGGCTATTTTGTTGGAGGATCTTGGAGGAGCTTATGTAGATCTTTTGAGTTGATCTTGAGGATGTGATCGTTGGTTTCTCATCATGGTTTGAGGTATGGGGTTTTACACAATATGCTCCTTAAATCTCGCGAGTGTCATTCTCTTTGATTTCTTATTAATTGAACTCATATTTGAATTGTTAAATTCATTGAAATCTGGAAAATAATTGTTGAAATTATTTTGATTCATGTGGTATCATTATATTTTATTGAACACGTTGTCATGAGATTTTAATATGGCACGGATGTTGGGCACCCGCCAAAATTTCTGTTTCCCGGACTATGGCTTGATAAAGCATATACGGATGTGGTGAGGCCTGGTGGCCCGGTTAAAGTGTTGTTGAGAAATTATATTGATAAATGCTTTGAGATTTTCATTTTGATTTGAATATTCGTACTCGTGTTGTTACGTTTTATTCGTTGCTAATCCGTATTTGTTGAGCATATTTCCTATCGTATTGTGTACTTCCCCATATTTTCTTTTAGTGGAAGGTTAGCGCGGATTTTGGGGTGCTATGGAGATTGATTTTAGCGAGGATTGTTTAAGAAAGATTTGTATTATTTTGATGTATAGAGCTTTGGAGATTTGTATTTTATTTTCTAGTTAGTTGTTCTATGTAATTCGAGAGACTTGTTGTATTTGAAGAGATTGAGATTAGTGGTTTCGTTTATATTATGGGTTTATTTAGATGCTCTATACCTTGTTATTTGTGGATTTGGATTTATTTTATCGCATTAGCGCTCCGTTCGCTCTCCCCGAGCGAGCGGGGTGTTACATGGATCCTTGTGATGTTAGATGCATGATATTGTGAATAAGAAAGCAGTCATCAGTTCTCCTCTCTCTCTACTTTCATCCTTTTCTGTCAAATTGTAATAAGGTATGAGAGCAAGTGCGATTCTACCATTTCTGATTCTTCTTGAGCTTTGATTCCTCATTTCATCATCTAATTGTTTTGCGATGGCTCGTGGAGGCGGTCAAGGTCGTGACAACAATGGCGGTGGAATTTCTTCTGGGTCCAATTTGAACCAATTCAGTGCCCTAGAAAACGAGATCATACTTTTCCAAAAGAACACTACTCACCTTACTAAGTAATGGAGATCATCCAGGTATGCTTTTGGTTTCTACTCCTTTAACCGGCAACAATTATAATTCCTATAATCGTGCATTTAAGGTGGCTATTAATGCGAAGAATAAATTGAAGTTTATTGATGGAAGTCTAATTAGACCTAGTCAAGATGATTTGATGTTAATTTCATGGTCATGTTGTAATTCTAGGGTGATATCTTATCTTCTACACGCGATTTCAAAAGATATTACTGAAAGTGTGATGTATCTTGATAATGCTTATGAGATGTGGAAGGATCTTAATGATCATTTTAAGCAGAGTAATGGACCACAAAGTTTTCAACTAAAGCAGACCATACATAATCTATCACAAGGATCTAATGATGTGAGCTCTTATATTACTAAACTCAAAAGTTTATGGGATAAACTGAGGGAATATAGGCCAATTCGTGTTAGTGAATATGGAAATATGAAAGAAATTGCAGATTATCGGCAGTAGGACTACATTCTGCAACTTCTAATGGGGCTGAATGACTCATACAGTCAAATTAGAGGTCAGATTTTCATGATGGATTCATTACTGCCCATTAATAAGGCGTTCTCTCTTGTTATTTAAGATGAACGTCAGAGAAGTTTGTCTTCTTCCTCCATTGGATCTGGTTTTAATCAGTTTGCTATCTCCAACAGTGTTATGTCTCGACCTTCTGGTGCTGCCTATGCTTCACCTTCTGCTCATACTTCTTCCACCAATTATGTTAGTTCAAAAGGAAGGAAAGACAAACCAATATGCACTCACTGTGGTTATTTTGGTCACACTATGGATAAGTGCTATAAGATTCATGGTTATTCACAAGGCTGGAAACCAACGAATAAAGATAATAACTACAAAGTCAAGCAGGATAGTATTTCTAATACTTTTGTCAACTCATTTTTCATTCTCCTAAATCAAACTACTTCAGTGTCTGCTTCTAATTCAGAGAATGTAAACTCTGATTATCGTAAGCTGACTAATACTCAGTGCCAACAGTTGATTGCTCTTATCACTAACCAAATTCAAAACAATAATGTAGATGCTGAAGACACACCATCAGTTTATAATACAATTGGTATGGATCATTATCTTCCTTCTAGCTCTATTTGGATTCTTGATACAAGTTCTACACATCATGTCCGTAATGATGTTAAAGCATTTAGATCATTTGATAACAAATTTTGTGCTACTAAAGTTATTCTTCCTACTGGATAAACTGCTCAAATCGTCAACACCAGCACAGTCTCTATCAACTCTTGTCTTGTGTTATATAAAGTCCTCTATGTGCCTAGTTCTCAGTACAACTTGGTATTTGTTAGTGCCTTGACTACTGTTACCACTTATTCTTTGGTTTTTAGGCAAATTGTTGTCTCATTCAGGGCCCTTTACCAGCTACTCTGATTGGAAAAAGTGAGCGTATTGGCAATTTGTACTACCTCATAACTCAACTTTCTTCATCAAAGGATGATGTTCAGAGTTTTGCAGCTAATAGTTCTCATATGCACAGTAATAAAGAAACTATATGGCATGCTAGATTAAGCCATCC
This sequence comes from Sambucus nigra, assembly GCA_949130495.1. Classification (NCBI taxonomy): domain Eukaryota; kingdom Viridiplantae; phylum Streptophyta; class Magnoliopsida; order Dipsacales; family Adoxaceae; genus Sambucus; species Sambucus nigra. The sequence continues at coordinate 362,015,051 of OX422223.1, read as the reverse complement.
TTGTTTAGTGGTTAAAGAGCAAGATAGTGCTCATCTTTTTGTTTTATAATAAACAAATAAAAGATTTTCATTGTAAGATTTGTCAATTAGCCAAATAAAAGAGATTGTCTTTTATTTTTAATAACATTGTTTCTTCTCAAATATTTGAGCTTATTTATATAGATACTTGGGGCGCCTTTAATTTACCCTCTGTTGATGGTTATTGAATTTTTCTAACCACTGTTGATGATTGTTCAAGGTATACTTGGGTGTATATGCTTAGGCCCAAATCTGATGTGCATAATGTCATTATTGTTTCTTTGCTATGGTAAAAACATAGTTTAGATTACATATTAAAGGAGTGATACCAAATAATGCCAGAGAAATAACATTCAAAGATTTCTTTGCTCAGCAAGGTGTGCAAGATCACTCCTCTTGTGAGGAATAACCACAGAAAAAATCAGTATTAGAGAGAAAACATCAACACATATTGAATGTGGCTTAGGCACTAATTCTTAATCCGGTATGCCTCTCATCTATTGGTCCAATGCTATTCTCACTGCTGTCCACTTTTATCAATAAATTGGTTCATTTTTTCTTCAATACAGAACTCCTTTTGAGATAGTAAATTCTTCAATTCCATCATACTCTCATATTAAAGTTTTTGGCTTCTTGTGTTATGCATCTACATTGGTTAATGGGAGGAATAAGTTCTCTGTTAGATCCAAAGCAAGGTATTACTTGGCTTCCCAAAGGGTATGAAATCTTATAATATTCTTGATATTGAGAGTGATCAAATTTATATGTCCAAATATTTTTCTTTCATGAGATAATTTTCCTATTTGCTAATAAGATTTCTGCTGAGCATATATTTCAAGTTTTGCCTGATACAGTGCTTCCTACTATGTCTATTTATGAAGATGATTTATCTTCATCATCAAACATTAATACTTCCACAAGACATGACACAACTATTTCAGATGGTGAAGATATCGGTGTTGATTCATCACTAAATCAAAATGATAAGAATCTTACTACGGGGCCTTTAAAACAGATTAAAAAACCTTCATATCTTAAAGATTTTCATTGGGGAGCAATGTCAGTTTCTCACACTACTTATCCTCTTAATCGATTTATGAGTTATGATAAGTTGAGTCATGATTACAAGGCCATTGTCTTATCAGTTACAACAGTTTTTAAACCTCAATCTTATACTCAAGCTTGTGGAAAAGTTGAATGGGGAGATGCTATGAACGATGAATTAGAAGCTCGTGAAGTTAATAAAACTTGGAGTGTGATTGATTTGCCTATTGGTCATCGACCTATTGGGTGTAGATGGTTTTTTAATGTGAAACACAAATCTGATGGTTCCATTAAAAGACACAAGGCTAGACTTGTTGCTAAAGGGGATACTCAGCAATATGGTGTTGATTATTTTGACACTTTTTCTCTTGTTACTAACTAGCTACTGTCAAAATGCTATTGGATCTTACAACTATTCATAGTTGGTCACTTCATTAACTTGACATGTATAATGATTTCCTTAATGGGGACTTAGATGAGGAAATTTACAGATCTATTTCTCCTGGATACAAGGCTAAGGGGGAGTTTTTTAATTTTAAAACTCTAGTTTGTAGATTACATAAAAGTTGGTATGGCCTTAAACAAGCTTCAAGGCAATGGAATGTTAAATTTACTAAAGTTTTGCGTGGTGAAGGTTTTATTCAATCGGCCATCGATCATTCCTTATTTGTTAAACATCATGATATGGAGTTTATGTCTCTTCTCGTATATGTTGATGACATAATTATTGATTCTAATAATGATCATGTGGTTTTCGTATTAAAGAAATCTCTTGAAGCTCATTTCTAACTCAAAGACTTAGGTATTCTTCAGTTCTTCCTTGGACTTGAAATTGCTCGATCTTTTCAAGGCATTTCTATTTCCCTAAGGGGTTATATTGTGAAACTTCTTGAAGAGGCAGGTTATTTAGGAAGCAAGCCTTCTATTATTCCTATGGAACCAAATATTAAGCTTAGTCAATATGAAAGTGAGTTACTTTCTGATCGTTATATGTATAAAAGGCTTATTGGTAGATTATTATATATTACTATAACTCGGTCCGATCTATCTTTTGGTGTCAATCGACTTAGTCAATTTGTTTCCACACTAGAGACCCTCACTTAAAGGCGACTTATACAGTTTTATAATACCTCATGTCTTGCCCCGGTCAAGGTCTCTTTTATCCCCCATCTTCTTCCTTTTCTTTACCGGGTTATGCAGAAGCTAGTTGACCCATTTCAAATCTCCAAGTCAAAGTTTTTTCTAATGCTGATTGGGCAGCATGTCAAGGCACTCGAAGGTCTATTTTAGGTTTTTGTGTGTTTCTTGTAAATTCATTAGTCTCTTGGAAATCTAAAAAGAAAACAACAGTTTTTAGATCTTCTGTTGAAGTTGAGTACCTATCTATGGCCAATGCCACTTGTGCGTTGACTTGGCTTATGTCTCTCCTTCGTGAGTTTGCCGTCTCTCACTCTAAAATTACAATTTTATTTTTTGATAGCCAAGCCTCTCTTCACATTTCTTCTAACCCTATTTTCCATGAGATAACTAAGAATATTGAGATTGATTGTCACTTAGTGAGAGAAAAGATTCAATCTGGAGAATTAAAGACCTTGTATGTTTTTAGCTACAATCAACTTGCAGGCCTATTTATGAAAGTTGTTCAGCCTGTTGTTTTCAAGCATCTTCTAAGCAAGATGGTACTCATTGACATTCATAGTCCATCTTGAGGGGGAGTATTAATTGTTTTTATTATGTTTGAGTTATGTTCTGTTATGCTGTCATGTGTTGTATGTGTGCACAACCTTTCATGTGCACAATATGTGCTGTCATATGTTGTTTTAGTGTTGTATTTTGTGTGCTTCATATAAAGGATCCTTGTGGATGTATTAGATTATGAATAAGAAAATAATATTCAATTCTCCATTCTCTCTACTTTTTTCCTTTTCCCTCAAATTGTAATATGTATTATTATTGTCTAAAAAATGTTAGATGAATTCATTACCTCCTGCTCAACACATAAATTAAGTTTGATATATTGTCTAGCTGAATTTTTTTTCGTAATTTTGTTCAGAATTGATATTCAATTACAAGATTTAAACTTGATTAAACTAAAATTAGATTCATTTTTATATTATAGCAGTAATATACTATCATTGAAGAAATTTTATCATTTTGATTTAAAATTGAGTGATTTCAAACTATTTATGTCAATATATGATATTTAATGAAATTCCTCAAATTTTCTAGTGATCCTACAGAATAGGAAATGAAACCACTAATATGTTTCCCTTATCTATTGACTTTATATATGTTTTATGTCGTTTACACTTATGAATGGTAGTATTGAACAATGTCATTTTTAAATAAGATTTCATTTTTAAGTTAATACCAATACACCGTCTCATGTGCCTACAAAGTCACTTTCATAATTTTTTTCTTCTAATAATCTCCTTATTTTCCAATTACTTTCCCTATAATTTTTTACTCTATATACATCGTCACAGTAGGTCACATACCTACATCGACTCCCTCACAATTTAATTATTTATACAGTTCATTATTTCTCTTAACCAAATAAAAGAAACAATGAACATTGGTTAAATTTTCCTACCATTAAGCTACTATATGCTTTTATATGTATTTTTTTTACCCAACACCCCAATCATCAGCAAATGGATTAAAAGTTTTTGGGATGCTAGATGTTCAAAGCATACATGAATATTGACTAATACAGATTTTGTTACGTATGATGCATTGTGAGAGATTTTGCACTGTTATTAGGCATGGTAGTGGGATGATGATACTTAAGTAGTTTATTTATATTTCTTGTGTTTATTTTAAATCAAATTGAGATTAGGTTGTAGTTAAGGTTTTCATTTTCACTATTGTTAAGAAGTAACTCACAGTGAGTACTGACACAATAAAATTCACAATTTTCATTTACACATGCACTTTTCTTTGGAAAAATTACAAGAAAAACAGTTAACTATCATCGTAGCTGTAAATAATTCCTCAAACTGTTCTTTTTAAAAATGAAACATTATCTTTCAAGTATTCCATTTTCTTACTATTTCCCCAATGTTAAAATTTAAAACCTTTCGATTATTTAGGATGTTATTTACAACGTTAAGGGGGTTCAATTACATTTTAAAATATGTTTTACAGATTTTTGATTTATGCATTTAATTATTTTTTCTTACTCAGCTCAACTCTCATTTCTCTTTTATGAAATATCCTCATTTAACAGGTCCCCAATATACTGAGAACAATAAAGTTAAAGAGTTTCACATCTTCAACAATTAAGTAATTGAATGTTACCTATACATAGCTCTTAATGTTTCATACTGATGAACATGATACTGTACATACAAAATATTTAAGATGTTGGGTTTCAGTGAATGTTGTCCAATAACTTAATTGTTTTGTTTCATTCCCACTGTGATAAGTTTATTGTTTTTAACCATTTATTTCACCACATAAGACAAAAGGAGCTGTACATCATACGACTTACTTTTATATCATGTAAGAAATAGTGTTTATCATTATAGTTTGTGATTTATTATTTGTCAAATTGGTTTAAATAAGCTGTTGTATTCCACTTGTACATATTCACTTATGAATAAAGTTTTTGAATATTTTTCCATTCAGGTATGGAGTCTTTTATTTTGTCAACAGGGGCTTATGATTTGTAAATTCATTTCTATGTCTAATTTGATATAATGTATGTCTTTTTTCTCAATACAAGAACAAAATAATGGATGGTGAAGATTAAACATTCCATCGCATTTATAAAATAAAAGGAACATCCTTTTTTCAAACAATTTATGAGGATGGCTATTTGATTTTTTTTCTGGCTCTGGAATTTTTGTCATCTTTCTCTTCAAATTGATACTTTACAATGCCTTTCAATATTTCAAGAATTTTCGACTCCATGTTTCAATTGTAATGTCTTCAACATAAAAAAGTCTCATTGTGCACCAATCTTTTTTGAAAATAATACGTACACTAAAACGTTGGTTTTTCCTATTGAAATTTTTGCTACATCCATAAGTTTATATTATGACGTTTTATCCTTTTATATTTTTGCATTATCGTATGATACTATTCAACAAGGGAAGTACGTTAATGGAATGTTGTATGTTTATTCAAATTCCATGTTTATCATTTTTTGAAAAATACACTACACCAAAATGGGTAAATTGGCACCCTTCCAGCTGCTAGCCTTGTCATGGTCATTGACCGTGACAAAAAACACATGTTTTGTCATAGAGTGCTGAATTTCAATTCTCCTATCAGCGAATTGATGAGAAGATTAGATTTGGATATGCTCGAGGAGGTTAGAGAAGAAGCAGTGATCAGGAATGCTGCATACCAGCAACGAACAACTCTGTTCTACAATAAGAGAGTAAAGAAATGTGACTTGAAAGAAGGGGACTATGTGCTAAAGAAAGTGATTAAAAAACACAACAAACTGGAGGCTAACTGTCATGGACCCTACAAAGTAACAGAGGTTGTTCGACTAGGAACGTATATGACTAAGACCTTAGAAGGAGAAGAGTTTAAGAATGCATGGAATGCAGAGCATCTACGCAAAATATTATCAGTAGTTCAATCCCAATGTAAATACAGTTTTCTTCAATATAAATAAAGTTTTGGATGTTTTGCCCAATTCTCTCCTTTTGTTGAAATTTTTTCGGAGTATAAGTGCTACACACTACGCATCAAGACCAGAAGAAAAATCCACCAACTACGATTGGTCGGGAATGAAAATCCGCCAACTACGGTTGGTCGGGAATAAAAAATCCACCAACTACGGTTGGTCGGGAATGAAAATCCACCAACTACGGTTGGTCGGGAATGAAAATCCACCAACTACGGTTGGTCGGGAATAAATATCCACCAACTACGGTTGGTCGGGAATAAAAAATCCACCAACTTCGGTTGAGCGGGAATGAAAATCCACCAACTACGGTTGGTCAGGAACCTTTGGCTAAACAAAGCAGGATCATGTAATGAAAGTCATTTCATGGCTTAGAATAAAAAAAGTCACTATGATCAAAAAAATAAAGCAGAATTTCTTTACTTGTGACATTTTAAATTACCACCAAAGTTGGTCGGGAGATAAAATATCACCAACTCTGGTTGGTCGTCAGATAATTATTACCAATTCAGGATAGTCAACAATAAATTTTCACCAACTCTAGTTGGTCGGCAATTTAAAATAACACAAAATATCTTTTTAACAAATATACATGCACATTCATTAGTTGATAAAAGAAATGTTTTACAGAATATTTCCAAGACAATGACAATCAAGAAAACTAGAAGTTTTTCATTAAAACCAGAACAAATTACATTAAGAATAAAATATATATTACATAAGAAGCCATTACACCAAAAATCCTATTCTATTGGCTTTTTCCCTTCTGCCTTTGAAACAGGTTCTACCCCAGCAGGAGGATCGTCTAAGGCATAAGGAGAGTTTATGAAGTTTACATCTCGAAGCATCCTGACATTCATTACCGAGGGCCGATCAAGTAAGTGCTCCGGGCGAGATATCTCAAAATTAGAGTGAAGACTGTAGTCGCCGAGATACTTGGAAATTAAACACTGTGGAATAGCCCGAGCAAGAATCCAGCTCATGTCCAGTTTAAAAGGTGGCACAGGCAACTCGAGCAACCCAGGGTCATAGTAATCCCAGAGATAATGGCCCTGTTCCAACTGTAACACTCCCAATGCATTCAACCACCCTTACTTGTAACCCTCGTTATTTGTATTCTGGATCCGATCATCTAGATGGTAGAGGGATTCATTATAACCAGCTATCCAGAACTCTCTGGGTTGTTTGTGAAACTGGTAGGTCAACCTCTCCAGTTGATCGTGGAGGTTCTTCACTAAAAGTTCTTTATTCTCCAAGGCAGATTTTTGTGTAGAGAGTTGCTCGTCCAAGTTCAGAATCTTCTTGGACATCTCAGCTAATGCTTGATTCTTCGTTATCAACTGGAAGGCTTGATTCTCCAAAGCTGATTTAGTTCTTTGCTCTTCAATTGAAAGGCGAACAGCCCTTGCTCATCCCCGAGAAGTTCTTACTCGTCCGCGAGCAGAAGTAGAGGGTCTAATCCTCTTTAAAGTTTCCAATTCCTCTCTCAAATTGGAATTTTCAACCTTCAAGAAAGAGAAACCCTCGTCGTTGATAGGGACCAAGGCTCCCGAGGTGGATGCTGTAGATTTGAACTGAGATATCTCTCATCGCAAGTTATTATTTTCCTGCTCTAACAGCTTGGCGATCTGCCTATGCTCTTCAACCTCGGTCTTCAGAGTCCTCTCCTTCATATCATAAGCGGCGACCAACTTATCATATCCTTTGTCAGCATTTAATTACTGATATTTTTTCTCATACCCCTAATGCAAAAGAGCAGAAGACTCCTTATATTGTTATTTAAGTTCCTCGATAGTACCCTGGAGGTCTTCAATCATCTCATAATATGCCAAATTATTGGCAACTGCACGGTCGAGAAAGCATTTTAAATACTGGTAGGCTTCTACTGCTCGTTCAGAAGTATCTGGACCGAGGATATCAATGATTTGAGCTTCATTCAGGTCAGCATGGCCAGCCGTGAAGTAGTCATTGCATATTTTCATCAGCTCAGTATCGTGGGCTGACAAGAGCTCCATTCTAGCCATTAACTAGTAAAGAAAAGAGATAGAAAGAATCAATAAAAATACAAACAGATCAAGAAGAATAAAATAGATTGATAATAAGAGCAGAGCAAGAAAAAGGGAGTTAAGATGCACAACCAAAATTTCCAATTTTATTACATCATGAAAAGAAATACATGGCCCAAAGTTACATTAAACAAAAAATAAAAAAGCGAAGATCCCGAACAACTCTACACCTTTTCCTTGCTCCCTAAGATTTCCTTAAGAGGCTTGGACGAGGAGGTAGGTTGCTCGGATTGAAGAGAAAACTGCTCGGTAGATATGTTGGTTGGCTGGGGCTGGTCGTAGCGAAGTTCGACAGTAGGGACTTGGTCCCCAACTATCATTGAAGACTCTTCAGAGGAAGCTTCGTCCTCTTCTTCTTTGCCAGGAGAGGGAGGAGGACCATGAGTATGACGCTGAAACAACTCAGAACTCTCAGAGACCTTTAGCTCTTGAAGAGCTGCAACCCAGCCATCTCGGAAGTATTTGAGACTGGAAAACTCCATCTGAGAGGACATAATAGCTAGGACTTTATTCCACCCATTGTCCCAGCAAGTACTGAAAGACTTCTTAACAACATGTTTTCTCTTTATCTTCTTCGATTAAATCTTCTCATAAAAAAATTCCTCTACAGCCTTCATCTTTTCTTCCAGCTCCTGCTTTTGACGATCAACGTCACGAAGTCTGCCAAGATCCTCTTCAGCAGTTTTTATCTTGGTCTCAGGCTCTCCAGCATTTTTGAGCTTTTCCTCAAGCTCATTATTCTTTTTCTCACATTCTTTCATTTTCCTCTCCAACTCCTGAAAGGCATCCAAAGATTTATCTCTCTCTTGCTCGATGGCTTTTAGTTTCTTCTCCCAAACAGCTTTATCTTCGTCATACTTCTGACGAGAATTCTTTACAGACCGTGTCAGACCTAGAAGAGCCTCCTCCACACCTGACGAGGATCTCAAAGCTTTAATAGCTTCATCCTTTTTCAAAATGGTGTTGAAATAAGTTACCAACTGGAAAAAAAAAACAATTGTAAGTCAATGCAAGGACATAACATTGAAAAATGAAAGTTTAGAGTAGTAATACTTACTGAGGCAATATGCTGAGCTACCAAGGTGGTAACCCTCTCCCGAGAAATATTTTCTTCAACACCTTGGATCTCGGGGATAATCCAAGACTTCACTGAGCTCATGGTTGAGCTCGGAGCAACAAAAGTGGGAACACCACTTCCAGCAGTTAGAGGCTAAGAGATGGATTCAGCCAATTTATCCGAGGAGCTTTTCTTCAACTTCCTCGTAGGAGCCGGAACATTTTCGACCAAGGATGTGGTCTTGGTCGGTGATATAACTATAACATCGCTTGGAGGAGAGACATCAACAACCTTACCCGGAGCCACAGGCGGCTTCTCGGCAGCCTTCTTAGTAGAAGCTGGAGGGGGTGCATCAATTTTTCTTGTCCCTTCTTCTAGGACATCTTGCTTGCTTTTCTTTGCCTCTCCAGTAGTAGAGGCAGACTTATCAAAGAAGGCAGGAGCTCTTCTTCTCTTCATTCTGTCACTGAGAGGAATATGCAATTCAGGAGAAGAACCTTCAGAAGCTGGTGTTGGTTCTATGTCAATTATCATTGGACGAGCAGTAAAAGACGAAGTGTAACTCTTGTACTGTAACAAGTACGAGGCTGATCTGATATGTTCGTTGGCAACAGTTTGGTGCAAACCCCAGATAAGTTTCAGATGCTTTAAATTAATCTCTGTCTCCTTTGGAGATCTTCTTTTGCTATCAACTACAAATAAATAAAAATTAAAATATCAGTAACACATTTTATCGAACACAAAGAAAATATAATTTCAAAAATAAAATAAAGTGAAAACAACCTATCCCATTGCCATAGGGAGGGCATCTAGGACCCTGATACACATAATTTCCAATTAATGGAGCATGTTGCCAATTTTTCATAACAACCCCATGCTCAAAATAATCCCTGTTAGCATCTGGGAGATTGACAACTAAAGCCCTATTTAAAAACCTAGTTTTCAAATAAAAAGTGCTATCGCTGACAACCCATCTATAGCAAAACATAATTTTTGGAATCCCTAAGCGGTTTCCATGAATCTGACTTAATCTATGAACTCCATTAAGTATTCTCCAAGTGTTTGGCGCTATTTTTGCAGGTACCACGTCGAAATATTGATAGAATTCCAAACACAAGGGGTTTGGAGGAAAAGAAAAGCAACATTCAGCCACAAAGAGACTGGGGAACCAATGTCCCTCAGCCAAATGAAAATAGTCAAAAGGTTCAGCAAGTTCCTCCAATATGACCCATGAAGGAATAGAAAAATCAGAATGAAATTTATCAAGAGTCTCCACAAGGTAAACCATGATGAACGAAGAAAGAAAAAGAGAAAGAAGAAGATCTTACAGGAAAAGGGTGGATCAGTTGGCAACGAGCAGTGGAGGAAATAAACGCACAAGATAGAGAAGAAGGGAAGAAGTTCTGAGATGCAGATTTGAAAAAGTAAAAGGCGATCGAATTTTTTGAAGCGTTTAAATACTTTACCTCGGGAATAGAGAAGAACAATGATTACCAGGATGGACGATTGCGTACCCGGTGGCTAAAAAGGAGAAAGTGGCACAAAAAACGAAGCGGTTATGGAAATTCAAAATACTTTAAAAGCCTGACACTATATACTAAAAAAAAGAGTTATGTACAATGAACATTTGTCTAAAAATCCATAAAATAGGCAACATAAATGTTTCATACTTTTCCTTAACATCAAACTACAAAACATTGGGGGCTTTTGTTGATACTAAATTTAGTCTACTGACGTGGATCAATTATGTGGAGACACGTGTCAATTTATATAGCACTCGAGAACATTTTTTTGACAACTCCTTGACTCCGAGGAACTCAACCTCCCCGACCAACTCAGGCGCTCCGAGCAACAAGTGTTCTCCGAGCAACTCATGTATACCGAGCTACTTAGGCGGTCCAAGTAGCTTTGGCGGTCTGAGCTGCACCTCGTACGAATCGGTTATAACCGGATAATTAAGAGGATTGAATGCGCATTAAATGATATTATTATCATACATATGTACACGCCTATTGGACAGCTATGTAATATTCTCACACATGTACAACCTCAAGGTTATAAATACATTGTAACCTCCTCATTAGCAGGGGACTCGGAATTTCTTGGTAAAAAATCTATAATCGAGAATTCCAAACAGTCAGCAATAATAAAACTGTGGACGTAGGCCATTCTTTCAAGGCTGAACCACTTAAAATTTTTTTTTTGTCTTATTTATTTTTATCTGTTATTAAATAATTAGAGTTAATCTAATTTTTTACATCAACAATAGCATACTCATATCTATCACCAAGGAACCATCATGGTCGACGTCGGACACGCCCCTTAATGGAATCCCTCCCAGTACTATCACCACGAGCATTCACTCACGGTATGCATATTGCAATTAACACAAGATAAGAGATCCTACTCAAATGAAAATCTACTCTTAATCCTGAATTATTCAATTTGTCATTTTTATAAGGTTTAGAAGTCTAACCCTTTCCTAAAATTAAAAGCATACACTTCACCCTATCAATATCTTTACATGAGTCAATTTAGTCTAAAGGTCATCCTTAAATCAACTCCCAAACCCAAAATCCATATAAGCAAGCTATAAGAAAAATTACCAAGAAACAAATGGCAGCGACGACCTATCAACCTACCATCTACTGATCGATCCCTACAGTTAAGTTACAGTTACCCCTTACGGAATTAATCTTCACCAATTTTGAAAATCACATCACAACCCTCCATTAATTTGTTAAAACCTTTATTTAAGTTCTATAATACATCCCAATATCAAATCGAAATATAAGATATGATTGAATCATATATCTAACATCAAAATCTCAATTATACCACAAGATTTAATTGAAAATCCATTTTCTTACTCAAGAACCGTAGAATTTATGGTTATTTTAATTAAATTCATATTTTAACAGATTACATCATATACTCATAGAGTTTTTGAATCATTCATACAACTAAATAATTTCTAATCATGTTTGTTATCATTTTAAATTGATCTCGAGGTTTCGTCCTAGCTAGTTGAGATTTAATCCGAAATAACAAACAAATAAAATAGTAAAAAGTATATTTATGAAGACATAGGTGAAAATAAGAGTAATTAAATAGAGTTATGCAGTTTATCCCTTAATAATGAGCTTATGTACATAGCTTATCTTTTAGCACTAGTATCAATACAATACAATCCCTTAGTATCTCCGTCTAGACAATTAGAATGTAAGAATATATATTTTCTTGTTAGTTTGTTGGTTCATTCATTGGTTGTCCCTGATCCCAATGGGGGGTCATATTTTTTAAAGTGACTATTTAGGTCATGATATTCTCAATAAATATTGTATAACAAAACTTTGATCATGTCTGTGAAAAAGTGGGTGAAGTTTTTACAAATGGGTCTCTGTTGTGATATCTTAGTTTTAGAGATCCTCCACTATATCGCTCAGTTAGACGAGTAAGATTTTCATTGATGGATGACTTTCTCAGTAGATATACAAGGTGTGGGACTCTTCATCTCCCTATTATCATGTTGAGACCTACGAGATTGACCATTTAATGACCAGGAAAAAACTCCTTACAGATAAAAATTCCATTCTCCTGAACTCTGCTAATACCCCTAAGTCATATGATACGTGGTCTATACCCCTGAGTTTCAGTTCATGCAGAATTTGGATGTGGATAATATTTGGAACTTTTCTTCCCACAAGGAATTTGCATTAAGTTGAATTAAATCATCTTCCATCATTCTTCTCCAAGCCTGTGTATTTTCTTTAACCCAATTTGTTTGATTTCTTCTTATACAGGGTAACATGATCACCTAAAGTTTGAGGGACAAAGTTCAATCTTCCTTGAATTCTTATGATGAGCTGAGGAACGAAAAATAGAGCTTTAAAACTAAAATCAAAGTTCTTAAGGCCAACGTTTCTAAAGCTTATACGAATATTCAAGAGGTTGATTACTAGGTTGTGACCAAGGTTATAGACCTTAGTAAAGTTGAGGGAGATACCAATATTATGAAATAAGACCTTCAAGATAACAAAGACAATCTTGGATTAAATTGCAAAATTGACTAAATCCAATCATGAAAATCCATGTACACAAATACTTGGAAAAGAAGATATAGTACATGGCGAACGATATAAACTTTTTTCATTGATACTAATTAATATATTTTCACAGAATTTTCCCATTCACATGTTCGTATATTCTTCTGAAGATTTGATGGCCTTTATAGCCTCTTCTCCATTTATGGAAGGAGTAACCAAGGCCTCAACAAGTTACACTTTCAAAGCATCAAGATTCTCTTCCGCATGGTCCCTAGCCTTTTTTATTGTGCTCTCTAATCTTATCATCATAGCCTAGGCTTACTAGTTTCCTAGGGATGAACTATTTTAATTGTCCAGTTAAGAAAAGTATGTGGTTGTATCTTGTCATCACACCCTCCTCCAAAGGTTTTGTGCAGTTATAGACGTGAATTTTGGACTATTGGGTTGTCTTGAGCCAACCTGGACTAATATGTTTGATCAGTCAAAAATGTGATTTCGTCAATGGGGTTGTCTTGTACCCACCTGATCTAAGATGTTTGAGTGGTCAAAGAATTTCTTTGGTCAATTGGGTTAGCTTGAGCCGACCGGACCTAAGATTTTGGTGTAGTCAAAGATGTGCATTTGGTTAATTGGGTTAGCTTGAGCCAACCTGACTTAAGATTTTAGTACAACCAAAGATGTTCATTTGGTCATTTGGGTTGCCTTGATCCAACCTAATAAAAAAAATTTGAATAGTCAAAGATTTGCTTTGGTCAATTGGGTTGTCTTGAGCCGACTTGATCCAAGATTTTTTAGCAGTCAAAGACGTGCTTTAATCAATTTGGTTAGTTTGAGATGACTTGAACTATAATTTTTGAACCGACAAAGACATTATTTGGTCAATTGGGTTAGATTCATCCGACCTCACCTAATATTTCAGTGCAGTTAAAGATGTGCATTTGTGTAATTAGGTTGGCTTGAGCTGACCTGACCTAACACTTTGCAAGACATATGTTAAGTTTGTATCTTGAGACATGTTCGCCAAAAATAATTTAATAATCACAAATCTACAATTAAGGTAACATTTATTACTATTTAATGGCTTCTACTTGTATACGCATTATAACCTCCAACTACATTCACCTTTTTTATGATAATACCTCTTGAGATGCTTAGAGTTCTAATGGATTTTAAATAGCTCACCTTCAAGAGTTTCAATTTGATAAGTACTAGATCTTACGACTTTAGCCACATTATAAGGACCATGCCAATTTGTTTCCAACTTGTTGGACTTCTATGCAACCTTCTTCAAGACATAGTCCCTTTTCGTGAGTGTGCTAGTCTTCACTCTTTTGTCATAGAATTTTGTTATGCATTGTTGATAGGCTGCTACCCTAAGCACTATTGCCTACCTAACTTCATATATCAGGACTAGATCCAATATTCTCATAAAATCACTCTTCAGGGTGTCCATGTTTAGGACCTTATGGCTTGGGAGGCCGAACTCAACTGGGATCATGGCTTCACTGCCAAAGGATAACATATAAGGTATTTCTCATGTTGATGTTGGTGGTCTTGTCCTGTAGGCCCACAATAAGCTTTGGATTTCATTTATTTTACATCCCTTGGAAGACTCCAGACTCTTCTTTATTACATCTTCCAAAGTTTAGTTTATTACATTTGTTTTCTTATTTCATTGTGGATAAGTTAGTGGTATATGCAACTTTCTAATTTTGGCCTTGTTGCAATAATTTTCAAACTTATCATTGCTAAACTGGGTGCAGTCTTTGGAAATAAAGGTGCGAGGGACCCCATACTTGCTTATCCATTTTTTCATATAAATTGGGAGACTTTTTCATAGGTCATTCTATGAGTTTTATGGCCTCCACCCAGTTTGTGAAATAATATGCAACTACTAACATATGCTGACCAGATCCGTACCATAGATGGAAAAAGGAAAAAGTGATGTGATTGGCACAATCTCGACTACAGGTTGCTTGTGTATCACACTAAATCGTTGGCATTTCTTTCACTTCCTAATGTATTCTTTATAGTCTTTCTTCATTATGGGACAGTAATATCGTTAGATTGCTATCTTTTTTATATGTTGAGCTTGTTATGTGGGCACCACATGATCTTTCGTGTATTTATTTTACTAGATTTTACACTTCCATTGGGTGAACACATCTCATCATTGAGATATTAACACCTCTTTTGTATAGCACTTCATTTTCCATGACAAATTTGGCTCTTTTACAACAAAGTCTTCTTTCTTACTTATGATCGGTTAGAAGAATACCTTCCCCCGAGTATATTATAATTGGGTCCATCCATTATGGGGCCATGGTTATCTCTAGAAAGTTTATTTCTTCCACGCTAATTCTCATTTTCCACAATATCTCTAAGGGCACAATTCTCCTCAGATCAGACTCGATAGCTGATGAAAAACGAGCTAATATGTATGCTCTGGTGTTTTCGGTTATGGGGATTTTGATTATTTGCATCACCTTTAGTTTTGGTAGATATAATTTCACTTTTAAAATATATTTTAATATATTTCCCTCTATTTCTCTATACTCTCCCTGCACCTAGTTTAACCCTAGTTGTAAGTCCTTGTGAGTCATTATCTACTCGTCTCCAAGTGATGCAGCCAACTCCAATCTAGAAACCAAATACTCATATTATGATTCATTATTGGACGCTTCAAATAGTTTTGTAGGAAATTTATCCTTGTAGCTAATCTTGTTTCATTTAGACGGGGACTCTACAATTTTTTTGATATCTCGATTGGATCTATAGTAGGTTGCTCGGTTTGTCTTTAGATATACTCGGCTAGAAAAATAATTATTTCTTCGGCTGGTCCTTACTCCTCATAGGTGAATTCTGCAATGAAATATGCTACATCTTTTCATTTTATTATAGTCCTTAACTCATATATGATATAAAATTCAAGCAACAATATCACTCATGCCATTAACTTAACATACTTCTTAAGTTTGTGGATAGTTTAATATAGTGGGAGATCGGTGTAGAATACTATAGAGTGGCCAGGAAAATATTATTTCATCTTCCTAGATACCACTATAAGAGCTAAAACTAACTTCTCCATTCTATATATCTCACTTTTACGCTAGCAAAAGCTTTGATTGTATATTATACTGTAAGGACATAAATTTCCAATTGAGAGCCTGTATTATTTTGACTTAATTCCGTGAACAAAACTATGTTAGTAATATGTCATTGGGAGATTTTATTTTGCCACGATCCCACTTGGTCTATGAAGTATTCAAGATATTGAAGACGTTGCGACAAAGCTTCAAAGAATTAATCATGTCGAAGTTTAATTTGTGAAATTTTATTCGTCTTCAAGTTAATTGCGATATCACACAGATATGAATGCGTATAATTAATGGTGCTCGAAATTGTTTTTATAAAAAATAAGGATGTAATTTTATAAAGAAAAATGTTTTAAAATTTTTTTAAAAGTTTTTTAACTGTTTACACTACGTTTTTATTCTAATAAACTCGAAAAAGAGTTTGACTTATTTGGATCTCTTTTGGAAGAGAACAAAAAGTCAAAAAGTCAAACTGCCACGCGACATCTTTCAAACGACAAGCAGTCTCATTCAAACGAGATGCTCATGTCGCACGAACGACGTGGCTATGTCATTTGAACGACACAATTTTTGAGGCAACGCTTAATTCCTATTTAAAGTGTGTTTGCGTCAGAATTAAATGATTGTGCATTCGGGAAAAACAGTTTACGTTCCAGTACGAGTTTTTCACATGTTTTCTAAGATTTAAAAAGCTTAACGACATCCTTAGAGCTTGCAAAGATCCCAGTTATCATTAGTATATGTTTATGTGATCTTGTTGCACCAAGAAGGTTTGTTCTACCCTTGAACATCAGGGTTTTGAGATGAATACAAGAGAATGACTTTTTATTCGACATCTTAGACGAATCAAAGCCATTCGGTGGACACTGAGACATATGTGGATGCGTGTGTTTTGGACAAGTATCGTGGAAGACGGAATTTCTGCATGGTCACTATTAAAGAATAGTAGAAGATCAAAAGGAGCATCAAGACCCATGGGGATCGAGTCATTGAGTAAGGCTAATCTGTCTTTGTAAAACCTTTGTTCATAGTGATTGTCTGGCTTGGGCCATCCGAGGTTATTTTATCGTTTTGGATTTTTTCCTCGTACATCCGGCGTTGTGAGCATTCTTTACTTTACTTTACTTTCTTTAATCACTAGATGCATGTTTAGGATTAATCAAGACAAAAAAAAATTAAAGTAAAAATTGGTTTTCACAACTTGGTTTGGTGCTAATTAAAAGTCGAATAATTTTTTGTAAAACTTGGTTGGATTTAAAACACACATAGGGACCACCCCGTTTCTTCATATACTAGCTTTTGAATTCCTTCATCAATTCCAATCGAAACTGAAATAACCCCTGACTCAAACATAGATAAATACAAGAATAGTTTTTCTCATAGGATGGGTTTTGGTAATAATGGGGTCGATCTTATCTATTTCTTGATATCCAGGAAAGTATCTTGGCATTCCTTAGTCAATTCTAAAGAGTTTTAATCACCTTGAATAATGGGAGGCATTTATCACATGCCTTGTATATGAATTCGTTCAAATCTTTCACCTACCTTTTTAGCCTTTGGATTTATTTCTTATTTTCGGGAGGCTGCATATTGATTAAGGCCTAGGTCTTGCTAGGTTTGTTCTCTATGCCCTTTTGATTAACAATAAAGCTCAAAAATTTTCCAGCCTTAACTTCAAACACACATATGGATGGATTTAGATTTAGGTGATATTTATTTATCTTGTCAAAGTTTTGGATAAGATCTTTAATATGTTCGCTTGCCCTCACGATTTTGTTTAGCATGTCATCCATGTAAACTTCCATATACTTCCCTACTTGTTTCCACAATACCTTATTCACTAGCCTTTGATAGGTGAGACCAACATTTTTTAGTCCGAAAGGCACAAAATTATAATACAAAGTACCTCGTGTAGTGATGAAGAAGGTCTTCTTTTTGTCTCCTATCATCATCTTAATCTGGTTATAACCAGAATAAGCATCAATGAAGCTCAGTTGTTCGTACCCAACTATTGAACCACCAATTGATTAATTAGAAGTAATTTAAAATAATCCTTGGAGCATGCTTTATTCAAGTTTGTGAAGTCAACACACATTTTTAATTTGTCATTTTTCTTTGGTACTATTACCACATTTTCTAGCCAATTGGGATATACTAAATCTTCAATAAGGATGTGTTTCTTCACTTTGTCCACATATTATTGAATGTTTATGTTCTTCTCCTCTGAGAATACTCGTTGCTTATACTTTATTGACTTTACTTCCTTTGCTATGTTTAGCTCATCGAAAATAATAGTTGGATAAATTCCAGGCATATCTCCGTGAATCCATATAAGAATGATTTTTCTTGCTCTCGGGAAGTCAACCAACTGCTATTTAAATACGAGATCTAGGGAAAAGTCGATTTGGGTTGTTCATTATTAGATGCCCATCATTTAGAATTACTGATTCCATTTGCCCAATGGCTTCTCTAGTTACTTAATTATCTTCATCTCGAGGATCTAATGTCTCAATCTGATAAGTTTGAACTACATTCTTTTTTCTTCTTCGGCCGAAGTGTAGTAGTATTCGCTTGCTTCTACTTTCTTTCCTTTCATCACTCCTATACCAAAATTAGTTGGGAAGTTGAGACATTGATGACCAGTTGGGGATACAACCACAATTTATTCAAACCAACTCTTTCGAAAATGATACTAGACATTTTTTTCAAGGACACAAAATCTCATCATCCCTGTTTTGTTAGTTAGATAAATTCCAATAACAACTTCTAGATTAATTGTGCCTAGTGGGTATTTCTAACAAGTTCAACCTTTATAAATAATCAAAGAAAAGTTCATCATTTGAGCTCCCATTATCAATAAAAATTCTCTTCACATTCCGCCTGTGAACCATTATGATTGTTAGTAGGGTTTGTCGTGAGGATATAATAACCCTTTGAGGTCATCACTAGAAAATCCTATTATTTATCAATACTTGGAAACCTTCTGAGATCGTTTGTATGCTACTATTTCCATGTTGACATATGTGTTGCCGATATAAGAGTTTATGTATGCTTTCCTCTCAGGTAGTTCATCATCTCCTTTGGCGTCCCCTCCTTATATAAAACTTAACAACCAATAAATCATGCTTAGTTCTACTACATGATCCTTAGGCCTTACATGGAGGTCTGAAAATTTCTTATCATTGTTCTATCGAGCTCTTTTTTATTCCTTATTTCTTGCATGAGTTGATCTTTCACTCGACTTCCAATCATCATGAGCTGGTGTTGGCTTGAACTTTATCGACCTATTATTAAGCCTCCCCTCTTTTTATGAGGGCCTCAATTTCATCATTCAGGGCTTGGAAGTTTTTGGTCTCATGCCTATAGTCCTTATGGAATGTGTAAAATTTATTCTTATCTCTTCTTTTAGCAAGAGTTTTTAACTTTTGCGATCACTTCAATTCACCATTTCAATAGACCTCATCAAGGATATGGTGTACTCCCATTATTAAGGGAATATACTCATAAAACGTTTGGTATGGTCTCTTATCATTCTTCGACTAGGTCCCTCTTTAGGTTTTTCTCTTCTTCCCGAGATGTTACATTCTTTAAGTATTTGTCTTGATGAACTCTTTGGTATCCTTTTCTTTTTTTTGCTTTCATGATCTTTTCTTCTTTGGTTAAGAGCTTCGCCATGCGATTTGGAGGCTCCTTGGCTAATTCCTGGTACAACGTACTAGGAAACAACCTACTCATAATTGTTGTAATTAAAACTTTCTCATTGTAGTCTACCACTTCTATTTTTTAGTATTAAACCAGGTAATATACTCCTTTGTTGTTTTATCCTTATGTTGATAGGCACTTAATAATTGGGCCACCCTTTTATTAGATTTTTCATTGAAATGGCTATTATAAACAAAGAGATTGTATAATTGTTTCAAATCAGAGATATTCCCTATTGAAAACTCATTATACCATAACTTAGTAGGTTCGATAAGAGTGGTTGAAAAATATCTGCAATGCATCTCATTAGCTATTCATAATATGTTTGATGTTGCCCAATATTTCTCGACATGCAAAATTAGATTTGACATTCCTTCATAACTGGGAGTGGTCAAAGTTGGATTGAACTTTACAGGTGTAGGATAGCTAATCACAAAATTTGTGAATGGATATCCCTGCATAAACCCTCTTTGGAGTGGGTTTTTAGTTTTTATTAGGTCGCCTAATTGATCATCTATCATTTGGATTGATCCTCTCCATGGTTGGGCTTTAGTTGTCCATGTAACTTTATTATCTTTTGATGACTTTCAGTCGAGATACCTTCTTTTCAGCCACCTTATTTAGACGTAGTCGATGTTCTAGGATTATATCTTGAACCACCATCCCTTTGCTTTCTACAATCTTCCGTTCTTGTGCTTCCTTCAGGGCTAGGACGTGATAGTGCCTCTCTTTCCAATCTATCAAAGACTGGTACTCCGTCGAGCCTTTCAAAGGAACTTTTGTGTTCGACTAATTATGTTTGCTCATCATCACACCCGGCTAACCTTATGGTTGAGGTTCTACTTAGTTGGTAAGAGGATTCTTCATGTTCTTACCCACTTATTCGAACCAAACAACTCGTATCAGACCCTAGAGTTAGTATTACCTCCGTTGTATTTCCTCTTATCTTTATAGGAGGTAGTAAGAGGTGATTATATGCATTTATCTGTGATTTTCTCCACAACTGGGTTCTGGAACTAGTTCTGGATGAACTGGTTAGCTCTGTGAGGTCAGAACAGTTTGGGTGAACTGTCTCATGTTTTCTTAAACAAATTTTTTTCTCTTGACCAAGTTCTGTAAAAATCCTCCTAGATGCCCAATTTTTATATGGGTTGAAAGTGGCATAACTTCTTTCTCCCTACTACTTTCTAAGTGTTTAACCAATTATTATAAAATATCCAAAAAATATAGTACTTTACAAAAATAGAGTATGACTGAAAACTTGCAAAATTGAAAATGGAGTAACCATTTTGGGCTAGAAACCAGTGTATCTAGGTTCGAAATACACTAAGATATGCGATGGAGCACTAAATCGAGGGTTTAAAATAAATAATGTGAATCTGCTGATTCAATCAATGATATTATCACCAATAAAATTTGGGAGTGTTTATAAGAAATTCTAGAATTTTTTCTTTTGGAGATTAGGAATTAGATGAGAAACAACTTGGCTTTACTCTTTCCCACAGATGATGTTATTTTGTTATCGTCTAAAATTATTCTCGAGGTTTTTTCTTAGCTAGTTGAGATTCAATCCGATATGACAAAAAAATAAATAGTAAAAGGTAGATATATGAAGACATAGGTGAGAATAAGAGGAATTACACAAAGAGTTATGTGGTTCAGCCCCCAAGAATGAACTTACATCCACAAGTTATCTTCTAGAACCAGTATTAGAATAGTACAATCCCTCAGTCTCTCTGGATAGACAACTATAACATAAGAATATTTCTCTGCCTATAAATTGCTTGGTTGGTTTTTTGGTTTCCATCGATCCTAATGGGGGATCATGTCTTTTATAGTGAATGATTGTGAGGGAATGTCTGTTGGACCAATATGGGGTAGATTGGAGCATAGTTTGAATGGATCACCCACAACATATGTAACAGTTTAATATTTTACCCATTAGGGAATATTCTGTAGATGTTGGTTGTCAGTGGTGCCATAAACATAGTGTTGGATAGCCTTTAATAAAATTACTAAAGTTATAGTTAGTTAGTTAGCCTTGCCAGCATTGATCCAGTCCGTTGAGGTGGAAAGGAGACTAACCTCTTTACTCATCCATGGTCCTTCCTTGGTATCTGTTCGACCAAGGCCGAGTTCTTTCAATTTTATATAATTCTACTTGGGTCATGGGAAGCTCAACAAATATGGTACATTAATGTATAATAATATCAAATTAAATTTAGGGAGGCTTCAATCAAAATAATAAAGATTCAACCTAATAACCATTTAACTAAGGTTAATTATGAAATTATTTGATTTAATCATACAATTGAAATCTTAATGATAATTGGATTCTAACTAAAAAGTAATCATACTTTCATTCTAAATAAACTTGCCTCTTTAAATTTGATGAAGAAAACTAGGGCAAGATCCTTCCAACTCTTCTTTTTCTCTCCAAACTTTACGTGCTTCTTAAAATATGATATATTACTAATAAGATCCCCAATGATTCATTAAAACCCATTAATCTCAAAATTGGATTTGGGACCCAAATAGTCCTTACGTAAAAGAGTTAAAAATCAATTCCAAATGAATTAAAACTCTGCTTAGGCCCAATGATAACCCAATAGGCATGTATTTCCTTATTTTAAGCTAAAATCGGGTATTCTAAATGTGGTACATTTATCCTAAAGCATGGGATCATTAATTATTTAACTAACCCAATCTTTTATTTAAATAACCCGATACGATTTCAAAAGTCAATTATTTAATTATTCATTAATGTGGTGTGAAGCAGCATTATAGGTAACTACATCACAATTGGCGGGACCCGACACCTAGAGGATAATCCAAATAAGGAAACCCTAGATACCAGACCCCAGACCATTCCATAGTGACCAATAATATACAGCCACATTAAAATATTTAATTAATATTTTACCATGTGTGAAGTCCAATTTGCATATTTATTAATATAACACATAATCATATAACTAGTGACATCACATGCCATGCATACATATCAAATAATTTCGTAATTAATTTAATCTGCAAAAATAATGAGTATTACATTCCCCCCTTAAATGAGGAATTTATTGCACGAGATTTAAAATTTACCTTACTAAAATAACTCTAAATGGATCGCTCGCATGTCCTCCTCATCTCTTCGAGTTAGTCTCATTCTCACTATGATATCTCCATTGGACTTTCACTAAAGTAATCACCTTTGATTTCATAATTTGTTATTTAAGGTAAATAATACGTTTCTGCATATCCTCAAAACTGGCGTCATCCTGTGGTTCAATTCTGTCAAGGTCGATATGCTAACAGGATTCCTTATCCATTAGAAATTACCTCAACATGGATACATAAAATACCTCATATACCCACTGAAGATGATTGGTTAAGGCAAAATGATATGCCATTGGTGCTAATCATAAAGAGACTATATATCGGGGATAAAACTTCCCCTTTGATTCAAATCTAACCACTCCCTTCATTAGAAAGATCCTCAATAACACTTAATCCCCCACCTAAGATTCAAATTTGCAATTCCTATTAACTATGTAACTCTTCTTAAGGTCCTCGGTTGTCATAATTCGTGATCGAATGAATACCACCTTCTTTAAGGTATCATTAATGATTTTTAGCCCAAACATCCTATACTCCTCTGACCCCTCCCAATAGCTAGGCAAACATCACGATCATACATACAATGCCTCATACAGTGCCATACCAATAGTCTGTTGATGAATTTTATTGTATAACAACTCTATACATAGCAAGTACGTATCCTAGTTTCCCTTCAGATCAAACACACATGCTCTGCGCATATCCTCTAGAATCTAATTCACCCTCTCAGTTTGACCATCTGACTAAGGGTGAAAGGCAGTAGTCACGGCCAACGGCACCCCCATCGCATATTGAAACCCAATCTAGAATTGAGAGATGAAGATGTTTCACTCGTCGAACATGATATCCAGTAGTACCCCATGAAGTCGTACTATCTCTGTCACAAATATCTTGGCTTAATGCTCCGTGATGTAATCCATACTAATGGGTATGAAATGAGCTATCTTTGTAAGTATATTAATAATAACCAGAATAGAATTGTGACCCCTCTACGATATCGGTAACCCCATAATAAAGTCCACATATATACTTTCCCTTTTTCCAGTAAAGGACCTCCAATGGTTGCTATTCTCCAACCGGTTTCTAGTGCTCCACCTTTACTAGCTAGTACGTGGCGCACCTAGATGCACTAACATCTATATCTCTCTTCATTTCTTACCATCAATACGATCAATACATATCCTGGTATATTTTATCCCATTCAAGATTTTGTACTCCTGCATCATTGGGCAATACTAGTCATCACTGGAATCGTAAACCTCCTTTAGATCCAATTAAAAAGTAAGGGGATCCACTAGATATGATCTCCTTTACCTTTTTCTTGACAAAAAGAAGACATACCTTATGCCTGACTACTCATGATATGATAGGCGATATAATAGTCAGTACTTCTATAAATGTGTGATACCACGTAATATCTATAAATAGATAGATCAGATCTAATATAAAAGTCAAAGAAATAAAAAAACATTTGGTAACATCCTGAGCATAAAGAATTAACTAAAAATGAACAAGTAATAAAAAGATAATGAAAAATTGAATGTGACAAGACAAACTCAAATACAAATCATTGCCAATACAAATAAACCAACACTGGCATATCTCCTACAAATGTCATAAATGTGAATATAAGTACCATGTATACAAGTTAACTTGAACTAAAAGGTAAAAGAAGAGAATGAGATACACTTGCCCGACTCCTATAACATAGGAGTAGTGAATGGAATGTCACTAGATATGCTTCTCCCATAAACTCGATCTATAAGAGCCACCGTACTCTATGACCTATGAAAACAGATGTAATAACAACGTAAACAATAAGAATATGTAGAATACGATTATAACTAAATCTGGGCCACATTATAGCTACACATCTTCCTCTCATCTTTAAGTGGATTTTAAGTTATTAATTACCCATCCCAACAACCTAAAATAACATGCAGTTCTAAATCCCAAACCTATATGTGGATCACGTGATTAAAGTTTCACCTCATCACTCTTCATTCTTTATGGTTAAAATATCAAGTTAATCTCATTCATTATGAATCGGGCATTTTATAAAGGTCTTATACATAACGTACATCCCATTATGGTACTAATAACAATCTTATACCTCAAGTATATCTATCTTAGGCAATCTCACACCACTAATGCAATATACACATCTCTAGTATAAGTGATACATAAATTTGTGTAACAACACATAGGTGGACATAACTACTATAAGTCATATACGTATACATAAACCAGTAAAACTATCTTTGTTACCTCATAAACAATCACATATTGTATGATAAAGAAAATCTCTATGTCTAACATCCACACATAGTTATAAACCTCGCCATAGATAAATGAAAAAGACTCCCCACAGGCCTGCACATAATGAAGGACTATCCCTATTACCTTCGGGGATCACTTACAAATACTAGGTATAGTTTTAGGTTGTCCTAAACCTAAGATCTCATCACAATTGAGGGATAAATCCCTTCGCATACCGATCATTCGCATGACCTACCATACCAAAGACCCTACGACAAAATCTCTCCGTGAACTCTCTTGGTACACAAATACCTAAACATAGCACCCTAGGGTAAAATGACCATGGCATAATCATTTACTAACAGAGGCACAATCGTTGTCCGCATCTTACATGATCCATAACGGAATCCTTCCTAGTACGTCACCGCAGGCATTTAGAAAGGCTATGTATTTCCCCTTAAACCATGCAAGGAGTAAGAACCTTCACCCAAGTCTAGAGCAAAAACATACATAACCTTCACTAACGAGTTAGGAAAATTCACATACACCTACTGACCCAATGCTATCGGGCCATACTACCACTGATATCATAAAAAGATATATCACATCTTTAACTGTATATTGATAACCTAAAATAAATAGCCCTAATACTTGGGGTTTCATAACTAGGTATAGTATCACTCTACCATACATTAAAACACGTACATTAACGATATTCAAACTCCATTAGCCCTAGTTCAATCTCCCAGGGCATTGACTCTAGGTATTAGACCATGACTAATTTACATGAAATCACCGAAACATGATAACTGCCTTACTTTATAAAGTAATAATAGAATCATAATCTCACTGAAAGGATATACACCTGAATCATACATCACAATGACTCAAATTAATCTTGTCCAATAATACCATAGCTTTAAAACTTCAAAAATCTCTATTTAACAACTCATGTTACTCTTGAATTTGCACTCTAATTCCCCATACTCAAATTAACCCTTTAAACCAACCATTTCCCTAGATATAAAAAATATCCCAAACACCCATTGCACAATATTTTGAATCATAAGAATCTATCTACATTCCATATTTATGTAAAATTTATAAGTTAAATAATCCTATACAAAGGCCCCATCACCTCAAAATCCAACCAAATACATAAAATCCCAAACATAGCCTAACTTGATACCATTGATCCATCGATGTTCTGGGGTCGATCAATTGATGATCCCTAAAATTGCACAACTTCTATTTGTTACGGTAATCATAACCTTCCCACTCAAAATTTATTTCTATCCTCCATTAATAAACTTTAAAACTTCATCCAAGCACCCAAGACTCATTCAAATGATAAAACCACATCATAAACCCAATTGGAACCTATTTATGTCAACAAATTCCAAATTTACATCAAGATTCACAATAAAAACCCATTTCCAATAAAAAAAAACTAAAACTACCAATTTAAATAACTTTCTTAAGGTTTTTATGAATACATTCACTTATTCCCAGGGCCTTTAACCAATTTATAACATAAAATAATATCTAATTATTATCCAAGACTTTTAATCCAAATTCATGAAACAATCAATAAATGTTAGGGGAAATTAACCTAAATAATATTTGAATTTGATTAATTCTGAAAGTAAACCATTTAATCATCTAAAATCAAATTTATAACATACTTAATTTTAAATTTCAATGAATACATATAATCTCATGACTCATGAAATCATAGTTAAATTCTATATAAACTTGCCTCAATTGCTTTGCTAGAGAGAACCATGCCAAAATGACCAAATTCCCTCGCTTATCTTCAAGTTCCCTTTCTCTTTCAAGGGCTTTACCAATTATGTTATACCCCTTATGAGATCCCCAAATGGATTAAACCTTGAATCTAAGAAATTAGGCTTGGGCCCTAAATGAAACTCACCTAAACGACCCTAAAATCACCTCTAAATGACTTAAAACCTTGCATATGACTTATGCTAACAAAGTAGACCTATAATCATATATTTTAAACTAAAAAGGGACCTTCTTTACATCCCAAAAGACAAATACGAAATATACCAAAACCAAATAACTAACAACTCAGTTATTTAGTAATTTACATATACGAGTTCAAATATTAATTAATTTACTTAGTGAAAGATAATTTCCAATCCATATTAAATAACACACAAAATGTGAATAGTGACATCATCTCATAATCAAGAACATATAATTAATTTTCTTCAATTTAATAATTCTCAGAAAATTTGAGGTATTACAGTCTCACACCTTGAATAAGGAATTTTATCCTTGAATTTCAAATTAAGAATGTCTCACCTGTAGTCTCCTCACACCATCGAAAAATAATTTACTCAATTTATGACCAAAAATATCCTATGGCCTCTCATATTGTAAATCACGCTCGGCTAAACTCTAAACCAAAATAGTTTAATAGTTAAAACACCAACTTTTGACTTGATGACTCCTTCTGTCATGTAACCATGGAAAACATTGTGCACACTATTGGTGACAAGGTGAGGTCAAAAAACACCGACCTCGCCCTATCTAAGCCTTCTAAGAGGAACTTTCCATAGGGTTTCATACTACCTATTGGAATTCCCACATTAGGGAGGTCATTAACAATACCTCATATTTCACCTGAAGCTCTAACCCACATTCTCACTCGTCCTTAAATTCCTTAGCCTGCTCCGAAAAAGTTCACACACTCATACCGCCAATCTGTTTGGTCAAACTAACTCAAATGGTCCTAAATGGTCCGATGCCCAATTTGGAACATCCAATTCCCGATAGAAATCAATTGGCTTACTCTCCCACTATAGGCTAGGATTTAAAACATGACACCTCCTGAAATGTCTCTGGTGTTTTGTTATATTGACTTGCAGGAACACCATCTTGACACAAACCATACCAATAATTACTTCATCCAACAACCTGTACAAACTCCCCCAAATATTTTACACTCAATTACCTTTGGAATGTATATCAAATCACCCCCCCGGCGCAAAAGTTTAGAAAAATATTGCCCTCTCCTATAATTAAATGGAGAAAGAACATATTCACAATGCTATTTGAATACCCCATCTCGTTAATCTTCAATGCAGGGGTATAAAACACCGCTAATCACGGATTTGAATGTGGCAAACACTATTAGTACAACATTCCCCATTCTATCAGATATTTTCTCAAATCATTAATAACTACCCATTCGTGCAGTCAAACTCAACAAACGACGTGCCCGCTCCATATTTTGCTAGAAAGCTACCTTCGGGATATTATCCATCCGACCGCGCCATTAATGATAAATCGCTCATGTTTCACTAATTGGGAGGAAACACTCTCCATAACTATTCTAATACATAGGTCATTGTTATATTATAACAAGCATATTCCATGTATCTTGACTCTATCCTGGACCTGAGGGTTTACACATCTCCTTAGTGAACCATCCCTATTTTGGAGCTTCCTCAAAGTAACGTCGTCCTCGAATTCACAATTGGCTCAAAAACTGTGGTGTCTACTCCCACAACCCTCTAATATTTTTAATAAAGTCAATCCCATATAATTACCCTTATGATGGATTTAATGTTAGTTCCAACTCTAAGGAAAAAAAATCTCTTATATAGGTTATTGAGAACGCGAGAATTACGTGTGATAATTGATTAACTTCGCAACTTTCTAATATAGCACACTTATTTAATTTCAACCCCTAAACATGCATCTAAGGTGCGTGTGTCAATCCATAAATAAATAAAGCATGTGACACAAAAATATGCTGAGACACAGATTTCAGGAAAAAAAACCTTTCGGGTAAAACCTTTATTTCACTATGAATATACAAGCCGCAACTTACAATTACATAGAGAAAACTGCAATGGATCAACGCGCAGCCAACCCACAAAGACACGCAGTCTTGAACTCAGTAAGAGAATACACGCAGCACCCTCCAAGGACTCGCAGCCCAAACAACGAAGGAAGAACCGCAGCTCTCCTCAATGACACGCAACCATAAAACTTTGTAGAGACTCCCTCAGCAATGACACGCAGCCCTCGGTTGCAAAGATCTCTCCACAAAGATGAACAACAACAAAGTTTGTGTTCTAGGGTTCCAAAAGATTCACAAAAGTAATTGGGATTTTTGGTGTGAATAAAAAAGAGTCTTGGGACTCAAAAAGGTGAAGACTTAGAGTATTTAGGACTCTGAAAATCGTCTTGAAAAGTTTTGGAAAACAACTCCCCGAAGTTGGCTTCAATAAGAAACTTTGAGCCTAAAAAATCTCGAACAGATCTGGCCGAATTTATCCCAGGCGGACCGGTCCGGCTTGGAGGCGGATCGGTCCGACCTCGAATCGGTTCTTTTAAAAACTGGCTTCTTCGGTTCGCTATCGGTCCGGGGTTTACTGGATCTGCAGCAAGCGGATCGGTCCGGTTGAGGGGCAGACCGGTCAAGTTTTCCCAGAAAAATAAAAAAACTTTTAAAAACAAAATTTTAAGGAACGCAAAAACAAAATTTTACCAAGTTCATTCTCGCAGAAGCTATGATGTTGAAGACACTTTGATATTAGGATCCGTTGATGTAGATGCGATCTTGAGTTTCTTCAACAGTGTAACGGCGTACGACATACAAATTGATAATTGATAAAAATGTCCTTACAGTGATAATTCAACACATTTTATTATTAAAACTAAAACTTTGGACTATTGATAACTCATCTATGCAACTGTAATCCTCTTTAATGTGCTCACATTTATACATAAACAAGTGTCTCAAACCTACTATCGAGCCTAAGCATAACTACCAAAGAAAATCCTAACCTAAAAATGGCACATAAAAGGCTACCCTTAGTAGTTGATGTAAGCATAAAACATAGCTATACACAATATCTTACTAACAATGTGATGATATTTTATCTAAAAATCAATAAAATGACCCTGATGATGCTAAGAATTACCACCTCTAAGATGTAGGCAACTCAAGCTCGAGCTATGTCAAAAATGGTGGAAACCACAGTAATAACACAGATATATGTATTTATAAGAAGGATATGAGAGATAGAAGACACATGTATATGAGTGGTTCAACCTTAGCCTACTCCAATGTGCAAGGGGATGGTGTTTGTACAACTAAAAGGAACTAAAGGCAATGTTACACACAAATTTTCTCTCTCTAAAATAAAATTTTACAGAGGTTCGGTAGGGTCCTGAATTACAAAATCTTTTACTAAGTATATGAAGTGGGCTTATATAGTGCTGGGGATGAGCAGTGACACCCCAAGCATGCACCTGTTGTGCACGCGATGGCTAGTCAAATGGGGGTGTCTCATGTATTTTACATGTGTAAGTCATGATGATGAAATATTCTCCAATGTGAGCTTCTGATATCCTGTGCGATTTTGTCCACATGGCTTGTTGATGCACAAGTCATATGTTCTATATGAGATACTGAAGTAGAGTTTGGCGGTCTCGAATGGATGAGACCGATGGAGAGACTCCCAGCTGAGTAATATCAAGAGTGATGCCTATTCAAGTACTATAGATTGGTCTCAGCCTGGAAGTGTCGTATGAAGAGGACTCATGGTGAAGTCGAGACATAACTTTCATGTGCAGTAACAACTATTATATTGATTATGTCTCAGAGGTCGATACTGACTAACATGGGCCTTTATGATGAAGGTTTATGTGAAGATGAGTCTGATTGGTACTTGAAGGGGGGTCATGATGACGAGTTGTGTCTCACGCAGATGAGGTCACAGTTATGTATATCAATCACCCCTAGACCTTAATTTTCAATGTCAATAGGAGCCTGTGGTGTATTATCCTCTGACCTCCTGTGATGAAATGACCCCTTAGTGTTAGAGGATGCCTTAAATACGTGAGTGGGTTGTTCAAGTGTGAGGAACATCATTCACATGTCCTTGACACATGTCAACAAGTGAATGGTTTAGCATGTGTGCCAAGTAGCGATGATAAAATGTTGATTACAAATCGTGCCCTGAGGATGTGGGCATGGGGAAACTCTTGCAATGATTGCATTATTTAAATACCAAAAAATGTAGTATTTTCTCTTTCTTCATAAAATCTACTGCTCGAGTTATTTATGTAAAACTCAAGCTTTTGTGTATCTCTCTTCCAGCTTCTTCAATCTAGAGAGTTCTCATTTCATTCCTTTCGTTCAAATCTCTCTTCTCCACCCAGGTAACGCCTTTTTTTTTATTTTTTTTCTTTTAATTTCATTATGTTCATTGATTTCTGCTTTGGTTATTTTTTAATGAACTTTGAGTTTTTCGACCATCGGTTTTGGCTATTCTAGGATTTTTTTGGTTGTTATAATATTTCTTAGGTCACTGTAGGTTGAGACATTAGGATTTAGGATACATATTCTCTTTTCAGGTTTCAGATCATTTTTTCGGTAAGTGTTTTGGTTATCTTCTCTGATAGCTTCTTCTACTGTTCTATACTGGTTTCCTTAGGAAAATAATATAGTTCCCCCTTTGAAATTTATTCAAAACTGGTCAAACTTGTTTTTGTTTAGATGTACCTAAGACTATACGAGCTTGGTTGGCAGTACCCACACTTTAGGGACCGAATACTTAGGGAGATACACAAGGCTAAGTCCAAGGCTAATAAAGGAATCGAGGTCGAGTCAAGACTTTCTATTAAACCAACTCCACTTTTGGTAGTTCGTCATCCTCTACGTTTTACGTATACCATCCTAGATGGCCTAGGGTTTTTATAAGTATTAGTAGAGATACAATTTCTGGCACCTCTTCAAGGGGTTATAGGGGTTCCAAATTTATTAGCTTATCTTAGGGATAGGGTTCTTACCAACCTAAAGACTCTGAGGGACCTGAATCTTCTGAAGTGGCCATGAAAGTTCCAGCATCTCGTCTGGATGGGAATGGGGCTACTGAGTCAGGTAATATAGGGAGTCACTAATCACCCAAGGTTAATGAGATCTAAAACGATGATGATTTCAGAGTTGAGGGAGATTTTAATCAACCACCCTTGGTTGTTTCAATTTCAGCCATGACAGACGTCAAGTTCGCCACTAGATTCCCCAAGGGTGTAAGTGTAGTTTATTATGAGGACGATGACTATGATGAAGATGAAGATGAAGATGAAGATGAAGAAGAACTTGATACTTTATATTCCTTAACCTTCCCAAGCACTGTCTGAGAGATATATTTAATCTTGTGGACAAACATTTATGCAATGAAGTCCTATATCATTATGAGATTCTCATTTGAGTACGAAATAGATTTTGACAATACAGGGGGGAGGTCTCCATATATGAACATGTGTTCAAGATCATCTTCTGATTGCTGATACACCCGAACTAGAGCCATCATTGCAAGCATGAGGTTTTCCTCGGCTCAGTATTATCCCAATGTGTGGAGGATTATTTTTGGCTTCATCCAACTATAGGAGCTAACTTACTAAGACAATTTAACATTTAGTATTTTTAGATTTTTGTTATACTGTATAAATAATAAAGCTCCAGTCCTACTCATAGCTGGGAGTTTCGATAAAAAAGTTTTGATCATGAACTAAACCTCGACCCACGACTGGAAACCCCGATAGTTAGCTTATTTTTGGACTGTGAAGGGGGCCATTATTATTCCCTCAGGAATGTCGACCATGGAGGCTAAGGTAGAAGGAGCATCAGTTAGGATGTTCTTTGCTCAGGGCGAGTAGTGGAAGGGATATCTTGGAAGTGGGAGGCCAACTCTTCTTGGTGGGTGTGGAAGGGTAAGAGATTTTGTCCTTAACTTTTCGTCTTCTAAGAACCTAGTCGACAATGAGGACAAAATTCCCATAGACATATAGGGACTGGACTCCTTTCTGAAAAGTGACTTTGAGGCCTACGATGCATGCCTTGTATTTGTTCATGTTGTTGGTGTAGGGAAAATCTAGCTTGATGGGTCATCATGGGATATCAGGAGTATCCCAATGTTATATCATTTCGTGTTATCAGCGCCTTTAAAAAACATTTATCACTGGAGGTCTTCCTGAGTGGTGCAAGGTATATTTTCATCGCAGAATTCAGAGATCCATACATCATCTTCCTCCATAGGGGAGTCAACAAGGTAATCAAAGATGGGTCTCCCTGTTATATCTTTCTGCGCGATATACACAATAACGAACTCGGCTAATAACATCAACCATCGCGCCATTCGGCTAGACATGATAGGTTTCTCGAGTAGGTATTTGATAGGATCCATTCGATACACAAGTCTAATCGAAAAAGAGACCATATTTTGCAATAATTTCTAAGTGACCCAGATAAGCGTAACACATGCTTTCTCTAAGGAAGTGTAGTTGACTATGTACCCCACTAATTTATGACCGGCGTAGTAGAAAACCCTCTCTTTCCAGGATTCTTAAAGGTATTGGGGTAGTAAAGCCTTAACCGCGGTGTCTATTATGATCAAATATAGGAGTTGAGGGAGACCAAGCTACGGTGGCATGAGTACCAGATTTCGCGTTAAATATTGTTTGATTCGCTCAAAGGCTTCATGAATAGCTTACTTTGGAAGAATCTTTTCAGAGGAGTTTAAAGATGGGTTCACAAATAGAAATCAAGTGGCTAATGAACCCATTAATATACTGTAATTTTCTCAAGAACCCCCATACTTCCTTTTCCATTCGGGGAGGTGGAATTTAAAGTATGGCTTTAAGTTTTGTTGGATCTTCTTCAATCCCTTTCTTTCTAACCATGAATCTAAAAATTTATCCATTTATGATGCTGAAGACACATTTATGCGAGTTAAGTCGCATGTGATAATGCCGTAATCGTTCGAAGAACATTCAAAGATTGAGAACATGACCTTCCCGAGTCTTACACTTAATGATCATAGAATCCATATATACCTCAACCTCTTTGTGTATCAGATCATGGAAGATGGTGATGGAATCCCTTTGGTAGGTATCCCTTGCATTTTTAGGACCGAATGACATAACTGTGTAAGAGAAGGTTCCTCTGGGATGATAAATGTTGTTTTTTGGGGATGATCAGGTACATCTTGATCTGATTGTATCTGATAAAACCTTCAACTAATGACTTTATAACATGACTGAACATATTCCCCATGATTATGTCGATATTGGGTAATGGGTAGTCATCTTTCAAAGAGGCTTTGTTCAAATCTCGGTAGTCAATGCAGATGCATGCTTTCCTCCTGATTTTATCATGGGTATGATGTTGGATAGCTATACGGGATATTCTATCACCTAGAACAATCCTACATTCAACTGTTTGACCACTTCTTCTTTAACCTTGAGCATCCATTCGATGTGGAGATTTGGAAATTTTTATTTGATCGGTTTCCATTCCCGTGTTGAGATATTTTGGAATCTATGCGGGCATGTAATCGTAGGAACAGGTGAAGACGTCCAAAAATTCCTTTAACATTTCTTTGGGTTGCGCATGCTCATACTCGTCCAGGGTGGACCCTATCATAAGCTCGTGCAGTTGGATACTAGAACCAAGATTGATAGAAAAAATTTCATCTTCATTAATTTGGATGTGGTTATGTTGTTTATCATTAACCTTATTAAAATCACTTAAGAAATATTCATTTGCAAAATAATCATCATCAAGAGTTTGATTAGAATCAAGACAATTAATTTAAGGCACAATAAGATACTCAAAGTATTCATTTATTTCATTCTCGAGAAAAACAACATTGAGAACCTCATTGAGGGAGGTCTCAATTACATTGTTATCAGAAAAGGGGGGAACAACAAAAGAAGAAGAAATAAGATAAACATCTGGGTTGGGTTGCATTTCACTGGGTGTAACTTCTATATCATTCTAGTTGAGGAGGTTTGCATCAGTAATATTAATGACGATAGATGGATCTGATGATGAAGTGCTTGAGTGGATCATGTAGAGTGTTATCCCCAGTTTCTGTAGATTAAATGAGTCATCATAGTAACTTCCCTCGGAAACCTCGATAACAGTTGTAGTCTTCTCATCGAGTAGTTGCACAAGATGCTGGGAACTTTTAGCCCATGAGTAGCTATCTTTGAAGAAGTTCACCATTCCCGGCTTCATCGTCTTGTCCACGTGATCATACCATGGTTAGGGAAACCCACAAAAGGTAAAATCTTCACCCTCTTCGATGAATCTTTCGTTAAAGGAATCCCCCAAAATTATCTTGGATCGCTTCAATCGGGGTTAGCGGAACATATTGAGTTCCTCTAATGATGGTTGATAATCTAGGCCACATGGAGGAAAAGCCTTCTTCAGTACTGTAAGTTCCAGTATCCTCTATTGTTATTATCCTAGCCCCGATCCGGGCATAAAATGCATATTCTTAAACATTTGTATTATGCTGACATTGCCATGAGGGTTGTGTTCTGGACAAAACTCGATATTTGAAATCATACTAGAAGTGGAATTGATTTGGCTCAAAATCCAGACAGAAGCATGTCATTCTCCCCATATTGTATTCTAGTATCGGTTAACTAGTGCTTGCATTCTTGATATTATCATCTTCGCCCAAGATGGTCATGAATTTCCCCTTCGCTAAGAACTTCAGTTTTTTATCTAGAGAGGAAGATACCCCTTGATTCTATGAAGCCACGGTCGACCAAACAATAGATTAAAATAAGAAAGTATGTCAATGTCTTGTAACTCGATAATGGGATTGATAAGGCCAGTCCTGATTATAAGCTTTATGTATCCTATCACCTCTTAACGAGTGTTGTCATAGGAACGCACTACGGTGGAAGTTGGATTAAGGTCACTTACTTTCAAGCCCATACAATTGAAGATTCTTAATGAGCAAACATTGATTGTTGATCCATTATCGACAAGTGAGATCAGGAATGTCTTCCCCATTTCATAAACAATGATTTTATGGGCATAGTTATGATTAGGACCAAACTTTGGGATTTATTCTTCAGAGAAGGAAAGCATTCTAGTAGAGCTTAAGAACTACGCCAAGTTCTTGGCTTCTTATGGAGTGGTGGCATGAGGGATTATAGGCCCGATAAGTAATTTTAACACGGCATTTTGGTGTAGTTGAGAAGAGATAAAGAGTCCCTACAAGGTGATGTTGGCCTGAGTTTTCTTCAATCGGTAGAGGATCTTGCTCTCCTCGATTGGAATTTCTGGCATAAGGAGTTCCCTGACAATACCTTTTCCTTTATCTATTATTGTTGATTGAGGATTCAGACTCTCATAGTTCCTCCCTGATTTTTTCATATGATTTATGAAAGAGGGGTAGAATATAAACCCTATTTCTTCATCAATCTCGGGTTATATGGCCACTTTATTAATTTCTCCTAGAAAATATTAAAATAATATCATCCCCCATTTACTGCTTACTAGGCTAACCCTTTCCTGGCTTGGCTTTTCATCTAATCTATCAAACTCATCCCCCCCATCCGGTGGCAACAATGTCATCTTTCCATGAGAAGTCAATGCATTACATAACCACAAGTACTTCTTCATATATATCCTCCCACTCAATGGGGAGATACAGAAGTGGAGGGACCAACCTCCCTTGTAGCATTAAATCATTGAGTAACTCAGAAAAATTGCAAATCTCATTGGTTTATCGGAACAAGCCTGCCATAATCTAAATTGCATCGTCAAAACTGACTTCGTTAATGGGTAGCACCCAATTATATAACTTGCGCGCACACTTTAGAGATTCCTTGAACAATGTGCAAAACTTTTGGTATTCAATGGTCATTTCTAAGGGCAATTTTAGCCCGAATTCTAGGAGCTAGTTCAGTACCACTGGAAATTCCATATCTTTTCACCCAGAATTAGCAAGAATGATGATGCATGCTTTTGAAAGAATCGACAGGTCCTGGTCAGCAAAACAGGGGTTTAGATGAAGATACGAGTATAATGGGTGGTTTACTGGGTATAATCTGGGTGAAGGGGTTAAATTTTGGATCATTTTCAAGGAAGATGGCATTTGCATGATTTAGTAGTGGATTGTAAGTGGTGCTTAGTTTAGGTTAGAATGGTGGGGGTGATAAAATCTAGTCAATGACACCTTGGATTAAATTCTGGAGATGGAATCACTGATTAGTCAATGAGCATCGGGTTCAAAATTTTTAGGATGTGGGTTTGGTAATGGACGAGGGTCCAGCAATTGGATGAAATTTAGGCTCAATAAATCTTGGTAGACTTTGGATATGGGATCATGAATCTTGGTGTATTCTTTTCTGACTGGATTGGCATGCATTTTGGGGGGCTAAGATATAGCTGGCTGTGAGATGTTATTGATGGTCGAGACTGTAGCAGGCTTCTCATATTTTCTTGGAGTGAACTGTCCGAATAATTTCTTTGGCTCAACTTCTATGTTGGAAATACTTTCTTCAATTTCCCCTCATACTTCCCGAAGGGCTAGGAAATGTGAGTAATATTATCCTCCCATCGTCGCTCGGATATGGGGTAAGAAGTTTTTCATCACAATACTACTTGATCTTGTTCGGAAGGAAGATTGTTCATGGTGGCCACTTTCTCCCTCCACCCGGCCATGAAATTACTGATAGTTTCTTAGGGGTTCTTCTAGAGAATTTCTAAATCACAATGTGTAACCTCCAACTCCTCGTTGTATTTTTATTACGATATGAATTCACGAGTAACATCCTCCCAACTGGGAATTTTGGATTCCTCGAGGGATAGGAACCAACGAAGAGCAATGTCTTTCAGAGTTTCCTGGAACATTTGGGACATTATTTCCTCAGAGGCACCTAAGAGAGTCATCTATCCGTGGTAAACTCGGATATGAACAATTGGGGGTCTGCTACCCCTTAATTTCTTAATGTTAGGCATCTTGAATTTTTTCGGCACCCTTGCTTTAGGGTATAGAGACATATGGGTGTAATCGATGTAGTTACCTAAGATTTGGACCTAGTCAAACTTCTTAGTGAATATATTAAGGTCCTCCTTGACCTTGATTAACTATTTTTCCTTCGAATCGATGGGTATAGGAAGGTTATCCCCTAGCTAGAAAAGATTCGGCATAGAGAGCTGAGATGGTGGTGGCCTAGTTACAAAAGGTTCATGTAGGACATGCTGATATTATTATGGAACCCAAACAGGCTAAGGTGAGGGTGGAGCCATAGTATGAGGGAAGAGTACCTCTAGATCTTCGATAATAGTGGCCCCATTTCTCTGCATGTCATGAACCTTGGTTTGAAGGTTGTCAATTTTGGCGATAAATTGGACTAGGACCATCATCAAATCAGATTCACATTCGGTACATGATCTGTATTCTCATTGGAGAGTTGGTGACGGTAGATTTAGGACTCATAGGGAGTATCGAGAGAATTGACGGAGCTTTGTGGTGATTTAATGGAAGACCGAATCCAACCTGGAGACAAGCAAAGGGTTAGGTGTGCGATCGACCTGAGAAGGAAAATGATTCGAATTGATTTTTGAAAGAGAAAAGGAAGAATCCTTTATAAGAAAAGGGGAACATGTTTTTAAAGCTTTTTTTAAATGGGGAAATGTTTTTGCTATTTTGGATAAAATGAGGGAAAATGTTTTTTGTATTTGAATAAAAGTGGGGGGAAAATGTTTTTGACACTTTTGGTATGGAAGGAGGAAAACGATAGAAGAGTCTCCGCATGATTATTATTATGTTTATGTTTTACCTTATATTAGGTTTACCTAAATGCAAAAGAAATGTCGAATAGGACCTGAGCATGGGAAAATAGGGTTTGAAGAATATGTAAAACATGGTTTGACTTGTTCCCAGGCTCATGGACAGGGTCCCGTTTTGGAAAAAGATAAAATTACGAGAAAATTTGGGCAGAAAAGCATTTCTGAAGAGTTTCGGGTAGTAACCGGCAAACTAAATATGAGTGTGTTAGGTTTGACGTCTATATTAGGGCATAAAGTTGTTGGGTTAGTGGAAAAGTTACCCCCTTTGGCAAGACTTCCATGATATACGTCTTATTTTTTAGGGTAATTGGTACGTATGGATAAGCCATTTGATATACCTAAGTGTACGTGAATGGCCTCACTATAAACCTCGCAAGGATAGTATGTGTGCGAGACAATTAAATATACTTGACGTACGTGAATGAGTTCCCTTCTATATACCTCCCTTCATGACTTCGGTCAAGCAGTACGATGCAGGGGGAACCATTCAAAATATGTCAAATGTACTTGGATAATGGAAGGTGAGAGTCATATTACTTAGGCTAATTGTGACTCGCCAGACCGGTACCCATCACAAAGTGACCCTCGATTATCAGATAATTTTTGGTCAATATAACACTCCTCTTAGTGATGTAGTGTGCAAGATGAATGATTCTTGATTTGTATATTATGGAGGGAGTATTTTATTTTTCATGATGAGAATTAGACTAATAAGGAAAAATGTACAAGTAAAAAGTAAATTTAGCATGGAGTATGAAAACTATACTAAACATCGATACATGGGAGTGATTGGTGTGTGAATATCTATAAGTGAGTGTGTGGTAGTTAATCTAAGCTTGGATCAATAGCAAATGGTGTGTGATAAGTATAAGTGAGCATGGATATGTGCAAGTGTGATAAGTGGAGGTGTGTGTTAGGGACACCTATGCATGGATATTCTAAGTGGTGTGTGAAGCATGTGAGTATAAGTGAACCTATATACCAGTGTAGGTAGTATGAGGTGTACATGGAGAGTATTTATAAGTGGGTTAGGAGAAAAGTGAAAACATGAGGTAGATATATACAAGAAGTAATAGAGGAGAAGAAGGGAACATATAGTTAGGTGCATACACATAAGTAGAAAATGATAACACCCGTGCAAATAGAGTCTATCCCTCTTAACTAAGTCCCCAGCGGAGCCGCCACTATGGCCATCCCTAGATCTTCACCCTTTTTCCCCAGGGCACTATCAAGGTGTAAAGAGGGAGAGATAAAGGTCCCACGCCCCTCGCTACAATATGGTGTGCTTCAGTGGTCGTTAATTTTGTGGGTGATGTAAAGAGATAGAGTATCCATCCTATTTTCCACAAAATAGGGGGAAAAATATGTCTCTGCCTCAAGAGAGAGACATCAATGAAAAACTGATGCTTGTAAAACCAATGTTTTAGAGGTTCGAGAGCTAAGTTATGGAATGGGAAGGTGTTAGGCACCCATACCACCCTTTCGGTCTCTTATGGGCTTATGTTACTATTTTACTCAATTTCTCCGTAAAGTATGTGTGCATGTACATATAAGTGGAGATCGGAATCGCTCGACTCGCATCATGGAAAAGATGGATTGAGGCCATCCATAGGAATGTTCCCAAAATAATAATTAAACAATATGATGTGTGCACTTATTAAGATATTGATCGTTATACTAAAAGGGTAATAGAAGTTATATAAGACGCAAGTATGAATCAAAAGTATGATACATATGAATAATAAATGGACAAAACAGGAAAAGGATGAAAATAGGACTTGAGCCTTAGGTTTTAGCCCAAAAATGCCTACATAGCCTATAAAGCCATCAAATTTCACGTATTTCGCATGTGACATGAGGGTGGGGTTTATCCCATAGATTCAAATGGTAGTTTATTATATGTGTGTGTGTAGAAAATATATTTTTAGTTTTGATAAAATGTGATGAAGAATCCCGTTGGAATTTATAGGTGAAACCCTCTTTTTCTTTGTTTTTTTTATAGAAAACAAATTATGTGCCATATAACTAAAAAAGGATGATATATTAACGTGTCTGATCTGATGTAAAGGGTAAAGTGAGAATTTATATAAGTAATGCGCGAATAAAAGGAATTCAAAGAAAGAGAAGGATATTTGGACCTTGTTTGGAAACATGAATCTTGATCGTGACTGTTGATGAACTTCCGTGCAAGTTAGGATGAATGTGGGATGAGAGAGAAGTATATTTTTCTAAATTGGGAATGAAAGGTGGAGAAGAATTTTAAGTAAGGAAACTTCGCTGATTACAGAAGAATGTTGCTGAGATCACTAAAATTGATGGTTCTAAGGTGACTTGGAAGGTGAGCTCATGATCTAGTCATATAGGCTAGGGGGATTGTCGATTAAAATTATCCTTTTCCTTCCTATCAACAGGTAACCCTAGACATACTACCGATAGGCAGGGAAATAGACCTGCCAATTGGCAGTCTCGTGCAAAATGTTGTTAAAAAACAGCCATAAAACGATCCATAAGTCCAAATCGTGTATGAGGCATACTGTCAGAAAGGTAATTGTGAAACCTTTGAGAAAGCTTGGGCCTCTCCCAGGTCCAGGAGTTGACTTTGGGTCGAAGGGGGCATGGAAGCGTCCATCGGTCCATTGGACAGAAGATCATGAGATGATGATGGATCGTTAATCCAAATCATAAGTGGAAATCATCCACGGGGTATACCATTGGAAATGTTTTATGAGGTATATCTATGTTCCAAAGAGCTTCGCTCAGTTTAGAGAGTTCACTTTGGTCAAATAGGGCCCGAAGGGGACCGGTGACCTTTCGAAGTAAAATTAATTGTTCATTGTTACTATAAGGCTAATTCGTGCATAGGTTAAACCATTGGAAAAATTATTCTATTCCATTAAAAGATTCATTTAGTCTCGTTCCATCTGACGAGTTGACTTTGGTCAAACATAGCCCAGGAGTGCCCGGTGACTTCTAGATCAGTTTTCAGGGGAAATAGGTCATTGTGAGAACTTATGTCATTTCATGCATGGGTTGGACCATTTTAAAGGGGATTAAGTGACCTTTGAAAATTCATTGTGCTTTCGCTATGATGACGAAGTTGATTGGGGTCAAATTGGGGCTCGATAGTGCCCAGTTGTCTCCAAATCAATTTTTAGTTGTAAATTGGTCCGTTCATTCAAATTATTATGTCGATTTGCACCCAGGGCAAACCCTTGGAAATAGAATTCAATGACCTTTGAAGATTCATTGAGATTTTTCTCTAATGATGGAGTTGACTAGAGTCAAACAGGTCCTGAGAGTGTTTGGTGGCCTCTAGATTGTCACTCAGAGTAAGACATAGGGTTTATAGGCAATGGATAGGTGTTAGGTACCTAACAAGATACTTAAGGGGATTCCTAGAATGTGGTGTATACACAATGTTAATCTTTAAAGAGCTTTTGGTGTTTAACCCAATATTTCCATGCAATGTGATTATCTTCCTAGTGACGTATGACATTTTTTCAACTTATAATGGGGGTTTAGGTCAAATGATAATTTCCAACAGATATGCATGTGAAATGGACCATTTAGAGGAGATTTTATCATCCATATATGGATCAGTTCCTACTGAGGAGGGGCACATGACTTGTGACCCCTCATTCTAGGTGGAATTTCCTTTTGAGCGGTAATAACCAATGCCTCAACTCCAATACTTCCTACTATTTATGGGTTGGTACAAACCATAAATGTTGAGTCTAGGATGTTCAGAGTGATTATTTGTGAGGGACCCCATTGGGAGTACATTGTAGCATGGATTTTCATAACTTCCAAGCTTGACCCTTATATTATTATTAGAACTTTGTGTATCTAGGTTTATTGGATAAAGTTGGCCTTAATATTTTATGCTCTTTAGGATGAGTCGGGAGAGTTATATGAGGAATTTAAATCACTATAGCTGACA
This sequence comes from Sambucus nigra, assembly GCA_949130495.1. Classification (NCBI taxonomy): domain Eukaryota; kingdom Viridiplantae; phylum Streptophyta; class Magnoliopsida; order Dipsacales; family Adoxaceae; genus Sambucus; species Sambucus nigra. The sequence goes on along the minus strand of OX422223.1, from coordinate 361,972,423 downwards.
GAGACCACATGGTTCTGAGATAAACTAAATTGTGGGTTAAAGTCCGAATTCATGAGTGGAGGAGGAATATAGTATTCGAGATGTTTGTGGTCATCGGGATGAAAGAATTTTAACTTATTATAACTTAATCTTTTATCCTTAGCTATTGGGTCCCATTCCCTTAGTGTGAGCATCGACTTGAGTGTAAAGGGGGTATGGTTGGGATAGCTCTAACGTTCAGCTTCCCAAGCGACTTTCTTGTCATACCATTTTCCCTCATAGTGTTTTATTCTTCATTGAGTTCTTGGTGTCTAGGCTCCAATTTTTATTAAATGTTGTTCTCTTATCGATGCTTCCTCATTCCTTTATCGGTATTTAGGGGGAACACTCCATATAGAGGCGAGTTTTGAGAGGATAATATAGCTGGAAGGTCCTTCGAAGAAGATATTTTCGTCATATCTTATTTTCTTAATATCGAATATTTTTTAAATGAGGAGTCATCTGAGCTGTAACGCGAGGGGTTCCTCATATGAAGGGTCTTCCTAGATTCTTAATTTGACTAGACCTACTAGATTGGAAAAATGTTCTTCCTGAAGAGCTTTGTTGTACATTTCTTCCAAGTTTGAGGAATGATAAATTTTTATCTCTTAATCGAAAGGATATACAAAGGAAGGATATTTCGTTATAAAAATGCATCTAATACTAACATCGTATTGTCCTTTGTCGGGGGATAAAAAGTTCCTAGCCTATATAAAAAAGGTCATACAATTTCTTTATCTTATTTATAACATATATGGTAGGAAATATTAGAGTTATAAAGGAAGGTGTTTATTTGGAATGGTAGATCCTTACATTTGGTTTTTGATGGAGGGGGACTATTACTATTAAAGGGTTACTTTTTGGCAAATGGATATTGGTTATAGAATTGGTTCTTATAAAAAAGGTAAGGGTGTATTATTAGTGTCATTGGGTTTAAGTGGAATAAATTTCTCGTAACTATAGTGTCCTGGGTTTCGTTGTTAAATGTTGGACAATTGTTATTGATATGTCATAGTCCCTAGCGGTTGTCATACTGAGCATCTAGATGATGAATATTCTCTTTATTAATCGAAGGTGGACATGGATTTCGGGTTCCCAGACGCCCATCCAACTTCATTTCTATGTAAACCCTATTAAGGAGATCTTTCAGGCAAAAAATATCTTCTGAGGTTAGTCGAAAGGAGGAGGAACAACTCTGTATGATCTAAAGAAAGAAATGATTTAGTAGGGAATAATAGCGAATACCATAGTGGGGTAGCCTCTTGGCCCTAGGTAATCCGATGTCATTGATATGTGAGGTGGAAGATTTAGGGGATCTCTTCTTAACGGACTTGCAGAATTCCTCTAGTGTTCGATTAGGAGCCTTAATTGTTAGATTTTCTTCCACCTGACATCCCTCATGCTTTATCGGCTTAAAGTTAGGCTTCATGTGAGGATTTGTTGATTTTTTACTTATTTTAAAAGGTTCTTTTTTGGAATGGTTATATGTTCAACCTCTAGAGAGTAGTTATCCATCTATACGATTTTATCTCTCGTGGGTGTCAAAGGTTCCCACGATTTTGGTATCAGCTTGCTTCATCATCTTGAGGTTTTCTGGGGTTGATTTTAAGTTCTTGATTGTAGTAATACTTCTCTATAAATGCCTAAAAATATCATTGCATGTGCCCTCTCTTTTCAGTTCCATTTTCCATAAAATGAATTTCGCACTCATGGTGGAGGAAAACATTTTTTCTATGACAAGTAATTCACCGTCTCAGAGTTTTAGTTTGATTACGTATTTAGATAGGCTTAGGATTGTAGATTATAATACCTTGTATGTATTAAAGTTGGGAATTTTTAATTTCTCAAGGAGGTGAGAGGCCGAGATAAGGGACATCTTATAAATGTCAGTGAGTTTGTCCAAGGGTTTCATTTTGCTAATGACCCCTTCGCGTATTTTCAGCTCATTCTTAAATTTCAATTAATTTCAGCTCATTTTGCTAATGGCCCCTTCGCGTATCCTGAATACTATTAATTTTGGGTTGGGTACCCTATCCCCTTCCAGGTGAGCTACTAATTTCTCCTTCAATTTTCATGGATAGGCATACTAATAGTATTTAGGATACTAAGGGTGCAACTCGATGAACTTGTGACTGGGTATGGTGACTAGGGAGGGGTAGCCCCGAGGTTTACTTGAAGGTGACACGAGATTTAAAAGGACAGTTTTGCAGAGGTGGGATCACTTTATGACAATGGGATTCCATGGTGGGAATGATATTAGGGATTAACATTATAAAAAAACTTTGCTAACCTAAAAACATAGATTGATGTCATTTCAAAAAGTGAGAAAAAAGTTAGATTTAAATAATGAATCTAGGATTCGGATCATGATATCATTACGAATCTTGTAGGAGATCTTGGTGAGGATAAATATTTCATTTAGAAGATGATGGGTATAACTATCTTCCTTCTTCGAACCCTTTCTATAACGACTTGAATGCCTTAATTCTTCTAGTATATGATCCTCAGAAATATCCTTGTGCGTGAGCACTCGCGAAAATGAAAACTTTGTGAGTTGTGGGAAATTTTTTCTTTCTCTTTCCTCACCCCTTAATAAAAATTTCAATAGTGTTTTCCTCTCCGTCTCTACCCCTATAGAATGTCTCATTAATCTAAAACCACTTCCTTTTACCCATAAAATACGTACATCAAGTGGTTGGGGATAATTAGGGTTTCCAAAGAGATAGGGCATACTACATGGGTAATAGACTATATTACACTAATAATTAAAATTATATTCCAAACAGAAATATATAAATACTCTATTACTTCCTGTAATATATTTTCTTCCCCATTTATTTATAAATAATTTCACTAAATTATTATAATTTTACTCTAATTTAATTATCTCAAAATTACTCAAAGAATGAGGTCTTGTTTCCAAACATATAGGTAGGTGCATACACATAAGTAGAAAATGATAACACCCATTATGGACATCCCCGATCCTTGCGGCGGGAGGGAGGTGTGACGAAGGATCCTAGGTCCCGCGCATCCCTCTCGGGAGCGCTTTGGCCGACGTCATTTGGGTGAGGTGAAAAATGTAGAGGGATTAGAGTCGTCAGTCTATTTTACTCAAAACAGACAAAAGAAAGGGAACCATCCGGAATGACAGTATCAAAAGACATACTGATGCATACGAAATCAAAAATGATTCGAAAAGGGTCCGGAGACTAAGTTAGGAAATGGGAAGGTTTTAGGCACCCATTCCGCCCTTTCGGTCTCTCATGGGTTTTTCCTATTTTCCTTCACAACTTATACCATGGAAGAGGTAAAGCGAGTCATCCGTAGGAAGGTATAAAAATATTAGAAAATAGGATTTATGTGATTATACTTACATTGACCATTATGATAGAACGATAATGCATGCGAAATAATACGCCACTAAAAACAAATATATGTATATAATATAAGAGAGTGGAGTTTAGAGAAAAATAGAAAATGAGAGAAAAAGTAAAAATAGGACTCGAGTCTCGAGTTTTACCCCGAGACACCCATGTAGCCTATAGAGGCATCAAAGTCCACGTAGTTTGCATGCAAAACGAGGGGTGGGGTTTATCCCATAAATCCAAATGGGGTATTCTCTTATTTGTGTATGTGTGTGTGTGTAGAAAAATGTTTTAGTTGTGAGAAAAGTGTAAGAAAAGTATGAGAATTCCCGTTTGGAATTTATGAGCAAACCCTCTTTTTCTTATTTTTTGGGTTTTTTATTTATATGAAAATAAGAGATGTGCAATAATACTAAATAAAAAGTATATTAGGTTGTGTGAGATGAGATAATAAAAGTGCTAAGTAATAAAACAAGTTATTGTGAATTTAAGAAGAGAGTTGAGAAAATTGGACCTTCTTGAAGATCTTGAGCTTGATCTTGAATGTTGGAGAGCATCCCTAAGACTTGGATGATGATGGAGGGTAGTGAATTCAACAAGTTTGATGAAAAGGATGATGAAAAGGGAAGGTTGGAAAGGGATTTGGGTGTGGAAATCCCATTGACTTCGAGAGAGGTTTTCTGGATCTTTTAAGAATGATATTTAGTAGATCTGGGCTCTCTTTGCAAGTGAGGTCAGGCCTACTTTTTATTGGTCTAGGGCATTACCGATCGGCATAGCCCTGTTCCTGAAAATCGGCAGGTGCATTTAGGCACACTGCCGATAGGCACGGTCTGGGACCTGCCGTTTGGTAGTGTCTTTCAGGACTTTTTGGAAAATTAGCCGCAGAACGCAAACCATTGATCAGAATCTCGGATGGGGTGTACCATTAGAAAGGTAATTCAGATACCTTCGAAAGTCCTTGGACTACTACTGGGTTCGGAGTTAACTTTGGGTCAAATATGGCTCGAAAGCATTCGTCAGTCCATTAGACGGGGAATCGTCAAACGCAAACGGATCGTTCGTCCGCATGGTATGTCAGAATCACGCAGGGGGTGGACCGTTAGAAAGGTTACGAGATTTACTTTGACATTCCAAAGAGTTTGATCCAGTTTGGGGAGTTGACTTTGGTCAACGGGGCCCTAGAAGCATTCGGTGACCTCTCAGAGTAAAACGGATCGTTCGTTCATACCGTAAGTCAGAATTGTGCAGAGGATGGACCATTGGAGAGGGGTTTTAGTGCCCTTCGAAGATTCATTCAGTTTCGATCGAGATGAAGATTTTAACTTTTGGTCAAACGGAGCCTGGGAGTGCCCGATGGCTTCTAGGTCAGTAATAGGGGTATGACTTGAGTTTGTAGTGATGATGGGAGGTGCTAGATACCTAAGGAGAGTTTAGGGAGTAACATAATGGGGTGTCTATAGATCCCCTTGATGGGTGAGTTTGGAACAAATTATAGTCGTTGAATAGAGACCGCATGATGCTTTTGAGGGAGAACGACCAATTCAAAGGGTCGAGGCCGATTCTGAGGACCTAAGGGAGCGAGGATGACCAATTCAGAGGGTCAAGGATGAATCTGAAGACCTACGAAGTGTGCTGGGGATAATAAATTCGGTGGGTAGAAGTTGATTATGCGGGCTTAAGTTGAGATGACCAATTCTGCGGGTCGAAGCCAATTCTGGGGGCTTAAGTTGAGATGGCCAATTTTGCGAGTGGAAGCCAATTCTGCGAGCTTAAGGTGAGATGACCAATTCTACGGTTCGAAGCCAATTCTACGTGCTTACGTAGAGATAACCAAATCTGCGGGTCAAAGCCAATTATGTGGGCTTATGTTGAGGTCACTAATTCTGTGGGTCGAAGCCAATTCTGTGGCCTTAAGGTGAGATGACAAATTTTTTGGGTCGAAGCAAATTGTGTGGGCTTATGTAGAGATGACCAATTTTACGGGTCGAAACCAATTATGTGGGCTTATGTAGAGATGAACAATTCTACGGATAGAAGCCAATTCTGTGGGCTTAAGGTGAGATGACCAATTCAGTGGGTCGAAGACAATTCTGCGACCTTAAGTAGAGATGACCAATTTTGCCGGTCAAAGCCAATACTACGAGCTAATGTTGAGATGACCAATTCTACGGGTCGAAGCTAATTCTACGGGCTTAAGGTGAGATGACCAATTCTGCGGGTCGAAGCTAATTTTGCGGGCTTATGTAGAGATGACAAATTCTACGGGTCAAAGCCAATTATGTGGGCTTATGTATAGGTGACCAATTCTACGGGTCGAAGCCAATACAGCGGGCTTAAGGTGACGATCCAAGATCGAGGTCAATTCTGATCTAACTAAGGTGACAACCGAGGATCGAGGTCAATTCTGACTTAAGAAAGGTGATGACCGAGCACCGAGGTCAATTCTGACCTAACTAAGGTGATAATTCAAGACTGCGGTCAATTCTTACCTAAAAGAGGTGACGACCGAGGACCGAGGTTAATTCTGACCTAACTAAGGTGATGATTTAAGACCGAGGTCAATCTGACCTAAGAGAGGTAACGACTGAGGATCGAGGTCAATTCTGACCTAACTAAGGTGAAGATCCAATATCGAGGTCAATTCTGACCTAAAAGAGGTGACAACTGAGGATCGAGGTCAATTCTGACCTAACTAAGGTGACAATATCAGACCGAGGTCAACTCTAACCTAAGAGAGGTGACGACCGAGGACCGAGGTCAATTCTGACCTAACTAAGGTGACAATCTAAGACCGAGGTCAACTCTAACCTAAGAGAGGTGACGACCGAGGACCGAGGTCAATTCTGACCTAACTAAGGTGATGATCCAAGACCGAGGTCAATTTTGACCTAAGAGAGGTGACAACCGAGGACCGAGGTCAATTCTGACCTATGTAAGGCGACGATCCAAGATCATGGTCAATTCTGACCTACATTTGCTTTGGGACAATCAGTGATTCTACTGGGGTAAAGATTAGACTTTGGATTTCGCTGGGGAATAACGAATGAGCTAGGGAAAATGTAGTGTCCTCCGGAGTTTCGCTGGGGAAATCATTGTTATTTTGGGGATTTTGCGGAGGAAAGGCAAGTTTGATGCTGTAAACTCAATTGGGGAAGTTATTAGGTGGTCCAGGGTTTGGATGTATTGCTTGAGACCTTTGGTGCATAGGAGGTGATCTTTAGAGATCCTTCAGGGACGTTGCTGGGAGGAGTTTTACTTGGTTTTTGAAAGTTTCACTGGGGAAATGGGGGTTCCGCTTGAGAGAGTGTGAAATTTTCTTGATGAAAATGTTCTAAATCCTTCCTAGTATTTTTTGGAATTTTTTGAGAATTTTTCACGGCTTTCTGGTATTTTCTGGGAATTTTTGTACGAAATTTAAAGGGGGTGCCGGTCGGCATGGTTTGGAGGGGGCCATTCGGTAGTGGTACGGACTTTTGGACTGCCTCGGAAAGGTAAGGGGACAGTGCCGATCGGTGGGTGGGGGGTTAATGTCGATCGGCATGACCCTTGGCATCCTATATAAAGGGGGCGAATTCCCCTCATTTTCATAGCTTCTTGCGTTCTTTCTTTCTGTGATTTTCTTCTATAAATCATTCTAGCACTCCGATCTCTAAGAAATGGCTACCTTTGTGAGCATTACAGCGCATAAGGAATGCTTGACCATTGATGACTGGGTGAACGTGGAGTAGAGGGCCAGGGCTCCTCTTATTTTGGGGAGTGAGAACTCCTTTGATACGTTCGAGCCGATTGCGGATGAGAGGACCTTACTGTGAGAGCCGTCGCGTCATCGCTCCTCGAGGGAGGTGAGCTCGGGAGGTTATGTAAGTAGCCTGACTTTTGGCATTCTTCTCTTTTTGATGATTTTTTCTGCCTTCTTGAATTTTTGACAAGGTTTTTTCTTCTGACATTCTGATATCTCTTTGAAGAACATGCGTGCTCATGGGACGATGGGGCTTAAGGATGTCTGGGAGCATCTTCCACCCATGGTGCATTGGGTGGTATCATCAGCGGGTTTTAGGAGGTTGGCGTCTGTGCTGGATGAGATGCCTCGGTCGACAGCGGTCTTATGTGCTCTGGGGGGAGAGATTGTGGGATACTATCCACACCTTCCATTTCAGTTTTGGGGAGATGACAGTGACTCCTATAGACATGCAGCAGCTGCTGGATCTAGATTACGATGGGGAGCAGATAGAGGTGGATCGCTCTCTGAGGGTGAGGCCAAAGGCAGTGAGGGCGGTGCTTGGCGACGTAGGGAGGATAGTTTCTAGGGATTCCATTCGGTTGTCCTTACTGAAGGATGTCTTGCTGTGTAGGGTGGTTGATATGGAGGATGGGCTATAATTGAGGCAGATGGCCCGGTTGTTCATTTTGCTGGTGCTGGGAGGTTTGATGGTGGCGTCGAGTGGCGACGTCGTCCATTTGTGGTTCTTGCTGTACTTGAGGATGTTTTCGAACATCCCTCTCTACGATTGGAGGAGCCTAACTTTGGCGACCCTCTATTTTTCTTTGGATGCATTCAGCCGGTGGTGCTGACAAACTTTTACTGGAGACACGTATCTTCTTATGGTATTTCGATAATTTTACCCATTTTTCCTTTCATGCATTCGCATTTTCCTTATGCATCTCTTTTTTATTGTGAATTCCTGTCTTTGGCCTACGTGGTTCTATGAGGTGATTGGGTGCAATACCCAGCTGATCGCTCTGAAGGATGATATCATTGGGGACTTTTGCCGATTGTATCGATGGCGCAAGGCCAATCGGCAGTCGAAGGGATCTCTCTCTCTGGAGGCGGTGCGTCACGTCTTGAACGGCCCGACCAGTGGTAGGATAAGACTCTTTCCTTTTTAGCCTTGATTTTTGCACATTCTAATTCTGTATTGACTTATGCCTACCTAGGATTTCAGGTGACCTTTTACCCTTGAGGGATAGCCATTCAGGATACGGGGGCGACCGGGGTAAATACGCAGATGAGGCATTTTCTGGTGCATGAGTTCGGCCATTCCTAGTATCTGGGGGAGCGGGTGGTTCGATAAATTACGGAGGAGGAGGAGGTGGTTCCACCTGTGCAGCCTCCTATGTCTTTGAGGTGGGAGTGGCTGCTATCGGAGGATGCGAGGATCGTGGCGATGATTGGCAAGTCCTACTTATAGTATACTGATGCGACCGCGCTGTATGACTATATGGACTTTGTGAAGAGCTATTTGATGGAGCCCAACATATATGATACCTTGTCTTTCCCTCCTACAGGTTCGAGTCGGGCGGTGGGGTCTTCCCACAGCGGTGGTGGTCCGTCGGCGTTTGAAACGGTGGTGACTTCAGAGGTTCCTTTGTGCGATTGCATATCCCCTCACATAACATTCGGTGGGCTGATGGGGGGATGGACCCCATGTTGCATCATCCTCTTGCGATGGATCCGTAGGAGTTGGGTTTGATAGAGGAGGTTCTTCGTCCTGCGGTATAATTTTCTGTTCTTTTCTTTCTCTCTTTTCTGTTTGGATCCCTCTTTTATACTCATTTTGCCTTTTTCTTACAGCAGGTTCAGGTGTCTACCACTTGGCTGAGGGATATCAGACTGGATATCTTTGACAACTACCCATATTCGGGATGCGGTCCCGGTTTCTTCTTGCTTAGTGATGTCTGCTTCATCCGGGGAGGACTCTAGCTTAGGTAATGGTGGTGCATCATCTCATCGTAGGGGAAATAGAGTGCGTCGAAGGGGTGGAAGCTCTTAGAGAGAGGGGTGAAGGGTAGGTGAGAGAGAGAGAATGTGGGTTTGGGCTAAGTCCCGTTGTTTTGTTTTTTTTCTTTATTTCCTGCAAAATTTGATGTAACATAGAAGAATATATATATGCAATGCAAATGGAGTTTTTTATTATCTTTTGTTAATGATGAGTGAATGCATGCTCATGCGCTTTTTACTTTGTTGCTGATACCGTAAAAGGAGACATTTTTAGGATTTTCTGAAGGAAAGTTTTAAAAATGGGAAATTATATAGGGGTGGAAGAGGATGTTTTTTTTTGAAATTCTGTTGAAAATATCAATTTTATTTTTATTGGGTTTTTCTAATTTTGATAAAAAAGGAAAAAGAAAAATTTCCAAAAATGGGGGTTGCCGATCGGTAAGCCCCTTGTCCTGCCTATCGACAGTCAAGTCCAGTCCCATCAATTCAAAGCTTTTGATTAGTGCCCTCTTCAGCTTCTTGTACCTTGTGGGGTAGGATTTCCTCCGATTTTTGCAGGGGTTATGTCTTTTGTGAGGGTTTTCAAGTATAAAAAGGTGTAGGGGTGGAGTGTTTTCATCACACCTTCACATTCTTACTTACTTTCCTACTATCTCTTAGTCCGGTAAGATGGCTCTCCCTTGTAGCATTGAGTTTGCTAACTACCTCGTCGCCTTCGAAGCGATGTGCTCTTATAATGCCAACTACAATGCTTTCAACATGCGTCGAGTCTCTTTGTGGCACAATTGGCCCATTCAGTGGAACCTGCTGATGGCGATAGTACAATTTTGGTACCCCGAAGACCATGTATTTCGCTTTGGGTTGCATGAAGTTTGTCCTACCTACGAGGAATTTTCTTCCATGCTGGGGATAAATCCCAATGTTTTCGCAGCTTTACCCAAACTTTCTCGTTCTCCCAGGGATTTGCTGGTCGGGCATCTTCGCATTTTACCTTCAACGGCCAGACCATTGGTTACTGGAGGAATGATGTCCCTTTCGACGGTGTTACAGTCCGTGCATTTGTAGGAAGCTGGCGATACTGGATACGTTGGAGCCGTTGTTCTGGGCTTAGTATCAAAATTATTGCTGGTGACTGGGGAACTACTGGTTGACCCACAACTTGCAGCCATTATTTCCTGGATGTTATACCTTCGCAATCCTGCGGCGGTGATACTGGCGAAGACTTTGAAAGGCCTGGATGTCTGGCGATAAGGTCGTTCTACCTTCTTGAGGGGTAGCCCTCTGATGCTGTTCATGTTGTTGTCTGAGAGACTTTGCCTGGTGACTCCTCCAGAGTATCCTTTGTCGACTGTACCCAACTTCTTTTCGCATCACTTCTTCAGCGTTGGCCTAGATATTGAGAGGTGGGAGAATTGGCTTGTGTATCATGGGGCTCGGAATCTGTACTAGTCAATGCCTTGGTGGGGACAGTTGCTGCCTGTTCTGGAGCTAGGAGAATACCCATATGTGCGGCTAGTTGGTCTCAACCAGACCTCTTTTTATTTCCCTTGGCGGATCCTGTGCCAATTTGGCTGGGCACAGGTCGTGCCACCTCGGACACTAAATTTATTTTTGGTAGAGGATTTGGTCAAGCATCTGCGCTTGCGGCTTGGTTCTATGTGGGAGAATCGACGTCCGTCGACCCATCCCGCTCAGGCTGTTGGGAGAGTTTGGCATATCCCCGGGGATTATATGAAATGGTTGTGGAGTAGAGTAGTTAGCAAGATGCTGGCAGTGGAGACTCGACAAAAGTGGCTTGTCTCTTTTAACACCATGGAAGGAGGTGTTGTGTTTTTTTTAAGCTAGTTCGAGCTTATTGGTCCATGGAGTGTCTGCGACACTCTGTTCAGGCAGGGGAAACTTAAGGACCTAGGATGCAGATGATGAAGACGGAGTGGGATCCTCTGGTAGATGTGGGTAGGATGGTTTATTTTGTAATGGGGAATAAATGTGGGGATTTTATTTGGCTTTTTTAGGAGGGTAGGGGGAAGGGATTTATCCGTTCCTTTTCTTATGTAATCTGTACCGCAATTTCTTATTAGTGAAATAAACAAGTTTCTGATTATCCAGTTGTGTCTTTCGATGAATTTTGTATTTTTGAATTATCTATACCTATCGCGAAGGTATACATAATCCTTTTGTTCAAGTATATGTTGGAATTTACTGTGGTTCTCGGAGATAAGAAATGAATAGCATTTTGTGAAAAAGAAAGGGTCTTGCTCATGTAAGGGGTATGAGTTGCCTACGTACCTCTGGGGTTTTTGAAAAGTTTTAATTTTGTTTGAAAATTATTTTTTTTAGAGGATCGGGCCGACGTAGTTCTGGGCAAGGGGAAATGAAGAGATTTTTTTATAGAATAAAAGGGAGATGAGAAGAGTCGTAGCGCACCGCGATTTTGGACTAGGGGTAGAACTTCTTGAGATGATCTACATTGATTGTACGAGTCATATCTTCCCCATCTAAGTCGATAAGCATGGCGTCACTGCCGGACAAGATCTTCTTGACAATGTAGGGGCCGCTCCAATTGGGCTTGAATTTCCCTCTGGGGTCCCAGATGGGTTCTATGATTCCTTTCAGGGATAAGTCCCCTTCTCGGACACTGCGGTCCTTAACCCTCTTTTTAAATGAACACACTATTCGGCGATGGTACCCTTGTATGTAGTATAGTTTTTTTAATCTCCTTTCGTCTAGGAGGGTCAGCTCGATCTTTCTTGTTGGAACCCTCGGGATACCTACCACGCTTGAGGAGGTACCAGATATCATAGTATTAATAATTGGCTATCTCAGGATCTTCTCTGATGACGAGCTCAATGTGGTAGCAGTGGGTTGGTTTATCTTGCTTTTGAACTAGAAAGGGGGTCATAGTTATTCCTTCGGGCATGTCGACCATGGAAGCCAAGGTAGCGAGAGCATCAGCTAGGTTATTCTTTGTTCGAGGTAGGTAATGGAAGGTGATATCTTGGAAATAGGAGGCTAGTTCTTCTAAGTGGGCATGGAAGGGTTGGAATTTCTAGTCCTTGACTCTCCACTTTCTGAGCACTTGACCGATGATGAGGGCGAAATCCCTATAGATGTCTAGGCATTGAATACCTTTCTTCAGAGCAACTCTGAGGCCTACTGTGCATGCCTCGTATTTAGCCATATTTTTGGTGCAAGGGAAATCCAATTTGATGGCGATGGGAGTGCAGGAGTCATCTGGTGCGATAAGAAGTATCCTAATGCCATATCCCTTTTTGTTGGCTGTGCCATCAAAGAACATGTGCCATCGAAGGTTGTCTTAAGCAGTGCAAAGGATATTTTAATCTGGGAATTCGAAGATCCATACATCAGCTTCTTCCATGGGGTAATCATCGAGGTAGTTAGATATGGCTCTTCCTTTCATGGCTTTCTGCGCGACGTACACGATATCGAACTCGTCTAGGAGAATCAACCATCGGGCCATTCGACTGGAAAAGGCGAGTTTCTTGAGCAGGTACTTGATGGGGTCCATTCAGGATATATGTTTGATAAGGAAGGCGAGTAAGTAGTGCCGTAGCTTTTGGGTGACCCAGACAAGTGTGACACATGCCTTTTCCAAAGCGGTGTAGTTAACCTTATACCCAACCAATTTGTGACTGGAGTAATAGATAACTCTTTCTTTACGGGAATCTTAAAGGTCTTGGGCTAATAAGGTCCCAGCTGTAATGTCGATGATGGTTAGGTATAGGAACAAGGGGATACCAGGCTGTGGTGGAATGAGTACCGAGGTTGGGTCAGATATTGTTTGATTCGGTCAAAAGCTTCTTGGCAGGCCTCGTTCCAAATCTTGGTTGAATCCTTTCGGAGGAGTTTGAAGATTGGTTCACAGATGGAGGCTAGCTAACTAATGAACCGACTGATGTATTATAATTTCCCAAGGAAACCTCATACTTCTTTCTCTGTTCGGTGAGGTGGTATCTCGAGTATGGATTTTAGCTTGGCAGTATCTACTTCTATCCCCTTCTCATTGACCGTGAATCCTAAGAGTTTTTTGTTTATAACGCCGAAGATGCATTTTTGCGGATTGAGTCTCATCTAATAATGTCGCAGTCGTTCAAGTAACTTTCGAAGAGAGGGAACATGACCTTCTCTAGTCTTGGATTTGATAATCATATCATCCACATAGACCTCAACTTCTTCATGAATCAGATCGTGCAAGATGGTTGTGGCAGCCCTCTGGTAGGTAACCCCAGCGTTCTTGAGACCAAATGTCATGACAGTGTAATAAAAGGTTCCCCATGGGGTGATTAATGCGGTTTTTTCTTGGTGGTCTGGGTGCATTTTGATTTGGTTGTATCCGGTAAACCCGTTGACGAATGACTTAAGAGCACGACTGGCTATGTTGTCCACGATCATGTCGATATTGGTTAACGGATAATCATCCTTTGGAGAGGCTTTGTTCAAATCCATATAGTCTACACACATCGAAACTTTTCCTCCTAATTTCGGCATGGGCACTATGTTGGTTAGCCACGTGGTATATTCGATCACACAAATGAAGCCTACATTAAACTGTTTGACCACCTCTTCTTTGACCTTGAGCGACCATTTGGTGTAGAGCTTTCTCTACTTTTATTTGACCGGCTTGTAATCTGGGAGAGTGGGAATATCATGCTGAGCTGTTTCAGGATCAATATCGGGCATATCGTCATAGGACCATGCGAAGACATCCACGAATTCCTTTAGCAATTCTTCGAGTTGTGCACGCTCATGCTCATTAAGGGTAGCCCCTATCCTAATCTCGCGCAGTTGGCAACTAGAACTGAGGTTAATAACAACAATCTCTTCTTCATAAACTTGAACTCGGTTATGTTGTTTATTACTAACCTTATTTAGATAAGTTAAGAATTGTTCATTTGAAAAATCATCATCATCAAAAGTTTGATTAGAATCCAAACAGTTAATGTAAGGCACATCAAGATACTCAAAATCTTCATTTATTTCATTGATAGGAAAAACAACATTGAGAACCTCACTTGATTACATGTGAATAAGGATAGACAAAATAGTAAGAAAAGGGGTAAACATTGGGATTAGGGGAGATTTCAACAGGTAGAACTGGCACAGCATGCCAGTTGAGGAGAGGTATATCACCAGCTTTAATCAGGTGGGACGGATCCGGTGATGTAGTGCCTGAGTGAATCATGCAGAGTGTCAGCCCCAGTGTCTGTAAGTTGAAGGAATCTTCGGAGTCACTTTCCTCAGTCTCTTCGCTATCTTTGATGAGCGGTTGTAATTAGTATTGGGAAACTTCGGCCCATGGGTAGCTATCTTGGAAAAAGATCTCCATTCCAGGCTTCATCTTCTTATCTGTATGGTCATACCATGGTTCCGAAAAGTCGCCAAAGGGGAAGTCCTCAACCTCTTTGATGAATTTTCCATTCAAGGAGTCACTTGGGATAGTTCGGACGAGGTATAGTCCTCTCTTTGGTCGATATTGGATCATTCTGAGCTCTTGTTCTGATGGTTGATACCTCAAACCACAAGGAGGGAAAACTTTCTTCAGTTTAATGGGCTCAAATGTCCCTTGCTGTCTTTGCCCTAGCCCCTGTCCGGGCATGAAGTGCATTTTTCTGAACATCTGAATCACATTGGCGTTGCCATGAGGGTCGTACTCTAGACAAACCCTTTCCTTGAAGTTGTCCCCTGTCGGGAGTAGAAGTGGTTTAACTCGGAATCCTCATAGGATCATATCATTTGACCCATGTTGTATCTCAAGAATTGGACTGCTAGTACTTGCATCATCGGCATTATCGTCATCGCCCAAGATGGTAATGACCCGTCCGTTGGCGAAGAACTTTAATTTCCGATGGAGTGAGTAAGGCACGGCCTTGATACTGTGGTGCCAAGGTCATCCTAACAATAGGTTGAAAGAGGTTGGGATGTCAAGACCTTAGAATTCGATGATAGGGTTTATAGGGCCATCCCCTATTACAAGCTTTATGGATCCCATCACCTCTCAACGGGTATTATCGTAGGCACGCACAACAGCGGAGGTTGGAGCGAGGTTGCTTTCTTTCAAGCCTAAACATTTAAAGGTTCTTAATGGGTAGACATTCAAGGCGGATCCATTATCGACAAGAGAGAGTGGCACAACCTTCCCTATAACTTCGACGGAGATTTTGAGTGCATGATTATGGTTTGGCCCAATCTTGGGGATTTTTTCTTCGAAAAAGGATAGCATTCGGGTAGAGGTTAAGGATCCGACCAAATTTACTTCTTCTCCTGGTGTGGTAGAAGGAGGAACTGTGGGTCCAGTGAGAAACTTGATCAAAGAATTTCTAAGTAGATGAGAATAGATGAAAATCCCCCATAGAGTGATGTTAGATTGAGTTTTCATCAGTTGATCGAGGATCTTGCTCTCCTCGAGGCTCATTTCTGGCATGGGTGGGTTTCAATGCCCTTCCCCTTATCATTGGCTGGTTGGGATTTTGGGATCTGGTAATGCCTCCCTGATCTTTTCATGTGATTTACTGAAGAAGGGAAAAGCATGAATCTCGTCTCCTCATCGATCTCCGGTTGTTTTGCCACCTTTTTTATTTTTCCGAGGAGTTCTTCAAATGATATCATTCCACACATGTCAGCTACTGGCCTAATTTTCTCAAAATCTTGTTCTTCATTCGAATCTTCAAATTCTTCCCCCCATCTAGTGGCAATAATTCTGTCTTTCCATGTAAAGTCGATACATTCCACAACTTCAACGGCTTCTTCATACAGGTCATCCCATTATGTGGGGATGTGTGTGGGTGAAGGGACTATGCACCCCTGTAGATTCAGAGCATCAAGTAACTCGGTTATACTGCAAATGTTGTTGGTTTGCCTGAATAATTCTTCCATGGTCTAGAAGACATCATCCAGGCTGACTTCATCAGTTGGTACTACCTAACTATCTGACTCTCCGGCCTATTTTCGTTCTTCCAAGAATAGCATACTGAACCTATGGCAATCAATGACCATCTGTGAGGGTAATTTCATCCTGAACTCTAGGAGTTGGTTTAACACTTCTGACAATTCCATGCTTCCATTTTCAGAACGAGTACGAATAGCGATGCATGCCCTGGTAAGAGTGACAGTGCCTGATTAGCGAGGCTAGTAGGGTGTAAGAGGAAATATGGGCAAATTTAGAGAGGCTTAGGAAAGTATATGGGTGTGATTTGAGTTGAGGAATCGAATTATGGGTTCTCTTTTAGAAAGATGGCATTGGCATGATTTGGAAGTGGGTTGTGAGTAGTGTTTGGCTTGGGATTGGTTGCTGGGGTGATGGTACCCCAGTCAATTAGACTTTGGATTATGTTTCGGAGGTGAAAGCATTAGTCGGTGGTATGGACAGCTGTTTGGTGAAAGGCGCAATGGGCACCTTCCTTGAAGTTTCTTGGGAGTTGATTTGGCAATGGACGGGGATCCAAAGGTTTGATAAAGTTTCGGCTTAACAAGGCTTGATAAACTTTGGAGAGGGGAGCATAGAGCTCTATTTATTCCTTTCGGACTGGGAAAGGGCGACTTTATGGTGTCCATGAGGTGGTTGGTTGAGAGATGTTGTTGATGGTTAAGACTGTAGCACTAGCAGGCTTGTCATATTTTCTGGGGGTGAACTGTCCGGACACCTTATTCGGTTCGACATCTGTTTTAGCAAGACCTTCCTCGATTTCTACTCCTACTTCTCTGAGATCTCGGAAGTGGGGATAGTATTGTCCTCCCATCGTTTCTCGAACATGGGGTAAGAAGTTCTTCTTCACTATGTTGACTTGTTCTTCCTTGGAAGGTCGATTGGTCATGGTTGCTACTTTTTCCCTCTATCGGGTGATGAAGTTACTGACTGATTTTCCAGAGTTCTGTTTGATCATCTCTAAATCATGGTGGGTGACCTCAACCTCTTCATTGTATTTGTACTGTGACAGGAATTCTCGGCCTACATCCTCCCAGCTATGAATTCTGGACTCCTCAAGAGACAAAAACCATCGGAGGGCGCTATCCTTAAAAGTTTGCTGAAACACTGGGCCATCATTTCTTCAGAAGCCCCTAGTAAAGTCATGGAACGTTGATAACTTCGGAGATGAACAATTTGAGGTCCATTTCCTCCGAATTTCTCGATATTCGGCATCTTGAACTTCTTGGGTAACCTCCCTTTAGGATAAGGAGACATGTGGGTGTAGTCCATATAACTTCCTGAGATTCTGACTTGGTCAAACTTCTTGGTGAGCATCTTGAGGTCCTTTTTTACCTTGTTCATCTCTTCTTCCTTCGAATCAATGATCATAGTCAAGTTAGCCCCATGCAGGGCAAGGTTCGACATAGGAAGCTGGGCAGGCGGAGGCCTATTAATAGGAGGGACTCGTGGAGCGTGATGATACTCCTAGAGAACCCAGATGGTCTAGGGTGGATCCATAGCACAAGGGAATAGGGCCTTCGCTTCTTGAGGAACAAGAACCTGGTTTCGTTGCATCTCTTGAACCTCAATTTGGAGGTTGTCAATCTTGGACACAAGATGAGCTAGAACTGCCGTCAGATCCAACTACACGACGGGTACTTGATATGTATTCTCCATGGAAAGTGGATGGATTCCAGACACGGAATGAGTAATAGGGGAACGGAAAGAACTCCGAGGTGACTTGACTAAAGACCAAATCCAATAAGGAGCCAGGCCAAGGGCTTGCGATCAACATGAGAAGGCGTAAAATGGGATTTATTTTTTAGAAAAAGGGATGAAATTTTTTTTTACATTTTTTTCGAGATTGAAAGACAAAATATTTTTTGGATTTTTGATAAAGAGAGGAGAAATGTTTTTAGATTTTTGATAAGGAAAGGAAAAAATGTTTTGGATTTTGGATAAAGAAAAAGGAGAATTTTCCCCTTGGAGACGGTCTCAGCATGATTATTATAATTATTATGTTTTCACTTGTATTAATTCTCCTAAATGCAAAATGAAATGTCGGACGGGACCCGAGCCTGGAAAAATTGGGTTTGTAATATATGCAAAGCTATGGATGGACTTGTGACCAGGCTCACGGATAGGGTCCCGTTTTAAAAATATGCAAAAATTCGGGTGGCAGGCCGACCCAGAATTTTGGTAGAGTTTCGGGTTAAAACCGGCAATCTATCATGTGTGTCCTAGGCTTTACACCTATATACGGGTATGCAGTTGGTTGAGTGAATAAAAAAGGGTTCCCCCCTTTGGCGTGACTTCCATGATATACGTCTTGCTCTTGCGGGAAATTGATACGTGTGGACAAGCCATTTGATATACCTGAGTGTACATGAATTGCCTCACCATATACCTCGTGGGGATGGTACATGTGAGAGAGAATTTGATATACTCGGCATACGTGAATGAGTTCCCTGCGATATGCCTCCCGTCATGACTTCGGTCAAGCGGTACGATGCGGGGGAACCATTCAATATACTCCAAAGGTACTTGGCCAATGGAAGGTGAGAGTCATATCGCTTAGGCTAATTGCGCCCTGCCGGACCAGCGCCCATCACGAAGTGACCCTCCAATAACTGGGTAAAATTTGGTCAATAACAATGCTCTTTGGTGATGTCGTGTGAATCATGTATGATTCTCTTATTAGTATCTTATGAGAATGTCTTTTTCGATTATGACAAACAGGGAGCAAAGTACACGTACCAATGGTACGCCAAGTATGGATGGATGATGCGTGCAACATGTGGATATATGTGAACTTAGGTGCATGTGGTGCGAAGTGTACATGGAGAAGTTTCTACAAGTGTGTGATAGGAGCATAAGCATGGGGTACACATGAGTAATAAAGGGGAAACATGCCAAAATGGGGAACATATGAATAAGTATAACATCCATGTAAATAAAGTCAAGACCTCAAAATAAAAATCTCCCCAGCAAAGTCGCCACTGTGGCCATCCCCGATCCTCACGGCGGGCGGGTGGCATGACGGAGGATCCTAGGTCTCGTGCGTCCCTCTCGGGAGCGCTACGGTCGGTGTCGTTTGGGTGAGGTGAAAAATGTAGAGATATAAGAGTCTCCAGTCTATTTCACTCAAAACAGACAAAAGAAAGGGAGCCGAGCCATCTCGAAGGACAGCATCAAAAGCCATATTGATGCAAACAAAACCAAAAATGATTCGAAAAGGGTCCGGAAGATAAGTTACAAAATGGGAAGGTGTTAGGCACCCATTCCGCCATTTCGATCTCTCATGGGTTTTTGCTATTTTCCTTTTCTTTTCCCCGTGATGTGTGTGCATGTGTATATATAGTGGAGATAGGAATCATCGACTTGTACCATGGAAGAGGTAAAGAGAGTCATCCGTAGGAAGGTATAAAAATATTAGAAAGTAGAATTTACGCGATTATCCTTACGTTGACCGTTATGATAGAACGATAATGCATGCGGAATAATACGCCACTAAGAACAAATATATCTATATAATATGTGAGATTGGAGTTTAGAGAAAAATAGAAAATGAGAGAAAAAGTAAAAATAGGACTCGAGTCTCAGGTTTTACCCCGAGACACCTATGTAGCCTATAGAGGCATCAAAGTCCACATAAATCGCATGCAAAACGAGGGGTGGGGTTTATCCCATAAATCCATCCGGGGGATTCTCTTATTTGTGTATGTGTGTGTGTAGAAAAAATGTTTTAGTTGTGAGAAAAGTGTAAGAAAAGTATGAGAATTCCCGTTTGGAATTTATGAGCAAACACTCTTTTTCTTATTTTTTGGGTTTTTTATTTATATGAAAATAAGAGATGTGAAATAATACTAAATAAAAATTATATTAGGATGTGTGAGATGAGATAATAAAAGTGCTAAGTAATAAAACAAGTTATTGCGAATTTATGAGAATTTAAGGCGAGAGTTGAGAAAATTGGACCTTCTTGAAGATCTTGAGCTTGATCTTGAATGTTGGAGAGCATCCCTTAGACTTGGATGTTGATGGAGGGTAGTGAATTCACTAAGTTTGATGAAAAGGATGATGAAAAATGAAGATTGGAAAGGGATTTGGCTGTGGAAATCAGATCTGGGATCTCTTTGCTAGTGAGGTCAGACCTCCTTTTTATAGGCTCGGGGCATTGTCGATCGGCATAGCCCTATTCCTTCCAATTAGCAAGTGCATTTAGGCACACTGCCGATAGGCATGGTCTGGGACCTACTATTTGGCAGTGTCTTTCAGGACTTTTCGGAAAATCAGTCGTAAAAGGCAAACCGTTGATCAAAATCGTGCAAGGAGTGGACCGTTGGAAAGGTAATTCATAGACCTTTGAAAGTCCTTTGGATTGCTCTCGAGTTTGGGAGATGACTTTGGGTCAAATATGGCTTGGAAGCATTCCTCAATTCATTGGATGGGGAATCGTCGAACGCAAACAGATCGTTCGTCCGCATGATATGTCAGAATCGCGCATCGAGTAGGCCGTTAGAAAGGTTAATAGATGTACTTAGATATTCCAAAGAGTTTGATCCAGTTTAGGGAGTTGACTTTGGTCAACCAGGCCCTGGAAGCTTTCAGTGACCTCTCGGAGTAAAAAGGATCGTTCGTCCGTACCGTAAGTCAGAATTGCGCACGGAGCGGACCATTGGAAAGGAGTTTTAGTGACCTTCGAATATTCATTCATTCTTGATCGAGTTGAAGAGTTTACTTAGGTGAAACAGAGCCCGAGAGTGCCCGGTGGCCTCCTGATTGAGTTTCGAGGGAAAACAGGTCGTTCGCCCGCATGTTAAGTCAGAATTGCGCATGGGACGGTCCGTTGGAGAGGGGTTTCAGTTCCCTTTGAAGATTCATTCAGTCTCGGTCGAGATAAAGACTTTGAATTTGGCTCAAACGGATCTTGGGAGTGCCGATGCCTTCTAGGTCAGTACTCGGGGTATGACCTGGGTTTATATTGATAAGGGGAGGTTCTAGGGACCTAAGGAGTGTTTACGGAGTAACAGAATGGAGTGTCTACACCCATGCAAATAGAGTCTAGACCTATTAAGCCAGTCCCAAGTAGAGTCACCATTGTGGCCATCCTAAGATTTCACCCTTTTCCCTGGGGCACTATCGGGGGGATAAAGAGGGAGAGAAAAAGGTCTCGCACCCCTCACTACATTGTGGTGTGCTTTGACCATCGTTAATTTTGGGGTGATGTAAAGAGATAGAGTGTCCATCATATTTTTCACAAAACAAGCAAAAGAACATGCCTACGCCTCAAGAGAGAGACATCAACGACAAACTCATGCTTGGGAAACCAATACTTTAGAGGTTCGGGGGATAATTACGAAATGGGAAGGTGTTAGGCACCCATCCCACTGTTTTGATCCCCCATGGGCTTATGTTACTATTTTCCACAATTTCTCCATGAAGTATGTGTGCATGTATATATAAGTGGAGTTCGGAATTGGTCAAAAGATGGATTGAGGTCATCCATATGAATGTTCCCAAAGTAATAATTAGAAAATTTGATCTGTGCACTTATCGAGATATTTATGGTTATGATAAAAGGGTAATATAAGTTAGATAAGACACAAGTATGAATCATAAGTATGATATATATGAATAATATATGGATAAAATTGGAAAATGATGAAAATATGAAAATAGGACTCGAGTCTCGAGTTTTAGCCCAAAACGCCTATGTAGCCTATAAAGCCATCAAAGTTTACATAGTTCGCATGCGACATGAGGGTGGGGAAATGGTAGTTTATTATACGTGTGTGTGTGTGTGTGTGTAGAAAATATATTTTTAGTTTTGAGAAAATGTGAGGAAGAATCTCGTTGGAATTAATAAGCATAACCCTGTTGTTGTTTTTTTAAAGAAAATAAATTATGTTCAATACAACTAATAAAGGATGAGATATTAACGTGTATGATCTAAACTAAAGTCTAAAGTGAGAATTTATATAACTAATGAGAGAATAAAGGGAATTCAAAGAAAGAAAAGGATATTTTGACCTTGTTTAGAGACATGAAGCTTAATCGTGATTGTTGATGAACTTACTTGCAAGTGGGAATGAACGTGAGATGAGAGTGAAGACTATTTTTGCTAAATTAGGTATTAAAGTGATGGGAATGAAAGGTGGAGAAGAATTTTAAATAAGGAAACATCGATGATTACAGAAGAATGCTGTTTAGATCACTAAAATTTATGGTTCTAAGGTGACTTGGAAGGTGAGCTCATGCTCCAGTCATATAGGGTAGGGGGATGCCGATCAAAATCATCTTTTTCCTACCTATCAGCAGGTAACCCTAGACATACTACGAAGAGGCAGCGAAATGGACCTGCCAATTGGCACTCTCGTGCAAAATGATTCAAAAAAACAGTCATAAAATGACCCGTAAGTTCAAATTTTGCACAAGGCATACCGTCAGAAAGGTAATTATGAGACCTTTGAGAAACCTTGGGCCTCTCCCAGGTCCGGGAGTTGACTTTGGGTCAAGGGGGCACGGAAGCGCCCATCGGTCCATTGGACAGGAGATCGTCAGATGATGATGGATCGTTCATCCAAATTATAAGTCCAAATCACCCACGGGGTAGATCGTTGAAAATGTTTCGTGAGGTAAATATATGTTAAAAAGAGCTTCACTCGGTTCTGAGAGTTCATTTTGCTCAAACGGGCATGAAAGTAGCCGATGACCTTTCGAAGTAAAATGGATCATTCATTCTTACTGTAAGGATGATTAAAGCATAAGGTGGATGGTTTGAAAGGTTATTCTATGCCTTTAAAATATTAATTTAGTCTCATTCGAGCTGAAGAGTTGACTTTTGTTAAGCAAAGCCCGGGAGAGCCCGATGGCTTCTGGATTAATTTTTAAGGGAAATCGGTCATTTATCTGAACCGTTATGTTATTTCATGCACGGAGTGGACCATTTGAAAGGGGATTAAGTGACCTTTGAATATTCATTGAGCTTTCGCTCTGATGTGGAAGTTGATTGGGGTCAAATTAGGGCTCGGGAGTACCCCGGTTGTTTCCAAATCAATTTTTGATGGTAAATTGGTCAGTTCGTTCGAACCGTTATGTCGATTCACACATAGGGAAGACCATTGGAAAGGTAATTTAAATACCTTCAAAGATTCATTGATCTTTTTCTCTGATGATGGAGTTTACTGGAGTTAAACAAGGCACGTGAGCGCTTGGTGGCCTCTAGATTTGTACTCAAAGTATTGCCTAGGGTTTGTAGGAAATGGGGAGGTTATAGGGACCTAAAGAGAGACTTAGGGGTGTCCTAGGATGTGGTGTCTACACAATGTTAATCTTTAAAGAGGTTTTGGTGTTTAACCCAATGTTTCCACACAATGTGATTATCTTCCTAGTGACGTGTAGCATTTTTTCAACTTACAATGGGGGTTTAGGTCAAATAGGAATTTCCTATAGATATGCAGGTGAAATGGACCATTTAGAGGAGATTTTATCATCCATCTAAGGATCAGTTCCTACTGAGGAGGGGGACATGAGTTGTGAACCCTCATTATAGGTGGATTTTTCTTTTGAGCATTAATAACCAATTCCTCTACTCCAATAGTTCCCCCTACTTGTGGGTTGCTGCAAATAATAAATTTTGAGGTTTGGATGTTTAGAGTGATTATTTGAGAGGGACCCTTAATGAGTACATTGTAACATGGATTTTTATAACTTCTAAGTTTGACCCTTATATCATTATGAGCACTTTGTGTGCCTCTAGGTTGATTGAATAAAATTGGCCTTCTTATTTTTAGTTCTTCGAGATGAGTCGGGAGAGGTATATGAGGAATATAAATCACTACATATGAGAGAGACCACATAGAGATGAGATAAACCAGATTGTGGGTGAAAGTTCGGATTCATGAGTGGAGGAGGAATAGAGTATTCGAGATGTTTGTGGTCATCGGGATGAAAGAATTTTAACATATTATAACTTAATCTATGATCCTTAGCTAATGGGTCCCATTCCCTTTGTGTGAGCATCGACTTGAGTGTAAAGGGGGTATGGTTGGGATAGCTCTAACATTCAGCTTCCCAGGCGACTTTATTGTCATACCATTTTCCCTGGTAGTGTTTTATTCTTCATTGAGTTCTTGGTGTCTAGGCTTGAATTGTTATTGAACGTTATTATCGTATCGATGCTTCCTCGTTCATTTGTCGGTATTTAGGGAGAACACTCCATATAAAGGCGAGTTTAGAGAGGATAATATAGCTGGAAGGTCCTTTGAAGAAGATATTTTCCTCATATCTTATTTTCTTAATATCAAATATTTTTTAGATGAGGAGTCATCTGAGCTGTAACACGGGGGGGTTCCTCATATGAAGGGTCTTTCTAGCTTCTTAATTTGACTAGACCTACTAGATTGGAAAAATGGTCTTCCTGAAGATCTTTGTTGTACATTTCTTCCCAATTCGAGGAATGATCAATTTTTGTCTCTTAATTGAGTGGATATGCAAAGGAAGGATATGTCGTTATAAAAAAATCATCTAATATTGACACCGTATTGTCCTTTGTCTGGGGATAAAAAGTGCATGAACTATATAAAAAAGGTCATACAATTTCTTTATCTTATTTATAACATATATGGTAGGAAACATTATAGTTGTGAATGAAGATGTTTTATTGGCATGGTAGGTCCTTATATTTGGTTTTTGATGGTGGGGAACTATTACTATCAAAGGGTAACTTTTTGGAAAATGGACATTGGTTATAGAATTGGTTCTTAGTAAAGGTATGGGGCTATTCTTGGTGTCATTGGGTTTAAGTGGAATAAAATTTCCTGTAACTATAGTGTCCTGGATTTTATTATTAAATATCTCACAATTATTATTGATATTTCATGGTCTGTAGTGGTTGTCATACTGAGCATCAAGATGATGAATATTCTCTGTTTTAATCGAAGGTGGTCATGGATTTCGAGTTCCCAAATGCCCATCCAAGTTCATTTATTTGTAAAACCTATTAAGGAGATTTTTTAGGTAAAAAATATCCTCCGAGGCTAGTCGAAAGGAGGAGGAACAACTCTAAATGATATAGAGGAAGAAATGATTTAGTATGGAATAATAGTGAATACCGTAGAGGGGTAACCTCTTGGCCCTATGTAATCCCCGACGATGTCATTGATATGTCAGGTGGAAGATTTAGGGGATCTCTTCTTAACAGACTTGCATATTTCCTCTAATGTTCGATTGAGAGCCTTAATTGTTATATTTTCTTCCACCCAACATCCCTCATGCTTTATGGGCTTAAAGTTAGGATTCATGTGAGGATTTGTTGATTTTTTACTTCTTTCCAAATTTTCATTTTTGAAATGGTGATATGTTCATCCTCTACAGAGTAGTTATCCATCTATACGAATTTTATCACCCGTGGGTGTCAAAGGTTCCCACGATTTTGGTATTAGCTTGCTTCATCGTCTTGAGGTTTTCTGGGGGTGATTTTAAGTTCTTAATTGTAGTCATACTACTTTATAAATTCCTAAAAATATCATTGCAAGTTCCAATGCCCTCTCTTTTTAGTTCCATTTACCATAAAATGACTTTAGCACTCATGGTGGCGGAAAACATTTTTTCTATCACAAGTAATTCACCGTCTCAGACTTTTAGTTTGATTTCGTATTTGGATAGGTTTAGGATTGGTGATCATAGTACCTTGTATGTATTAACGGTGGGAATTTTGAATTTCTCAAAGAGGTGAGTGGCCGAGAGAAGGGACATCTTATTAATGTTAGTGAGTTTGTGTAAGGGTATCATTTTGCTAATGGCCTCTTAGCGTATTTTTAGCTCAGTTTGAAATACAATTAATTTTGGGTTTTGTGTTAGATATTTGGGTATCCTGCCCCCTTGCAGGTGAGATACTAATTTCTCCTTTGATAGTCCTGGATAGTCATACTAATAGTGTTCAGGATACTAAGCGTGAAACTCGAGGAACTTATGAGTGGGGATGGTTCCTATGGAGGGGTATCCCCGAGGTTTATTTAAAGGGGACACGAGATTTAAAATGAGGGTTTTGTAGAGCTGGGATGACTTGATGACTATGGGATTCCAAGGTGGTAATGTTATTAGGGATTAACATTATGAAAAAAACTTTGCTAACCTAAGAAAGTAGGTTGATGTCATTTCAAAAAGTGAGAAAAAAACTAGATTTAAAGAATAAATCTAGGATTCGGATCATGATATCATTATGAATCTTGTAGGAGATATTGATGAGGATAAATATTTAATTTAGAAAATTATGCGTATAACTATCTTCCTTCTTCAAACCCTTTCTATAACGACTTGAATTCCTTGATTCTTCTAGTATATGATCCCCAGAAATATCCTTGTGCGTGGGCACTTGGGGAAATGAAAACTTGGTGAGTTATGGGAAAAAATTTCTTTCTCTTTCCTCACCCCTTCATAAAAATGTCAATAGTGTTTTTCCTCTCCGTCTCTACCCCTATAGAATCTCTCATTAATCTTAAACCAGTTCCTTTTACACAAAAAATTACGTACATAAAGTGGTTGTGATAATTAGGGTTTCCAAAGAGATAGGGCATACTACATGGGTAATGGACTATATTACACTAATAATTAAAATAATCTTCCAAACAGAAATATATAAATACTCTATTACTTCATGTAATATATTTTCCTCCCCATTTATTTATAAATAATTTCACTAAATTATTATAATTTCACTATAATTTAATTATCTCAAAATTACTCAAAGAATGAGGTTTTGTTTCCAAACATATAGGAAGGTGCATACATATAAGTAGAAAATTAAAACACCTATGCAAATAGAGTCTAGCCCTCTTAATTTAGTCCCCAGTAGAGTCGCCATTGTGTCCATCCCCAGATCTTCACCCCTTTACCTGGGGTACTATCGGGGGATAAAGAGGGAGAGAAAAAAGTCCCACACCCCTCGCTACATTGTGGTGTGCTTCGGTCGTCGTCAATTTTTGGGTGATGTAAAGAGATAGAGTGTCCATCATATTTTTCGAAAACATGTCTCTGCCTCAAGAGAGAGACATCAACGATAAACTCATGCTTGGGAAACCAATAATTTAGAGGTTTGAGGGATAATTTACGGAATGGGAAGGTGTTAGGCACCCATCCCACCCTTTCGATCTCTCATGGGATTATGTTACTATTTTCCTCAATTTATTCGTGAAGTATGTGTGCATGTATATATAAGTGGAGTTCAGAATCGGTCGACTCGTATCATGTAAAAGATGGACTGAGGTGATCCATAGGAATGTTCCCAGAGTAATAATTAGAAAATATGATGTGTGCTCTTATCGAGATATTTATGGTTATGATAAAAAGGTAATATAAGTTAGATAAGATGAAAGTATGAATCACAAGTATGATATATATGAATAACATGTGGATAAAACAGGAAAAGGATGACAATATGAAAATAGGACTCGACTCTCGAGTTTTAGCCTCAAATGCCTATGTAGCCTATAAAGCCTTCAAAGTCGACATAGTTTGCATGCGACATGAGGATGGGGTTTATCCCATAGATTCTAATGATAGTTTATTATACGTGTGTGTGTGTGTGTGTAGAAAAAATATTTTTAGTTTTGAGAAAATGTGATGAAGAATCCCGTTGGAATTAATAGGTATAACCCTGTTTTTTCTTTATTTTGGTTTTTTTATAGAAAATAAGTTACGTGCAATATAACTAATAAAGGATGAGATATTAACGTGTATGATCTAAACTAAAGTCTAAAGTGAGAATTTATAAAACTAATGCGAGAATGAAGGGAATTCAAAGAAAGAGAAGGATATTTGGACCTTATTTAGAGACATGAAGCATGATCGTGATTATTGATGAACTTCCTTACAAGTTGGGATGAATGTGGGATGAGATAGAAGGGTATTTTTGCTAAATTGGGTATGAAAGTGATGGGAATGAAAGGTGGAGAAGAATTTCAAATAAGGAAACTTCGTTGATTGTAGAAGAATCTGTTGAAATCAATGGTTCTAAGGTGAGTTGGAAGGTGAGCTCATGCTCTAGTCA
Organism: Sambucus nigra; assembly: GCA_949130495.1. Taxonomy (NCBI): domain Eukaryota; kingdom Viridiplantae; phylum Streptophyta; class Magnoliopsida; order Dipsacales; family Adoxaceae; genus Sambucus; species Sambucus nigra. The sequence continues at coordinate 361,944,338 of OX422223.1, read as the reverse complement.
TATAGGGTAGGGGGACTGCCGATCGAAATGATCCTTTTCCTGCCTATTAGTAGGTAATCCTAGGCATACTACGGATAGGCAGGGAAATGTACATGCCAACTGGAAGTCTCGTGCAAAATGTTTCAAAAAAATAGCCGTAAAATGATCCGCAAGTCCAAATCGTGCACAAGGCATACCGTCAGAAAGGTAATTGTGAGACCTTTGAGAAGCCTCGGGCCTCTCCCAGGTCCGGGAGTTGACTATGGGTCAAAGGGGTCATGGAAGTGCCCATTGGTCTATTGTATAGAAGATCCTCAGATGATTATGGATCGTTCATCCAAATCGTAAGTCCAAATCACCCATGGGGTAGACCGTTGAAAATTTTTCGTGAGGTACATCTATGTTCCAAAGAGCTTCACTCGATTCTGAGAGTTCATTTTGCTCAAACGGGCCCGAACGGGACCGATGACCTTTCGAAGTAAAATGGATCATTCACTCTTAATGTAAGGCTGATTGGGGCACAGGTCAGACCATTTGAAAGGTTATTCTATGCCCTTAAAAGATTCATTTAGTCTCGTTCGAGCTGAAGAGTTCACTTTGGTCAAACAGAGCCCGGGAGCACCCGATGGCTTCTCGACTAGTTTTCAGGTGAAAATAGGTCATTTTTTTGAAATGTTATGTCATTTCTTACATGAGGTGGACCATTTGAAAGGGAATTAAGTAACTTTTGAAGATTCATTGAGCTTCTGCTCTGATGATGAAGTTCATTGGGGTTACATTGGGGCTCGGGAGTGCCCGATTATTTTGAAATCAATTTTTGATTGTAAATAGGTTCGTTAATTTGAACCATTATGTCGATTCGCACACAGGTTATACCGTTGGAAATGGAATTCAGAGACCTTCGAAGATTCATTGAGCTTTCGCTCTGATGATGGAGTTGACTGGAGTCAAACAGGGCCTATGAGTGCTCGGTGGCCTCTTGATTGGTACTCAGTGTATGACCTATGGTTTGTAGGGAATGGGGAGGTGATAGGGACCTAAATAGATACTTAGGGGGTCCTAGGATGTGGTGTTTACACAATATTAATCTTTAAAGAGTCTTTGGTGTTTAAACCAATGTTTCCACTCAATGTGATTATTTTCTTAGTGACGTGTGTCATTTTTTCAACTTACAATGGGGGTTTAGGGCAAATGGGAATTTCAAAAGATATGTAGATGAAATGGACCATTTAGAGGAGGTTTTATCATGCATCTATAGATCACTTCCTACTGAGGAGGGGCACATAACTTGTGACCCCTCATTGTAGGTGGATTTTCCTTTTGAGCGGTAATAACCATTGCCTCTACTCCAATTGTCCCCCCTAATTATGGGTTGGTACAAATAATAAATGTTGAGGTTAGGATGTTCAGCGTGCTTATTTGTGAGGACCCCATTGGGAGTACATTGTAGCATGGATTTTTATAACTTCCAAGATTGCCCCTTGTATCATTATGGGCACTTTATGTGCCTATAGGTTGATTGGTTAAAAATTGGCCTTGTCAATTTTAGTTCTTCAGGATTAGTCGGGAGAGGTATATGAGGAATCTAAATCACTACAGATGACAGAGGCCACATGGAGCTGAGATAAACCAGATTGTGGGTTAAGGTATGGATTCATGAGTGGAGGAGGAATAAATTAATCGGGATGTTTGTGGTCACATGGATGAAAGAATTTTAACATATTATAGCTTAATCTCTGATCTTTAGATAATGTGTCCCATTCCTTTAGTGTGAGCATTGACTTGAGTGTAAGGGGGGAATGGTCAAGAAAGCTCTAAAGTTCAGCTTCCCAAATGATTTTCTTGTCATAACATTTTCCCTAGTAGTGTTTTATTCTTCATTGAGTTCTTAGTGTCTAGGCTAGAATTTTTGTTGAACGCTATTCTCTCATCGATGCTTCCTCATTCATTTGTAGGTCTTTCGGGGAACACTCGATATAGAGTCGAGTTTAGGGAGGATAATATGGCTGGAAGGTCCTTTAAAGAAGGTAGTTTTGTTAGATATTATTTTCTCAATATCGAATATTTTTTTTGATGACGAGTCATCTGAGTTCTAACATGGGGGGTTCCTCATATGAATGGTCTTCCTAGATTATTAATTTGACTAGACCAGCTTGATTGGAAAAATGTATTTCCTAAAAAACTTTGTTTTAAATTTCTTCCCACTTCGAGGAATGATCAGTTTTTATCTCTTATTCGAGTGGATATACAAAGGAAGGATATTTTGTTATAAAAAATTCATGTATTTAAAGCAGATTTACACCATTCCTTTATCGGGGGATAAAACGTGCATGACCTATATAAAGAAAGGTTATGCAATTTCTTTATCTTATTTATAGCATATATGGTAGGAAAGATTAGAGTTGTGAAGGAAGATGTTTGATTGGCATGGGAGGTCCTTATACTTGGTAATTGATGGTGGGGGACGATTATGATGAAAGGGTTAATTTTTGCAAATGGATATTGGTTATAGAATTGGTTCTTATAAAAAGTATGGGGGTATCCTTGGTGTCATTTGGGTTTAACTCGGATAAAATTTCTAGAAACTATAGGGTCCTAGATTTCATTGTTAAATGTCGCACAATTATTATTTTGATATGGCATGGTCCCTGGTGGTTGTCATGTTGAGCATCTATATGAAGATTCTTCTCTGTATTGATCGAATGTGTTCATGGATTTAGGGTTCTTAGACACCCATACAACTTCATTTCTATGTAAACCCAATTAAGTAGATCTTTCAGGTCAAAAATATCCTTTGAGGTTAGTCGACAGGAGGAGGAACGACTCTGTATGATCTAGTGGAAGAAATAATTTAGTAGGGAATAATAGTAAATACCATAGAGGGGTAGCCTCTTGGCCCTAGGTAATCCCCGACGAGGTAATTGATATGTGAGGTTGAAGATTTAGGGGATCTCTTCTTAACGGACTTACAGATTTCCTCTGGTGTTCGATTGGGAGCCTTAATTTTTAGATATTCTTTCACCTGACACCCCACATGGGTTATAGGCTTTAAGTCAGTATTCATGTGAGGATTAGTTGATTTTTGTACTTCTTTCCAAAGGTTCTTTGTTATAATGATGATATCTTCATCCTCTAAAGATAGTTATCCATCTATGCGGATTTTTTCTCCAGTGGGTGTCAAAGGTTCCCACGATTTTGGTATCAACTTGTTTCGTCATCTTAAGGTTTTCGGGGGTGATTTGAAGTTCTTAATTGTACTAATACTTCTTTATAAATGTCTAAAATTATGATTTCAAGTTCTAGTGCCCTCTCTTTTTAGTTCCATTTAGCATAATACGACTTTAGCGCTCATGGTAGAGGAAAACTTTTTTTCTATGACAAGTAACTCATTGTCTCAGACTTTTAGTCAGATTTCGTATCTGGAGAGGTTTTTGGGGTGGTGATCATAATACCTTGTATGCCTTAAAGGTGGGAATATTTAATTTCATAAGGAGGTGAGAGGCCGAGAGAAGGGACATCTTATTAATGTTAGTGAGTTTGTCCAAGGGTTTCATTGTGCTAATGACCTCTTAGAGTATTTCAGCTCAGTCCGAAATATAATTAATTTTGGGCTGGGTGTTAAATATGTGGGTATCTCGTCCCCTTACAGGTTGGCTACTAATTTCTCCTTTGGTTGTCCTTGATGGCCATACTAATAGTATTCAAGATACTAAAGGTGGAACTCGATGAACTTATGTGTGGGAATGGTGCCTAGGGAAGGGTAGCCCTGATGTTGATTTGAAGATGATACGAGCTTTAAAAGGAGGGTTTTGAAGCCTGGGATCACTTGATGACTACGGGATCCCTAGGTAGGAAATTTATTAGGGATTAACATTATACAAAAACTTTGCTAACGTAAGAACATATATTGATCACATTTCAAAAAGTGAGAAAAAAACTAGATTTAAAGAATGAATCTAGGATTCAAATCCTGATATCATTACGAATCTTGTAGATCTTAATGAGGATATATATTTCATATGGAAGATGACGAGTATAACTATCTTCGATATAAAAGCCCTTTCTATAATGACTTGAATGCCTTGAATCTTCTAGCATATGATCCCCAACAATATCCTTGTCTGTGGGCACTCAAGGAAATGAAAACTTGGTGAGTTGTGGAAAAAAATTTCTTTCTCTTTCCTCACCCCTTCATAAAAATGTGAATGGTGGTTTTCCTCTCCGTATCTAGCCCTATAGAATGTCTCATTCATCTCAAACGCCTTCCTTTTACCCATAAAATTACGTACATCAAGTGGTTGGGGATAATTAGGTTTATAGAGAAATAAGGTCTACTACTTGGGTAACGAACTATATTACACTAATAATTAAAATTAGCTTCCAAACTGAAATATATAAATACTTTATTAGTTCATGTAATATATTTTCTTCCCCATTTAATTATAAATTAATTTCTCTAAATAATTATAATTTCACCACAATTTATTTATCTCAAAATTACTCAAATAATGAGATTTTGTTTGCAAACTTATATAGTGCATAATATGATTCCATGGTTAAAGATTACAATACCCTCTTGATGAATCTCAATTCGAAACTAATTGATTTTCACCAACATCTTAAGTATTCCTTTATCTTGGACTTAACTTATTTGATACTTCACAAAATTATAAAATCCATTGGCCGAGTCTATTAGGAGAATCAAAACTTTTATGTTTATCAAGGGGGTATAAAAATCTAGAAAATCTCCCAAATGCAGATTCCTTTGCAATATTATCTAATATATATCCACACAGTGATTTATCAACTTGCAAAGATTTACATTCGATAAATTGAATCGAACATCAATAACAATCTAAGCAATATTGTAACATTATATTATTTTCTCACTCATTTTATCTCTAGAATTTCTAAAATTATGACCCTAAATGGTTGACACATGCCTCCAACCTTACCCACCCTACACGCGTGCGCGCGCGCACACACACACACACACACTAGAGGAATGCCCGTGCTTAAAGGTACGACAAAATTTTCCAAAATACATAATCGTAAAAGGGTAAAAATTTCCAAAGTACATAATAGCAAAAAAAAAAAATCATTCCCCTAAGTATTAAATCATGAATAATTTGAATCAGTTTTTTTATCACACAAAAGCGTTAACAATTTTGAAAATTTTCTCTGTTTATAAGATGCCATCCTATTTAAGAAATAAAAAAATACTCCAACAAATATAATACGAACAGCAGATTGTCTTTGCCTAAAGGGACAAAGAAAATTATATTCCCAACTAATTATTTCTACGTTATGAGCATGATCGTGTCATGATCCTACAATAGGCACCATCAAAAAATGGAAACAAATTTTAAACAAACATTAAAACCCAAAGCAAGATATAATACTAAGGGATATGCCGATGCCTACGACACATGCTCTGTAATAGGCTTTTCATTATTAATATACATGATTTCACATAGTACCACTATAAAAAAGACACCCTGTAAAATATAAAGAAAACATAAAATGTAAACAAATTAATAGTAAATAAAATTACGATTACATTATATATTGATTACAAAAAAAAATTGGCTACAACAAAATCAAAATACATGCCCTGGAAATTTATGAAAAAACATAGACATCCAAATATTTTCCCCAAATAACCTCTAGGAGCTTATCACTGGCATCGATTTTGTTAGAATGTTCGTCACTACCATTCGGGTGAGAACTCCGCGATAGTAGTTCCCTCATGCGCTACACAATGTTGCAGCTAACGCAATCGTTATAAAAGTCAACGAAGGCTCTCTTGGTGTGTCACATTTGGGTTAATAAATAATTTTAGCTTATTGCAAAATACTCCTACCCAAACTATTGATTATTCATTAACATAAAAATAGTCAAATTAATAGAAATTCAAGTGTGGTGTAAATAGTAGAATTTCAACTTAAAAATATAATGGGAATTGCCCAAAGCAAAACTTGAGATGGAAATGGGAATGACCCAAAAATAGAAATCAATCCTAAATAAATCAAAATGTCGATTTGACTTACCACATTGTTTTCATAGCATAAAAATAAAATTCCAATTTGATTGGACTTAGATTAAAAACTCAAATGAAAACAAATAAGTATCTGACTAACATCACATTTTGTCAGAATTCATATATTGTTTCACCCAGAGTGCAAAGTTAAAAGTGTACATAACTTCCAAAGCATGAGTTTTTCTAGAGAAAACAGGCGTGTTTCAAAATTATGAGAGAAATCACAACTAGGAAGAACATGTATTAACGAACCCCCTAAAAGCATAAAAGAATCATATTTGGAATGAACAAAAGGAAAAAAAGAACCTCAAAGCATAAAAATTAAGTAACTAAATACACTTTTTCTATCCATGTCATATTCATTTCACAAATAAAGTATCGTAACAATGATTATCTTTAATACTCGTAATCAAAATGATAAGAGTCCAATGCGAAACCATTATTAATGAAGCAAAATGTTGGACATCACAATATAGGTGCTCTAAAAAATAAAACTTTGATGTAATAATTGACACGAATACAAAAAATCGGTGATAAAAATAATAATTGTAATAATCTATATAGATGATCTGACTTTTAGACCAAATAATCATCTCACGTATTTAGCGACTGAAACAAATTATAAAGATGATCTCACTTTTGCACCAAATAATCATCTCAGGTATGTAGTGTCTAAAACAAAAGGTAAATGATTTTTTGTATCAAATGTAAAAAAAATAACCGATTAACATTTCTTAACGTCAAACTAAAGTTGTAAATAAACATAAAGACCACTAATCTATAAAACTTCATAGTAATAACCCACCCAAATCCTACTTACTACCATATCACATTGAACCCACACAAAAATTTTAAGAAGAAAAATATCTAGAAAAGAAAAGAACGAAATGGTAGCATATAGTCAGTGTCCCCTGTTTTGGGATTGATTGAGCGATATACATTCATTTTTTATCGTAGAGTTAGTGTCACCAATGTTGCAAACTCGGGTTAGATGAACTGAATTGATTTTGAACTCGCTCAATTTTATTCGGCATTGGGGTAGGTTTGGGTTTCTTTCGTCTTTGCGTAGTTGGAATGTCACTCCATGAACTCCCTTGAAATTCATCAGCAACAAACTGATTTATATGATTTCCAATTCCACCCCCACTAAGCTTATCTATAATTGGATTAGGCTTCATCAATTTGGTCAAAACCTTCCTACACATCTTCATTAAATTATCGTTGCTAACATTATCATTCCCATTCTCGGAACCAAACATTATTGGGCGCTTGTTAGATGGAAATTTCCTATCTTTGGCATTAGATCAAGGCTGTAATTTTCGAGATTGGATGCGATCATTTTAATTCTAGATCCGCTCAAGCTCAGACACTAAACATTCGCTTAGCTCACTTCTGAAAGAAGCATAGACATTAAAGTTCACATAGGGATAAAAATTATTACCGAGTCACTATTATAAACTAATAAATAATGGATTGACCCCAAAACCATAAAAGATAAATTCCAATCATGACCTATTGAACCTTAAAACTCAAAGTAAATGTGACACCCCGCCTAATAAAATACCGGGCGATCACTCCTAACAGGAGTCTCATATGGATCATTCTTAGCATCACTGTCGAAAATCCATTTAATTACTAATAACCTATTAGGCCGGTGTCAAAATTTTCCTTAACTACTCTTTTTAACAATTACGGTAAAAACATCCACACAGTTTATGCGTAAATGAAACTGAAATGAAAATGATATGAAATAAAATAACCGAACACTCGGTTCAAATATACAACCATATTGAATAATTCTCAAAAGAATAAAATAATGCAATTAGGCCATTGGCCTGAATATTTATACAGTACCTCCCATCTAGAGTACAAGAATGGAAGCGTCTATCTAAAACCTGCACGCATCCACAGCTGCTGCAGTTGGCATTGGACTTCAAAGCAGTTCCATCTAGGCGTCCCTGTGTTTGGACACCAATATATTATATATATATATATATAGCAAGAGAGGAAAAGTAGATAAACGAGTCAGAGCCTGAGTTTTGAAAATATTTAGCAAGTGAATAAATGCCTTATTTTTAGAAAAAGGTTTAATCTCATATTTAAGTTTGGTATCGTACTCCCATGAGATAACCCTCACCTCTCTACTAAGAGTGCACTCCTAGCGCATCCCTCTAAACATCCTAGTCAAGCTACCCTGCTAAACTAGCCTATCTCCCAACCATTATCAACCCTAGATAGTCCAAGTACTAAGGGCTAAACTTCTCCCCAGTCTCAATGCTATGCCATGTTGGTGCGTGGGGTGTCTCGCAAAGCGAAATCCAAACAAGGAACCCCCCCGATACACTACTACGCGGCACGGTCGATCGTCGAGATCCGCCAGTCCCTCAGTACAGAAAGATATATATATATATATATATATATATATATATATATATACACACCATAAGATTTAATAATATTAGATCACTAAGGATTAAACTTCTCCCCAGTCTCAACACATTGTCATATTCGTGCGTGGGGTGTCTCGCAAAGAGAAATCCAAACCAGGAAGCTCCCCCCCCCCCCTCGATACACTACTACGCAGCGAGGTCGATCGTCGGGATCCATTAGACCCTCGATACTCGATTTAGCCATATAGAAACATATTACCATACACATCCGGATCTATCTCCCGGATTGAGGATTCATATACCAAGTATTTATCAATACTTTCATTTTTTCTCAAAACTTCCCATTTCCTTTCTTATATCCAGGAAATGTAAATATAAAAGCCAAATCATTATCATGAATTGCTTTAACAAATCATATACATTTAAAAGCCAGTTTTATTATCATAAAAATGCTTTTCCATTTTATATCATCCCATTTCCCTTCTCATATCCAGGAAATGTATTCAAACCCATTTTTATTATCATAAAAATGCTTTGATCATATCACATGTTTCCACTTCCCTTCTTCCATCCGGGAAGTGTTACCGAAGCCAAACATTTACCCCATTTCCCTTCTTCCATCCAGGAAATGTAAATTAAAGCCAATTTACTATCATAAATTGCTTTAACAAATCTAAGACTGCCCCTCCGAGTTTCCTCACTAGACGCGCCCCTAAATGGCTATCATCTTCCAAGGCCTATCAAACAAGACAACTTGGGAACCTACCAACGTCGGAAAGCGACCATATGCCTGAGGGAAAGTCAAGAACACACCCAGAATCTCCTAACAAGCGCCGTAAACAATAATCACTCATATGGCCTATAGGACTATATCCACCCGACATTCATTAGCCAAGGGTCATCACCAAACGCACGCAACTTCCCTTATGATAGCGATTTAGGGAGGTGTGTAACCATAAATTATCATTTTTGAAAAATCAGATCTTTTCCATTTTGAAAGCATTCATCTTTATATTTTCAAAATCATTTACATCATATCATATATACTTTAATCACATAGTATATATATATATATAGAGAGAGAGAGAGAGAGACACACACTATATATTCCTCCTCGAATATATAAATGGCCATATTTGCAAAACCATCTAACGATGACCAATAATCCCAAAGATTCTCTCGAAGAATCACAATCGAGCTTTCACATATGCATGATACTAAACCCAAGTTATTTTCTTACTTTAATAAGTAATACATACTTAAATCCCATCTAAGGATTTTATGGGATATCTCCAATTATACTAATTCAATATATATATATATATATATATATATATATATATATATATATATATATATTCCCAATTCCTCAAGTCCTTTAGGACATAACCATCTATAATACTATAATTTAGAAGGCCCTTAAACTTTAAACTCAAGAGGAGAAGCAATAACAATCTCCAAAACCTTGGGATGAAAACAGGGTACCAGTTGACCAGTCCTGGACCCCCGATCGACCGCGGGTTGCAAATAAGCCTACAAAACAAAGCAGTAGGCCCTTTTTCCTTGACGCGGTCGACCGGCCTTAGGGGCGCGGTCGATCGGTCACACCAGGTCCTCAAAACTAAATTCCTCAAATCCTTTATCCAACAACCCCAATTCATTATCAAGGTTTCTAGACTACACCAAAAATCGTCCCAAACATTTACGCAATTAATTCTAGCCTTTATTTTTCCTACTCCCGATTTGATTTTCGAGTTGATGATTTCAACCCGGAATTGCCATCTTGTAAAAATATATCAAATTGAGGAAATATCATAAAAATACGTGGTTAGCGTCCACGCGACCATATCGAAAAGATCTACAACTTTCGTGTTTTGGCCGAGAGCTAAATCAGTACTCTTCCTGGCCGAAATGGCCCTATAAGCCACGGGTTTACTATTTATCGTCTTCCCCAAAATCTCAAACTCCATATTTCTCCATTTTTGATGTTTCTAACCTCATTCAACTACTCAATAAACATCTAATCTATGTTTTAAAACTAACACATCAATTATTTTGGGGTATGAACCCATTTAAACCCTAACATTTCTTCCAATTCATCACCATAGTTCACACCATTAACTAGGATTTAAGCTTAGAATTCATCTACTATCATTATTACAGTAAACCCTTATGAAAACTTCTCCCAAAAACCATTTACACAAGAATAACCAAACCCAAAATCTTTAGGGTTTGTTAATACCAAACTACGGTATGAGATTTATGCAAAAAAAAGTAAATAAAGCAAGTAAACACTTGCCTGGAGGATAAAATCCGACAACCTCGAGTCGAATCTGGCGGAGTTTGGGCGGAATCTCCCTTTTCTCCTCTTTTTCTCTCCTCCTCTCTCTCTTCTCTCTTTTACTTCTCTTTTCTCATTCTCTCTCTCTTTATAAAGAAAAAAAAGGGTTTAACCCTTAAAACCCAAAAACGAATCGTTTACCCAATTACGAGTTACTTTTAACTCTAAAATTTCCCAAAACTCATTTCTGACAATCGGACACTCTTTTCCGACTATCTCGGACATTCCGAGATGCACGTCGCAGTCAAAATTTCCATCCGAGGTACTTGACTGCAAATCACTATTTCAACCCAAAATAAATAAATGCATATTTTCCAATTAAAATCTGATCTTTTTGTCACTTTTCTCCACGGAGACATATAATTAAATTACTTCGACCTATTTAGTCCCAAACATAATCACAACACCCATCAAAAATCATTAAATCCTCAAAAATACCATAAATCACTATTCTGGGAAATTGTCCAAATCCCAATTTATACTTAATTATGGAATTTAATCGTCTCCAAAAGGACGGGTTGGTACATACTCCCCCTTACAACGGAATTTCATCCTCGAAATTCAGATACAATCTATACCGAACTAGGTTCACAAATTCCACTACGTCATAGTACCCCAAAATCTCAAGGTGCTAATACGATAGTCCTCTACCATATTCCACCTACCCTAAGGTGTACTCCAAAATACTAGCTTCACGATAAGCTCATCTAAACCTCTACCCGTAACACACAACAACGACGCGTTACTCCAATGGCTTCACATGTTTCCAGTCAGAGAAATGAGTCTATAACTACCGCTTTACATCTCGCAAAGATTCAACTTTATATATTATGCCCCTTCTATTTCAGGCGGTATATAAACCAACTTACTAAGGTTCTCATACACCTTTCTAACCTGTGCACATCTGCACATCCATAGCGAATGTCTGACACGTAACACTCTCTCCCAATAAGGGTCTCCTTTCCTCGGTGTAATACTCACACATGGGTCCTCCCAACCCGCGAAATTCATTCCCCTAACCTCGGCGCCACTAACTCTACTAAACTTACATCCTAATAATACTAAGGTCTATGCGAAGTCCTACCTACGCAAAATGAGCATAATCCTAATTATGTCCCTAGTGCCCACGGCCTCTCTCAACTTCCGACATTTGCTTGGTTTCATGCGTAGGACGTCTCACCAAGGCGAAATCCAAACAAGGAACCCTCCCAATTACACTACTCCCTCGTGTTATCGGTCATTGAGATATAGCGACCTAAGGCACACCAGCGGGATGTCCTAAGTCTACCTACGCTAACCTACGAACGCGTTTCTACAATCTTATCCTCCCGCCCATACGGAAGGAAACCTAACCGATCAAAGTGCCCACTTTATATAAAAGAGTCACGAACATAATACCCAAAACATATTTCCTCAAAATTTGCCTTTTCACTAAGGTTGGTTATTGTCCTCAAATCAATCTCCCTAAGTCCTACTCTAACCACCCACTTGTGGTGAAAGGACTACTTTAGTGCTTTTCCATAGCACAATATTTCCATAAGTATATCATCAACATGTGGCTTATAGCCTATAGTGGGTCATCCACACTATAAGACCTTTCCACCAATCCAACATCCTTGCATCCTATAACGTCTCTCGACTCCCGATGCCGTAAAGAGTCATGTGTAGAGCGTCTCGCAAAGCGAAATCCAAACAAGGAACCCCTCCACACATTAACCCTTAACTTCGTCCGTCATGGAGGTCCGTTATTTCAAACATGCAACTGGGATAACCCTATCCCCAATTCTAACAAAAAGGTGGTATGAACTCATATCTCTAACTAAGAGTCACACCAACCCGGTGCTCGCACTAATTTTAAGTCCTTGCGCAAACAATAAGGAGCTTAATCTTACAGCTCAACAATAATCCTGAGGCCTTAAATCATATATATAAGGTCGCCATATACTCAAATCACGATAATGAAACCTCTGCTCATCGAGGTTTCATTCACCCATAACAATAAAGGTGAACTCAACGTGTATCCAGGTGAGAAATCGCAACATTAACCTGTTCCCTCCAGGAACCATGGACACGATAGTCTTGCCATCAGTAGCCTGCTATCGCTCCAAAAATACCAATACATATATACTCACCATAACACCATACTCATATAGACATATAAAACGAGTATCAAAACCCAAATATATATATATATATATATATATATATATATATATATATATATATATATATATATATATCATCACCCGCCTTTATGGCGAATGAAGGAAAATAAAACTCCGCTACTGCGGACAACACACATGCATACATGATATAATGTTATCGATACTGCCACAAAACTCAAATTACACACGCGAGTCTAGGGCTAACGAACACCGCGACTTTATCTAATCACACCAATTATACCTCCTTCATTGAGGCAAAACTCATAATAACCACTTTACCCTGCTCCTTAATATCATCTTACTAGTCCTCATAACTTCTTTGTTAGAAGGAAATTCCACTAAAAGCTTCAACCTTAAAGCTTCAACTAAGCCCCACCTCCTGCAGCCATCCAAGCTCCGCACACGATTCTCAAACGAGCGCGCAAAAGATTACTATAATCTTATAATATGGCAGGAGAACGAAATATCACAAGAGAAATCAATAATCCTAATCCTGCGGCTCTGTAACAAATCGAGAGCAATGCTGAAAGCGTAGTACGTCCATACAGATTCCTAAGGACACTAGAACTTGATGCTCAGATACAATCTGTGACACCTCGCCTAATAAAATACTGGGCAATCACTCCTACATCAAATTATAACAGGAGTCTCATATGGATCATTATTAGCATCACTGTCAAAAATCCATTTAATTACTAATAACCTATTAGGCCGGTGTCAAAATTTTCCTTAACTACTCTTTATAACAATTACAGTAAAAACATCCACACAGTTTATGCATAAATGAAACTAAAATGAAAATGAAATGAAATAAAATAACTGAACACTCGGTTCAAATATACAACCATATCGAATGATGCTCAAAAGAATAAAATAATGCAATTGGGCCATTAGCCCGAATATATATACAATACCTCCTATCTAGAGTACAAGAATGGAAGAGGCTATCTAAAACCTGCACACATCCGCAGCTGCTGCAGCTGACGTTTGACTCGAAAGAAGTGCCATCCAAACGTCCCTGTGTCTGGACACCTATATATTATATATATATAGCAAGAGACGAAAAGTACATAAACGGGTCAGAGCCCGAGTTTTGAAAATATTTAGCAAGTGCATAAATGCCTTATTTTTAGAAAAATGTTTTATCTCATATTTAAGTTTGGTATCGCACTCCCATGAGATACCCCTCACCTCTCTACTAACAGTGCACTCCTAGCGCATCCCTCTAAACATCCTAGTCAAGCTACCCTGCTAAACTAGACTATCTCCCAACCACTATTTACCCAAGATAGTCTAAGTACTAAGGGATAAACTTCTCCCCAGTCTCAACGCTACACCATGTTCGTGCGTGGGGTGTCTCACAAAGCGAAATCCAAACAAGGAACCCCCCCGATACACTACTACACGACACGGTCGATCGTCGAGATCCGCCAGTCCCTCGGTACAGATATATATATATATATATATATATATATATATATATAATAAAGCAGGAGGGGGTTTTCACTATTCATGCCATGTCATACCAAGGTTCATGCCACGTCATATAAAACTCATGACATGGCATAGGAGGAGTCTTATTTTCAGCTGACCAATGACCAATCTATATAATAAAGGAGGAGGATCAATTAATTTGGTGTAAATCTTGAACTTCGGAGAAACAGTTAGGTCAGACCTCAACTTAGTTGTTAAATGGTAGTTGAGTTTGACACGAGAGAGAGATAGTTAATACTGATAGATATCCTCTCTCTAGAAAACTATTAGATGACTTCCCATGGTGGGGCGGGGTTCTCCTGCCGGCCACCACTATCACAGGCAGACACTTCGAAAGAAGAAGAATATGGTATTAGAGTACATAGAAAGAAGAAACAAAAGGAGCATCATGAAGAACCCATTGGCATGCTTGGTAATGGGGATATGGAGATGGAGTGTGATGTTATTCCCCCACCACCCTCTTTGGAGGATATAAACACCGTCCAAGGTTCAAAAAATACCCCACAGTCTACAGACGTCCCGCACCCTACTTCTCGGTCCTACAAAGATGCAGTTGAAAGCAAGATTGCTCAAAACACAGACATCTACTTTGACGACCTCACTGGGTCATGGTCCGACGATGATACTGAACAGAACTCCCAAGGGGACCTTGACCTCAATCATGATCCGGATGAAGAAGTTGATCCACTCTGCCCTACTGTCTCCATCCCAAAGAACCATGTGGAAAAACTAAGGAATAGATGGAAGCAGAGTGTTATTGTCAGCCTTCTTGGTAGAAATATTGGATTCAAACTACTGGCAAACAAAGTTCCTACAATCTGGAGCCTACAGGGGGAGTATGAAATAATTGATCTTGAGGAGGGGCACTTTCTATTCAAGTTCACCATGATAGATGACTATTTCAGCGTTTTAACAGGTGGGCCTTGGATAGTCAATGGTCACTATCTTATTGTGAGGAAATGGACTCCCAATTTCAACCCAGCTGATAACACTAACATATCAATAGCTCTCTGGGCAAGGCTTCCACGGCTTCCCATTGAATGGTTCGATGAAAAAATGCTCTTCCACATTGGGAGCAAGCTAGGGAAACCAATAAAAACAGACTTCAATTATGTCTCCTTTACCAGAGGTAAATACGCCCGTATATGCGTCGAAGTGGACATTTCTAAACCACTGATACCGTGCTATAAGCTGGATGGGAGAAAATACAGGGTGGAATACGAATTTCTCCCTTACCTCTGTTTCTCTTCTGGAAGAATTGGGCATAAAAGCGAACTTTGCACGGTAAGAAGACCCCCGAGTAGTGAAACTAATTCGGCCGGAATACGGATGCCATATCCTCCGGTGGATAGAAACGATATTAGAGGGCAAACCACTCCGCCTAGTGCCAACGGTAACCTATCCACCTTGGGGGAAACTACTGGAATGACGTCTGATAATATAACTGATGGTCAGGAAGAGGGTACCTTCGGTCCATGGATGCTGGTGAAAAAGAGAAACCAATTTAATTCTGTACGGCGACCCTATGCTAATGAAAGGACACCTACAATCGAAAATAATATAGGAAGCACTGGGAATAGGTTTAATAGTCTAGCCCATGTCAAATCTACTACAAACCCACGCCCCAATAATCAGACTACCGCCAAAAGTAAAACCCAGCTCAAAAATAATAATTATAACCCACAAGAGAAAAGACGAATGACTAACGTTATCCTAGGTGACTACATGAACCGTGGGCCCACTGCTACCAATAACCAGATGACTGTGAGTACTCATACTAATGTGGCGCCCCAACTGACGACACGACAGGAAGAAACGACAAATAATACTTCCACTTTGGCACAGGAAAATCTAAACATTAAGGTACGAGGATCCAACTTTGGGACTCCCCACTCTGAAAACGTCGTACGGACGATGGACACCACAGGTAAGTCTTCGGTTAGCAGCAATGAGGTATGTACCCATATTTATAACTATAATAGCATTAATAAGGCTGTCAGTACTAATATTACTGGTATTACTCTTAACACTACTGATCCCCACCTACCCCCTCCCCTCACCACTATTTAAAATCTGTTAGCCCCTCCCCACTGCACAACAACGTTCGTAAACCCACTGCCAAGCCTGATAAACCACCTGACCCCCTCTCGCTCCCAAATGAACCCCCCTACATTCCCTATTGCCATGTTAGGCAGCCTTCCAATCAGGTATTTGATGATGTTAGGAGAGAGGAAGCAGTTCACCATAGATCTAGAGGAGGAGATGGTGTTCTTCATAATGATAAAATGGAATGTAGCACAAGTACACATTTCTCTTCGGGTGCTGGAGGACAAGGAGAATGTGAAGGTATTGATGGGGAGGCTGTTAGAAGTCCCCTCAACCAATGAATCCATCTGTAGGATTAAAAATTTCCTCCCCTGGCCTTCCGAAGAGGAACTTCCCATCTCTAATAATCTGTTTTCTATGTCTGTACTAACCTGGAATTGCAGAGGGGCCGGGAAACCCCTTTTCAAGCCCACTTTCATCGAAATTTGGAATAATTTTCACCCCAATGTCGTCATCCTGACGGAAACCCAAACTGTGTTTCATAACTTCTCAAGCTTTTTTGAAGGGTTGGGGTTCACTAACTAGGAGATATCCGAGGCTAAAGGACGTTCCGGGGATATTTGGGTTTTATGGAACCAATGTACCATACAACTTCGTACCATTAATGTCACCAACCAGGCCATTCATCTCCTCGCCACCCTCAAGAATTATGATGATTGGCTCCTTTCAGCCATTTATGCTAGCCCGTCCTATACCCTCCGCCAAACACTCTAGAAAAATCTCAAAAACCTGGCCCAGGGGCTTGACACACCTTGGCTTGCCACGGGCGATTTTAATGATCACTCTGATGCTTCTGAGAAGAGAAGCTTCTCCAATCATAAAAAAGATCCTAGATGTAACAAATTTGTGGAGAATGTGAATAATTGCAACCTCACAGACCTCGGTAGTACGGGCCCCCGCCTCACTTGGACCAATTGTAGGGATGGGTTTGCGAATACCCTTGTTAGACTGGATAGGACCATGGCAAACCCTGCTTGGCCACTTCTATTTCCGGATGCTGTTATTGAGAACATCCCCCGCACTGCGCTTAATCACTGCCCCATGCTTACCTGTCTCGAAGGTAAAATTTCTTCCATCCATATACCACGTCCCTTTAGACTACTTGTATGCTGGTTTGAGCGTATTGATTTCCATAATATTATCTTGAATAATTGGAATTGTAGACTTGGCTTCTTCCAAAACATCGATAACTGTATCCCCATTATAAAATAGTGGAACCATTCTAGCTTCGGCAATATTAATTACAACAAAAAACATATCCTTCGTAGACTAAATGGTATTCAAATTTCCCAGGAGAAACAGTTCTCCCACAACCTTAATATTCTCGAAAAACATCTTAAAAATGAGTACAATGGCATTCTGTGTCACGAAGAACTCCTCTGGAAACAAAAATCCCGCATTAGGTGGCTTAGCGAGGGGGATAAAAACACCAAATTTTTTCACACATCCACTATTATTAGGAGGCGTCGTAACAAGATTGACCGTATTAAAATCAACGAGGAGTGGGTCGATAACTGTGCCACTATCGCCCTCCATACTAATAGCTACTTTTCAGCCCTGTTCTCCAATCCCAACAACCCCACCCACACTGAGGCGTTACTAGACTTCAACCACCCACGTTTTCATGAGCGCGATAACACCAGTCTCGACCTCCCCCTATCACTGGAAGAGGTCAAGAGGGCCGTGTTTAGTATGAGTGGGCTTAAATCCCCTGGCCCAGATGGTATCCAACCGTTGTTCTACCACACTTTCTGGGAAACCACCAAAACCAACCTCTTCAATTTCTTGAACGATTTCTTTAACTCCCGAACCTTCCCTGAAGAGGCTAACTCGAGTCATATCACCTTGATCCCCAAAATTGACAACCCCAAAAATATCACCCAATTCCGACCTATCACTCTCTGCAATGTGCCTTATAAAGTCCTAGCTAAGACCATTGTCAATAGACTCCGCCTGATCCTCTGTAGAGTTATCAGCCCTAATCAAGCTAGTTTCTTACCTGGTCGTCAGACCTCGAATAACATTGTTATAAACCAGGAAATTATCCACTCCCTCAATCTCAAGAAAGGAAAGAAAGGGGGTGCCATTTTCAAAATCGACCTTGAGAAAGCATATGATAAGATCAGTTGAGATTTCTTGAATCGTGTCCTCTTATGGTTCAACGTCAGCCTGAAACTCAGAAGCCTTATCCTTAGTTGCATCACTAGCGCATCCACTTCTGTCCTACGGAATGGGGCACCTCTCCCCAGTTTCAGACCTTCTAGAGGCCTTCGACAAGGTGACCCCTTGTCCCCATATTTGTTTATCATGTGCATGGAGTATCTGGGCGCCGCCATCAACTTTCAGGTGGAGCAGGGGAGTTGGAAAGGTCTTAAAGCCTCGCCCAACGGCCCGACCGTCTCCCATATATTCTTTGCCGACGACCTTATTTTGTTCTCGGAAGCCTTCCCCACCAGTTGCGACGTGGTCATGCAAACCCTTAATTATTTTTGTGATATCTCTGGCCAGACCCTCAGCCTCTCGAAATCTATAATTTATGTATCCCCTAATATCTCCAAGTTGAGTGCTTGCAACATAGGTAGAAGTTACGGGATTAATATCACTAAAGACCTTGGCATGTATCTTGGCGCCAATCTCATACATGGTAAGGTCACTACCAACCACTTCAATTATATCATTGATAAGGTCCAAAAGCGTCTATCGGGTTGGAAAGCCAACCTCATATCCTTAGCCGATAGGACCACCCTTATCAATGCTGTCACTTCTACCATCCCCGTCTATAATATGCAAACCGCGATTTTCCCTAGAACTATCAACGAGAAACTTGACAAAATTAACAAGAATTTCCTCTGGGGAGACAGGGAGGACAAGAGAAATATTCACCTTATAAATTGGAGTATTGTGTGTCACCCCAAAGACTTGGGTGGTCTGGGGATCAGGAGTAGTGATGAGAACAATCGTTCCATCGTCTCTAAGATTGGTTGGAAAATTCTCAATGATAAAAACTCTCTATGGGTTCGGGTGCTTAGTGCGAAGTACAAGACTCATAATAACCCCGACAACTGGACCAGGAAAACGCAGGCTTCCCATATCTGGAGGGGAATCCTTAAATGTAAAAAAGATATTGTTAAAAATACCAAATGGGTGATTGGTGACGGGATGTCTACTCACATCTTCAATGATTGGTGGGTGGGTAATTCCCCCATACTTAGAGCACATAACAACATCCATGTGTCTCGTGCTTGTGATCTAATCAAATATGGGGCCTGGAACGAACATCTGATTACTGAATCCTTCAGTCATGATATTGTTAAGTTAATTTTGAATACTCCCCTACCCCACACTCCCGGTAAATTTGACTGCCCTAGTTGGGGCCCAGCTGCCAATGGAAAGTTTACTATAAAAACGGCCTATGAATCCCTGGTTAATCTTGACCTGAATACTTCTTCCCTTATTAACTGGAAACTTATTTGGAAGCTTAAAATTCCCCAAAAACTCAAAACTTTCCTCTGGCTCACATTTCATAATAAATTGCTCACAAATTGCCAAAGATTTAAAAGACGCCTTGTTGAGTCCAATAAGTGTGAGTTTTGTGAGTTTGATAAAGATATTGAACATGTTCTCAGAAATTGTCACCTTGCCACTGTGGTGTGGGAAATAACCTACTTCCCTCATGTGTGGAATATTTCTAAAAATACTTATTTTGTGGACTGGATTAGTGAGAACATATGGGACAATCCGGTCCAAAATGGCAATGTTTTTTTTATCACCACTCTTTGGCACATTTGGACTGCACGCAATAAACGCATCTTTAATAAGTCTAATATCACCCCGAATATGGTTTGTACGAGCTCTAGTACCCTCTCTAGGGAGATACAGTTCAGTATTCTTACTAAAGCTAGTATTTACCATAACCCGGGTTATATTCCTAACATCTCCCCTAGTGATGATACTTTTGCAGGATATGAGATTTTCACTGATGGCAGCTATGATCCGTTTAGCAAACTTGGTGGATTTGGTGGAGTGGTCAGCAGCAACGATCTACGGTGGATCCTGGGATTCAACGGAAAGATTATCGGTGATAACAACCCCATCAAGGCCGAATTCGTGGGAATTCTTCATGGTTTGAATCTGGCAAAAATTAAGGGCTGGACTAGGTGCTTACTTCGTAGCGACTGCTTGGAGGCCGTGCATATCCTCAACAGACAGGGCCATCAGAACCACCCACAGACTAATATCATTGAGGAATGTATGGCTATCATGATCGAGATGGACATAAAAGTCACCCATATCATACGTTCTAACAACTTATGGGCGGATGGCCTGGCTAGGCTTGGGAGATGTCAGACAAATGACTATGCGGAGTATGACGTGGTCCCGGAGGCTCTTCTCTGTCTCCTCGACCATACTGATAGGGGTAAAACCAGGGTTGCCCTTCAGGCTTTTTCTGATCCCACTTACCTCACTGCCTCGTTTGGTGGTTATATCCTGGATGACATGGGGCATTGGAAGGTCGGTTTCTATGGTCGACTTAGAGGTACCCCATCTCTCCTTTGTGCATTGATGGAAGACCTCTATCACAGCCTTAATCTGGTGAAGATGTGCGGGTGGAGGGATATTCTTGTGGAGACCAACTCGCATGAGCTAATCGAGATATTCAAGGGGGTACAGTACCGGGAGACTGAATTTGAGAATATCAGGATTGATTGTTATGAACTCATGAGGACCGTGGGTGTGTACTTCATCTATGCTAACCCTGGTATGATTCGGGGTGCAGACTGGTTGGCGCGCGAGGCGAAAGTCCAGGAGGAAGCATTTGTGGAAATCTAAGAGGTGCCAGTTGGCTTGCGGTGGATCCTGAAAAATCCTTTGATGTAAATGGGACCCTTGTCTCCCGTTGTTGTTGTCTCTTTTGTGATGGTGCTGGTGGTTGCCTCTATGGCTTATGTTTCATTACATTGTAATCTTGTTATAATCCTTTAATCTAATTTCTATGTTTACCAAAAAAAAATATAATAAAGGAGGGAGTTTTCACTATTCATGCCACATCATATAAATTTATATACAAATCCTATATAAACACATTTTATATCTATATAACGAAGGAGAATTTGGTCTTTCCTCGGGTGATGAATTTGGTCCGAAGTTAAAAGAGTTTGGTCTTATATCACGTGGGTTCTAAACCAACAAAGAAAGGAAAGTTGTTAAAGAGCCTTCCCACCCGTACTTTTCTCTCAAACCAAATCTTCACCTAATACAAAACTTATTCCGGTCTACCACTCCCTGTCTACTTTACCTCGAGCCTTTCAATTATCTCACCTACCCACTCTTGGAAAAAATGCCTATTTCTCTCAAAGCAAAGCTCAAACTCGACAATTATTTTTAAGTTTGAATTATCCAAGAATTTCTCTCCAATAATAACAGTATGCCTATTTATCTCTTATTTATCTCAAGAGAAAAGTACGGGTGCGAGGCTCGAGGTTCTGCCTATTTCTCTTCAGCAGATCGGGTGGACAGGGGGATTTTTTATTGGGACTCACAGCCACTAGAGTGGCTGGAGTAGCTAACCTAAGATATGGGTAAAAATAAATAGGTCAGATATCTTCACCAAAGGTAATTAGTAGACAGATATTATCACTACCCATTACATCTTTTTCTCTCTACCAACTCTTATTCTTTAATCAAAGCTTCCTCCTCACCCCTCATTTCAGATCCTACTTGGTTCTCTTTCACACGCTTCGCCCGTATCTCTCTTACGCACACTCCGCCTCCGCCTCTCTATCTGGATTCGCATCCGCCACCGTCTCTCTGGATTCGCAGTTCGGTCTAACAGATCTAACAGGTTCATTCTTTTGTTTTTTCATCTTTTGTTCACAGTGTTTACAGTGTTCACATCCGGCACTGTCTCTCTTACGGTGTTTTTTCATCTTTTGTTCACAGTGTTAACCCAAGGCTGATTTTTTTGAACTTTGTGGTGGATATGGCTGTGTCAGCAAGGCGAGGGGAGATTTTTTAAGTTTCGGTGAATTCTCTGTTTGTAATATATACTTTAGTGTGGAACTCAATGGTTAGTTTTTCTCTTTTTTTTTGTTTTTTTCGTACACATCACTTTGTATTTCATACACAATAATAAAATTTGTTAACAGTGTATGAAAAATGGGTATCATGGATAACACTTCATTTGAAATGCGTATCATGGAAAAATACTTTGTTAATAGTGTATTGAACTGTAGAACATGCTTGGTTGGTTTTAATCTTAAGATTGTTCTTATATGTGGGAGTTAACTGTGTTTTTGGTTTTTTGTTGTCTGAGTTTTTGGTACTCTCATTTGTTACTTCAGTTTTTGGTGCTTTCTCTCATTGTTTACTTTGTTAAGTGAGCTTTTGGTTAACGTTTTTTTGTTCAATAACGATTTTTGTTAACTGAGCTTTTGGTACTCTCTCTCATTTGTGTTTTCAAAACTTGATATCGTGAGAACTAAACCCAATTCAGCATTGAAGGAACTAAACCCAGTTCAGTGTTGAAAGAATATCGGAAGCTAAACCCAGTTCAGCGTTGTAGGAAAAAAGTACTTGGTTAACACGAAGATAACCGGGTTGCGTTGAAAAAATTAATACTGGGTTTTTAAGGAAAAAAAAGACCGACCATAAATGGGTTTCTATAAATATATACAATCACATATATACAAACAATCTTAAGACCAAGCCGTTACCTGAAAACAATCCCTGTATTGAAAGAAACAGACCTTGAGTTTGTATCCTCTTGCACGTTTTTAGTTAACTGATCCTATCCTCTTGCACGTTTTTTGCTAACTGAGTTTTTTGTTAAGTGAGTTTTCGATTAACTTTTTCTGTTCAATAACGATTTTTGTTAACTGAGATTTTACTACTGGGTTTTTGGTTAACTCTTAACCTGTGTTTTGTTTGAACTGACATATATGGAACAGTTGAGTGTTTTGTGGAGTTTTTGAGTTGTAAAAACTCTAGACTGAATAAATGTATAACAAAGTTCTTAATGAACTGTATAACACCGCATGTATTATACGCGTGGGGCCAGGTGACTTTAAAAAAATGTAAATCTTACCATCTCATAACCCAACTGCTATATGCGTGTTCCAAGAGAAAAACTAAGAAATATGTTATACACAACTGCTCAAACTATTTAATTACCAACTGTTCAAAATAGAACATGATTACTAAGGGACAAAAATAATGGTTGGCCAAGAAGTTGAATTGATGTGGACACTAATAATACAAGTCTCTTGCCTTATTAAAAAAAATGTATGAATATATGATCTCTTATTTATATAAAAAGTTTTATGTATATAAAAAGTGACGATAACTTGCAGCATTTCAATTCAATGATTCGACAATTATATAAAAAAAATTCTTTCGATATAAGTATAAAATTTATATTTTTCCGATTAAAGAAAATAAGCTGGATAAAATCAACTTTAATCTGATAATTTTTTTTAAAAGAAATGAGACAAAAAATATATTTTATATAATATGATTTAAATGTTGCATTCAATATACATATATAATAAAAATAGGCTAGAGATTAAATGACAAAGCCATTTGTTTGAACTTTTCTTACGGTCCATTTGTGTATTAGAAATAAGATCATTGAGATTTAGTGAGCTGAGCTATTTAAACTTAAAATCGTCTCTTATGAAAAAAATTAAATTACTCAAGTGTAACATGGGTGTGTTGGTACATAGCCCGATTTGAAGTTTTTTTTCCAGTTGTATACGAGTTTTGCTCCCTTAGCGGGGTTTCAATGCATCAAATTTAAATGTGATAACTATTGTCAAATAGGGTGAATAATTTAGAGTTTTTCTAAATAAATATAATTTTAAAGTTTTTCTAAATACGTGTAAGAGTCTTGGGAAAAAAATTGACATGAATTATAGTTCACTAAAAAATAATATTAATGTATTGACACGGGTCACACATTAATTTATATATTCGTATCATTTGTATCATGTTATCGCGTGTGTCTTATTTTTTCGAACATTATCACTATTAAAAAATATCCAAAATATTTTTACAATCGTGCCATCGGCACGGGTACACCCTAGTATATATATATACACACACACCATAAGAATTAATAATATTAAATCACTAAGGATTAAACTTCTCCCCAATCTCAACACATTGCCATATTCGAGCGTGGGGGTGTCTCGCAAAGAGAAATCCAAACAAGGAACCCCCCGCCCCCCCGATACACTACTACGCGACAAGGTCGATCGTCGGGATCCATTAGACCCTCGGTACTCGATTTATCCATATAGATACATATTACCATAAACATCCGGATCTATCTCCCGGACTGAGGATTCATATACCAAGTATTTATCAATACTTTCATTTTTTTCTCAAAACTTCATATTTCCTTTCTTATATCCAGGAAATGTAAATATAAAAGACAATTCATTATCATGAATTGCTTTAACAAATCATATACTTTTAAAAGCCAGTTTTATTATCATAAAAATGCTTTTCCATTTTATATCATCCCATTTCCCTTCTCATATCCAGGAAATGTATTCAAAGCCATTTTTATTATCATAAAAATGCTTTGATCATATCATATGTTTCCACTTCCCTTCTTCCATCTGGGAAGTGTTACCAAAGCCAAACATTTACCCCATCCAGGAAATGTAAATTAAAGCCAATTTATTATCATAAATTTCTTTAACAAATCTAAGAATACCCCTCCGGGTTTCCTCACTGGACGCGCCCCTAAATGGCTATCATCTTCTAGGGCCTGTCAAACAAGACAACCTGGGAACCTACCAACGTCGGGAAGCGGCCATATGCCTGAGGGAAAGTCAAGACCACACCCAGAATCTCCTAACCAGCGCAGTAAACAATAATCACTCATATGGCCTATAGGACTATATCCACCCTACATTCATTAGCCAAGGGGCATCACCAAACGCACGCAACTTCCCTTATGATAACGATTTAGGGAGGTGTGTAACCATAAATTATCATTTATGAAAAATCATATCTTTTCCATTTTGAAAACATTCATCTTTATATTTTCAAAATCATTTACATCATATCATATATATTTTAATCACATAGTGTATATATATACATATATATATATATATATATATATATATATATATTCCTCCTCGAATATATAAATGGCCATATTTGCCAAACCATCTAACGATGACGAATAATCCCAAAGATTCTCTCGAAGAATCACAATCGAGATGCATGATACTAAACCCAAGGTATTTACTTACTTTAATAAGTAATACATACTTAAATCCCATCTAAGGATTTTATTGGATATATCCAATTATACTAATTCACTCTAAGTGAATATATATATATATATATATATATATATATATATATATATATATATATATATATATATATATATATATATATATATATATATATATATATATATTCCCAATTCCTCAAGTCTTTTAGGACATAACCATCTATAATACTCTAATTTATAAGGCCCTTAAACTTTAAACTGAAGAGGAGAAGCAATAACAATCTCCAAAACCTTGGGCTGAAAACAGGGTACCGGTCGACCGCGGGTTGCAAATAAGCCTACGAAACAAAGCAGTAAGCCGGTCACACCAGATCCTCAAAACTAAATTCCTCAAATCCTTTATCCAACAACCCCATATCATTATCAAGGTTTCTCGACTACACCAAAAATCATCCCAAAAATTTACACAATTAATTCTAGCCTTTATTTTTCCTATTCCCAATTTGATTTTCGAGTTGATGATTTCAACCTGGACCTGCCATCTTTTAAAAATATATTAAATTGAGGAAATATCATAAAAATACGTGGTCAGCGCCCACGCAACCATATCGAAAAGATCTACAACTTTCGTGTTTTGGCCGAGAGCTAAATCAGTACTCTTCCTGGCCGAAATGGCCCTACAAGCCACGGGTTAACTATTTATCGTCTTCCCCAAAATCCAAAACTCCATATTTCTCCATTTTTGTTTTTTCTAACCTAATCCAACAACTCAATAAACATCTAATCTATGTTTTACAACTAACACATCAATTATTTTGGGGTATGAACCCATTTAAACCCCAACTTTCATTTCTTCCAATTCATCACCACAGTTCACACCATTAACAAGGATTTAAGCTTAGAATTCTTCTACTATCATTATTACAATAAACCCTTATGAAAACTTCTCCCAAAAACCATTTACACAAGAATACCTAAACCCAAAATCTTTAGGGTTTGTTAATACCAAACTACGGTATGATATTTATGCAAAAAAAGTAAATAAAGCAAGTAAACACTTACTTGGAGGATAAAATCCGACGACCTCGATTCGAATCTGGCGGAGTTTGGCCGAAATCTCCATTTTCTCCTCTTTTTCTCTCCTCCTCTCTTTCTTCTCTCTTTTACTTCTCTTTTCTCATTCTCTCCCTCTTTATAAAGAAAAAAAAGGGTTTAACCCTTAAAACCCAAAAACGACTCGTTTACCCAATTACGAGTTACTTTTAACTCTAAAATTTCTCGAAACTCATTTTCGACAATCGAACACTCTTTTCCGACTATCTCGAACATTCCAAGACGCACGACACATTCAAAATTTCCATCTGAGGTACTTGATCGCAAATCACTATTTCAACCTAAAATAAATAAATGCAGGTTTTCCAATTAAAATCTGACCTTTTTGTCGCTTTTCCCCATGGAGATATATAATTAAATTACTTCGACCTATTTAGTCCCAAACATAATCACAACACCAATCGAAAATCATTAAATCCTCAAAAATCCCATAAATCACTATTCCGGGAAATTCTCCAAATCCTAATTTACACTTAATTATGGAATTTAATCGTCTCCAAAATAACTGGTTGTTACAGTAAAGAATCTTAGAACACAATGATACCATTGGACTATATACATAACTAAAAAACAACAAACAATATAACTCACAGTCATTGACAGTAAATCCATGAGGAAGTAATTACAAAATGTAGTCCAGTGGGATAATCTTTCATGAAAATCCCAAGTATAAAAAACTGTTCATATGAAAGTAATTAAATTCTGTAAGTTCAACAAATAATATCACTGAAATCAAAATTATTAAAGATTTGTATTATACACTTACATTCAAGAATATGATGTGGATTCGACAAAAATTATGAACATGATGTGTCCAATTATAAACAACAACTTTAACATCAACAATGTACTCAAGTACCTTTCACTATGTAATAAATCAAAAACCATCATGACACCTGCCAAATTAGACAAAAGAGAGTTTAAATTTCATAATAAATGACACTCATTTTATTAAGACCTATCCTTGTATTAAGACAATTACTATTTTTGTTTTTATTTAAGTTTTTTGCCCTTTTTTAACAGTTAATTCAAACCAAAACAAAACAGGGACAAGTTGAATCTAAACATGTTAAGTAGACCTGTTACTTAGTTGAAATCTATAATCACTGCTGAATTAAGTTAGTTCTCAAGCCATCTTAAACTCAGTAGAGACCAATTGCATTACAAACCAAAAATTGAGTTGTATTAAAAACCAAAAACTACTAAATTCATTACAAACCAAAATGCCAGACCAATTAGCAGTTGAAATGTATACCCAACCAAATTGTTGAATTCATACAAAATTTTTATAACTGCTAATTGCATTACAATCCAAATCGGAAAAAAAATGAGCTAAACAAAAATGAACATGATTTGAACCAATGTGAAGTTATTAACAGAGAGATTTGCAGAGAGAAAATATAGGACAAACCTGATTTGAACCATCAAACGGTTAATATTATTTGATTTGTACTAGTGTCGGACATATAACAAAAGTTAGCTTCATGGAAATAATTCGTCATTAAAATATATCATATGACAGAATAATCAGTTGAGTCATCTGACACTTCGAATTAACATTCCAATCCAAATTTGGAAAGAAAAATTTATAAAATGATTTAAACAAAAATGGGGAAAGAAGATATTTTTTAATAACATTGAATAAAACGGATTACTAAATTATGAAAATCTCCCCAAGTTTCTAATCCAAAATGTTACACTGATTTAATAATCGTAATTTCCTCTTTAAGCGCCAAGAATCAAAAGGCTTTGCAACAAAATGTTACACTGATTTAATAATCAAAATCTTATTCTCTAATGAAAACTTATTTATAATCTCATAGGAGAAACTAAATGAGTATAACCAACATAATAAAATCATATAAACAACTTCATGCTAGCATGCCATTCATAAAATTGGATAAGCGCCCACTTCCACAAAATAACGTGCTTGAGAGTGTTTGGTGTTTACTTTGCCACCTTAACAAATATTGATAGAATATTCTAGATTCTCTAGATGTGGTATTCTGTCAAGCACGTGGTATGCGCTAGTTTCCTTCTAAGAATAAAGATTGAATAAGTTAATAAAGAAAAGGCATAATCGAACCACATCAGAGTTGGGATTCAAAAAACCATACCTTCCATACATGCTATATTCGATCTCCTAAAAAACCAACGCTTAATATACATGCTATATCTGATATGATATACATGATATACCTTCCATATGAACTGAAGTGTTGTACCTGCCAAATTGAATAAAGCAGTCCATTTGAAATAAGGGAAATTTAAAAAACTCAAAAGAAGAATCTGTTGACCACGTTTTAAGTTGCATAGGGCATGGTCAAGTTGCATTTTAAAAAAGGCAATGCCTATATTAAAAAATGCAATGTCTTAATTGAAAAAAGATGAAAGAACCAATGCAATAAACCCCAAATACATGAAAAATACCATATATATAATGAAAAGTAAATTGGCTAAATGTGAAAATTGTGTAAATCAAAATGCATAGCAATATGAGAGAAAATCATGTAAAGATCAAAAGATCGTACCTTAGAAGAAGGAGATGAAGAACTGTAAAGATAATGAGGTCACAAAAAAAGGAATATGAGCTAATGAATAATATCAAAAATAGCAATATGAGCTTTTGATTTACTATGCAAAAATACCGAGTGTTCAAAATGCATGCCATTATGAGAGAAATAAAGAAGGAATACCAAATCGCTGTTTAGAAAATAGTGAATGAGAAGGTTATTTTAAGCATGTTTTCAAACATATGGTGAACAAACACATGTGAAAACTCATAATATGTGAAAACTCAAGTGGAACTACATAAAAAATGTATAAGACATACATTTTACCAATACACAAACTTGAAGATTTTATTATAATGCCCATAAATACACAATAATAATAACGAGGTCATTTATTATAATGCCAATAAAGAGGTCATTGGAGCATTTATAATGCCAATAAACAGGAAGGATCGGTATAGTGATCCTAAGGATTGATGTGAGGACTAGATGATATTGAGGTCCTAGGCATGTCTTAAATTTCGCGGACGAAATTTTTGTAAGGGGGGAAGTGTGTAACAACCCTCGATTTTTGGAGACTGAGAAATTAAATTTTGGGAAAATAAAGTTTAATTAAATTAGAGAATTTCAAAACTTGGGAACTTAGGCCCAAAATAGAGAATATTTCAAAGTATTACGGATGATATTTTTGAGGGTACCATCGATCCCGGGAGGGTCGAGATAGTCAAAATGACTATCATTAAGTCTTATTTTGGCTCCGGAGTGTTTTTAAGATATTTTGGCTCGAATTGGAGTAAACGAGTCATTTAAAGTGTGTATTAACATTTAAAACTGGGATTTTGTTTTAAAGGTTTATGTGGCTTACGGATTAAGCCATTCTCATTTGAGAGATAGAGAGAAAAGCCCTAGAGAGAGAGGAAGAGAAGGAAAGAAGAAGAAAAGAAGAGAGAGAGGAAGAAAGCTTGGAGATTTCCGGCCCAACCGCGATTTCGAGGACGATCCAACCTCTACAAATCTGAGGCAAGTGTTTAATCTTGCTAAATAGCTATTGTGTATCTTCATTTCATAATTTGTGGGGTAAAGAAATGGATTTTTGGGTATTAACATCAAAACCTAGATTTTTGGGTTTAAATCTTGAAATCAATGTTATTCTATGGTTTAATCCCATATAAATGGTTGGGATGAGATGTAGGATGGGTTTTCTTGTTAATAACATTATTGGGTTAAAGATTTGGGGGCTTGGTGATGATATTTGGGTATTAAATTCGTGGGGTCTGCTGAAATGGAAAAACGACCAGCTTAACTGGTATGGCCGGTCGACCGCGGTCTGGGGACCGGTCGACCGCGCCTTAAAGGAAAAGCCTACTGCATTTCTTCGTAGGCAAAATATGGACCCGCGGTCGACCGGGGGTCTGGGACCGGTCGACCGGTCCCCTGTTTTTAGCCCAAAACTTGGATTTCTTCTCCCACTTTTCTTTTGGAGTTTATTCTTAGGGGCTTCCTTAAAGGGCTGTTTTATGGGTTTCCTAAGATGACTTCTAGCCCTTTTTGGTTGGGTTTGTTGATTTGGGGTTCTCTCTTATAAAGTAAGAGATATCTTTTGGTGACTTATAGTGGGTCTCTCACTTAGTATCTGATAGTGGGAACTTCTTGGAATCATTGGATAAGAAATATCCATGTATGTTGTGAAATTTCTAGGCCGACATTTATGTCAAATCCTTATAAGGATAGGATATGGTTAAGATATAATTTGGGGCCAAATGAAAGAGAGTGGTTGCATACTCTTTAAGAGTGAGGGGTCTTATATCCTTAGAAATGTTTAGGCTAAGGAACAATTGATAACTCTATAGGAGTAAGGGTTACCGAGATTTATTCGAACCATAGGTGACTTTGGGGACGGCTTGGGATCGTACTATCGACTAGAATAAGCGGTAGCATAAATTCTAGTTAGGGTAGTTTTCACGTATTATGGGGATATGACCTGTGAGATTCCAATACTTGAAATGAGGTTGGAATAAATTGAGGCTTTAGACTATTAAGTCATGTGTGTGCCTATGGTTAAATAGTACAAAGGTAAATATTGTACTTTTGGTTATGGATGAAACGTGTAGTGATGGATTCTTACACATACTCTTGGGTGATAACCCTAATGTTGAATATATATGTATAGATATATACATATGGTTTTGGGAGACTATTCATCATAGGAAAAATGATTGAATATGTTTTAAGTGAGGGATTGTATTCACATATCGAGGTATATTTATTGGAAATTGTGGTGACGGCTTGTATATTGAGGATTATGTATACTTATAGCCGGGTTTATATATCTTATATGTATGAACGGGAATTAGTTTGTATATATATCGTTATAGCGATGTGTGAATTTATGTACATATATCTATGTATGAATTTGTATATATAGATATATTTTATGTTGTGAACATACATGGTATGGATATTTAAACCGTATATGATGGTTTATTATATTAAAGCATATGATGGGATCATATGGATGTATGTATATTGCGTATGTGAGCAATATATATACTTATATTATGGTTTATTATATTGGATCATATGATGGGATCATATGGATGTATGTATATTGCGTATATGAGCGATATATATACTTATGTGGTTAAGCATACCCCGCTCATGCTATCATTGGGAAGTTTCCGCACAGAGGGTGAGCATCCTGGCATATAGAGCAGGGTGTGGATATTCCCCAGGTCATAGTCGTCCCTTGTGTTATTATACGATATAGATATATATTTTTGGGATGAGACGTGGTGGGTATGTTTCGTCTCATTGCCGGTTGGAGCTATGACCGCTTCCCGGGACGTTGTGTGTGTGTGTTACCACGAGGTGGGTGTCGTTGATGCCCACCAGGTGGTCCCCAGTTGTTACGTGAGCCGAACTCTGGGAAGATGATAGCATTGATGCAGTTTTATCGGCGCTACATATATCCGGGTATTATATTTGCATGGCCATTGTACATCATATATGGTATGTGCACTTGGTCATGGGTATATGGATGATTGGTATATGTATATATATGGTGAGCATAAAATACCTATATATATGTATTTATATATCCTATATAGGAAAGGATATAGAGTTTTAGTAAAGTACATCTTAGATGATTATGGTGTACTAGATTGATGGGGGTTGATGTATCGCACTTAAGGTATAATTCGGTTACATCATCCCAAGGATATTATTGGAGATTCTTTTTTTTTCTTTTTCTTTTCTTTCTTTCTTTCTTTCTTTGATAGTTAGTTTAGCAGTAATGGTAGTACTATATAGTATGTTAAGAATTATGGATCTCTAGGATCGACATTGCCCAGGAGTAGTGTAACGAGGGGGTTCCTTGTTTGGATTTCGCTTTGCGAGACGCCTCACGCACGAAACGCAGTGCTATGTCGAGAGTTGAGAGAAGTAATTCTATTTGTGGCATCTCGGATATCTGGTCTTGACCTTGTCAGGAGTAGTGTAACGGGGCGGTTCCTTGTTTGGATTTCTCTTTACGAGACTCCCCACGCATGAAACGTAGTACAAGTTTGAGATTAGAGAGAGGTTTTGCCAATATTCCATGTGCATGATATTAGGAATATAAATTCTTACATTTTAGCCTATATATAAGTATATATATATATATATATATATATATATATATATATATATATAGGGATAACGTATTAAGAATTATAATTCATGAAATTATAAATCGGAATCCATTAAGCCTATTAAGGCATAATTGTTGTTATCATAATCTAGTAGGATTAAGGTTGGTTCCTTGGATTTTGATGGGAAAGTAGCTCTCATGGGAATAGGCTAGGCCTATGATAAGATAGGTTGTCCTGATAGCATAATGGGGTAATTTAACTAAAAACTTGAGGACGTGAATAGGTGCGCGCCTTTAGATGAGAG
Organism: Sambucus nigra; assembly: GCA_949130495.1. Taxonomy (NCBI): domain Eukaryota; kingdom Viridiplantae; phylum Streptophyta; class Magnoliopsida; order Dipsacales; family Adoxaceae; genus Sambucus; species Sambucus nigra. The sequence continues at coordinate 361,911,011 of OX422223.1, read as the reverse complement.
GTGAGTTGGGGTTCCACGAGATTGCGGTCTCACTTTAATTATGAAATAAGTGCATCGGTAATTATTATGCACGGTTAACACACTTGCTAAATATTTTTCACATTCGGGGCTCTGACCCGTTTACTTTTCTCTCCTCCTTGTATATATATATATTACCACAGGTATCCTACCGCATGGATGCCGAATGACTTTCTATCCAGAGTCTTGGGAGCCGTGACAGGTGCGGACTGTTGCGGGATGTTTCATGTAGTCGCTTCCTACTTCTTTAAAATTCTAGGTAGGATTCATGTTGTATATCGGGTTTGTACCCAAGGGATATTTATATACATGTTTATATTTATTCCATTTCAGTTATTGTATTGGCTGTGACCCGACAGCTTATTCGGGTCTACTTTGTGTAGTACATTCGGTTGTATTTATTTAGTTTATTTTATTTCTAGCATTTCATTTATTCTAGTTCTTTCATGCATCTTTCTTTTCTTTAGTAGTGTTAGTTGGTTGGTTGTTGCACCTTATATTTAAATTTTTCATACCCCGCTTATATGATTTCGGGTAGTTAGTCCTATATTGTATAGTACCGGCAGTTGATGTTGAGACTGGACCATCTGAAACTCCTGATTTAATATAGTATAGGGCTGGCCACCCATTATTATTTTAGGCGGGTTGTGACAATCAACTTATGGAATAGTGAAAAAAAATTACTCCTTATTATATATATATATATATATATTCCTTTCCTCTCCCTCTCAATTAATTCATTTTCCGCTCAAAATCCATTCTATTCCCTCTAATGACCTCATTAAGTGGGCTTACAACTCATGAACTAACTAATATTCTCACCAAATTAATTTTTATTATTTTTAAACAAAATAAACTTTCAACATTCATGTAAGACTCACACAAATATGAGTCCCATCATCTTCCTCACTTAATTTCTTTAAATTTCACAAACTAGACCATTAAACTAGCTTACTAACCCTTATTAATAACAAAACAACTAATTTCCATTTAATTTTTTTATCACTTTATTATTAAAAATATATTATAATACATCATAATCATATTCTATAGCATTTCCAACACCAAAAAGTCAAAATAAATAATGATGTCCACATGTTTTAACGTGTCCCATGTTAATTAATTAAAAACCTAGTCAAATATAAATTAAGTAAATTTCACACATATTATAGTTAATTAAGACATGTTAATAAAAATTGTCTCATACTTAATTTGATTTATTATTATGTGATATAAATATTTTTCTTAAAATTACGAGGTATTACAATCTTTCCCACTAACAAAAGGAATTTTGTCCTTGGAATTCACCTAACTTATTCTTTCATTAACCCGTTACGACAAATCAAAGATCATACAATGGATATATAATGAACCCATAACCCTAAGCCCAAGAAATGAGTAACCTCGTACCTCTGATATGAATTGTGACACTTGTCGAATTTTATAAAAAAATACTTAAAATGAATGCCAATTTGAGTCATTTTAAAATAAATATAATTTATAGTAAACCATTTAACTTGAGGAAGTATAAAACAAAATTTGTAAAATAAAAATATCATATTTGAATTCATGCTAAAATACAAAGAATATTTCCAATTCATAATCAAAGTCTCTTGTGTACAAACTTGAAGCGAAATTAAAATATACAACTATCTGTTTTTAGAAAAAATAAAACAAATACAACTTTTACGTTTTAATAAAAACAAGGCATACAAAGCTTCAACGAGATCCCGTGAAGAAAAAAAAAATACAATTATCTTTACTTAAGCCAACATGTGTATAAACCTGACATAAAAATATAAAACTATGGGGGGTGAAAGGGAAACTCAATACCTCATATAACTGCTCCATGTACACTAATCATAATCTTGCGTGCACATATAGCAAATGTATGCAATATGAAACTTATTTTAACTCCTAATATAACAATAATCAATTTTATTTACTCAGAATATCTCTACAGAAATCTCGAGCACATATATGAAATCCCTGCATCAGTTCTAGTGAGACAATGTAAACTCTTGAAATACTTTTTTGTTAATTATCATCTGGATAGTCCGTGGACCAAAACTAAAAAGCCTACCTACAAAGTTAGGATAGAAAAATCCCTCTCCGCTCCCTAACATAATAATCCCAGAAAATTGTCGAACCTTTCATAACCATTAAACCAGACATATGGCCTAGTTGACCCGGTAGGAGACAATATTGTAGCGCGAAAGCACACCCTGTATTATGGGTTTTTAGGCTAAGGGATGCCTATGAATCTTCCAATAATTTCAACAATAAAAAATCATCATTATTCCAATTTAATCAACATATAAATCAATTTTCATGATTTGAGTATAAATTGTTTACCCAGATATGCTCGTAAATCAATTATATTTACATTAAATCCACTACACGACATGGAAAATGTGTGAACCAAAAGAATATTCATGTAAAAAGTTATAAAATATAAAATGCACAACAATCATATATCACATATACAGACATGGGTAATTATGAGTAGTGCACAAATAAATCACGGGAAAATAAAACTACCTTAAACTATAAAATGTGAAAGTGCCGAATCAAAGTGCAAAAAAGATTACCAATCTTTATATGTAAATATTTATCATCGTCTTCTTCCTCCTATTCTGAAAATATGTCATTGTATTTCTCATTGAACATTTATCTCAAACATCTATTATTTTCTCACTTGTTTTATCTATAATATCTCTAAAATTATCACTCAAGATGATGGCTAAATGCCCCCCACCTTACCACATATTTATATATCAGTATGCAAGAACAAAATAAGTGTAAATACCTTAGTAATTAGTTATCCCTTTGCTATCACTCTCAATGACTTTATTTTCCACTCAAAATCCTACATATTCGCTTTAAATACCTCACAAAGTGGGCTAACAACTCATCAACCAACTAATATTCTCCTTAACTTAACTTTTATAATTTTTATTCAAAAGAAACTCTTAAAGTACATGCAAAAGTCATATCAGTGTGAGACCCATCATCTTTCTCACTTAGTTTCTATTAATTTCATAATAAAGGTAATTAAAATAGCTTAGTAACCCTTACAAATGACAAAGCAACAAATATCCATTTAATTTAGTGTTTCTTATCTTATTATTAATAATAACTTGGAATTATCATAATTATATTATGTAGCATTGTCGATACCAAAAGGCAAAAATAAATAATGATGTCTACCTATTTAAATGTGTCACGTGTCAATTAGTATAAAATTTTTGTCAAATGAAAATAAAGTAAATTTCATACACACTATAGTTAATTGAAATATTTTCAAATATTTTTTTCATACATAATTAAATTTATTATTATATGATATAAATATTACTCTTACAATTACAAAGTATTACAATATTGTAACATATGGTGTCATGGGTTATTTGGTAGCTAGAGAATCATATCCCACATCGCCTAAGAGATGGAAAATAATAGTATATATATATGCAGATTTGGACTCTTCTAACATCGAGATCTTTTCAGCTCTAATAGTAAGGCATGTGATTTACTACACCACATGTCAGGGTGTTAAAACCATGTTGTCACTAATTTGTGGATACGAGATGGAATAAAACCCCATATCTATTTGAGCGGGGTTAAATTGAGAATTATATCAATGAAGGTAGAGTGGGATATTATAAAATGGTAGCAGAGGCAATACCCAACCGGATTACATGCACCAACTTGTAGGGTGATAGTTTATTTTATCCTAACAAGGACGTTGGGCTCTGTAAGACAGTGGATTATAACAAACTAGTTCCATGGTTGATTTGGTAGCCAGAAAATCACATCCCACATTGCCTGGATGAGGGAAAGTAATGGTTCATATACATATATTTGCATTATTTTAACATTAAGGCCTTTCTAGCTCCACACTGATATGACATGACATTTATAACATTATATGTTAAGGGTTTAAACACCAATGGCACCAGCTTGTGGACATGAGCTAAAATATAACTCCATACCATTGTGATCGGTGGTTAAGTTGGGGACAGTACCGACGGTGGTAGAGTAGGGTAATATAAATACTTTGTGGATACTCCAATCATCATTATCCTAGGGATGGAGAATCTATGCAACCTTTGCACACTTTTTGAGATTGTGCAAGTCTAATCTAGTCAGCACCAAGACTTGAATATCACCCTTGTCCCTTTCAATACATTCCTGATGCACTGGCATAACTCTCTATGAACTAGTGAATAAGTTACCAAACCATCATTTAGGTTCCTTTAGTCAAGATAAACTATTAAGATCGTACTCATAGCTTTACCAATGGGATGTTAAATCCCCATGTAAGATGTCAACTATTCAGTTGAACTATAATTGAAATTACGATCTTCTATGATCGGGACAAACCCAACTCACTATAACTCTTACTAAGTTCAATTGATCGACAAATATACAATATACTTAAATAAAATAATAGTCATTCTCAAAAGCATGGTTCTTATTTGAAAATGAACCTCACAGATATTTATTGAAAAAACAAATATCGTATATTATTTTAAGAATGAAACCCTAACACCTAGGTGGAGTGTTTTACACCTTAGAGACCCCCTTGTGCATCTATTAGGAGAGGGTTTTCTAGTTGTGGTGCTCATATTTCAACTTGGATGGAATTTAAGATGTGGTGAGTTTCTTTATATGTTGTATGACTTAATCAGTGACATAGTAGCCTTGATACTCTTCGATATACATGTTGTTGTGTATGGGAGAAATTTGGTGATTATGAGCATAAAGTTCACTGAATATGACCATATGTCCACACGAGACTAAAAAAAAGAGAGATATAATGTAAAATGATCTTGGAAGGGTATAACATAATCTTTTGCTAGAAATCCATATTGATGTTATTTATTTAAACTATAAAAAATAATTAATTCTTATAACTTTTGGTGATTCTAAACTAGGTAAAATAGAAAATTATGAATTCTCACATGTCTATTAAATATTATAAAAATGGCCTCTAACTTTTAAAATCTGCAAAATAACCCCTCAATTTTAAAATTTGCAAAACAATCATGAGTTGTAAAACTAAAAAAATATACTATAATTTTTAAAAATTACAAATTACTATTATTCCGGCCAAAATATGATTTTCACATACTTAACAAAATAATGGTAAATTATATTCACAATGCTGGATAATGATTAAATGCAATGAATAATATCAACATGAGATGTACGTGGTTCGACTAGGCTTATCCTACATCCACGGAAGTGAAGGGGGAGTGATTTATTTTATAACTTTTGGTACTGTTGAAGATTATAGAGTGTTGTTGTACATAGAGCTCTTATGAGGGGATATTTTGTTTCCCTTTTACAATGTTTACGTGCATTTATTTAGGCCAAATACAACATTACAGTTCCTAGCTAAATAGGACAGGTTATTCTAAAATTTCAATGAGTCTACAGATATATGTAACATGCGACTAAAATAATTTGTCAAGGCGTTCGGCATTTGGGTCCTCATCATTGACATGATGGGCTGAGCATTCATAAAATGTATGGTTGTCAAGGCATTCGGCATTTGGGTCCTCATCATTAGAGAGTTGGGTTCTGTATACTTTAGGATGTTCTCATGTAGATTGTGACATAGGTGTGTCATTTAATAAATTGTATGGTTGTTAAATCATGGTTATTTTGTGGATATTGTGTTGTAGAAACTTTTTGGAGTATAAATTCAATAACATGTATGTTGATGATGCTAAGATTCAGCACCACCAAATAAGAGGTGATGAGATCAAATAGTAACAACAATGGCAGCCATATATATATATATATATATGTGTGTGTGTGTGTGTGTGTGTGTATAGAAGGGGATGAGTATAAGAGGAATGAAGAGAATGATGTATAGTGGTTCAGCCAATCAGGCCTACATCCACTGTGAGTGTGTGATCCACTAGGTATGGGCACTAATGGCCTTGGATACAATTCTCGTAAACTCACAATATCTCTCTACTGTGTGTACAAGCAGAGTTCAGATAGGGTTACAATTATCAATACCTTTACAAGGTTGAAGTTGACCAGTATATACAGGGCTTGAGGGGTGTAGTGTACCCCCCCAAGCATGCATGGTGCATGTGAATGATGATCTAACCAATTCCTTGCTAACACCTGGCTGTGTCACTTGTGATTAATGATGACATAATATTCCCTCACATGAGGGGATGATATTGTAATAACGGTTTAGTCCACGTGCTATATGAGTCCCACGCACACTATTCCACGTGTCTCCCAAGTCACACGCTGTGATGATGTCACCCTCGGCCTAGGATGCCAAGACGAGGCTAAAGTTGATGCTGGCATTGGGCCCGGCTAGATGTGGGCCTCGTACTATCATCCCCTCATAGGGTCGTCTAGCCCATGATGAAAGGTCGGCCCCTTGTAGAGTCGTCTGGTTCATGATGAGGGGTCGGCCCCTTGAAGGGTCATCTGGTTCATGATAAGGGGTCGACCCCTTGAAGGGTTGTCTGGTTCATGATGAGGGGTCGGCCCCTTGAAGGGTCATCTGCTCTTGGCTGAAGGATCGTCTTAGCCGACCCTTCCTATCACGGGATTAGTAATTGGACTTGTCCTAGAGCTGAGCCCTCGTCTAGGTGGAGGACACCCTCGGCCTAGCCGAGGGTATATATGGGTATATCACATGTGATTAAACTTGAATAATTTGTTAAGAAAATATGATTTAATTAATATTATGATTAAACGAACATTAATTGATTAAGTAGTGATGTGTGGATTAAATTGGTAGAATTATTGTGATAAACGAAAATTTAAGCTTATGCCACTTATTCATTTTAATACATTCGACACCGTGGGGATGATGGGGTTATGGGATAGGTAGGTATCTCACCTTTATTTGGGTTGCTTTCTAGGTACAGTAATAGTTAGTAGGCCTTTGGGTCGTTATCTCTTTCTAGGTATGGGTCTAGATAGTGGTGACGGTTTACGAATAAATATTCCGGGGTGGGACAGATTTTTACATTGTTCCTTGGTTTAGTGAGCCTAGTGGTGAGGCTAAGAGGTGTTTGTTAGTAGTTTTCTTTTAAGTGTTAGGCTAGATAAGTACTTGCGGATTAAATACCTTGAGGTATGGGACTAAGGATGTTTGAGTAATTTATGTCGATAAAAAGGGGTGGGGCTGAATTCAGATAAAAATGAGAAAACTTGAGAAATTGAGAATTAATACCTAAGATAAAAAAAATAGGTATAAAAATATATTAGTGGAACGAATATCTGCAGGGATGACAGTTAAATGTGCCAACTGGCTATAGTGACGTGTGTGTGTGGCGTCACGAGTATGTACGGGTTGACAGTTAAACGGGCGGACGTACTATAGTGACATGTCGTGTGTGGAACCTCACCAGTGTGTGCAGAGTTGACAGTGAACCGAGTTGACTGACCATAGTGAGGGAAATGGGTGTGGTGTAGAACTTTTAGTGGGAGTACCACAACGAAAATAATGTAAGGCTTTAAGAGAGAGTCCCGCAACGGATATTAATGTTGGATAAAAATAATCAACGGGTTAATGGAATTAAATTAAATAATTAGGTATTGTTAAATGTAAATAATCGGATTTGGACCTCGGGGTGACTTAGAAGTGTATAAATAGTAATTTATTTTTACTCGCTGATTATTATATCTTTAATTTAAAATATTCTATTGTTGTGTTTATTGCATATAATACTATTATCTGGGTTCAAGGACCCTATTTGAGAGGAGTAGTTGGTATCCATGTAGTTGGCTTTAACCCATTGCGTTGACTAATATTTCAGGCTTTGTGCCGGAATAGCTGCATAAGAGTATTATAGTTTGTTTTTGAGGTGCAACTGGAGTTTTATTTTATTTACTCGCCTTACTAGTATAGGTTTACTTTTATTCAGTCGCTTTACATTATGAGACTTCATTATGGATTTTATTGGGTCACTCAGTTCTAAAGTTGTTTATTATTTCTGTTAGTTACTTTATTGGATTCTCTCATTTATAATTTCAAATTAATTATCGAGCTGGATTCTTTTTGGAGATTAGCATGGTGATGGGTTTTATTATTGCATAGATGATTATTTATTGGATTAATCTGATTATTCTCTTGTGGATTAAACTATGTATATATATATACACACACATGCCATTAATTGTGACTAAAACTTATAGTCTAACTATATGTTTAGTAACTATGTTGTGCTCATTAAGTTTTCGCAATGCGTTCATTTATGTTTAGAGTCCTAAGATTAGGTTAATTTGTACACTTCATTAGTGCACATTTTCTTACGTGAATCTTTTTATTTTATTTTACATGGAAAACACTCGAGGTAGGAAATGATGGCAACTACCACCAAGGCTACTAATGGGGAGATAGATCCAGACCAGCGGCCACCACAGTAGGCACCATAATCAGTATTAGTTTACTATGCTTATATCATTATTGAGACGCTCATAGCAACAATAACTGTCATGTTTCATAATTTCAGCCCAATAGTAGGTGGTTTTTCCTACTCCTCCACAGTTGTGTACTTGGTAGAGGGTGCATGGGGTTTTTTCTAAGGTTAACTCACCAGAGTTGGCTAGGACCACATATATTTCGGTGGCACACCAAAGGAGGCAATATATTTAGAGTAACTCGAGGATTATATAGCATAAAGAGGTTCATAATTAGATGTTTTCTAGATTTGAACGGGTGGGTGAGGTGTTGTAGTGTTGGGATTCCATCATCATTGTCGAGGATAAGAGAACTTTGGACATCGATGAGTTATAGAAGAGGTTCGAGGAAAAGTATTGTCCGCCAATAAGTAAAATCATAAAAAATAAAGACTTTCGGGATTTGGTTCGGGGTAGCCGCAAGATGGTTGATTAAAATTACTAATTAACCTTTCTCTCTTTTTTTGCACTAGGGTAAGTGAATGAACCCGACATACACCACGTATAATCAGGAGGTAAATGACACACTTTGAATAGTCATGGGCACTCATACTTTCAAAATTCTAGGAAATAAAAGATAATAGACGTGGGAATTGACTCTACACATGAGAATAAGGCTGGATCAAATGGAGCAAATCATTTTCATCAATAAGAGATAAAACATTCACATTGTGAAGATCAATAGGCCAAATACCAATTGTGGAATAAAAAGATAAAGGAAATAGTGGGCCAGCAGTCAGGGGTTCACAATGGTGTCTTTAGAGACATTTCTATGGTTGTGGGGTAGAGGTTCATTGAATCAATATATTCTCAAATCCCAACCTAGGGGAGTTAAATGAGTAGGGTAATAGGACCACTCCTCTTCAAATAATATTTACAGTATTGTAGTTTAGAGCACAAGATGATCTTTCTCTCGCTCAGTTGGAAACACATGGAATAAGGAGACAACAACTACCATGCTAGGAGTAAGAATAACATGGTACTTTGAGAGAATGGGTACCATATGGATTAGGTATGTCCTTTGATTTAATATTCAAGCTCATTTTAATTTTACCCTTATTTGTGTAGGTGTAAGGGAATTTTATGTAGATACACTAGATATGATAGGTGAGGCCACAATGATGTTTGGATTGTGTGATTTGTCATAGACTGGGTTATTTGTTGGTTCTTATTTTCCTTGTATGTCTGCTGCATCATGATAAATTTGTTAGGTTGGATAACACTGATTAGTCTGCCACAACGTGAGTGGTCTGCTGAGCATGATAATATGGGTTATTTATTGGATGTTTTGGTGCACTAGTCTTCAATAGCTCAAGTGAGGTGTTTGAATGGATGGACTGGCTTAGCCTGACACATTACGAGTGAGATGTTGGGTAGAAGATTATGGTTAATTCTTCGCAGTTTGAGTGAGCTATTGATTGGTATGACATGTTTGTATTACCATAACATGGTTGATTTTCCACAACACCAACGAGCGGTGAGAATATTGGCCTTGGTTTAGGCATTTTTTCTTGAGGGACTCCATAGGAAATTAGGTTCAGCACTCAAAGGGTATATTATGATTATATACAAAGGTTTCCATGTTTGTATTAATTATTCGAGGAATGAGTTTCTACCGAGTGTTGAGATCCATCTTCAACAACTTATCATTTTGCTATTTATTTGGGTATTATGTGATTAGGACTTGGGAAAATTTCGAGGACAAAATTTTATTATTTGGGGGAAGAATTTAACACCCTGTATTTTGCAGAAAAAATTGAATACTTATTTAATTAATACTTAATATTTACTTTGGTGAATTAAAGGTTAGTGTATCGGGTTTAATGGGTTTGTACAATTAACGGGAATTTAAAATGATAATATGAAATAATTCTAGTTAACTCATAAATTAAATTAACTCGGTTATAATTAATTTGATATTTTGGGATGGCATGTTTGAACAAGACCCTGGGGGTTTACAGAGGCCCAAAATAGTGTTTTTAATATGGTAAATTGTATTCGGGGGGTAGGTATACCTTTTAACCAACTTTGAAGTATATCTGGTTAGCTATTTGGGCTTATTTGGGGTCCAAAAGTGAACCCATTGTAGACCTGTGGATTTGGGTTTTAAATAGATTTATAGACCTCATTAAACATTATTATACATCATAATTAAAAATCTAGTTCAAGAGGAAAAATTTGAGCGAAGAGGAAGAACATTCAAGAGGAACTAATCAAGACTAAATCTTTATTGAAGGAAAAAAATACTATCTTGCTTATTGTGTTCATATGTAATCGATTTATGACTTTCATTGTTGTGTATGAACTAAGGGATTAAAAGAATCAATTAGGGTATAAAATCTAATTTAGACTTGTATAATTAGATTTTCTATACACGTTTGATGTAGAATTAGTTGATTAATTGATTAAATCCATGTTTATGTTAAAGCTCATGTTTAACTTAGAATTATACTATTTATTAGTGAATGTACCATTGAATAATATGTTGTGAAATCTTATGTATTGTAATTATGACTCGTATATTCTTTAAACAATTGATTTATATGAAATCACATGTTTAAAGAAAGGATTAGGGATAATTGCATCTTAAGTGGGCATAATTTCATGAAGAAGATGAGCTATTTCTTGTATGTTAAGGTATTGATATTGAACCCTTAATTGATTAAGAATCATATTTAAGATTGTTGAAAACTTGTTATATATGTTAATATGTGATTTTAATTTATTAAAGATTGGGTTTTTGTTGTTGCACAAACCAGAGGTTGAATTTGGAAAATTGTGAGGCCTCAACGGATTATTTTTAGGACGAAGATTCACACCAAGTTCAAATTGAGAAATTCCACCCGATGTGGATCAATTATCCCATTATATGCCAATTCTATCAGGGCAGTTATATGGCTTTAATTCTTATGATATGATCATATAAATAGTTATAAGGTAATGGACTAAAAAGTTGAGTTTTAATGAATATAATATGATTTGTGGATTTAAATAGGCCTCGCGTATACTAATGTAGATTATATCCTATGTGTGATCACGATATACGTCAAACATAGGGAGAGCTATGAAATTTATATCATTCCCAGCATCAATAATAAATAATAATGACAGTAAATAAAAACCATCCACGATATAAGTAAAACGATAAAAAATAATAAAATAACTAAACTGAATAAATATCTAATAAAAACTAAATCTATTAAAACTAATTTCCATAATATCAAACACTTCAACTGAATGTAAATGAAATGATGGATACAAAAATCTACTAGAGTAACAACTTAAATAAAAAAATCATGTACTAAGTATGAAACTGGATCTCTAATAATCTGCAAATCTGAATGCTCAGTCCAACTCTAACTGCTCAATCATGTTGCTCTTGTATAATAATAACAACAATTGGCATGAAAATATTTAATAAATTTTGTTCATGGCCCTAAAGTTGCAAGAAATATTATTTTTCTTAATAATATTAAGTGCAACCAATTTATGCCCCCATACCGTCACCCTTTGGCACTCAAACTAGTATAAGTCTTACCTACTATCTAGCCTGATACAGTTCTAACTAACCAGACCCAATCCATACCATTATGTATTAGATCTACTAATCCCTATAAGTAACACACAAATAAATAAGCCAAAAGTCCTATAACCTAACCCATTTTCAACTCTCGACCTATACTAAGCTTCGTGTGTGCAACATCTTGCAAGAAAAATCCAAACAAGAAACCCCGTCGATATCGTACTACCAATTTTAGTCATTTATTAAGATCTGATAGCCTATGACTCCACCTATATCACAATATTAACCACCAAATCCTAATGCCTAACATGAGACAAGTCACAAGGATCCCATACCAAAATCTCTTAAACTCCGGACCGAACTAGGCTACATTCCTGGGACATCTTATAAGATAAATCCAAACAAAGAACACCTCGATACACTTATATCTAGCCAGATAGTTCATTGGAGACATTGGTAAGCGAATCCATAAGAAAATATCCAAAATCAATATAATTTACAAGCATTATGTCGTCTTTGAGAAATAAACCATATCGGACTGACCTAGAATAGAGAGTATTAACCCAACTCTGAACATCTATCATCAAAGCAATAGACCACAACAAAGAATATTAACTAACCTTCATGTCTAACATATAAATAAATAGATCCAAAACGCAACCGTCTAATGACTGAATTCTATCCTAACTTAGGCCCCGCATATAAATCCATCCAAAGAGTATCACCACTCTAAATAAATCCAATCTCTAAGGATACACCAACACATTATGATTAAACCATCCTTGGTACGTTTTAAAAATTTTACTAGTTAGTAACACCTCCATTAATTACATTTTACACTTACTAATGTATTTCAAAATTAATCTCATAGCAATAGTTAAATTCCGAGTATTCCAATATGGTATACAATATAAATACCAAATAACCATAACACCATAAATACGCGATATTGAATATATGTTAAACAACCCATAATACGGATGCATAGGTAATTAGCATTCTTGGATTTTCCTCATAATCGGTCTATATATTCACATATATATAATTCTCATATATGTATAACCGTGACAAATTCCCACGGTCGAATAAATATCTACCCATATATACATATGTACCCAATCCCTTCTCCCATATATATATATATATATATATATATCCAACTAACTAGCACCCAAGAAAAAAACGGAAATAAAGCCATAAACATCCCCAATCTCACCCACAATAGTGGACGAATCAATTTTCCACAAGCTGAATCAAGTCGGCTCGGGACTAAAGTCAATCTTCTTCCTAAACCATGAAGGCCTCCCAATTTTCCAAACTCAGCAGATGGTTTATAAAACAACTAAAACCCACTCTTTTATCACTAAAATCACACATTAATGTATGTAACATGTTTCTAACAATTTTAAACATTGTTCTTAATCAGTTAAGGGTTCCATATATTATAGCTCATCTTCTTTATGCAATTAAGCCCAATCAACATGCGATTATCATTAATTATTTTTTAAACACATGATTACTCGCAAATTAATTGTTTAAATAATACACGAGTTAAAATTACAATACATAACAATTCACAACATATTAATCAAGGGTATTGTCACTAATAAATGATACTATTATAAGTTAAACATGAGTTTTAACCTAAACTTGGACGTAATATATTAAACAATTGATTATATATCAAACATATTTAGAAACTCAAATTATACGGATCTAAATCAAATTTTATACCCTAATACATGCTTATACTTCATTAGTTTATAAGCCTTAATGAAAGTCATAAATCGATTACAAATTAACATGATAAGCAAAATAGTATTTCTTTGCTTGAATCTTGATAAGTTTGTCTTGAATATTCTTCCGTTTCTACCAAAGATTTAATTTTGTGATAGTGTTTTAATTATGATTTTTTAAATTGTTTCATAAGGGTTATAAACCTATTTCAAACTCCAAATCCGTAGGTCCACTATGGGCCCGCTTTTAGACCACCAAATAAGCTCAAATTGCTAATCAGATACTCTTATAACATACTCCAAAGGTATACCTACTCCTAGGACCTAATTTGCAAGATTAAAAGCACCATTCTAGGACTCCCTATACCCTTAGAGTCCCGTTCAAATGTACCAACCCAAAATCTCTAATTAATTAGCACTGAGTTAATTTAATTTACAAATCGTCCATAATAATTTAAAATTCTCATTTTAAATTTTGTTAATTATCCAATCCCATTAAACCTAATAAATTACTCATTAATTCACCCGAGTATATATTAATTATCAATTAAATAATTATTTAAATAATTCCTAAAAATATTGAGTATTACAACTTTTTGCCTCTGTTGGTAAAGACGAATGTTCAGAAATTGATGAAGAGGAATATTATCAATCCACCATCCTAATTGAATATTCTAAATTATTAAACATTTCTCCACTTCTAATGGACTTGCAAATTTCCTTTAAAGATTCATATCTCTATAGCTTCTCACTTGCCTCATATGATAGGTTTAGGTTTAGGTTTCTAAATGATATGAAAGGCAAAATTAACCTACATTATGATTCTACATTGTTAAATCCTGAATCCTCCTAAAACCCAAAATTACCATCACCTTATGGGCTCCAAAGCCTCACTAAAACATCTATAAATTTGATGTAATGGGTCACCCAACCCATAGTTTTGATCCCCGGAATTTTAACAATATTTGGTGATTTCTAGCACTCACAGAAATCCAACCCAGATCCACAACCAAATGTATTATTACTAAACCTAATAACCTAGATAAACACATTATACACACAAAAGATTTAATTAAACTTCTATTTTAATTGATTTACACAAAATTAATTTACTTAGAACATAATTAAATTATTTATCACACAAATATTAATAATGTATTTAAACAATTACTTTAACATATAATCGACCACGTAATCTAAAATTCCATTCAACATGTAATTAACAAAAAACTTTATTTTGCATCCCCCTAAAAGAATTCCATGATCGAAATTCAACACATACTTCCCTTATAGAGCTATGGATACTTCTCTAGAATGTCACTCTCTTGATCCCATGAAAAGTCTTACTCATAATGGTGAGTCTACAACACGTGAACTAATGAAATAACCCTAAAATAAAGAGCATGGTATCAATGATCCAAGATGCAAAAATGTCTATGATTATAGCTGGCATCTAAATAGAGATTTATCTATCCCATATATATATCATGATAAGTCATGTCATCCCTAAAAAAATTCTCAGTACCAAAATATGAAAAATAACATAAACTTATTGTATATGACAAAGAAATGCAAGACAATACACTATTAGTACCACCCAATCAATTATCATGAAAATGGCCATATAGTAGGGTCTTAACTTCCCCTTTATTATGGATCTCATCACTCTTTTTGTGGGAAATAACTTCATAAGTACCTAATCTCCAATTTCAAAATTAATTTTTAAGCCTGCCTTTGTTTGTGTAACTCTTTTGCCTAATATGGGCAGTGCGCATACGATCTCTAATGCCTAAATAAAACTAGGTCCTAATAGAATGTTGTCCCCCATATATGAACAACATACTCAATAAAATGTGTCATATTATTGTTTTAGAATGGCTATATTGTATGAAGAATCAATTAACGGTAGATAGCTCTCCTTACTACTCTTGAAATAAAACACATAAGCTTGCAACACATATTCAAAAATTTGATTAAACCATCATGTCTTTCCCATTGGACAATGGGTGGTACAATGTACTCAAACTTATTTCTACTTCGATAACCTCTTAAAAACTATGCTAAAAGTGGAATAAAAAAGTTTGATCTGTATAGATCACTATATCCAATAGCATTCCATGTAGTCACCCAATATCATAAGTTAAGAGACGGATATTCTAACATGTGATATACTTTTTTTGAATGGGAATGAAATGTCCCACCGAAGTCAATGTATTCACGATGACCAAAATGGTGCCATGTCCCCTCTACGATATTGGCAATCTCATGATGAGGTCCATGGATATATTCTCCCATTATAACGAGACCTTAAATGGTTTTAATGTATGCAATGGTCACTACTACTCCACATCATTAATTAACAAGTGGAACATTTAGTCACGAATTCTGTGATGTCCTTCTCCATTATATCCACCAATATTACATATCATATATTGTAACATTTTGTAACCCCTAATATGCTCAATAAATCTGGAACCATGAGTTTTTGTTAGCATTGCTCTATAAAACTCTACTTCATCAGGCGCCACTATCTTGCATAAGAATTGAAGTCCCTCATTTAATATAATAGAATAAATGTCACACCTCCTTACAATAATCTATGAATCCAATCTTAACAGGAAGTATCAATATCTTGGTCCTTCACCACCTAAATGATAATATATGGAGTAACTTCCAAGACTAGCACAAAATCTTTAACTATCTCATTTCTTGTCCTAAGTGAACTCCATGCATTATCAGTATAAAGCTTAAGGTTTCTGGACCCATATTCATCATATTAGGACGAATGCATATTAAAATGATAATCTTTTATAAACTCCAACTAATGGAAGTGCCTCATGTTTAACTCACGTCGAGTGAACAAGTTCTAGGAAATCTAAAGATATTTGAATAGTATGAATCTCTCTACAAAAGGTAGTATGTCTAAATTCGCAAGGCAAAAACTACTATAGAAAAATATAGATCATGAGTGAAGTAGTTTACCTCTGGACGATTACTCTTACATGAGGGATAATATATATGTTTATCTTCTTGAAACAACATTCCCGCAATTCTCTATAGTAAAGCATATGTCTATATTAGATATTCCATTCCATTATGATACAATGGAAGTACTAGCACTGAAGTTAGGTTACTTTCATCTCCTCAAAATTTCTTAGGTAGTTCTCGACCCAAATGAATGGCACCCCTATCCTGGTCAAGTTAATTTTTTATCCCATAATCTTTGAGAACCTATGAATAACTCATCGATCGTACCATGTCAATCTAAGAAAATTTTGAACCTATGTCGGTGAAGTGGTGTGCCCACATTTTATAACTTCTAACACCTTTCTATGATCCAATAAAATTCCAACCTTAGAAATAATGTTCCCTAAATACTAAACTTCAAGCAGCCATAACCCACATTTTAAGTACTTATCTTGTACATGTTTATCCCAGAAAGTTTGTAAAATAACTCGCAAATGACATGCATGCTCATCCTTAGTCTAAGAGATAATTAGATTGTAATTAATGAATACAATCATAAAGTGGTCTACATACGGTATGTAAATATAGTTCATTAGGTCCATAAACACTTCTGGCTCAATGGTTAAATCAAATAATATAACATGAAACTCATATGATCTATACTGAGTAAAAAACATAGTCATAGGAATATCTTACTTCTGAATCCTCAAATAAAGGCATCAATACCTTAAGTTTATCTTTAGTAAGTAAGAAATACCTCTCAATTATATGAACAAATCATTGATGAGGTACAATGTATATTGTTCCATATTTTGAACTTTTTAACTATCAATAGTCTGCATATAAATGAGGTGACCCGTCATTCTTCTTCACAAATAGTATTGGGTTTTCACATGGTGATTTAGCCTTTAAAAAATCCCTAGTTCAGTAAGTGTTAAATATAATCTTTGAGATCCACCATCTAAAGTGGTTCCATACGATATGGTGTCCTCTCTATCGATGTAGTACTCAAGGATAAATAGATAACAAAATTTACATCTTGTTTGATGATAGCCTAGATTTTTCATGGAACATGTCCAAAAATGATAAATGATATTAATATATAATAAAGATATTGTAGTGTATACAAAAGTACTCTCCTTAATATTATGTAAATGCACATTAAACCTTCCATCAGGCCTCGACATGGCAATTATATACATTCTTATTCGGGAATAATAAAAGCAACAACCTTCCTATTATAATGTAACACCCCGCCCGGGGAGAGCGAACGGAGCGCTACTGGCGATAAAACTAAATCAATTCCACAAATAACAAGGTATAGATCATCTAAAAATCCCACAAAAAAACAAAACCACTAATCCCAAATCTCTTCAAATAAAGATACAACAATTCTCTCAAAATAAGATACAACGATTAAAATAAATCTCAAATGCTCTATACATCAAAATAAAAATACAAGTCTTCTCTCTTGTATTAAAATCCTCCAAAAATAATCCTCGCTATAAATCATCCCAATCAAATCCAAAGCGCCCAAAAATCCGCGTTAACCTGCCACTAAAAGAAAAGATGGGTAAGTAGACAATACGACAGGAAGATGCTCAACAAAAAGTTAGCGATGAATAAATGTCACAATACGAATAGGAATATTCAAATCAAAGTGAGTATCATAAGCAATTATATCAATATAATTTCTCAACAACACATTAACTGGGTCACCAGGCCTCACCACCGTACCGCGCCTATGCATTGTTTTAGCGTATCCGGAAAAAGGAATAGTGGCGGGTGCCCAACCTCAGTGCCATATTAAAATCTCATGACAACATGGTCAACACCAAATATAATACTACATGAATCAAAATTAGATTCCAACAAATATTTTCAGATTCCAATGAATTTAGCAATTCAAATATGAGTCAATAATCATAAGAAAGCAACGAGAATAAACACTCGCGAGATTTAGGAGCATATTGTGTAAACCCCATTACTCAAAATCATCACATAATTTCAGCCTCAAAATGTAATCACACCATCACGTTCTTCTTGAGAAAATAATCAAATCTCGTTTTAGCCCAAACTCGAGAAAACACCAAATAAGCCTTCTAATCTAAGGTTGAAATATTGAATAAATTTGGGGCTATGGTTTCTATATGAAAGGAAGTAATTTTAAAGAGCTCTTCTGGTTGAAAACTTTGAGAAAAAGTGAATTGAAAAGTCAAGCCATGAATTTGTTGATATATAAAGGATTAAGAGTTTGATTAATAAAAGAGTTTTAATTAGATACAAACACTAAATTTTTTATTCCAGACGATCGGACCGTTGGAATTGGATAAAATTTTTCAGAGAATTAGCTGAAGATGAGAGGAAGATACAGAAAAAAATTCAGCTCGATCGGACTGTTCAATATTTTAAATCTTTTTTTTTCTAGAGTTTTACCTTTTGAGGACTATGCTATATAATAAAAATTCAATTAAAACTTCATTTTAATTCCAATTCCGAAACCGTTTGAAATTCTCATCTTTAAAAATAAAATCCAACATATTTGAGCAATAAAAATAATTTTACCAAAAACTTTATTTTCCTCTATATTTTGAAAATACCCAAAATTACGCGGGTTGTTACATATAATCAATTTAATCATGGTTCTAGGACAACTAATTCATCCTTAAGATAACATCATGTGGATATATGTAGAGATCTAACATGTTCGCTAAAAACATCAAACGCCCAATGTCTATACCCGTAATATTTCAAATGTGGCATAGGAAATCACATATCCATATAAGAGAATTTATAAGAAGTAGCGTATATATATATATATATATATATATATATATATATATATAATACAATGTGTACAGATATTGTGCAAATATATGACTAAAAAATGAATGTGATACTCAGGTGTAAAATAAAACTCGACCTATATGACCATAGATATAAAGCATACCCTTTATCTCCTTAGGTGGATTATGTACATATCTTAACATGACATTGAAAAAAAAATCGATTATTAAGTCTATACAAGGATGGAAGTCAATCCCTAGGTGGCGGTAATATTAGTGTTACTTTCACTGGTAGGGATGGATTATTATGATGTACCTGTTGTCCAAGTTGTCTGTGGTGGCCTTTAGCCATTTGATTTCACCTAGGACATGTTCTAATAATGTGTTACTACTCCCTAATGTAAATCATTCCCCCTTATAGGTCCTTCACTTATCATGCCTTTTATCCCTTCTCATTTTTCATGTGTCTCTAATGGCCTTAATATCCTTCATCTTTGTGGACATGATATCGTTATTCCTATTTACCTCAATAAATTTTAGGACGTTGACCCCACTGAGGTTGTCTCTAAAAATATTTCATCATCACACATCGAATGAAATATGTGAATTACTTATCTCTCAAATAATCCCTATAACTCGGTAATTATCATGGTTGCTATTTACTCGTTGGTGGTAACGACTCGCTCCACTACAGCACATTCCATGTCAACCTGAAGCTAACAATCACATGTCACTACACTTATCATCCTAAAATTATGCTTAATATCCTATCTCCACTAATAAGTAACAATTATATCAATCATCCATGTGATTTCAGGAGGATTTCCTTTGTTTGATGAATTATAAGTTTACTCTAAAGTTGAAGTCTAGGTTGTCTATCGTTTAACTAATTAGATGATGACGATGGATGATATTGAAATAGGGCATCCATGGTGGAGAAAAAATGAGTAATGATAACTAATTGTTGACACCATGATCTTCAATCGATGTGTGGGTCATTTATCCCATTTGGTAAAAGGAGCTCAACACCAAAGTTAAGAAAAATCTCAAGGGCAAAAGTGATAAACCACCCTAAAAAGATAAGGAGGTACAAACCCCCACAAATAGAACTTTAAAGGGATAAAATGAAAATATCGACAACAATGGAAGACGCAAAAACATTCACTTGGGGTCCTTTAACTGTTAAGTTAAAGTCCCCCCATAACCTTAACCGAATGGTTAAAGTCCATTGACTGAAAGGTTATCCCCCCTCATTTAATGATTGCAAAATCTATGCGATCATGCCCAAGACATTCATGTGTCTCATCCACCCCTATCCACCATACATGTCACAGCGCCTTCGACCAAATGGTTAAAGGAACCCTTTGACGGAACAGCTAAAGAAATCCAATCGACTCTTATAAAATGAGATCCCCACCAAAATTTAAAAGCAGACCAAAACCCAATATTGATTCAATTTTCTAAGTTTCTTTAATCTCAAGTGCTCAAGATACTCGAGCTCATTCTGAAGAGTCTCGATAGAAGTTCGTACTTCAAAAAAGTCACTTCCTGTCTGAGTGAATTTGGTCATTCTAAAAAGTTACTTACCTATAAGTGGAGTCTAAACAGTCACTTCCACGAAAAGTAGAGGCAAACGTATGCGCGTATCTTGCAAAAGTCAGCACTTCTAAATGAATCTCTATCCAATTAAATGGTGCCACCTCACAGAGGACCCTCATTGGAGAAACTCTTCAAAATTCTGGTCTATATACCATATATATTATGATAAACTTTCCATATATTTTCATTTCATTTAGCCCGAACACCATTTAAGGGATCAGATATGCACTTTAAAGCATTTATATTTTAAAATTCTGGTCATTAACCCATCACCGCTATTCTTAAATTGAAATGGCATACTCATATGTAAATTAAATTTTAATAAATATTCGAGACTAAATACTAACATTAAAACATACTTTTCAAACCCGTTCTCAGGAAAGTATTAGTAAGGTGAGTAATTTTGAAAGCTTTCTAAAACTAAAGTCTAAAATTGCACTACTCTCATTGATTCCCCAAACAACAAAGTCTCTTGCTACGACGACATCCCCGAATATGTGTTTACCTGCAAATTCTTTTCAAGTATCCGCCTTTGATTAAGGTATTTTTAATATATAAATATATCATTCCAACACAACGAAAGTGTTACATTAAGGGCTAGTTTCCATAAATACGGTAATATTGTATATTATATATCTGATATCCCATTGCCTACACCCATAAATATGTCCCATTTGTTGGTACTACATTGGCTATTATCCCAACTCCTCTTAGTTACATAGGCACTAGACCAAGACAAACATGCAAAACCCAATCCCGATGATACATTTCTTGGCTAGGGGTGTTATCGATCATTCGGTTCATTTTTGGACCATATTTTTTAGCTGAACCAACAAACTCGATTTTAGAAAAAGTCAACCTGAAATCGAGTTGATGATGAGAAAAACTGTCAGTTTTGGGCCATGTTAGTTTTGGGTAGATTTTGTTTAGTTTTGGGGTTTAGTCGATTTTTGAAATTGATTTATGGTTTTTTAATCACTTTAGGGTATTTTAATATAGATATTGATCTCGATTCGATTTCGTTCGAATTAATTTTTCCTTTTCTAAACCATCGATTGAATCCACATTGTTAGTTTTCTAAATCTTTCAACCATAGGCCGAACTAGGCTAAAAAAAGTCTATTTTGGCTTGATTTGGGCCAGTTTGAATAAGTTTTTGATTTGGATGTTTTTTTTGCACACTCCTACTCTCGGCATATTATTTCTTAGGGATGCTTTCATCTCTAGTCCAAGCCCGCTTTCTTCATCACGTCAAACCATCCTGAGGAATATAAAACCTTCGAAATTTAATTTATGTCGATAAGTCATGCTTAGAACTCTGTTGGTGGATTTTTTTCCACTCTAACCCCAAGGTATTTCATTTTACTCGGTTTCTCAATCATAAAACATTATATCTTCTACAAAACTTCCTTTTCATACCTCTAAACTATCCCAAAGGAAAATAATTAGTGATGATCTGACGATCATAATATGATATGGTAATATCGATGATCTCCAGGACCACTCTAATTCTGAACATTCACCGAAGTTACTCTCGGTCCTATGTAACACCCCGCCCACCCGGGGAGAGCGAATGGAGCGCTAATGCGATAAACTAAATCCAAATCAACAAGTGACAAGGTATAGAGCATCTAAATAAACCCACAATAATATAAATCCACTAATCTCAATTCTTCAAATACAACAAGTCTCTCGAATTAAAATTACAGCTATCTAACTCGAATAAAAATACAAATCTCCAAAGATCTATAAATCAAAATAGTACAAATCTTTTCCAAACAATCATCGCTAAAATAAATCTCCATAGCGCCCCAAAATTAGCGCTAACCTGCCACTAAAATAAAATATGGGGAAGTACACAATATGACAAGAAAGATGCTCAACAAATATATGTTAGCGATTAATAAAATGTAACAACACGAGTACGAATATTCAAATCGAAATGCGAATCTCAAAGAATTTATTAATATAATTTCTCAAGAACACTTTAACCGGGTCACCAGTCCTCACCACATCCGTATATGCTTTATCAACCCATAGCCCGAGAAACAGAAATTTTGATGGATGCCCAACATCCGTGACATATTAAAATTTCATGACAATGTGCTCAACAACAATATAATGATACCACATGAATCAAAATAATTTCAACAATTATTTTCCAGATTTCAATGAATTTATCAATGCAAATATGAGTTAATTAAACAAGAATTCAAAGAGAATGACACTCGCGAGATTTAAGGAGCATATTGTGTAAAATCCCATACCTCAAACCATGATGAGAAACGAAAGATCACATCCTCAAGATCAGCACAAAAGATCCACAAAAGATCCTCCAAGAACCTCCAACAAAATATCCCCAAGAACACCTCTAATATAAGGTTGGAACTCACAAATCTCAAGGGCCAATGTGTATATAAAAAGAAGAGGAATATAAAATATATTTGCTCCCAAAATTTGTGCCAGAAGTAGGTTAAAAGGGTTGCCCACGACTTCCTTTTATAATGAAAAGAAATGAAGAGTTGGAATCCAAAAGACTCCTTTAAATAAGGCAAAGAAATGAAGAGTTGGAAGTCAAAACAACTCTTGAAATATACTTAATGTTCGTCGACTTAGAATTCCAAGAGTTAAAAACATTTAAAAATCATTTTAAAATCCGTTTTAACTCCGATTTCGAAACCGTTTGAAATTCTCGCCTTTAAAAATAATAACCAACATATTTGAGCAATAAAAATAATTTTATCAAAAAATTTATTTTCCTCCATTTTCCAAAAATTAATTAAAATAGCCCAAAATTACGGGGGTTGTTACAATTTTTGGAGATAGAAAATTTTAGGTGATATTCGTGATAGGTTTCGAGATTAGATGTGAGGAATTTATTTTTGGCAGACGTGATTTATTTTTGGAGTTAGTATGGTGGCCTGATTTTGAGAGTTAGGCATTCGGCGAATTTCGAGGGCGAAATTCCATTGTTAGTGGGGAAGTGTAACAACCCGCGTAATTTTGGGCTATTTTAATTAATTTTTGGAAAATGGAGGAAAATAAAGTTTTTGATAAAATTATTTTTATTGCTCAAATATGTTGGTTATTATTTTTAATGGCGAGAATTTCAAACGGTTTAGAAATCGGAGTTAAAACGGATTTTAAAATGATTTTTAAATGTTTTTAACTCTTGGAATTCTAAGTCGGCGAACATTAAGTATATTTCAAGAGTTGTTTTGACTTCCAACTCTTCATTTCTTTGCCTTATTTAAAGGAGTTTTCTGGATTCCAACTCTTCATTTCTTTGCATTATAAAAGTAAGTCGTGGGCAACCCTTTTAACCTACTTCTGGCACAAATTTTGTGAGCAAATATATTTTATATTCCTCTTCTGTTTATATACACATTGGCCCTTGAGATTTGTGAGTTCCAACCTTAGATTAGAGGTGTTCTTGGGGCTATTTTCTTGGAGGTTCTTGGAGGATCTTTTGTGTTCATCTTGAGGATGTGATCATTGGTTTCTCATCATGGTTTGAGGTATGGGGTTTTACACAATATGCTCCTTAAATCTCGCGAGTGTCATTCTCTTTGAATTCTTGTTTAATTGAACTCATATTTGAATTGATAAATTCATTGAAATCTGGAAGAAATTTGTTGAAATTATTTTAATTCATGTGGTATCATTATATTGTTGTTGAGCACATTGTCATGAGATTTTAATATGGCACAGATGTTGGGCACCCGCCAAAATTCCTGTTTCTCGGGCTATGGCTTGATAAAACATATACGGATGTGGTGAGTCCTGGTGACCCGGTTAAAGTGTTCTTGAGAAATTATATTGATAAATGCTTTGAGATTTGCATTTCGATTTGAATATTCGTACTCGTGTTGTTACGTTTTATTAATCGCTAACATATATTTGTTGAGCATATTTCCTGTCATATTGTGTACTTCCCCATATTTTCTTTTAGTGGCAGGTTAGCACGGATTTTGGGGCGCTATGGAGATTGATTTTAGCGAGGATTGTTTGGGAAAGATTTGTATTATTTTGATGTATAGAGCTTTGGAGATTTGTATTTTTATTCGAGTTAGATAGTTATAATTTTAATTCGAGAGACTTGTTGTATTTGAAGAATTGAGATTAGTGGATTTATATTATTGTGGGTTTATTTAGATGCTCTATACCTTATCACTTGTGGATTTGGATTTATTTTATCGCATTAGCGCTCCGTTCGCTCTCCCCGGGCGGGCGGGGTGTTACTCGGTCCTATAGATAGCTTCCCCCTTCTGAAGGCAAGTCTTGCACTTTCCCACACATCATGATGGAACACATGTACAATCGAGCTACGTAGGTTTTGATATCTTTGATATATAAGTATGCAGGCATAATACTAAGTACTTTTCGTGAGAGCAAGCCATGACAATATGTATTATTATACATTATCTCCACGAAGATACGTACATATCTCATCTCTCATCTATTATCCGTTTTTAATTCAAATGAGATATCTGAATATTTTAAAAGTTACGACCGATAGTTCACATCCATACAGGAGTTTGAATACACACACACTCAACAATAGAACTGCATAGGCTTTGATCTCATGGCTACATGAGTACGTAGGCACAATATCAAGCCCTTCTCATGAGCACAAACCTCCATAATATATCACTTGGTATGTTGTTACAATATAGATGCATTTATCTATCATATTACCTTTCTATCGATCCTTACCTCGAATGAGATATAAAACTATATTAAGCCTCAAGTTCTGGAAAATACACATGTATACCTTTAACGATATCTCATTATGCAAGTCGATCTTTCTCGTACTCTCGTGTAACCTTAGAACCCACTCATTACCCAATACAATTTTCCTCGCACACTTATATACATATAAACTTCCACCCATTATCCAAAAGTATCCACTCGCACTCAAGCACCCTGGTGTACCCACACCAGTTTAGGTGATGTTCCTACACGTCTCACTCATACCTTTTTCATACCTAAGCACCTAGTTTTTAAGGGATTCTTAAATTGGGCTCTCTAATTATGTTTTAAAATAACATTAAAAGGTAATCATATAATGTTATGATCGATAACTAGAATATAATTAAGGAATCATAAAGAACAAGTGGGGTTCCAAACACCTTCCCCACCCGTAACCTGATTCCCAAACCCTGTAATAAGAATATCTGGATCAATCGTAGGCCTAACCTACCTAAGAATTAGACTCAAAGGGATAATCTTTAGTTTTTTTAATAAAAACAAAATTGTGAATCTGAATAATCGACAACCCCTTGTATGAAATATTCACGACTAGGCCAGAACCTAGGCATATGACTAAAGTTAGATACAGTGTCTAACAGCTTCTAGGGGCAATCATCGAATCAACCAGACTGATAAACCTAGTCATGGGGAGAAATGGTGGACCGAGATACAAGCACTCTCATGTCCCCATAGGTATCATGATGATCCACCATAAATCACTACCTAGAGCCTCACACTCTCCCCCTCCTCAAGGATCATAATGCATAAGTATACGTGAAGGACTTCGCAGTTAAACAAACATCAAATTATGTAAAAAGAAATATTACGTGTTTGCATCACGCACGGTATAGTCTTGACTTTAATATTACTTATATCCCATACCTTCGAGGCCAAAAGCAATCAACTGAAAGGTGGTCTAAAATTAGGTCATTGGGCCAAGTACAAGTACCCTTACATGTGGTCATTGCTAAAACTGGGCAAGATAAAATGTACACCTTCCCCTCATCCCCAACCTTGGTACACCACCTGCGGTGGTTGTCTAACAAGTACCGACTATCACCTAGGATTCACTGCCCCAGTTCCATCATCAACTCCCCTTGTAAATGTCGATGCCCACACTTTTACGTACCATTTGCCTCACATGGATACTTTAAACCCTACCATCAGTACCTCGAATACCCACACACTGCCTTCCAAGGTCCCCTAGGATCTGAGTCTGTAGCAACTCCACTAGTTGATGAGGTTGGCCCTGACTTTCGAACTAAGAGATAGCGCGATCCTAATATGAATTATGTCTCCTTTAGGAAGACATCAACAATATGAAAACTACGAATGAGATTATAAGCATCATGAAAATGGCTTCCCGTCATAAATCTCGATTATACATATAATGGACAAGGATCCCTCTCTACCTATTTATCCAATGAGCATCTTCATATCTAAGATAGGAATATAGACCTTAGCGTGCTAAAGAAGATATTCTCCTCCACTCCGTCCAGAGGATCCCTTACTTGGTTTATAGGCCTCAAACTTGAGGGAATGACCAAAACGTGGGACAATGTATGTTATGATTTCCTTCACCAATACGAATATAGTGAAGATTAAAACAACACGCATAAGGATTTAAAAATACTGAAGTATGAAGAGGGAGAGGAAATTGGCCCTTTCATCACTCGTTATAAAGAAAAAGCCGATCAGATGGTCAATCTCCCCTTAAAAATGATCAAATGGATATGGTGATCAAGAATCTTCAGAAGGAGGTACAGTATGAGTTGGGTCCCGCCTAGATCCCAGATTTTAATGTACTCAACCATATAGGGTATAACATCAAGGAAAATTTGGCCGCTAAGGCTACCAAATCTACTGATGAACCTAGAACGAGCTACAAATCAGTTCTCCTCTCATAAGAAGTCCCCTGGAGATTGTACATCCTATATCACTACCCTAGTGATCAGTTCGAAACTGAATCCATGACCAGTTACAAACACTTCCCAAGCTATGGTAGTTACACATACGCACTATCAATTAGGGCCTCCTCCAAAAAACAATCAAGAAGTAACTTTTCCTAAAGAATTCCTCTCCCGACCAAAACTCTTTACTGATATTTAAGACTCCCTCACTCGGGTCTTCACCTCTTTGATGTTGGGTGGTCACCTAAAACCTCTTAACCTTAAACCACCCCCACCATCCTAGACAGTAATTGGAAAACCAACTCACATTGCGTATTCCATTAGGGGTCTGAGCACATCATAAGTAATTGTTGGGATTTAAGCTACACTATCCAAGCCCTAATTAATGTTGGGATCCTCATCCCATTAAAAACCAATGTTACTCACAATACTCTACCGTATCATCTAAATTCTCACAGTAATGTCTTATCATATCCTACTATACTAAACACTGATCCATCCACCCTCATAGTCCTCATCCATCACAAATTGAGGATTATGACAAATTCACAGTTACAAACGGCAATCCCTTTAGGCATGCCACCACTCCCTTTAAATATCATTGCATTGACAAAGCCAATAATTAACCATATGATATTCTTCATCATGGAAATACATTTCTTGCAAACCAATCAGTGGAGTCCGCACTTGCTCCTAGTCATAAATTTTATGCTCTAAAAAATGTTGAGGCTTATTATGCCTTCCTTATGGGAAATAGATCACTTGATTGAATAAAAAGAGATGTACGATGAGTACCTCCAAGAAACTCAGCACATCACCTTGGAAGTTCCAGTCTAATATACTCGATGGGGAGTGTCGACCTCTAAGGCGAATCTCTTTGCCCACATATATTAAGGAACCAATAGTTGAAGCCATCGCCCACTAATTTAAACATGTTCTCAGTCAACTCTTTGAAAAACAGTGGTGGCATCATGTCTACTAATCATCGGATAGAGTAACTTATGATCTGGACCCCCTAGTATAAATTAATGAGAGCGATATCCAACTCGATGTAAATAATCATATCACCTAGAAGTACCAATTTCCCATCACCAATTGTAATAAGAGGAAGAAAGCGTGAGGACCCGCATTACTTAAAGGAACGCTGCCTAGGAAGCTGTGTTAAGAGTTAATCCCGATATCATATTCTTTTCAGAGAGAGAAAAAACTTTCTCCACCAGAATCAAAGGGTCTTGGTCGCTCGAATAATATTCCAGTCCGAGTATGACTGACAACATGAGATCACCAATCGACACCCTCCCTAAGGACTGAATATATGAGTCTTTCCTATGGCTTCCATCCACATGATACAAATTCCAAGGGTAGTGATGACCCTCCTTGACTGATATTTCGGAAGTCGGTTCTTAATCTAACAATGAAAAACACTACCTTCAGCCAATCACAGGTAATCCCAATACATTTATCCCCTGAACCTAGATTGTATATACACCCACCGACTAGAGTAGGGTATTATGAATTACTTTTACCACCTCTTGATTACTACATGGAACACATCTCTGAGACCTGGGGATGAGTTTGTCCTCAACCCCCAAATATGGATAATGATGATTCAATGAGACCACTCCTCATGTATATGGTTAGGACTTTTTATGAACAAGGGTATCTATCCTTTGAGGTACCTATCGCCCGAGATTATAAATTCAAGATCGGATACAATGATACCACTGAAGACCTTGATCGACTTGAAAAACATGAACACTATATCTAACTTATGAAAAAATGAGGCTACAATGTGTGATTCTCTTATTGGGGAACTTCCCCTGGAGTTCTTTAATAATAAGGGGTAATAAGGCACCCTATTGTGAGCATATACCCAAGTATCTTTTCCATCGAGTGGGATGACCTTTTAGTAAAGATTATGGAAACCATACGTGGGGATATCAAAGTAGACACCAACTAGCCAGAAGTTATCCCCCAACCCGAAAGATACCTCATGCGGAACCACATATGTCCTCATAGTGAGTTGGACATACTAATACAATGGTTGGCCTTCAACCTATTCATAACAGGTTATAATACCCCATACTTTAATGACTTTCATATTTGGATTAATTGTGAATTAAACTAGGATTAATTAAATTAAATTGAATAATTAATTCGAGATAATAAATATTAATTAGCGACACAAGGGTTAATATTTATTAATGTGGGTAACGTTGAATATTACTTAGTGATTAAAGTAATATATGATTATGAATAAAGTAAAATTGTCAGAAGTGAAAAAAATACGTTAGTTACGATAAATGTAGTTAAGACGCACGTGTCAGTCGTGTCAGGACATAATTTGAGAAATAAATCATAACTTTACTTTTGGTATTTCAAATGGTTATTTTGAGTGCTCCAAAGTGTCCATAAGGGCCGATATAGTCAAATGAGTGTACCCGGGG
The DNA here is from genome assembly GCA_949130495.1 of Sambucus nigra. Taxonomy (NCBI): domain Eukaryota; kingdom Viridiplantae; phylum Streptophyta; class Magnoliopsida; order Dipsacales; family Adoxaceae; genus Sambucus; species Sambucus nigra. The sequence continues at coordinate 361,880,826 of OX422223.1, read as the reverse complement.
GTTTAGTTTGGGTCCCGGGGGAATTTTAGGCCAAATCTGTGGTCATTTGTATTTTTGAGGAAGGGAGACCCACAAATTTAAGAGGTGTAAATCAGATCGGGAATGGGAGAATTTAGGGTTACGTATATCAAACTTGGAGATGTTATCAAGTGAGGAAGAAGGAGATCCCTTAGGGAGAAACCTAAGGCCATAAGACATTATTCTTGCACCATAAACATCACCAACGCGTAGATAGAGAGGAGAGGATCGTGCCTACACCATTATTCCACAGAGAATTAGACCTTCTAATAGAGATAAATATTTATCTTGCTTAATTCGTGTAGGATATAACATTCATGTTAGAATATAATGTTCATTATATTAAATCCATGAGTTTTAATGATAAAATTAAAGAACTAAATCATGATTTGGGTTAAATTAAGGTTAAGATTGAATCCTTTATGTAGCATGATGATATTCTAATAATATAACATGAAGAAATATGGGTTTATAGAGGTTCTTGATTATATAAGATGAACCAGGGGTTTTAAGAGATAATCTTGAAATTATTTTATTTTTGGAGTAACTTTGATGATTTAATGATTCTTCTATGCTAGAATTTGCTTATGTTTACATAACATCTAATATGATTATTTGGGAGTTTGGGATTGATTAATGGAGGTTTGGAGAATGAAAATGGTGAAACCCATAGTTGTTCAAAGGTAGAAGATGAAACCTGCTACCGGAGAATCGATTCGGCTCCCTGGACTAATCGATTCGGTAGGCGAATCGATTCAGTCCAGGGGAGAATCGATTCGGCTACCCAGATTTCTGATAACTTTTCCCTTTTTAATTATAATTTTGGGGAAAAGACCGAATTAACTTTAGGGTTTAATTTTAAGAACAAAGAGACTTAAATTAAAGTATCAGTATGCCAAAAGTGACCTTGAGGTTTAGTCATGTGAGAATGAATTAAGGATAAAGACTAATAAGTTATAATTGTGGGATAAAACCTATTTTGGAGAATTCTGTAATACCTCGAGGGGACGGGGATAATAATAACTTAGGACAGTAGGATATGAGTGACCTACCTACTGAAAAATGTTAAAGAATAATTGGCACACTTCGAGTGGTGAAGAATACTCGAAAATATACGACATTGGGTATAATTAATGATTAGTCATACGTGTGATATTCGGGAGATATACATATAATACATACAGGATGTATAATATAGATCGACAGTATATCTATACTGAGGATATAAATATATAGGCTGTGTGTATAGCTACTGTATGATTCTTTGTGCATGAAATATCTACGATGCTTGCTATTGGGGGGAGGTTTCGCGTCGTGGACGGTCTTATCTTGACAAGCCCATTGGGGGGATATTAAACTTGTACCCAGAACATAGGACCTTAGATACGTTCTATCTGAGAGTATGATAGTTTCGACGATTGAATGGGAGCATAGGTACGTGCATGACCCCTTTTGGCGGGGACTATGTTCGCCTCCAAATATATGTGATTTGTATTTATGGTTCGAGACAAATACAGAACCAACAGTCCTTTATACAGTGTGTGATATACTAGGACATGATAGTAGAGTATGCATGCATCACAGGTCTCATTCTAGGGGTTCTATATTAGTATATATGATATTAGAGTGACATGTATACATATGCTTGTGGTTTAAATCTACTCTATGTGCTTAGTAGATGTGAAAGATTGTAATATCAAAATTAATTTAAATATGTTAGATCTAAATATAAATGGAGGAATTTATAGATGTTAAATCTGTATGGAACATCAATAGCTATTGTATGGGTAATACAGATAAGCACCAAGAGTTAGTCGTTATGGTTATAGATTTAATTCGAACTAGTTAGGTGGGGTAGCATAACTAGGACGAGTTAGGAGTATACGTTAGGCGTGCACGCTATATGAGGGGTGAGGACCTCAAGTGAGATATGTGAATCTAACATGCATGTAATATTTGCACATTATGCATTTTAAAAATTTGCTAAATTTTTTTAAATGTTTTTACTCGGGCTCTTACCCGTTTTCCAAATCTATTTATTTTTGTAAAAAACATTTTTAGGTGCCCAGCCAGAGGGAGGCCCAGCATAGGAGTTCATTTCTATTTGTCGTGGCTGCAGTTGTTGTGGACAATTGCAGGTCCTAATTTGATAGATGCCTTCATTTTCTTGTAGATCTGATGCCTCATTACTATATCACAGTCGGGCATGTTTCTTATTTTTCATTCGTAGTTGTTTTGGGGACATTGTAATTCTTTTTATTATTCAGTTGTGGATTTAGTTTTTGTGGATTATTATATTAGAGTTTCATACTGAGGTGTTTATTCCCGTCATATTTTATTTAATTCAGTATTTCATTATTTGTGGTGTTGATTAATTTAGTACGATGAATGTGACACCATCCTTTCAAATACTAGGTGGTTAGTAAATATTAAAAAGGTTTCGACATTGATGCTAAGAATATATCAACTGGATATTATGTTTTAATTTCATAAAGGCCTAATCACCCGATATTTAATTGAGCGACGTGTCACATTGGTATATCATCATAGGCTGACCCATCACTACACCAGTGTTGGATACAACTATGGAAAAACATATCTATATTCCACTCATATCATTGGCATCATTGAATTACAAGATAAATGGCCCATCAAAGCCATGCTCTGCTTAAAGGCTCCGCTACTCAAAGTTACTCCAATAAAATGTGAACAACAATAGTCAACCAATTTCTCCATGATCAAACTTCGGGACACTTTAACAGCCTCCAATATATAGTGTTCGCCATAGATGAAGAAAGATTTGTTAAGATAATTTCACCCTAGGGATAAAAATATGCTAACTACCAGTGCTATTATGGGGACATCTACAATAAGGACTCTAGTATTATGAGAGACATAACCTCAAATAAATTCGAAAACACCTCGGATGATAAAAATTAAGACGTCCAAGAACCTTCCTCTAATGACGACGATGATAACATCAGAGAACCCTCATTGGACAATGATAATGAAGACACTTAAGAGACAGCCTCCGAGGATGACATCAAGACGGGATCATCAATTTCTATAGAACTACCCCTAAAAAGCCCGAGTCAATGGAACCAATGAGTCATGTCTATGATAGTAGAAATCAACACCACTATCCAGAACTAGGACATAGCCATATGATTGATAGACGACTCTATGTCCCGAACTCATAAAAAGGATATTAAGAGCCTGAAACTAGCCCCTCTCCTAGATTTGACTGAAGTGATGGACCTAAAAAGACATTTCCTACATTTGGTCCCATATCCCTAACTAACATATTTCTTCATTTGGAGAATGATAAATACAAGCGGGGGGAGACCCAGTATTCTCCCTTGACAATAAGGTCAACTTAACCACCAGGTCGGGACGACACACAACTCTACCAAACCCTGGAAGTAAAGAGAAAAGTCCCCTAAATGAGTATTCATCCCCTATTAGGGAAACAACAAAATCCAATATCAAATCAAATTAACATTAACTAGCGTCACCATTTGGGAGTTTCTAGATACATCTCGAGAATATTGAGTTGCCCTCATTCATCTGTTGTCTTAAGCTTTTGTACCAAAAGACATGAATGTATCTAAGATCTTAGCTACCATCAATTCTATTACTATGCAACAACATATCATCTTCTATGATGGGGACTTCCCCATGAAAGGCCTAACCACCAATTAACGCTACACATCATAACTAAGTCCTGCAGACAAATTGTAATACTGATAGGTAACGATTAAACCATAAATATGTGACCGTAGTTCATACCATCCTCTACGGCCATTAGGTCCTATTAAAACACTTGTCGAGAGGTATTGGGAGCCATCACCCTCACTCTCATAATCGAGACCATCAAATGTGATATGGAGTTTCTGGTAGTCGACGTCCACACTAGTTTCAACCTCTTTCTCCGGAGAGTTTGGATACACCTCATAGGGACATTACCCTCATCAATGCATATGAAAATTAGATTTTTGTTCAATACAGAGGCCATCACAATCAAAGGGGATAACGGCTAGGACAGAATTGCCAAAACTAAAACCATTCCTATCTTGGATACCCATCATGACATTAGTGGCATCTACCCATCACAACAGTAGTGACATCTACCTTAGTTGATTCTTAGTTGTCTCACTCTCTCACGTGCTAGGGGAAGAATCGGTTATTCACAGTGTAATCACCCGAATTATCCACAAAATTGCATACATGACATCTTCCGTACATGGAAGAAATCAACAAGGAACCCTCAAAGCTTTCATTTCCATAAAAACAAAAAGGAAATGTCAGCGTTGGGTATACCCCCATAACAAAACTCCAACCTAGGTCCCAAAGACCCCATTAAGAGTTTAACAGTCACTTCCCTCTCTAAGGAGAGTATATTCGTTATTATGGGCTCTCCGAACCGTGGTGGGATAAAGCAAAGAAATCACTACAACCTAAGAAGGAGATCCTCTACAAGGGTGGATAATATATGGATTACAAAAAGTTCACAAGATCAGATAGAATAAACTCAGTGCATCACAAGTTACTAAAGAAGATAGAAGAACTCCCAAACTAGAACCTGAATGGTGATTACACCCATTATTTCCTTATGAAGTTTCCCTGGTATGCATGTTGGGGTCCTTAGAATTAAGCCATGTAGAAATTTCCATGACTGGTATACTGTCATAGCTACTTTCGATATCACTATCGAAAAAGGATGGTTACTCAGCATCATTAACCTCACCCTTTACCTCCAGGTGCAGATTCAATAACCCCACCATTTGAGATATCAACTTCGGTCAAACCTCTGGAGGAATTCTACCACCTCCTGTGGGACTATCACTAAAACAAATAAAGCTGCTATCTCTTAGTGCAATCTCTCTTTAAGGAACTCCCCTACACTGACCCCTTGGTAGGCCCGACGAAAAATCGAAGTAAAAACTCAGAAGGGAAGATATCTAAGATTAAAAAACACTACCTGTCTTAGTCTTTATTTTCCTCCAAGGTTACATAGCACCCGAACACTCTAATGGTCCCTCAATTGATCCTAGTCCAAATTTTCACCAACATCTCATGAACTGCAATACTCAATAACTGGATTTCTATCATATGTGTCTTGGTCCCCGTCATTTGGAGGCCCCTTGAGTCAATCATGTTAGCAAAAGAGTGCCCCGCATACCCTCTCCTAATATATCCCTCTATAAGTCATACTTTTCTTCTATTTTTAATGTTATCCTTCCTCCATTTGATGGAATAATAAATAATGATTTCTAGTATTTTCTTGGATGTGTTGCATGTAGTGAATATAAATCCTTTGATGGATTAGAACTCATACCTAATAATTATGACTCTGTGGTCTTAATCTTAAACACTTAAAATACATACATAACTTTATCAAAATTTAAATAGGGGAATATTTTCTAATGAGTATGATACAATAATAATAAACTTAGGCACTCCCCAAAACCTTAAACAGATATAAATAGGGTCCTTCATAGACTAGAGTGAACAAACGGAGCTCACAAATCTCCTTACCAGCTTCGCATATGTGTTCCCTTGGTATTATGATGACATATCGAGCATCAATCCAACTATACCTTATGCATACCTGATAGAGGGTGAACTGTGTGTTCGTATGAGTCCACTGTCATTATTTTCGATTCACCGCCTCAATACAAAAAAACTAAACTCTAACTACACTCAACAATTAAATATAGCGATAAGTTAGGGTATCAAAAATCCGCAGGGAATGTTGGATAGATTGTAATCGATTTATTACTTCAAGAATAAAAGTGTAAAAGGTGAATGGTTTAAAATGGGAAAAGAGAGAAAATAAGAAGTTAGAACTAAACAAGAATTAATAAAATGAAAGTCGGGGTTAGATCCCCATCATGGACTAAACAATGCATAATTAAAATTTCCATTCGAAAGAATTCAACCGAGCATAGTCAATTAATTATAAACATCTCACATGAAGCAATTTAATCAAAAAATGTAAGATAAAATATTTAACCGAAAATGGTCACACCCGGATTAAATTCGAAATATCGCTTTAAACACTAACGTTGCATGACAAAGAAATTTAAACGCATTACATTCCAACTTCAATACAAGAGGTTTCAATTAAATGTAATTTTAGACAAAACCTAACTTTTGGAGCCCAGGACCCATCAATAACGAAAACATGACCCCAGCCCTTTAACTAAGGACTATACATGAATAAAGTAATTTAAACAACTAAATCCAAAATGAAGCAAAAAATAAATTAACTACAACTAATTATCTAGGCAAGAAAAGTAAATACATAATGTAAATAAAGCATATACAAGAGGTAGAATATTATAAATAGTAAAATACTTACATAAATGGGAAAACACCCAAGAGAAAAGAGGGAGAGGGTGGCTCCCAACAATGAAACCCTAAAAAAACTAAACTAAAATGAAAGATATATCTTCAAAAATGAAGAAATAAGTATTTATAGCAAAACCCTAGATGGAAAACTAGTTACTAAAGAAAGCTGGAAAAACAAGGCCGAATCGATTCGGTGAGAAACCGAATCTATTCGGAAAGGAAAAACTTCATGGTTTCTGGATGTAACACCCTGACCCGGATAATAAGGGATCAACTCGATCCATTTCGTACGTCAATTGTGAAGTACAGTGAAACAACCTAAATAATATTTCTAATACAATTTTATTATTATTTAATGTTACTCTTGTTAGCATGCAATCCCAATTATTATCAACTATGTGATAGAACCCAAGGGAGGTGCCCCCAAGGGAAAGTAAATGGATCTACTAATAATAAATTCAACTAACTACTTACCTAAATAACACTATCAAAATACGAAACAACAAACAACCTATCGTAACAATAGGAGGGATGTGAGCCGAATGCTCAGTGAGGACATATACAAATGCAATATAGAAATGAACGGCAGAAAGAGCACCCAGACGCTACAATCACATGCATGTGAAAATGCGTATATATATACATATACACTTTTTGGAAATACATGTCCCAATGTATTGAGTTATTTTATTTCGAAAACGTTATACGATGTTGTTTATCCTTCTTATCTTCCCAAACTAATGCTTTTATATCTTATGCCTAAAACTAGCATATTCTTCCAGTTATCTCACCTAGTTAAACAATTTAAATTTTTTTGGAAAAGCCTTTCATTAAATTTCAAACTTTTGTTACTCTACGTTAACTAACTCACGCCGAGTTATTAATCATTACCTAGGAATTTCTTTCGAAGAGCGCACACACCGTGTTTAGAAAAATGCTCATTTCCCTTTGAAAATCTCATATAATACACGCTTGTGTTCAGTATGATTAAAATATCATTAGGTAGCTTAGACATTATTAAGTCACCTTATTTAACCACTCAATGTTACCACATGAATATTAAACCTTTGTGCAGTATTCTTGTACTAGCAATTCAATGTATCAATACCATTCATTTATGCCCCTTTCATGAATATTCGATTCATTACTTAGCATTATCTTTAGGTATTCCTCCAATACAACCCACCCATCACAGCACAAGCACACCCACGGTTTCATGAAATTTAACCATACGGCTTCGAGCTCTAGTAAACTGCTGTTGCTTTGGGGGTTTTCACCCGAGGGACAACATAGACCTGCTTAATTATTTAACCCGGCATCATCCATTATTATTATCTTGCCAATGTGTTCAACATTTTCACATTGTTCACATTTTTCACTTTCCTTTTTTTACCCGATTGAAGCCAAAACCCGGGACTTAACCACCCCATCTTGTGTTACACTATGAAAAATTTACTATTTAATGTGCTTCGCACATTAACCTCGCGTTTTATTTCAAAAATCATTTTCATCTAGGACCACTATGTGTAACATCCTTTTCAACATTTTTATTCCATAAAAATGTTCCACTTTAAGAAAAATTTCCATTTTACCCATTTGTTTCCAAAATCTCCTTTACTCCTTATTCGCAAGTGTCAATTTCACCCAAAACACTATTAAGTTATACGCATCAACTCTTTAAGTGTTTTATCCCCTTTAATACTTTGTTGCACTTAGAGTACATTCATCTTGATTAGAAACACCTTCACACCATTAATCCTTTTATAATCTCATAAGTGTTAATACTTCACTTTATTAGTAAGTTACACTCACTAACCATTCCATGTTTACCTATTAACACTTGACTAATACGTTTTTCTAATGTTCGCATATCTTTACCTTCTTTATTGAAGAAATACATTTGTGCTTAAAATCATTTTTATAAGAAAATACCATTTCTTTTATTTACATGTAGTCTTCTAAATTTATACCTACTATGTCCTTTAGTACCAATTACACATACTTTGAAGACTAAAATTCCAACTTTTATTATCTCTTGTTAAACCCAACAAAACGTTCTCTAAACTTGTTTATACATTCTATGTCAAAATACTACAAGTTTATATGCAAGCGAAGGTGGATTTTAAACCCAAAAATCGTATTACATGGTTTAAACATGTTTCCCATTAAATAAAACGTTTATTTCCAAATATTTTCTTCCATAAAATGTTTAACGCCATTATTTCTAAAATGCCCATTTTCACAAAATATGTCATCTTTCAATATTCCAAAACCTTGAAATATTAACTTATTCTTTATTTTTAAACACAATATCATTTTCCAACAGTTTTATTCCATACAAATATTTATTATTTATTTTTCATTAAAATATGCCAAAATGACATTTCTTACATTTTTATTTCATAATAATGTTTATTTTCAGATTTAATAAGACACATGGAATAATAACATTTCCTATCATTTTTATTTCATAAAAATGTTTGTTTTTCGAATTACTAGGAAACGTACTAAAATTTATTGAACTAACATTTTCTACATTTTTATTCCATAAAATGTCCAATATTTCTCTTAGTAATCTCCTTCATTTTTATCTCCCATAAAAATGTATATTTTCATTTTATCATTCTATCCATAAAAATCCTACTCTAAGTACCTGATAATAATAAGACTACAATATACACAAAGTAGAGCCTCAAAATATAAAGAGTAGATTCATCCCACCTCAAACACTCTGGAAATGGTGGTGGTGGTGGTGTTGAAGAATATGGGTGACTCCCCCACCTCCAAAGGTGGGCCTAAAGGGAGTCACAAAAGCACCCTTAGCTCTAATGAAAGCTCCAAAATACTCCATAAAAATGCACAACACATCCATCATCTTCCTTCAAGAATACTCTCCTCAAATATCCAAAAATCCCAACAAACACTCCAATATTTCGCATCATATTTTAACAATGGGGAAAGCGGTATTCTGGTATTAAGGTATTTGGTAGGCCTTTAATAGTGGGATGCAATGATCTCTTAAGGGGAAAATAAGGATGGCCTTTCTTTTGTTCTAACACCACTCGACTCTTTTTAATATATACACATAAGGGCCTAGTTCATTAAATGTTGGTCAATGGTAACAACATATATTGTAGAACTAGTGATTTCGTAGGTTTAAATTTCCAAGATTCTTTCTTCCAAACCCAAGGTAAGACCCGTGATCCCTGATAAGTTTCTTTCATCTACAAAGTCATTCCCATGTACAAAACATGTATCAGTGTTCCCTTATAATACACAACAATACCCAAGGCTCCCAATATTATCACTATTTTTTATCAGATTGTTAGGACCAAGGCTGATTCGATTTTGAACCCACGAATGAGACATCAACAGCGCACAAAGGGAATTGGTCTGTCAGACGTCATTCAAACGACGTTACTCATCATTCAGGCGACCTTAACCCTCGTTCGAGCGACATACTGTGTCGTTCGAATGACCAACTCTAAAACTGCGCCATTTTGCTTCTAGTCACTTGTAACGGAAGTCCTATAATCCATATAAAACCCATGATTTAATAATTCTCTTCATTTCATTCTAATCCCAAATTTTCAATAATTATCTTCAAGCCTCCAAATTAGTTTTAAATAGGAATACAACCTAGTCATAATCATCCGACTTTTCATATTTTTTGTTTTATCATAATTTCATGACGGGATTGAATAAACTATTTGGGGAAAAGTATTACACTCGAAAAGAGAATTGATTCAGCATATATCTTAATCGATTCAGAAATGAAATCTTGGCCACTGTTTTCAACCAAGTCACTTCGGCATAGGGCTGAATCGATTAGGACCTGCTACATTTGGATCCTTCCCTCACTACATTGGGCCAGATACCTAAATATTGAAATTACTTAAATTCCCTTGCGCATGCGGTTGTCAACAGAATTTTCCCACAATGCTACCAAACTTCACACTAAGCAGCGAAATACCTACAAAAGATCGATTATACCTCATAAAACATGTTAATCATATAAAACAGAGGTTGTCTAGTTAACTAGCATGAATATAGGAATTAAGATACCCGATGGGTCTAAAATGCATAAGTATATGAATAAAGGCAATATTTGTGCCGAATCATACCCTATAACTTACACATTTCTAGTTCCTAGTAATGAAATAGGTAACAAATAGAACTAAAAGTAAACCAAAAGACATGAGATATATACAAAAAATGTAAAATCCACTTTCGTGGGTGAATGATTGCATATAGCAGATGCAATAAGCCGTTAAACCCCTAGGTTATCCTAGTGGACGAGTGTTGTCTCATGAGAGTTTTCGGCGATGAAACCCACAAACATCATATGGTTTCATCAAAATGGATGTTCAATCACATGTGACAAGCCTGAAACTAACGAAAAAGATTTCAAATACGTTATTATCATAGTGAATGAATTCACACAAAAGTTCGTTATTAATAACATTATAGAACAAACTTCATAGAATTGAAACCTTAAAAGTGGGAGAGGTGCGACCACAATCAAAGTATGGTTTGACAAAAACATATATAAACTAGACAACACTAAATCATGCATAAGTATCAATCCTTACCGAATATTACACTCAACAAATGAAATCACTCAGAACAGGAGGTATTACACGGGACATGCGGACATAAAGAGTAAATGGAAATGGAAACTAGGTCGCGCACATGTCGCAAATGAAGAACGATATATATGAAATGAAAGATTATAATCTCAATGAAAGATACCGCTTATTAAAGGAGGGGAAATGTATTTTTACATATTATCAAAACTATTATGAATTTCGAATTAAATTCACCCTAGGATCACATAGTCCTTTTATAGGGTTGTAATGTAGGCTGGGGGATAAGGGTACGAAATGAAAGGAATATGTCCTGATTCAAATTGTTTGGAAATGAAAAACTTGGGATAAAGGAAAACAGTAGATAATTTTAAAATTGGAAAATGATTTCCATAACAAGAATTAAATATGAAATAAAAGAGCAACACGGATTATTGAACACTATATACAACATAAAAAACTTTAGCTTTCTTTTATTTTCTTCTTTTTCTCTTTTCTTTTGTTTTTCGCCTTTTCTTTTCTTTTTCTTTTTCACTTCTTTCTTTACTTCACTTTTCTCACTCTCACATGCTTAATTACAACCACATAGCATGAACATCATTCAATCCCAGGTATCATTCCAAGTAAAGGTATGGAAGGTAATATGTATCTTTCAATCCCAAGTATCATTCCAACAAGGATTTATTTTCTATTTTTATATATATTTTTTTAATTAGTGTAATTTTATTTCGCTTTTTATTAAGTTTTTAGTTTTTTTATCTTTCTCTTTATTTTATTTTATTTTGTTAGGATAAGTTTTTGTCTTATTTTATTTTATTAGTTTTCTATAAGAATTTTTTGAGTTTATTTTATTTTTATCTTTACTTTATTAACTAGGTACCATGTGGTGTGACATGGGTACCATGTGGGGTGACATGAGTACTATGTGTTACCCATGTGGCACAAGTTTTTACATGGCATCCAACTAGCTAAAATAGTTTAAGGGTGAAGTGCAAATATTCTTTGGTTTTGAATTTGGTCCTTGGATAGCTAATATGGTACTTTTAATGATTTTTATCTAGTGTTTGAAAGTTTGGGGGTAATTTTGTAATTTTTCTAACTTGTTAGGATGGTTTATGTAATTTTTCAAAAATATAAGTACTATGATTAAGTTTTTTGTTTCATGTGGGGTTATAAGAGTAAGGTGTGGTTTATATAAGATGTTTTAAAGTTTCTAGGGGTATTTTAGCAATTTTGAAACATTGAGGGTTACTAAGTTAATTACCTTATTCTTTAGGGTTTTTGTAAGAATAATATACATAAATTACATATAGGGTTTTTATGGGTTTGTTACATTAGACTTTCCTAAAAAAAATTCCTTGAAATCACCTTCAAAGAGTGCAGGGTAACGTAATTTAATGGGTTTTTCTTGAGTTGCCAACGTTGCTTCTTCCATTCCATGGTGTTACCAAAGGATCTTTACTCGCGGAATGGTTTTTTGTCGAAGTTATGTGTTTTGCCAATCAAGAATTCTTATAGGTTTTCTTCAAAACCATGATTTGATTGTATCGATACAAATTTCTAGGTAATAATATGATTGGGGTTAGGTAAATAATTCTGTAGTTATGAAACATAGAAAACATCATGTATATTGGATAATTCTGAAGGTAGTAGGCTATTGGCCCTATATGTTAGTTGATTTTGAAAGGTCCAATATAATGAGGTGATAATTTCCCTTTCTTTCCAAATCAAATAGTCCTTTTCATGGGGATACCTTCAAGAATACTAGATTGTCTATCTAAAACTCTAAAGGCTTTCTTCTATTATCCACATAACTCTTTTGTCGACTTTGGGCCGTATGCAATCTTTCTCTAATTATTCGTATCTTCTCTGTAGTTTTAGCTATAATTTTGGGTCCAAAGATACTATTTTCTCCAAATTCATTCTAGCATAGTAATGAACGAGATATTCTACCACATAACGCTTCATAAGGAGTCGCTTGAATGCTAGTTTGATAGATATTATCGTAGGATAATTTAATTAATACGAGATGGACATTCCATGTATCGAAAAAGTAGAGAACGCAAGCTCGTGACATATCTTCGAGGGTTTGAATCACCCTTTTGGATTGACCGTCAGTTTGTGGATGGAATTTAGTATTTAGATAAAGTTTTCTTCCCGTTGATTTTTGTAATGCATGCTAAAATCTTCCTAAAATCAGGGATCTCGATCAGATATGATGGATAAGGGTATTCCATGAAGTCTAATAATTTCCTAGATATAAAGTTCATTGAGTTTTCGAAACGAATCAGTAACTTGAGACTCTTATGATCGAAAAATACCTGAGTTTTTGAAAAGTTAAATTTGTAGTCTTTTCAAAACTCAATCCATCGTCATTGTCATGGATTTATATCTTTCTGAGCAAATATATATTTGAGACTCTTATGATCGAAAAATACCTAAAATTCTTCCCTATTAAACTAACATCTCCAAATCTTCAGTGCGAAGACTACTGCAACTAACTCTAAATTACATTCATGAATCTTTTATTTTTGTGATTCATACTCGATCACCTTTCCTTGTTGCTTTAACACACATCCCAATCCTTGTAACGAGGCGTCAGTATATACATCATAACTGACATTACAAGGGAGATAGTGAGAACTGGGGTACTGGTTAACTTTCCCTTTAACGTAAGGAATGCTTGTTCGCATTCTTGAGTCCACACAAATCGTTCATTCTTTTGGGTTAGCTTCATTAAAGTTAATTCAATTTTTTAAATCCATCCACGAAGCATCGATAATAACGTGTGAGTTCAAGAAAGCATCGTATTTTTGTAATGTTCGTCGGTTGACACCATTCGAGTACTACTGTAATTTTTGCTAGGCCCACTTGCATACCAGTTTTGGTAATTGAGTGCCCTAGAAATTTCACCTCTATCATAATAAAATCACACTTGCTTTTCTTCACGTAATGTTGGTGTTGGCATAAGGTTTCCCATACAATGCGCAAGTTCTCTTCAAGATCCTCTCTAGTATTAGAGTATATTAAGATTCCGTTTATGTGGCCATCCCGAGGGGGTCAAAGGAAGGATCCCCCCCCCCCCCCCCCCATTCTAGCATGCGCATGGGATTAGGCCCTTTCTCAGAGAAGTGCCCAGTTGTCATCGATGTGGGATAATATGTAGAAATGGAGTAGCCATCCTATTTTTCACAAAATAGGAAAAATAAATGTTGTTGCCTCGAGAAAATGGCTTCAAGGACAATATTGATGCTTGTGAAACCAAGTAGTTCAAAGGTTTGGGGATTATGTTACGAAATAAGAAGGTGTTAGACACCCATACCTCCCTTTCGGTCTCTAATGGGAATGTGTTAATCTTCTCCTATTAAACTTCGTAAAGTGTTTGCTTATGCGCATATCATAGATGGAGAATGGAATTACTCAACTCTCATCATGGAAGAGGATGAAGTAAGTTCATCCTTAGGAGTGTTCCCAAAATAATAATTCCAAATATAATGTAAGTGTTTAATGATTCACAAGTCGTTATAAAATAACGTATGTATACATCGAACAAGACACTAGAACGCAAGCATATAAATTCATTAAGAATATATAATAAAAATAAGGTAACAATTTTTCATAAAGGAGGACTCGAGTTTAAGGATTTAGCCAAGACACAAACATATCCCAAGGGTCATAAAATTCCACATAGGTCGAAGAAAATATAGGGTGGGGTTTAACCCATAAATGCAGATGGGGGATTTCTCGCGTAGAGATAAACATGCTTCAAATGTAAGGATGTCTAGTGAGAATTTCTCTTTTGGAATTTACAAGTAAACCCTATTTTTCTTGTTGTTGGATTTTTTTTTATGAAAATAAAGTATGTGCAAATATTAATAATAACGGTTTGAGTTTAAGGTATGTGATGTAATGAAATAAAGCACAAAAGTATAAATAAAGCAACTAATGTTAATATATGAGAACTTATAGATAAGGGTGGAGAATTACACCTCTTTATGATGACTTGAAGTGGATCTTGATTTTAGATGTGTTGATCTCATACTGAGGTGATGGTTATATGAGGAGATGGGTGAGAATTTACTAAATGGGGTATGAAAATGATAAAATTTTGGAACTTATGGCATCCTGGTTATTAAACTAACGGTTGGCCAGCCCTTACTAAAACAAAACAGGAATCGCATTTGGCTCATTCTTAGCATCGCTGTCGGAATTAATTAATTACTAACCATTTCTTATTAAACTAAGTCAAGTGTTAATTTTAATTTTTATTAACCACAACATACTCAACCCACAATTAAATTTAACAACTAAAGGAATTCCACAATAACAATATAAATCTTAAACGTCTGTTACATGCCAAAACCTTAACCGAATAATCCATTACTTGAAATAACCATATCATAATTATAACTAAAATGAAATAAAATAAACCATCTAACTTAGGCAACATGCCTGGAAATGAAGATTAATCTATGTATAATATGATGAAAGAAACGACTATAATAATATCATGCAACATCCACAAGTGCTGCAGCTCCGGTACCTGATAGAACGATCAAGCTTGGAGTCCCTGTGGCTAGACACCTAAACGGTTTTGAAAATAAATTTGATACGGGTCAGTGCTCAAAAACCTTTTAGAAAATATTTTTCAAGTAAATAAAACACATCATTAAGCATGCCCATTATTTCACATTTTAAATTAGTGTCACACTCTCTTCAGATATTACTCACCTCTCATCTAAATTATGCAACTAATGTTTACATTAACCGCCTAACTAGTCCCATACCATTATTAATTGTATATGTTATTTCATTCCCACGTATTTTGCCGAATTAATTTTAATTTCCATTAATAATTATAATTCTCAATTATAATCTATTAATTAAAGTCATTAACCTTCATTAGTCAATTACATATTATTCACATTTAATGTTTATGTCGTGTATATTTCTTCACACTAATATAAAAAATATTCTCATCATAGTATACACATATATCACTCATTATATATGTATACCCATCATCTCTCCGAGCTAACACTCCCTGAGATATCGTTATCTAGTGCGTTATTCTTCATGATAATACTTCCTTACTTTGAAAACTAGGGATGGAATCGCCTACCATACACAGTAAATAAAATGTATTGGAGGCGATCATAGTCCTGAGCCAGTGATCATAACCATACCAAGATTACCCCACTCGAATCCAACCTTATCAAAGATGCATGGCACTATGATCTGGGTTCAATACTAGGTCTCCTTTCACTAGCCAAGGAGAATACTTACATTGTGCAACCTCTAATAATATCACCCCTAGAGTTTTATGTTTAATCCATTATATCATTCACACCGATATAATAATACATATATACTATCTATGTACCCGTATATAATCTCAAAATTTTCATTTAACCATTCCTTTAACTCGTGGCACCATATTGTACATTCCCACAATTAATTAATGATTCACCAACTTAATTAATTAAATCACACAATATTGTTCTTAACCATAATTAATTAATTATTCACTAAATTAATTAATTAAATCTCACGATAAATTTCTAGACACGTATCACTCTGCCCGCATCCCTATATTTTTTATTTTCCATCCAATTTTTATGATTCTTTTCTGAATAAAATTCTTCACATTTATTCTAAATTGCATCCCCGATAAATATCAAATAATTTTATGCCATCATCTCAATGCATATATTCTTCCTAAAAGTTCATAATTTCCCCGGGCACTTAATTCAATTTTCGAATTAACCATTTAATCTTTTGTAAAAAAAACAACACTACTTGTAATAGGGGGTCTGATCCAGTACGGCTATTGGGCGAACCGGT
Source organism: Sambucus nigra (assembly GCA_949130495.1). Taxonomy (NCBI): domain Eukaryota; kingdom Viridiplantae; phylum Streptophyta; class Magnoliopsida; order Dipsacales; family Adoxaceae; genus Sambucus; species Sambucus nigra. The sequence goes on along the minus strand of OX422223.1, from coordinate 361,864,024 downwards.
TATAAGAACTCATAATCCAAAGTTTTCCCTATATGAATTCCATTATATAAGAACTCATAATCTAAAGTTTCATGATTAAAAATTACCCCAATCATTATATCTCAAATTCCAATTACATAATCTTTTTCCCAAAAATCCCAAAGTTTAACATGTAAATGCCATCCCAAAAATAATTTTCCCAACTTTAATATGATAGAAATTGAAAGCATAATTATTTAGCAAGATAATCACTTGCCTGAACCATTCGTAGTGTCTAGATTTTATGAAGAGGGTGATGAATCTTCTAGAATGTCGTTCCAAATTCTTCATTCTCTTAGTGTTGTTGGGTTATTCCTCACTTTCTCACTTGAATCCTTGAGTTTCCTCTCTAATTCTCTTCAAATTTCTCCTTAACTCTTGGGAACTCTCAACTAAACCTTTAGAATATGAGAATGACCTTTTGTTTTCACCCAACCTTTCATTTTATGAGTTTTAATCCCGAAATTAACTATTCATACACTAATAAAATGTCCATAATACCTTTCTATTAATCCCAACTAGTCTAAAAATCCCCAAAGACCCAAACAAAACCCCCCAAGTACTTAATTTTGACTATTTCAACCCATTCAGAATCAACCATGCACTCGAAATCACCATTCGAGTCACTAATCAATATTTTCCTATATTATCCCTCAAATATAATTCCTAGTTAAGATATTAAAAACTCCTATCATATTTACTCATTTACGACATAATTTTATCTTATTTACTATTACAAACTAGAAAATATACGGTCACTTAAATATTAATTCATGTCACATCAAAATTAATATTTAATTATTTCTCATGATATTTTGATTTAATTAAATTATGACTCACCTGCATAATTTAATTGTCCAGTTTACTATATATATATATATATATATACGGGGTCTTACATACTTCCCCCTTGAAAAGGAATTTCGTCCCTGAAATTTGGGTAAGCCTGGTACTAAAAACTTCAAATGGCATCTAAACGTACTCATAATCAACTCGTGATAACATTTCAGTGCCTCCACTATTCACCCACTAGTGGAAACATCCTGACTGAAGGCCTACTCACTATGGCACAAGATTATCGATATGTCTAGTCAATCCTTTCATACTATTGTACTCCATTGATCTTAAGGTCTCATATATACTATGATATGCAAAACATTAGTGAATCCGCCAAAAATACTCTCATAAAACAAGCCTATAATCCACTGGCTCTACCATCTCAACGTTGAAAAAACCCCATTTCCTTAGGTGCCAACTTCCCTCCTTACCCAATTCACATAACCCCTAATCTTGGAAGCACCCATAAAAAATTTTGGCCACTCACGTCATTCTTTAACTCTTGGGTTCATGACGACGTAACTCTTATGACGTTCCTGAACTATACAAAAATAACTTCGATTAGTCGACTCTAAATCATGTTCAACCTACGAAACTTATTATTTTTCCACCCTTAACTTACACAGGGCAGATAAGAAGGCCTCCCATGTCAAACCTCAAAAGGCATATTGTTAGTAATAATTGGTACGAGTAATTAGATGTAACTCTACCAATGGTAATTACTCCTCCCAGTTACTTTAAAGTCTATAATACGCATCTCCTCATCCTTTAACATCCTAGTCACTTTTCTTATTTACTCTCCGGTCTACGGGTAATATGTCTTATTCAAAATGCACTCTATCCCCACAACCTCTAGATACTCCCAAGCGGGGATGGGACTTAAGGATCTCATCCTAATTCACAACAACTGTTGGGCGACATCTTCTGGAGATTTATTTTCTCTCCTAAATGAAATGTTGGATATATTACCCGACAAACTATCTTACCCAAATTAGCAGCAACTATTCTTCCTCGGTCAACCTATCCCACAAACCCAAAGAGAATCTTGACCAATTCATGATGTTGGTAACATAATAATGAACTTCATCAGCCTACCTATCCATTTTGTCACTCGAATCACCAATTATTGAAAAAAAATTGGTGAATTACCTCAGACCAACGTTTTCCCATCAGAAAGTCATGCACCTGGAGACAATTTCACTATGTCGCACTACACACTGATACACAAACTTAATATCCCACATTACATGGTACATCTTTCTCCCTTTCATGGGATACCTCAAAATCATGACCCATATGGTTTCTCCAAAGTGCATACTTTATGGGTCCTTATCGCCTGGTAAAATCAATACCCTATTATTACCAATCCACCCTCAATATTTGATTGAATAATGCTTCGTTCGGTTCTCCTATACTTATTAGATCTTCCCTTGGCAAGAGGGATACCTCACTAGTGTCTCAATAGTTTTTGAACCCATATCGAGCGTGATAACTCTCTTATTGTGTGTGTGTGTGTGTGTATGTGTGTGTGTATATATATATAGACTATCTCCTTCCTCAATCGAAGTTCATCCTAGTTTACGCTTCCAATAGTTCTTTTACTATCCCACGGGCATATCATAATTATTACCACCTCCACTTAACCTGAACAATTATGAAAATCAAACTAACCAGGGTGCCCATACATCATATATCCCGTGCATATATGAATAAACATCATAGATGTAACATATTTCCCTGAAACTCGGCCCCACCTTATCGGTGTGGCTATACCGTAAGGTTATACTCAGTTACCCTACTAATCGCAACTTAATAATCCTTAAGGTTGTCCCACCTCTCCACTAGTGATGTAAAAATTTCCCCAGTGTTTTTGACACAACACTACCCAACTCCATTGCCCTTATATCATGTAATATCTCTCAACTCAAAGTTTTGTCTCCACATGTAAAATGATTATCATTCAAAATAAAGCCTATTTCATCTAATAACGTCTCCAAACTCTCGATGATTATTAAGATTCGTGTATGGAATGTCACCCAATTGAAATCCAACCAAGTAATTTCCCTAATGCCCTATCACTTAGCATTATTGGTTATCAAAATATTTTTTCCCAAAACACCATCACGAGACACCCAAAATCCTAACCCTAGATGTATAAATCTGAACCTCAACTCCCACATCTCTAAAGGAGTCATAGAACACTGCGCTCGCACTTTCACTAAGTCTCTAATGCTAAATCAATAACAAGATAAATACCACCTCTCGGTGACAAACCCTTTACCCCCTAAATCACATCAGTATAGTCCTTACGCACTGGGATAGAATATAACGAGGTAACTATTTTATCCAAAGTCACCATTTCAATATAATATCTATGCGACTCAACCCTCTTTCAGTTGAAATATCGTAAACATGTCCTTCCCTAGAATAGGCACACGATAGACTTACTATAGCAGCTCACTGTCGTTTAATCCATCGTTAACCCATCAATACCCAGGATCACATCAAACTCGCTTAACATCTCTCTAAATTAGAAAATCTGCAAAATATATCCCCTCTGTGTTCACACCAACTCCCCTACAGACGGAACCAAAGAGAGTCCCGCTACCCATCGTTAAATATATACACTCAATAGTGATACCAACGATACATCTACTAATCCTATCTCATGAATAAATCTAGTGTTAACCCAAATACTGTGACGTACTCGTATAAGATTCAACCTATCTCATCTGCCCATAAATAAAATTTATACTTTCAATTACCAATGTATTTGGTTGGTTAAATGGTTCCTTGACGTAATACTCATGTCTGAATTATCTCAAAACTACTGTAATTGTTGTCCCTAGTGGTCACCCGGCTCATGTCCCTTATCTCTCTATGAAAAATCTTGACGTATGTGATTTTATTATCTACGTATAAAATATCTCCCTTCATAATCCCTCTGTCTCTGTCCTTGCTAAACATATAATGGTTATCTTCTCTCTAGCACTGGTATTATCAGCTCTGATGCTACCCTGTGGTTCCTGGCTCCGCTGGCTCTGTGGAACACATTAATGACTTCGATGACCTTATCAGAATCCACCATCATTCAGTTGTAATTCTCTAGACTTAAATATTTTAAGTAAGTCTTTTTCCAGGGTAATTCTCATGTGGTGCCCCATAACACCAATACACCCTATCTCACTATGTTGTCTAGAATTTTTAAATGCTCGTGGATCCATTCACATGGAAGCATCAACGTTGACATTATAAAAGTATGGAATTGATGGCAATGTCACCAGTATTTCAAGACGAATTCCATTAAATACTAGCATATCCTACCCACAAGTCTTTCATCAAACATAAGGCCCCTATTGTCCTCCTATCCACCTTATCGGGGATGAAGTTTGCTAAACAAAAAAATGCTTACTCATACTTGGCCACTATTAATCCCTCCTGTAATATGTACAAAATTTCCTTTGCATATCTGTTTGGAAAGCTGATGAAAGGATTGGCGATCAAACCACACCTAAATTCCTTAATACTTTATAGTATATCTCTTCTCAAATGTGGTGACCAACTCCCATCACAATAATACTGCAATTACGAACTTAAAATTGCCTGAAATTTAACCCTAAGTGTCACTAAAATCCACTATATGCAAATGAATTTAGATGTTCTCCTTCCATTAACTAGCGATGACACGTCCGCACTTTTCCCAACCTCGTGCAAATGGCCCTTCTGAAAACCCCTCTGACTCCCTTTCCCATACCAAATGCACTAGGTGAGTCTGAATTTCGATAATCATTATATGTTAAAATCCATCCAATAATTATATGTAAAAATCCATTTACATAATCATTTCCCCAAAAATCATAAAGTTTAACATGTGAATCCCATCCCAAAAATAATTTTCCCAACTTTAATATGACAGAAATTGAAAGATGAATTATTTAGCAAGATAATCACTTGCCTTAACCGTTTGTAGTGTTCGTATTTGATGAACATGCTGATAAATCTCCTGGAATCCCTTCCCAAATTATTTAATCTCTTAGTGTTCTTGGGTTCTTATTCACTTTCTCACCTGAACCCTTGAGTTTCCTCTCTAATTCTCTTCATTTTTCTCTCTAACTCTTGGTAACTCTCAACTAAACCTTTAGAATATGAGAATGACCTTTTTTTTTCACCCAAACTCTCATTTTTAAGTCCTAATCAAGAAATTAACTATTCATATACCAATCAAAAGACCATAATACCTTTTTATTAACCCCAACTAGTCTAAAAAGCCCCTGAGACACAAACACAATTGTCCGTACTTAATTTTGACTATTCCAATCCATTCAGATTCAGTCGTATACTCGAAATCACCATTCGAGTCACTTATTAATATTTTCCTATCTCAACCCTCACAAATAATTCTTGATTAAGATATTAATAACTCTTGTTGTGTTTACTCACTTACGACATAATTCATTTTATTTACAATTACACACTATTAAATATACGGTCACTTAAATATTAATTCATTTCACATCCAAATAAATATTTAATAATTTCTCATGATATCTTGATTTAATTAAATTATGAGTTACTCACATAATTTAAATATCAAGTTTAATATATATAATCCAATTTAATATATAGACATATAAAAAACTACGGCGTATTGTAGAAAATGGGCTTTTTAAGAGGGGATTAACTTTGAATTTGAGAGTATGTTCTCTAAATTGCTAAGAGGGATGTTCTAGGGTTCCTTTCAAAGTTAGGAAATGGCCTCTATTTATAAGTCCAATGGGGTTCGAATTATCAGGGTCCTAAACCTCCTATCGGCATTGCCCCTTAGGCACACTACCGATAGGCAGGGTCCTGAGGGTGCCATTTAATAGTCTGGGACAGACTTTTAGGAGAAATAGTCTTCAAATGAAAATTGTTAGACATAATTGCACATAGGTAAGAACTTTGGAAAGAGTATTCGAAGCCCTTTTAGAATACATAAAACAACTCTCGGGTCTGGGAGTTGACAGAGGTCAAATGGGGCTCGAAAGCGCCCATTAGTCATTTTGACAGGAAGGGCATATAGGAAAACAGATCGCTCGTCTGAACCATGAGGTTTATTCATACATGGGGTAGACTGTTGGAAAGGGAATTCAGTTCCCTTGAAGATTTCATTTAACTTTATTTGGTTCGAACAGTTTACCAAGGTCAAACGGGGCCCAAAAATGCCCGATGACCTTTAGGAGTAAAATGGGTAGTTCGTCCGTACAGTAAGACTGATTCATATAGGGCCAAATCGTTGCGAAGGTGATTTAGATCCCTTCAATGATTCATTGAGATTCATTCAAGATGGAGAGTTTATCAGAGTGAAATGAGGCCCAAGAGCGCCCGATGGCCTGTAGATTAGTTTCTATGTTAAAATGGATCGTTCATTCATACTATAAGGCCGATTTATGCAAGGGGTAGATCATTGGAAAGAGGATTTAGAGCCTTTTGAATATTAATTTAGCTTTTTCTCGGGCGAGGAAGTTTAACGGGGCCAAATGGGGCTCAGGAGCACCTGGTAGCCTCTAAATTAGGTTTTGCTAGTAAAACGACCCATTCATTTGAACTATAAGGTCGATTTGCGCATGGGGTAGCCCATTGGAAAGGTTAATCATAGACCTTTGAATATTCATTTAGATTTCACTAAGGTGAGAATGTTCTCCATAGCCAAATGGGGCCCCGGAGCGATCGGTCGCCTTTAGATCAGTCTTTGGAGTATGACTTAGGGATTGTGGTGAACTTCTCGATATCTGGCATCTTGATCATTTATGGCAGTCTGGATTTGGGATAAAGAGACATATGGGTATACTCCATCTACTTCCTGCATATCTTGCCATGTTCAAACTTCTCTGATAGTAGTTTGAGGTCTTCGTTGACCTTGTTCAATTTCTTCTCTTTGGGATCCACTGGAAGTGGCACGTTAGCCGTTGGTTGGGCATGGTTTGTGAGAGTGAGCTTTTGTTCAAACAAAAAAATTATTTAATTAAACTCAATTTTTCTATTAAATCCTAAAACATGCTTCTAGGTGTGATTGAAGACAATATGATCATGAAAGAACATTCAATCACAAACAAAACACAAATGAGGAAAAATCCCCCAAAGGGGCAAAACCTTTTTTATTTTCATCGTAATTTGTAAAGAATGGTTTACACTAATTATACTTAAAATATGAGTAACATACGAAATACCCTTAGGTGTCGGTTCCGATGTCGTCTGCTGGAATCTCCCGCAAGAACTCCAGATGGGCAGCAATGGAAAAGAGTCGGCTTCTCCTCAAGTTACTCTAGATGAGTAAAAACAATCCTTGGAAGGTTTAAAGATTCACACACATATATGGGAATGGTTTTGTGAATACAAAAGGCATGATGCCTCAAAAACTTGAAGTCTATTTTCTGGGTTGTAAATCGCAGAAACGTGTACGAAAAAGACTTGAAAAAATGTGTAATGAGTGCAGATATTTATACGAAAATCGAGGCAGCGCCATCGCTCGAACGAGACCACATGTCGTTCGAATGAGATCGCGCGACATGCTCATGTCATTTGAATGACAGAGCAATGTCATTCGAACGAGCTTGATGACCAAAAAATTCCGCTTCTACAGTTAGAAATTTTTTGTTTTTGTATTAAAAATAAATCAGATTTCGAAAAATATTTTCTAAAAAATTTCCAAATATTTATGCGAATATTAACAACTCCAATAAACCATTTTACCAATAACGCATCGTGGAGTAGTGGGAATGGTTGAGCAGCACGTCGCATGTAGCATGATGCACGTGTGAAGATGGTGGATGCATGGATTCGGATCAAGGCCATCGTGGATGATTTTGTTGACGTTTCGAATATAGCGGTATTAGACATACATACTGTGATCTAGGACAAATAGAAAATTCCTAGATTCTACCCGGACATTTATAAAATTATGTCCTTACAAATCTCCCCCAGTGTCTATGTCGGTACATACATAAAAAATCCGAATTATGCTATCTCCATAAAGAAAATGACATATAAGATAATATCCCCATTAAACCCTCAAACTGAGAATACATACTGTCATTTCGTCAACCAAACTTCAACATCTTCATATCTTCAACTTTTCTCATCAGGGTGTGTAATCCTATAATCATAAATTTTATACCTACACACATGAGATAAAGCAGATACCCGTGACACGCAATAGTTTGAAATATAATGATATGAAAAAATCGAATCAATTAATCTTAAGAAAATCATTGATAAATCAACAAAACAATTCTCCCCCATAATTCATTCTCCCCCTTTTTATGATGTCCCTAAATAGACAGATATGAGAAGCAGAAATAAATGCAAATGGAGAATGCCACAAGGTAATAAAATTTCTATTTTTTAAATTTTTCAAAAATGTTCACACAAGATATACAACAAAGAATCACATCATGAAAGAACACAAAAACACCTAAGTCGATGATAGCGAAAATGTAGGGGTGTGAGCAAATTCGATAGAAAAATCAACGCATACAAACATAACATATGTGCACGATGAATATCGGATATTTCTAACAAATGAGCTCAACATCTTCCTTAGGTATAAAAAAATGGAATTATAAGAAATTGTTTCAATCAAATTAGCAAATCAAAGCTCAAAGTGATTTCCACACCAATAACGTCCAAAACTATTTAATAATTTTTCAGGACTTTCAAGGAAGTGTAAACCCGTATAAATTCTCCAACCAAACTCCCTCAGATTTATATTTTGATTAGAGTTGATCTAAATTCTTAAACATTGGAAAATTGATAATGAAACCTAATGGACCATATTCTGCATGTATTTCTTTTTATTGCCTCTAAATTTTTTTGGGCTCTTTTAACCTTTGTGGACCCCGGATAATAAAATTCCTCAATTTTTTAGGTTCAATATAATGGCAGCTTAATTGCAAAGGATGGATGAGTACCTTTCGTATCCCTTCACCATTGATAAAATACCACACAATCTCACCAACTGGTTTTTACATGCATTCCAATCTTGTTAAGTTTTATCGCATATGGGTCGATGTATAGACATAATTGAGATGGAAACACTCCGAGTCAATAAGTGATAAACAAATACAATAATCAAATAAAGATGTTCATGTGTTCAATAAAGGAGATAAGGAGCCAAACACGTAGAAATATATCACTAATTACATCTCAAAGACTTCAAACAATTTAAAGCACATGGATGAAATGATTTAGCGTCTCAAATCACTATCAAATAGTCATGTGAAATATGGAAATGGAAGTTGTGACTTGGCTATCTCAAATGCTCATGCATAAGAGGTGTAAACAAAATACAAAAATCTTTTTGTTCTTTTCTAAAATCTTTTTTCATTTTTTGATAAAAATATACAAAGTAAAAAAATAATAATACAAATTATGCAAACTAGCAATAGGAATCATATGATATGATCATGACAATGCACCATACCTAGACACGGACCATCCCCTCAGTCAACTGTGCAAATCCCTAAATACTTCCTAAGAATCTCGAATATAAGGGCATCTAAAGGTTTTGTGAAAATTTCGGCTAACTGAAGGTCAGTGGGTACGAAACTCAGGGATACGACTTTCTCCTCAACTAACTGGTGTATAAAGTGCTTGCGTATCCTGTTGTGTTTTGTGCACGTATGTTGGACCGGATTACGATATATGTGTATCGCGCTCATGTTATCATAGGAGATGTTCATGGTGTTCTGTGAAATCCCATAATCCTCCAATATTTTCTTTATCCACAAGAGTTTTGTGCAACAACTCCCGGCAACGATGTACTCAGCCACAGCAGTGGACAAAGAGATGGAGTTTTGCTTCTTGCTCAGCCAGGAGATAAGAGGAGAACCAAAGTAGAAACACCCACCAGAAGTGCTCCTACAAACATCTACATCCCCGGCCCAATCGACATCCGAATAGGCGGACAGACAGTCATCAGTATCAAAGGAATACTAAATACCATAGCAGAGAGTCCCACTCATATATTTGATGATACGTTTTAGAGAGAGTAAGTGTGACTCTTTCAGGGACGCCTGATATCGTGAACAAACTACAACACTAAAGGCTATGTCGGGGTAACTGACAGTCAAGTAGAGAAGACTACCTATCAAACTTCGATACAAGGTTTGCTCTACGTCCTTGCCTGAAGTGTCCTTACTAAGCTTGATAGAAGTACCCATAGGTGTACGTGCATGCTTAGTGGAGTCTAAACCAAATTTCTTCACTAGGTCTTTAGCCTACATGGATTAGGAGATGAACATCCTATCCTCTAGCTGACGAACCTGGAGACAAAGGAAGAAAGTAATCTCACTTACCATGCTCATCTCAAACTCACTTTTCATCTCCTCCTCAAAGTGGTGATCATGCTGGGAGCACGTGGATCCAAAGACTATGTCATCCATATAGACCTGGGCAATTAAAATAGCACAGTTATCTCTCCCGATGAACGTCATATCAACTCCCCCTCTCTTGAAGCCACGGGCTAAGAGATAGGAAGTAAGCCTCTCATACCAAGAATGGGGTGCTTACTTTAAACCATACAAGGCTTTCCTCAGATAGTAGATGTGCTTCGAGTGCTTAGGGTCTTCAAACCCTTTTTGTTGTTCCACGTAAACCTCCTCCTCTAGAATTCCATTAGAAAGTCACTCTTGGCATCCATCTGATATAGCTTGAAGCGCAGATGATAAGCTATGGAGAGTAGTAAGCGGATAGACTCAAGCCACGCAATAGGAGAAAATGCCTCCACAAAGTCTACACCATTTATTTGTGTGTATCCTTCAGTGACTAACCTAGCTTTGTTTCTGATTATGGTACCATTTTTATTCATTTTATGCTTGAAAATCCATATGGTACCTATCACATTCATCTCACTAGGTCAGGGGACAAGTTCCCATACATTGTTCTTTTAAACATAAGCAACTTATCCTGCATAGCAGATATCCAGTGTCCATCCTTGAGTGCTTCTTTGTGATTCTTGGGCTCAACTTTAGATTTGTAGTAGACATGGCTAACAACATTCTCTAGCTGAGCACGAGTCTTGACCCCTAAAGTGGGATCGCCAATAATGGCGGAAGGATCATGGCTCTTGCGAACCCAAGCAGGTGTGTCCCCTAGAACAGGAGTAAGGTCCACCTTGGATGTCGGAGACACAGTGGGATCATCAAAAAGGAGTGTTTCATTCACACTCAAATGAGTGGAGTCAACAGATGTTGATGGTTCGTCATCTTGCACAGTAACGTTTATTGACTTCATCACTTTAGAGCTCTTCAGGTTAAAAACTCGGTACGCTCTACTATTTGATAAATATCCTATCAATATTCCCTCGTCGCTTCGGGAGTCAAACTTTCTTAATTTCTCTCTATACCGTAGGATATAGCATTTACTCCCAAAGACACAGAAATATGCAAGGTTGGGCTTCTTTCCAGTCCATAATTCATAGGGCATTTTAAGTGTATGTGGACGAAGGTAAACCCTATTCACTGTATGACATACAGTAGACACCACCTCTGCCCAAAATCTCTTAGTAATTTTAGGACCTATAAGCATAGATCTATCCATTTCTTGAATCGTCCTATTCTTTCTCTCAACAATCCCATTTTGTTGAGGAGTCTTCACAACAGAAAACTCATGTTTGATTCCAAGGCTATCATAGTAAAGATCTATTTTTTTCTTCGTAAATTCAGTGTCGTTGTCACTACGCATTCTATTGATAGTGACACCGTGTTGGTTTTGTAGGACACGGCACTTGGTCATTAAAAACTTAACAACATCGGATTTCTCTCTCAGAATACCTACAATTGAATATCTGGAGAATCATCTACCATCACCAGGATGTACCTCTTACCACCCAGACTCTCTGTACGAGTAGGACCCATGAGTTCCATGTTTATCAACTCAAGTACTCATGAAGTAGTAATGGAATTCAACTTCCTGTGAGGGCTACGGGTTTTCTTTCCCAACTGACAGGGTTCATAAATCGTGAAAGTTGGATTTCCAAGTGTTGGTAAGCCACGTACTAGATCCTTTTTAGCTAATCGCGTCAAATCTCTAAAGTTCACATGACCTAGACGTTGGTGCCATAGATCCATAGGAGCGATTGTGGCATTGTTACAAACAAGTGAGGATTTGGCCACAGTCCCATAGTTGTTATCCTCTGTCCTCACCCCTTGCACTAAAAGTTTACCGGCTTGATTATAGACATTACATATGTCCCGGTCAAACTTTATGGCAAAGTCAGCATCGCAAAGCTGGCTAATGCAGAGAAGGTTTTCTTTCAAACCTTTGACTTACAAAAAATTCTCTAGCTTTGGAAATCCTAGTAACTTTACTGTAACTCGTCCTACCATGCAAGCCTTGCTCCCGTCTTTAAAGGTGACTCTACCTTCCTTATAATCCTCTAGGTAGGTAAAAAATGAGACATCAACGGTCATATGTCTGGAGCACTCACTATCGAAATACCACTATGAGGTATTATGGGATTTGAGAGCGACATGAACAATAAGGGCCTTTTCATATTTCTTAGGTACCCAAGAAGTGGTAACCTTTTGTTTACCCTTGTTATTGTTGGTTTTAGCCGGGATGCGGGAAGCATTCACTGATGATAAAGAATATATCGAAATTCTTCTATCAAACTCTGTGATGTGGTGGATAAAAACTCAACACGCTCTCTCAGACTGGTAAAATCATCAGTACGATGTGGTAGAGCATAAGTACATGAAGTCCGACCCAAACTATAGCAATACTCTCTCAGGTGGCCTTTTCTTTTGCAGTACGTATAGAAGAACACAGTCTTAGGAGAACCTTGGTTTGCTTTTCTTGGTCGAACTCTCCTTCATGGTTTTTGATGATGGCCATGTGGATTTGTAGTAAACTCAAGAACTAGTCCAGGTGTTATTTGGGACGTGTAGGCACCATCAAAACCTATTCCCTGCCAATCACGAAAACTTAAAGCAGGACTGAGGAGAATCTTTCCCATCTTTCTAGATATGTCCTCGAATTGAACCTTGAATTCCCGTGCTCTCTAAAGATCATGAGTAAGCTGGGCTTCAAGTTTCTTCCGAGTCTCTAGGGAGGAATGGATCTCACTCGTAATACTATCCACTTGATTAGTCAAGTCCCCTTTCTCTTTCTCAAAACAACTTTCTCTCTCTCTCCAAACAGTCCCTCTTTTTCTCTAAATTGACTTTCGCTCTCAACACAGACAGACTCTCTCTATCTCTCTCTCAAGGTAGTGCAGGTGGAGGACTATCTCTATCTCTTTCTCTCTCTCTCTCTCTCTCTCGCTCGCGCGCGCGCGCGCTCTCTCGCTCTCTCCCCCTTCTCCTAAATCTTCCTCTAAAGCAGTGATCCTAATAACTAAAGCTTTGTTACGCTTTTTGGTTTTAAATGACTCAGTATATAACTCAGCGTAGGGGCATTGAAGATTGTTATCACTCTCACTTGCAACTTCCTCCCCTCACTCACTTCGTTCTCACTATCAAGTTGTCCCTGTGAAGTAGCATCCTCATCGTCGTGAGGAGCACTAGATTTACTCACATGACTAGCCATGAATGCGGTGAAGTTACACTCATGCAATGACTCATCTTCAGAGTCCACCGACTCGACCTCACTGTCGTCACTAAGGGTAGCATTATAGACACCTTTGCCTTTTTCTTTGGCAAGTCTGTTCAGCCTAGTAGCACACTCAACCCTTACCGTCACACTCATAACATCTCTCACCTTCTTTCTTAGGATGGTCTTTAAAATATTTTTCATTTTTCTTTTCAAACTTATTTTTCTCAAAGTTCTTTTTATCTTTGAAATTTCCATTTTTCTTCTTGATTTTTTTTGCAAACAGGGCCAAATCATCTAAATCAAGGTCACACTCGGAATCAGACGTTTCTATCTCCCTTTTTCTAGATGACTCTACTATCTTTCTTGTCGACCCCTCACTCTTCCTATCCTGGGCATTAAGTGAAATTCCCTTATCGTTAGGTTTGACAGATTTAGAAAACATATCAATTTCATACTTTTGTAAGTCTCCTACTAATTCCTCTAATTTAAGCGTGTTAAAATTACCCATAGAATTTAACACAATGACTTTAGGGGTAAAATGCTTAGGTAGTGATCTTAGAATCTTTTTAACAACTCTAGCATTAGGAATGTGTTCACCAAGATTAAATCTAGTATTACAATATCAGATAATATAGCATAGAATTCATCAAAACATTGAGATTCGAGCATGATGATAGTTTCAAATTGAGTTATTAAGTTTTGAAATTTTGATTCTTTCACGGCATTATTTCCTTCAAGGGTAAGTTATAAAAATCCCATGCCTCTTTTGATGTGGTACACGTCATTATCCATTTGGAACTCGTCTGGAGTGGCGGATCCAGAAATAGCACTAAGACCCTTACAGTTAAAAGCAGACCATTTAAATTTATCTTCAGTCCATGCAATCACAAATTTTAAATTTGTTACGTTGTCAATAGTGATGGAGGGAGGTGTCCACCCTCTTTCAACCAAAACCCAAACTCTTTCATCTATGGCTTTTAGAGTAGATTTCATAAGGGCTTTATAGTAAGCATAATTTGTCCCATCAAAAACTGGCATTTTATTATATAATTTCTCCATTTTGAACATGGCCTTTTTCAAAAATCAATTTTTTAGAAACTTGATATCTTTAGAAAAATTTTGTGTAAAATTACACGGTATAATTGTGTAATTGGCTCTAATACCAATTTAAGAGTGCGCTTTTGTTCAAACAAAGAAATTATTTAATTAAACTCAGTTTTTCCATTAAATCCTAAACATGCATCTAGGTGTGATTGAGGACAATATGATCATGCAAGAACATTCAATCACAAATAAACACACAAATGAGGAAAAATCCCCCAAAGGGGCAAAACCTTTTTTATTTTCACTATAATTTGAAAGAACAGTTTTCATGGATTATACAGAAAATATGAGTGACATACGAAATACCCTTAGGTGTCGGTTCCTATGGTGTCGGCCAAAATCTTCCGCAAAAACACCAGATGGGCAGCAATGGAAAAGAGTTAGCTTCTCCACAAGTTACTCTAGATGACTAAAAATGATCCTTTGAGGGTTTAAAGATTCACACGCATATATGGGAATGGTTTTGTGAATCAAAAAGGCATGAAAACTTAAAAACTTGAAGTCAATTTTCTGGGTTGTAAATTGTAGAAACGTGTACGAAAAAGACTTGAAAAAACGTGCAAAATGGGTACAGATATTTATACAAAAATCGAGGGAGTACCGTCGCTCGAACGACATATGCATGTTGCTCGAATGAGACCATGTGTTGCTTGAACAAGATCGCGCGACATGCTCATGTCATCTGAACGATAGAGCGATGCCGTTCTAACGAGCTCGAGTAACAAAAAAGTTCGCTTCTACACTTAGAAAAAAATTTGCTTTTGTATTAAAGTAAATCAGACTTCGAAAAATATTTTCTAAAAAATTCCAAAATATTTTCTAAAAAATTCCAAAATATTTATGCGAATATTAACAACTCCAATAAACCACTTTACCAATAACGCGTCGTGGAGTAGTGGGAACGATTGAGTAGTACGTCGCATGTAGCATGATGCACGTGTGAAGATGGTGGATGCATGAATTCGGATCAAGGTTATCGTGAATGATCGTGTTGACATTTCGAATGTAGCGGTATCAGATATACATACTTTGATCTAGGAAAAATAGAAATTTCCTAGATTCTACCCCAAACATTTATAAAATTATCTCCTTACAGTTTGGAAGAGGGAGTTGAGTTGGCGATGTCCCAGTGGCAGGAGTGGCACGCAAAGCATGCTAGTTGTCTTTTCGGACCCAAACAGACATGGGAGCGGGTGGACCTATGGCACGAGGGGAGAGAACCTCGGGTTCTTCAGTAATCTGGTCCCGGTGATGCGACATTTCATAGACCTCATTTTGAAGGTTATCAATCTTAGCACTAAGAGTGTATCAGAGGATAATCAAATTGGGATGTACATTTAGTGCATGGTTAGTCTTATCCATGAAGAGATCGTAAAGGTAAATACCAAACTCGAATGAAGTAGCAGAAAAGCCGACGGGGCTTCGGGGAGGTTTGACGAAAGACTGAAGCCAATAGGGAGCCGGGCCAAAAATGGGTATGCAATCGACTTGAGAGGCAAAATGGTTCAAAATTATTTTTTTAAAATGAAGGGAGAAAAAAATTGGTATTTTGGAAGGAGGAAATAAAAGTTTTTTGGTATTTTTTTATTTTTGAAAAAAGGAGAGGAATCTCAATATGATTATTATCAATGCTATTATAAGGTTTTCACTTGTCTTAGGTTTGCCTAAATGCAAAAAAAATGTCGGATAGGATCGAGCCTAGGAAAATAGGGTTTGAAAATATGTAAGACACAATTTGTCTTATTTTTGGGCTCACGAATAGGGCCATATTTTTAAAAGGGTGAAATAGCGCAAAAATTCGGGCAGTACACCAACTCGAAATTTTGGCAAAGTTTCGCATGGTAATAAAAAAACTAAATATGAGTGTCCTGGGTTTTACACCTATACGAGGTTTATGCACTTGTTGGGTTAGTGGAAGGGTTTCCCCTTTTGGCATAACATCCATGATATACCTCTTACCTATAAGGGCAATCATTAATTGACACATGTGGACAAGCCATTTCATATACCTAAGTGCACGTGAATTGCCTCACCATATACCTTATGGGTATAGTATGTGTGAGAGAAAATTCAATATACTCAACGTATGTGAATGAGTTACTTGCTATATTCCTCTCGTCATGAGTTCGGTCAAGCGGTAAAATGAGAGGGGGACCGTTTGATATACATCGAAGGTACGAGGCCAATAGAAGGTGAGAATTGTATTGCTTTGGCTAACTGCATCCCGCAGGGCCAACGCCCATCACAAAGTGACCCCTCATTATAAGGCAAAAATTTTGGTAAGTATTTCCATGCTCTTGGTGATGTAGTGTGCAAAAATGCATGAGTATTAATTAAAAAATTATGGAAAGAAAGTATTTTTTATTGGCATGATGAGTAATGGGAGTATTATACTAATGAGGGACCATATATGTGTATTATAGAAAGTAAATCTTTCATGGAGACTATACTATTCATAGTTATATGTGAGTAAGATAGTGACAAGGGAATATATGCAAGTGAGTGTGTGTGGTAGTGAGCCTAATCTTGGATCAAAGTGAGCATGGAGATATATACAAGCGTGGGAAGTGTGGGTGTGTGCTAGTGAAACCTAAGCAAGGATATTATAAGTGTTGTGTGAAGCATTTGAGTTGAAAGTGAAGCTAAGTGTAAGTGTGTGAAGTGTACATAGAGAGTACATACAAGTGTGTGAAGTTTACAAGTGGGTGAAAAGTGATATATACATGAAGAAGATATACACAAAAGTAGATAGAGGAGTAGATGCATACACACATGCAAAAAAGAATAATGCCAATGGAGAAATTAAGTCTAGTCCTCTTAAAATTTCCCCAGCGAAATCGCCACAATGGCCATCCCCGAGGGGGTCTAAGGAGGCCTTTCCCCTTACTGGCATGTGTGCGGGATTGCACCCTTTCTCAGGGCACTCAACCATCGTCAATGCGGGGTAACATGAAAAGATGGAGTAGCCAGCCTATTTTCCACAAAATATGCAAAATAAATGTTGTCGCCTCCAGAAAATGGCCTCAAAAATAATAAAAATTCTTGAAAAACTAAGTAGTTCAAATGTTTGGGGACTATGTTACGGAATGAGAAGGTTTTAGACACCCAGACCTCCCTTTCAATCTCTCATGGGCATGCGTTAATCTTTTCTTATTAAACTCCATGAACTGTGTTCTTACGCGCATATCATATATGGAGAATGGAATCACTCAACTCTCATCATGGAAGAGGATGTAGTGAGTTCATCCTTAGGAGTATTCCCAAAATAATAATTAAAAATGTAATGTAAGTGTTTTCTGATTCACAAGTCGTTATAGAAGAACGAATTTATACATCAGACAAGACACTAGCATACAAGCATATAAAATCCATTAAGAATATATAATAAAACAAGGTAACAAATTTGTATGTGGGAGGACTCAAGTCTAAGGATTCATCAAAGACGCCTATGTAGCCCAGAGGGCATCAAAGTCTATGTAGTTCGAAGATAACATAGGTTGGGGTTAAACCCATAAATCCATATGGGGGATTTCTCTCGTAGAGATAAACATGCTTTAAGTGTGAGGATGTGTAATGAGAATCCCTCTTTTGGAAATTATAGGTAAACCCTCTTTTTCTTGTGTATGAGTTTTTTTAGAAAATAAAGTATGTGAAAGCACTAACAATAAAGGTTTGAGATTAACGTAAGTGATATAATGAAATAAAGAACTAAATTAGAAACAAATAAAATACTATTAAAATAAGAGAATATAAAACACAAGTGGAGAATTGGACCTCTGATTAGGCATAAATTTTTTCGAAATTACCCCCTTAATTTAGAGGCTTTTATTACCTCGGATAACATAAAATGGATTAAGCTATCTCATAATTTTGCTAACGATTTCGTCTAACAAGTATCCCGAGTTTGGTGTATTTCTTGTCAATTTTACAGGTATTTAATGCATGAAAGAAAGAAAGAAATCGGAAGAAGCAGGAGAAAAGAAAGAGGATGAATCAAAAAGGGCAAAAGCATAATTTCCACCAGAAATCCGATTGAGGACCCAAAATAAAATTCGAAGATCTCACATTTATCAGAGCATAGGAAGAAACGTAGTCCCATTCTCAGTTCGAGATCAGAAATTATAAAGACCTGAAGATGCGAAAAAATCATGAGATTTTGAAGAGAAACTGAAAGAAAAGCTAGAAAGGCAAGTTCAAGGGCATTTTTGTAATTATGTAGCCCAATCCCTGAGATGGGGCCTACTAGAAAGTTGAATATCTCGAAACAACGATAACACTGGAAGAGATGGCACCCAAATTCGAGCTACGGTGAAAGACTTATGATCCCTTGAAGTTGAAGAAAAATCCAAGGAAGAAAAGAAGAAAGCTTGAAAATTTTCTAAGTGTTGGAAAGGAAGAAAAGAAGGGCCAAACCAGCGAATTCTCGAGAACCACACTGGGAACCGATTTGGGGGCGAACCGATTCGGGGTACCTGCGAACCGGTTCAAGGTGTCTGATGCGCGAATTTTCCCCTTAACGTTGGTTGGTCCAAAGAGTCCTATCATGTTACAACTTCTTCTAAAACGTACATGTATCATTGTATTAGCTTAAAAAACATAGTTTTGAATAGTTTTTGAGAGAGAGACAAGTAAGAGAATACTTTAGGAACAGAGTTTTGATTTGGTGATACAAGATTGATTATTTTAGAGTTTGATCTCAAGTTTTAATCCAAGTTTCGTTCTCTCTATTATTGTTTTGCATGTTATTCTTCTTGCACGATTCAGTTTTTTTTCTAAGTTCATAATAATTCTTTGCATGTTTCAATACACTTCCATCATGATTTCTTTCACATGCAACATAATTAATTCATGCACAATTAGGTTCAACATGTTCGGTTAGATTTATTTTAGGGTTGGGACGCATGAACTCAACCCAATGTGATAGTTGCATGTGTATAACATTAATCCTCTAAATTTAAGGATTTATTATGACCGTATTGCTTGGCGAACACAACTATTGTAGATCCTTGGGTCTCGTTTGCTTCAGAGTAATCGGGATACTTTATAATGCAATGCAAGTGTTTCTATCGTGTTACCGCTTTACTCGTCCTCTGATTACGTATGGTGCGCGCTTAAACCTCATATAAGTAATGTTTGGGAGCACTAAAGTCTGGGTCTGATTTACCACTTAAATTTACGATTAGTTTTATACCAACAATACACTAGGGTTGAGGGATTATTTTCCCGGCCTGTTTTTCTCATTATATAGTTCAAGTTTTAGTTCAATCATCATCAGTCTGTTAGGTAATTTAGAGTAATTGCATCACATTCATTCCTAATTTCATTAATTTATCATTTTCATAATCGCATCTAGTTGTAGTTCTTTCACCATTCAAATCATCTTTTCGTTCTTCTTATAGTTGAAGTTAGGTTGACCGTCTGTCCTTCTTTTGTCACGATTTTATCATCCTATTTTCCTGTAAAGACAATCCTGACTTACCGAGTTTATTACTAACGCGACGGTCTTGCACTTGAGCCCAGAGAGTACGCACTTTAGAGACACATTCTTAGTCGCGTCAAGTTTTTGGCACCATTGTCGGGGAATTAGGTAGATGTAGGTTAGATTCCGTTAATATAAAACTTCGACCAAAAATAAAATAAATAAAATCAAAATAAATCAAAAAAGATACTTCATCTCTCAAAATCCTGTTAATGCAAAATCCTGAACTCACTCTAACTCCCCAAAATACTCCAACCAGCATTCACAAAAACCCGATAGTTGAGTACGACCCCGATAGCCCTCACACTCCAAATGCTTCTCAATTCTGGGTTCCACCTCCCACACCTCAACACTCAATTGAAAGTTACACTTCGACATCCCTCTTAGGACACACCATAGAGCACGTTGTGAGCATACCAAGTGAGGATACAAAGTCATCAAGTGAGAGAGCCATGTAACAACATGGTAGTGTAGCCGCAGGTGAGAAAGAGGTCCCGTATCTCTCTTTGAGAGAAATCTTATATCTCGAGCGAACAGTCACTCCGGGATACATTTTACTCCCGTATAATGCAGGGCAATTTTGCTTTAGGAATGGGATGATCCAGATACTTCCCAACTACCATGGAATGGATTCAAAAAATCTATATCTCCACATCTGGGAATTTGAGGAGGCGTCCGAGACCCTCAGGGATCAAACTTGCACAAAAGATGTGATACGCCTCAAACTCTTCCCATTCTCGCTAAAGGATAAGGCTAAGACCTGGCTATGGTCTTTACCTCCAAAGTCGATTGCATCATGGAACGACTTACAATCTAAATTCCTTGAGAAATTCTTTCCTCCACGTCGAACGAACTCCATCAAGGCTCAAATTCAAACCTTTCGAAAATCAGAAAATGAGTCATTTGATCGATGTTACGAGCATTTTAACAAGTTAATCACTTCATGACCTCATCATGTATTTGATAAATTGAAAATCATCTCACTCCTACATAATGGGCTGAATATAAATTCCAAATAACAATTTGAAACCATGTGTGATGGTCTATTTGTTGACCTAGACACAAATGATGATGAGCTTCACTTGAGGTATGTCGCGGAGACTACTCAAGCATGGGATACATATGACCCTAGTGCTCATAATCGAATGCGCCAAGTGACCACCACTCCATCGGCGACCGTCCTATTTCACGTAGAAAAGGATGCGATGACGGCCAGTCGAGTCTATTTACTTGAGAAAGGAATGCGAGAAGTACTTGACATATGTGCATGAGGACCAGCCGTCCTATTTCAATAGAGGAATGTTCGATGATACCCGCCTACAAAGTTATGCTTCAAGAGCAAGTGAGTGGTATAGGAGGATTTGAGGGTAATTTTGGTGCACCGCACTGGAATTCTTACAACCCTTCATGGAAAAACCATCCTGGTTTTAGCTATGAGAAATAAAATGCTATGTTGAATCCTAATTCACATGTTGCCACTCCCCCACCATCACACTTTCGATAAGCACCTCACATGCAGGGACATGTGCAAGCACCACCACCTCCAGGGCCATATATCACTCCACCGCGGATAAGTCTCGAGGATATGATAAACCAATTTATCAATGCCCAAAATGAAACCACGGCTAGACATGAGTGCATGTTCAATGATATAAATGAAACTATTTCAAAGATGCAATCATCGTTGAGTATCCAAGAGAAGGGAAAGTTTCCTGCCGAGGGCCAAAGACCTCCCCAAGGTCTAGTGTTAGCTCCACCTCTACAGAACATCAGGAGCAATGTCAAGTTGTGACCACTCTTCGAAGTGGGAGAGTTATTGATTTATTTCCTCCTCCACATGACGTAACCAAAGACAATGAGATTTCACCCGGCATGAAAGAGGTCGAAGATGTCCCCTTGAAAGAGAGTGATAAAAAAGATATTAGTGATCCCGAGGTAGTAGTGAAACCACCCTCTGCAGCACCATTTTCTCAATGACTAGACGTGCTAAAGAAACCCACGTGATTAAGTGCTAGATGTGTTAAAGAAAGTAAAGTTAAATCTACCTTTACTCGATGCCATCAAGCAGATTCCAGCTTATGCAAAAGTCGTGAAGGACTTATTAACAGCGAAGAGCAAGCTGAAGGTAAAGAAAAATGTATTTGTAGCACAGAACGTGATCTCCATTCTACTTAATGATCTCCCTCCAAAATTCAAAGATCTCGGTGCACCCACCATTTCTTGCATCATTGGAGAAAATAAAATTGAAAAATCCTTACTTGACTTGGGAGAAAGTGTCAATATTCTCCCTTACGCCATCTATAGGCAACTTGATCTGGGCGACCTCAATCCCGCAAAGATCACTCTCTAATTGGCGGATCGAACCGTGAAAATCCCAAGAGATATAGTTGAGGACGTGATCATCCAAGTTGACACTTTCTAATTTTCGATAGATTTTATCATTTGGGGCACGGAGCCCTCCTTATTTTTGAGTAATCATGTTCCCATTATTCTCGGGTGCCCATTCTTAGCTACGGCTAACGCAATAATCAATACTCGAAATGGGAAGATACAGCTCACCTTTGGGAATATGACCTTAGAGACTAACATCTTCCATATAGCCCAACATATAGGGGAAGAATATGATCTTCACGCGGTGAGCTTAATCGACGAGATCATAGAGGAGTACTTTGAGGAAAAATATTATGGAGATGCCCTAGGGACCTGCTTAGAGTGACGGAGTGTATACTGAATTCGAGAAGGAATTTGAGGAGTTGAGAGAATTACTTGATGAGAGAGCGTCAGACGAGGACGCGAGAAATGTAAGTTGGGTTTCTCGATTCGAGGAGTTACCGTCGAGGGAGGCACTCATGCTTCCCTCCAGCGATAAATTTCCAACCGTCGAATTGAAGAAACATCCCTCCCATGTTAAATATGAATATTTAGGAAAGGACGAGACATTTCCTGTTGTTGTCTCTTCTATCCTAGATGAAGAGTAGGACCAAAGTGCTATTGGTTGGTGTATTACTAATTTGAAGGGGATAAGTCCTTCGATTTGCACCCACAAGATCCACCTCAAAGAGGATGTAAAGCCCTCTAGATAAATGCAAATAAGGATAAACCCCAATATGAAAGAAGTGGTGAGAACCGAAATCATTAAGTTATTGGATGTCAGGATCATCTACCCAATCTCGGATAGCAAGTGGGTAAGCCCTATTCAAGTTGTCCCGAAGAAGTTGGGCATGACAGTGATTGAAAATGCTAAGGAAGAGCTAGTTCCCCAACGAACAACTATCGGGAGGCGCATTTACATTGATTATCGAAAACTCAATGCCGGAACTAGGAAAGACCATTTCCCTTTGCCATTTATTGATCAGATGCTCGAGAGAGTAGCGGACCACCCTTACTACTACTTCCTTGATGGTTATTTCGGATATAACCAAATTGAGGTAGATATACTTGACTAGGATAAAACGACCTTCACTTACCCCTTTGGTACGGTTGCTTACAAACGTATGCCATTCGGCATGTCTAATGCACCCGCGACCTTTCAAAGGTGCATGTTGGGTTTATTTAGTGTAATACCCCGTATTTTCTGTGATATTTATTTTTGGGATTAATTAAATTAAATGCGTATTAATTGGTAATTAATCCGGGTTAAAATACTAGCGAGATGCGAGTTGGTATTTAATTATATGTGCATATGATTATATAAGAATCAGGAATTATGAAATTTGTCGTGAGATTTATATACGGCAATTTGGGAATTTTGTTGAGACGCGTGGGACCGCCGCGTCATGGTATATTATTTTAATTATAAAAGTGATTTTTAATTCTATTATCCGTATGGTCGTTTTGAGTGCGCCAATGCGTCCGGAAGGGTCGAGATAGTCAGAAAACACTAGCCGGGGGTTTAGTTTGGGTCCCGGGGTATTTTTAGGCCATACCGGCAACATATAGGGGCAGTTTGGTAATTTTGCATTTTTGAGAATTAAAAGTGACGAAAATTGGTTAATTACATCTGATGTGGATTTGATCCACTAAGACACTAACCAACCCATGATAACCCAATAGGCTACGTAGGTTATTAGAAGTTAGGTTTCTAAGTTTTTCCAAAAATAAACCCTACCCACCATAGCCATTGGAGAAGAAGAGCTTGTTGAGAGAGAGAGAGAAGGAATTCTGCAGAAATAAAAAACTCCACCAAATCAACATCAAATTCAGAGACACTCAAGGAAAGTGGTTTATTATCATTTAATTTCAGAGAATGCCCTTTCCATGTGTAGGAATTTAATAAAATTAAATTGTTCTTAGTGAAATATGAAAACCCATGTATTTTGGAGTTTAGAACTTGAAATCTTGAGGAGAATTGCATGTAGAATGGTAGGTAGATGATTATACTGTTAATATTAGTTATTGGATGAAATTAAAATGGATTTAATTGGATAAATTAAGGATCTAAAAGTTTTAGGGTTCATGTTCTTGAAAAAAATTGGGGAAAGTGTAGAGACTTGTGATTTAATGATGTTTAGGACGAATTAATTCCTTAAAACATGTTAGGAGATGACTTTAATATGTTTAAGATGAATTAGAGACCCTAAAACGTTGTTGGGATGAACTTTGGAAGAGGTTTGAGGTGTTAAAATGGATGAAAAACGAGATTGGAGAAAATCTGGGCCGAAACTGGTCCCTCGTTAGAAGACCTCTCCAAGTCGTTCGAACGAGCTCGTTCGAACGAGCTTCTAATGAGTTGACCAGTCGCTTATAACGAAAGGGAATTTCGTTCGATAACTTCATTCGAACGAGATCTCGTTAGAAGGTACAGTTCGTTCGAACGAACTGTAATCTCGTTCGAACAGCCTCGTTCGAACGAGACTTCTAACGAGCTGGCAGTTTAGGCCTTTTTGGCCTGTTTTGATTTTGGGAGTCCCGTAAACTTGTTCGAGGATAGAGATTGAGGTGACCCCGAAAATGCGGGTCGGTGCGCAAAGACTTTATGTGCGGAAGTAAACTATTGTTTGAGTAAACACCTTAAACCTACGAGTTTATATGAATGATGCCAAGGAGGACCAAATTAAACTTTTACTTAATTTGATTAACTTTTATGAAAATAGTTTTAATTTTCAAAGTTAATTAAAGTCCAAAACAGATTCAATTTTTAGGCGAGTTTCTAATTATTAAGTCCTACCTTTTCGTGTGAGGTGAAATGCAAGAAATGTACAACGCACGGTATTTATTTAACGTCGCAAAAACCCTTCCCCGGGAAAAACGACGAACTCCTCTAGGAGTTACCTAAACTACTTCCACTAAAACAATAAAAGAATAGGTACGAGTTACAAACAACAAACGTAACAATTAAAGAAGAATGATCTAGCTATTATCCCACACGACCAAGTCTCTAACCAGGTTGCTTATTCAGTTCTCTCTTTAACTTGTCCTCACTTGTTTTTGCGTTCTTCACTTCCACGCCTCCCCTTTAACTTCTTTAAGCGCAGGTTGGCTCAGTGCCTATTATTTACTTTCTAGTGAAGTATATGTGATGCAACAGAATATATAACACCTATATCTTTGCAAGTCTTGTGTTATTCAAATCAAATCAGTTTGACTTTGAATACACCTTTGAAAAACTTCTTTTCTCTTTCTTTAAATCTCGAACACTAGACTTGTTCAGATATTACACAAACAAAGTGTCTACGTGAATACAAAGTGAGTGATATGTGAGTGATATGAGATGCAAACAATTTCAGAAAATCACCAACACAATCATCAAGTTCCCACAGATATATTCTAGACTGAACAGAAATAAAACATATCAAGCATACAGTCAGAAATAATACAAACTGTTTATAACTATTTCAGATTAAAATGATTTAATTCAGTTTAGTTTAAGTTCCAATCAGTCTGAACAGTTCAGGTTCTTGATTAGGTCCAGTATGTTCTTGTTCTCAGTCCAAGTCCTTGGTCAAGTATACAGGTACAAATATGTTTAGTCCAAGGTCATATTTCCAGTATCAGGTAGTTAGGTTCCGATTCACAACTTATATTAGGTTTAAATCTCTAAACCTAGAATTAGTTCCTCTTTCGTGTAAATCAGATTTTCAGAAAGAATCAATTTAAAACAAAGTGTTTTAAATGAAGTAAGATCAATACTGGTTCTAGTGTGTGTAGTGTTTATAAAATATATCAGCACAATACTTACACAAACACTTTAGATCTAGCACATAACAGATCAGAAACTACAAGAAAACAAGAACAATAATAGAGATACTCACAAAACGATTTTTCAGAATGAAAAATCAATTGATTTGGAAATGCAGAAATTCTGAGATCTAAAAACCTTCCATTCTTGAATCCACAAAACGTCTTGAAGACTCAGCAATGTTTTGTAAGGAATACACAAAGGATTTCACTGAAAATACTGGTGTTTAGTCTCTCTCTCTCAGAATTAATTTTAGCAGAATTTTTGCTCAAAAACGAATTTTCTCGGGTTTTAAAAAATGAAGGCACAGAGTCTCTATTTATAGAGTGCACAGGTGTGTGCTGATAGGTGTAAAATAGAGTCACAAGGATCACTAAAGAATTACACAGAACCGTTGATAAAAAAATAGATCTTGTGGCTGAGAAAGAAACACAAAATGTTCCATTAAAAATAAGACACGTGTAAAGCAAGCTGTTACACTAACAGATTCAAGAAGCAATTTGTTATATAAAACGCAGTCGTTTTAAACATATAAAGACAGCTGTAAAAACAGTATAGCGTAACTAAGACGCAACAAATATTACCGTTACTCAAAAAAATGAAACTGCGTCGTTTTAGAAAATACCAGCTATGGTATACTTAAAAACCGTGGGCGGTAAGACGCAGTTATGGGAGCCAGCTGGGACGCATAAAAAATATACCGTTTAATAGAAATAAAACGGCATCGTTTTAATAAAATGAAAACGTATTTTAAAACAAATTTGCGACGTCATTGATTTTAAAACCAAGAAACCGTGAGCAGTTTTTGTAAAACCAAGGGCGGTCAAATCTTGCAGGCCTAGGGGCTGGCTACATGACCTACCTCGGTCAAATCAGAATCAGGTACCGTGCTACGTACACTAACATATATAAATATATAAAAGCATGCCAACAGCTTTTAAAAAAAATGCTACAGGGCCAACTGATATAAGGCATGGGTCAAGTCATATTGCAACAGCTTTTGGCAAAGCAAAAAGCAACAAATATCTCATGTATGAGATGGGCTAATCTCGGCCAGCTCATAAAACAAGGGGTCAAGTCTGCAGGGCATGGGTAAATCTAAGGGTACAAGCCATGTATGCTACCATACACGCATACATATATACAAAGTTCATATCATATATATATTATATAGAATGCAAATGCACAGTTAACATGTATAAACAATATGTGCGTCAAAACGTAAGCATACATGATATAACATATATATATATACACATGGGTACACACGCATACAAATATATATATATAAACTGTAAATATATATAACACGCACATGCATATTTTAAATCAAAAAAAATATTTTTAACTTCAAATATTTTATTCCGAAAATTTTATTAAAATAAATGTTTTGTGTCAAAATTTTATTTTCACAAAAATATTCATTTTTATAAAAGCTTCAAATTAAAATATTGAACTCAAAAAAACTTTATTATGACGAAACAAAATATTATCACAAGGTATGATAAAAATGCAAAATGCAACATGGTGTCGTGTCCTACGTGACAAAAAAAATCCTATGAGCCATAAGATTACCTTTTTCTGAGATGGCGGACGGAATGGAGTGCACATTTGATGTAGATGGACAAAGAGAGCTTGAAGTCGATATGGGGACACACAATCCTAATATTACAAAAATATTTTGTCAAAATTTCAAGTCCAACTAGATGAAGTCCTATATAGCTAAAGCACGAAAAGCAACTCCTAGGTGTGCTCTATATAGGGCCTTCAAACTCCCCCATTGGACTAATTTTGACAAAACCCTTGAGTACATCAAATGATATACTAAGGAAAATAAATCCTAATATGTCCTATACAAAAGAGTATCTAACTACCCACCCATCCTAGAAAAGAAAAAAAAGACAGAACTCGATCGGATGCACGGTTAAGAAAAACCTGCAAAACATAAATACACAATCTGCCAAGAAATCAAGTTAGTAGCATTTGCTCTACCAAAATATTAATATGACAGAATTAAATGTGCAGAAATTATAAGACAGGTAATGTATGAAAAACAACAACAAATGACCAAAACATGTACTCAATTCTCCCCCATTTTGTCTAAATTAGACAATGAAAAGGAAAAAAAAATAAGCGTTAATAATCTGCAAAATAAGCGTCTCCTACATTACACATGGCTTTAAGAGATACCGGTTATTAGTAGATACCTTTATACTAAAACCTCGGAGATCTAGTATACAGAAAGCAGATTAAACACAACTAATTGTCAAGTACAGTCATTCCAATCATATGTCGCAATTTCTCAAACCGGGATTTATCTAACGGTTTAGTGAACAGATCAGCTAGTTGATTTTCAGTAGGAATATGTTCGATTACAAGTTCTTTTGCTTCAACCAACTCTCTAATAAAATGATGTCTTATGTTAATGTGCTTAGTCCTACTATGCTGGACAGGATTTTTGGCAATACAAATGGCACTTTCATTATCACAATAAAGGTGTACTTTGGACTGAATAATACCATAATTTGATAGCATTTGTTTAATCCAAATAAGTTGAGCACAACATGCACCAGCAGCAACATATTCAGATTCAGCAGTTGATAAAGTTACACTAGTTTGCTTTTTACTAGACCATCCAACGAGATTATGCCCTAAATAATAGCAACCACCCGAGGTGGAACGACAATCATCCGTGCTCCCACCCCAATCTGCATCCGAGTATCCAATAATCTCACAAGAAGAGTCATTGGTATACCAAAGTCCAAACTCAATTGTGCCTTTAACATATTTTAAAATATTTTTAGCACAAGTGAGGTGAGACTCTTTCGGACTAGATTGAAATCGCGCACAGATACAAACAGCGTACTGAATATCAGGTCTAGAAGCAGTTAAGTATAATAAACTACCAATTATGCTACGGTATAATGTGGGATCTACATCTGGGCCACTATCGGATTTGGATAATTTAGTTTTTAGAGCCATAGGTGTAGAAGAAATTTTAGCATTTTCAAGTCCAAATTTAACAAGTAAATCCTTAGCATATTTGGATTGTGAAATAAAGAGGCCATCACTTTGCTGTCTTATTTGAAGTCCTAGAAAATACTGTAGCTCCCCCATAAGTGACATCTTAAATTCACTACTCATGTCTTTTGAAAACTGTTTAACTTCATTTGGTGAGGTTGACCCAAAAATGATGTCATGTACATAAATTTGAGCAATCAAAATGTCATTTTTATTAGATTTCTTAACAAAAAGAGTTTGGTCAACACCTCCTCTAACAAACCCATGTGAGGATAGAAAAGCAGTCAAACGTTCATACCAAGCACGAGGGGCCTGTTTTAAACCATATAAAGCTTTCTTAAGTCTATAAACATGATTAGGGAGTTTGGGATCTTGAAAACCTTTGGGCTGCTCAACGTATACTTCTTCGGAAAGAATACCATTAAGAAAAGCAGATTTTACGTCCATTTGAAAAAGCTTAAATTGTAAGTGACAAGCAACAGCTAGAAGCAATCTCACTGATTCAAGACGGGTAACCGGGGCAAACGTCTCGTCACAGTCAATTCCTTCTATTTGAGAATAACCCTGTGCTACAAGTCTAGCCTTATTTCGAATGATTATCCCTTTTTCATCGGTCTTGTTTTTGAAAATCCATTTAGTACCGATTACTTTGATATCCTTGGGCCTTGGAACTAAATACCATACGTCATGATCCGTGAATTGAGCTAGCTCCTCTTGCATCGCATCAATCCAATATGAATCATTAAGTGCCTCATTTACTGATTTTGGTTCCACGAGGGATACAAAAGCAGCCATATGAGCTACTTGACGTAATTGATTTCTAGTTCTTACGGGCGCACGAATATCACCAACAACTTCGGCGGAGGGATGATCTTTTGAAACCCAGTTAGGCACGGCAAGGGTTTGTGCTGGTAAAGATTCATCTTCTGTCAAAACTGAATCATTTAAAATATTTATATCCAAATCAGTTTCTACAGGTGGATCTTTACTAACAGGTTCAATAGTGCTATCAATTACAACAACATTAATAGACTCTACAATGGATTTGGTTCTTAAATTGAAAACTCTTAAAGCTCTACTATTCTGAGAATAGCCAAGAAAAATGGATTTATCACCTTTGGCTTCAAATTTTGAAAGATTATCACGATCATTGCAAACATAACAAAAGGAGCCAAAAGTACGAAAATATTTAAGATTTGGTTTTTTGTTGAACCAAAATTCGTAAGGGGTCATTTTGGTATTCTTCCTAAGATATACACGATTGATAATATGAACAGCAGTAAGACAAGCTTCTTCCCAAAAGTATAGAGGTAAATTTTTAGCATGGATAAGGACTCTAGCCATTTCTTGTACAACTCTGTTTTTCCTTTCAACAACTCCATTTTGTTGAGGAGTTTTTGGAGCACTAAACTCATGAGAATAACCATTAGCCTCACAATACTCAATGATACCAGTTTCTTTAAACTCACCACCTCTATCACTTCGAATTCGAGTTACCTGGGTGTCTTTCTCATTTTCTATCCGAGTCAGAATTTTCAAGAAATTGTTAAATGTTTCTGACTTAGCTTTCATGAAAGCAACCCAAGTAAATCGAGAAAAATCATCCACAATAACTAGGATATAAGAATTTCCATTCAAACTAACAGTCCTAGTTGGACCCATTAAATCCATGTGTAGAAGTTCAAGAGGAGCGGTGGTGTTGATGTCTTTAACCTTTTTGTGAGGAGATTTGGTGATCTTACCCACTTGACATGGACCACAAACAGCAGAGGGGCATTTCTTTATTTTAGGTAGACCTCTAACAATGTCTTGTGATGATAACCGATTTAAGGTATCAAAACTGATGTGCCCCAACCTATTGTGCCATAGGTCAGTATCATCTAAAAGAGTAACATTACAAGACAAGGAGCCAGAAGCTTTGTAACAGTTATCCGTGGTACGATTGCCTTTTATGTAATTTTCTCCCATATTAGTCAAAACATCACAGGAGGTTTTGGAAAATTTAACTTGGCAACCATTATCACAAAACTGACTGATAGAAAGTAAATTAGCTCTCATTCCTTGAACTAATAACACATCATTAACATTGGGTAAACCTTCTTCATTAAGAGTTCCTTTGCTAATGACTTGGGAGGTCTTACCATCTCCAAAGGTCACGTTGCCACCTTTATAATGAACAACATCCTTAAGTTTGGTAACATCACCCGTCATATGACGCGAGCATCCGCTGTCTAAGTACCAACCAGCACTATGCATCTCACAGCGTAGGGCTGTTAAGACTACAAAAGATTTTAAATTTGAATGTTTTAGCTGGGGTCTTAGATCATCAGATCTGATCCAAATAGGCACCAATTTAAATTTGTTTTGTGCAATAATTTTGGATCTGAGAAAGGATTTACCAAATGGTAGAGATTTGTGATTAGTCCAAGTTCTAGGCTTACTAAAATAGTGAAATGATCCATTGCGATTTGAGGTTTTACAACCTAATCTCCCACTTTTTGGGTTAAAGTAAAAATTATCATTTTTCTTTTGAAACCATTGGCACTCAAAGTTTTGGTGTCCAAAAACATCACAAATAGTGCAGAATTTATTAGTTGTAGGAATGCCAGAAATACAACGTTTTCTAACAAAGCAAGTTTCAAATTTCTCACCAGAATTGGAGTTAACATGTCTAGAAGGTCTCTTAGCAGGGGGACAGTATCTAGAAGAAGATGTTTCAACAAAATTTTCAATGAAGTAATCAATGTCACTTTCAAAATCATTTTCGATTAAAACTTGTTTTCCTTTGGCCTTTTCATTTGACTTGCTTTCCAACGGAAGAGCCATTTCTTCCTTGGCTTTAACAAAGAGGACTGGTTTGGAAAAATCATTTATTTTCATAATAGGACCATCATAACCAAACCCTCTTGTATCACCATGATAACGTTGGACAGCAATCAACTCTTCAAGGTCAAAGAATTTTATGTCACGACTACGACACATTTTAAAGGCAGTTTCACAAACTTCTTTAGACTTCTCAACTTGCAAAAGTGCAGCATTATATTTGTCTTCTAAAGAAGTCAGATTTTCATTTAGAGTCGTAATCTGAATTTTAAATTCAAGTGACTGTTTTTCAAAATCAATTTTGACATTGCACATTTCCACGGAATTTTGTTGAGTTATCTTATACTGATTCTCTAGGGATTCACTAAGCAATTTAACCAGATTAGATAATTCTTGCCTATTTTGCAATGTTCTCACATACAGTTCAGCATAATCATCATAAGCAACCCTATTTTCATTATTCACCGTGTCACTGGGTGAAATGGGGCAATCTTCGGGTTTAGTGTCACACAAGTATGCACGTTTAGCATCAAATGGTGCAGTTAGTTCTAACATAGATGGCTGATTAACTAGTAAAGACTTAGCAGCAGCAATTAAATCAAACACTTCATCAGAATCAGAATTATCTTCAGAATCAGACATTCCAGCAAGATATACATCTCCACAACAGTCATAAACTTCTCCAAAAAACACAAGGTAATTTGATTCAGTTTCAGCTTGGTCTTCTTCTGATTCAGAATCAGAGGAATCATCCCAAGTTTTTGTAATGTTTGCCTTGAGCTTTTTAGGATACTTTGACTGTGGTTTGGATCTACATTCAGCCATAAAATGTCCAAGTTTACCACAATTGTGACAAGCCATTTTCGATTTATCAATCTTACTAGTAGAACTATCATGATCAGCCTTTACTTTAGAATTTCTATTATGGGGTCGATTGGCCTGACGAGATTGATTATTCTCTTGCATACGTCTTTTAGCAATAGAGTTTCTATGCTTTAAGAGTTTCTTAAATTGAGAAGACATAAGTGCAAGTTGATTGTCAATCTTATCAATGTCATCCGACTCAACATCAGATTCATTATCAGACTCAGATAGTTGCCTAACTACCTCATGTTTGTATTTATTAGGACAGGCAGTTTTGAATGCAACTTTAGAAGAACTGGTCAGATCATTCTTAGCATAAGAGGTAAGAGTCTTTCTAAAAGCTGTTTCAAGTTCCATAGTTCTCAATTTAGAACTAAGTAATTCAGGCGTAAGAGAAGGATCATCCATTTCTTCAATGATATAACGTTTATGATCAAATCTAGGGGCAAGGGATCTCAAAATCTTAGCACATACTTCTTGATCAGTATACTCAACATCATTAGCATGCAACAGGGTAATAATATCAGTCAAACGCATATAGAAATCGTCAAATGGTTCGTTATCTTTCATAACAAGCATATTGTACTGTTGTATAAGCATTTGAGTTTTACATCTTTTTACCCTAGCATCGCCTTCATGTGCTATTACTAATGTATCCCATGCGTCCTTACTGGTAGTGCAGTGACAAATACGTTTCAGTTCATTTTCACTTACACTCATGAAAATGGCATTCTTACCCTTATTATTAAAATTGCTTATCTTTTTCTGATCAGCATTCAATTCAGTGGTTTTAAGTTTTCTAAAGATAGTGCTGCCTTCTGCTATAGGAGTGGTGGGGTGTTTATAACCATTTTCAATTAAATCCCACACGTCATCTCCTAGTGTGCCTTGAATAAATGCTACCATCCTAATTTTCCAATACGAAAAATTTGAGCCATCAAAAATAGGAGGTCTGCTAAAATTGCCAAGCCTAAGAAGTTGACTTGAATCATCCATTAAAACAAGGTGAAAAATGTTTAACAAAAGTTTTGAAAACGATCTTTAAAAGTCTAGCTCTGATACCACTTGAGGTGACCCCGCAAATGCGGGTCGGTGCGCAAAGACTTTATGTGCGGAAGTAAACTATTGTTTGAGTAAACACCTTAAACCTACGAGTTTATATGAATGATGCCAAGGAGGACCAAATTAAACTTTTACTTAATTTGATTAACTTTTATGAAAATAGTTTTAATTTTCAAAGTTAATTAAAGTCCAAAACAGATTCAATTTTTAGGCGAGTTTCTAATTATTAAGTCCTACCTTTTCGTGTGAGGTGAAATGCAAGAAATGTACAACACACGGTATTTATTTAACGTCGCAAAAACCCTTCCCCGGGAAAAACGACGAACTCCTCTAGGAGTTACCTAAACTACTTCCACTAAAACAATAAAAGAATAGGTACGAGTTACAAACAACAAACGTAACAATTAAAGAAGAATGATCTAGCTATTATCCCACACGACCAAGTCTCTAACCAGGTTGCTTATTCAGTTCTCTCTTTAACTTGTCCTCACTTGTTTTTGCGTTCTTCACTTCCACGCCTCCCCTTTAACTTCTTTAAGCGCAGGTTGGCTCAGTGCCTATTATTTACTTTCTAGTGAAGTATATGTGATGCAACAGAATATATAACACCTATATCTTTGCAAGTCTTGTGTTATTCAAATCAAATCAGTTTGACTTTGAATACACCTTTGAAAAACTTCTTTTCTCTTTCTTTAAATCTCGAACACTAGACTTGTTCAGATATTACACAAACAAAGTGTCTACGTGAATACAAAGTGAGTGATATGTGAGTGATATGAGATGCAAACAATTTCAGAAAATCACCAACACAATCATCAAGTTCCCACAGATATATTCTAGACTGAACAGAAATAAAACATATCAAGCATACAGTCAGAAATAATACAAACTGTTTATAACTATTTCAGATTAAAATGATTTAATTCAGTTTAGTTTAAGTTCCAATCAGTCTGAACAGTTCAGGTTCTTGATTAGGTCCAGTATGTTCTTGTTCTCAGTCCAAGTCCTTGGTCAAGTATACAGGTACAAATATGTTTAGTCCAAGGTCATATTTCCAGTATCAGGTAGTTAGGTTCCGATTCACAACTTATATTAGGTTTAAATCTCTAAACCTAGAATTAGTTCCTCTTTCGTGTAAATCAGATTTTCAGAAAGAATCAATTTAAAACAAAGTGTTTTAAATGAAGTAAGATCAATACTGGTTCTATTGTGTGTAGTGTTTATAAAATATATCAGCACAATACTTACACAAACACTTTAGATCTAGCACATAACAGATCAGAAACTACAAGAAAACAAGAACAATAATAGAGATACTCACAAAACGATTTTTCAGAATGAAAAATCAATTGATTTGGAAATGCAGAAATTCTGAGATCTAAAAACCTTCCATTCTTGAATCCACAAAACGTCTTGAAGACTCAGCAATGTTTTGTAAGGAATACACAAAGGATTTCACTGAAAATACTGGTGTTTAGTCTCTCTCTCTCAGAATTAATTTTGGCAGAATTTTTGCTCAAAAACGAATTTTCTCGGGTTTTAAAAAATGAAGGCACAGAGTCTCTATTTATAGAGTGCACAGGTGTGTGCTGATAGGTGTAAAATAGAGTCACAAGGATCACTAAAGAATTACACAGAACCGTTGATAAAAAAATAGATCTTGTGGCTGAGAAAGAAACACAAAATGTTCCATTAAAAATAAGACACGTGTAAAGCAAGCTGTTACACTAATAGATTCAAGAAGAAATTTGTTATATAAAACGCAGTCGTTTTAAACATATAAAGACAGTTGTAAAAACAGTATAGCGTAACTAAGACGCAACAAATATTACCGTTACTCAAAAAAATGAAACTGCGTCGTTTTAGAAAATACCAGCTATGGTATACTTAAAAACCGTGGGCGGTAAGACGCAGTTATGGGAGCCAGCTGGGACGCATAAAAAATATACCGTTTAATAGAAATAAAACGGCATCGTTTTAATAAAATGAAAACGTATTTTAAAACAAATTTGCGACGTCATTGATTTTAAAACCAAGAAACCGTGAGCAGTTTTTGTAAAACCAAGGGCGGTCAAATCTTGCAGGCCTAGGGGCTGGCTACATGACCTACCTCGGTCAAATCAGAATCAGGTACCGTGCTACATACACTAACATATATAAATATATAAAAGCATGCCAACAGCTTTTAAAAAAAAAGCTACAGGGCCAACTGATATAAGGCATGGGTCAAGTCATATTGCAACAGCTTTTGGCAAAGCAAAAAGCAACAAATATCTCATGTATGAGATGGGCTAATCTCGGCCAGCTCATAAAACAAGGGGTCAAGTCTGCAGGGCATGGGTAAATCTAAGGGTACAAGCCATGTATGCTACCATACACGCATACATATATACAAAGTTCATATCATATATATATTATATAGAATGCAAATGCACAGTTAACATGTATAAACAATATGTGCGTCAAAACGTAAGCATACATGATATAACATATATATATATACACATGGGTACACACGCATACAAATATATATATATAAACTGTAAATATATATAACACGCACATGCATATTTTAAATCAAAAAAAATATTTTTAACTTCAAATATTTTATTCCGAAAATTTTATTAAAATAAATGTTTTGTGTCAAAATTTTATTTTCACAAAAATATTCATTTTTATAAAAGCTTCAAATTAAAATATTGAACTCAAAAAAACTTTATTATGACGAAACAAAATATTATCACAAGGTATGATAAAAATGCAAAATGCAACATGGTGTCGTGTCCTACGTGACAAAAAAAATCCTATGAGCCATAAGATTACCTTTTTCTGAGATGGCGGACGGAATGGAGTGCACATTTGATGTAGATGGACAAAGAGAGCTTGAAGTCGATATGGGGACACACAATCCTAATATTACAAAAATATTTTGTCAAAATTTCAAGTCCAACTAGATGAAGTCCTATATAGCTAAAGCACGAAAAGCAACTCCTAGGTGTGCTCTATATAGGGCCTTCAGAGATAACATTCCTTTGATGATATATTGATAGATTTGGGACATTTGGATTATTATGAGGAGTAAATTATATACGAGTGATTTAGATAATGGTTAAAATGGGATTGAGACGTGAGTGTTTACCACGATGTGAGAATAAATTATGGCGCGTGTAAATATGGACCGGGATTATATAACTTGTATATATATTAAGTTGGTACGAGAATACAATATGTACCAAAATATTATAGTGATTACTAAGATGCGTGTTTACTTAGTATTGGTATATGAATTGTGTGTATGACATACCTACCATACTTGCTATCACGGGAGGTTTGCGTTCGCTTAGGGCTCTCTAATCCTTGTGTTGCCCGGATTTAGACTGGTAACCTTGATGAAAATAGGTCAGAGAAAGGCTTATTGGGATATTAATAAGTCCGCTGATCGTGGGAGCGTAGGTATGTGCGTGACCCATGTGATGTGACTGTGTTCGCCTCCACTATTTATGATGTTGTTATCTGTGAACTATTCCTGAGAGATTCGGAATATGTGATCCTTATGTACGTGATGTACCGGGATGGATAGCAGAGTATGTGTGCACCGCAGCTTAGTCTCGGGGTGCTTATATTGTATATTTATGATGTGAATAATATACACTTAATAAATTGGGAACTTTCTTATGGTGTTGTGTGTATAACTATGGAATAACAAAAGGGTTGATCGTTAATGAGTTGTATTACTTTTATATGAGAACCTGAATTTACGTTAAGCCCATATTTAATTGTGATGGTTAGTATATTAATGGGATCTGAGTAATAAAGGTAGAACCTATGACAGTCTAGCTAGATATGATGTCACTTAACTAGTGGTTAGATGGGTACTTACGTTAGGGGTGCACAGTCGGACGAGAGGTGAGAATTTCATGTGAGTGCACGTCCTAACATGTACTTTGCATTTAATGTTTTAAATGTTTTTAAAGCACGTGCAAGTTTTTAAAATATCTCCACATTCGGGCTCTGACCCGTTTGCTTTCAAATCTATATTTTTTTTTGTAAAACCATTTTAGGTGCCCAGCCACAAGGACACCATGCATAGGATACTCATTCAGGTGACGAGCTGTAGCTGTTTATGGAAGCTACAGGGATTTGCTTGTAGACACTTCTATCATTTGGATTCCGTATTCAGTATTCTTCAGTTTTAGGGCATGTTGCCCAGTTCCATTAGAGTTACTTTTCCATTATAGTTTTCAGACTTTGGCATGTGTTGATTCAGTATTTCGTTACTTATTTCAGTTGTGGGATTGTAGTGAGGAGTTTTCCTCCAGACTTTATTTACATTATGTGATGGTTATTCTATTTACTTCATTATGGTGAATGGTGTTATTATTCTTTATTACACTTGTTGCATGTTAATCAGACTTTAATTAAAATTTGGCACTTACTTTTTAAATACTAGGTGGTTAGTAATAATAAATATTTTCGACAGTGATGCTATAAACTGAGCCAACTTGGCATTTTGAATTAATTTAATAAAGGAGTAGCTACCCGGTATTTAATTAGTCGGGGTGTCACAGGTGGTATCAGAGCCAGGTTCTAGTGTCCTTTAGAATCTGTACGGCTATTATGTTTCCGCTAAGTTTCTTTGATATAGAGCCCTATATATTAGGACTGTTGTACTCTTTTTGTGTATGCTTCGTTCTTCAGCTATTTTAAGTTTATAACTGTGAACTTATAAACTTCATTCTTATTTCAGATGCCTCCACGACGTGCACGACGAGTTCCAAGGGATGCAACGCCCGAACCCCAGCTCGCTCCAGTTCAGGGCATGATGAACGCCGCTGAGGTTGCAGCTATAGTAGCCCAAGCGGTAAATGCCGCGATTGCCGTAGTTCAGTAGGCACCCCCTCAGGTGCCGGTTGCCGCGCCAGTACAGGCAAATGCATTCCCGTGTGCTTGGGAACGTGTACGTGACGCTTTTCAAAAAGCGCATCAGCCAGAGTTTGCAGGTAGCTCAGATTTGGTAGTCTCGAGCCAGTGGAGGAAGGATATGCAGAGGCACTTGAGAATGTATGAGTGCACGGATGTTCAGAAGCAGGTGCTAGCTACTTTCAAGCTAGTTGGATATGCACTGCAGTGGTGGGAGTCTATTACCACCGTGGAGGAGAGGGATACTATCACTATTCAGGACTTCTGGGTGCGGTTTGACCGCAAGTACTTTTCGTCCGCTGTTCATACGGAAATGAGGAGGAAATTGATAAATCTGAGGCAAGAGGGTAAGACCGTGGCCGAGTATGAGGCCGAGTTCACGAATCTGTTGAATATCGTTCCGGATGAGATACCAACAGAGAAGAAGAAGATTGAGAAATTTACCGACGGGTTGACATGGAGGATCCGTCAACATCTGTTAGGGAACCTTTCGTTGGCCACGTATTCTGATGTGGTTAACGTTGCTTTGTTACACTGCCAGGACCACCGCTTTCATATGGCTGAGGTCGGGAGAGTCTAGCCATCAGGGCAGGACAGGAGGACATGGTGCCGGTGGGGCACAATCTGTTCAAGGGCAGAGACAGGGTGAGCAGGATTCCCAGCAGGGGGATCAGAAGAGTTTCCGAACAGGGAACTACAGGAAGGGACAGGGAGGTTTCCGTCAGGGCCATCAGGGTCCAAACGGCCATCAGGGCCAACAGGGACAGAATGGGCAGCAGTTTCAGCAAGGGCCAGCAGGGCCAAGGGAGGAACGGTAACGGCCACCAGGGCCGAGGACAGCAGGGACAGAGAGGAGGGAACTTCCCAGGGAAGTGTTTTGTTTGTGGCAAGACTGGCCATAAACGATAGGATTGTCCTGATAGGGGCAGGGCCCCACAGCAGCAGCAATAGGGTGCTCGCCAGGAGCCGCAGAGGCCTATTTTTCCCGCCGCTCTCCCCGCACCACCACAGATGGCAGCATTGCCACCCATTCCAGCAGTCCCAGTTCAGCAGGGCCAGCTACAGTATGGACGTGTTTACAACGTCCATCAGGCAGCAGTTCCGCAGGCACCGCCCGCGATTGAGGGTACGTTTCCTATCCATGGCACTATGGGTCGGGTATTATTTGATACGGGGGCTACACATTGTTTTATAGCTACAGATTTTGCAAAAGACTTAGGATTGTCAGCTACGGCAGAGAGCACAGTGACGTGTGTCGACTCACCATTGGGGAGTGGGTCACTTATATTCTTTCTATGCCGGGGAGTGGGGGTAGAGATTGGTAGTCTGGTATTATCTGCAGATATGTTGGTGTTAGATATGCATGTTCACGATGTGATTATCGGTATGGATTGGCTCGCTGATTATAGGGCCATGATTGATTGCTTCAGCGGGAGCATTGTTTTTGCCATTCCGGGGCAAGAGATGTTTGTAGTGGCGATGCCTCGCCCAGAGGGAGGCTCGACCGCTCATTTGTATTACCTAGAGGAGGATACCTCTAAGGAGGTTGTGATTCCTTTAGATTCGGTCCCAGTCGTGAGAGAGTATTCGGATGTGTTTCAGGAGATACCAGGCCTACCGCCCAGTCGAGAGATAGACTTTGTTATAGACCTATTACCAGATACGAGGCCTATAGCATGCGCACCGTACCGTATGGCTCCGGCAGAGATGCGAGAGCTACGAGATCAGATAGAGAAGCTGTTAGGTCAGGGCTTTATTCGCAGGAGTACCTCACCTTGGGGCGCTCCAGTTTTGTTTGTGAAGAAGAGGGACGGTTCACTGAGATTTTGTGTGGACTACCGAGAGTTGAATAAGGTCACGATACGAAATAAGTATTTGTTGCCTCGAATAGATGACTTATTCGACCAGTTGAGAGGAGATTCTTTCTTCTCGAAGATTGATTTGAGATCGGGATACCATCAGTTACGTATCAGGGAGGAGGATGTCACGAAGATTGCGTTCTTGTCGAGATATGGTTCTTAAGAGTTTCGGGTTATGCCTTTTGGTTTGACCAACGCTCCAGCAGTGTTTATGGACTTGATGAGCAGGGTGTTCATGGATTTCCTAGATCAGTTTGTCATTGTCTTCATCGATGATATTCTGGTTTACTCCCAGACAGAGGAGGAGCACGCCTAGCATTTGAGGCAAGTTTTGCAGACACTCCGTCAGAACGAGTTGTATGCAAAATATGAGAAATGCGGGTTTTGGCTGAAGGAGATCCAGTTTTTGGGACATATTATTTCCGACCGAGGAATATCGGTTGATCCGGGGAAAGTATCCACGGTGAGGGAGTGGGGACAGCCCACGACACCGACTGAGATTCGTAGTTTCTTGGGTCTAGCAGGATACTACAGGAGGTTTATTCGGGGTTTCTCGAAGATAGCAGGTCCTTTGACACATCTGACTCGTAAGGGTGTGCCGTTCATCTGGAGTGATTCCTGTCAGTTGGCATTCGATGAGTTGAAGGATAAATTGACCTCAGCACCTGTGTTATCATTGCCGAGACCGGGAGTTGAGTATTTGGTTTACACCGATGCGTCTTTGCAAGGACTTGGAGGTGTATTGCAGCAGGAGATACAGGCCATAGCTTATGCTTCCCGTAAGCTTAAGACTCATGAGAAGAATTACCCCACCCATGATTTGGAGTTGGCGGCAGTGGTATTTTCCCTACGGATTTGGAGGCACTATCTTTTGGGGGAGAAGTTCCAATTGTTCACGGACCACAAGTCCTTACAGTACCTGTTCACTCAGAAGGAGTTGAACATGCGGCAAAGGAGGTGGCTTGAGTTTGTGAAAGACTACCAGTTCGATATCCAGTATCACCCAGGTAAGGCTAACGTGGTAGTAGACGCGTTAAGCCGTAGGCCAGCAGATGAGGTGGCAGAGGTGTGGAAGGCAAAGTGGAAGGAGTTGGGACACCAGGATGCAGTGGCCCGATCTTTCATGTCTGTGATGACCGTTACACCGCAGATTGTCACGAAGTTAGTACGGGCATAGGCTAATGACTCGTTCTGTCAGGAGCAATAGTTCGATTACTAGCAGAGGGAGCCGAGTCCTACGCCGTCAGCTCGGACGGGGGATTACGATTCAATGGGAGATTGGTGGTTCCGGAAGGGGAGGAATTATGGAATGAGGTGATGGCAGAGTCGCATGGCTCACGGTTCGCGGTACATCCCAGAGGGGACAAAATGTATCAAGACATGAGACGGCAGTATTGGTGGAGCGGTATGAAGAGAGATATTGCTGAGTTTGTTTCGAAATGCGCCACTTGCCAGCTAGTAAAAGTGGATCATCAGAGACCGACGGGACTTCTATAGCCGTTGGAGGTTCCGGTGTGGATGTGGGAGAGCATATCCATGGATTTTATCATGGGGTTGCCTACGTCGCAGAGGGGTCACGACTCCGTTTGGGTAATTGTGGACAGGTTGTCCAAAGTCGCTCACTTTTTACCCGTAAGGACGGACTACACTACGGGACAGTATGCCCAGCTCTTCATTTCAGAGGTTATGAGACT
This sequence comes from Sambucus nigra, assembly GCA_949130495.1. NCBI lineage: Eukaryota > Viridiplantae > Streptophyta > Magnoliopsida > Dipsacales > Adoxaceae > Sambucus > Sambucus nigra. The sequence continues at coordinate 361,821,592 of OX422223.1, read as the reverse complement.
TCACGGTGTGCCCCTAAATATCGTGTCTGACAGAGACAAGATATTTGTTTCGCGGTTTTGGGAGAGTTTCCAGGAGGCCATGGGCACGGAATTGCGGTTGATTACGGCTTATCATCCGCAGACCGATGGGCAGACAGAGCGCACAAATTAGATGTTGGAGGACATGCTACGCATGTGCATTATTGACTTTGGGGGTGGATGGGAGCAGTACCTTCCACTGGTGGAGTTTGCTTACAACAACTCCTATCAGTTCACTACTGGCATGGCTCCGTTTGAGGCATTGTACGGTAGGCCTTGTCGTTCCCCAGCATGTTGGTTAGAGGTGGGGGATAACAAACTACTTGGGCCGAAAGTGATTCAGGATACTTCGGCAAGGATTGAGTTGATTCGGAGTCGCATTCGGGTAGCTCAAGATAGGTAGAAGAGTTATGATGATGCAAAGAGATTTTTCAGGGAGTTCCAAATGGGGGATCAGGTTTTGCTCAGAGTATCTCCTATGAAGGGGATTATGCGTTTCGGGAAGAAGGGGAAGTTGGCACCGAGGTATGTGGGGCCGTTTCCTATTATTGAGCGGATCGGACCGGTTGCGTATAGACTGGGGTTACCGGAGCATTTGCATCGGATCCATGATGTGTTTCATATTTCCTCGCTAAGGAAATACCTTAGAGATAATTTGGCTCATTCTTACATTGTTGTGGAGGACATCGATCTCCAGCCGGATAGCTCCTACGAGGAGGGGCCGATTGCTATTTTGGACCGAAGTGAGAGGAAGCTGCGGTTAAAGATAGTTCCGTTAGTGCGTGTCCAGTGGCGACATCACAATGTCGAGGAGTCCACATGGGAGCGCGAGGATGAGATGCGCGAACGTTATCCAGAGTTATTCTTATCAGGTACTTTCTAGTTTCGAATTTCAGGACGAAATTCAGTTATTAGGGGGGGAGTATGTAATACCCCGTATTTTCTGTGATATTTATTTTTGGGATTAATTAAATTAAATGCGTACTAATTGGTAATTAATCCGGGTTAAAATACTAGCGAGATGCGAGTTGGTATTTAATTATATGTGCATATGATTATATAAGAATCGGGAATTATGAAATTTGTCGTGAGATTTATATACGGCAATTTGGGAATTTTGTTGAGACGCGTGGGACCGCCGCGTCATGGTATATTATTTTAATTATAAAAGTGATTTTTAATTCTATTATCTGTATGGTCGTTTTGAGTGCGCCAACGCGTCCGGAAGGGTCGAGATAGTCAGAAAACACTAGCCGGGGGTTTAGTTTGGGTCCCGGGGTATTTTTTGGCCATACCGGCAACATATAGGGGTAGTTTGGTAATTTTGTATTTTTGAGAATTAAAAGTGACGAAAATTGGTTAATTACATCTGATGTGGATTTGACCCACTAAGCCACTAACCAACCCATGATAACCCAATAGGCTACGTAGGTTATTAGAAGTTAGGTTTCTAAGTTTTTCCAAAAATAAACCCTAGCCACCATAGCCATTGGAGAAGAAGAGCTTGTTGAGAGAGAGAGAAGGAATTCTGCAGAAAAAAAAACTCCACCAAATCAACATCAAATTCAGAGACACTCAAGGCAAGTGGTTTATTATCATTTAATTTCAAAGAATGCTCTTTCCATGTGTAGGAATTTAATAAAATTAAATTGTTCTTGGTGAAATATGAAAACCCATGTATTTTGGAGTTTAGAACTTGAAATCTTGAGGAGAATTGCATGTAGAATGGTAGGTAGATGATTATACTGTTAATATTAGTTATTGGATGAAATTAAAACGGATTTAATTGGATAAATTAAGGATCTAAAAGTTTTAGGGTTCATGTTCTTGAAAAAAATTGGGGAAAGTGTAGAGACTTGTGATTTAATGATGTTTAGGATGAATTAATTCCTTAAAACATGTTAGGAGATGACTTTAATATGTTTAGGATGAATTAGAGACCCTAAAACGTTGTTGGGATGAACTTTGGAAGAGGTTTGAGGTGTTAAAATGGATGAAAAATGAGATTGGAGAAAATCTGGGCCGAAACTGGTCCCTCGTTAGAAGACCTCTCCAGGCCGTTCGAACGAGCTCGTTCGAACGAGCTTCTAACGAGTTGACCAGTCGCTTCTAACGAAAGGGAATTTCATTCGATAACTTCATTCGAACGAGATCTCGTTAGAAGGTACAGTTCGTTCGAACGAACTGGAATCTCGTTTGAACAGCCTCGTTCGAACGAGACTTCTAACGAGCTGGCAGTTTAGGCCTTTTTGGCCTGTTTTGATTTTGGGAGTCCCGTAAACTTGTTCGAGGATAGAGATAACATTCCTTTGATGATATATTGATAGATTTGGTACATTTGGATTATTATGAGGAGTAAATTATATACGAGTGATTTAGATAATGGTTAAAATGGGATTGAGACGTGAGTGTTTACCATGATGTGAGAATAAATTATGGCGCGTGTAAATATGGACCGGGATTATATAACTTGTATATATATTAAGTTGGTACGAGAATACGATATGTACCAAAATATTATAGTGATTACTAAGATGCGTGTTTACTTAGTATTGGTATATGAATTGTGTGTATGACATACCTACCATACTTGCTATCACGGGAGGTTTTCGTTCGCTTAGGGCCCTCTAATCCTTGTGTTGCCCGGATTTAGACTGGTTACCTTGATGAACATAGGTCAGAGAAAGGCTTATTGGGATATTAATAAGTCCGCTGATCGTGGGAGCGTAGCTATGTGCGTGACCCATGTGATGTGACTGTGTTTGCCTCCACTATTTGTGATGTTGTTATCTGTGAACTATTCCTGAGAGATTCGGAATATGTGATCCTTATGTACGTGATGTACCGGGATGGATAGCAGAGTATGTGTGCACCGCAGCTTAGTCTCGGGATGCTTATATTGTATATTTATGATGTGAATAATATACACTTAATAAATTGGGAACTTTCTTATGGTGTTGTGTGTATAACTATGGAATAACAAAAGGGTTGATCGTTAATGAGTTGTATTACTTTTATATGAGAACCTGAATTTACGTTAAGCCCCTATTTAATTGTGATCGTTAGTATATTAATGGGATCTGAGTAATAAAGGTAGAACCTATGACAGTCTAGCTAGATGTGATGTCACTTAACTAGTGGTTAGATGGGTACTTACGTTAGGGGTGCACAGTCGGACGAGAGGTGAGAATTTCATGTGAGTGCACGTCCTAACATGTACTTTGCATTTAATGTTTTAAATGTTTTTAAAGCACTTGCAGGTTTTTAAAATATCTCCACATTCGGGCTCTGACCCGTTTGCTTTCAAATCTTTTTTTTTTTTTAAAACCATTTTAGGTGCCCAGCCACAAGGACACCATGCATAGGATACTCATTCAGGTGACGAGCTGTAGCTGTTTGTGGAAGCTACAGGGATTTGCTTGTAGACGCTTCTATCATTTGGATTCCGTATTCAGTATTCTTCAGTTTTAGGGCATGTTGCCCAGTTCCATTAGAGTTACTTTTCCATTATAGTTTTCAGACTTTGGCATGTGTTGACTGAGTATTTCGTTACTTATTTCAGTTGTGGGATTGTAGTGAGGAGTTTTCCTCCAGACTTTATTTACATTATGTGATGGTTATTCTATTTACTTCATTGTGGTGAATGGTGTTATTATTCTTTATTACACTTGTTGCGTGTTAATCAGACTTTAATTAAAATTTGGCACTTACTTTTCAAATACTAGGTGGTTAGTGATAATAAATATTTTCGACAGTGATGCTATAAACTGAGCCAACTTGGCATTTTGAATTAATTTAATAAAGGAGTAGCTACCCGGTATTTAATTAGTCGGGGTGTCACATTTAGCAACATGATTGAGAGAAGACTTAAAGTGTTCATGGATGACTTTAGCGTTTTACGCACCTCTTTTGATTGTTGTCTGGAGAATTTAGAAAAGTACTTACTCGGTGTGTGGAGAAGAACTTAGTGCTAAATTAGGAGAAATGCCATTTTATGGTCACTGAGGGAATAGTTCTTGGCCACATAGTTTCATCCAAAGGGATTGAAATTGATAGAACTAAGATAAATGTCATAGCCGATCTACCCACACGAAAATCGCTCAAGGACGTATGCTCCTTCTTGGGCCACGCGGGGTTTTATCGAAGGTTCATTAAGGACTTTAGCGCCATCGCTAGGCCCTTAAGTAACCTCCTTATGAAGAATAACCCATTATAGTGGAATGAAGCATGCCAAAGTCCTTTTGAAAAATTGAAATTCATTGTTGTTTCTACTCCCATCATGCAAGCACTGGATTGGTCCTTACCATTCGAGCTCATGTGCGATGCAAGTGATTTTACAATAGGGGTTATTTTGGGCCAACGGAATGATAAAAAGTTTCATGTCATCTACTACGCTAGCCGAACTCTTACCGGACCACAACTCAATTACTCCACTACGGAAAAGGAATTTCTAGCCGTAGTATTTGCTCTAGACAAATTTCAATACTATCTCATTGGGTCCCCCATAACTTGTTTCACCGACCACGTGGCTCTCAACTATCTACTTACGAAGAAGGACACAAATACGTGCCTCATAAGGTGGATCCAACTCCTACAAGAGTTCTTTATCCCCATCAAAGATAAAAAAAAAAAAGGAGTAAAAAACGTTGTTGCCGACCATTTTTCACGGCTTTCATCCGAACTACCTAGCGATCCGATACCCATAGACGAATATTTTTTGAATGAGCAACTCTTTTCTACCTCTTATTTGCCCTTGTTTGCGGATATAGTGAATTATCTTATCATGGGAGCCATCCCTCCCAAGTGGACACTGCAAGATAATAAGAGGTTCATTACTTAGTCATGCATGTTTTTCTATAACGATCCCTATTTTTTTTATAACGATCCCTTCCTTTTTAAATATTACGCTGACCAAATCATCCGACGGTGCGTACTGGATAACGAGATACTGAAAGTCATCCAATTATGTCATTCGGAAGCTTGTGGAGATCGCTTTTCAATGAAAAAGATGGCCGCTATGATTCTTCAAAGCGGTTTATATTGTCCCATAATATTTCGAGATGTGAGCAATTTTTTCAAATCTTACTATAGGTGTCAAAAGATGGGAGTGCTAACCCGATACTCATTATTGAGATTTTTTACTGGTGGGGTATTGACTTCATGGGCTCTTTTCCCCCATCTTTTGGTTTCCTATACATCCTTGTTGCAGTATATTACGTTTTTAAATGGGTGGAAGCCATAGCTACCAAGACAAATGACAACAAAGTGGTGATTAGGTTCCTACAGGAACACATACTTTCCCACTTCGGTGCTCCGAAAGCAATAATTAGTGATAATATCACACACTTCTGCAACAATCCATTCGAGAAACTCAAGGGAAAGTATGGTGTCGTTCACAAGGTTGGAACAGCATATCACCCACAAACGAATGGGCAGGACGAATTAGCGAATCGATAAATCAAGAACATCCTCGAGAAGACCATCAATCCCAACCGAAAAGATTGGTCACTTTGATTGAATGATTCAATGTGGGCCTACCGCACCGCATATAAGAACCCACTTTCCCTGTACCCATTCCTCTTTGTGTATGGAAAACCTTGCCACCTTGCCACCGAGTTAGAGCACAAGGCGTATTGGGCCATTAAGAGATTAAATTACGATATGGACAAAGTCAGTGAAGCTCGCAAGATTCAACTTAATGAGTTAGAGGAGATACGCAATGACGCGTATGAGAATGTCAAGATTGCAAAAGCCCGGATGAAACTAGCACATGATAAGATTATTCGACGTAAAGAGTTTCAACCGGGATAAAAAGTGCTCCTCTATAACTCCTGACTTCATCTATTTCTAGGTAAATTGCGATCTCGATGGACTGGCCCATTCGTTGTGAAGAGCGTATTCCCCCACGGAGTAGGAGAAGTGACAGATCCCAAAGGGGGAGACGCGTTCAAAGTCAATGGACAGTGCCTAAAGCTATATATTGAGGATTGCATATAAGAGATCGACACCATTTGGTTATCGGACCCCATTTATGGGGTTGAGTGAGCTAAAAATGAGAGGTCGACGCACCCCCGATGCGTATGGGGTGAAATCTTGTGTATAGTAGTAGTGTTTGAGTTAGGATAGATACGAGTTTGGGAGCATGGTTCATGATAGGGATCGAGGTAACACACTTTTTGAGAGAGCTTGCACGCATTTTGAGGGCTTGGTAGAGGCTTTTCAGGGTACCTGAGGGTCTAGGATATCTTAAGGGGCCATAAGCAAGTGTAGAGGCATGAGAGAACATTTAGATTTTGAGATATGAGAGAAACCAAGCTTCCAGGCCAGCAAGGTTCCCCGAAATGCAGGTTGAATCGGTTGGGGGGCCGAACCGATTCGGGGGTCCTACCAAATTCTTTCCCCCTTTTTCCAAATTCATCCTCTTTTCCCCCTTCCCTCCATTAATTTCCCCTATGAAAATTCACCCTCTAAAACCTCCCCCCTACCAATTCACACTCCAAATTCAATCCCTCCATCCCTATTCCCATTTCCCACCAAAATTTACCCCCACACACCTATAAATTCACCCTAAACACCTCTCTATTTCTCACACTTCATTTCACTCTCCTTCTCTTCTACACCATATCCCCTCCATATCTATCTCCCTCTCTCTCACAATGTCCCGTCCCCGCCAAGCAAACTTCCTCCCTCAAAAATATGACGACACCACCATTCTCAATGACGAAGATGTCGGAGTATTTTGGTGCGTCCTAGAACGTCATTGGGCCGAGCGCTATTTCTCGGCCACTAGCCCAATTCATATCGATCGGTTTGTTAATTAGGAGCAGCTCCCCGGCGAAGTCACCACCCTTTTCAACCGCCGGGGTGGTGCTAATTTTCTCTCCTACGAGCACCAAAGTTTTTTAATCTGAAATTTGCCAATTCTATACGACGCTCGTGTGCAAACCCTCCACTCTTCAAGAGGCATATCTTGATGGCATTCGAATTCCATTCTCCGTTGCCATCATCGCGTGCAAAATGCGAGAATTTATCACACCCCGTGCCGTTCATGTATCCCACCAATGGTGCCCCCCGCACCAAAGTCGAATGTAACGCCCGAATGGCAACCGAGGAGGAATGGTTGCGCGATTCTTTTCCAATAGGCAGCCTTTCGGATACGGTGCGTTTTACGCACCTCATTGCATGTGGAGCAATCCACCAAACCACCAATGATTCGGTGGTCAGGCTGAGTCACGCCAACTTCCTATGACATTTCCTCAACCCCGAGAGCACGATTAATTTGGCCCAGTTTTTCTACGCGGACATCCTCCATGCGGCCTATGATGAGTGGGAAAAGGCAGTACTCCCCTATGCCCACCTTCTCACTGAACTTCTAATTGATGCTGGGGTGGATGATCCGGGGCAGCAAGTCCGACTACCCCATCTAATTGGAGTCACTTACACCACCCGTAGTGAATGACAAATGAGGGTGGCCCACCCCGACCTTCCTATTCTCGATGAGGATGAGGGGGAGGAAGAACATGACCCCCCAATGATGGATTTGGGGGAAGAAGAGGAGTATGATGAAAATGAGGACGACGACTCTGATTTTGAGCCCCTGGGTGAAAATTTTGATAGGCGCCTTTTGGTGGTGGAAAGCCGTTTGGACGGTTTCCTCACCCAATACAATCGAGACCAAGCGGCCTATTAACGGGATCAAGAGACCTACCGAAGGGACACGAGCATGATGCATCGTCTCCAAGCCCATTTATACGAGCTCAACTTTGGTGGAACCCCTCCAACTTTCTTCTATGATCCGTATGTTCCCAACGCACCCGTCCCCTCCAATCCACCACCCCAATGAATCCCTTGTTTGTTTGTGTTGTTTTTGGTGATTGTTGGTAGTTGTTAAAAATGTTGATTGTGTAATTCTCTCATCACCCGTGTAATACAGGCTCTTTGTATCTATAAAAATCTTGCATTTCTGTTTCATTTGTTCGTTTTATTTTCTCGCTCTTTTAATTCGCTTTGAGTTAGATTTTAGTCCTTTTTGCTTGAGGAAAATGCAAAAGTCAAAATTAGGGGGGGTCACAAGTGAATCTTTCTAAAACATCACAAATTTTCAAAAATGCTAAAAAAAATTGCAAATAAAAATCATAAAATTTTGAAAAATCCAAAAATATTTTGCTTCAAAATAAATAAAAATTAGAATTTAAATTTTTCAAAAATATCACCTTTATTTGACGTCTCAAACTGTTAAACCTCTATGGCACTAAGCCGAAATTAACCAAAGATGGAAATTGTGTGAAAAATAACGACTTAACGAATAAGTGTGAAGATTAACAAAACCTGGTGAGATTTTGAGCCTATCGATCTTTTTGAGTTCTTAAATCAATCCGAGTTAATGGTTAACTCATAATTCTAATTTAGATTTTTAAATAAGTCGTTGATGATCTTAATTCTTTGTTTTGATCGATTATGGGGAATGGAATGTTGTCATAAAAAACTGCGAGCTACAAATCTCTAAATTAAATTAATCTCGAGACGCATATGGTAAAATAATAAATAATTCGGACAATGAAGTAGGCCATAATTTGTTACCCAAAAATATTATCCATAAAAAGATGTGAAAAACTACCCTTTTTGCAACCCAAATTGAGCCGAATGAGTTTTCTCTTTCGTTTGATAACTCGAAAAAGAAACCATGTAGCCTTGAATTGTGAAAATTGGTAATGTCATCAAATAAAGTCTGAAAAGTGCATAAAAAGGGGAAAAAATAATAGAAAAATGCTCAATGGAAATAGCAAGTAGAGAAAAAGACGAGAAAATAAGCAAATGCCCGAAAAAGCAATAACGGACATCATAGGAAAATTTTCCAATTTCGAAGTTCCCAACCATTCCTATATTACCCAATACACCTTTAACCAGAAAAAGTCCGACCGAGTTTGGAATGCTAAATTGATTACCACGTGGAGAGCAAAGATACAAAAAGATAATATGAGATATTAAATGGTGTGAATTTTAGGCGATGTTTCCCATTTTCCAATTACCGTAACCCGATGAAGAGATCATTTCACTAAATAATTTCGTCTTTCATAATTGTGTGCGTGAACTTGCGTTCCTTTACATTTACTCTTATAAATCACGCATACTGAGAGAATAGACACACTTTCGAGTGATTCGTTTGTGAGTGCATCGGTGAGATTTTGAAATGAAAGCGAATTTTCGAAAAGTAACGTAACGATCAATTGGTGGAAATTAGCGGTTTTATTTTTTGCTTCGCACACACGCACTAAAACTTGAGAATCTTTTGAATATGAACTTATGGTGACAATTTTTCGAAAAGTTTAAATTGTACAATTTTTAAGTATTTTGATTTTTCTTTGAGTCAATAACGAATTTTGTGGGTATATTCATTGCAAACCCTCACGAGACACCACTCGTCCTACTAGGGTAATCTAGGGGTTTAAAGTCTTGTTTCATATGCTAAATGAAATCTCTTGCCTGCAAAAAAGGTATTCTATCCAAATAAAGTGTTTAGAAGAGTTGTGACATTATCCTTTGTATTTTACATTGCTCGGGACGATCAAATTTCTAAGTTAGGGGGGTTTGATTACGCATAAATTCTTTCGAATTTACCCTTTAATTTAGTGGCTTTTATTACCTCGATAATGTAAAATTCATTAAGCTATCTCATATATTTGTAACGGTTTTGTCTAACAAGTATCCCGAGTTTCGTGTATTTCTTGTCAATTTTACAGGTATTTAACGCATGAAAGAAAGAAAGAAATCGAAAAAGCAAGAGAAAAGAAAGAGGACGAATCAAAAAGGGCAAAAGCATAATTTTCACCAGGAATCCAGTTAAGGACCCAAAATAAAAGTCGAAGATCTCACATTCATCAGCGCATATGAAGAAACGGCGTCCCAATCTGAGTTCGGGATCAGAAGTTATGAAGACTCGAAGATGCGAGAAAATCATGAGATTTTGAAGAGAAATTAAAAGAAAAGCTAGGAAGGTAAGTTCAAGGGCATTTTCGTAATTCTATAGCCCGATCCCTGAGGTGGGGCCTACTGGATAGTTGAAGATCTTAGAACAACGATAACACTAGAAGAGACAACACCCAAATTCGAGTTACGGTGAAAGAGTTATGATCCCTTGAAGTTGAAGAAAAATCCAAGGAAGAAAAGAAGAAAGCTTGAAAATTTTCTAAGTGTTGGAAAGGAAGAAAAGAAGGGCCAAACTGGCGAATTCCCCCGAACCACCATGGGAACCGGTTCTGGGTACATGTGAACCGATTCGAGGTGTCTGATGCGCGAATTTTCCCCTTAATGCTGGTTGGTCCAAAGAGCCCTATCATGTTTCAACTTCTTCTAAAACGTACACGTATCATTGTATTGGCTTAAAAAAACATAGTTTTGAATAGTTTTTTAGAGAGAGACAAGTAGGAGAATACTCTAGGAACATAGTTTTGATTTTGTGGTTCAAGATTGATTATTTTCGGGTTTGATCTCAAGTTTTAATCCAATTTTCGTTCTCTCTATTATTGTTTTGCTTGTTATTCTTCTTGCACGATTCAGTTTGTTTCTAAGTTCTTAATAATTCTTCGCATGTTTCAATACACTTCCATCATGATTTCTTTCACATGCAACGTAATTAATTCAAGCACAGTTAGGTTCAACATGTTCGGATAGATTTCTTTTAGGGTTGGGACGCATGAACTCAACCCGATGTGATAGTTTCATGTGAATAAAATTAATCCTCTAAATTTAAGGATTTATTATGACCTTATTGCGTGGCAAGCACAACCATTATAGATCCTTGGATATCGTTTGCTTCAGGGTAACCAAGATACTTTAGAATGCAATGAGAGTGTCGCTATCGTGTTACCGCTTTACTCGTCCTCTGATTACGTATGGCGCGGGATTGAACCTCATATACGTAATGCTTGGGAGTACTAAAGTTTGGGTCTGATTTATCACTTAAATTTACGATTAGTTTTATACCAGCAATACACTAAGGTTGAGGGGTTATATTCCCGACCTATTTTTCTCATTATATAGTTCAAGTTTTAGTTTAATCATCATCAGTCTTTTAGGTAATTTAGAGTAATTGCATTCCAGTCATTCCTGATTTCATTCATTAATCATTTTCATAAATGCATCTAGTTGTAGCTGTTTCACCATTCAAATCATCTTTTCGTTCTTCTTAGAGATGAAGTTAGGTTGACCGTCTGTCCTTCTATCGTCACAATTTTCTCATCCTATTTCCTTGTGGATATGATCCCGACTTACCGGGTTTATTACTAATGCGACAGGCTTGCACTTGAGCGCAGAGAGTACGCACTTTACAGACACCTTCTTAGTCACATCAACCTCCTTCTGAAGACTTGAAGTGGATCTTGATTTTAGATGCGCTGATTTCACAATGAGGTGGTATGAGGAGAGGGGTGAGAATTTAGTAAATGTAGTATTGAAAGGATGGAAGGAATATAGGAAATGGGTTTTTTTTAAGGGAATAACTTTGAATTAGGGAGAATGTTCTCTGAATTCTGAGAGGGATGTTCAGGAGTACCTGTCAAAGAGAGGTAATGGCATATGTTTATAGGTCCAAGGGTGTGCCGATTGGTAAGGTCCTGGACCTGTCCTTTAGAATATCCCCTCAGGCACACCACTGGTAGATAGGGTCCTGAAGGTATCTTTCGGCAGTCTGGGATAGGTTTTTGGGAAAAATCATCATAAAGTGTGAATTGTAAGCTAGAATCACGTACGAGGCAGATCATTGGAATGAGTATTTAGAGCCTTTTAAGAATCAATGATCCACTCTCGGGTTCAGGAGTTGATTGAGGTCAAATTAGGCTCAAAAATTCCTATTGGTTATTTGACAAGAAGTTCATAGAGGAAAACAGATCATTTCCAAATCTTAAGGTTGATTCACGCACGAGATAGACCATTGGAAAGGGTATTCAGTGCCCTTCGATATTTCATTCAACTTTATTCAGTTTGGAGAGTTAACCAAGGTCTCTCATCGACGTAAAATAGGCCAATCGTCCATATCGTAAGGATGATTTATGTATGGGTTAGATAGTTGAGAAGGTTATTCATATCCCTTCAAAGATTCATTTAGCTTCGTTCAAGATAGAGAGTTGACTGGAGTCAAACGTGGTCGGGAGTGCTTGATGGCCTTTAGATTAGTTTTGGGGGTAAAATGGATCGTTCATCCATGCTATAAGGCCGATTCGTGCATGGGGAAGACCGTTGGAAAGGGTATTCAGATACCTTTGAAGATTTAGTGATCTCTCACTCAAGCGAAGAAGTTAATCGAGGTTAAATGGAGAATGAGAGCACCGGGTGGCCTCCAGATTAGTTTTCAATAGTAAAATGGATCATTCGTTAGAATTATAAGGATAATTCGCTCAAGGTGTGGATCATTAAAAAGGAAATTGAGAGCCTTTGAAGATTCATTGAGATTCCTTTCAAGTGAGAAAGTTGACTAGAGTTAAACAGGGCTTTAGAGCGTTTGATGGCTTCTAGATCAGTACTCGGAATATGATCTAGGGTTTATGGTGAATGAGTGAGTGCAAAGGACGTAAGGAGATCTGTAGGGAGATCTTAGTATGGGGTTTCTACATTCTATGATAATATTTTCAAAATAATCCAAGAAAGGTCGAAATAATCTATGGATTACATCCATGAAGGTTGCAGATTCATTGGTTAATCCAAAACACATGACCACGAATTAAAAATGGCCATATTGAGTTCAAAAGGAAGATTTGGGTATATCTTCTTCTTTCACACAAAGTTAGTGATACCTAAATCGAAAATCTATTTTTGAAAAAAATTTAACCCTTGCAATTGGTCAAATAGTTATCATATCCTAAGCAAAGGATATTTATTCTTAATAGTTACTTGATTCAGCTTCCGATAGTCAATGTATAATCAACATGTTCCATCCTTATTTTTCACAAACAAAATTATCTCTCCCCGAGGGGATGCACTAGGTCATATGAAATCCTTCTCTAACAAGTCGTCAAGTTATGTTCTAAGTTCCCATAGTTCTAATGGTGCCATACGATAAGGAGGTACAGAAATGGGGAGATATTGGGTAATAATTTGATAACAAATTTGAGTTCTCGTTGCAGGGGTAGACCAAGCAACTCTTCGGGGAATATGTCATCATATTAATCTAAGATAGTAAGAGGTGATGAAGACCCTTTCTCATAAAGTTGAGAAAATATTGACTTCGAGTGACTCTTTCCTTGAAAGTAAAATAGGGTTTGATGAGGTCTTTTGAATATTACTTTATTTTAGTGGTAGTTAATATGAGAAAAGATGGATGATAAGACCTCCATTCCTATAATAAAGTCTAATTCCTTCTGGTCTAAGACTATTAAATCTACTATCGAATTTCCAGTCTCGAATAGTATGATATGTTATTCACAAATATTATTTGTTATAATGTTTTCTTTGATTAACATTCCTATGGATAGAGAATGTTGTGAGGGACTCATAGATAATTACAATAGATTCATGAAGTCATATCTAATGAAAGAATGTGTTAACACTACAGCAAATCATGTGAATAGTCAGAGTTTTGAGGTCACGGCCAGAGCCGTGACCATATACAAAATGGGAATGACGAAGTCCATGACGAAGTGTGGTCATGGATCATCTTGCATGTGGTCAAGGACCATGGATGTGACTCGTGTGGGTCACGAATATGAGCCATGATCCATACATGACCATTATGGTGCCAAGTTTCCCTCCAAATGTGGTCTCAGATGGGGTCACGGTCTAAGGTTGTGACCATTGCCCAAAACCACATTGAGTTGGTCATGGCTTTGGACCATGACAATATTCAGAATGGAGTCATGGCTTTAGGTCGTGGCTAGTGTATTATTTACACGCTGACGTGTTAAAATTTAAAGGGTTCATGGAATTTGGTCACGGCTTAGGGTCATGACCAGTGTCTTTATACTTAATTCCCAGAAAAAAATATCCATTTCCCCAAAAAATTTCTAAACCTCTAAAGTTTCCCTCTCTCCTACGATTTCAGCTCTTCCCCGACTATTTTGGCTATCAATCTCAATTTCTCTTTCAATCTCAAAGGTAATATTTTGTGCATTTGTATTTCTATGTGTATATTTCAGTGTGTATTTCTATGTGTGTATATATATGTGTATTTCAGTGTGTATATATGTGTGTACGTGTGTGTATACATGTGTGTATTTTAGTGCGTATATGTGTGTTTACGTGTGGGTATCGTGTATGTAGATGTGTGTATATGTATATGTATAAAATGTGTGTGTGTGTGTGTGTGTATTGTGTATGTGTGTGTGTATTCTGGAAAAAAAAATATATGACTAATGTTGGTTTAAGTTTGTGGCTTAAATATATAAAAAATGTGTGTCCTTTAATATTGATACTAAATTCGGGATTAATTTTAGGGGTAATGTTTGTAAGGGATTAATTTTATGACTAATGTTTGTAAGGGTTAATTTTACGACTAATGTTTGTAAGGGTTAATTTTAGGGTTGATTTTAGGGATTGTTGGATTAAATAACAAAAGTAGGTATTCAAAATCTAATAAATTAATGGTAAGATACACACACGTACACGAGATTCACTCGTGGGAGGCTACCTGGATCCAATGGTTTCTTTGGAGTTTTATCTTGATAGTCTTTAGACTAGTGCCGTGGATTTTTACCACTATAGCCATCGAGAAGCTAGAAGTGGTGGATTACAACGAGTCGACCGCTATAATGGCTCTGATGAGTGGATTGTGAACATGATAGCTATTTTGGGCATTAATCAAGGAGGCTCCTAAGACCATGACTGAAATGTTGGCCAAAGTAGGGAAAATTATTAACACATAAGAGGTAATGAGGGCTAAACAATCCGACAGTCCTAAGCCATAGGCCGATAAGAACAACAGCAAACAAGAGAGAAGGACATGAAGGCTAATAAAATAAGGAAATATGATGAATACACGCATCTCACCACTGGCGTCCACCACATCCTGGAGGAAATATCGGATAGAAAAAACCTTAAGTGTTCAAGAAAATTAAAGATGCCAGCAAATAGAAGGGACAGAAACAAGTATTGCGAGTTCCACAAAGACTACTTCCACAACATAGATAATTATATAGATTTGAAGAATGAGATTGAGGGCCTAATCAGGAGGGGCAAGCTGTCCAAGTATATAGGTTGAAACAACTGGCCACGTCTCGAAGAGAGTAAAGCCAGAAGACATTCAGAGTCTCCCTCTCGAAGGATGAACGATAAAAAGAGTGAGAGGGACAATGAATCGATCCTCCCTCAAAACCTAAGGAGCTTGTACGCGATGTGGGCATGATATCCTTTGACTGTAATTTCATCACGGTAGGCAGAGCCAGTGGGGGAGAATACCCTACAGAAGGAAGGCCTACCTTAGTGAGGCACAAGCTTGTGAGCATACGTAGGTCAACTTGACAACCAGTTCAAACAAACGACCCTTTAAAGTGAACAAAGATAAACTAGTCATCGACTTTTCAAAAAGACGACCTGTTTGGGGTGTTGTAACTCCATGATGATCCTCTGGATGTCACATTGGTCATCCAAGAAGGTTAGGTGACCAGGATTCTAGTTTATAATGGCAGGTCTACAGATGTAATGTTCTACAGCTATTATAAAAAGTTGAAGCTTGAATATATAAAGCTAACACCTTATCACCAGCCTCTGATTAGATTTTCAGGTGAAAGGGTGTACCTACTAGGGATGGTAGAGCTGGAAGTCATAGTGATACTTGGACGATTGATCAAATGGAGAAAATACGCTTCTTCATCCTCGATAAGAATGTACTCTCAGCATACAACATGATCTTGGGAAGCATCGGCCTGAAGAAGTTCAAAGTCGTCCCGTTAATAGTACATCAATGCTTAAAATTCCCAACCAACTTCGGAGTGGGAATAGTCAAATGAAATCATAAGGTGGCTCATGAGTGTTATTTCATCTCAACCGACCAGGAAGAACAAAATAGGTTGACGACCACCTATCACATCAAAACTATCGAACCCTGAGATGAAGCAAAACTAGTCAATGGGGCTCCAACTAAGGATACGCTGATCATCCAGAACGAACGGTTCGAATAAGTTCGTCTTTAGACTCGACTTTAAAATAAGAACTCATAAACTATTATAGCAATGCAAGAGTGTATTAGCGTGGAGCCACGAGGACATGCTCGGTATAGATCCTGAGTTCATGTGCCACGAGTTAAATGTGATGGAAAGGGCCAAGCCAGTCAAGCAGAAACGATGGGTTTTTTATACCGACAAGAATCTCGTCGTCCAGGGAGAGGTCCTCAAACTGTAGAAATCCAATTTCATTAACGAATTCAAATACCCGGAGTGGTTGTCTAACGTGGTCATGATGCGCAAGAAAAATGACAAATGGAGTATGTGCGTCTATTTTACTAACCTACACAAGTCCTGCCCAAAAGATTATTTCCCGCTGCCACGGATTGACCAGCTGGTCGATGCCACTCCGGGCCATGAACTCCTTAGTTTCATGAACGCCTACTCCTATTATAACCTAATCAAGATGAATCCCTCCGATAGATAAAATACATCATTTATAACCCACAGAGGTACTTAATGTTATAATGTTATGCCATTTAGTCTTAAAAATGAAGGAGCCACCTACCAACGACTAGTAAACAAAGTTTTCTAAGATCAAATTGGGGTTAATATGGAGGTTTACATGGATGACATGCTTACTAAAAGAAAGGTAGAAGACGAACAAATTAAATACCTCGATCAAACCTTTGACAAATTAGAAAAGTACCAGATGAAGTTAAATCCCACCAAGTGTGTTTTCGGGGTAAAGGAAGGAATGTTTCTAGGCTTTATCATCAATCAAAGGGGTATTAAATCTAACCAAGAAAAGATTCAGGCTCTTCTTAACATGAAATCTAGAAATGATAAATAAGGACGTGCAAAGGCTTATAGGGCGAGTGACTGCACTGAGCAGGTTCATCTCTAGAGCCACTGACAAGTGCTTGCCTTTCTTTAAGGTGTTACTAAAGTTATTCGAATGTAATAAAGAATGCGTTCATAGAACTGAAGTGTTACATAGGTTCCTAACCTCTCTTATCATGGCCACTGGTAGGCGAAAAACTCATCATATATCTCACAGTATTTGAATCAACTATTAGTTCGGCACTAGTGAGGCAAAAGGAAGGGGTCCAGAAATCGGTTTATTATACTGGCAGAGCATACCAATGGGGTTGAGGTTCGATACCCCGAATGGATAAATTGGCGTTGGTGTTAAGGGAAGCTTCGCGAAGGATGAAGCCGTACTTCTAGGCCCACTTTATTATGATCTATACGGATCTTCCTCTCTGACAAGGCCTATATAAATCGAAAAAATTTGGTCGGCTCATGGCTTGGGAAGTCAAAATGGGTGCGTATGATATACAGTATGAACCAAGGACCATTATAAAAGGACAGGTGTTGGCGGACTTCATTGTCGAGTTCACCTAGAAGGAAAAACCTTACGAGCAAACTCCCTTGGGAGAGAGCTCGATTCCCAGCGATGAACAGTCACACCCAGAGGAAACCATAGATCCTAGAAGCACCTAGTAGAATCCTAAGAAGAGAGATCCCTCAAGTAAGCTAAGGGAAAGTGTAACGAGTCCTAGCACAAAATTTTCAGGTTTGGCAAAATAGAAGAAGCAGACTTCGACCGAGACAGTGCTATATGGAAGTTGTATATCGATGGGTCATCATGCTCGGTGGCAAGTGGCACATGTATTATCATCGTCATGCTAGATGAGATAGATGTATAATACGCGATGCATTTTCAACTCGAAGCCTTTAATAGCGAAGAAGAATATGAGGCTCTTATTATCGAACTAAGTTTATGTGACACCCCAACTAATTAAATACCGGGTAGCTACTCCTTTATTCAAATTAATACAAAATGTCAAGTTGGTTCAGTTCATAGCAAAACTGTCGAAAAGCATTTTAATAATTACTAGCCACCTAATATTTAAAAATTGAGTTGTCAATTTTAATTAAATTAGATTAACATGCAACAAGTAATAAATTATGAAAATAATTATACCACAACCACCTTACAGTCACATTACAACAATAAAGGAATAAATGAACTTGGAGGAACACTCCTCTGAAATAATCCGAAAATACTGAATAAAACTGAATACAAAGTCTGAATCATAAATTAATTACATCCAAAACTGAAATGAAACTAAAATAAATAAACTATCACTAAGAGAAAAGGGGCGACATGCCCTACGGATAAATAAGTCTGAAATGGAATCAAGGTAGAAAGTGGAGGCGTCTATAATCGAGGTCCTGTAACTTCCACAACAGCTACAGCACGTCACTGGAATGGAACTCCTAAGCTTGGTGTCCTTGTGGCTGGGCACCTAAAAGTCTTTTCAAGAAAAATAGATTTGAAAGAAAACGGGTCAGAGCCCGATTGTGAAAACAGTTTAAAACACAGCAAGTGTTTAATTTCATTAAACAATGAATATAAAATACATGATAGTGCGTGCACTCACATGAGTTTCTCACCTCTCAACTAATTGTGCACTCCTACATACCCGTACCCATTCTAGTTATTCCACTAATTAACTAGTCTAATTCAATATCTGATTTTACTATACTATTCATGGTTTAATTCCCGACATCTTAATATAAACTGAGAGTTTTACCTTCATTCCTCAGGATTAGTTACAATAATTACTAAGAGTTTTCCCATTTTTAACTCTACAAAGATATTACATTAATTCACACTTGTACTTATATAAACAGTCCATTTCAATATTTCAGTATATCAATCTCATCATAAATATACAATAATGGCACCCCTAGACTAAGTTGCGGTGCACACATACTCTGCTATCAAATCCCAGTACATCACGTACATAAGGACCATGTATTCCGAATCTCTCAGGAACCGTTTCGATAAGTAACAATCACACATAATGGAGGCGAACATAGTTCACATCACATGGGTCATGCACATACCTACGCTCCCATGATCAACAAACTTATTAACACCCCAATAAGTCATTCTCTGACCTATGTCCTTGAGGTACCAATCTAAATCCCCCCGTAGGCACACAAAGATTAGATGGCCCTGATCGAACGCGAACCTCCCGTGATAGAAAGTATGGTAGGTATGTTATACGCAGATATCCACATATACTAAGCATTTACACATCTTAGATATCTTATAATATTAATAGAGGTATATTTTACATTCCTATACCGTCATTAATGTAGTACACTTACAAGTTTCCGAAAAATATACATTATAGATTATCAACTCTTCTCACGTCGCAAATTCAAGTACTTATATCCTAACCCCTAGAAGTCACCCGGTCTATTATATAATTATAAGTTTTTAATCCTCAGCGTACTCCAATCTCACAACTTTACCCACTAATCAACAAGGGAAGAATAACACTCAATTAAATAAGATTACGGGAAGTTCGAAACTAAAATCGGGCCTAAAAAGACCATTCTGTGAACTCATTAGAAGTCACTGAAATCTCATTCAACGAGGTCGTTCAAACGAATGGCTTCGAATGAACTATGAAATCGTTAGAAGGGGTACTGGAATCTCGTTAGAAGCTCGTTCGAACGAGGTTGTTCGAACGACCTGGGTTGGTCTTCTAACGAGATGGCAGAAAACTCCCAAAATTTTCCTAACTTCATTTTTTCACCAAATTCCTTTCTCCAATTCCATCCTAAGTTCATAATATCTACGTTTTGGGGTTGATAAACTAATCTAGGTCACTCTAAGTCATTTATTAACATATTTTTGGGGTCAAATCTTATTAATTCACATGTAATCGTCTTAAATTCCCAAATCTTGCCAACCTTATGAACATGAACCCAGAATTTAATTGAACATGGAAACTCCTTTTTAAATTCGTTTTTACATGCTCAAATGCTATTCTTTGATACTAAATTCGTCCAGAACAATTCTACATGCAATCCCTAACAATTTCTTCAGGTTTTCATCAATTTTTCATGCATATGTTAATTTCTACACTAAACATGGAGGAAATATTCATTGCGAGTAATGAAACCAAATCACTTGCCTTAGGTTTGTTGTGCTAAATCATTGTTGGTGATCGAGGGTTGATACTCTCTTTTTCCGGTCACAATTTCTTCCAAAATGATGGTGGTGGGTGGTGGGTGGTGGTTTTGGTTTGAAACCTCTTGTAACTTCTCTCAAACTCCCGTAACCCACTTTTAATGTTTTGGCTGGTATTAGCCTTAGTGGCCTCACTAATTACTAATAAATAACCATAAAAATTCGTTGGTCTTAACTCCTCACTTTTTAAAATTACCAAAATACCCTTATGGGTTGCCGATTTGGCCTAAAAATGCCCCTGGACCCAAACTAAACTCTCGGCTAGTGTTTTCTGACTATTTTAACCCTTCCGGACACGTTGGTGCACTCAAAATGACCATTCGGTTGATAAAAATATAATTTACTTTTTAATCTAATTAATTTCATTCCTGACGCGACTGACACGCGCGTCCCAACTAAATTTCTCAAATTGTCGTATTTCTGCCTCGTGACAATTTTAATATTTTCAATACTCATATATTATCATATATTCTCAGTAATATTTATTATAACATCATAATTAGATACCAACTCACATCTTGCTAGTATTTACCTCCGAATTAATTTCTAAATAAATTCTCATTTAATTCAATTAATCCATTAAATAAAAATCAATAAAATTGCGGGGTATGACAGTTTAGCTTCATCGATTGGATCCAATCACATTTCGGCATACAACGACTCCGAGATAGTTATATACCAGATATTAGGGGTTTACGAAGCTAAGGAGGAGTCTATGGACAAATATTTGGCGCTTGTACAACAAAGATTAGAAAAGTTTCTAAAGGTGAAAATAGTAACGATTACTAGACTAGAGAGCGTCCGAGGAGACGCCCTGGCCAGACTAGCCTCGATAACTCAAACCTCTTTACGAAGGACGATACCGATCAAAGTATTGGAGGCTAGAAGCACTAAAAAGGATAGTCTGATAATAATGGAGGTAAATCTGGGGCCAGCATGGATGGACCCCATACGAGTATACATTGAGGATGTAAGGTCCCTGCAGATCTGAATGAACCCAGAAAGATGCACTATAAGGCAACTCAGTATGTTATGGAAGCGGA
This sequence comes from Sambucus nigra, assembly GCA_949130495.1. Lineage (NCBI taxonomy): Eukaryota > Viridiplantae > Streptophyta > Magnoliopsida > Dipsacales > Adoxaceae > Sambucus > Sambucus nigra. The sequence continues at coordinate 361,800,386 of OX422223.1, read as the reverse complement.
AGCACTATACAGGAAAGGGTACACCTTCCCACTATTGAAGTGTTCACCCGATGGAAGTTAATAAACTTATTAATGAGGTGCATGAAGCATGTTGCGGAGCCCATTCCGTCGGAAGATCGTTGGTTAAGCGTATAGCAACTCAAGGGTATTATTGGCCGACAATAAAGACTGACTATGAAGATTACACGAGGAAATGTGATAAGTGCTATAGGTTCACAAAGATCCATCGTTAACTCGTAGCCCCATTAAATCCAATTGTATTGCAATGGTTGTTCTCTATGTGGGGGATAAATTTGGTTGACTCATTGCCAAGGACAAAAGTACGGTATAAGTACCGCATGGTGGTAGTGGACTACTTCACAAAGTGGGTGGAGGCCGACCCCTTGGTGGAAATGCCTTAAGAAAGGGTATTCCAGTTTATCTGGAAGATGATTATATGCGCTATGATATGACCTTCGCATTCATCACTAACCACAAAACGCAGTTTGACAACCAGGACTTTGAAGACTATTGCATTAGATCCAATATCAAAAACTACAATCTGCACCGGGGCATCCACAGTGCAATGTCCAAAATGAGGTCACCAATAGGATAATATTAGAAGAAATCAAGAAGAGGCTTAATGATGCAAAGGGTAATTGGATCAAGGAACTCCTCGGTGTGCTTTGGGCGTACAGGACCACCCCAAAAATGGCTACCGGAGAAATGTCGTACATGCTCGCCTTTGGCACAAAAGAGTCCATCCCTATTGAAATAGGTCTCCCAAGCCACAGAGTTATTGATTTTGATTCTCTAAGAAGTAACCAAACGAGAAGACTAGATTTGTATCTATTGGAAGAAGTCAGAGAAAATACAGCATTATGGGTGGCCACCTACCAGCAAAGAGTTACACGTTACTACAACCTTATGGTGAAGCTGAGAAACTTAAAAAACGGGGAATATGTCCTCAAGAAAGTGATACAGATTAGCAACAAGATCGAGACCAATTGGCACAGGCCTTACCGGGTAACTAGTAGTGTGAGGCCTAGGACTTATCGCATTGAAACCCTCTAGGGAGAACAGTTCAAAAACCCCTAAATTTCGAAACATCTTAGGAAATATTATCAGTAGTTTGTTAGTCATTTTATTTATGTAGCTCGCACTATTGCAATTAATAAAATAATGTTTTCATCTCTAATTTCAATGACTTCTCTCCGGCATGAGATATAATGAATATATCTAAATTATACTGCCAAAAAAATGACAGCATCAGAATAAAAATACTTGATCGTTGAAATGAGAATACGACCTCATAGGTAGAGAATAGTTACACTTGTATAAACTTTTTCTCAAAAGATTAACAAACCCTTGTACGACCTCATAGGTCGCGAATGAGGTGGTTGGCCAAAACCCTTGTACGACCTCATAGGAGTAAAATTTGACAAAACAATTGAAATTCAAACATGGTACTTAAAGTAATTTTTTAAGATTGTCTGCATTCCAAAACCGAGGTATCTCCCTACCCTCTATTACTTTTAAATGGTAGGCCTCTTGGAGGTCATCTCCCATGACTCTAATGCTCCTTCCCACACGACGAATCATAGATAGTCCTAGATCTAGTGGAATTATATCTTACATTTAATAGTCTAAGCTAAAGGGCGTTTCCTCAGTCAACCTCCTTAGGGTTGCTTGATATGGCATTTCCCCGGTCAACCCATGCATCTTTTTCCTTTTCCATTTTCTCTTCATTATTTCAAGGACCATTTTATTGGAAGCATCATCTTTTCGATCGCTCTGAGGGTATGCCACCAAATTGTAATAGCTCTTGATAAGGTAGTTGTTGCAAATATGTTGAAAACGACCTATCTCAACTTATTTTCGTTGTTAGTGATGAGTGTTCTTGGTAAACCAAAGCGAGTTATCAAGTTCCTCTTAAACATATGATCACGTCGACATCTTTTACATTTTCCAAAGGTCCTCCCTCAATCTACTTGGTGAAATAGTTTGTGCCAACCTGGATATATTTATTATTTCCAAGTTCCATGGGTAGTAAACCCACAATGTCTAACCCCCATTGAGCAAATGTTTGTGGGTTGGTCAAAGAATTGATGTTATTGGCCAACTTATGAAGTTTGGTGAGAGCATCTAACATTTCTTACATTTTTCTTACGTAAGAGATGACATCCTTTTACATATAAGGTCTCCAATATCCCTCCTCCATTTCCCTCAACGCTACAGATCTTCCACCAGCATAACTTCCACAAATTCCATTATAAAACTCATATAGGCCTTGGCCGACATCACGGGGATGTATACATTGTAAGTATTGATCGATAAAATATTATCTCTAGAGATTTACTTTGGGAGATATATAGAAACGAGAAGATATTATCCTAGTCTCATGATCCTCCCTCTTATTTGTGGTAAACACATCCTCCCACAAGTACTAAAGTATCCATTTTATCCATCTCGAAGATTTTTTAACAATGAGCACTTTCTTATTGTTTAATTTCTTATCTATGCTCGGTTGTGATAAATATTCCATCTATATCACCCTCTTGAGGTCGAATTTGACAACTTAAGTCAAAGTGTATAGGGCATGGTTTTTGTTTCCCCTAAAGAATTATTAGATTGGGACATCTTTAAACTGGGCAACCTGCACTTATAATTTTTAAGGTAGGGTGACATGTGTTTATCTATGGCATTATAGTCTCTTGATATTTGATAGATACTATCATTAACTCATAAAATACATCAAGATGACTAGAACCAAGAGAGAGATATTTCCTCAATCCTCTCATAAGAACCTTTTATTTCACCTTGTAAGAACATAGTTCTTATCATGTACTTATGTTTTAATTGGCTTGATTCCGGACAAAATAAATTAAGTCTAGGCTAGTTTTAATTATGGAGTTTAATTGAGCCTACGACAAAGTTCAAGTCCAAGAATGTGCAATTTAAAGCTTTGATGAAGATTTCAAGTCAAGAGGTGTTGCATATGTTTAAGATCACTCAGGTATGAATACTTATAAGCATTTGAGTTATTTTGTATATTGATTAAATGCTAGGTGATTTAAATAATTGGAACTTAAATCTTTTTATATTTTAAAAATATTTCTGAGCTTCAAATAGTTTAAAGAAAATTCGAGCATTTATTTAAAAGAAAATTATTATTTTAATTAGTATCGCTCAAACGAGAATTGTGGGTCATTCAAATGACATCCCTATGTCGCGCCAACGAGATCCACATCTCGCTCGAACGACTTGCCGCCTTGATTTTCAGGTTTTCATTTTCTTGGACTCTGCGCTGCTCAGCTATAAATAAAAAATCGTATTTGCGAAAGTTTAACAAGGCAGAACAATTTTGAAAACTTATTCCCATACAATTTTTCATCATTAGGTGTTTATCTAAGATCGTATTACTCAATTCCAAAGCTAGTGATCTTAAACGCGTTTACCGAAAGACAATTCATTCACTACAACGTTTGGCACTTTGTGGGTAGAACTCTACAACCGGAGAGTTGCATGCTATTGTAGAGGGAGTCCTTATGAAGTAACTTGTGGAGAAGTCGTCTTCTTCTTTACTGTTTACCACCTGGAGTTCTTGCGGGAGATTCCAGCCGAGACATCAAAATCAACACCTGCGGGTATTTCGTATGTCACCCTATTTCATTGTAATCCGTGTAAGTTGTGTCTTACAAATTATAGTGAAATAAAAAGGTTTTGCCCTTCGGGGATTTTTCCTGAAATTGTTTCTTTTACTACATGCTTTATTTATGGAATGGATTTAATCACTTAGATGAATGTTTAAGGTATAAGAAGTTAAAATTGGGTTTGACAAAAAATTGGAACAAAGTTGGTCTTACCTAAAGTACACACTAAAGGGCCTTTTTAAATTGGTATGAGAGCTTGTTGTACTATCTTATTGTGTTTGTGATCTCATGTCTTTAGGTATGCCTTTCTGTGGTTTTGATGATTTTAGAATTCACTTGTTTGAATCATCTAATTGGAAAGCACACATGAAAACTTTTCTTAAAAAATTAGTTAATAAGGGTGATTGTGAAAAGTGTTTTTGCTGGGAAGGGTTTGTCACAGAATAGATGAGTGTCCCACTAAACTTAGGGAAAATGTTAATAAACTGATAAATCGTGTTTCTACCCTTAGTGATAGTGACCCTGAAGAAAAAAACTTGTATGCTAGTAAGCGTGAACTTCCCACCTTTGTGGCTAGTCATGTTAGTGATAAAGACTTACCTTTGCGTGATTCTTCCGCAGCCACAAAATTTGATACACCTGAGAGTGAGGGTGGGGTGAGTGAGGATGAGAGCGAAGATGAGAGACTTTTGAAAACTTCTTTCAAAGAATTGTATGGAGAAACTTTAGAAGCAAAGAAAGCAAACATGAAATTAGGAGCTATGTTGAAAGAACGTGCCATAGAAATAAATAATTCCAATGCTTTAATTGAGGATCTTAGGTCACAAGAAAATAAAATTCGAGAGAAGCTAGACTATGTCGAGGGTGAGAGAGATAGTCTTCGGGGGTTGATGGAGACTATGAAAAAGGAAATTGTGGAGTTTGAAAATTCTACACGTTTACTTGAGTCAAGGATAGGTGAGCTTGAGGAAAAATTGAGAGATTCGAGTAAAGTTATGCTTGATTTGGAGGCTAGGTTTTGAAACGTTAGACAAAATCTTAGCAACCGTCAAAATCAAAGATAATCGGCGTGGTATTATCGTCGATAATCATGTCGCACCTGCTCCCGAAGCCAAAACCGTGCAAACAAGAGAGTCGCCTAGGAACTTTAGGAGAGAGCCACCTAGGAAAGTGAGGTATAATCGGCCTATAGGACACGCTCCTTATCGTATCTACACTTGCACTCATTGCGGTAGGAGAGGTCATCTTAGAAGATTTTTCTACGATCTTATGAACCCTCCTAGAAAGTCTAAAGCCATTCCGTTTCGTAATGCCCCTACCCGTCAGTTCACACCTACTTGGGTTAGGAAGTCGTATTTAGAAGCACTAGGTATTAGGCTTGGTGATTCTTGCATCATTGCTCGTGGTTCTCCTCATGTTTCATCCTTCGATTGAGGTTGTTCATTGGTTTGTCATACACTAGTATTTACATCTTGAGTTATATTTGGCTAGTGTTATGGCATGTTATTTATTTGAATCTTTTCGAAAAATACAAAAAGATTTTTCTTTTAATAAAAATTTTTGAAAATATAAAAAGATTTTTGGTTTTTGAGTCATGAGGTTGCATGGTTGATGTGGAATATTAGTGTGCTTGATTCCCCCCTTCTTTCATTATTCATGTGGCTAGGACTTTTGGTCATTTTTGATAAGAAGCTTTTTGGGTATGTATCGTTGTTGTGCAAAAGTCACTCTCAAAATTCCCTTAAATACCTACAAAACTTGTCTAAAAATAACTCGTATTGCGGTAAGTACGGGTATCAATCCAACTTTCAAGGTGAAACAATAAATGTGACAACGTGCAATTCCAATTTTTTTATGAAAATATATTTTTTATTTTTTTTTATTTTTAAAAAATAATTTCAAGGGAAAAATTAACTAGCAAATGCTAAAAATTAATAAATGATGAAATGATGAAAAAGAATGTGCAACAGAGTGTGAAATATGTGAAGAGGTCAAGATATGGGATTCCACTACATTTTCAATTATTTTAATTTATCAATCTATTAATTTGAAATATTTCAAGATAATATTAAATCGATAATCTATCTCTCGTTAAAATTATAAATTTAATAAAATCTTTTTCAGAAAATTAATTTAAAAATTGTCACACGATGAAAAAATAGGACTAATACTATTTTCAGAAAATTACCCGCTAGGATCAATTTAACGAAAACAATTGCAATCTTCAAATTTCAGCACCGAATTAATATTCAAATTTCGGAAAAACCTATCTCTAGTTCGATTCCTAAATTTAAACATTAATTTGTTCAATTAATTTACTAACTCTCGTTACATAAATTAATTGGTGTCACTTAAAATTAATTTACCTAGAAAAACAAAAATTAATGAAACCAATTAATTAAAGTAACATCATACGCAGTACATCTCACCCCTTGAACGGGGTGTTTAGCCAAACATTCTCATGTGTGCATAAACAACAATAGATAATATGCCAAGAATGAAATAAATTGAAAAGAGAGTATAGAAATACAATACGTAATTTTTTTCTCAAATTTGTCTTGAAATGCCCCTTGACATGCGTCCAACTTCGTCACAATTTCCGGCACTTGATTACAGCAAAAGAAAAAAAAACTAAAAATTTATTCTAAAGCTAAACTAATTTTTTTATATTTTTCTGGAATTTTTTTATGTACCTACTATGTACATATTATACATACACTGTGTTTTTCTCTCTCTACGTATCCTCTCTTGTATTATGATGAGAGTCTCTTTTATGAGAAGCCCTTGTTCTCTTTAATAAACCACGAAGTGGGTTCTTCTTGAAGATTTTGTGGGATTTTTCTAGTCTTGGATTTTGACTCCGATTTTGTTGTGATTTTGGTTAGGAACTTGAATATGGCAGGAAGTTTGGATTTGGGTATACCCGTATGGGGTTTGGGGCGGTTGGAGTTGAGATCGGGTTTGGCTGGGGCTTACTCGGATCGGGCAGGGTAGGGGCGACGCCGGGTTCGTCGCCGTCAGGGGTTCACGACCGGCTTGAGGGCTCGGCAGGGGCGCACCGGCCGGAGGTCAGACGGAGAGGGGTCTAGGTGGGTCAACCGGGTATGGGGGTATTCGATTTTGGCGAGTTGGGTAGCGGGTTAGGCTGGGATTGGGAGTGAGGTTGAGTAAGAGAGAGAAGGTGTTTGTTGGTAATGGAGTAAGGAGAGAGAGGGAAGAAGATGGGTGTTTGGATGTGGTGTTAATGGTGGGTTAAGAGAGAGAAAAAGGTTGGGGAAGATGAAGATGGGAAGGTTTGTATGTGTGTTGGTGTAGGAAATAATGGTGAGGGTGAGGGTGAGGGTTAATTTTATTTTCGTGTAAATGGGTGTAAAAGGAGTTTTCGTGTGTATAATTTGCACCCCTAAAAAAATTAAATAAAGACTAAACTAAAATTAATAATAAAAAAAATCTAATTAAAAATAAAACAAACTAAAGAAATAAAAATATGAAAACTAAAAAATAAAATCCTAAGCTTATATAAAAACTAAAATAAAACAAAAGAAATAAAAATGGAAAATCTAAATGAAAACTAAAGTCCTAAAAAAATATATAAAATATAATAAACTAAAAATAAACTTCTAAAAACTAATCCTAATAAAACTAAAAAATAATAAAAATCAAAATAAAATAAACTAATAAAAAATAAAATGTAAAAATAATCAAATAAGTTCTGAAAATCCTAAATAATTTTAAAATAAATCCTAAAAAATAAAATGACTAAAAATAAAAATCTAGAAAAATAATAAAGGTACAAACTCAACACACACGGGGCTCGGGGAATGGTCTGGGCTCGGTGTAGACTCAGGTTAGGGTTACGGGATTGTTTCGAGGCATCGGATCACATCTCGGCAAGCTCAATGAGACTTCTGACTTCGCGATCGCCTGAATTTCTTCGATGCACGCTTTTGACCACTTTCGCATCGCAATTGACTGGATTTAGCATTATTTGTACCGCAACTGCGTATTGACCTGAAAAATAATAAAATACGAATATAAGGCCAATTTTAATTATAACAAGCGACTAAAATGCATCTATTCGGGGTATAAAATAAACACTTTTGGGTGCTTATCACACCACCCCCAAACAGAACATTCCTAGTCCTTGAGCAAAAATTAGAGAGAAAACAGAGATAAGTAACCAAAAGTGTGCCACTTTCGCAGGCACTGGCGATTGCACTTAGGATGTGCAACAAGCCGTTAAACCTGTAGGATGCCCTACAGGACGAGTGGTGTCTCGTGAGGGTTTACAGTGAATGTACCCACAAAACTTGAAAACTTTTTTAATTACATTATCTGAGTAGATGATGAAATGCTATACAACCCAACTTTAAAAGGACATCAAGGAACACCGTATTCAATTGTCAAAATAAGATATAAAATTACTTAATACCAAAAGCGTAATCCTTCCTAAAACTCAGCATGTGTAGTGTGAAGTAATCTTGAGTATCATTAGAGTAATCCTAAGGTAGCCTTTATATAATCAACGCTTTGACTTTAATTCTCACCGGATATATCTCTCTGAATCGAACTCTCTGAGAACTGGGTAAGTGTATCTCTCTAGTGTGTGAGGATGTGAGTAAATGTAAACAAGTTCAGACGTCTGACACACTTTATAAGAAAGGACGAATACATGAAAAAATCTGATCTCATGAACGAATGCTAACCACTATATTAAGAATGTCGAGTTATTCGCCATATAATCTTCTCGTTTGCCCGAACACTTTACGATGGGTGAAAATGTGATTTATGAAAGGTATGAGGGGATAATGAAATGAAAAGGATTTGCTAGGGCGTTTTGAGAAGAGTGTAATACAATAATAACTAATGTCTTCATTTTTTTAAATTTTTGATCACATGCTTTCTTTTTCTTCTTTTCTATTTTTATTTTCTTTCTTTTCGTTTTCTCTTTTTTTTTATTGGGATACATTTTTCTTTTCATAGCACAAATGACGACAATTTACATGGAAAATTTCAAACACTCTTTTTCTAAAAAATGATGGCAATGATCGATGGTATTTGGGACATACGGATAAGGATAATATGGAAAATGATAATGGGTCAATGATAATGTGATACGGAAAATGGTAAGTGTATGGGAAAATCGATATAGTGCTCGGGACAAACTACAAGACACATGTTTCTTACTACTCGAAAGTAATGTCATTCTCAGTGATTAAGCCAAAATTGAAAAAATAATGAGATCATGCAACGACTAAATGTAGTACCCAAAGAAAGTTGAGTCATCTTATGACTCGCAGATACGTAAAAACCCTCAAAAAGGTGAAAAGCTCAAATCTCACGGCTTTAAGTCGCCACTAGTGATCTTTTAAGGCTTTCTTAAGAATATATTTACTCTTCAACTTTTTATTGTAAAAGTGATAGTGCAAATTGCCAAGTTTAAGAATTCATAGTGCAAGTATGCTTAAATAGGTATTAATTAATTTAAGGTTAAAAGCGTAATTTTTGGGTCAAACACGGTTATTCCGAGATTTTTTAAAGAGGGATGATAGACAAATCATATCATAAAAATTTATTTTTAACTGCACAAAAAGTTTAAAATCACTTGTTTCTCAAAATTTTCAAAAGAGGTACGATTTTGATAAATTTCCCACCCCCAAACAAAAGAGAACATCGTCCTCGATGTTAAAAACCATATATAAAAATGAAAAGCACAAGGGAGGAAAGATAGTACCATAATGAACCACTAGTGAAATGTACCGCATTCTGGAGTATAGATGAAACCTGAAGAACAGATGTGATACAAAAAGTATGCACAAGTCTATAGAGCATTGAGTGGTGTGAAACACCACCCCCAAACATGATAAGAGTCATAATCATAAACAATGAACGACGGGCTGCCTCCCGATAGCGCTAAGTTTAACGTCTTCAACCAGACCGAATCAGTCTCGCCCTAAGGATAGGAACTAGGAAAGAACGGGTGGCAGAAAAAATTGGGTGATGAGAATCACCCCCAAACAAGACTGAAGTGTCAGTCTTGTTGGATAAAGGCGAAATATGGTCAATGCACTTGTATAGCGAAGTGCATCACTCGATGCAAAGCATCGGTGGACTAGGGGTAGGTGGGTAGGAGTGTAAGACAAAGATGGGAAAGGGTGAGGGTGAACAGGCACCGATCACGGGCCTTATTGAGAGTAAAGGTGAGGGCAACAAGGGCCCCTATAAGAATGGTGCTCAATTTGGTGGGGGAGGCAAAATGGCTTAGGAATAGTGATGGGGTGAGCCTCATAGAAAGTGCGGGACCATTCTATAAATGGACGATGATAATGGTCACGTCGTGACACTCCAGGGAGCGGTAGATGGAACAAATCAACACCATAAGGAAGTGGTGTGCATAGAGTAACAAGCTCGGTGTCACAAAAGATAATAGTAGCACAAATACTCTCATAGATAGTGGTGTCGATGAAAAAGGCACAAATGTGATCATGGAGTACTAGGGTGGAGGGTGGGTGGAGGTGAGGACCTAAATGCTTAGATGTGAAAAGGTGAGGAGAAATAACAAAGTCCAAACTAGGCGGTGGGGTGGAAGGGACGGTGGGTGGATCGGGTGGGACAAAGGGTGTGGGAAGATGATCTAACTCACGAGTGGGAGAGACGCACTCCTAACGAGGCACGGAGTGATCCTCAAGGGTACTCACGGGAGGAGGTGTGAAAGTGAACGAGTGAGTGATCAACTTAGCCACCATTACGTCGCCAGCCAAGGTGGTGAAAGGGTCTAACGAGGCTGTAAGATCCGAGATAGATGAATCGACATCAATAATCGGCTCAAGGGGAGCCAAATATGATGGCGTAGGATCCATATCAAGAGAGGTGGGGACCATCTCTGATGCTATTTCGGGACATTGGTGAGCATTCGTAACCGGAGCTAACCTAGGATGAAGTGGTTGATCGCTAACACACGCAATGGGCTCAGTAGGTGTAGGCTCGGGCATAAGTAAGGATTCTATGGAAGGGGAAAGACAAAATGCAATGGTGGGTTCGAGAGGGTAGGGTGGTGTGGGATCAGTCTCACAGTCAATGGAAATTTAACACTATTGTCAACTTGGGGCCCGGACCACGGAGTGGTCTCAATGTCAAGATTCTCAGGAAGATAGGGTTGATCACACTCAAAATCCGTGGCACAAGACGACACATCATTGTCCCACGCGGGATCAATAATGGGATGACTTGGGGTGGAAGTCGTCTCATTCGCACACTCAAATGCAGTAAAGTTGTGTTCAAGCCGTTGAAGGGCTTAATTTTGAGATTGAAGAGTGTGCGGAAACTTGTGTAAGAGGATCTCGATAGAGGATGTGCAAGGTGGTGGGGAGATGGCGGTGGCGGGTGAGGTGGAATCAACTCGCTAGAAACACTCGGATGTGGAGAATACTCATATGAAGTGTGTGGAGCAGGGTCAATGTAGCATTCACGGGAGAAGCATCTCTGTGAGGGACAAAAGTGTGATCAGCATGAGGATTATATGAAGGGGACTGATAGGTATGAAGTGCACGAGGTGGCGATGACGACTGTTGGAAACCGTAAGGATCCACAACATGGCGTTGGGATTCATATTGCATGGAAGGATGATCAGGCCTCCATGAATAGCTCGGGTAATCATACCCCTCGACATTAGATATGTCGTGACAATAAGTCGAGGGTGGGTCCAAAACAGTGTCATAGGGATACACATGGTCCAAGGTGGATTCAGATGGAGAGAATATAAATGGACACTCATGGGACAAGTGATCCACCAGAAAGCAGTGTGTGCACGACGAAGCATAGGATGGGTTGACACTCGTCACCGGAGGCGGTGGAGTAGGACATGTGTGCGTGGACGACACATGAGTATCAACAATGGGTGTTTGAGAGTTAAAGGCATCAATTAATGAATGAAGGTTCGATTCGGGCTTATCATCAAACAAACTTTGAGAGAAGGAGAAATGGCCAAAGTATTCCCGTAAAGGACGTTCTTCGGCCATGACACGAGGAATATTTTTTTGGTTTTTAAATACTTTTCAAAAGAAAAGAAAATCTTTTTGTGATTTTTGAAAATAAGAAAAGGAAAATCTTTTTGGTATTTTAAATATGGAAAAAAAATCTTTTGGGGATTTTTGAAAATATTTTTAAAAAGAGAAAGAAAATATTTTTGGTATTTTTCGAAAAAGAGGAGAAAATGGACTCTTGATATGGGCGAACTAACTAAAACCGACTACCGAAAGAATTGAATTGGACACACACGAGTAAAGAAAAACACCTAACGAGCACGTAGCCAATTATTATCTTTAAAATTAGTGAAATGGGTAGTCAAATTTTAATTAAGTCCGCGGGCGACAAAATTCACGGAATTTATCTTTCTGATCGCCTGTTACAAAAATGTGCTCCTACGGTGCTAGCTAGTTGATTGATTTTAAATTTAATGACAGCTAGAGTAGCACACAATGGATATGCGAGTGAGTCGGGTGATGAAATCCTTTCTCGTTGCAATGACCGGGTCCAGGTCTTAGGTAAATTAATTCATCAAACCATTCAATTTAAGTGCGATGCAGAAATTAAAAGCGCATAGGAGCAATTAATCACACAAAAAATGAACTCGCTGGCAGGAGAGTCGCGAGGGATAAAAAAATTGTACCTCCCACGGTTTTTACACACGTGGGGTGAAGACCGAGTTGAGTCGATCGGGGGGAGATCTCGCCTATCTCAGTCATCCCCGGGAGTCCTACCGACCCAAAGTAGAGAGGCTTCAAATTTCCTCGCCTTGGACGCCCTCTCTCTACCATGTCCGATTTCCCTTTGCGCTTTTTTTTTATGAATAATTATTACAAAAAATCGGTGTCAAAATGCACTCCAAATAAATACACAATCTTTAAAAAAAATCCTATACAACCAGTCTAAGGAGGAGGGAGGAGGAAGAATTACAATAAAAAAGATAAATAAAATTACAAGTCTTCAATCATGTCTCTACGTCAAGAAAGCGGCAACGGCGCCATTTGATAATAAGCTTTCCTCAGCAACGGCGCCATTTCATAAGAAGTTTTTTAGGTATGTATCGTTGTTGTGCAAAAGCCACTCTCAAAATTCCCTTGAGTACCTACAAAACTTGTCTAAAAATAACTCATATTGCGGTAAGTACGGGTATCAATCCAACTTTCAAGGTGAAACAATAAATGTGAAAACGTGCAATTCCAATTTTTTTATGAAAATATTTTTTTTTTTTTTTATTTTTAAAAAACAATTTCAAGGGAAAAATTAACTAACAAATGCTAAAAATTAATAAATGACTAAATGACGAAAAAGAATGTGCAACCGAGTGTGAAATATGTGAGAAGGTCAAGAGATGGGATTCCACTACATTTTCAATTATTTTAATTTATCAATCTATTAATTTGAAATATTTCGAGATAATATTAAATCGATAATCTAACTCTCGTTAAAATTATAAATTTAATAAAATCTTTTTCAAAAAATTAATTTAAAAATTGTCACACGATGAAAAAATAGGACTAATACTAATTTCAGAAAACTACCCGCTAGGATCAATTTAACGAAAACAATAGCAATCTTCAAATTTCAACACCGAATTAATATTCAAATTTTGGAAAAACCTATCTCTAGTTCGATTCCTAAATTTAAACATTAATTTGTTCAATTAATTTACTAACTCTCGTTACATAAATTAATTGGTGACACTTAAAATTAATTTACCTAGAAATATAAAAATTAATGAAACCAATTAATTAAAATGACATCATACGCAGTACATCCCACCCCTTGAACGGGTGTTTAGCCAAACATTCTCATGTGTGCATAAACAACAATAGATAATATGTCAAGAATGAAATAAATTGAAAAGAGAGTATAGAAATACAATACGCAATTTTTTTCTCAAATTTGTCTTGAAATGCGCCTTGATATGCGTCCAACTTCGTCACAATTTCCAGCACTTAATTACAGCAAAAGAAAAAAAAAAGTAAAAATTTATTCTAAAGCTAAACTATTTTTTTTTGTATTTTTCTGGAATTTTTTTATGTACCTACTATGTACATATTATACACTGTGTTTTTCTCTCTCTACGTATCCTCTCTTGTATTATGATGAGAGTCACTTTATGAGAAGCCCTTGTTCTCTTTAATAAGCCACGAAGTGGGTTCTTCTTGAAGATTTTGTGGGATTTTTCTTGGCTTGGATTTTGACTCCAATTTTGTTGGGATTTTGGTTGGGGACTTGAATATGCAAGGAAGTTTGGATTTGGGTATACCCGTATGGGGTTTGGGGCGGTTGGAGTTGAGATCGGGTTTGGCTGTGGCTTACTCGGATCGGGCAGGGTAGGGGCGACGTCGGGTTCGTCGTCGGCAGAGGTTCACGACCGGCTTGAGGGCTCGGCAGGGGCGCGCCGGCCGTAGGTCAGAGGTTAGAGGGAGAGGGGTCTAGGTGGGTCAACCGGGTATGGGGGTATCCGATTTTGGCGAGTTGGGTAGCGGGTTAGGCTGGGATTGGGAGTGAGGTTGAGTAAGAGAGAGAAGGTGTTTGTTGGTAATGGAGTAAGGAGAGAGAGGGAAGAAGATGGGTGTTTGGATGTGGTGTTAATGGTGGGTTAAGAGAGAGAAAAAGGTTGGGGAAGATGAAGATGGGAAGGGTTGTGTGTGTGTTGGTGTAGGAAATAATGGTGAGGGTGAGGGTTAATTTTATTTTGGTGTAAATGGGTGTAAAAGGAGTTTGTGTGTGTGTAATTTGCACCCCTAAAAAAATTAAATAAAGACTCAACTAAAATTAATAATAAAAAAAATCTAAATAAAAATAAAACAAACTAAAGAAATCAAAATATTAAAACTAAAAAATAAAGTCCTAAGCTTATATAAAAACTAAAATAAAACAAAAGAAATAAAAATGTAAAATCTAAATGAAAACTAAAGTCCTAAAAAAATATAGAAAATATAATAAACTAAAAATAAACTTCTAAAAACTAATCCTAATAAAACTAAAAACTAATAAAAATCAAAATGAAATAAACTAATAAAAATAAAATGTAAAAATGTGCAAATAAATTCTGAAAATCCTAAATAATTTTAAAATAAATCCTAAAAAATAAAATGACTAAAAATAAAAATCTATAAAAATAATAAAGGTACAAACTCAATACACACGGGGCTCGAGGAATGGTCTGGGCTCGGTGTAGGCTCAGGTTAGGGTTACGGGATTGTTTCGGGGCATCGGATCACATCTCGGCAAGCTCAATGAGACTTCTGACTTTGCGATCGCCTGAATTTCTTCGATGCACGCTTTTAACCGCTTTCGCGTTGCAATTGACTGGATTTAGCATTATTTGTACCTCAACTGCGTATTGACCTGAAAAATAATAAAATATGAATATAAGGCCAATTTTAATTATAACGAGTGACTAAAATGCATCTATTCGGGGTATAAAATAGACACTTTTGGGTGCTTATCAATTATTATTACTGTCTAGAATGATCTTAACCATTGCACTATGAGGTTGTTTCGAAGTTGATATGCAGTTTGATTCGACTTTGTGTATATGCCAATCTTGCACACATGCATGAGTTTATATGAATGTTTGACTTCTCTTGCATATTTGATTTTGGTGAGACGTTCTTATCTCAATTTTTTCATTTGTGTATAAGTAAACTTAAGGAGGAGGTGTGCTTGTAAGAACTGTTTTCCGTGAGAATTGATATTGAAAAAAATGAGGAGTGTTCATGGGAAAGGGCTGCGAGAGTATAAAATTGACCCGTAGTGAAAGCCACCATTTAAAAGAGCCCAAATGAGAATTAAGGCAATAAAAATTCATATGTCAATAATTGGGGCCAATAGGACTTTCTCTAAGTTGATATTGATAGATTTTTCTAAAGATCTTGAAAAATTCATATATATGAGGGAGTTTGGTTGGAAATTAATTTAAACGGGTTTTCACCACGAATCCTATGTTGAAACATCGTATCATGACACTATTGTTTATAGAATCGTCAACAATCCGAACTTGTATGCATGTTGATTAAGCTTAGTTCATCAAACTCACACTTATTTTGTCACAAATGGCTTTGATGAGGTTTGATGATTTCTTACTATCAATTAGAAATTTTTGATCAATTTGACGTATTGCAATGATGACTCATTTATTGTAGTTCACTCCCATACAATTCACATTCATGATTGAGTACATTGGTACCATGTTATCATGTAATTACCATTGGTCATTTTTTTAACACTGTTTTCTATTTTGAGTCTGTTTTAAGTCTGTGTTCCAGGTACTATTTTGGGATAATTTTTTCACTCGGCAAATCCTTAATTTTTAGGGGTATTTCTGGAATTTTAATAATCTCATTCGAACGACATAATATGTCGTACGAACACGCCGTTCAAGCGACATCTCAAAGTCGTTCGACTTACATCAAGCGAGATCGGCGTTTCTTTTAACATCTGTCATTCTCTCTTCTCTCTTTTTGTTTTCTCATATCTCACATCCTGTAAATCAAAAAGTAGTGGCATCAATAGTTTTTTAAAAACCCACCATTTTTGTTGCTTTTGAAGCTTCCTTTTTCTGGAATTTCATCTCAGTCTTGGGTGCGTTCTTCTATCCATATCAACCATTGTCACTCTTGAGTTTTTCGGTAACGGAACTAGGTCAAAAAGGGTTTGTCGATGGTGTTTTTTTTCTGGGTGTGTTTCCCAGCATCTGTCCCTCCAAATTTTTTGTTCCTCCGGTGACGGTGTACCTCTGGTGATGATTTCCCATCTTCCGGTGATTTCGAGGTAATTCTGTTCCTGAATTTTTTCTAGAAATCATCTGTTTGAAAATTTTTGTTGCTGTGTTTATAATTGTATTTCTGGTTTTGGCTGTCATTGTGGTTGGTGTTCACGGTGGGTCGGTTGGATGTGTGTACGGAGATAAGTTCTTAGGTGTGTGTTTCTCGTGACGGTACCCTTTCACGCATTACACTTTACACATTTTTAGTCATGCCTCCTAGACGTCGTGGTTCTCCTATAAGGTGACTCGATGAGCCACCATCATCTTCTCGAGCTGAGAGAGCTCATGCCAGTAGTCCCCCGTACTACCAGTGAGATGGGGCACCCATGTTAAGTATGATCATTAGTGCTTATTGGGTCTCCAGATTCGGTCTGTTGTTCAGGAGAGGGTGTTTCGTTATTCTGAGTTTCAAGGGATAGGCATTCAGCACTAGTTGTCTGATAGGGGATGGGATTATATGTTTGAGGCTCGTGGAGTTGTCTATCCGGACATTGTTCGAGAGTTTTTCTTTTTCGCTCTTCCCCACACTGAGGGGATCTTTTATACTGTATGTGGCGATCCTGTTCTCATCATAACAGATCTCATAGCTGCTTTTTTGCACCTTCCCCGTGTCCCTGACGCTATGTTTCCTTGTTATACTTATGATGGACCTACATATGATGATATTCTGCGTCATTGCTTCTGGGAGATTCCCCACGCAGGTACTATTATGTACCATCGCCAGCTTTTTCCTACCTTTCGTGTACTTAACAGGTTTATGGCAACATCCATTTTTCCTAGAATAAATCATAATCAGATCGGATCTGGCATTGTCTATTTCATGTATTATATCTCTCAAAGGTGGGATATCAATCTACCGATGTTCATGATTCGTGTTATATAGTCTGTTACCATCAGTGGTACCATTCCAGTCCGTCCTGCTCTTCCTTATGGGATTCTCATCTCCATCATTTGCACTACTGCTAGGGTTCCTATTTTAGAGGTTGATCAGCGTCTCCCTTCACTTTCCATTATTGATCATAATACTTTCACTCGTTCCGAGATTCATTTTCCACAGGCGGCGAGAGCTAGAGCTCCACCCCCTGAGGGAGCCTTCCCCAATACTGATCCCTGTTAACCGACTGATCACACCATTTTGAACACCTCCAAGTTTTCTCAGTCTCCACCCTCCACTCATGCTCCCTCTCATCCTATTGAGGAGGAGGTTTCTACTTTACAGGCATAGGTAGCTGCTCAGTCCAGGATGTATGACTCTATCATGGCCAGATTTGATGCTTAGGCCGAAGCACGTGTTCGTGTTGAATCCAGGATGACAACATTTTTCGATGAGATGTGGTAGAGAGCAACTGCGAGGCGCACGATCTTTTGGACTAGGTCATATTCCATCTACATACACTGATGATGCTGATGATGATGATGATACTCCTACTGATGCCTAGATGTATTTGTTTTGATATTATATCTGAGACATTGAGATTCCTGATGTATTTATTTATTCTCAAATACGATGTACTTTTATGGACAGTTGTATCTCTCTTGGTTTATTTTATGACATGAATGTTGTGGTGACAATTATTATTCAACATAAATAGACAAGATAAGTGCAATCACCAAGCAAAATAGAAAACGTAAATGCCAATCACACAACAAAAGATATACGTAGTTCAGCAAGAATGCCTACGTCCACGGTGGTGCAGTCAGTATTATTTATATTTACTACAGAGAGTGTTTTCAGGGAATACAGTGCGTGTCTTTTGCCCCCGTCCTAGGGTCTATTTTATACATGTATATCTTTAGGGAGTGGGGGTATTGGACTCCCCCACGTCCACTTTTTCCTCTTATTCGTGAAGTGGGGGTGTTGGACTCCCCCACGTCCACTCTTTTTCTCATGGAACATCTATGTTCGAGATTTTATGAAAGGACTAAGCCATAACTGAATTAAATTAAGGTTCGTTGGGCCTAGACTTTGGGTTATTCTAATTAGGCTACTCGTCCGGGCCCGTAATGCTAAGTTCGGGTACCCACAATTTCCCCTAAATTTGTTGGGTTACAATTTGGGCTCAATAAATTTAAATGATTAGCCATAATGGCTCTTTTACATTTTACGCAACTCTTCCCAAGGTCTAAGGACTGATTTAGGCGGCACCTGCTACGCATCTTGTGCATTATGATTAATAATATTCAAAAGTCATTCTGAATATTCGTTTCACAATTGTTGTTTTAAGCTTCTTAGTATTCTTCCAACTTCTGCAAGTGCTTAGCGATTTGCGTCCTCTTCTCCAGGTCTTCGTTCTCCTTCGTCATTTGGGTTTGTGATTCTTCATCATCCAATTCAAACTTCCATCTTGTAAGTCTTATGTGCCTTCTCTCCGTGTTTATTCTTTGAATTTGTAGTTTTAGGGTTTACAAATGGCGAAGATTGCTAATAGGTCGGTGTCTGAGTTTAGGAAGTTTTATAATATCCCAGAGTGGGTAGAGATTGAGTGCGCCTCTCCCCCTAGAAATGTTAGAGAGATATAAGGTTCCCATTGGATTCACGTCTTGTTGCTTTCCTAAGGGGGCTTACTTTTCCTCCAAGCAACCTATTCTTGCACTTGTTTGGTTATTTCAACATTGTTCATGCACAGTGTTCTCCTAATGTTTGGAAGATAACTAATGGCATCCATAGAATTAATCAGTTATATGGTACCAAATTAGTGCTTGCCGAGGTCTACTTTTTCTATTCCTTCTCTTGAACTAGTTCCGGTGTCCTCTATCTCAAAGCCAGGAGTCCTGACAGGGTATTGGTAGTAAACCTACCTGATTCCCACAAGGACTATTGGCAAGATGGCTTCCTTGCTAGAAATTGGCGGTTTTCCCCCAAAATGAGGGGTCGAGGTCTAATAGGTTCTCTGTTCCCTTTTATGGGGAAGAGTATATAGGTAGTCTTTGCTCCATTCTTTTAATTTCTTTACTGATTTGTGATCTTTCTGATTCTTTCTTGTTTTTTCTTCAGCGAGGTCGAAGAACCTAGAACCTGCCCTCAGTGAGGTCCGGCTTTCAGAGTTGCTCAAGGCTTGGAATATTAGGGAGCTTTTGACTGACGACGAATATCCCCGATCTGCCGCTTTTCTGCTCGAGTACAAGAATATTAGATCCAGCTTTATAGCGAGGCCTGTGGACAGTATTCCTGAGTTTGACACTGCCGAGGAAACTTCTGTTGATCCTATCCAGTTAGACGAGGAGGAGAGCAGTTATAGGAGTGATACTAAAGGAGGTGCTGCAGGTGGTGTTGGTGAGGAGAGCTCTAGTGGTGATAGTTCTGATTCGAAAGAGGTTTCTGAAGCCCGAGAACCTTCGAGCTCGTCCAGTATCTCTAGCGAGGAGATGGTGCCACTAAGGAAGAATTTGATCCGAGATGACGATGATGATGATGATCATATACTCCTTGCTCAGAGGTCAAAGAAGAAGAAGTCCAATACTGGGGCTGTTACCACTGGATCTCGGATTACTATTCAGGAGCAGGAGAGGAGGAGGAAAGAAGAAGAACAAATGAGAGAGAGAGAGAGAGAGAGAGAGAGAGAGAGAGAGAGAGAGAGAGACAGGAAGAGGAAGAAGAAAGAAAGAGGATAGAAGAGAAGAAAAAGATGGAGGAGAAGAAGAGAATGGTGAGGGAGAAGGAGAAGGAGAAGGAGAAAGAGAGGAGAAAAATAGAATTGAGGATGAAGGCTGGGCAGGCCTTAGTACCTGTGTTCGCACTGCCTGTGGTGGCCTCAATTTCCCTTTCTCCTCAGTTAGCCCCTACACTGCTCGAGAGGGCAGTCCTTCCTGCAGATCGCCAAAGGCCTTTCCTTTTCCTTTCTCTCATGCTTTGATGAATTTCAGTTGTTTCCTTCTTCTGACATCTTCTTTTATTTGTAGTTTGTGACCGACTTCATCATGCTCTATTGCTCTCGCGATGGGCTGGTGAACAGGAGCGGCGAGCTGGAGCAGCAGAATGCTGCCCTGAAAGTGAGGGGCACACAATTGGAAGCTAGTTTGAAGACTGCTGATGCTGCCCGGGCTTCTTCTGACCTGGCCCTCGCCAATTCCAACCGAGAGAGGGATGCGGTAGTTAAAGAGATGAACGAGCTGAGGTAAACCTATGACCTGGTCTGCTCGAGCAAGTTGGTCGTTGTGGAGGAGAACAGGGTACTGACCGAGTAGCTGAAGGAAAAAGATTCTCAGGCAGCTACTATCAAGGAAGACTCTTATAACTCCGGGTGAGCTTCTACATATGAAGATACTGAGGTTTAGATAGTCTACATCAGCCGTTTGAACTTCAAAAAAGGATAAAATAAGGCCCTCATAGCTGCTGGTGTCGCTGTTATCTCTCCTTTGGTCGACGAGCACGACCCAGGTCAGAAGCTAATTATGGAGTAAGCCCCTAACCCAGCCATCGAAGACACTGATTCTGTCTCCCAAACGGTTCTTGCTGATGCTCCTCCTACTCAGGCGACAGAGGTTATCCCTGCTGAGGGAGGTGCTTCTACTGTCACTAACAAGGGGAAGCAGCCAGCCTCTTCTGATCAGCCTGAGGCTGCTGGCTAATTTATCTTTCGGGTTGCTCTTTGTATTTTCTGTTTGTAATTTTCCTTTTTGTTGCTCGATGTACTCTGATCCTTATTAATGAAATGAAAAGGTTTCCTTTCCCCAGTGCACTGATTTATTTTTTTTGTACCGCTTCTTTATGTCCTGTAGTTGGTTGATGTGGATGACTATATACCAGCGACTTCTCAATTGGGAAGAATGATCGGTCTAAATGTAAGCTTTGAGGTTCGTCATACCTTTGTGAGGATTTATAAATCACTACGATTGAGGAACAACCATTTCATAGAGCAGACCGAGCTCGTCGTGAAACTGAAAGATAGGCTCCAAGAAATGGAAGAGGTCAGAGCCTCAGTCCAGGAAGAGGTGAATACTCTAAGAGCAAGGCTTCTAGATGCTTTTGAGATCAATCAGGTTGGAGAACTTCTGTAGTAGGAGAATGAGGCTTTGAGGAGGGAAGTCTCATGATTCAGGGAGCATGTGTCGAGCATCATTCTTGAAGTACTACTAGGCTCTTCCTCATCGTGAGCTGGAGCTGGATTAGGTGACGCTCCACCGGTACTGAAAGGTTCTACCCCGTCGACTGTTCCACGAGCTAGCCCAAATATAAGAAACCCGACTAGGAAAATGGAAGGGCTTCGCGGTGATGTTCATTGAGCGTATGAGATTACTGTTGGGCTTCAGAGGGATGTCACCCGATTGAGGCATCTATTTAAGAAAGGACCTCGACGAGTATGGGCCGACGGTTACGACCAGGGTTGGCTAAATGCTCCAACGAGGCTGACAGAGTTTGAAGAGCTCGCCTTCATTAGGGGGTGGTTGAGTGCCTTGAGGGAGCTGCAAGTTCCATGGAACTCGATGCTTTGGTATCGACATGAGATCTCTCCTTCCTCCCTGATGCCTAACCCCTTTCGGAGAGATGATCAGTGGATCCCCATTGATGCCATCCCTCAGCAGCTACTGGAGTCGGATGCGAATGACGTCGAGGAGGAGCTGGCCCCCCATCCTGATGACGATCGAAGAGCTCAAGTGGCTGATTATCTCGTTCGGAGGCCTCGACCTCATTAAGATTTTTGCCTATAGTAATCTAGTGTATAAATGTAATGAAGCAATGTAATCTTGATGTCTTGGGCGAGTTCGCTGACTAAACATGTATTGTATTTGTTGTAAATGTGATGAATAAATATAAAATTTATGTTTTGGGCGAATTTGCTGACTAAACAATTGTCTTATATTTTCCATATCTTTATCTTTGCTCAATAATCTTGAGCCTCTCTTAGCTGAATAGATTTGTAAATTTGCATTATCAAGTAGGTGTCCCTCCAGTCCAGTATGCTAACGAGATACCATTCTGCCCCACTTTACCCTTTAGGTTGTGTCGTCACACTCCCTTAGGCCTAAGTGTGGAAATTGGCGAGGACATAACTGGTGTTGGATGCTCTATCCGATCAGGATTTTATTTAACCAAACATAGTTTGGTGACCAATTTTAACTTGGCCATATTGCCTAAGGTTCTCTTGTAGGGCTTCATATATTTCCAAGGGCAATGCTAAGAGGTCTTTCGTGTTTCATAATGAAAACTTGGGGAGGGCCATTTCCCTTATATAGTGTAATGATCAATACGCCTGTCATTTGGAAAAGGTGTGTGGGGTTATAAAGTTCATACATTAGTTAACTGATAATTCGTAGAACGCAACTGTCAAACAACTTTTATTACTGAGTCTCAAATGAACTTCCGGCTCAAGAACAAAAGAAGAGTCTCAAATTAACTTCCAGCTTCATAACTAAAGAACAAAAGAAGAATCTAAAAATAGAATTTTTTGAGATTGGTTGCATTCCATGCTCGCGGTATCTCTCTGCCTTCCAGTGTTTCTAAGTGATAGGCGCCTTGCAGATTATCTCTTGTTATCTTAAATGGTCCTTCCCAGTTTGGCCCTAGCTTACCGTCTGATGGTTTTACTGCGCTGCCCAGGACTTTCCTTAGGACGTAGTCCCCAACTCGGAATGCCCTTGGGTTGACCTTCTTGTTATAGTGCCTTGCGAGCTATTACTGATAGCTCGCTAGTTTTACTAGGGCTATCTCTCGACACTCATCGACAAGGTCGAGCTCAGCGAGTAATCCTGCATCATTATGGCCCTGGTCGACAAGGCTGGACCTCATTGTTGGTAAGCCTACTTCTAATGGGATGGCTGCTTCCATTCCATACGTCAATAAAAATGGGGTCTCCCCCATTGCTCGTCGTGGAGTGGTACGGTAGGCCCGTAGAATATGCGGTAGTTCATTTACCCATGCGCCTTTGGGTCGCTATAATCATTTCCTTAATTCGTCGATCACCGTTTTATTGGAAGCCTCGACTTGGCCATTGCTCTGAGGATAGGCCACCGAGCTGAAATGGTGTCTGATTCCATGCTTGTCGTAGAAACTCTGAAAGGATCCGCTCTCGAACTGCATTCCATTATTAGTGATGATGGTCCTGGGGTTGCCAAAATAGGTGATTATATTTTTCCATATGAATCTTATCATATTTGCATCTCGAATGTTTGCTAGGGGTTTCGCTTCGATCCATTTGGTGAAGTAGTCAGTCGCGACCAATAGATACTTGCGAGTCTCGATAATGTTAGGAAGTGGTCCTACAATGTCCATTCCCCATTGGGCGAATGACCATGGGCTGGAAAGTGATTTTAGGTCGCTAGCAGGTTGATGGACCATAGGGGCATGAAGTTGGCATTTCTCACACTTGCGAACATATATCGCAGAATCCTTCTGCATATATGGCCACCAATAGTCTTCATTCATATCTCGGAAAGCCAGAGACCTTCCTACAATATGGCTTCTGCAGATTCCCTCGTGAAGTTCATGTAGAACTTGCTCGACATCCCTCGGGTGAACACATTGAAGGTAGGGACCGAAAAACAATCTCTTATATAGTTTTCCCTCAGGAGATAAGTGAAAGAGAGCAGATTTGACTCTTATCTGGTGAGCAGTCTTCTTATCGGTTGGAAGCGCACCATCTTTCAAATAGTCCCTTAAATGATCCATACAACTGGGTGATGATTAAATTTGGAGCACATGTTCCCCAATTGTTAGTTCATCGTTACGATTAATGCTTGAACGAGTGAGGAAGTCGATGGGGATTGTTCATTTTAAATTGAAATCGATTGCCAAACTCAGGGTCGCTAGGGCATCAATATGGCTATTCTGCCCTCTAGGAAATTGCTGGACACTAACTTCCTCGAAGTTAACCATTAGCCTTTTTGCTAAGGCAAGGTAGGTTGACATTGTTTCATCTTTTGTGTTGTAGTCTCCACTTATCTGATTGGAGACTAATTGAGAATCGTCGAACACCTGTAAATGCTTTACTCCCAAAGTGTGTGCCTTTTGGAGGCAGGCTATCAATGCCTCATATTCTTCTTCGTTGTTGGAGGTTGAAATCCAATCCTGATTCCCTGTTCAAGGATTGTAT
Organism: Sambucus nigra; assembly: GCA_949130495.1. Classification (NCBI taxonomy): domain Eukaryota; kingdom Viridiplantae; phylum Streptophyta; class Magnoliopsida; order Dipsacales; family Adoxaceae; genus Sambucus; species Sambucus nigra. The sequence goes on along the minus strand of OX422223.1, from coordinate 361,775,922 downwards.
CCTCCGGAGTGATGAGGACAATGCCTATTCCTGCCCCCTTTAAGTTGGAGGCTCCATCAACAAATAATTTCCAGACTCCCTCCGTCACGTGGTTCCCTCTTTGCTTTCCTAGTTGAGGTTGGTCGCAAGGTTGCTCGCGTGTGAATTCGGCTATGAAATTAGCAAGGACCTGCCCCTTGATTACATTCCCTAGTTGAAATTGGATATCAAATCTTCCGAGCTTGACTAACCATTTAGACAGTCTGCCCGATAAATCCGCCTTCCTCGGGATTGCTTTAAGGGGGTGCAATGTAAGGACGATGATAGTGTGGGCTTCAAAGTAGTCCTTCAGCTTTCTTGAAGCCACTACTAGTGCAAAACTGAGCTTCTCTAGTGGTAGGTTGTGACACCCCGCCTAATTAAATACCGGGCGATCACTCTTTTATTAAATTAAATCAAGGTATACAGTTGGTTCATTCTCAGCATCACTGTCGATAAAAAATGAATTTTCCAATTTAACACCCTAAATAATTAAGCTAAGTGTCAAAACCATTTTCATGCATAATTTCCAAATTTTAATTTAAGAAAAAGACTTATTTATATAAAAACAACATTCCTACAATTAAGAATCACGCCACGATAAATCAAATGATATAATACATTCGTCAACCGAATGTCAACATAAGAAAACTAGAATCACAAATCCATACTGAATAATTCCCATAGAACAATACTGGAAGTAAATGAAATATAAATGTCCCAACAACAAATGAAATAAAGGAAAAGGGCTACACATGCCCAACTACATGAAAGTACTAAGAGTGGATCCGAATGAACGAAGTCGTCTAATCAAGAGACCTGCAACTCCCACCTAAGCTGCAGCGCGTTCCTTCCAAGAGATCCTAATCAAGACGTCCCTGTGGCTGGGCACCTGTAATACATACATATATATATACAAGAGAGAGAGAGAGAGAGAGAGAGAGAGAGAAAGAAACGGGTCAGAGCCCGAAAGTGTGTTTGATTTTAAAAATACGTTTAGCAAGTATTTAATAGTTGATACAGGCCAATGCAATAACATATTAGTGCGTCGCTCTCTTGAGAAAATACTCACCTCTCTTCTAATGTGCACACTTATCGCACTAACCTTCCCATTGGTTTGTTCTTAACAATATATCGCACTTGACTTTCTAAAACATTTAATCTATCTAAGATTACTCGCAGATTTACAATTCACGATTTCATTTAAAAGAGATGTTCCAAATTGTAACCAAATTTCTCTATTTCTAACTTTATAAAAAAAATAATAAAGTTTTACAGTGACATATTATACTTTCTCAAAATAAGTATTTACAATTTGAGTCAACAACCATGTCCTACTTATCAAATCTCAGTAGGCAGTTTCAAATATCATAATCTCATATATATATTAACTACTCGTATAATATATATATATAACAGCACCCCGAATAAAACTATGGTGCGTGCATACTTCCACTATCCAAAGCCCCATATCACTCATATTAAGGGGAATACATTCGGAATCACTCTCGAATTGTATTAACATAAATACACAAACAATATTGAGGCGAAGCATAGATTCCAAGTCTCTAAGAGGGTGGCACATACCGGCGTCTCTTAGGACCGTCTGAACTATCACATCGATAGCCTGTACCAAGGACATCTATCTTCTAGGGTACAAGTCATTATCCCCCATAAAGGTCCCATCGAGATAAGACTTGTCCCAGCGCAGAAACCTCAGGGATAGCAAGTAGCGTGGGTATGATTTTCACATGCATATAATATATGTACACACAATCATATAAATATACCACTTTATCATATTAATATAGGTTCTTCTCATCACCCGTACATATACCATTTATCCTATATTTTACATTTATAGAATAACGCATAAGGTTTCATTCCTAACCTCGACTCGAAGGGTTTACTCACTTATTACCTAACACTCATGGATTATATCTCCAAATTCTGAAATTCAGTAAGTGCCTTTATTAGATTCCAACGTAACTCTCTTATGCACGTCCCCCTTTAAAAATTTATAAATCTACCAACCTAAAGTCAATATCCCGTAAATACCATTCTCGTTGAAGATTAAAGGTTCTAACATTTATCCATATACCCTACTGGTCCTCAATGTCTTCCAAATCATTTTATTTAAGATACCCAAAGATTATTTCACAATAAACTTAATTTAACTAATTTAACAAGGGAAATAGGAGTCTTCCAGGAGGGGTCGATCGATCGAAGCTTGGGGCTCGATCGATCGAAACTTCGATCCATCGAAGCTCTAGGTTCGATCGATCGATCAAGCAGGTCTGGGCAAAAATTCTGCAAAATGCAGTTACGGGTTTCATCCAACTTCTTCATCTAAAACGATGTTCTTCCATTCTAATCACCCCAAAAATCCTACTATCATCAATATAACATTATACCAGGTGTTTATAACGTAAAGCATGCGTGTAACTATCATTAAACATGGATTTACAACCAAAAATCATGTCCAATTATCAAGAACCCTAAATTTTTCTTAAACAGATTTCTAATGAATCTTTCTCCAAAATTTCTTTTGTATAATCACCAGATTTCGTGGATTATTACCTCTACATGGCAAGGGTTTCCAGAATTTACATAAACATCAATACTACATGGGTTCTCCTATCAAAAATGGTGTTTTCTTCCATAGTTTTCGTCACAATTCAATCCTAAGCTAACATGAATATTGCATCAACGAAAATAGCAAGTTTAAACACTTGCCTGGGATTTTGGTATGAAGGTTCACTGCTGATTTTCGTATGGCTGTGGTCCTCGTCTCGTGATCTACGCGGTGGTGGTGGTGGCGGTGCAAACCGGTGGCCTTTTGGCCTTGGATTGCCTTAGAGCTCTCTCCTCTCTTCTCCAATGGCCGTCATTTGATTTGTGAATGTTCTAACCCTAAGAGGCTGACCTAATGGCTGATATAGGTTGGCTGAAATTCGTGGGTTTAATTACCCTATTTTGGAAAAAGACCAAAATGCCCTCCCGGGTCACTAATTAAGCCTAAAAACGCCCCGAGGCCCAAACTAACCCCCCGGGTATACTTTTCTGACTATCTTGACCCTTTCGGACGCGTTGGCGCACTCAAAACGACCATACGGACAACTTATAAAATATTCACTTTTTATTTAACAAAATAAGTCCCGACGTGACACGGGCACGTCCTTACTTAAATTTCCAAAATAGTCAATTACTTCAGTTATGACATTCAATCCAACCAATATGATATATTACTATGCTCATTAGTAATATTCAACAAGTTTCCCATAATTACTAACTCTCGTCACGTTAATAATTAAAACATAATTAATTTCCAGAGTTTTATTAAATTTAAATAAATCCCCAAATTAATATAGCATAAAAATACGGGGTATTACATACTCCCCCCCCTAATAACGGAATTTCGTACCGAAATTCGGAAAATAAGGCATACCTGGTAAAAATAACTCCGGATATCTCTCGATAGTACGCAAACTAACTACATAGTGCGGCGCTCAATCACTATAGCCTTTTTCCTCACAGCAACATTGTTTTACATTCTCATTAGCGATACTTCACATTGTGATCCCATCCGAAAATATTCGCATAGGTCACGCCTATCCGTTATAAATTCCATTATCTCACTATCATTAGGAGGTCGCACCTCACTATCTGACGACTACTCGGATTTATTCACACTAAATTCCCATTTTGAGAAGATCATACGAATATTTGGCCAATCTTGACTGCTAAAAAACAGTCTTGGAATTCTACTATAGTTATCGGATATTTTCCCGACTGATCCAAAATTCCGATTATCTACTCTCCTCTACACATACGGAAGGAGAATAGTCGAGGTTTCTCCATAACAAAACCTTAACAAGTACCTCGTACGCGACAAACAGGTACGAGTGCTCCTACAGATCATTCTTGAAATCATCGTACCCAGATTTCAAAATCTCCTTCACGTGGCTCCGCAAATCTTTAATCACCATGCGCTTATTCCATAGCTAAGGGTGATACATCCTACTTGAAACGAAATCTTATCACTGCTGGTTCCTGAAATCCCATACCAAGGCGGGATTTACCAATCTTATCCTGACCTAGAAATTTATACTGCGCCGGACCATTCACCGGCGTGATCCTTCCTTTCAAAGGAAGTCTGAGGTATACTAGTTAGTATCGTAAGCCAGCCCAAAAGGAATATCAATCACTTCCTCCTCGGAGGCTTATTTCACAAGATCAGGATAAATCCTTGATCTTGCTTAACTTAACCGGCTTTTCCGACCTCTTCAAATTTCAGTAATTTTCGATAATTACAAAATTCTTTGGTTGATTCTCCTTTTTCAACCGAACCTTACCTATGGGCAGTGCATGCAGAGACTACTCACTACGTCTCGTTAAACATCGATTCTTCCCTTGGAATGTCTCACATTAAGTGACACGTAATGCTCCCCTTCCTTCCTTGGAGCATTCCTAGAGTTCCGACCCGTGCTTTCCTCTCCACGAAGCGCACTTCTGGATCTCTTATGCCATCCTAACATCATTACTCGTTGTATGCGCAAGTCTGTCTCACACTTGATTAATGACCACTCCGCTCCGGGTGTGCTTCATAACAATTTAGTTCTACCCTATTCCAGGAATACCATTTCTTGAATGGCTTCCTACAGCCTTCCAATAAAGTTAGGGCGTGCTATTCTAATCGTACACTTATGTATGGATTATCGCCCCTCATGTGACGTTTAATCCACTCTATCACTTCCACTTCGTTATACTAGTCCCACAAACTTATATTTCACACGTCTATTACCACATCCCTTCGACTTGGACTATTTTAACTGTGGTTAACCAAGATACCCACATTTTTACAACATTCCGAACGGCGTGCTACTCATCTGTAGGACTAACTAAATTCAACGGAATAGAAGGAATAAGGCATTCAAATTCCATGACAAGAAAAGAGGAATAATAATTCTCAACCTTCCTCAGATAAGCACAACAATTTTTCCCAAATAGGTACAACAACCAAAATAAATCACTAATGCTTTATTCATCAAAATAATTACAGGTCATCTCTTGTATGATATGAAGTTCTTTTCAGATACTCCATGCTAAAAATCATTTTAACTCTTTATTCACCTTGTGTTCTGTACGCGGTTATGACATTTGGGGTACCTCCAATCACCCTAGAAAATCAAAATTCTTAAATTCTCCTTACCATCGTTCCACTCCTCAACTCGTGGGGATAACTTTCTATGCTTTGCTGCCATAAAATTCCGGCTTCAATGACCTTAAAACAGAATTCAACTTCCAACTTACATACATAATTACTTGATCCTATTTCGACCAGAGTACCGTACTTATGGAATAGTGACCAAACGTCTCCCTATTTCCAACATTACGCTAAGTTTCATGCGTGGGATGTCTTGCAAAGCGAAATCCAAACAAGGAACCCCCCCGATACACTACTACCTAGCATTGTCGGTTATCGGGATCCGTTAGGTTCTCTGTCCATAGCGTGTACCCCTTTATTCTGTCCCTTGACAGAAAAGTTGTAATTTCTACTGTAATTATGCTTAACGAATATCGTTTCCCAATTTTACTATCGTATTGGTTGATGGAAATTTCATTCTATAAACCTCGGATACATACGATCGGAATCCTCGAAATTCCCTTCCCTAATAATAGGGGTATAACTAATAACTCCCACATCTTTAAAGGATAAATATAACATCGCACTTTTCCTATCAGTAAGTCCGGAGTGCTAAACATAATTCTGAGTCAAATATTTTCGCTCAAGGGTAAATCCCGATACATACGGAATTATACTGACAAGGTCTACGCATACTATGGCATCGAATATCTCGAGCCCGCTATCTCTTCCGAAGTATCTAGGATAGATAATATAAGTGCAAGTCCAACCTTCTTACAGGTGAGGCCTCGCCCAAAACAAACATAAAACATGTTGCACCAATGCAACTACTCCGATAGCCTCGCAATCAATATACACTATCATACTACCCATTTTATATAACAATTTATCAAAAATAATATTATACTCGTGTATCGCATCTCTACAACGAGTAACCTCTATAAAGTATAAAACACTGCTAATATACTCATTCATCCTCCGCGGATAGCACTAAAGAAAAATCCCGCTACACTAGGGAAAAATACTCACAAAATAGTAACATTCATAATTATATGCATTAAACTCGTCTTACATGCTAATCTAGCAATGAAAAAAATATGGTGACTCGCTCGTGTCACATAAACACGTCGCATCCTCTAATGATACAACTTATACTTCCATCCTGGCAATCGTCTTGATTGCACAAATGGTTTTCGGACGTAACACGTCTGCCCAACCCAAAACAAAAATTATATTGATCGTTGCCTTACGAGACACCGTATTCCTGTCCTTTTTCTCATATTCGAACATTTTAGCGTGAGCGATCTCACTCCGCACAAAATACCTTAACACATAATCCACTTACCACTTGTCCTACTAACCAGGTTAGGATTGTCCTTCTCTCGAAATTTAGTAGACTCGATTCCTGTTAGCCATCCCGGTTGTTCCTTTAACTTTTTTAGGCCATAAAGATCATGTTACTATCGATAATTGCACGTACTGAATTTACCATCACTTGGTAAGAATTTAACTATCTGCAGCATTTAAATGGTTTTCCCGATGTGTATCCACATTCTATTGTGGTGCTACACCACCACTGTTTTATTCAGTCTTATTCTCGACTAAATTCTTCGATTCCTTTAACTTCCCCACAAAGAAGTGTTATCATTGATTTTGACAAAATATGACATGGTCAACCTCTGAATCGGTCGTCCATCAGAATTTCCTCCTCGAGTATTTTCAAATATTATTACAAGTTGGCCTCCCACTTGGAGTCGTTTCCCCCACTTGTATCTACCTCATTCGATACAAAATTCGTTGACGGTTACGATTCATATTCACGGATGGACCCTTGACATGCCCTTCCTCGATGAGCTCAGAACCACATTTGCCTCATCCTGAACAGTTGAGGAAGGGACATACGGTCAACATAGTACCTAAGGTCCTCCCATAGGCATAGCATTCCACCTCTAAAATTGGTGGTTGAATCCAACCATTATAATTTCATCCCGAAAGCCAAGAAAATTTTCTCTAAATTTTCACTTTCGGTTTGCCATACTCCGTCCTATATTTAAGCATATGAATACTTTACCTCATTTGGTAAACACATTCAATTTTCGCGTTTCTAAAATTTCCACTGACAGTCTCTACACGTTTTCGTAATACGTTGGGTAAGTTTACCCTCGCACCTCATTTGGATATAACAGCATTTGAAAATCCTTGTTGTACCTTAGTCGCCTTTCTAGTCGTGGATTCTCATGCCATAATGGAGGTGACCTCGACTGCGGTCATCATCCTCGAATATATTTCCTAATCTCAACGGAGCCCTACCTCCTGATGTACGCTTAACGGTCTTCTTCCGACATCCGTCATCGCTCGGCACACGCACACATCCGAACGAAATTAGAATTCACTAATGCATACACATTACAGCAGGAGAATGAATTCTCGCCAAAGGAATCGACAATCCTAAACATAGGGCTCTATAACTAAACAAAGCAACGCTGAAAGCATAATAAGCCGTATAGATCCTAAGGACACTAGAACCTGATGCTCTTATACCACCTGTGACACCCCGCCTAATTAAATACCGGGCGATCACTCCTTTATTAAATTAAATCAAGGTATACAGTTGGTTCATTCTCAGCATCACTGTCGATAAAAAATGAATTTTCCAATTTAACACCCTAAATAATTAAGCTAAGTGTCAAAACCATTTTCATGCATAATTTCCAAATTTTAATTTAAGAAAAAGACTTATTTATATAAAAACAACATTCCTACAATTAAGAATCACGCCACGATAAATCAAATGATATAATACATTCGTCAACCGAATGTCAACATAAGAAAACTAGAATCACAAATCCATACTGAATACTTCCCATAGAACAATACTGGAAGTAAATGAAATATAACTGTCCCAACAACAAATGAAATAAAGGAAAAGGGCTACACATGCCCAACTACATGAAAGTACTAAGAGTGGATCCGAATGAACGAAGTCGTCTAATCAAGAGACCTGCAACTCCCACCTAAGATGCAGCGCGTTCCTTCCAAGAGATCCTAATCAAGACGTCCCTGTGGCTGGGCACCTGTAATACATACATATATATATACAAGAGAGAGAGAGAGAGAGAGAGAGAGAGAGAGAGAGAGAGAAAAGAAACGGGTCAGAGCCCGAAAGTGTGTTTGATTTTAAAAATACGTTTAGCAAGTATTTAATAGTTGATACAGGCCAATGCAATAACATATTAGTGCGTCGCTCTCTTGAGAAAATACTCACCTCTCTTCTAATGTGCACACTTATCGCACTAACCTTCCCATTGGTTTGTTCTTAACAATATATCGCACTTGACTTTCTAAAAGATTTAATCTATCTAAGATTACTCGCAAGATTTACAATTCACGATTTCATTTAAAAGAGATGTTCCAAATTGTAACCAAATTTCTCTATTTCTAACTTTATAAAAAAAACAATAAAGTTTTACAGTGACATATTATACTTTCTCAAAATAAGTATTTACAATTTGAGTCAACAACCATGTCCTACTTATCAAATCTCAGTAGGCAGTTTCAAATATCATAATCTCATATATATATTAACTACTCGTATAATATATATATATAACAGCACCCCGAATAAAACTATGGTGCGTGCATACTTCCACTATCCAAAGCCCCATATCACTCATATTAAGGGGAATACATTCGGAATCACTCTCGAATTGTATTAACATAAATACACAAACAATATTGAGGCGAAGCATAGATTCCAAGTCTCTAAGAGGGTGGCACATACCGGCGTTTCTTAGGACCGTCTGAACTATCACATCGATAGCCTGTACCAAGGACATCTATCTTCTAGGGTACAAGTCAATATCCCCCATAAAGGTCCCATCGAGATAAGACTTGTCCCAGCGCGGAAACCTCAGGGATAGCAAGTAGCGTGGGTATGATTTTCACATGCATATAATATATGTACACACAATCATATAAATATACCACTTTATCATATTAATATAGGTTCTTCTCATCACCCGTACATATACCATTTATCCTATATTTTACATTTATAGAATAACGCATAAGGTTTCATTCCTAACCTCGACTCGAAGGGTTTACTCACTTATTACCTAACACTCATGGATTATATCTCCAAATTCTAAAATTCAGTAAGTGCCTTTATTAGATTCCAACGTAACTCTCTTACGCACGTCCCCCTTTAAAAATTTATAAATCTACCAACCTAAAGTCAATATCCCGTAAATACCATTCTCGTTGAAGATTAAAGGTTCTAACATTTATCCATATACCCTACTGGTCCTCAATGTCTTCCAAATCATTTTATTTAAGATACCCAAAGATTATTTCACAATAAACTTAAGTTAACCAATTTAACAAGGGAAATAGGAGTCTGCCAGGAAGGGTCGATCGATCGAAGCTTGGGGCTCGATCGATCGAACCTTCGATCGATCGAAGCTCTAGGTTCGATCGATCGATTAAGCAGGTCTGGGCAAAAATTCTGCAAAATGCAGTTACGGGTTTCATCCAACTTCTTCATCTAAAACGATGTTCTTCCATTATAATCACCCCAAAAATCCTACTATCATCAATATAACATTATACCAGGTGTTTATAACGTAAAGCATGCGTGTAACTATCATTAAACATGGATTTACAACCTAAAATCATGTCCAATTATCAAGAACCCTAAAATTTTCTTAAACAGATTTCTAATGAATTTTTCTCCAAAATTTCTTTTGTATAATCACCAGATTTCGTGGATTATTACCTCTACATGGCAAGGGTTTCCAGAATTTACATAAACATCAATACTACATGGGTTCTCCTATCAAAAATGGTGTTTTCTTCCATAGTTTTCGTCACAATTCAATCCTAAGCTAACATGAATATTGCATCAACGAAAATAGCAAGTTTAAACACTTGCCTGGGATTTTGGTATGAAGGTTCATGGCTTATTTTCGTATGGCTGCGTTCCTCGTCTCGTGATCTACGCGGTGGTGGTGGTGGCGGTGCAAACCGGTGGCCTTTTGGCCTTGGATTGCCTTGGAGCTCTCTCCTCTCTTCTCCAATGGCCGTCATTTGATTTGTGAATGTTCTAACCCTAAGAGGCTGACCTAATGGCTGATATAGGTTGGCTGAAATTCGTGGGTTTAATTACCCTATTTTGGAAAAAGACCAAAATGCCCTCCCGGGTCACTAATTAAGCCTAAAAACGCCCCGAGGCCCAAACTAACCCCCCCGGGTATACTTTTCTGACTATCTTGACCCTTCCGGACGCGTTGGCGCACTCAAAACGACCATACGGACAACTTATAAAATATTCACTTTTTATTTAACAAAATAAGTCCCGACGTGACACGGGCACGTCCTTACTTAAATTTCTGAAATAGTCAATTACTTCAGTTATGACATTCAATCCAACCAATATGATATATTACTATGCTCATTAGTAATATTCAACAAGTTTCCCATAATTACTAACTCTCGTCAAGTTAATAATTAAAACATAATTAATTTCCGGAGTTTTATTAAATTTAAATAAATCCCCAAATTAATATAGCATAAAAATACGGGGTATTACATAGGTACCGCTGCTCGGCGTCTAGTAAGGTTTTTCTCGCGTAGTAAACGGGGCGTTGGGTTTCCACTTTCTCGCACATCAATGCAGAACTGACGGTGTGGTTGGAAACTGCAAGGTATAAGTATAAGGAATCTGTTTCTTGGGGTATGACGAGCAGTGGTGGCGAGCTAAGGTAAGCCTTGAGCTCGTCCAATGCCCGCGAGTAATATTGATTCCATTCTACTACTTTGTTTCCCTTTAGGAGCTAGAAGAATGGTTTGCACTTCTCGGAGGATTTTGAGTTAAAACGGTTTAAGGCAGCGAGCATGCTGATGAGCTTTTGTACGTCTTAGATTGTGCAAGGAGGTTGTACCCTTTTTATGGCATCGATATGGTCTTAGTTAATCTCGATACCCCTCTTACTGACCAAGTACCTAAGAAATTTTCCTGACTGGACACCGAAAGAACACTTGCTTGCATTAAGTTTCATTCGGTACTTACTGAGGATTTCGAAGGTCCTTGATAGGTGTGAGAGGAGGTCTTCTTTCTTCTTACTTTTAACGATCATATCATCGATGTATACCTCCAAGGTGTCCCCCATCTGGTCTTTGAACATCTTGGTAACCAACCGCTGGTAGGTTGCCCCTGCGTTCTTAAGCCTAAAGGGCATGACCTTGTAACAGTATAACCCAATTGTGGTGATGAATGTTGTCTTATCCTGGACTGGGGTATACAGAGGGATCTGATGATACCCTGAGTATGCATCCAGAAAACTCATTCTCTCGTGAGTTGTTGTGGCGTCCACCAGTTGATCAATTTTTGGGAGGGGAAAACTGTCTTTAGGGCATGCTCTATTAAGGTCAGTGAAGTCGATGCAAACTCTCCATTTCCCATTCCTTTTTGGAACTACCACTAGGTTGGACAACCATTTAGGGAACTGAACTTCCTGTATGGATCCTGCATCTAGTAGTTTTTCAACTTCTTTTTCTACAGCTTTGGCCTTCTCGGGGGCAATTCGCCGTGACTTCTGCGTGATAGGTTTGAAACAGGGGTCGACATGTAACTGATGACAAGCCACACCGGTATCGATTACCGATAGTTCTTATGGTTACCATGTGAAAACATCTACGTTTCTTCTTAATAGAATTGTTAATTCCTTCTTCTCTTGATCTGTGAGAGAATCTCCAATTAAGAAAATCCTATCATTGTTGCTATCTTCGACTGTAACTTCCTCCAGGTCTTCTACAACCCGTTCAGAGGGGAGGAGCCTGGTCTCCTCTACTCTGGGTCTTCTGTACTTTAACTGCTATTTCGAAGGTGTCAGACCTTATTGTTCCTCCTCGACTTTCTCTTTGGGCTTGTCGACCTTCTTCTCTGGCCTTGGACGGATGGCCGCTACGAAGCACCTTCTTGCCATTGCTTGATCTCCATGGATCTCAATTACTCCTCGCTCGATCACATACTTGAGTTTCTGATGGTAGGTCGAGGATATTGCCTTCATCGCGTGCATCCATCCTCTTCCGAGGATGGCTTGGTATGTCGAGTCGATGTCAACTACCAAAAACTCAATCATCTTGGAGACATTTCCTGCTTGTATTGGCAGCATGATCTTTCCCAAGGGCATAGTTACTTTTCCAGCGAAGCCAACTAAAGGGACAGTGCCTTCCCTTAGGTCGGCGATGCTTAACTTTAATTTCCTGAATAGGTCGAGATACATTACCTCGGATGAACTTCCTTGGTCGACGAGCAATTTATCGACATCATAGTTAGCTATCCTAAGGGTAATGATCAAAGCATCATGATGTGGGGTTCTCACTCCCACCAGATCTTTATCTGTGAACAAGATATGCTTACTATAGTCGACGTCATCAGCTCGACGACGCTTTCCTGATTGTGTTTTTGCTGGGTCGATCTGAAAAGCCTGCATTATCGCTGTAAGCTTTTTTACCTCCATTCGAGATGAATTTCCTTGAATCTGTTTGACATCAGACGCCCCATGAATTACTGCAAACTCATGTCCACCATCATCTTCGAGCACGTTATCAGGCCTCGCCTCTCTATTGGCAGTAACTTTCTCTGCCTTTTTGTCCATAAATTCGTTCAGATGCCGAGATTGGGCCAGCTCCTCGAGGTGGGACTTAAGAGCCTTATAATGCTCGGTATTATGTCTCCCCCTTTATGAAAATCGCATCTCAGCGCGTTGTTTCTCTTTAAGGGATCTCCTCATATCTTTCTGGGCTACTTAATAAATAGCTCATCCTTGATCTTTGCGAGAATCTTATAGGTTGGTTCTTTGAAGACAGTATTGACTGCTTGAAATGCTTTCAATACATCATTCTTGCCTCCTTTGTTGGTGCCACTCTTGCCCCCATTTTTTCTTCCTTTTTTATGGATCTCATCTTTATCACTGCTTTTGGCAGTGAGCTTGGTTCAATCGTTTTCTCCAGTACTGAGGCGAGTCACATCCTCCACCTTGGCATACTTCTCTATGCGAGCCATTAGGTCGTCGATGGTTGTGGCCTCTTGCTTAGTCAAGGACTAGTACAGGAGGGAAGAGCTGGGTAGCCCAATTTTGAAAGAGGCTACCGCTACTAGCTCCGAGCAGTCCTCGACTTCATTGAATAATTCCCAGTACCGTAGGGTCTCGGAGGGTCTCTTGAGGCGTCTTTTGCATTGTTAGAAAAGCGTCCATCCTTTTGGGATGGGAGCTACTAGTAATGAAGCGTGCCGTAAAGAGCTCGGCCAGTGACTTAAAGCTTCTGATGGACCTATGGGGGAGCCTTTCGAACCACTTCTGCACCACTTCATGCAGGCTTGAGGGAAAAATTCAGCACATCAGTGCCTCTCGATGGTTCTAGAGGGTCATGGCCTACCTATACTTCCTGACGTGATCAATGGGATCAGTCTTACCATCATAGATCTTGAACCTTGGAATAGCAAACTTCTTGGGGGCTTCCTCTTCTTCTATTTCCCTCAAGAAAGGTGATTCCATCTGAGTTTTGAGAGCTCACCTAGCAAGTTCTCGGGTCGATCTGGTACCGCGATGCGCAGGGTGTTGGCCCATCTCCCTTAGGATCAGACTTCTTATGTTCTCGTTGCTGTGAGCTGGGATCCTACGATTGCGAGCTAGTCGCAGTTGCTCGAGTAGGTCATCCTCTTACTCGTTTCCCTTAACTTTTTGGGACTCACGTCTAGGGCTCCTTCCTCGGCTGTGAGACTTTCTCGCTTGAGGGCTAGGAGTGCGGTATGGACGTCTCGTGGTGCCACGATGGAGCTATATCTCCATTCTTTCTATCCTTCTCTTGAGACGAGCATTCTCAGCTTCGTGCCTACGAGACGATTGCTTTTGCTCTCAAAGCCTCGCCTCATAAGCATCAATCAACCTGGATATTGGTGTGGACCTCGCTGGTCCTTGGCTTTCTTCTGTGGCTGGCCTTTCTAGGCGAGCCCTCTGATCTGAACGCCGAACTTCAAATATGATCCTGCGAGGGGCAGGTTGTTCTTCAATATCTCCTGCCTGAGGAGCATTACTACTGTGACCAAACATTCCAGACTTCTTTGTTGGTGTGAGCTTTCTCAGGGAAGATAAACGTTCCCACAGATGGCGCCAATTGTGGTGACAATTATTATTCAACACAAATAGATAAGAGAAGCGCAATCACCAAGCGAAATAGAAAACGTAAATGTCAATCACACAACAAAAGATATACGTGGTTCAGCAAGAATGCCTACGTCCACGGTGGTGCAGTCAGTATTATTTCTATTTACTCCAGAGAGTGTTTTCAGGGAATACAGTGCGTGTCTTTTTCCTCAAGCCTAGGGTCTATTTTATACATGTATATCTTCGGGGAGTGGGGGTGTTGGACTCCCCCACGTCCACTTTTTCCTCTTATTCGGGAAGTGGGGGTGTTGGACTCCCCCACGTCCACTCTTTTTATCATGGAACATCTCTTTCTGAGACTTTAGGAAAGTACTAAGCCATAACTGAATTAAATTAAGGTTCGTTGGGCCTGGACTTTGGGCTGTTCTAATTAGGCTACTCGTCGGGGCCCGTAATGCTAAGTCCGGGTACCCACAGAGGTATAGTTTCGTTTGCAGTTTTAGTAATTCTCTCATTATGCTTCAGTTATTGCTATTTTTACTATCCATTGTCATACTGATATTGTTTATCTAGCCATGTGGTTCATTCTCATATATTCATGCTAGATTTGGTGTGTCTATCCCACCTTTTGTCTATTCCAGGCAAAAAGGGGGAGACATATGTGATGTATGGGGAGTATTTATTATGATATTATATTTGTTTTCTTCCTCATACTTCACTTGGGTATTTGTTTGTGTCTCATGTGTGTAGGTATTGTTGTCAGATATTTATTGATACATCACATTCAAAGACAGATTTAGATGAGTGCCATTTAAGGACAAAATCAGATTCAGATGTTTGTCGTTTATTCAGTTTCACTATGTCCCGTATTTTTATATTTCTGAGTTTTGGGATAGGACATGTATTTGTTTACGGCATATACCGTTTTGTTTAGTTTTGTCTCGGAATAGCCAAAGGGGGAGATTTGTAAGAACATAATTCTTATCATGTACTTTTGTTTTAATTGGCTTAATTTCAGACAAAATAAATTAAGTCTATAGGCTAGTTTTAATTATGGAGTTTAATTGAGACAACGACAAAGTTCAAGTCCAAGAATGTGCAATTCAAAGCTTTGAAGAAGATTTCAAGTCAAGAGGTGTTGCATATGTTTAAGATCACTCATGAATGAATACTTATAAGAATTTGAGTAATTATGTATATTGATTAAATGTTGGGTGATTTAAATAATTGGGAATTAAATATTTTTATGTTTTAAAAATATTTCTAAGCTTCAAATAGTTTAAAGAAAATTCGAGCATTTATTTAAAAGAAAATTAGTATTTTAATTAGTGTCGCTCGAATGAGAACTATGGGTCGTTCAAACGACATCCCTATGTCGCGCGAACGAGATCCACATCTTGCTCGAACGACCTGCCGCCTCGATTTTCGTATTTTCATTTTCTTGGACTCTATGCTACTCAGTTATAAATAAAAAAACGTATCTACGAAAGTTTAACAAGGCAGAACAGTTTCGAAAACTTATTCCCATACAGTTTTTCATGATTCGGTGTTTATTCAAGATCGTATTACTCAATTCCAAAGTTAGTGATCTTGAACGCGTTTACCGGAAGACTATTTATTCACTACGCCGTTTTGCATTTTGTGGGGAGGACTCTACAAATGGAGAGCTGCGCGATATTATATAGGGAGTCCTTATGAAGTAACTTGTGGAGAAGTCGTCTTCTTCTCTACTGCTGACCACCTGGAACTCTTGCAAGAGATTCCAGTCGAGACATCGAAACCAACACGTGCGGGAATTTCGTATGTCACCCTATTTCATTGTAATCTGTGTAAGTTGTGTCTTACAAATTATAGTGAAATAAAAAAGTTTTTCCCTTCGGGGATTTTTCCTAAAATTATTTCTTTTACCGCATGCTTTTTTCATGGAATGGATTTAATCACTTAGATGCATGTTTAGGGTTTAAGAAGTTAAAATTGGGTTTAACTAAAAATTGGAACAAAGTTGGTCTTACCTAAAGTACACACTAAAGGGAGTTTTCAAATTAGATATGTGATGTAGGAGAGTATTTATTATGATATTTTATTTGTTTTATTCCTCCATACTTAACTTAGGTATTTGTTTGTGTCTCGTGTGTGTAGGTATTATTTTTAGAGATTCAAATATTTATTGATAAATCACATTCAGAGAAGGATTCAGATGATTTCCACTCAGAGACAGAATCAGATTTAGATGCTTGTCATTTATTCAGTTTCACTATATCCTGTATTTTTATATTTCTGAGTTTGGGGATAGAACATGTATTTGTTTACGGCATATAGCATTTTATTAAGTTTTGTTCCGGAATAGCCAAAGGGGGAGATTTGTAAGAACATAATTCTTATCATGTACTTTTGTTTTAATTAGCTTCATTCCGAAAAAAATAAATTAAGTCTAGGCTAGTTTTAATTATGGAGTTTAATTGAGCCTACGACAAAGTTCAAGTCCAAGAATGTGCAATTTAAAGCTTTGTAGAAGATTTCAAGTCAAGGGGTGTTGTATATGTTTAAGATCACTCAGGTATGTATACTTTTTAGCATTTGAGTAATTTTATATATTGATTAAATGCTGGGTGATTTAAATAATTGGGAATTAAATGATTTTATGTTTTAAAAATATTTCTGAGCTTAAAATAGTTTAAAGAAAATTTGAGCATTTATTTAAAAGAAAAATATTATTTTAATTAGTTTCGCTCGAACCAGAACTGTGGGTCATTCAAACGACACCCTATGTCGCGCGAACGAGATCCACATCTTGCTCGAACGACCTGCCGATTCGATTTTCATGTTTTCATTTTCTTGGACTCTGTGCTGCTCAGTTATAAATAAAAAGCATATCTGCGAAATTTTAACCAGGCAGAACAATTTCAAAAACTTCTTCCCATACAGTTTTTCATCATTCGGTGTTTATTCAAGATCGTATCACTCAATTCCAAAGTTAGTGATCTTGAACGTGTTTATCGGAAGACAATTCATTCACTAAAACGTTTTGTACTTTGTGGGGAGAACTCAACATATTGGAGAGCTACGTGCTATTGTAGAGGGAGTCCTTATGAAGTAACTTATGGAGAAGCCATCTTCTTCTCTACTGCTGACCACCTGGAGTTCTTGCCGGAGATTCCAGTCGGGACATTGAAACCGACACCTGCGGGTATTTCGTATGTCACTGATATACCTATATATACCCTCGGCCGGGCCGAGGACATAATCCACTTGGGCGAGGCCAAGACGACCCTCCATCAGGTTCAGAAGACCCTCCAAGGGGCCGAACCTCCATTAGGCCCAGATGACCCTCCAAGGGGTCGACCCTTCAAGGGTTCGACCCTCCCTTAGGCCCAGACGACCCTCCAAGGGGCCGACCCTCCATCAGGCCCAGACGACCCTCTAAGGGGACAACCCCCTCACCATGCCTATACGACCCTCCGAGGGTACGACAGTACGAGGCCTGAATGGGGCCAAACTCACTGTTAGAAGGAACTTTGCCCTCGGCCTATGATATCATAGGCCGAGGGTGACATCATCACAGCGCGTGGCTTGGGAGACGCATGGAACAGTGCGCGTGAGGCTCACATGTCACGTGGAAGACCGTTATAACAATATCACCCCCTCACGTGAGGGAATATTATGTCATCAATAATCAAAGGTGGCATGGACAGGTGTCAGCATGGGATTGGCTAGATCATCATTCACATGCACCATGCATGCTTGGGGGTACACTACACCCCCCAAGACCTATATATACTTGTCCCCTCCAACACTACAGGGGATGGATAATTGTAACCCTAGCAAAAACTCTGCTTATACACACAGTAGAGAGAGAAAGTGAGATTATGTGCATTGTGTCCAAGGCCATTAGTGCCCATACTTAGTGGATCACACACTCACAGTGGATGTAGGCCTAATTAGCTTAACCACTATACAGCATTGTCTTATTCCTATTATACTCACCTCATTCTATATACTTATACATATACATCTTTATGGCTGCCATGGTTACTACTGTTTGAGCTCATCATCACTTACTTGGTGGTGCTAGATTTCCGCATCATCAGTTTGGCGTCGTCTGTGGGAACGAGAAGACATCTCTTACTTTGTACAGCTTGACCTCACTGGGCACTCTGGTGGTGAACCAGTCCTCCCCCTGAGAGGATATTTTTCACCATTGAAAGAGACCCGCTAAGGTTTTCAAGCTCACCAGTATCTTTTCTAGTTTAGCTTTTCATAACTTAAACACATGGCACCTAAGATGCCACCACCACTCCCTCCACCGGATATTAGAGTAGGACCCAGTTCCAGTCAGCCACCACCTCAGTCTGAGATGGATGATGTGGCGGCAGCCTTGAAGTCTCTGTCAGTAAGCCAGCGGATCATGCAGGAGCAGTTCACAGCTTTAAGACAGAACATACTAAGACCACCAGGGGTCTCACCTGAGATAATTACTCCGGCAGCGGCTCCAGGGTAGCATGGGGCCAGGGGACCATCCCAGGCACCACGCAAAGACCTTCCACCCCCTCAGCGATGTAGGGATGTTGCTGACCCCCGGCATCTACGCCTGGGGAGGCAAGGAAACCCTTGCCCTGAGGACAGGTATGATGATCTGGAGGGGGAGGAGGCCCCCATAGAATGTTAGGAACCATATGAGGTCTCCAATAATACTATACGACCTCTCCAGGAGAGCAGGAGGAAGAGTGGAAGGAAAAATCCTGACGATCGCCCAAGAGGTTCTGCTTTTTACCGCTTGAGCAGGGGGTTGACCGTTGAGAGGCTGGCCCCAGTAAATGACCTGCGGGAAAAATTATCCAGATCAAGGAGTGCTGCGAGGTCTAGAAGGGAGGCAACAGGTGGCCGACCCCATGGGGGCTGACCCAAAGGGCGGGACGACGGCCAGGGGGAAGTAAGCAGCCGACACAGGACTGCCGCAGCAGAACCCTCCATCCACCTCAAAGAGGCGACAGGGGATAACATCGACCAAGCCGACCTTACGAGGCCATGGAATGACTCGATCCAGCAACTGGAGGATAAGATCGGTGATATACTGAAGATCCGGGACCCTCTTCATAGAGGATACTCCATAGGCTCACCCTTTATGGCGAAGATAGTCAACTTCCCTACGCCATCAAAGTTCAAGCCACCTACGGTCACCCCAAGATATGACGGGAGTACTAACCCTGTTCACCATATTGAGATGTATCAATCGGCGGTAGACATATACTCTATCTCAGATGAGATGAGGTGTCGTGCCTTCTCTGGTACTCTGACTGGGGTTGCACATGTCTGGTATATGTCTCTTCCAAAAAACTTCATCGAAAACTTTAAGCAGTTGGAAGACCGATTCATCCATAACTTTTGCTTTGGGGTGAGGCCACAGAAGAAGACCACACACCTCCTCTATGTTAAATAGGGGAAGAATGAGAGTCTAAGAGACTATTTAGCCAGATTCAACAAAGAAAAGTTAGAGGTTAAAGACTATGAGGAGACCATAGCCATGATCGCCCTCATTGGAGGACTCCAGAAGGGGAAGCTGCTATGGAAGCTTGCTGAAGACCCTCCGAGGACGATAGCTGAATTGTTGTCGATAGCAGGGAAGGTGACGAACGCTGAAGAGGCAATGGCCATAAAATACGAAGATGAAAAAGGAGGCACTAGTGGGGGTAAGTACCATAAGAAGAACAAGGAGGGGAAGAAGAGGTCTACGGATGACAAGTTCACTGATTACACCCCTCTAACGGTCAGCTGTGAACATATTCTCAATGAGATAAAGAATAACCGATCCCTGAAGTGGGCTGAGAAGTTGAGGGCAGCCCCCAACAAGAGGAATAAAAACCTGTGGTGCGAATTTCACCAAGACCATGGCCACGTGACAGACAAATGCTTTGCTCTGAAAGATGAGATTGAAAAAATGTTAAAAGAAGGGAAGCTAAGGAAGTACGTTGATAAGAGTGCCTTCAAGAGAGGCCGAGGGAACGAACCCAGAAAAATGCAAGGTGATGCATGCCGAGAAGACCCTCCAAAAAAGAGGGGACGACCCTTCTGATTATGAGGACGACCCTGGCCTCCCTCCAAGAGATGACCACGGCCCTGTCAAGAGACTTAATATGATCTCTCTCGGAGTGGGAATTATTTTCAGAGGACTGGAAGGAGGAGGGTCAGAGGTTGCAGATAGGAAGGCCCACATAGCTGAAGCCAAGGCAGTGACGAAGACAGTACACTCAACCTCTGTGGAGGCAAAGTCAAAAAAGAGGAAGAAAGTCGATATGGATACTCTGATAGTGGGGTTCTTAAGAATGGACTTCAAAGGCCTCTTAGCCCCGCATGATGACCCTCTCGTCATCACTACCAGGGTGCACGGATGCGAGGTGCCAAGGATCTTAGTAGATGGGGGTAGTTCTACAGATGTGATGTTTTGGCCGTGCTTCAAAGCCTTGGGTCTCATCCATGCTAGACTCGCCCCATACCATCACCCATTGATTGGGTTCAGTGGAGAAAAGGTTCATCCCCTTGGAGTGTATGAGGCCGATGTCAGGATGGGGGACGAGTGGCCGAGATGGCTTACCAAGAAGGTCAGCTTCTTTGCAATGGATGAACATGTCTTTTCGACCTATAATATTATACTGGGGCGGGTAGCCCTCAAGGGGTTCAAAGCTGTGTCATCTACGGTCCATTAGATGATTAAATTTATACCCCTTACGGGGTGGGGGAAGTTCAGGGAGACCAGACGACAGCACGGGATTGTTATTACAACTCCACTGAAGAAAGAGAGGGACACAAGAGGGATACATTAAAGAGGGGGAGATGCCAGAATCAAGGCAAGAAAGGAAGAAGTTAAGATACAGATCTGCAAAGTTCACTGTCATTGGGGACACCTTGTACAAAAAGGGTTTTTTTCTCCCCTTACTTAGGTGTGTGCGCCCATCTGAAGTCCCATCTATTTTGCAAGACATGCACGAAGGATCATGTTCAAGCCACATTGGAGGCAGGTATTTGGCGAAGAGGGTGGTCACCCAGGGGTACTGGTGGCCGACCTTGGGGAAAGATGCCACAGCATATGTAAAAAAGTGTGATAAATGTCAAAGATTTTCCACCATCCCACACCAGCCCCATCAGCCTCTTACCTCCATTACATCCCCATGGCCATTTGCAGTGTGGGGGATCGACCTAGTAGGCCCCTTGCCTAGGGCCATCAATAACTATTGGTTCCTCATCGTGTCCATTAACTATTTTTTTAAATGGGTGGAGGCAGAGCCGATGGTCACGATTACCGAGCAGAAGACCTTCCAGTTCATCTGAAAAAATATTATATGCAGATATGGTCTCCCCAACACCCTCATCTCAGATAACAGGACTCAATTCAAGAATACATATCTAGAGAAGTACTGTGAAAGGGTGAGTATCAAGCAATTCTTCTCTACCCCAGGTCGACCTCAGGCCAACGGGCAAACGGAAGTTACAATAGGACAATCCTAGATGGGATCAAGAAGAGACTTGAGGAGGCAAAAGGAAGATGGGTTGAGGAGTTATATGCTATACTATGGGCCTACAGGACGACGGTAAAGACCTCAACCGGAGAAACCCCATTCATGCTGGCTTATGGCTCAGAATCCATAACCCCCACTGAGGTTGGGTTTCCTACTCATAGGGTCCAAATGTATGACCCACAGAAAAATATGGAAGAGAGGAGACTTGACTTAGACCTGATTGAGGAAATGAGGGAAGACGCCGAGATAAGGCAAGCCGCCTACCAGCAGAGACTGCAAGGTTTTACAATCAGAGGGTGAAGCAGAGACCAATTGCAGTGGGGGACTTAGTCCTCAAAAAGACTTGGCAAAAGCCCAACAAGCTGCACCCGAATTGGCATGGCCCATATAGGGTCATCGATGAAGTTTTCCCTGGGACCTATAGACTAGAAAACCTAGAATGGGAACCCTTTTCCAACCCCTGGAATGCTGATCATTTGAAGAAATACTATCAGTAGTGTTTTAATGTCTTGTCGGACCATAATTGTAATGGGTGTTGCTCCAACAGAACACTCGGAATGTTAATGAGAAATATCAGTGTTTTCCCCCATCTTGCTTTTGTCAGTTCTAGTATGTCTAGGATCATCTTTGGGAAACCACCCTCGGCTATAATGAGGGCCAATGGTGGGGACGAACCCTCCTTTGCCCTCAAGAAAGACGAGGGTAGGCTTGATTAAAAACCACCCTCGGCTATAATGAGGGCCAACGGTGGGGGCGACCCCTCATTTTCCCTCAAGAAAGACGAGGGGGACTTGGTTGAAGAACCATTAAATTGGTAAAAACCACCCTCGGCTATAATGAGGGCCAATGGTGGGGACGACCCCTCCTTTTCCCTCAAGAAAGACGAGGGGGGACTTGGATTAAAAATCATTAAATTGGTAAAAACTACCCTCGACTATAATGAGGGTCAATGGTGGGGATGACCCCTCCTTTGGCCTCAAGAAAGACGAGGGTGTGCTTGATTAAAAACCATTAAATTGGTAAAAACCACCCTCGACTATAATGAGGGCCAGTGGTGGGGACGACCCCTCTTTTTCCCTCAAGAAAGACGAGGGGGGACTTGGATTAAAAACCATTAAATTGGTAAAAACCACCCTCGGCTATAATGAGGGTCAATGGTGGGGACGACCCCTCCTTTGGCCTCAAGAAAGACAAGGGTGGGCTTGATTAAAAACCATTAAATTGGTAAAAACCACCCGCGGCTATAATGAGGGCCAATGGTGGGGACGACCCCTCCTTTGACCTCAAGAAAGACGAGGGGGAACTTGGATCAAAAACCATTAAATTGGTAAAAACCACCCTCGGCTATGATGAGGGCAAATGTTGGGGACGACCCCTCATTTACCCTCAAGAAAGACGAGGGAGGAGTTGGTGAGATTATTAATTTAAAACATCACAATGAAAATCATGCAAAAGACAAGTATGGAAGATAGAAAGAGGCATTATATTACAAAATGATGTTTGTTCTACAAAAATAAGGTACAAAAATGGGGTACATAAAGAGGGTATTGGCTACAAACAGCCACCCTATTGAGCAGCATCAGAGGGCAGGGCCTCAACGTCGATAAGAGAAGTCTCCTCAACGACCAAGACAGGCTGATCCTCAGACGTGCTGATACCCTCGACGTGCACTTGGGACTCCACGTGGGCTAAGGCCTTGGCAATTAATGGGTCGTCCAATTGAACTGCCTCAAGAGAGGGACGGACTGAGGAGACGGCATCACCAAACTTGAGGACGACCCACCGACAGGCCGTACTGATCCCCCTCTCCAAGTATTCGAGACCGAAGCCTTGAAACTCGTCTGAGAGTTTGTAGGCCTCCACAGCATTGGCCTCTCCCTTATTCACGGCCTCAGATAGCTCAGTCTTGAATTGGGCCCCTAAGTTAGTCAAGGCCTCATCTTTATCTTTAATAAGCAAGTACTTAGCCTCCAGGTCTGCATCATGCTGCTTCGTCAACTCGTCTAGGACCCTTGCATGTTTAGCCCTCGCACTCTTTAACTCGGCCCTGGCAATCTCAAGTTAGGTCTGTAGGTCAGCCTCATGCTGAATGTCCCTCTCGGCTTCATGGAACTTCTGTTGGTTCTTAGCCATCCACTTAGTAGCAGACGTAAAGGCACAAACAGACTACATAGAAAATAGAACTTATTAAGAGGCCGAGGAAGCAGTTAGTGAAAAATTAACACTCAGTGAAATGAAGTAAGAACAAGTACCTGAGCCAGAGTGTGCAGACCATAGTCATACACCTTCGTCGGGGGCATCTTGGACAAGAATTCATAGTCGGCAGTAGAGGGGGTAGAAAACATAGACGCCTTGGCCGCCCTCAGGTTGGCAATCAGAGAAGATGGCTCGACCTTCAAAAATGCTAAGTTTTGGGACCAGAAGGCCCCCATACTGGAAGAGGAGGCGGTCCCCTCCGACGCCTCCACCCTTGCCCTCGTCCTAGAATCTGGCCGAGGGTGAACATGGGCTTCTATCTCTTTCCTCTTTTGCCTATCGGTGGTCGGCTCAACATGTGTCAGCCCCACGGTCTTTGACTTCCTCAAAGCTTGCTGAGGCTCCTTGCCTTTCTTCTTGCCCAGACTAGATAGTAAGCTCGGGGCAGTCATTTTCCAAAGATGGTCAGAGATACCTGCAGGACGACCTAAAAAGGAGACGACACATCAGAAAAACACAAAGCAAAGACGAAACTCTTGAAAAAAGTAAAGATTGAGCAAAAATAATAATAACTCACATAGATCTATCAGGGGGCCGACCCTCAGACCAGCTTCTTTGAGGAACCGAGGGGTCATCAGATCTTCAAACTTTGAAAGTTCACCCCCTTCCCTCGCTCTCTCAGATACTCGACTATATCTTTTTCATCCAAGCTAAGTCTAGGGTCTGACCTAGACTTCATAGAAGGGTTAGACCATCTCCTTGGGACTCTTGGACCATCGTCCAAAGGGTGAGCCTCGGTAGCAAATTCCCATTCTCTATAGACGAAGAAAAATCTCTTCTTCTAATCGTTGTTGGAGGTTTGGGCCATGTGAAGAAGTTTTTTATCATACTTCCTCGCCCCCAGATGATAGTACCCAGGCTGCTTGGGCGAGGAAGTGATATTATAACAATCTAAGAACAGATCGACTGAAGGATCGTCAGTAAAGGCATTCTTCCATAAGGAGACATAGCCGAGGATCGTCCTCCAGGAGTTGGGAGGAAGTTAAGAGGGGGAAACACCGAGGGCTGACAAGATATTCACAATCGTAGGGTGCAGAGGGAACCTAACACTGACCTTAAACATTTTTTCATATACTGCGATCTCTCCCTCTTCACCCTCGAAGACCCTCTCAGACTCAGAGGGGACCCTCATACTTATGTTGGGGGGCACACCAAATACATGCCTCCACAGAAGGAGGTCATGATCCCTGACTGAGGAAATATAGGACGAGGCAAGGGAGGTGTTAACTGGGTCAGCGTCTGAGTCCTCACTATCATCCTCAGTCCCCTCTCCCTTGGCCTCATCACCTGTCAGAGGCCCATGAGGAAAAGCCATCTGGAAGGCGTGGGGCGATAAATTTATCACAGGAACAACCTCAGAAGGGATCACACCCTCGGCCTGTCAGCCTGGGCTAAGATCAGACGTTTCTCTCCTCCTAGAAGGGCCAGCACCTGTTGGTGATAATACTCTCTCATCCATCTCTCCCTCGCACGATTGACTCTCGGCTGGACGACCAAACGACCCACAGGACTCAGGGGGTATGATAGTGGCTAATGGAATGGAGAAAATGGGTCGTACCCAATTAGGGTTGACCCCTCGTCTTCTCTCCTCCTCTTCCTCTATTCACCTAATCTCTACGAAGAACTTCTCTCTCAGAGATGGAAACTCCTCAGCTAAACTGTAAAGCCTCCTAAGCATTAAGGCGAAGACCCTACACTTAGAAGAATTTAGCTAAGCCAACTACAAACAATCTCATAGTTGACTACGTTGGACTTTTCGATCAAAACAAAAGAATTAAAGGGTTTTTATCAAGAACATTCAAGAACAAAACCACTAGAGAAGAATGCCAAAAAATTATGAGACAGCTAAAGAAAAGCCTAGTCCTATAGACCTAAAGTAGTCGAGGTGTAAATAGCAATGGAACATAAAGAGGGTAATAGCTCAGAGGGATTACCTGAGAAAGAACAGTGAGGCCTGATGCAGAAATCGCAGAGGAGCTGTTGAGAGGTTGAGAAGCTAGAGAGAGAGTTCAGGCGTGAAGAAGAAGAAGAAGAAGAAGAAGAAGAAAATAAATAATTTCAAAAATTGCTTAAATACCTTGCTTATGAATGGGCCCACTAACCAAGGCAAAACACGACCCACGAGGAGGGCATTATTACGGCATAAAGTCCCAGGCCAGGTGTACAGCTGCCACGCCTTGGAAATTAGAACAACAATGAGTATCTGCTTAAGTGTCATATCATCTTGACAGGTGTCACTCATCAAATAGACCATACACTTATCTCAAAAGCAACACTATCCCTCAGCCATCTCAACATCATCTATGGCTAACGGCTGGGGGTGATTGATATACCTATATATACCCTCGACAGGGATGAGGACATAATCCACTTGGGCGGGGCCAAGACGACCCTCCAAGGGGCCGACCCTCCATCAGGCCCAGATGACCCTCCAAGGGGCCGACCCTCCCTCAGACTCAGACGACCCTCCAAGAGGCCGACCCTCCATCAGGCCCAGATGACCCTCTAAGGGGCCGACCCCCTCACCATGCCCATACAACCCTCCGAGGGTATGACAGTACGAGGCCTGAATTGGGCCAATCTTACTGTCATAAGGAAATTTGCCCTCGGCCTATGATATCATAGGCCGAGGGTGACATCATCACAGCGCGTGGCTTGGGAGATGCGTGGAACAGTGCGCGTGAGGCTCACAGGTCATGTGGAAGACCGTTATAACAATATCACCCCCTCACGTGAGGGAATATTATGTCATCATTAATCACAGGTGGCATGGACAGGTGTCAGCAGGGGATTATCATTCACATGCACCATGCATGCTTGGGGGGTACACTACACCCCCCCAAGACCTATATATACTTGTCCCCTCCAACACTATAGGGGATGGATAATTGTAACCCTAGCAAAAACTCTTCTTATACACACAGTAGAGAGAGAAAGTGAGCTTATGTGCATTGTATCCAAGGCCATTAGTGCCCATATTTAGTGGATCACACACTCACAGTGGATGTAGGCCTAATTGGCTGAACCACTATACATCATTGTCTTATTCCTCTTATACTCACAGCCTTCTATATACTTATACATATACATCTCTATGGCTGTCATGGTTACTACTGTTTGAGCTCATCATCACTTACCTGGTGGTGCTAGATTTCAGCATCATCAGTCACCCTATTTCATTGTAATTTATGTAAGTTATGTCTTACAAATTATAGTGAAATAAAAAGATTTTTTCCTTCGGGGATTTTTCCTGAAATTGTTTCTTTTACCGCATGCTTTATTCATGGAATGGATTAAATCACTTAGATGCATGTTTAGGGTTTAATAAGTTAAAATTGGGTTTAACTAAAAATTGGAACAAAGTTGGTCTTACCTAAAGTACACACTAAATGGCCTTTTCAAATTAGATATGTGATGTAGGGGGAGTATTTATTATGATTTTTATATTTGTTTTATTCCTCCATACTTCACTTGGGTATTTGTTTATGTCACGTGTGTGTAAAGATTGTTTTCAGAGATTCAGATATTTATTGATACATCACATTTACAGAGAGATTCAGATGATTGCCATTCAGAGACAGAATCAGATTCAGATGCTTGTCGTTTATTCAGATTCACTATGTCCTATATTTTTATATTTCTGAGTTTTGGGATAGGACATTTATTTGTTTACGACATATAGCATTTTGTTTAGTTTTGTCCCGGAATAGCCAAAGGGGGAGATTTGTAAGAACATAATTCTTATCATGTACTTTTGTTTTAATTGGCTTAATTTTGGACAAAATAAATTAAGTCTAGGCTAGTTTTAATTATGGAGTTTAATTGAGCCTACGACAAAGTTCAAGTCCAACGATGTGCAATTTAAAGCTTTGAAGAAGATTTCAAGTCAAGAGGTGTTGTATATATTTATGATCACTCAGGTATGAATACTTATAAGCATTTGAGTAATTTTGTTTATTGAATTAATGGTAGGTGATTTAAATAATTATGAATTAAATCTTTTTATATTTTAAAATATTTTTGAGCTTCAAATAGTTTAAAGAAAATTCGAGCATTTATTGAAAAGAAAAATATTATTTTAATCAGTATCGCTTAAATGAGAACTGTGGGTCGTTCAAACGACATCCCTATGTCGCGCGAATGAGATCCACATATCGCTCGAACGACCTGCCGCCTCGATTTTCATTTTTTTGTTTTCTTGGACTCTGTGCTGGTCAGTTATAAATAAAAAATGTAGCTGAGAAAGTTTAACAAGGCAGAACAGTTTTGAAAACTTATTCACATACAGTTTTTCATCATTCGGTGTTTATTCAAGATCGTATTACTCAATTCCAAAGTTAGTGATCTTGAACGCGTTTATCGAAAGACAATTCATTCAGTACATAGTTTTGCACTTTGTGGGGGGAAATATACAATCGGAGAGCTGCGTACTATTGTAGAGGGAGTCCTTATGAAGTAACTTGTGGAGAAGGCGTCTTCTTCTCTACTGCTGATCACCTGGAGTTGTTGCGGGAGATTCCTGTTGAGACATCAAAACCGACACATGCGGGTATTTCGTATGTTACCCTATTTCATTGTAATCTGTGTAAGTTGTGTCTTACAAATTATAGTGAAATAGAAAGGTTTTGCCCTTCGGGGATTTTTCCTGAAATTGTTTCTTTTGACGTATGCTTTATTCATGGAATGGATTTAATCACTTAGATGCATGTTTTGGGTTTAAGAAGTTAAACTTGGGTTTAACTAAAAATTGGAACAAAGTTGGTCTTACCTAAAGTACACACTAAAGGGCCTTTTCACACCTCATTGTTTGATGCCTCAAAGCCAAGTCATACTACTTCCTCGATGATGGTCTGATTCAGGTAATTTATATTATCCCCACATTGGCCCCATTGGTATTGGAATATCTGTCCACAGAGATATTATATTTATTATGTTTGTCGGTATCTTTCATAGTTATTTGATCAATAGGCTCAACTTCCTCTTACGATTGATGCTCCTATGAAAACTTGGGTATAAAAACTGCCAAAGTCTATCCTCTTAATGCATTTCTAGGTTGATAGTGAGCATCAAACCTCCCTAGTTCAACCTACCATTTGGACATCCATACATAGAGGTTGGCCTTTCTAAAGACTACCTTTAATGGAAAGGAAGTAATAACTATGATGGAGTGCACCTCGAAGTACTTCTTCAACTTACGTGAGGTTACACAGTGAATATGCTAATTTTTCCAATAAGGGATACCACATCTTATCATCTATCAAAGTACTAATAGCATAGTAAATTGGAGCTCTATGTCCTTCCTTCTAATAGACTAACATCAAACTAATCACATGGTCGGATACAGAGAGCTATATATAGATCAAATCCCCTCGGCTCCAAACTAATAGCATGATTAGGGTTTAAACTAGTTCCTCTATAGCTAACCATGTAACCAAGGAATTTTCCAGATAGTACCCCAAAAGAGCATTTAGATTGTTGAGTTTCATCTTATAATACCATAAGACCACGAAAGTCTTCTCTAGGTTTAAAATATGGCCGTCTTTCTACTTACTCTTCACAAGCATCTCGTTGAGGCATACCTCCATGATATTACCTAGTTGATGCTTGAACATTTTGGTAACCATTCGTTAGTAGGCCGCTCTTGCATTCTTGAGTCTAAATGGCAATATCGTGTAATATTAAAGGCTAAGCATAGTATGAATGGCATTAAATATTTTCCTTATTGGTCTCAAACTAAGGGATCTGGAGATAACAAGAATAGACATCCAAAACTATCATCCGTTCATGGTTGGATATGGTGTTAACCAACCGTTCAATTTTCAATAGAGGAAAGATATACTTGGGAGACATTTTATTAGGTCAGTGAAGTTTATGAAAACTATCCACTTCCTACTTTTGTTCTTAACCACAACTGGGTTTGATATCCACTTGGGGAATCGAACTTCTTTGATGGAATTTGATTCTATAAGTTTCCCAATCACTTATTCTAATACCTTTGCCTTTTTAGGGGTTGTTCATCATGCCTTCTGCATGATCGACAACAATTTTGGTTCCACGTGAAGATTATGACACACATTACTTCAAGATCGATGATAGGCATATCATATGGATTTCAATAGAACAAATCTTTATTATTTTTAAGTGAGGACATCATCTCTTCCTTTTCGCTATTAGTAATACAGATACTAAGTCATCAAACACAACTTCTTACTGTTTTCCATAACTCTATTGATAGGGTCTACCCTTATGTCTTCAACCCTCGACTTCCCATATTTTAGTTTCTATTTTGAGGGGTAACCACCTCCGTGTCTTCCACCTTCTACTTTTTCTTAACCTGTTTAAGTCTGATGGACATGGAGCAAAAGCTTAATTTTCACATATCTCCATTACCCTCCGGTCGGTAATGTATCTAAACTTCTAATGATAGGTAGATGGAGCTGCCTTCATCACATGGACTCCTGAGATCGCTTCGTATGGTGATTCGAAGTCTACAAATAATAATTCAATCAACTTTGAGATACTCTTAGTTCGTATTACAAGTATAACTTTTCCTAGCGATATTATCATATTTTCGGTGAATCTCACTAAAGGGTTGGTCCTCTCCTACAAAATATTATTTTCGTAAGTTAAGACGGTTGAATATATTAAGGTACATCACCACCAAAGAGCTTCATTTATCCACTAATAGCTTATCCACATCCAAGTTAACAATCTTAATTTTGATTATTAGCACGTCATGATACGGGGCTTTGACTCTCACCATGTATTCCTTAGTAAAGACAATGTGTTTGGCATAGTCTATTTCCTCTATGAGATGATTATTTCCAATAATGGTCTTGTTCGGGTCAATATGGCAGTCCTACATTACCATAGTGTTGCTATTCACTTCCATTATTAAATAATTTCCTTTGATTTGGTTAGGGTTTGAGGCTCTATGGATGACTTCGAACTCATGTCCCAACTCGTCCTCTTTTAAGACATTATTTGGCTATTGGTCACACTCAGAAGGACCTTTGCCATTATTCTTCTCAACATAGTCATCCTAATAGTCTGCTTGGGCTAGATATTCAAGATGCGACTCGATCACCTTACAATTCTCTATTTTATGACTGTGCTCCTTCTGATAGAAGAACCTTTGAGTTGTGTTTCCTACCATCTTCCTCGACCACCTGAAATACTATTTCCCTTTAATCTTAGTCATGATCTTATATATTGGTTCTTTGAAAACATTATTGAGAGTATGATGAGCCTTCCTGAAGTCTAACTTCTCGATGCCCTTAGGTCCACTGTTCTATTTATTTTCCTTTACTTTGGGCAGAAACTTATTTATCTCTGATTTTTCTTGCTATTAGTTGTCTATTGTCATAATGTGTGCCCCTACTATGTCCTCCACTTTAGTATACTTTTTAATTCGAAACATTAGGTCATTAAGTGGTATACTCCGTCTTCATAAAGGATTTATACAACATGGAACTATTTGGCAGGTTAATTTTAAATGAGGCTACTGCCACATGTTTGGAGCAATCTCCCACCTTATTATAAATCTCCCAATATCACCGATCATATTCACGCATGGTTTCTTGAGGATTCTTTTTTAGCATGAGAAGAAATCCATCCTCTTTGGATAAGTGTTGCTAGTCATGAAGATTGATGTGAATGCCTTTGCAAGCTATTTAAAGCTAGAGATGGACCTATGTGATAGCCTTTTAAGCCAATTTTGCATTACGTCCCCTAATCTAAAAGGAAAGATTCAACACATGAGGACCTCGTTGTTGTTCCAAAGCATCAAGGCTTAACGGTATTAGCGAACATGGTTAGTTGGGTTTATTTTACCAGTATATATCTTAAACTTGGGTGTACTAAACTTCTTTGGCTGTTAAAAGTATTCGATTGCCCGGATGAATGTCGATATCTTTGGAATATGAGGGCTCTCCTTGATAATTCCTTGGCTATTATGTCCCTTGTATGAGCACAATGGTCATGCATCTCCCTATATATGAGATTTCTAATGTCATATTTTCCACCACAACTGTCGTGGAGATCTTTTATTCCTAGTGATATCCTTTTGTAAGAATGATTTGGATCACACTAAGAACTATCCTCGGCTACGAGTGTTACTGTGCTAAAAGATAGGAGTGCCAGTGACCTCTTAGCACTTACATTTATCCTCGTGGATCTCTTGTTCCATACTTCCCAGACGTATGGGTGGCATTTGGACACTTCTTAATCACAAAGACGTTGATCGTAAGCATCTACGAGTAGTATTTTTTGGGTGGATCTCGGTGTCTCGTTAGTTTCCACTGTTTGCTTCATGTGTGGACGATGGTGGGAGGTGGGAGTGTTGTGGTACCTATTAGGTTAGATTTCATACTTGTTCCTTAGGTTCCATTCCCATTCTAGTTGTCTTGGTAAGTGTCGTGAGATGAAAAATGCTCACTATGTGAATGAGACATGATTATTTTTTGTTTATAAGGTTGAAAGAGGAAACTCGTTCTCATAGATAGCATAAATTACCGATGGTAAAATCCTTTTGGTTATGATTTAACAAAATTTAGTCGAACATAATGAATAAATCATGCACAATCACACAAGAAAATGTGTCTACGTTCATGAGAAGTGTATCTTTTCTATTAGTCTCGTTCAAACGTTTATGATTATATCCCCTTTCCCCTTTGGGGTAGGATTACATTTAAAAAAGAAAATAATTGAGTCATGTAGAACGTGACAACAGTTGTAGCTATCCCATCTTAATTGAGCGTATCTTCCTCATTGATTCTCCTACGTGTGTTAGCTCCAACAATCCTTATCTTCATGGATGAGGTCTTCATAGGATCAATGGGCAAGTGCCCTCAATGCACATGTGCATGGGTTGTTTCCCGCATAAATCCTTGTTCCGCAAAGCGCACGAAGAAAAATATTCTTTAACAGCGTTTATTTTACCATCATCGTTTTTCGTCACAAAAGCACCAAATTAAAGATTATCATTGGCATTTCTCAACTT
Source organism: Sambucus nigra (assembly GCA_949130495.1). NCBI lineage: Eukaryota > Viridiplantae > Streptophyta > Magnoliopsida > Dipsacales > Adoxaceae > Sambucus > Sambucus nigra. The sequence goes on along the minus strand of OX422223.1, from coordinate 361,742,823 downwards.
TGATCAATAAAAGAATCTATATGCAATTTTTGTAGTTGAAAACTTTTAACAAAATATTTTGTATAAAAAGGATGTAAGCATGAAGTGCTTTGGGTAAGGTGAGTTGTTTGATATAAGTAAAAAATGGTGTTTTATTTTTGCCCACCATTTAGTTTTTTTATGCTCACCAAAATGGGTGGAATTCGCTAATTCAATGGTCAAATGATTATCTTTTTTATAAAAAGCCCAAATTATTGTTATCGTCCACTATTAAATGCCTAGTCTCCCCTTTATTTTATTTACTTACTTGAAGACACTTTAACATATTAATAAAAAAAGACGCTTTTTAATTATAAAAACAAGTTTTACACTCAATATTATCTAAAATCAAAATATTTTTTTAAAAAATTAATTTATTTATTAAACGTTAAACAATTTTTTACAAAATAATCAACTTTTTCTTATTTTCTTGTTTTTATTTTCTATTAAAATAAGTAAAAAATAAATTCAGAAGAGAAATCTTTTATTCTTTTATTTCCTTACTTTCACTATCACTATTAATTAAAAAAAAAGAACAAAAAAATGATAAAATAAAGGAGAACTAAAAAAAAATCATCAAACTTTTTAATTATAAATATATGATTTATTTCATTTATAGTTTTTTAATTGAAAGGAAAATTTTCAACTAAAAAAATTAGAAAAACATATTTTCTTCTTAATTCTAAATAGTTTATTATTTTTTTTCTTTCTTCTGGCCTCATAGTTTTTATTTTTTTGAAAAAGAAACAAACTTAAAACATTTTTTTCTTTGAAAAACAATTTTATCAAAACACTTTTTTTAGTATAGTATAAGAGTTTTTGGAAAACAAATTATACTTGGAAAAACGTTGTCACACATAAAAGAATTTTTTTTTTGTAAATAATGAAAACATTTTTTTTGTTCTTAAGGTATAAGAGGGATGATGCACATAAGAGAAGTTAAATGTATTTTTTTGTAAATGTTGCAGGTTAGTTTTAATTACGGAATTATTTCAAGAATTCAAGTTACAAAAATCCTTATTAAAATTAAATGGGCAAAGTTAATATACCCAAATATAAAAGCAATGTTTGTTTTGACCCCTATGTCCCCTAAACTATGTTAGTGTTCTAGTTGATTCCATAAAATAGAAATTGAGTCGTTAAATTATTCAATTACAATCGATGGGCTTCCCTCCAACAACCGATTGAACTTAATGGTCTAAATAGTTTATGGGGTACATGAATTCGAAGAATATACTCTCTCTCCCTATCTTTCTCTCTCTCTCTCTCTCTATCATAGAGAGGGAGAGAGAGGAAGGCTCATGTGCAAACTAAGTTTGCACATGTGCTGGCGCACACTAATTTTTTTTAAATATTTAAAAAAATATTTTTGAGTTGATTTTTTTATGTGATATTTAAATATTTCAACGGACCCATATAAAAAAATCAGTTCAAAAAAACTTTTTTTTCTATTTTTAAAAAATCGGTCAAACTTTCACACCTTCTAAAGTGCTTAAAAACATCGAAAGTTTGACCGATTTTTTAAAAATAGCAAAAAAAGTTTTTTCCAGCTGATGTTTTTTATATTGTTCCCTTGAAATGTTTAAATATCACACAAAAAAATTAACTCAAATATTTTTTTTACTATCTTAAAAAACTTAGTGTGCAAACTTAATATGCAGAGGAATCTTTCTGTATATATATATATATATATATATAATTTAGCCAATAACTTCTAGGCTCACCGTCAGGTGACACATGTACAATATGCATTATTAAAATACGTGACAGTCCGCACAAGAGCATATATGATGTATTTTTATATTAGTATATTTATACATGTTATATAGAGTATGGTTAAATGCACTCCACCTTAATACTAATGCAGTCAAAAAAGTGTTATCAAAAACTTAAAAGGGAAACAAAATATCATTAAAAAATATTGTTCTCTCATTTGGAGTGCATTTAGCCATAGCCTCTCTATATAGTTAAAACTATATGTGTTAATGTGCGTGTGTGTATATATGTGTTAAAACATACGTAAAACAATATATGGAAAAACACAATGTGATACAACACGAAATAGTATTGTTTTACATACTACGAATACGATCCAATTAAAATAAAACACAATTTTTTTTTTCTCACCAAACGCGAACGTGCTCAAATAAAATGGGTCACGACCTACAATCGTATTTATTTAACAAATACAAACAAAACCTTAATAAACGTGATATGACTTAATTTTCCTTTTTGCCTAAAACAAATATAACCAAATTCAAACATGATACGTTAAAAGATAAATTCTAACATAAACACGACTCAGCGCCATTGAATTGGTTGACGGTTAGTTAACTACAAGTAAAGAGCGCTTACACTTCCAAGCTCCTGAGGTTTTTTTTTTTTATACGAACGGTAATTCCCGGGTCAGCGTGTGCGCATCACTAGACTAATCTATCCGTCCCGAACAAGGCTTTCGAAACAGGCAGTGTGGGAATCTATACAAAATTTGTCCGCAGTCTGTGACTCTTGCGGGACTCGAACTGACGACCTCTGAAGAGCAAACACAAGATCTAACCAATTGAACCACCGGAACACTCTTCATATAAAAAAATATATATTAAAAAAAATCAACTGGTACTATTTACCTTGCAGCAAAAAGACACCACATACATTTTTTAATGGTCATATTTATTCAGATGGTGACTGGTAATCTTCTAATCATCAATTAGAGACATTATATCGAGTTTGTGTTCGGTCGGGGTATCCGCAAACCAAGTTTGATCCCGAGGAGTTGAAATTTCGTGAGGGAATAGTCTATTAAAGAATTCAAAATATTGCAAGATTTTCAATTAGAGTTTGAATTATTACACTTTATCAACCAATTTCGTCATATCCCCATTTTTTTTTTAATTGTTTGGTCTATATTGCTATGCGATCCAATTGATTAACTGAGATACGAATCAAGCTGTACTATAAAATTCAATTACTATAGTTGACAGAACAAGTGTTGCCAGATGAACTCGTTGGGAATGCACATTTTAATTTTAAAATTGAAGCCTCAAGGTGGCAAGATTATTGTCATATGGTGTGTTTCAAGATCATAAATGTGCACGTAGTAGGGTCAAATAAATTATTGGCATTTTAACATTAAACATTAGGGTAAATATATATGATATTGATTTTAAAATATAAAGGTCGTACTTTAGAGTGATGCAAGTGCCCTCATTCAAACTACGGCTGGTCTCTGATTCGAGATTTGAGAGTGATCTCTTCATATTATAAAACAATATGAGGTAAGACCAGTCGACATTTCCCTCTCTCAGACCCTGCAGTGAAGCGAAAGCCTTGTGCATTGAATGCGACATTTATCTTAAAATATATTTTATAAACTTATAATTACTATAATAGTGATATGATTGTACATTATTAAAGACCATTGTATTTCAAGCTATCTGCGATTACTACGTTTTAACGGATGGTTTTTTATTATTTTTTGTTATATCATTCGAAAATGATGATGTAATTTTGTCATATCGTAATTTGTGATTTTGTCATGGCCTATCCATATATGACATTTTATATACGTGACAATTAAAGTTAATATCATGAATATAATATCACTACTAAATTATTTGTTAGTTCGACATTAAGGCATATGTAATATTAAATGGGACTACTTTCAAGAGATTTCGCGGAAGTTTTCTTAATGAATAACCCATATAATGTCAATATATATTCTATTTGTCTTAATTTACAAGTTTATTTTCCCATTTGAAAATTCGAAGTACTAAATATCACCATCATATTAATTAGTTTTCTTTCTAATTTGGATTATATTAAAGTCAACTCTTAATAAGTTCGACATGAAATGCAAATTTATGTTTTAAATGTATAGTGAACTTTAAAAAATTATCAACTACAAAATTTATTGTGTTAAAACTAACTAGACTTTCCAAAGGAAATAAAAATTACTATGGTAATACTTTTAGGAAATATTAATTGGTATGTACGTAAGGCAAAAGAAATGGAGCAAAATCCAAACTTACAAATTCATGTAAAACATAATAAAATACTTAAAAATATATGCACATGTTCAAGACACCTTTCGTGCAAGCTCCAAAGGATGGCCTTAGAAATGGACTGGTTTTTTTTTTAATTATGAAAATTTGATTTTTTTTCAAGCAAACTTGGTGAAGATGATCTCTACATACCACAAATATCATCTACAAAAAATCATCAAAAATTCAATCCAAGGCTACATAAGATGATCATCTAAATTTCAACGGCTGAAAATATATATATTTTTAATTTTTGTATTTCACTCACTTTCGAATTGATTTTCTTTTCATGTTTTTGTAGACGTTCTCATCACCATGCACATAATCGCCACCAAGTTTGGTTAATTTAATTTTATTTTTCAGGGTCCAATATATATATACTAGCGGATGCCCATGTCGAGGGCACAACGATAAATTTGACCCTGTGGTAAAACCCAACCCATAATAACCGCCTTTTTAAAAAAACAACTTTAAAAAAATATAAAGAAAAAATATATTTTTTTTAAAAAATTAATATTTTTAAAAAAATTAATAAAAAATAATATAATAGGAATGCATGATATTTAAAAACACTTTTTTATTAAAAAACACTTTTAGAATGACATTCCATGCATGCGCATGAAAGGAAGAAAATATCATGCATGCATTTTGAAAATGTCATGCATAAAAAGTGGAGATATTTTTCAAAAACCAAGGCTATATTATATATATATATATATATATATATATATATATAGGAGAAGGCTCACCTACATCATGCTCTATACATCACCCATGCATCACGCCTAATTCTGGGCTCTAAATTTTTTTTTTTTTCAAATTTATATTTTTTCCTTGAAATTAACCTTCCAATCAACCCATATGCAAAAAATTAGGTCAAAATACATTTTGTAGCTATTTTTAAAAAATCCACAAAAACCTGCTAAAAATACCTTATTTTTAAGGGTCTGCGCCAGCAGTTTTTTGTGGATTTTTTAAAAGTAGCTACAAAATGTATTTTGACCTAATTTTTTGCATATGGGTTTATTGGAAGGTTAATTTCAAGGAAAAAATATAAAATTTGAAAAAAAAGTTTTCAAGGGCCTAGAATTAGTTGTGATGTACGGTGTGATGTATAGTGCATGATGTAGGTGAGCCTCCCTCTCTCTCTCTATATATATATATATATCAGTCATGCTCTTGTGCGGACTAGTCCGCATTATAAAAATGCGGACCGGACATGTGTCACCTGACGGTGAGCCTAGAAAAGAGAGAGAGTGTGCCTATAATTTAAGCGATAACTTCTAGGTACACCATTAGGGTGACACATGTCCGGTCCGTATTCTTAAAATGTGGACTACTCCGCATAAGAGCATTATTATATATATATATATATATATATATATATATATAGAGAGAGAGAGAGAGATGGGCCCTCATACAAACTAAGTTTACATATCATTTTTTTTAAAATAGTAAAAAAATTATTTTTGAGTTGAAAGTTGTGAAAGTTTAACCGATTTTTTATAAATGGCAAAAAAAGTTTTTTTGAGCTGATTGTTTTTATATGGGTCCATTGAAATATTTAAATATCACATAAAAAATTCAACTAAAAAATATTTTTTTAATATTTTGTTAAAATATGTTTGCTCCAACAAGTATGTAAACTTGGTATATATAAAAGCCTGCCTCTCTCTCTCTCTCTCTCTCTCTCTCTCTCTCTCTCTCTATATATATATATATATATATATATATATATATATATATATATATATATATATATATATATATATATATATATATATATATATATGGTAGAATAATAAATAGGTATATAATATGTATACTTTATATCCAATATGTCTTTTTAACGGACTTCAAACAATTTACCATAAAATTGGACTAAATTTATAAAATGGAAACAAACAGAGTTTTTCAATCAAACTTGGTGGAGATGATCCGGATAATGAATTGCTCGATCAATTTCTCTAAAGGTTGAGATTTACCTAGGGGTTAGATTTTGAAACTACTTTAGGGAAATTTCGATTTTGGTGGAATTCCATAAACCCCTGGATTGTCAATAATTTCGAATATGATGAGATGGATTTATTTTCCCATCATAAGTTCTTATATTTAGGAGAGAAAACATCTTTGGAAGCTTAGTCTCATCCATATGATAACTAAACGGGGAGGCCTACCCTACCACAAGGGATGTGCTTGTGAGATCTTTTAGGGTATGCTCCATGGTATTTGTTCACCTGTCTAATTCATTTCCTATGAGGGATATCAAATCCTCGGGGCTAGGACATTTCCTTCATTCAGAGGTTTTCCTTTAGGGATTCATCACGACTCCTATTGGAGCGCGTACCTATCATATAAGTTTCCAAAAAAATATGATGAGGTGGAACACATCTCTCATTAAGGAGGCGGGTGATCCCGCTGGATCCTAGCTAAGGAATAGCCAATTTTCAGTGGAAATTTGAGGTATCTTAGGATAAAAAAATCTCTTTACTTCGAGGACGGGTGAAGATGTGTGTTCTAGATTCATATTTCTTATTCGTATTGCACAAATGTCTTATGCAATCGGACATTCTCATCAATGTATCTCTTAATCTCTCCCTCATGCATTTGAAGTCATTCTTCATGCATGTTGATTAAATAAAATATATGATTTCTTAATAGGGGTTCTTCACTAGGGGTATCATCGTGATGATTGCTTGTGTTTAATAAGAGTGTGTGTGTGTGTGTGTGTGTGTGTCAATGACTTAAGTGAAAAACATATACAAGTAATAAATAGCAGTAAATACTGTAACACCCCGACCCGAGTTTGGGTCACCGTTGGTTAGAGGGGATGGGAGAAAGTCTAGTTCTTTTATTTAAGAAAAAATCTTTCAATGAACTATTTGTTAAGGATTAAATTATCGATTTTGATTTAAGAAAGGATATGATCACTTTAAGTAATTAGGTTAATTCGCATGGTTTATTTCTACAAATCTAATTAATCCAACAGTACTAATTAAATGAGAAATAAATCATAGTTATCCATGTATTATTGCATCACGTGGCCGAAATTTTAATGTGTTTAGAAAATGATTTAAACAAAGTGAAAGAGCCTCTAACGACGTTAACTGCCCTCTAGGGCTTTATCGGTGTCTTTGCTGACACACATACTCGATGTACGTAGAGTGGGAGTGGGAGTTGTCACATAAAAAGTAGGGGTGAGCAAACGTTCAGCAGGGTGGGTAATACTAAGTTGTACGTTTTCTATAAAAAAATACTTTACATATAACATGTATTTCAAATAATTTTGAAAACGTTTAACAATGTACCTAGTATTAATGCAACTACTATGCAATTCCCCCAAGTGATGTGCTCATACTCACACTTAGCCATTTTATTCCACCATTTACCCGGTCTATACACTATTTAATCATATATTAATCCTCATTCTCCTTTTTATTCCATTTCATTTGGCTATCTTATTTAAATTTTCGAGCATAAATATAATCATTACTTTTCCATTATCTTTTCTTAGAATTTTACAAATATCCGTATACTTTAACGGGCTCCACACCGCCGGCTATGCTACTATATACTCTCGCCAGTGATTTTGGTTCTTTCATCCTAAGGCTTCGGGTGCTTCTCGATTACTCCCGGTGTCATATGAATCATATTAATGTGTTTTAACATTTGTTTGCTAATGTCCACATTATTTCATCATTTTACCATTTTATCATTTATATGGTTCATATCACCATTTCATCTCGTATACATGTCATTTGTATACTTCATCCATTTTTCATAAAAAAAATGACCAATAAGGTCTAACGAGGAAGTCCGACCACTAAGACCCTCAATTTTATCAAATTTATCATTTTACCACTTTTTTCATCATAACCTTTTGAAAAACATAATTAGTTTATTATGCCATTAAAATCATCATTTTCATTAAAAACTATACTTAATTATTTTATGTTCAAAATCATGTTCATCATTTTATGTTCAAACTATATAAAATACCCTGACTCATTTGAAGACTATTTAGCAAAATGCTTGCTACTTGCCCTATTATAACATGTGATCTCAAATATGAATTTTCCTTCATTGTTAACAATATTTCTAACACTGATGTTTTTCTACACTTTCTTACTTTCTCATGAAACCTATTTTAAATAACATTTATCAAGTCTAGATCTCTTCTACCATCATACTGCATGTTTTTACACATGTTGGGGAGGATTTTAACCTAGAAATCCTTAAAGATGAATCTAAACAGGATATTAAGTTTAAATTTTATGTGCTTATTCTTCATATTTCAAGGTTAACAATGCTACTTATTCTTCAAAACCCATTTAGTTCCTATTTTCTTAAAACAAAATTTTTGCAAGACTTGAACATACTAGGAAATAATTTCATGTATAATAATAAACCATATCTAGCTTGCATCCTACATATTTTTCATATCTTGAAACCTTGAAAACTTGGAAAGAAAAAACCCCTACCTTAAGGTTTGAAGAGGAAAACAATGAATTCGATGAACAGAATCTATAGACTCCATAAATGCTCCAAAATATCTTCAAAATCTCCCCCAAGCTATCTTGAATGCTCCTACTTACTCAACACAATCCACTTTTACCCTCTACATGATTTGTAATGGAAGAATAGAGCTTGAAAATGGGGTGGAAATGGTTGAATAAGGTGTAGGTATGTGTAACTATGGTGGAATATTATATGAGGAGGAATAAGAGGTCTTGAAAAGAGAGAGAGAGAGAGAGAGAGAGAGAGAGAGAGGTTATGTCTTATAGAAAAATAGGTAGGAAGAACCCATATCTTCTCTCTTAAATAACCCATAACACCTTAAAATTGATTTTATATACAATGTCGAGCACGCTTTGATGATCTTCTACACTAAAGATTGATACCTCATGGATCCAAGGGTCTATATGTTGACATCACATTAAAAATGTGCACATTTTTCAAATTCAGGTCCGGTTGTTCTAATGACATTGAATCTTGTTCAAATAAGATCCCTTCCCGTTTTAACGAGAGTCCTAATTAGGCACTAATGAGGCCAAATAGTAGGAATAAATAGTATGCGAGATGTACCTCGTTCGAACGGGAAACCCCCCTCGTTCAAATGACAGTGTACCTCGTTCGAACGTGACTTTCCAGTGAGATTCCAGAGAGCGAGGGAAATCAAGAATTTTTTAGTCGTTCGAATCTCTTTCGCACGAAATTTTACCTTGTTCAAAAGGCTGCAAAAATCCATTGTATTAAATTTAAGCCATGGAAACTCCAATTCAACATGCACGAAGGACACGATGATGATTCAAATTCAATGTTCATATATAAATACAAATTACATAAGAAGAGATAAAATATCGGGCACGGGTGTTTTATTCTCACCACCTTAGGAGATTTCATCCCCAAAATCAGAAAGACCACATAGGGAAAGAGTTTTAGGTACTTCTCCTACATCTCCAACTCGCATTCCCAAGTCGCTCCTTCGACACCTTGAAACTCCTAAAGAATTTTTACCAATGGGATGACCTTAATGCGTAGGACCATATCCTCACGGTCCAAAATAGACACAGGTCAATGTTGTTCCAATTAATGATGTGCCAGGGATCGTGAATATACTTCTTCAATATAGAGACGTGGAACACAATATGAACTTAGGACAAATGTGGAGGCACCACCAATCGGTATGATACATCCCCAATTCGTTCCAGGATCTCGAAGGGGCCTATATAGCATAAGACCAGCTGCCCCTTCTGCCCACATAGTTGACTGTCGATTCTTGCTTTATCTTTCAACCTTACATGGTCACCCACTCCAAGCTCTAGATGACGATTATCGACCTAATTCTTTTATCAGCTCTGTTCTGTTGTGATCTTCTGTCGGACTACTCGAACCTTATCGGTTATTTATCTAATCAAATTTGAATTGGTGAGATGTTTCTCACCCACCTCTACCTAATAAACTGAAGAGCGGTATGGAATACCATAAAGGTCCTCATAGGGAGCCATTTCGACGCTTGCATGGTCACTATTGTTGTAGGAAAAGTCTGCTAGGTGCAAGTTTTCCTACCAATTACCTTGAAAATCGAGTTCACAAGCTCTCAATATATCCTTCAAAATCTGAATAGTTCTGATGTAAACTACATGTCATTGGCCAAAAACTAATACAAATACAAACTTCTAGAGAGAGAAACTAAAAATTTCTTATATTCAAGATCAAATCTAACTCCAAATGAGGAGTACATGGGTGCATATAGGTGGGATATTACTTGCTAGCCAATTAATTACTAAAATGATTAAAAAGGATAACTATTAATAAAAGAATACCTAATTAGTCCCAAACATGCCTGGAGACCAATTAAAAGACATAAAAGGAATAAAAGAACTAAAATAAAATAGCAAAAAATGAAATAAAAGGAAAATAACATGGGATTCCCATCACTCTCCCCCTAAAAAAGAGTTCATCCACGAACTCAAAGAGGAAGGCCCATTGAGTCACCCTCTCAAATAGTAATCAAATCATGTTGGGAAGATCCTTGGATGCATGATGCTCCATTGCTAAAAATGCACGGCGACATGAGAGAGAGAACTCTAAATCTCGGTGTTCGATGTTGCTCTAATTTTAGCATCGGAATGTAAGAGGACCCGAATGCAACACTGCAGAGGTAGTAGTGGATGAAGTAGTGGTCTAAGAAGCTGACACCAATATTAGAGGAGGAGTGAAAGAAAAAAATGATGATGGTGGAGCTCGGGAAGCTAGAGGAGTTGTTGGTGTTATGTGATAGTCCTCAACCTTAGTACCATACTCCAACGCCTTTAACAAGGTCGGTGTCTCTCTCAAGCTAATCATGTGAAATATATGGCTAAAGTCCTAAAATATATCGGTTGGTTCGCTGATCATTAGTATCAGGGAGGCAAGCTAGGGTGAAAAGGAGCTAAAACTGCTTTGTATACTCCAGAGACTGGATGCGAGCAAAAAGGTCACGCTCATATGTTGGTTGTAGGAATAAAGCTTGAAGAGTTACCTTTACCTTGGGACGTGCTTGGATAGGAGGAAATCCCATAGCAGTCTGGTGATAGAAAATATTATTTTGCCAAACTCGAGAAAATCTATAGAATTTGGTGATAGCAGAAAGAATAAAGGAGTGGCCCTGGACCCGCTTGTAATTAAAAATTATCTCCATAGAAGCCAACCAATCAATCATATCATCTGGAGAGAATCATCCATCGAACATAAGAACATCCAGGCATATATTCCCATGGAGACTCCGGGAAAGTAATTGAAGTGCTATAGGTAGTGGGTCTCCATCCTGATGAGCATCAAGGCCCATCAAATCACCCGATACAGGTGTAGTATTTTTAGAAGGTAATAGTAGCATCTCGAAAGGTGGTAGACGAGAAGGATGAACATGTTAGGCCATAGGATGTGATTAGGGACTATTATGATAATGGCGACACATGTTAATCAAATGTATACACTCTCCACGATAAAAGCACCGTCGATATCGTAATGGAGCAAAGTGTTAAGCATCGGCTGGGGACGAGGTATCCATTCTAAGATGCTATGGTGGGCGTCTTTGGTGTCAGAGGATGTAAAGGAATTAGACAGAAGTAGCACTACACCAAAATGACAAAATTGTCACCTTTCAGTCGGTCACCCTTGTCAAGGTCATTGACCGTCTTGACACGACCGTGACAAAGAATTGTCATGGTCAATGACCTTGACACGACCGTGACAATGTTTGCAGCAAAAACCCTTTCCCCCTTCTTTTTTCCCTCTCGCCGTTCCCTCCCTCTCTCTCTCTCGACGCTGCTCTCTCTCTCTCTCTACTTTCAGGTTTAATTCTCTCTCTCTCTTCCATTTATATATATGTTTGTGTGTATATATATATGTGTGTATGTGTGTATATATGTGCGTGTGTGTGTGCGGGGGTAGGGGTAGGGGTGGGGCAGGGTGGGTGGGGGTAGGGGGTGGGGTAGGGTGGGGGTAGGGGGTGGGGTAGGGTGGGGGTAGGGGGTTAAAAATGTAATATTATTTTGATACAACATTAATTTGTGTATGAGTTTCATAATTATAAATAATATCCAGAAATATTGGATAACAATTTATTTTCATTCAAAATAAATAAGTAATTTTCTACAAATTTCATAAAAAATGAAAGTCGGCTTAATATGTGATTTAAGTGTGAAATAATCGCTATATACTTATACTAATGGAGAAAAAAACCATATATGGCATTTTTTGTTTTTATTAGATGCAAAATAACACATATAGGTATCACATGACTTTATATCCATCAAATAAAATTTTACCATAAAATATCATTTTCTGGAAGTCAAGATCTATTACAATATATTTACATACCTAAATGATTTTTTTTTTAAATGACATTACAACAAAAAACTACAATAACGGTTAAAATGGCATCCGAAATTGCTAAAAGCATGAAAAATAAAATATCATTTAGTCTATGTTGTTGAAAAATTTGATCAAATTGGTGAGCCCTTCATATTTTAAAAATGTTGTTTTTATTCCTATTTAACGTTTCTTTCTATACACCCTTAATTATATTTAAAGTTTAATAAAATAGGAGTTATAGAAAGAAAAGTGGGGTTTAAATAAAAACACTTTTTTTAAATTTTAGGTTCTGGTGCATAATCTTACTTTGTCACAGTTAATTTATATGCCTCAAAGTTATTTTATCACTCTTAGTTTATATTTGTGATAATACTTTATGAACCACAACTTTAGGTTGATTATTTTAGAACTTAAACTTCAAGATACAAAAAATAATTCTATAGAACAGCTTAGATATCTTAACAAAACACATATCTAACATTGAATATGATTTATAAAAAGAACAAAACAATAGTAGAAATTCAATACATGAAATTAACATTGAGATTATTTTAAATAGACAGTTACTACTGTGTGTGTGTGTGTGTGTGTGTGTGTGTGTGTATGGTGGGTGGGGGGCTATTGTGTGTGTGTGTGTGTGTGTGTGTGTATGTGGTGAGTGGGGGGTGTGGAGGGAGGTGGGGGTGTGTGTGTATGTGGTGAGTGGGGGGTGTGGAGGGAGGTGGGTGTGTGTGTGTGTGTGTGTGTGTGTGTGTATATATTTGAATTAACCCATGAATTTGTATTTTTGTATTTGAATTAACCCATGAATTTATTTTTGTATTTGAATTAACCCATGAATTTATTTTTGTATTTGAATTAACCCATTATATGAAACATACTTGAAATTAAATATAGTGCGCATAGATACTAGCCTTCTAGTTCTTATGCGTACGCATTCAATAGCCCTTAGACCCATTCGAGAGTCATTACCCCTGTAATGAGATCTCTCGAATTGTCCCGTTTGGACAGTTTGAGACTGTATAATTTATGTATAATATTCTTATTAGCTTAAAGTTGTTACTTTTGGAGGAAGTTCTGCAGTCGTATCTTAATGTTCTCTGGGTACATACTAGATTGACAAGTGTGACTGTTATTTCAATTGACCAATTGAAATAACACTCACACCTGCCAATCTACGTCGTGTACTTGGAGAACTAAGGGGATATGCTGTCGAATTTTTTTCAAATCGTAACAATGTGCATGAGTTGTTAAGTATATTACAGAAAAATGCAGTCTTGAATGGGATAGGACCACTTAACCTTTAATAGGATAATTAAATGATGGGATAATTAAATAAAACATACTATAAATCTAAGTTTTGTTTACCTTTAATAGGTGTTTAGTTGTGGTAGCTGTGATGGGATATCCGAAATACAAAGAGTGGATGGGTGAGACTAATAGAATGGGGGATGTGTTTCGCAGAGGTGCTAACGAATTTGTGAAATATGCAAAGAGATGTCGTAATGATGAAGAGTTTCCATGTCCGTGTTCTAGGAGTAAGAATGGTAAGGTGTTTGAGTGGAAAACAGTTGAACTACATTTGTTAAGATCGGGTATGCAAGATAGCTATCGATTTTGGTGTTTTCACGGTGAATTGAAAGTTCCTTTTGTCCCCGACCAACCTTCACAACAACCTTCAACAAGTAGAATAGATGTAGAAGGGGACGACGTAGATCATAATATGTTAGAGGATTTAGTTTATGATGCGTACGGAGTTTATGAAGCTGAGGAGAATGAGGTTACTGATGATGTAGAAGATTCAAGTGCTCGTGAAGATAACACGATAAAACTTGACGATGACTACCAAAGTTTAAAATTTAAGGTGACCCAACCGTTATACTCTGGCTGTGTTTAGATATGAAGAGAATTATATTTGACACGATTTCCCGGGGTACATTAGTTGGAAGGAAGTGCCATATGAGCTCAAGTTAACTGTTTGAGTGACACTACAGGTAATGAATTTATATTTATATGTCAATTTCGATTTCGATTTCAATTACGATTTATATTTATCTATATTTGAGGGGCGGATACTAATTTTACTTTATTTCAATTCAGGGGATAGGGAGTGTCCCTAAGGGTAGGCCACATATGCTCTATACTTATGTGGCTATTCGGACGAGAAGGGAAGGATAAGGAGGTGTCCCCGAGCGTCGCGGTACAAAATCTCTTTTCCATGCAAATAGTTTGTAGATTTGAGATAATTGATGGTGATGTTGTTTCTTCTTAAATAGTTTCTGTTTTGAATATATATTTGCATTATCTTTAGTTTGTTTGGATATATGATGTTTGGAACAGGTACAAGGTTGCTATAACAGGTACAAATATACTGCTGGGTAGTGGCAGTGGCCATACTGCCCAGCAGATTTTTTTTAAATTCTGCCCAGAATTGTCACGGTCATTGACCGTGACACGTCCGTGACAAAAATTTATCACGGACGTGTCACGGTCAATGGCCGTGACAATTTTTTTAAAAAGGGTCACGGCTTTGTCACGGTTATAAATCGTGAAAAACGTGTCACGGTCATTGACCGCGACACGACCATGACACAAAACGCGAGTTTTGTATTAAGGTCAATGACCGTGACACGACCATGACAAAAAAAGTTATATTGCCTCGAAATGTCACGGTCATTGACCTTGACAAGTTGGATTTGTCAAGGTCAATGACCTTGACAATTCGGCAGATTTGGTGTAATGTAGGGAGAGATCATGGTAAGAAGGTGTGCTAGATGGTTAAGGTATATAAGGTGGTGGGTGATGATATAAGAGTGGAGGAGGTGACTAAAGACTAGAGAGGTGTATGACAAAAGGTTCCTAAACCCGACCACAAATAGTGTGAGTGTCGAAATCGAATGAAATGGGGGTTTATCCATAATGGTCGAAATTTAAGAATGGGTGAGTACGAAAGTCTGGTGGTTGTCCAAGGATTTTAGAAGTTCGGAACCTGTCAATATGTAGGACAGGTCTGGAATTTGAGCGGGTTAGAGTGTCACAGGAGTGGTGCTCAGGGTTCCTAATGTTCAATCGGGTTGGGCTGAATTTCCGAGTAGGCTAACTTGATTGGAAATATCACAGATTCCAAGGGTTCTACGTTTGGGTTTTGACAAAAGGGCTCAGGTATTCTGGTGGGAAGGAGATGGTTTGAGTGGGTATGGAATACGGTATGGCTGGAAAAACCCATGAGGTCAGGAATCAGCTATTTTCCAGGGGTTCAGTCGGTTGGAGTAAATGAGGATTTTGCCAAATTTGAGGGAACCTGGATGCTCGAACAGATTACTAAGGATGAACCATCCCCGTCGCAAGCCTGGACCTGTTGCCTTGTCGAGATGTGCTGATGCTGATGTATTTCTAAGGGGTTCGGATTCAATAAGGTAAAAAATGTTAGGATGTCCTGTGGAGGCAGGACAACGATAAATTTAGTCGAATCATCCTGACTCGAGGGGTCTATTGTTGATACAAGGTAGGATTGAAACCCAGATTGGCGGACTCGGGTGTCGTATTCTTCACGATCTCTAAAAATTTCAACATATTCCTTACTGGATCTATGGGTGGATGGTGTTTGTGGCTCATTCTCAGGGATAAGAGGTTGAATTTTGGAAAATAGTTATACCAAGGTTTCCACTTGTTGTGTTTTTTTATGACACTTCTTCCATTTGTTCAATTCTTGACTAATCTCCTATTGAAATTGATTTTTTTTCTTCGGTACCATTGAAAAGTAGTGTACGACTTGTTTGATAATCTAAACACCGATACACCAATTCACTAATGTTGGAGCGACACCCGTTCGAATACCAATTTAACGTAAACTACACGTTAATGGCCAAAAACTAAAACAAACACCTCCTTTTAGAGAGAGAAACTAAGAATTTCTTATATTTAAGATCAAAGCTATATCCAAATGAGGATTACATGGGTATTTATAAGCGGGATATTACTTGATAGCCAAGTAATTGCTAAAATGACTAAAAATAATAATTATTAACAAAAGAATACTTAATTAGTCCCAAACATCCTTGGAGACCAATCAAAAGACATAATCTGAATAAAAGAACTAAAATAAAAGAATAGAAAATAAAATAAAAGGAAATAAAAGGAAATAAAAGGAAATAAAAGGAAAATTACATGGGATTACCATCAGGTTCGTTATGACTACTCGTCAGTCTCAGGGTGATACGTCATACTCATTTTCAACTTGGTACCCAACTCTTACTAAAACTTCTTCCAGAATCGAGACACAAATTGTGGATAGAAATACAAGACAATCGAGAGCAGAACAACGTGAAGTCTGACTATCTCCCGGACATACAGCCTCACCAACTTACCCACGTTGTCCATGACCTTAATCGATAGAAAGTGTGCGGATTTTATGAGTCAATTCACTATAACCCACATTCCATCATGACCAATCTCAGTCTATGTTAAGGCTATGAGAAAATCCATCTTGATATGCTCCTACTTCCATACATCCACGAGTAGTGGTTGCAATAGCCCTGTTGGCTTCTTATGCTCAGTCTTAACCTGCTGATAAGAGTAGCACTTGGCCATATATGTCTCCACGTCCCTCTTCATGTCAGACTACAAAAAATCTCTACATAGGTCCTTATACATCTTTATAGCATCAGGATATATGGTGAAGCATGAGTGATGGGCCTCCACCATCACCTCATCTAGAAAATCATCGATAATAGGAATAATTAACCGACCCTTACGTCGTACCTCATGATCCTTGTCCATTGTAAGAGTGTCGAACACTTCACCATTTTGAATACGGTCCCAGTGTTGTGAAAACTCAAAATCAAAGGACTGGGCATCTAGAACTTTCTATTGAATGAGAGGCCTAACCATCACACCCCAAAGTTATGCCCTATCGTAACCCCGTTGGACATGCAAATCAAACTTCTGCACCTCGTCGAACATATTTACACGGTGACACTTCATCACTACCAGAGTGAGGTTAGACTTTCAACTGAGAGCATCGACCACCACATTGGCCTTGTTGTGATGATACTCTAATGATAAGTCATTGTCCTCAAACTTATTATATTCCTTCTTGTGTCACCATCGACTATGCCATGCCCAGAAATGTCATACCCATTAAAGGGGACACTGGATTCACACCTTTATTATTGTCCGGGGGATTAACTTTTCCCCAAAACTTTTTTTATTTGGAATTTTGTGAGTTCTTCAGGGTGGTCCCTCCTTAGTGTGCTCTTAACATATGGCGTATCGTCAGTGGGGTGAATAGAATAAATGACCTCTATGGAACCAACCTTAGTATCCCATAGATCAAGTATTGCTACACTTGGTCTCACACCACAGATGACCTTATTTACTTGAAGGTGAGGAAGGCAAAAAGAGTGTTAGTTGTGAACCTCCATGATTCCAATAAGGGATATTGTGATCTGGGGTTTATTACAAAAAATGAGCAACATCCGCCTCTCCCTAAGGGCGAGGAATACACTGTGTTCTTGTGCTAAGACCGGGGGAGAAATAGGTTAATTATTTCTCCTTATTTACTTTTTTTTTGTTTATCATTTTTCTGTACTGTTACTGATAATGCCTTTGTTGTGTATTTGAGAAGCTCGCAGGAAGAACAGGAGGCCTTCCTTTAATGATATCAATGATACTGATTTATTGAAGGCTAGGATGGTAAGGGAATACCTTCGTGATGGCGAACACCCACAAGTAGCTTCATTCCTCTTGGAGTATATTAACACTATCGATAGTTTTAGTGCTCACCCGGTAGATGACATCCCTGAGCTTTCTATTTCTAATGAGGATGTCTCTTCTTTATTTGAGTCTCTTGATGTTATTCCATTCTCAGATATGAAAAGGATTCCATTGCTCCTCCCAAAAAAAGGTACTTTACATAGAAGATGGTAATGATGTCCCCCTTTCCCCAAAGCTAAGTCCTAAAAGAGGACTGAACTTGAAGCACCCAAAGTTGGTGATCGAAGTATGGACATTAAGGAGAATGATAAAAAGAAGGAGGAGGGAAAGAAAAAGGCTCATTTAGCCCCTCATTTTTCTAGGATACGTGAAGCCCCCCCTCCCCAAATCTTCCCATGCCATGTCTGTGGCTAATGATCCATCTCTGGCCCATGGTCTGCTGAGGGGGGCTATACTCGCTGTAGATCGCAAGTAGCTGAAGACCTTGGCACTTGACCAGCTTACTGATCACGCTTTTCAAACTCTGTCCATGGTAAGAATTATGCTCCCCCTTGTTTTCATTTTATTTTTCCTTTGTTATGAATGTGCCTAACATTTTCCATGCATTATTTTTTTGTAGTTCGTGGAAGATTTTACTAATTCTCAAATAGTCACCAAGACCAATCCAAGATTAATGATAAACTTATTTTGGACCTCAAGAATATCGAAGAGGCCATGGATAAGTCCCAAGAGGTCTATGACTGAAAGAATAAGGCCACCGTTGAGGCCATGGCCTCATTGAAGACTGAGAACAACCAGTTAAAGGTTGAGAAAACTCAGTTAAAAATAGAGGTTATTGAGTTCCCTATAGCCAAGGAGGACAACTCTACGAAGGGATAGGAGGAGGATTACACTGATGACAGGCTCTATTTGGCCTATATTCAAAAGGCTAGCTTCAAGAAAGGCTGGGATTAAGCCTTGGTGAAGGTCAAGGTTCCTGTTGAGTCATAGCTCTTCAGCGAGCATCACTCTGGCCCTTCCCCACAGGTCGATAATGAGGCCTCCACCAGCAACCCTATTAATCATGCTAAAGAGGTGGCGATGAAGGGAAGGAAGGTGATGCCGAGGAGTGGGTGAATGAATATGGCCTTTAGTTTTTAGGAGATTTGCTTGTACTTTGTACACCCCCTTTTTTATTGTTTAATTATAAGGTCTTATCCCATTCTATTTGTACATTAATGAAAAATTATCTTCTTTTTATAATTTGTTTGCACTTGTATTAAATTTTGTTCTTCTGAATATTTTTGCTAAATTATTGCTTACCTTATTTTCTTTTTCGTTGTAGCTTGTTGCTGAGGAGATTCCATCATTTTCTAATAATTTAGATACTGTGCTTGGGTAGAATGAAAGTGACCAAGCTCGTCAAGCATTTTTGACTGCTTGTAAAGATCCAAAGAAAAGGATCGAGGCTTACAAGTACAAGACAATCTTGGTCACTAAACTAAAGGATGACCTAAATGACTTAAAAGATGTGGGCTCCTTCATGCAAAAGGTGATAAATGACTTGAGGGCCCAACTTACAAAAGCCAATGACATGGGGGAGGTCATCCCCCTAGTCTAATTAGAGAATGATGATCTGAAAAATAGACTTGTTGAGTCCAAGTAGAAAGTCCAAAGGAGCAACATCATGATTATGGGACTTAATCGGGATGTGAATAAGCTTAGATAACTTTCCAAAATAGGCCCCTGAGCTGCCTAGTTTGCAAGCTATGATGAGGGATGGAAAGATACTCCTATGAGGCTACAGGAAGCTCAAGATATGGCCTACAAGCACATTTGGTTGAATGCCCTCAAAGTTGTTAAAGAACCTAAGGATTCTCATCTTTGGTATATGTACCATGATGACTGTCCATCATACCGATGACCTCCCTTTGGACGAGATGAGACGTGTGTCCCCTTGGACGTCATTCCCCTTCCACTCGTCGAGAGCTGCCTTAAAGGTCATTATAATGATGATAAATACACACATGATCTTGATGATAGTCGAAGGAAGCAAATCGAAAAGTTTTTGGCCAACTAACCACAAAATGTTGTAATCATTTTTATGTTGTTTGTAATTATTTATTGTTAGCATCTTTTGTAATTGGTCATTTGTCGAAGAATCAAGTTAATACTAATTTTTATTTATTTTTCCATTTATTTATGCCAATCATGTGTTATATTTGTCTATCTTACCTTTTAGGTCGTGTCGTCACACTCTTTTAGGCCTAAAAACAAAAATGGAAAAAATGCACTTGGTCTATGGGCAGTCCACTCGTTCAAGATTCTATCTGACCAAGAAAAGTTGGTTCATTGTCTAGGGTTCTCCCGTAGGGCCTTAGCTTGCCTAGTCAAGTCATGAGGTTTCCTGTGTTGATCGTAACCAGGACTTGAGGACTTTAATTTTAATTATAATAAGCAAAGTTGCCAATGTTATTAAGTTAAAGCTAGATCGACACTTTTAAAGATTACTACTAATTTTGAGCATGTTACTTTGGAAACAATGTACATCAATTGAAGAACTAAAAGTTTAAGATAACGGAAGAAAGGCCTTTATTCATAACTTTAATTACAAACTGCGAGTTACATGCGTTGTGAAATGAAAAGTTTTAAAAACTAAATACTGAAAGATAAAATTAAAAATAGAACTTCTTGAGGTTGGTCGCATTCCATCCTCTTGGTATCTCTCTGTCCTCCATTATTTCTAAATTATAGGCTCCCTGTATATCATCTCTTATTACTTTGAATGGTCCCTCCCAGTTGGGTCCAAGTTTGCCATCTGACAGCCTTACGGTGTTGTTGAGAATCTTTTTGAGGATGTAATCCCCAACTTATATTTCCTCGGATTAACTCCTTCGTTATATTTTTTTGCCAACTACTGCTGGTATGAGTCCAGCCTCATCATGGCTTTCTCTCTTCGCTAGTCATCAAGGTAAGGTTCAGCACGAAGGGCATTGTCATTCATTCCTTGATTGACAACCTTCTCATGGTTGGGAGGCTAACTTCAAATGGAATAACAACTTCCATTCCATATGTGAGTGCGAAGGGTGTTTCCTCGGTGGGTCTCCTCGACGTTCTACGATATACCCAGGGTACATGATATAGTTCACCACTAAAGTGTCTTTTTCTTTTTCCAACCTCTTTTTTAGTCCATCAAGCATTTTTTATTAAAGGCATCTGCCTGGCCATTGCTTTGGGGATACGAAACTAAACTGAGTGGTGCTTAACTCCATGCTCATTTCAGAAACCTTGAAAAGGTACATTTTTAAAATTATGTGCCATTATCAGTCATGGTGTCCCTTGTTACCCCAAGGCAAGTTATGATGTTCCTCCAATTGAACCTTATCATGTCTGCTTCTTTAATGTTTGCCAGTGGTTCTACCTTAATCCACTTGGTCAAATAGTCTATTTTGATCAGCAAATATTTACGATTCCCTATTGTAGTAGGTAGTGGTCCTACGATATCCAACCGTTATTTTTTCAAATGCCTATGGATTGGTCAATGGCCTCAAGTCGTTTACCGGTTGATGAACTATGGGAGAGAACCTTTGGCCCTTTTCGTGTTTGCGAACATAAACACTTTCATATTTTTGCATATACGGCCACCAGTAGCTTTCTTTGATTGCTTGAAATGCCAGGGACCTTCCTCCCGTATGCTTTCCATAAATCCTATCATGAAGTTCGTGAAGAACTTTCTCAATATCCTTTAGGTGTACGCATTGGAGGTAGGGTCCTATGAAGGATCTCTTGTAAAGTTTACCCCACGATCTAGGTAGAAATGATCAGCTTTCACGCTGACTTGATGGGTCAATTTCTTACCTATCAGCAGTGTTTCGTTCTATATGTATGTAATGATTGGGTCCATCTAGCTGGGACCCTATGGAGAGAATATGCTTGGGGCTCATCATTTTGTTAATACTCTGCTTGGCGAGGAATTCTCCTTCGATTATTCTCCTGAGATCGAAGTTTACTACTAAGATTAGGGCTTCTAGATCATTAACATGAAGGTTATGCCCCCGAGGAAACTGTTTTAGTTGGACTTCTTCAAATTTTTTCATTATCCCTGCACCACTGCGAGGTAGGCTGCCACCCCATCATCATTGGCATTGAAATCCCCACTAAAATGGTTGGACACCTATTTAGAGTCACAATAAACTTTGAGCTGACTCTCCCCCAACAAATGGGATTTAAAATTGCCAGCTATAAATGCCTTGTACTCAGCCTCATTATTGGAGGCTTCAAAGCCCAATTTGATCCCTTGCTTGATCATTGCGTCTTTCGGAGGTACGAGGATAATTCGTACTCATTCTCCTTTATAATTGGAGGCACCATTAACATATAATGTCCATCTCTCTACTTGTCTCTGCTCATGGATTTGTGATTGCTCGACGACCTTTTGGTCGGTCAGACCATCTCATGTTAATTCTATTACAAAGTCGGTCAATCTTTGCCATTTAACTATCATCCTTGGCTTAAAGTCAATGTCAAAACTTCCAACTTCTACTGACTATTTATACATTAGCTCGGAGGGATCGTCTCTGCGATGGATAGCCTTGAGGGGGAAGGAAGTAATAACACTGATGGAGTGGGTCTTAAAGTAATGCTTGAGCTTTCTTGAACAAATCACCAATGCATAAGACAGTTTTTCCAATGGTAAGTAGCGTTGCTCGATGTCCAAGAGAATTTTTCTGCCATAGTAAATGGAAAATATTTTTTCCTCTTTCTCTCAAACCAAGGCCGAGCTAACTATGTGTCTTAAAACTGTAAGGTAGAGGGGGTTACCTTGATCGAGAATCGCCAGTAATGGAGGCTTACTTAGGTAAGATTTGATTTCTTCTAGGCCCTTTGAGCAATCGTTGTTCTAGGTGAGTCAAGTATCCTTATTGAGCAATTGAAAAAATGGTCGACAATGCTCAGGTGACATTGAAATGAAGTGATTGAACGCTTCGATCATCCCAGTGAGCTTTTGGATCTCGTATAATATCTTCGGCGAATGGACACTATTGATAGCCTTTATTTGTTCTGGGTTGGCCTCAAATCCTCTTTGACTAACTAGATAACCCAGAAACATCCATGAACGGACTCTGAATGATCATTTTCTCTCATTAATCTTCATCCGATAGCACCTGAGGATTTCAAAGGTGTTGGCTAGGTCTTTTAGATGTTCGTTCTAATTCTTCCTCTTACGAGCATGTCATTAATGTACACTTCCATTATTTCCCCCATTTAGTGTTTTAACATAATTATGACCAGTCTATGGTACCTTTCTCCAGTGTTTTTAAGGCCGGACGACATGACCTTATAACAATACAAGCCTAATGGCCTTATAAACGAGGTTTTGTCTTGGTCGGGGGTTAATAGAGGAATCTGAAAGTACCCTGAGTAAGCATCCAGGAAACTCATCCGCTCAGGGGCTTCAGTGACGTCTGATAAGCACCCAAAAGTGTACATTTTATACCCCAAATAGACGTATTTTAGTTGTTAATTCTCGACAAAATAGGTCTTATGCGCATAATTATTTAAGGTGGAGGCTTAATCGCCATTTGCAAAAGTTCGATGCTTATTTCAAGGAAAATGTGCATCATATGAAGCTAATTCCCTTGTTCCGTAGCCTTACCCAAGCCTAACCTAGCCCAAACCTTCCCCGAACCTCGTGTGTGTTTAGTTTGTGCTTTTATTTTTTTTTTTAGATTTTTATTTTGAGTCGTTTTATTTTTTATTTATTTAGAATTTTCTAGAATTTATTTTCTATTTCTTTTTCTTTTTAATTTTTTACTAGTTTTTCATTTTAGTCTTTATGTTTAGTTTTTCTAAATTTTATATTTTTAGGACTTTAGGTTTTATTTTGATTTGATTTGATTTGTAGTTTTTATTTTTATTATTTGAATTTTATTTTATAGATTAAGAATTTAATAGTTTTTATTTATTTTTAGAGGATTTATTTTTTTATCTTAGTGCGTCGAGTATTTGTTCTCCTTTAATTTTGTTTGTTTTTAGTTTTTAGATTAGTATTATTATTTTTGTTTTGTTTTATTTTATTTCATTTTATTTTATTAGTTTTTATTTGAGTCGTGTTTAGTTTTTAGAGTTTGTATTGTGTGTTATGTTCTTTTTATTTTTTTAGTGAGTTTTATTTTTAGTTTATTTTTTATTTTTATTTTACTTGTTTTTATTTGATTAGGTTTATTTTTATTATTTTCTTATTTTGTTTTATTTAGAATACAAATTAAACACACACACACCACACTATCGTACACATATATGCCTAAACTACTCACTCACCCACATACTACCCAACCTACACACTCACACACCTAAACACTCCTCCCGTCATCTTCTCCATCAAACCCACCTTCTCTCTCCTACTCCACCATAACCAAATATCACACACCTCCATTTATACCACAACTTTTACCTCCCTACCTCAACCCACATCCATCCTCCAACAATCAACATAAACCCAAACCCGATTTCAGTCCTAACTCGTGTTACTCACTTGCGCTGAAACCCAACCACCGCTACAACTCCGGCCACCTCACCTGAGACCCGTAGCCCCCGTCGATCCAACACCCACTGCCACCGCTGCCCCATCTCCAGCCAGCCAAACCATGCCATCATTCCGACCGCAACCCTAAATCGACGGGCCCATATTCGTTGAAACCAAAATCCCACAAACCCCAAACCTAGTTCGAAGCTCATACCCGTGTTCAGTCCAACTCCTAGCCGGCCCATTTTGAACCCAGTTTCAAACCTCCTACACCAAATGCTAACCCAAAAGCCAAAATTGATCTTTACCTTTTGTGATGTCCCAAGCCAAATAAACCTAAAGTCATTTGAACCGAAAACCCAATTATGCCATCAATCCAATTCGGGCACAGAACCTAACACACCTACCTCTGACACATCTTTTTAAATCCCAACTACAAGCACACCAAATCCTTCCAAATCCCATATTTCTATCAAGACCCATTATCTAGTGTACCTTAGCTTCATGCCTTGGATAAAAGACAAGAGCCTCTCTTCATTTAAAAAGGGAGAGAAGGGGGGAAAAATTCAGAGACTACACATATAAACACATTTTTAGTGTACTTTTTTGTGGAGCTCCATTTTTGTTTTTGGAGCTCATTTTTAGTTGTAGATTGTATAAATAATTTACTCTTCTTTTATAATTTTTTTTAGTGACTTGAGTGAGCCAGAATATATTGTGAGACACAAATTTTGGAATTTTGACATTTCTTTGAGTGTTGTAAAATTCAGAATTGTGGGTACACTTAATTGTTCATATTTGAGAAATTATTATTATGTTCAAGGAGACTTGGTTTAATTATTTTTTTTATCTTCCATTTTATTTTATATGCCTCTTATTGTGTCACTATTACATTTTACATGTAAAAATACCAATGAGAGGCTAAATACTCATTCAAGGGGTGAAATGAAATCCTTAACTTAATTATTTTTATTTTCAGTTTGTTTATTTATTATGCCCCTTTGAATATTAATATTAAAATTTTACAATTTATATTTACACCTCGAGAGAGGGTGAATTATTTTTTAGAGAAAATCGCAAATTCAGATTATAATATTTATTTATTGATTAAACTAGAGATAGGCAATTTTTAAATGGTATTGTAGTTCGAATTTCTCTACACTAAAAATGTAAATTTTAATGGTTTAAAATGCTTTTAGTGAATTTTCCCTAGCGGGTGATTTATTAGAAAATGTTTAAATCTAATTTTTGTGGGTACGTGAGATTTAAATATTAATCTTCTAAAAGGATTATATGTAAATTTACATTTGCAACGAGTGTTGATTTGTGAATTTATATATATTTTGGGGTATTTGAAATAGATAAATTAATTAATGAAAATAATTAGGTTAAGTGGTGAAGTTTAATCCCTTGAATTATCTCATAATTGTTTTCTCCTCATATTTAGCTCACTTTATCATTATCTTTCTTTATTAGTGTAGTTTTAATTTTAGTTCATAATTAGTAGTATAAATATCCCTTCATAATTGTTTTAAAAATCATATTTGTTTTCAATTTGCTCTTGTCCACATTAAGGAGCGCGGTTTGACCCCTTACTTGCCAATATACAATTTTAGTGTGTTTGTAGGTACCAAAAGGGATTTTGATTGACCGTCTTTACTCTACAACGACATATACACAAAAGAAGAAGTATCAAATGGTGCCGTTGCCGGCTTTTTAATCATTGGACTTTGCTCAAACTTTGGCAATTGACTTTTCACGAAGTGTCGTTGCCGACTTTTCACGTTGAGGAGCGTTTTGTAGACTTGTACATTTGTTCATTGGTATATATATTTTTATTTATTTTTCATAGATTGTTTGTATTAGGATATTGAGGCCTTGTACATTTATCCGTGGTGATTTGGACACCAATTATTTATAATAAAAAAAAGCAAAAGGGAAACGGAATAAGGTAAAGAGAGGGCGCCCTTGAAGTGGAATTTTGAAGCCTCTCTACTTTGGGTCCGTAGGACTCCCTGGGACGACTGAAGTTAGGCAAACTTCCTCCCAGTCGACTCAGCTCGGTCTTCACCCAACGTGTGTAAAATTCGTAGGAGGTACATTTCTTTATCACTCGCGCTTCTCTTGTTAGCGGGTCCATTTATTGTTTGACTATTTGCTC
This sequence comes from Sambucus nigra, assembly GCA_949130495.1. Classification (NCBI taxonomy): domain Eukaryota; kingdom Viridiplantae; phylum Streptophyta; class Magnoliopsida; order Dipsacales; family Adoxaceae; genus Sambucus; species Sambucus nigra. The sequence goes on along the minus strand of OX422223.1, from coordinate 361,716,026 downwards.
CTATGTGATTTTATTTTTGCATAATCTTTTTTTGAATGGTTTGATGAATTAATGAACTTAAGATTTAGGCCCAGTCATTGAAATGAGAAGGTATTTCATCACCCGACTCAATTACTTAACTCCACTTGTTTGTTAACCCATGCCATCACTTAATTAAAATCAATCAACTAGCAAGCCAAGTAGGAGCACAATTTTCCATAGGCAACGTATAAGATTCTGTCTTTTTTCTCGCTCGCGGAGTAATTAAAATTTGACTACCCATTCACCTAATTGAAGATAACAATTGTCTACATGCTAGTTAGGATTCTCCTTTGCTTGTTCATTTCTAATTCAAATCCTTTGGTAGTCAATTTTTGTGTGATCCGTTAGTGTGTGTTTCATATCGATTCCACTTTTATCCTTTTACAAAAATTCAAAATATATATATATATTTTTTCATCCTTTTTCTTATTTTCAAAACAAAAACCCAAAATATTTTCCTTTTTTTAAAAAAAAAATCAAAAACACGCCCGAGTTTATATTTGAGGTTCCCCTACTCGTAATATCCAAAAACACGCCCGAGTTTATACCTATTGTACCCATTGAGTGTGTCCTCGAGACACCCATTCCTTATAGGTTAGCTCCGGCTACGAGTGTTTCCCAATGCACTGAGATTGAATTGGAGATGGTTCCCACCTCCCTTTCTATGGATCCTCTCCATAGATGTTTGGCTCACTTTGAGTCTAATATTGATGTTGATTCATACATCTCGAATCTTAATGTGTTGTTAGACCCTTTCACCATTACGGATGGTGACACATTGGTGGAGAAGTTGACCACTCCATCTTTAGATACCACGCTCCTTTGTGAGTATTCCTTTACTCCTCTCGAAGAGTGTGTGTCCCCTACTCTAGAGATAGATCATCTTCCACCTCCTTTTATCCCACCCGACCCACCCATCATTTCACCCTCTCCACTAGCTTGTTTGCACCTAGTCATTATACCTCAACAGTTCACATTTGTTTATCTCGGTCCTTACTTTCATCCACCCTCCACCTTCCACGACAGTATTTATGGTGATACCCTCTACTTCTGTGACACCGAACTTGTTACTTTATGCCCTCCACTCTCTTGTGGTGTTTATTTTTTCCATCGACATCTCCCTGGCGTGTCACGACGCGACCATTACCATCTCCCATTCATAGAACAGTCATTTGATTTATATGATCCCCACTCCATTCCATTTTTCAAACCTTTTCACCTTCCTCACCAACTTGAGCACCATGCTTATAGGGCCCTTGTTGCCCTCACCTTTCGGCTCAATAAGGTCCGTGATGGGTGCCTATTCACCCTCACCCTCACCCTTAACCTAATACCCACCCACCCTTGGTCCACCGATGCTTTGCATCGTGTGATGCACTTTACCATACAAGTGCATTGACCCCTATAGCCTTTATCCAACAAGACTTACGCTTCAGTCTTGTTTGGGGGTGATTATCATCACCCAATTTTTCTTCCACCCGGTGCGTTCCTAGATCTTATGTAATGACCCCATTTTCTTAAGCCAATATATAATTGTCTTGTTTCAATTTTGTCAAACTTACTATCTAATAATGATATATTATTATATATATGATATTCCGAGTTCTTAATATGGCAAAGCCCATTTTTAAATTTGAAGAATCAATGGTAAAATAGGTCAAATTGAGATTTTATGTCACATCCTAAGCTAAGTGATAAGTTTTGGGGTATAAAATATAATTTTATGAAACTTTAGGGACTTGGTTTTAATAAAGAGAGTTTTAGGGACCAAAATGAAAAGTAAAAAGGGGCCTTTTCATAAATAAAATATTTTTAGGGACCTATAAGAAATATTGAAAATATATGGTGTGAAATTACCAAAATGCCCTTCAGGTAAAAATGACCCTTATACCCTTAATACCTTTCCACCTCGTGCTTGGTTTTGACACCTCCACCGTACAAGTGTCGTCGTTAGAGAAGAAGCCAAAACACATGTCGTCGTTAGAGGAGAAGCTAAAACACGTGTCACAGTCCAGTGAAATAAGACTGCAAGACGTCTTCGTTACGCAACAAGTCAATGCTGACTCGTCATTGTAAAAGCTTGGTCAGCATGGACACGTGTCAATGCCGTGATATCTTTGGAAAACTATAAATAGGGACTTTGGGGATCATTTGAAACTCACACCAAATTCCTTGAGAATTATAGAGAGAAGTAGTGAGAGAAAGCCTGGAAATGTTTAAGAAGAAGTTCTTAGGGATATTCATCTTAAGGTAATCTTAATGTTATAATGCATCTTTATAATTTTAATTTATTATTTTATAGCTTTACTTAGTAGTTACGCTGGTAAAATACACTAAAGGATTCACTAATCAAAACTTAAAATTTAGAACAAATCCAAGTTGATTTTATAAACTTGTTTGAAATTATACGCTTTTAAATAAAATGATTATTTTTAAAGAAATTGCTCGTTATTATGGAATCCCATTTAAGTAATTTCAAAGTCAGACCCGGTGAAGTTCTGTCTAGATGAGATGGTATTTAAGTGGTGCCCCTGTGACCCTCCATCTCTACTGGAAATGAATCCGAAAATGTTCTGTCTAGATGAGATAGTATTTAAGTGGTGCCCCTGTGACCCTCCATCTCTACTGGGAACCGACTGATGAGGAAAGACTATGAATTGAATTCTTCAATTACAATCAATGAATTTTAAAAGTTGACAAATGGGGATTCAGTAATCCTTTAAAAGAAGAAGTTATTATTAAAGTATAGTATAAACTGGACCTTAAAACGTGTACTTAAATCTTTATCAGATTAACGTGTGATAGAAGACTCAATACCAGTAAATTTAACCTCCATTTTGGGTGAGTATTCTGACATTCCTTGTGTATTTTGATTATATGATATTATGCAAACTATATATATTTTGTGAACTGCTTTTATTCCCAAAATTCATGTGATACCGATGATTGATTCATTTGTGATATGTCCATATAAACATACTGATTAAAATGATTATTGAAAAGGATATTGAATATTGAAAATATGATTCGGCCTAAGGGACCTCTTTACTGACTGACCTTCCCAGCTGGGTTATCGCTGGTGTGCCCTAAATAAGGCGTTGTGACAAACTAGTTCGATTGACCCTCAACTACCGGGGAATAATACGGTATAAGAATACAGTATTAGAGTGTACTTGGCCATTAAAATGATATGATTGAAAGAAAAAGATATCACATTTGATTTGTTGCATTCGTCTTATTCTGAGCTATCCAATTTGATATATATATACATTCATTTCAAAATATATATATCTATTTACTGCAAGTTCCTATCCATATATGGTTATGCCTTCTCTGTTGACTTGAATAGGTATCTTTTTTTTTTTTGAAAACTCTGGAATATCTAGACATTAAACCTCACTCGGCTTTTAGCTGATGTTGTATGACTAACCATTTTTCAGGAAATAAGTAGGCTTGGAGAGAACGTAAAAGGATTATATGGAAGATCCAGCTTTTAGAGCTCTTTTTGTTGTTTTAAGTAAAAAGTTATTATACCATATAGAGCCTGTTTGGCTCCCTTATAATAAGTTTTAAATTTTATTTTGAGTTGTAACTCGTTGTTACTTGTAATATAAATGAAGTTTCCTTTTAGAAAGCCCTCATGACGTATTTCCTTAAATTTCAGTATTTTACAATTCCTAACCATGCAATTGTATTTTCGTTGCATTTAATTAAGGAAACAGTAGTCAGAATATTTGTTGGCTTGGTGGCATGTCAAGACACTCGTTCCCCACTACTATTTGGGACGGGGTCGTGACAGAGGTGGTATTAGAGCATAGGTTATGAACCTATGGACTACTGAACATAAGTTTCGAATGTTATAGATTTTAAGTTTCCATACATAGGATACAGGATTAAATATCCAACTTATCTGATAACCCTCCACATGTCTTACACTATATATATATAATTATTTATATATCACTGTTCTTCTAAATTGAAATCTTGGGCTAGTATAATACATCTTACATTTGGCCATGACTGTAGAAAATGACCAAGGCAAGATCAACTCGAGGAACTAGTGGTTCGAGTATGGAAGGACTGGAAGGTGCATACAAGGCAATTGAAAGTCTAGCAAGAATTGTGGAGCATCAGGTGAATAATGGAGCATCAAGGAATCTTGAACTAAGTAGTCGTACTATTGAACAGTTCAAGAAGTTGAATCCGTCATCTTTTAAAAGTACTCCCAACCCCACTGAAGTAGAAAATTGGGTGATGCAAATGAAAAAGATGTTCGATGTTCTTAAGTGTACAGATGAACAACGGGTTTCATTTGGAACATTCATGTTAGAAGGTGAAGCCGAACATTTATGGAGAATGACTAAGAGAATACACAGGGAAAGGAATAATCCCATAGGTTGGAATGACTTCTTAGTGATCTTCTACGAGAAATACTTTCCCGAAACGGTGTAAGACCAAAAAGCAGCTGACTTCATGAGTCTAGTTCAAGAAAATATGAAGGTTAGTCAATACGAGGCAAAGTTTATTGAGTTATCCCGTTTTGCACCTCATGTTATGATAATTGAAGTTTTAAGATCCAAGAAGTTTGAACGTGGGTTAAGGTTGAATATTCGTAGACGAATTTCCATCCTGAAGTTGACATCGTATAATGACGTGGTGGCTAGGGCAATAATAGCTGAGAAGGATAGTGAAGAATTTAATCAGGTTAGAGAGGGGAAGAGGAAGTTTGAAGAACAAAGAGGAAGGAACCCCAATAACAAACCCTTTAGGACTATACCTAATATAGGTCAACCTTTAGTAAATAAACCCTTTAATGTTGATAAATGTCAACGATGTGGTAATATTCATAGAGGGCGACCATGTTACCTAGAGACGGGAAGTTGCTTTGGGTGTGGCCAAAAGGGACATAAAATGCGAGATTGTCCTAATAAAGGGAAGGCAACAACAAACACTTCTAATGACAATAAGGATCAGGGCAGACATGGTAGAGTTTTTAATCTTTCCGATGCAAAGGCTTCTAATACAGTAGTGTTAGGTACACTTTCTATATGTGCACAACCTTTTCAAGTTTTAATAGATCATGGTTCTACCCATTCATTTGTGTATGTACATTTTGTTAATCGCTTTCCTAATATTCCTGAACCCTTGAATCATAACATACACATTTCTACTCCTTCGGGTGAGTTATTAATGGGAACATTAGTGTATAAGTCATGCCCTATAAATGTCAGTAGTCATAAACTATTCGTTGATTTGATAGTTTTAGACATAATAGATTTTGAATTCATTTTGGGGATGGATTGGTTAGCATCATATCATGCTAGGGTGGATTATTTTGAGAAGAGAGTTATTTTTCAAATTCCTAACCAACCAGAATTCAGTTTTGAAGGAACTAGAATCTTATCTCCCATGCGTATTATCTCTGCAATACAAGTTTGTAGTTTTTTTAATAAAGGATGTCAAGGATTCCTTGCCAGTGTTATTGATTTGCAAACAAAAGAGCCTAGTTTATAAGATATTCCTATAGCTAAGCTTTTTCCAGATGATTTGCCCAGTCTACCTCCTAGTAGAGAAGTAGAATTTACCATTGACCTTGTTCTTGGAAGTACACCAATCTTAAAACCATCTTATCGCATGGAACCTTTAGAATTAAGGGAATTAAAAGTTCAATTATAAGATCTGTTAGACAAGGATTTTATTAGACCTAGTATATCCCCTTGGGGTGATCCAATGTTATTTGTTAAAAAGATGACGATGAGGTTATGTATAGATTATCGTGAACTAAATAAGGTGACCATTAAGAATAAATACCCCTTACCTCGTATAGATGATTTGTTTGACCAACTGAAAGGTGCACAAGTATTTTTGAAGATTGACCTTAGGTCAGGCTATCACCAATTGAAGATTAAGGAAGAGGATATTTTGAAATGAGCTTTTCGTACTAGAAATGGTCACTATGAATTTCTTGTGATGCCATTTGGATTAACTAATGCACCAGCCACTTTTATGGATATGATGAATAGTGTGTTTAGGAAATATCTAGATCAGTGTGTGGTTGTTTTCATTGATGACATCCTTATTTATTCCAAAGGTATTGAAGAACACGAGAAGCATTTGGAGATAGTATTACAAATCCTTAGGAAAGAGAAATTATATGTGAAATTAAAGAAGTGTGAATTTTGGTTGCCTAGTGTTTCTTTTCTAGGACATGTCATATCCAAGGAGGGAGTGTCGAGGCTATACTAGATTGGCCAAGACCAACTAATGTAATGGAGATTCATAGTTTCCTAGGATTAACAGGATATTATCGAAGATTTGTTGAAGGATTTTCTAATATTGCTAAACCTCTGTATAAGTTAATGCAAAAGAGGGTGAAATATGAATGGTCTGAGAAAGTTGAGAATAGTTTCCGAGAACTTAAAAATCGATTAGTAACTGCCCTAATTTTAACTATTCCTTCCGGTATAGGAGGATTTGTGATTTATAGTTATGCTTCTAAAAATAGTTTGGGATGTGTGCTAATGCAAAATGAAAAAGTAATAGCTTATGCCTCGAGACAGTTAAAACCACATGAGCAAAATTATCCAACCAATGACTTAAAATTAACAGTGAGAATTTTTTCTCTTAAGATTTGGAGACATTATTTGTATGGTGAGACTTGTGAGATTTATACCGATCATAAGAGTTTGAAATATATCTTTACTCAGAAAGAATTGAACATGAGACAATGGAGGTGGTTAGAATTGATGAAGGATTATGATGTAAATATTCACTATCACCCGAGGAAAGCTAATGTAGTAGCTGACTCTTTAAGTAGAAAGTGTACACCAAATTTAGCATGTCTTATTACCATCCAGGAAGCTCTATTGAAATATTTGGGAAGTATGGAAATAGATGTATGATGATGCTTGGATTTAGCACCACCAGATAAGTGATGATGAGCTCAAACAATAGTAACCATGGCAGCCATAGAGATGTAAGTGTATAAGTGTGTAGAAGGAGATGAGTATAAGAGGAATAAGATAATGATGTATAGTGGTTCAGCCAATTAGGCCTACATCCACTGTGAGTGTGTGAACCACTAAGTATGTGCACTAATGGCCTTGGATACAATGCACATAAGCTCACTTTCTCTCTCTACTGTGTGTATAAGCAGAGTTTTTTCTAGGGTTATGATTATCGTTCCCCTTGTAGGGTTATAGGTGACAAGTATATATAGGTCTTGGGGGGTGTAGTATACCCCCCAAGTATGCATGGTGCATGTGAATGATGATTTAGCCAATCTCCTGCTGACACCTGTAGATGCCAAATGATGACATAATATTCTCCTTTCTTTAGCTTCGTCTCATCCCTGGGGTCTAGGGTATCAATATTGTAAGTGGTTGTAGCCCTCTTGTGTGCCTCTCTTTCTTCAGCGGAGTTGTAGTAACATTCTCGCGTTGTCGTCTGGTCTCCCTGAACTTCCCCCACCCCGTAAGGGGTAGGAAATTTAATCATCTGATGGACCGTAGACGACACAGCTTCAAACCCCTTGAGGGCCACACACCCCAGTATGATGTTGTAGTCCGAAAACACATGTTCAGGGATCACCCTCGGCTTCATCATCTTCCCAAGTAAACTTGGCCACGAAGTTTGCCAATGCTTGCCCCTTAATGGCCATCCTAGGCTGATACACTATGTCAAACTCCCCCAACTCTATAGCCCAGGCCATTAACCTCCCTGATTTTTCAGGCTTGTGCAAAACCTGCCTAAGGGGAGAGTTAGTGAGGATGACCATTGTATGGGACTGGAAGTATGGCTTCATCTTTCTCGATGCATGGATCAAGGCATAGGCCAACTTCTCCATCCTTGGATATCTTTGCTCTGCCCCCTGGAGTGCCTTGCTGTTAAAATACACAGGCTTCTGTACTCCATCTTTGTCTCTCACAATGGCTGCACTGATGGCTGACTCTGAGACGGAGAGGTACACATAAAGTCGTTCACCCTGCACGGGCCGTGACAACAGCAAGGGAGACCCCAGGTATGATTTTAACTCCTTGAAGGCCTCATCACACTTTTCACTCCATTCGAAGGCTTTTCTGAGAATTTTAAAGAATGGTAGACACTTGTCTGTGGCCCTAGACACGAACCTGTTCAAGGCAGCAACTCTCCATGTGAGTCTCTGAACGTCTTTAATGGACTTGGGGGTCTTCATCTCAACAAAGGCCTTTATCTTTTTAGGATTGGCCTCGATGCCTCTTTGGTTGACAATGAACCCCAAGAACTTCCCTGCTCCGACACCGAAGACACACTTGGTCGGGTTAAGCTTCATCTGGTATTTGTCCATCGTATTAAAGGTCATCTACAGGTCTGCCACATGATCCTCTGCCTTAAAACTCTTAGTCATCATGTCATCTACATAGACCTCCATAGACTTCCTAATTTGGTCTTCGAACATTTTATTTACGAGGCGCTGGTACGTTGCCCTCGTAGTTTTTAGGTCAAAGGGAATGACCCTATAACAGTATGTCCCCTTGTCAGTAATGAAGGCTGTCTTCTCCGAGTCCTCAGGGTTCATGAAGATCTAGTTGTACCCTGAATAGGCATTCATAAAGCTCATGAGATCATGGCCTGCGTTAGCGTCTACCATCTGGTCAATGCGGGGGAGAGGGAAGCTGTCTTGGGGACAATGCTTGTTGAGGTCGGTGAAGTCCACACACATTCTCCACTTTTCGTTGGCCTTTGGGGCAATGAATGTATTGAACAACCATTCAGGGTAGATGACCTCTCTGATAAACTCAGCATCTTCCAGCTTCTTGACCTCATCCATAATGACCTCATACTTTTCTCGAGAATAAATTCTCCTCTTTTGCTTTATCGTCTTTGCTCCCTCTACCACATTGAGCTTGTGGCACATAATTTCAGGGTCGATCCCCGGCATATCTACATGACTCCACGCAAAGACGCTTCGTCTTCTCCTCAAAATTTAATGAGGTCTTCCTTGATATTGGGCTTCAGAGACTTGCCGACTTGGATAGTTTTTTCCGGGTCATCCTCATCGAGGATGATGGATTCTACCTCTTTTGCGGCCTCTCCTTTCTTTAGCTTCTTCTCATCCCTGGGGTCTAGGGTATCAATATTGTAAGTGGTTGTAGCCCTCTTGTGTGCCTCTCTTTCTTCAGCGGAGTTGTAGTAACATTCTCGCGCTGTCATCTGGTCTCCTTGAACTTCCCCCACCCCGTAAGGGGTAGGAAATTTAATCATCTGATGGACCAAAGACGGCACAGCTTCAAACCCCTTGAGGGCCACACGCCCCAGTATGATGTTGTAGGCCAAAAACAAATGTTCATCCATCACAAAGAAACTGACCTTCTTGGTAAGCCATCTCGACCACTCGTCCCCCATCCTGACCTCGGCCTCATACACTCCAAGGGGATGAACCTTTTCCCCACTGAACCCAATCAATGGATGATGGTATGGGACGATTTTAGCACGACTGAGACCTAAGGCTTTGAAGCACGGGCAAAACATTACATCTGGAGAACTGCCCCCTTCGACCAATATCCTCGGCACCTCACACCCGTACACCCTAGCTATGATGACGAGTGGGTCGTCGTGTGGGGCTAGGAGGCCTTTAAGGTCCATTCTCGAGAACCCCACTATCAGGGTGTCCATATCGACCTTCTTCCTCTTTTCTGACTTGACTTCCAGAGAGGTTGAGTGTACCGTCTTCGTCACTGCCTTGGCCTCAGCCACATGGGCCTTCCTGTCAGCGACCTAAGACCCTCCTCCTGCTAGACCCCCGGAGATCACTCCCACTCCGAGTGAGATTATATTAAGCCTCTTAACAGGGCCTTGGTCGTCTCTCGGCGGGAGGTCAGGGTCGTCCTCATCATTAGAAGGGTCGTCCCCTCTTTTTTGAGAACCTTCTCTACATGCATCGCCTTGCTTCTTTCTGGGGTCGTCCCCTCGGCCCCTCTTGAAGGCACCTTTGTCGACGTACTTTATGAGCTTCCCTTCTTTCATCATCTTCTCAAGCTTATCTTTCAGAGCAAAGAATTTGTCTATTATGTGGTCGTGGTCTTGGTGAAATTCGCACCACAGGTTCTTGTTCCTCTTGTTGGGGGCTTCCCTCAACTTCTCAGGCCACTTCAGGGATCGGTCACTCTTTATTTCATTGAGAATATCTTCACAGCTGACCGTTAGTGGGGTGTAACCAGAGAACTTGTCGTCCGTAGACCTCTTCTTCCCCTCTTTGTTCTTCTTAGGATATTTACCCCCACTAGAGCCTCCTTTTTGGTCTTCGTATTTTGCGGCCATCGCCTCTTTGGCGTTCATCACCTTTCCTGCTGTTGACAGTAATTCAGCCATCGTCCTAGGGGGTCTTCAACAAGCTTCCATAACAGCTTCCCCTTTTGGAGTCCTCCAATCAGGGCTGTCATAGCTATGCTCTCCTCATAGTCTTCCACCTCCAGCTTCTCTTTATTGAATCTGGCTATGTAGTCCCTCAGACTCTCATTCTTCCCCTGCTTAACATAGAGCAGGTGGGTGGTCTTCTTCTGTGGCCTCATCCCAAAGAAAAAGTTGTGAATGAACCGGTCTGCCAACTGCTTAAAGTTTTCAATGGAATTTTTTGGAAGAGACGTGTACCAGACATGTGCAACCCCAGTCAGGGTACCAGAGAAGGAACGACACCTCATCTCATCTGAGATAGAGTATATGTTTGCTGCTGATTGATACATCTCAACATGGTGGACAGGGTTGGTGCTCCCGTCATATCTTAGGGGGACCACAGGTGGCTTGAACTTTGATGGCGTAGGGAAGTTGACTATCTTCGCCACAAAGGGTGAGCCTATGGTGTTTCCCCTCTGAAGAGGGTCGCGGATTTTCAATATATCACCGATTTTAACCTCCAATCGATGGATCGAGTCATTCCAAGGCCTCGTAGGGTCGGCTTGGACAATGTTATCCCCTGTCGCTTCTTTGAGATGGACTGAGGGTTCTGCCGTGGCTGGCCTGTGTCGGCTGTTTACCTCCCCCTAACGTCGTCCCGTCCTTGGGGTCGGCCCCCATGGGTTCGGCCATCAGCCGCCTCCTTTCTGGACCTCGCAGCACTCCTTGATCTAGACAATTTTTCCATCAGGTCATTCACTGGGCCCAGCCTCTCAAAGGCCGATCCCCTGCTCAGGCGATCGAAAGCATATCCTCTCGGGCGATCGTCAGGATTTTGCCTTCCACACTTCCCTCTGCTCTCCTGGAGAGGTCATACGGTATTGTTGGAGACCTCATACGGCTCGCAGCATTTTATGGGGGCTTCTTCCCCCTCCAGATCATCATACCTGTCTTCAGGGCAAGGGTTTCCTTACCCCCCCAGGCGTAGACGCCGGGGGTCAGCAACATCCCTACGTCGCTGAGGGGGTGGCAGGTCTTTGCGTGGTGCCTGGGGTGGTCCCCTGGCCTCATGCTGTCCTGGAGCTGCTGCCGGAGTAATCTTCTCAGGTGAGACCCCTGGTGGTCTTAGTATGTTCTGGCTCAGAGCTGTGAACTGCCCCTGCATGATCCGCTGGCTTGCTGCCAGAGACTTCAAGGCTGCCGCCACATCAGCCATCTCAGACTGAGGTGGTGGCTGACTGGAACTGGGTCCTCCTCCATCATCCGATGGGGGAAGTGGTGGTGGTGGCATCTCTGGTGCCATGTGTTTGAGCTATGAAGAGCTGCACTGAAGAAGGTTTATAAGCTTGAGAACCTTAATGGGTCTCTTTTAATGGTGAAACATCTCCACACAGGGGGGGGACTGGCTCACCACCAGAGTGCCCAGTGAGGTCAAGCTGTATTCAAGGAAGAGACGTCTTCTCGTTCCCACAGACGGCGCCAAACTGATGATGCCTGGATTTAGCACCACCAGATAAGTGATGATGAGTTCAAATAATAGTAACCATGGCAGCCATAGAGATGTAAGCGTATAAGTGTGTAGAAGGAGATGAGTATAAGAGGAATAAGATAATGATGTATAGTGGTTCAGCCAATTAGGCATACATCCACTGTGAGTGTGTGATCCACTAAGTATGGGCACTAATGGCCTTGGATACAATGCACATAAGCTCACTTTCTCTCTCTACTGTGTGTATAAGCAGAGTTTTTACTAAGGTTATGATTATTGATCCCCTTGTAGGGTTATAGGTGACAAGTATATATAGGTCTTGGGGGGTGTAATATACCCCCCAAGTATGCATGGTGCATGTGAATGATGATTTAGCCAATCTCCTGCTGATACCTGTAGATGCCAAATGATGACATAATATTCTCCTTTCTTTAGCTTCGTCTCATCCCTGGGGTCTAGGGTATCAATATTGTAAGTGGTTGTATCCCTCTTGTGTGCCTCTCTTTCTTCAGCGGAGTTGTAGTAACATTCTCGCGTTGTCGTCTGGTCTCACTGAACTTCCCCCACCCCGTAAGGGTAGGAAATTTAATCATCTGATGGACCGTAGATGGCACAGCTTCAAACCCCTTGAGGGCTACACGCCCTAGTATGATGTTGTAGGCCGAAAACACATGTTCATCATCACAAAGAAACTGACCTTATTGGTAAGCCATCTCGGCCACTCGTCCCCCATCCTGACATCGGCCTCATACACTCCAAGGGGATGAACCTTTTCCCCACTGAACCCAATCAATGGATGATGGTATGGGACGAGTCTAGCACGGCTGAGACCTAAGTTTTTGAAGCACGGCCAAAACATTACATCTGCAGAACTTCCCCCGTCGACCAATATCCTCGGCACCTCACACCCATGCACCCTAGCTGTGATGACGAGTGGGTCGTCGTGTGGGGCTAGGAGGCCTTTAAGGTTCATTCTCGAGAACCCCACTATCAGAGTGTCCATATCGACCTTCTTCCTCTTTTCTGACTTGACCTCCAGAGAGGTTGAGTTGACCAATATATTATGTCATCATTTGGCATCTACAGGTGTCAGCAGGAGATTGGCTAAATCATCATTCACATGCACCATGCATACTTGGGGGGTATACTACACCCCCCAAGACCTATATATACTTGTCACCTATAACCCTATAAGGGGATCGATAATCATAACCCTAGCAAAAACTCTGCTTATACACACAGTAGAGAGAGAAAGTGAGCTTATGTGCATTGTATCCAAGGCCATTAGTGCCCATACTTAGTGGATCACACACTCACAGTGGATGTACGCCTAATTGGCTGAACCACTATACATCATTATCTTATTCCTCTTATACTCATCTCCTTCTACACACTTACACACTTATACGCTTACATCTCTATGGCTGCCATGGTTACTATTGTTTGAGATCATCATCACTTATCTGGTGGTGCTAAATCCAAGCATCATTAATGTACATATTTATAGCAAAGGAGAAATAATCGCAAACTTACAAATGCAACCCACGTTGATGGAAAGAATTAAAGTTTCACAAGTAAATGGCTCACAACTGAAGAAGATTAAAGAAGAGGTTACTGAAGGGAAGAGAATCGAATTTGCAAAATGAGATGATATATTAAGGTTTGAAAATAGAGTGTGTATACCGGGTGATGCCCAACTAAAGAGGTAAATTTTGGAGGAAGGTCATTACTCGAGATTCACAGTTCATCTCGGAAATACCAAGATGTATAGAGATCTCCGAGAAGTGTTTTGGTGGAATAAAATAAAAAGGGAGATAGTAGAGTTTGTATCTCAGTGTTTGATCTATCAACAAGTAAAAGTTGAACATCAGAAACCATCAGGTTTATTACAACCTTTACCAATCCCTGAGTGGAAATGGGAACATATTACCATGGATTTTGTGACAGGGCTACCAAGGAGTTCCAATGGTAATGATTCCATTTGGGTAATTATTGATAGGTTAACTAAATCTTCTCATTTTCTTGCCATTAAGATTACCCATTCCTTAGAAAAGTTATCTAAATTGTATATGCGGGAAATTATTAAGCTTCATGGAACCCCAGTTTCAATTGTTTATGATCGTGACCCTAGATTCGTGTCTCGCTTTTGGAAAAGCCTACAAGTAGCCATGGGAATAAAATTGAATTTCATTACTGCTTTTCATCCTCAAACAGACGGATAATCGGAGAGAACCATCCAAACCTTAGAGGATATTCTTAGGGCATGTGTACTTGAGTTGAAGGGGAATTGGGACGATCATTTACCGTTAGTGGAATTTGCATTTAATAATATCTATCAAGCAAGTATTTAAATAGCTCCATATGAGGCACTCTATGGTAGAAGTTGTCGTTCTCCAGCATATTGGGAAGAAGTTGGAGAAAGAAAATTGTTGGGACCAGAATTGATTCAGATCACAACAGAGAAAGTGAAATTGATACAAAATCAACTTCAAATCTCTCAAAGCCGTCAAAAGAGTTATGTTGACAATCAACACCGACCCTTAGAATTCCAAAGAGGAGACTATGTTTTCTTACGAGTATCACCGACAAAGGGAGTAATCCGATTTGGGAAGAAAGGAAAGTTGAGTCCAAGATACATAGGACCTTTTGAAATCCTTGAAAGGATAGGTGTCATCGCGTATCGAATAGCCTTACCCCCTGAACTCTCAAGTGTGCATAATGTGTTTCTGTTTTAATGATGAAGAAATACATCCTTGATCCAGCACATATCTTAAGTCACGAGCCTCTTTAAGTTAGACAAGATTTGACATACATTAAGCATCCAGTGGAAATCTTGGACCATAAAGATCAAATATTACGAACCAAGGTTATTCCACTAGTCAAAGTATTATGGCGGAATCATTCTGTTGAAGAAGCAACATGGGAGAGGGAAGATGAAATAAAAGAGTGATATCCACACCTTTTGGAAATTAATGTAAGTAAAGTTTGGGGACCAAACTTTTTATAAGGAGGGTAGGATGTAATTACCCCATTTTCTTATGCCAATATATAATTGTCTTTTTTAAATTTTATCACACTGACTATCTAATAATGATATATTATTACATATATGATATTTCGAGTTCTTAATATAACAAAGCCCGTTTTTAAATTTGAAGAATCAATGGTAAAATGGGTCAAATTGAGATTTTATGGCACATCCTAAGCTAAGTGATAAGTTTTGGGGTAGAAAATATAATTTTATGAAACTTTAGGGACTTGGTTTTAATAAAGAAAGTTTCAGGGACCAAAATGAAAAATAAAAAAGGGTCCTTTTCATAAATAAAATATTTTTAGGGATATATAAAAAATATTGAAAATATATGGTGTGAAATTAACAAAATGCCCTTCAGGTGCAAAATGACCCTTATACCCTTAATACCTTTCCACCTCGTGCTTGGTTTTGACACCTCCACCGTACACGTGTCGTCGTTAGAGGAGAAGCCAAAAAATGTGTCGTCGTTAGAGGAGAATCTAAAACACGTGTCGCAGTCCTGTGAAATAAGACTGCAAGACGCCTCCATTACGTGACACGTCAATGCTGACTCGCCATTGCAAAAGCTTGGTCAGCATGGACACGTGTCAATGCCGTGATATCTTTGGAAAACTCTAAATAGGGCCTTTGGGGATCGTTTGAAACTCACACCAAATTCCTTGAGAATTATAGAGAGAAGTAGTGAGAGAAAGCCTGGAAACGTTTAAGAAGAAGTTCTTAGGGATATTCATCTTAAGGTAATCTTAATGTTATAATGCATCTTTAAAATTTTAATTTATTATTTTATAGCTTTACTTAGTAGTTATACTGGTAAAATACACTAAAGGACTCACTAATCAAAACTTAAAATTTAGAACAAATCCAAGTTGATTTTATAAACTTGTTTGAAATTATACGCTTTTAAATAAAATGATTCTTTTTAGAGAAATTGCTCGTTATTATGGAATCCCATTTAAGTAATTCCAAAGTCAGGCCCGGTGAAGTTCTGTCTAGATGAGATGGTATTTAAGTGGTGCCCATGTGACCCTCCATCTCTACTGGGAATGAATCCGGAAATGTTCTGTCTAGATGAGATGGTATTTAAGTGGTGCCCCTGTGACCCTTCATCTCTACTGGAAACCGACTGATGAGGAAAGACTATGAATTGAATTCTTCAATTACGATCAATGAATTTTAAAAGTTGACAAATGGGGATTCAGTAATCCTTTAAAAGAAGAAGTTATTATTAAATTATAGTATAAATTGGACCTTAGAACGTGTACTTAAATCTTTATCAGATTAATGTGTGATCGAAGACTCAATACCAGTAAATTTGACCTCCATTTTGAGTGAGTACTCTGACATTTCTTGTGTATTTTGATTATATGATATTATGCAAACTATATATATTTTGTGAACTGCTTTTATTCCCAAAATTCATATGATACCGATGATTGATTCATTTGTGATATGTTTATATTTTTCCATATAAACATACCGATTAAAAGGATTATTGAAAAGGATATTGAATATTGAAAATATGATTCGGCCTAAGGGACCTCTTTACTGACTGACCTTCCCAGCTGGGTTATCGCTGGTGTGCCCTAAATAAGGCGTTGTGATGAACTAGTTCGATTGAACCTCAACTACCGGGGAATAATACGGTAGAAGAATACGGTATTAGAGTGTACTTGGCCATTAAAATGATATGATTGAAAGAAAAAGATATCACATTTGATTTGCTCATTCTTCTTATTTTGAGCTATCCAATTGTGATATATATACTTTCATTTCAAACTATATATCTATTTACTGCATGTTCATATCCATATATGTCTATGCCTTCTCTGTTGACTTGAATAGGTATCTATTTTTTGAAAACCCTGGAATGTCTAGAGATTAAACCTCACTCGGCTTTTAGCTGATGTTGTATGACTAACCATTTTTCACGAAATAAGTAGGCATGGAGGGAACGTAAAAGGACTTTATGGAAGATCCAGCTTTTAGAGCTCTTTTTTTTTTATTTTAAGTAAAAAGTTGTTATATCATATAGAGCCTGTTTGGCTCCCTTGTAATAAGTTTTAAATTTTGTTTTAAGTTGTAACTCGTTGTTACTTGTAATATAAATGAAGTTTCCTTTTAAGAAGCTCTGATGACGTAATTCCCTAAATTTCAGTATTTTACGATTCATAACCATGTAATTGTATATTCGCTGCATTTAATTAAGGAAACGGTTTAAGTCAGAATATTTATTGTCTTGGTGGCATGTCAAGACACTCGTTCCCCAATACTATTTGGGACGGGGTCGTGACATCTTATCCTTAGGGTGAGATCCCTTCGGTCTAGCTGAAGATATTAAACTTAACGCTACCGGGAGGCAGCGCGCGATTTCTGAGTATGAGTCTCATCCTGTTTGGGGGTGGTGTTTTACACCACCTAGTGCTTTACAATGTTTATAGACTTTTAAATTTTTTTCCTCTTATCATTTATTCAGGTTTATTTTGGCTTCATCTGTCCACTTCATTAGCGGTTGATTCTGGTAATCTCTTTCCTACTTTATGCTCTCAAATTTTGAAAGTCATTTCATTTAACATCGAGGACGATGTTCCTTTTTCTTTGGGGGTGGGGAATTTTATCAAAATTGTACCTCTTTTGAAAAATTTTGATTTTCAAAACCTGATTTTTAAAATTTTCGTGCAGTTTCTTTCATCTCACTCATTGATGTGAATTTTCTATCATCCATCCATTTAAGTCTAGGAATCGATCTAGAGGATTTTTTTTTCTATATCTTATGTAATACGTAACAAGGCATGTTGCACCATGAATTTTTAAACTCAACAAAAATTTGCGCACGTATCACGTCACTATGGTTTAGAGTTGAAGAGTACTACAATTCTCAAGAGAACCTTAAAGATCACTAGTAGAGACTTTAACTTATGAGATTCGTGTCTTTCACCCTTTTAGAGTATTTTACGCAATCTCTGAGTCATAAGTTGATTCAACTTCTTTTGGGTCCGCATATTAAATCGTTGTATAATCTCATTATTTTTCATCAAATTTTTGGCTTGATCACTGAGAACGACATCACTTTCGAGTTGTAAAAAACATGTGTCTTGAAATTTATCCCGATCACCAAAATTTCATCCATACACTCACCATTTTTCCATATCATGTTACTATTCACTTCACCCATCACCTTGCCATATTTTCCCTATCCACATACATTTCTTATCACTTATATCCTTCATTTTTTTAGAAAAAGACTGTTCCAAATGTAAAATCTCTTCAGTGTTGAGAGTATAAAGAAAGAGAAAAATACAAAAATACAAAAAAGAAGAAAAAATTAAAGAAAATAGCAAAAGGAAAAAAATCAGGAAAAAAAAAGAGAGAAAAGAAAAGAAAAGGTGAGTTTGTAGTTATTTCTTGTGTAATAAAGACATTTGTGCTCAAAGTATCATACACTCTTCTCGCATACACATCCGTCATCCATCCATCATATCCTACTTCACCTCATACCACCCTTCCCATCTTATTTCCCCTCTCACCCATATATATCCATGTTTCTCTAGGTGTTCGGGCAAATGAAATTCAACGTAGTGAATAACTCGACGTTCTCACTATAGTGATTAGCATTCTTTCATGAGATCATTTTTCTTTCTATATGTTCGGTTTTTCTTATGTGTGTACGAGACGTTAGAACTTGCTTACATTTACTCACCTCCTCACACACAAGTTCGATACACTTACCCAAATCTCGAGAGTTCGTTTGAGGGAGATATATCTAGTGATATTTTGAAGTTGAAGCGTTGATTCCGAAAAGGCGATCTAGGAATTACTCTTATGATACTCGACCCGTTTTGACTGATTCACACCACACACATTGAGTTCTAGGAAGGATGTACCTTGAGTATTTACTTAGCTTAACTTTTTATGCGCTTTTATCTTTTATTCCTCAAAACATTTATCTCATAATGGATTGTGCGATTATTCTACGTCTAATAAGAGATATACTGTCGTTTGAAAATAAAGAATTTTGTAGGTATATTCCCTGCAAACCCTCACGAGACAAAACTCGTTCTGTAGGTCAACTTATAGGTTTAAAGGCTTGTTGCACATGCTAAGTGTAATCACGAGTGCCTGCGAAAGTGGTACACTTTTGATTTCTTATCTTTCTCTTTCTCTTTATATTTTGTTCGAGGATAAAAAATTTCTGTTTGGAGGTGGTGTGATAAGCACTAAAAAGTGTACATTTTATACCCCGAATAGACGTATTTTAGTTGTTAATTCTTGTCAAAATGGGTCTTATGCGCGTAATTGTTTAATGTACAGGCTTGATCGTCGTTTTCAAAGTTCGACGCTTATTTCAAGGCAAATTCGCATCATATGAATCTAATCCCCTTGTCCAGTAATCTTACCCAAGCCTAACCTAGCCCAAACCTTCCCCAAACCCCGTGTGTGTTTAGTTTGTGCTTTTATTATTTTTTTTAGATTTTTATTTTGAGTCGTTTTATTTTTAGGTTATATTTTTTATTTATTTAGAATTTTCTGGAATTTATTTTCAATTTATTTTCTATTTCTATTTCTTTTTATTTTTAATTTTTTATTAGTTTTTAATTTTAGTCTTTATTTTTAGTTTTGTTAGATTTTATATTTTTAAGACTTTAGGTTTTATTTTTATTTGATTTGTAGTTTTTATTTTTATTATTTGAATTTTATTTTATAGATTAGGAATTTAATAGGTTTTATTTATTTTTAGAGGATTTATTTTTTATCTTAGTGCGTCGAGTATTTGTTCTCCTTTATTTTTGTTTGTTTTTAGTTTTTAGATCAGTATTATTATTTTTGTTTTGTTTTATTTTATTTTATTTTGTTTTATTAGTTTTTATTTGAGTCGTGTTTAGTTTTTAGAATTTGTATCGTGTCTTGTTTTTTTTACTTTTTAGTGAGTTTTATTTTTATTTTTTTGTTTAGTTTAGTTTTTATTTTTATTTTACTTGTTTTTATTTGATTAGGTTTATTTTTTTATTATTTTCTTATTTTGTTTTATTTAGAATACAAATTAAACACACACACACCACACTATCCCACACTTATATACACCTAAACTACTCACTCACCCACACACTACCCAACCTACTCACTCACACACCTAAACACACCTCCCATCATCTTCTCCATCAAACTCACCTTCTCTCTCCTACTCCACCATACCCAAATATCATACACCTCCATTAATACCACAACTCTCACCTCCCTACCTTAACCCACATCCATCCTCCAACAATCACCATAAAGCTAATCCTGATTTCAGTCCTAACCCGTGCTGCTCACCTGCGCCGAAACCCAACCACCGCTACAACTCTGGCCACCTCACCTGAGACCCGTAGCCCCCGTCGGTCCAACACTTACTGCCACCGATGCCCCATCTCCGTCCAGCCAAACCATACCCTCATTCCGACCTCAACCCCAAATCGGCGGGCCCATATCCGTTGAAACCAAAATCCCATAAACTCCAAACCCAGTTCGAAGCTCCTGCCCTTGCTCAATCCAGCTCCTGGACGACCCATTTCGAACCCGATTTCAAACCTCCTACACCAAATGCCAACTCGAAAGCCAAAATCGATTTTTACCTTTTGTTATGTCCCAATCCAAATAAACCAAAAGGCATTCCAAACCCAAACCCAATTCTGCCATCAATCCAATCCGAGTACAGAACCCAACAGACCTACCACTCACACATCTTTTTAAATCCTAGTTACAAGCACACCAAATCCTGCCAAATCCCATTTTTCCATCAAGACCCATTATCTAGTGTACCTTAGCTTCATGCGTTGGATAAAAGAGAAGTGCCTCTCTTCATTTAAAAAGGCAGAGAGGGAGAAAAAAATTCAGAGACTACAAATAGAAACACATTTTTTTTATTGTCGTGTTTTTTGGAGCCCCATTTTTTTGGAGCTCATTTTTAGTTGTAGATTGTATAAAAAATTTACCCTTCTTTTATAATTTTTTTTTAGTGACTTGAGTGAGCGAGAATATATTGTGAGACTCAAATTTTAGGATTTTGACATTTCTTTGAGTGTTCTAAAATTTAGAATTGTGGTTACACTTAATTGTTCATGTTTGAGAAATTATTATTATGTTCAAGGAGACTTCGTCTAATTATTTTTTTCTCATTCCATTTTATTTTTTATGCCTCTTATTGTGTCATTATTACATTTTATATGTAAAAATACCAAAATGAGAGGCTAAATACTCATTCACGGGGTGAAA
This sequence comes from Sambucus nigra, assembly GCA_949130495.1. Classification (NCBI taxonomy): domain Eukaryota; kingdom Viridiplantae; phylum Streptophyta; class Magnoliopsida; order Dipsacales; family Adoxaceae; genus Sambucus; species Sambucus nigra. The sequence goes on along the minus strand of OX422223.1, from coordinate 361,694,862 downwards.
TGAAACCCTTAACTTAATTATTTTTATTTTCAGTTTGTTTATTTATCACGCCCCTTTGAATATTAATATTAAAATATTACAATTTATATTTATGCCTCGAGAGAGGGTGAATTATTTTCGAGAGAAAATCATAAATTCAGATTATAATATTTATTTATTGATTAAACTAGAGATAGGAAATTTTTAAATGGTATTGTAGTTCGAATTTCTCTACTCTAAAAATGTAATTTTTAATGGTTTAAAATGCTTTTCGTGAATTTTCCCTAGCGGGTGATTTATTAGAAAATGTTTAAATCTAATTTTTGTGGGTATGTGAGATTTAATTATTAATCTTCTAAAAGGATTATATGTAAATTTACATTTGCAACGAGAGTTTATTTGTGAATTTATATATGTTTTGGGTATTTCAAATAGACAAATTAATTAATGAAAATAAATAGGTTAAGTGGTGAAGATTAATCCCTTGAATTATCTCACAATTTTGTTAGGGTTGTCCTTCTCTCGGACTTGGTAGTTTCGATATTGAGGCTACTCCTGTTGTTCCTTTAGCTTTGTTGTCCCTAAGGAACATGCTATTGACTTCAATAGCCCTTACTGAATTCACCATCGCTTGGTAAGAATTCAGCTATCCAAATCATTTAAATGGGTCCCCTGATGGGTCTCCCCCTTGTGGTGCTTCACTAACACCGTTTCACCCAGTCTTATTCTCTGACTAAATTCTTCGATTCCTTGAGCATCCCACATAAAGAAACGTTAACATCTTCATGGACAAAGCGCGACATTGTCACTGTCTGAAACAACCGTCCTATAGAATCCCCTTTAAGTGTTGGAACTTTTCTTACGAGTCGATATCCCACTTGAGATCCTCTTCTCCATTGGTATCTACTTCCTCGATACAATATTCGCTAAGAAAAATTTAAATTATTTTTCACAAGTGGACTCCTGTCCGGCCCTCCTGTGATGAGTTTAGAACAACATTCACATCTTATACTGAACATCTGACGAAGGAACTTGCAGTCACACTGTACCTAAGATCCCTCCATTGACATAGCATTCCACTTCTAAATGTGGTGGATGACTCTCACCATTAACCTCCGTTGGCTAACACACACAATCTCTGTATTTCTCGAATTTCCCTCGATGGTTCTCTTCAATGTTTCCTTTGCCTCTCTCCCAATCCAATCACGTTGGGTGAGTCTAATTTGACGCTACTTCCCACTATATCGGTCCTTGGAAATTGCACATTGTGCCCTAGCCATCTTTACCGTCTTTGCTTCCCGTGCCATAATCGGGGTGACCTCAAGTACGGTCATCCTTCTTGAATATTCCCTATAAACTCAATTGATTATTGCCTCCTATTGTTCGCCCAATGGCCCTTGCCTGTCACACTTTATTTTTCGGCACACAAACACACCCGAACGCAAATAAGCGTCACTAATATATATGTTATAGCAGGAGAACGGAATCTCAGCAAAGAAATCAACAACCCTAAACATAGGGCTCTATATCAAAGAAAGCTACGCTGGAAGCACAATAAGCCGCACAGATCCTAAAGGACACTAGAACCTGATGCTCTGATACCACCTGTGACACCCCACCTAATTAATTACCGGGTGATCAGTCCTTAGTTATTTAATTTCAGAATATCAAGTTGGTACAGATAATGCATCAGTGTCGAAAACTCAAATTTTAATCTAATAAAAACCAACCACCTAGTATTTAAAAAGGGTGATGTCCAAATTTTATCTTGTTACTAACCAATATCAAAAGAATACTAACAAATACCATGCATCACAGTAATATGAATAAAGTCTAACTAAAGTAAAATAAATGACTAGAGTAAAACACATCCAGATACAATCCCATACAATAAATCCAAAAAAAGGAAATCAAATCTAAGAGAGAATTTAAAACAACTAAATCTCTGAATGTAAACAGAAGAAAGGGCAACATGTCCAACAGAATAGATAACTGAAAAGGGAGAATAGACTGAGTCGTCTATTAGCAATTATCCTGCATTCTCCACAGCAGCTACAGCACGACAACTGAATAGGGTATCCTAAGGCTGGTGTCCCTGTGGCTGGCACCTAAAATAATATAACAAGAAAAGAGATTTGCAGAAAAATGGGTCAGAGCCCGATTAGAAAACAGTTTAAATATAGCAAGTGCTTAAATTGATTTAATTAGCACATATATTACCCATGTTAACTTAGCGTACTCACTTGAGATTCTCACCTCGCATCTAATGTGCACACCTAGCGAGTCCAACTACCCATAATAGTCTCGTCACTTTACCTGACTATATGTAGGATAATCACCATGCCGGATAAAATATCTAAATAACCCGAAATCAATATATTACTATTATTAGGAATAGGTTTAAGGATTTTGTAACTCATTTTCATAACATTCTTTACTCCCAACTGGTGACCCAATAAGTATATACTTAATAAAGTAGCCAACAAGAAACACAAAATAGGAACTCAGTGTACATATATAAAATCTCACTATGTATACATATAATGATATCTATATAGCACCAACGGTTAATAAACCCCTAGTGCTAGGCATACTCGGCTATCTAGTCCCATTGCAATGATCATGCATAAAGGACAACAGGTTCAATCTCTCAAGAACCAAATAAAACATATACACATATTGGAGGCGAACATACTCCCAAGCCAATGGGATATACACATACCTACGCACCCATACGACCGTCATCACTATCATTCTCACAGATAGCGCATACCTAGGTCCCATGCTCTGGTGGTACGACACAAGATATGGTTGTCCACAACGCGTTAACCCCCGTTCGATAGCCAGTAGCTAGGTATGTCATACACATGATATTTAAAGTAATAAGCATGCACACAACTTATATACATTAATAGGTAATCACATAACCCAAATACTATAATCTGTAAGTATTATTAACGCCATTACTCTCCTCGATACCCGTATATATAAAGCCTCTCTAGGACTTACATCCCCTCCAAAGTTTCCACACAAATTCAATACCCCAAGTACCATTACCCCTTAATTCCTTAAAACTTTGGGAATTTAAGCCACCCGTTACTCACGAAGGTTAATACACTTATATAGATAACCCTAGGAAGATTTTCGACCCAAACAAACCCTAAAAACCCATTCTGGAATTTCGTTAGAAGTTCCAGGATTCTCGTTTGAACGAGTTCGTTCGAACGAAACTCCCAATTCGAACGAACTCAGAAACTCGTTATAAAGGTTTATGGAAATCTCGATAGAAGTCTCATTCAAATGAGGTCGTTCGAACGACCTGGGCAAGTCTTCTAATGAAAATTTCGAATAGACCCAGTTCTTCCAAATTTTAATTTTTCTCAACATTCCAAACCTCAAACTCAATCCAAATTTCATCTAACATCAGTTTAAAGGTTTCTAAACTAACCCTAATCATTATGGGGAAATTTATAATAAAAATTAGTATTCCAATATTTATGTTTTCAAAAGGGAAACCAATAATTTCTAAAATATCTAAAAATCCTCGTATAATGAAGCCATCACTTTAAGTATTTCAAATCCTTAAATTAACTTCGGGATCTATACATAAAATCTCCAGATTTAATAATCTACAAATGGCGTAAATCCTCTACATTCAATCCATCACCAAAATCTAATGTTCTTCTACGATTAAACCTAATGAAACCCAAATTTCCATCATTTATTATCTAAATCATTAACAGAGTTTAACAAGAACAATATATGCTAATAAACTAGAAAGATAAACACTTTCCTCAGAATGAACTTCTGATTCTTGGGTTGAAATTGGTATGGGAATGATCCTTTTGACACGATCTACACGTTGGTGTACTTTTTGGTGTGAAAGTTTGAGTTCTTGGCTTAAGGCTCCAATAGAGTCTTCTACTTCCTTGGCTCTCTCTCTCTTTTCTCTTTTTTTTTTCTCACGTAAGTTGAAACTGACAGGACACAAACCCTCAATGCTCTTAATTAATCCCAATTTTCGTTCATTTAATTACCTAAAAATCCTAAAAGACCAAAATACCCCTCTAGGGTGTTGTTTTGGGCTAAAATGTCCCGGACTCCAAATAAAATACCCGAGTAGTGTTTTCTGACTATTTCGACCCTTCCAGACACTCTGACTCACTCAAAATAATCATTAGAGTTATGTAAAAATAATTTATATTTTTAACCCCCAAATACATACCAGTGACGCAACTCAAAATAATCATTAGAGTTATATATATATAAGTTACACGGGAAGAGATAAAATCTTGAGCACGGGTGTTACAAGCACGAGATTGAATACAGTATGGTGTGGTAAAGTTATTGATTAATTATACATTTAACGTATTTTTTGTCAAACATATTATTTAAGTTCAATTTTATTGTGATTTTATTTTAATTAAGTAAATATAAATATAAAATTAACACACCTAAAAGTAATTAATAATTTGAATGAGAGAGGGGAGGTTAGGGATAACGAACTCGATGTGAATTTAACATGAATGATTGATTGATAATAAAGATTTATCTAATTGCTTAATCATTATGTGAAATTAAAGATTAAATGTGAAGGTGTGAGTGTGTTGGCTCTCGATGGTAGATAGCCAAATTAAAATAATTTATAGTTATATAAGAATATTTTCTTTTAATTCAAATTCTGGAAAAAGATTTTCCTAACATTTAAGTGGAAAAACGTGATTGATAAAAATGAATCTCTTATTAATATATATAAAATAATACTAGAGACAAATCAAAATGTTGAAAATTAAATTATGAACTTGAGACGTGCATTTTTATAAGGACACCCTCGTGGGAGAAAATCTCGTGCCAATCCAACACCTTTAACTATATAGGTAAAGTATTACAAATGGATAAATAAATTACAAACTCAAACATATCTCTATAACCAATAATTAACAATCTCCATAACCAACATTTTCTACATGTAAATATAGGAGCGAGAACGAATGTATCCAACCTCTAGTCTTGTCACGACGTGCCAACCTTATTGATAATACTACCTTCGAACCACTTCAAAAATATCCACTAAAGTTGAAATAAACTTTGTTCCAAGTAAAAGAACAGGGAATAGCCCATGAACTAACATCTACTATGTGCCGGAAATCCTAAATGTTGATGGTGTATAAAAGGTCTGGGTTCACTCAAAAATCTCACAAAGTGTATAAAACTCAATAGAGGAAAACACCCCATACCAAACGAAACTTTATTTTGAAAAATAAATAAATCTTTTAATGTTTTCTCTTATATGTGTTGCAAAGAATTTTTACACACAAAAAGGTTTAGCACTCATAAAAATCTAATTTTTTTTAGCTTGATAAACACTTGAGAACCATTTCAACAACCATAAACCTTAACTTATTTGTAAAGAGATGACTCACCTATATATGACCTTCAAACTTGTGGAACAAGATATTATAGGCCCCTAGGTGGTTCTTCTCAATGAATAACCCATCAATAATATCTTATAAATATATGGAAAAATGGGAATATACATATTTTACAATAAAAATCAACCACTAAATATATCCCAATCCTGAATTTGTAGATATTCATTAACCATATCATGAGTAATTAGTTGGATAAAAGACATGAATCACTAAAGCAAACCAGATCACGAATTTTTGTAGGGATTTTGGAAAAAGATAATTTAATAGCTTCGCAAGGGAAAAAGACATTATTTGCATAAGCAAAGGTTGTCTTCAGTGTAACAAATCACTAACGAAGAGGTCATAGAATGAGATAAATATTTTCCAAGATACTTGTTCAATCTATCAACCAAGTTTTCTAAATACATAAGGATACATATTCTTGAAATAGGTATGTGCCTAAGGGTCCAATTCCATTCAATTAATTACCACGTAAGAAAATTAGATCTTTTTAATTTGAACAAAAATTTTAAGTTTACTAAATAAAATGATTTAGGAAAAGTTACATGAAAGTTGTGATTACCAACTAAAGAAATAAAAACAATTGCACCATCACACAAGGATTTTGGAGTGGAAACACTTACGAAAAAAAACACTATCTCCCCAACCCACTTACAAGTCCACTAGTACTAAAATTAATGTTTGTAAAACTTTTAAATGATATAAACACATCCTATAAATATGAAATATTAATCCAACATGGTCACGCCTTTGTGTTCTACTCCTCAGCCTTTACCCATACTAGTAATAACCATTATAGTCTAAGAATACTTTGCACAAACTCCAAGTCTTCGATGTCCACTGATCTTAGTTGGCGAGGCATCCTACATGTAAACCAAAGTTATATGCTTGAAAGTATAAGATCTTAGGGATTTTTAAACTTGGGGTCTATTTTGATTGAATAGAGTTTCCATGATCTCACAAACATAAAGGGATTTTGCTAAATCAAAGTAGGGTTTTGGAAAAAATTTACTTCGTACTTCATGTTTAAAGGTTTTTAAATAATTTAGCAGTAAAAGAATTTTAATGAAATATGTTTACTAAGAAGAAGTACCTTGTTTGAACCACGAATCCCCCGTTCAAATGAGATATTTCAATGAGGGGTTATCATTTGAAATTCTTTTCGATCGATGATCAATTTTTTAAGACAATGTGGCATTTTTTAAAACCAACTTCGATCGACAGAACCTCATTTGAAGTTTTTTCCATCGAGGTTCACTACCTCTGTTGATGCAAAAAACTAGACTAGGCCTAATTAATTGATCACAGATAAATAAGTAAAAATAAATAAGACAAAGAGATTTTTAAAGTGGTTCGGCTCAAAGGAATAGCCTACGTCCACTATTATGTATTGCTTTTCCACCTTGATTTGTTTTTTGGTCTCTTGCAATGAAGGTGTTATAATGTATTTATAACCCAATAGGGGTGTTGAAAGTTGTCATGTGAAAAGATGGAATGCCTTCAATTGTTAGGCATTTACATCGATACATAATGAGGATGAAATATAATATTGTTGTCGCTTCATTAGCTATATTGGTTGGATTTTCGGCTGTTGGTCGGTCTTCCCAGTTGGTCGGTATCCCCTGTTGGTCGGGCTGCCTTATTGGTCTGTCTTCTCTGTTGGTCGGGTTGGCTTATTGATAGGGGATTTTGTATCATCCTGACTTGGATTTATGCCTCATTGAAGGACACGTGTTGGATTATAATTGGTCCACATAAGGTGGTGAATTTTGGTATAAAAAAAAGCCCCCAATGTTTTATACTTTGAGTTAGTGCAAAAGTGTGGAATATTATGCTTTAATAGTAGTTCAGGTTGCTTGGTCAGCTGTAGAACTTCCATACTTGTGCAATTTATCCAGTTATTTGACAATTTTGAGCGCGAATGGCAGTTTTGTAAATATTATAAATTTTTGAGAGCATTATTGGGGTATCTTCATCTTTTATCCTATTAGCCGCCGTAAACTCAACCGTTATTCTCTTTAATCATTACTTTTCCCTGTTTTTAATTCGTCTTATAAAAAGAGCGATAAAATTTCGATCATCTTCTATCTTTCATTTCTGATTCTGTTACTGTGTTCTTTGAACTTTCGTGCGATCGCTTTCTTTTTTGTCTTCAGTTCTTGCTGAATCCTTAAATACTTATAATAATTTTTATCTCTTCTTCTTTGTTTCTTCATCATGATTTATTCTATTGAGTCACTTGATAAGTTCAGGAATGACTTTAACATTCTATCCTGTGTTGTACTAGAAAATCCCACTTTTCCTTCTGATTTTTTCTCTCTTGCTGAGGGCCATTGGTTCCTTTCCATATTTATTGCTAAGTGTGGGTTCACATTTCCTCCTAATCCCCTATGTCTGGAGTTTTTTCAGTATTTTGATGTTGTACCTGTAAGAGTAGCTCCTAACAGGTGGAGAGTAGTGAATGGAGTATATAGGTTAAATCAAATCCATGGAACCCATCTAGGGATTCTAGAAAATGGGTAACTAGTGACACCACATATTATTTAAAAAAATAGGGTAGTTAATAAAGCATTAGTAGTTAACCTCCCTGATTCTAATAGGGATTATTTTGATCACGGGGTATTTGTAAAAAATTGGCGACATGCTCCCTTAGATGGAGGTGCTAAATATTAAGGACCTAGATGTCCTCTCTTTAGCAACGGGATAGGTTGTTCTGTGTTTTAATAACTTTTTTATGTTTATATTTGATAAAATGTCATACTGACTATTGCTTTTTAAATTTGATTGCAGTTGATCGAAAGAGAAAATCCCCCCGAGAGAGTAAAGTAAATTTAAAATAATTGAAGTTCATTTGGGGACTTCACAAGACGGTTGCTAAGGAGAACATTAGGTCTGCTTCGTATTTGCTTCAATAAAGAAATACCGTTTCTTGCTTCATTGCCTGACCTGCTGCTCCTCCTTCTCTGGTGATTGACCTTGATCAAGAAACCGTTGTTGATTCAAATACTCCTCTTTCTGATATCATAAAGAAGAGAAAGTTTCCTGATCCTCTTAGTAGTAGCACTTCTAGATCCAAAAACCTATTGAAGGGGCCAAGAAGAAACCAAGGGATGTCATGAAAGAGCCCCCAGCCCCCAAAGATCCAGCTCCCAAAGACCCAGCTCCCAAGGCCCCAGCCCCCAAAGATAATGAACTTAGCTTGAGAAGACTTAGGAAAGGGCTTGCAGAGAAGCAGGTTGAACAGGTGATAGACCAACATACCTTGGTTTAATTACCTTCTTTTGATACTGGTCCTCCAGCAGTTATTACTCCTGGTTTGGCCAGGAAGTTGATCAAATCTAGAACTCTTCCATACCACAAAGGAATGGATGCCATGATGTCTCGATTAAAGGTTTCTGAATCGAATGCTCAGATCCTTGGTTTAGTGAGTGATTTCCATCTTCTTGGTTCTTTTGTCTTTAATATTTCTCACATATTAACTTGATCTTCTTCTCTTGCAGTTCTTGGTGCATTTCAATAATATGCTGGAGAAGGATGATGCAATTCGAGTTTCTTCTTAAAATGATGTAGAGGAAGCTTTAGTTGGTTTGAAGAAGTCTTTTCTCAATTATCATCAATCCTGGGAGACTGAGAAGAGTACTTGGGTGGATAAATTGAAGATAGCTAAAACTGCTCAACAGTCATCTGAGGAAAATGCCATTGAAGCTGAGCACAGGGCAGAGGAAGCTGATCACAGGGCCAAGACTGCTGAAGAGCTTGTGAGCTCTGAAAGGTATAAGAGAAAGTGTGTTGTAAAGATATCCTTCAGTGTTGGTTGGGATAAGGGATGAAGTAAACCCATTTCTACTGCCTCTTCTCAAATTGATTATGCAAAATAAAAATGTTTCAGGGATGGTTGGGTTGCTGATCTTTATGAGTTAAACACTGTTGAAGACTTTAAACTTTTACAGATATATTCTCATGGTACTCCTCCTGTTATTAAGGATGGGATTGAAGATGAATTTGGTGCTAAAGAGTCTTCTCTAGTGGTTGAGTTTGTTGCCAACCAACCTAAAATCACTGAGTCTTCTCTTCCTCTAACCGAGAAAACTGAGCAAATCCAGTCTACCGCCCCTTATTCTGAGCATGATAAGAAGGTTGAGAATGATAGGGAGAAGGTTTAAAGTTGTTTGGCATTTATTTTTCTTTACGTCTATTATACCAGGACTCTTTATTATCAATAAAATAAACTTTTTATTCCTTCTTATCTAATATTGATTATGCCTGTTTTTTGTTCTTGTTGTTGATAGGTGGTCATTTCTTCTTGCTAGTTTCTGGCGAATATGGAACAACTATCTTCCAATGATACCGAGCTACTTAGGAAGTGCAACACTTTTTTTTAAGCTGGTCATACAGACTTATCCAAGGAAAAAGTTAATAAGTTGCTCGGTGATAATGCATCAGAGCAGGCTAAAGAAGCCTATAAATATTTAAAGTACTTAGTTAATAGGGCGGTAGCAAATAATGTTGCCTACTATGACATGATTGAATAACTTCAAGAAAAACATAAATAATCAACCATATTGTTGCATTAAAGCTACAAGCAGAAGTATCGAAGCTTGAGTGTAGGTCGAAGTTTTGATAACTTTATTTTTGTTTACAATAAGATGGAAACTTTACTTAAGCTTGAAGTTAAAGAAACTAGAATTGTTGCCAAACTCCTGGAGGAGGAGAATAATAATTTGAGGGACAAAGTGAAAATTTTGAAGTCTGCCTCTGGAGCTGTTGTTGCTACTACCAATGAGGGGTACTCCTTTTTAGAAGCTGAAAATGAAACATTAAGGGATGAGTTGGGAGCCTTAAAAAAGATTAAGCCCGCATCCTCTTCCCGAGCAAGAAATAAGCCTGGGCGAGGAACCACAAAGGAAATTAGGACCCAACACGACTTTGCCAACCAAGTTGCTTAGTTAAAAGATAAAGACCGAGCTATTGTTGAGATGTCCCAGAAGCTACAGACTTTGTCTAAATAATCATCCACTCAATCTTCCCAATTACAAGTCAAGGATGGAGTACTGAAGAAGTTGCAGACTTAAGTTGATAAATTAACCTTTCAATTCCATAACTAACCAAGGGAGGTCTGGATGGATGAGTCTAATGAAGCTCTGGGGCATATTGATGATAGATTTTAACAAGCTAAGAATGAGGACTATAAATGGGGTTAGATGAACGCTTTGACCGTGATGAAGGTGGATCGGAAAATTTTATTTTGGGATTGGTATGACCCATGTTTGCTTGAGCTTGACAATCCTCCTTTCAAGTTAGATGTTAATTTGATTCATATTCATCGTATTCCTCAATGCTTGATTTCAATGTACTTAGGATATTACGAGCTATATGATGAACTAGAGATCATCCGACCTCCTCATATGCTTAATCATCCTAGTAGAAGCAACACCAGGATGCTTCAGAACTTAAACTTCATTAACTTTTCTTATACTTTGGATGATCCTCCAGCGGGCATGGACCCTGTTTCTAAGGCTGAAGGAAAATGCCCTGTAGAATAAAGCTTTGTATTTTGTTTCTGCATGTTAAGAAACAATATATAATCATTTTAATTGAATTAATAAAAATCTTATTTTATTAATCTTTGATTGAGAACGAATTAACTTTTAGTTAATCTCTATATATGAATGCCTTCTTAGTCTTTGACTGTGAATAGATGAACTTTTAGTTAATCTCTAATTTTGGATCGACGATTTTTTAATTTATAGTTTTTCACCGGTTCTATTGATACCCTTAGGATTATCCTAAATATTATACCAATTACCAATGTATCACCATGGTACTACTAATATACCTAAAGTTTTAGGTAATTACATTAGTTACCTTGGTTCCCAGGCCTGAGTGGAATATTTGTCCATCTTTTAGCCCAGTTTAGATGAAAATTATTCATTCGGGTATTCATTAACCAAGCATTTGAGACTTATAATTTTGCCTTGCATGATTTTTATGTATTGGCAACCAACATTGTTGGTGCATTTATTGATACCGAACAACATTTTGTTGGTGGTTTGTATTGACAACCAACATTGTTGGTGCCTTTGTTGATGCCGACTAACATTGTTGGTGCTTTTGTTGATGTCGACCAACATTTTATCGGTGTTTTTTGTTAACAACCAACATTGTTGGTGCTTTTGTTGATGTCGACGAACATTTTGTTGGTGTTTTGTGTTAACAACCAACATTGTTGGTGCCTTTGCTGACGCATTTGCAGCCAGTGTAGTGCATTGCACTAGTACTCCAAAAAAATAACAATTTTGGGGAAATAAAATTCTCATTAATATTGAAATGAACTGAGTACAGCATGCTTACATCACTAATAATATTTCCTCAGGTGCTCTGTATTCCAGGGCTTTTTGAATTCTTCACCCTCCATAGTCGTAATTCGATATGTGCTTTGTCGTATAAATGTTGTAATGCGATAAGTCCCATGCCAATTGGCTTCAAGTTTGATGTTCTTCTGAATCACCTTCTTCAAAACATAATCACCTTCTTTTAAGTTGCTCGGCTATACCCTTTTGGTGTAGAAATGTGCAGTCCATTGTTGATAGGCTGCATTGCTTATAGTTGCATCTTAACGTACCTCTTCTAGCATATCTAAGTCCATCCTTCTCATCAAATCTTTGACTAGGGTATTGAAATTAAGAACTCCGTGAGTAGGTAAGCCTAGCTCGAAAGGAATTACTACTTCAGTTTCAAATGCTAACATATAGGGAGTTTCTCCAATTGACGTTGTAGGGGTTGCTAGATAGGCCCACAAGACAGAATGCAGTTAATTAATCCAATTTCCTTTAGCATTTTCCATCCTTTTCTTCAACCCATTCAACAAAGTTCTATTTGTTACCTTTGTTTGGCCATTGCTTTGAGGGTGTCCAGGAGCAGATTGGATTTTTTTTTACATTGAATTGGGTACAATAAGCAGCAAATTCGTCATTGTCAAATTACGTGCCATGATCAGTGATAAAGGAGTAGGGCAAGCCACACCTGCATTGATATTCTTCAAAATAAACGGATAAACCTTTTCATAGGACATATCGATTAATGGTTCAGCTTCCACCCATTTAGTGAAGTAATCAATAGCTGTAACCAGGTACTTGAACCTTCCTCGGGTGGTCGGTAGAGGCCCGACACTACAAAAAAAATTGCTTTTTACTACGGAGGCTTTTGAGACGGCTTAAATTGTAGTCTCTAAAACATACATTTTGAGACGGATAAAAATAACCGTCTCAAATACTAATATTATTTAAGACGGAATGTGCTACCTGTCTTATAAAGTGAATCTAATGAGACGGCATATTAAGAGCCGTCTCAAATCCTCCACCTTACGAGACGGATAAAAAAATTCACTTTCCCACCTTGACGTTTTTAACTCCCGCCTTTGTGCCTAGAAATGTAACCTTATACATAGAAAACAAAAAGGAAAAGAAGAAGTAAAGCAAAAGCTAAGCAAGCATCTCATTTCTCTGCCCGGAAAAAATGTCACCCACCTCGTTCTCCCTTACCGTCGTCGCTCTCCCTAGACTTGTTCACTGCCATTGTCGCTCGCCCTAATCTCTGCCCTACCCTCACCGCTGGTAAGTGGTGTTCCTTTTTCTGTTAGTTGGGGTGAGATTATGGTGGTGTAGGTTGCTAGCTAGTTAGGGTTTCAACAATTTGGGTTAAGTGTTGAGATTTTATGGTGGAAGACATCAAATTAGTTTTCTTATATATTGATTGTCAATTTTCTTGTTTGGTTGTTATTAAAATGAAAGTAAAAGTAATGGAAAAGTAGTTTGATGTCTTGTTGATGTAATTAGTTGGTTATTGGTGTAGTTGGAGGTTTTTTTTATAGTAGAAATTGCTTATAATAATAGAATAGTAATTTTTTCTACATTATATCATAATTATGATTTTTCAATGGCAATTGTATGTTTTTCATTGATGGGTATTTGACAGAGGAATTACATATGTTCATTGATATTTAAATATTTGATTTAATCCCAGGAATTCAAGTTATAGTATCCTCGAATTGATACGGCGAAAAGGTAAAGTAATTCTTAGTTATTGGTTAATATTATTGGATTGACTTGTAGTGGTGTTAGGAGGTTGAGGGTGAGCCAATTAAAAACCCGGATTGTGAATTGGTTGTTGTAGTATAGTTTTAAGATTAATATATGATAATATTTATATACTTGTTTGAATGAATTTTAGTTAGAATTATTGATATGTTTGTTTGTGTTAATTAATTCATGTCCTTTGGAAGTGTTTATGCCATTAATTTGATTTACTATGTGATATGATTTTATTTTGTGATATATGTCATGGACCTAATTACTTCAAATATGCATCACCATTGAAAAAACTATCAATGTTATCCAAGTATTTCATAGGAATATGAAGCACGAACACAGATACGGGTGTCGTGTCCGACATGACACGGACACACCGACATAACAAATGTTTAAAAAAATAGGACACGACACAGCGACATAAATGTATTTTTATACTTGTGTGTGTGTGTGTGTGTATATATATATACATTCATCTACTTTGCATTTCAAAAACAAAAATTAGTTGTGAAACTAATTTATTAAAATCAACATGGTTCAGTATTTCATAATGACAGTAAAATCGTAAGTCAAAGATATGCATTTAAATTAAGCGAGATGATAACCTCATTCTTTTAACTTTTCTTCTTCTTATTACTACACCCTTAAACTATTTAATTTTACAAGACAACATTATAATTTCTTAGTGTTATTTAATTTTGTCACCCCGCTGTGTCCACGAAATGACCGGGCCATGTTCGTGAAGTGTCCGGCTTTTTTTTTAAATGCCAAACAAGTTTGACAAGCCACGCGGAGTGTCATACGAGTAGCAGGGTGTCCGACACGGGTACATCACCTTCGGAGAAGTGTTTGTGCTTCTTAGGTGGGAAATGTCCTTTTTCTCATTGGACTCAATTTTTAAATTTACTAGTAAACGTTAGTTTTGGGTGGGGACAAACATAAATTAAGTGGCATGGTTGCTGAAGTTAACTAGTATACACTTTTTATAGGGTTGAAAATGAGATTTAGGGGTCAAAACTCAAAATAAGAACGTGGAGGCTTAATAAGAGACACGAACACCTTCAAAGGTATTAACGTATCCTGTGGAAGAGACGGTTTTGTCATTGGACACCTGGTTTCAGAAATTGATTAGGAAATGTTCTTTTGCATCTTAAAAATGGACTTTTGGAGGCGAAAACTCAAAACATTAATCGAGTATCCTTAAAATAGGCACGTACACCCCAAGACTCACAAAGGAAATATGCGGGAAGTGTCTGCTTCCTAATTGAAATCTAGTTTCCGAAATTGACATGTATATGCTCGTTTTGTGGTGTAAAATAGACTTTAGGGAGTGAATTGACTAGTACTGATTAGAAATTTGTTCAAGTTTGCTTTGGTTTCACTCATTTTGGAAATGATCTATTCTTTATTATCAGTTGTAGCAGGAGTTATTCCCGCCCTCAAATTCCACGGCGTCGCTGACCCCAACACGCCACTTTATAAATCGCTATCACTTTCTCTAACTATTTTCATTCCGGAATTTTATTTTATTTCCTTCCTATCACTCGGTCACACACATAAAGAAAGTTGGATCTTTTCACAACAGACTGATATGTGTTTAAAGACCATAAGGGCTACGGGTTCATCAAACCAAAATATGTGAAAATTCAAGTAATGCATTGAATAAATTAGATCCTCATTTATGAATAACTTTTTATAGTTGATAAAATAAAGGTGATGAAAATATTATAATTGTATGTTGCTATTAATTCATTTTCCTCGGTGCCCCCTACTAAACCAAACATAGAGCATTGGAATTGTAATAGTTTGTGCCAACGTAAGGTTTTTTCAGTTACTCGGTACCTTTATGACGAATGTGCCTTTAGAGAGTTGATGCTTAATTATCCAAGAAGTGAAGAACAACAATATCTACATCGTCCCTAATCACACCCTAGGGAAAAGACTCATTGAATTCATTTATTGAATGAATTAGAGCCAATATGACAATCGCCACATTCTGTGCTTGAAGTAGTTTAGAGACTCCAACTATGGTTGTTTGGGGCAATTTGCAAGAGACGAATGGATTGTCGCTAGCTATCTTCCAATGGTGGCTCCATCTCTCATCAAGCAGGGGTTTCAAGATAGTTGGATATGAAAGTCTCTTTAAATTCCTTAAGTCAGCACATAAAAACTTATGTTCAGACCAAACAATAATCGAAATCGTATACATACTTTTATGATCTCTGTTCCAAAAGGCCCGCCTAGGCTCCGCCTATGCCCGCCTAGGCTTGAGGCTTGAGAGAAACGCATCGCCTACGCCTTATTACGCCTTATTCTTGGTAAAAGGCTTAAGGCACATTTTTTTTTTTAAAACAAAGGATTTGTTGACAAATATTGATTATGGAGCATGAATATGAGAAAGATGGCTACCAAACATATGGATATATTTTCAAAATTCAAGGTATGTACTATTTTATTATATTACTAGCCTTGGAATAATTAAAATAATAAAAAAAGAAAAAACGCCTTTTTACGCCTAGGCTTCGCCTAGGCGCGCCTAGGCTCCTAAGGCTTGAGGCTTGACCTCTACGTAGCACTGGCAAAATTATGGGTTGGGCCTAATTTGGATGGGCTAAATATGGGTTGGGCTAAATGTGGGTTGGGCCAAATATGGGTTGGGTTAAATGTGGGTTGGGTCAAATATGGGCGGACCAAATATGGGTTGGACCAACCCATTATTTTTTTACTAAATTAAGTATTACAATTTGAGGTATATATAAAAAAAACTCATATTTTACTCATAACTTTTTAAAATGAGTATTATATTTGATTTGTATCTTTTAAAATTGGGCTCCATATTTAATTTCTTGCTTTGAAATATGGGCCCCATATTTAACTCATAGCTTTGAAATATGGGCCCCATATTTAACTCACAACTTTTAAATATGGGCCCCATATTTAGATGCTTGGACTAATATGGACTGTTTTATTATTTGGGCGACATTTTGCCACTACTACCTCTACGCCTCGACCACGCCTCGCGCTTTTTAGAACCTTGCTTTTATCAACGATTTTAACATTATACTAAATCAAAGTTGGTAGAGATGTGAACTATTAGATTTTCACACCATGGAGATGATAGAGGCACAAAGGTTAAACTAAATTAAAGCTGAAAAAACCATGATATCAAACTTCAAAACCCCCCATTTTGAAACTGAGAAAGCCAATTCCCTATGTTTGAAACCCAAATCCTCTTTTGGATTTAAATAACACTAGCATTTGGAACTGCCCCCTATCCCTATTGATTTTATCTTTTCATCAGTGGGAAGCAGATTGTTAAGAATTTTTCACATCGGGACTGAAAAATTAACTGAAATTGAAGAATGCCATATGAATTTTGAATTGAGCTGAGTTGGTTTCTTTGATCTACACACCTCCCATGCTGAAGAAATTTAGAAAGATCTATTATTATTTGGTTTCCATATCAGTTTATCAGGCTGATTCATCCATATTTCACCAAAATTAAAAATCTTAGATGATGTCTGAGCAGAAAAACAATTGTCTAGATTTTGTTTATCCCATTTCTGACTCGAATTCCAGAAACTGTTAATTATTTGGTCCTCCAGCACCTCCAATTTTTTTATTCTTCAACTCCCTAATTATCCAGGAATATACTTATATCTCCATTCCTAATCTTCCAAAACATATGTTCTTCTGATATGCCTCTAGTTTCAACCATTCGGTTCCAAGAATGTTCTCCTTTTCTAATTGGAGCTGTAGAGGGGTATAAATTCCTACACTAAGCTACCTTCATATATTGACCCCATAAAGAAGTTTTTTTTTAAATTCCACCACATTTTCATGCTTAAAGCAGTACTTATATCCTTTAAATTCCTTATCTCTAGCCCTCCTACACTGATTGTCCTTGTGATTGCTTCCCATTTACACCATTGGTATCTCTGATCTCCATTGGTAGAACTCAAAAAGAACCTTGCCATTAGACTATGCAGTCTGGTAATTACTACCTTAGGAGGACACATAAAAGATAAGAGGTATAATTGCATAGAGACTAACACTGATTTTATAAGCACAAGTTTACTTCCAGAAGAAAGACATTTTGCTTTCCAACCAATAAGCTTTGTTCTAAATTTTTGGACCATTCCTTCATAGTAAATAATCTTCTTTCTACCACTATATAGAAGGCATCTAAGATAAGATATAGGACCATTTTTAATTTTCATTCTAGTAGTCTGCCTCAGAAATGATAAAGCACATGGTTTTATCTTATTTAATACTTCTAGATAACTTTTGGAGGTACTTATCAACTACCCTGAGACACTCTCATAGGAACTCAAAACATTCATAAGCTTCTTCATTTTTCTTCTCATGCCTGAGCTAAAAATGATCAACTCGTTAGGAAAGGCTAGATGATTGAATATTGGACCTCTTATAGGCATTTTATAACCAACATAAGAGGACTGCAAAGCAAGGTTGTGAAGGTTTCTTGAAAGAGCATATGCCATAACTCTATCATATGCTTTTGGCATGTCTAGCTTCATCATCATATTCCCTCCTATATTTTTTGAGTTGATTCTAGCCATACATTCTTGATCAAGCGCCACATTATCACTAATTGCTCTACCTTTAATAAAACATGATTGCATAGGGGAGATGATAGAAGGAAGGAAGTGAGATATCATGTCATTTAAGATTCTAGAAAAGATCTTGTTACAACCCATGACTGATGAGTCTACTGGCAAACCGACAACGCCTTATGATTTTGGTTCTGGGCATTTAAATCTTGATCAGGCAATGGACCCCGGTCTTGTTTATGATATTACTAACGATGATTATGTCAACTTCTTATGCTCAATTGGATATGGTTCAAAGACCATACAGGTTATTACAAGAACCCCAGTGAGTTACCCCAAGAAAATGCCTATGCCCGAGAATTTGAACTACCCATCGATTACAGCGTTGTTTTCAAGCTCAGCGAAAGTGGAATCGAGCAAGACACTGATTCGGACTGTGATGAATGTGGGTCTGGAGAATTCGGTTTACAGAGTGAATGTTGAGGCCCCCAAGGGAGTGACCGTAATGGAAGAGAGATGCTAGAAGGTCCTATGAAAGCTGGTGGAGTAGGAATGATACTGGTCAATGGAATGTCAAACGGAGAAGGTCTAGTGGGGGACGCTCATATTCTTCCGGCGTGTGTGGTTGGTTCCGACGAAGGGGATTCAATTAAATCATACGTTACATCTTCTCCACTAGCAACTGCAAGCATTAATTTCCTGGGCACAACGATTGGAATTAAACCAGCACCCGTGGTAGCTTCATTTTCAAGGAGAGGACCAAACGGGATGACTCCTGAGATATTGAAGCCAGACTTAATAGCTAAGGGAGTAAACATATTAGCTGCTTGGACTGATGTTGTTGGTCCAACTGGCTTAGATTCCGACTCTTGTATAACTGAATTCAATATACTTTCAGGTACTTCCATGTCTTGCCCTCATATAAGTGGAGCAGCGGCTTTGCTTAAATCCGCTCATCCAGATTGGAGCCCGACGGCTATTAGATCTGCAATGATGACCATCGGCAGAATTGTGGACAATAGTTTACAACCCATGACTGATGAGTCTACTGGCAAAACGACAACGCCTTATGATTTTGGTTCTGGGCATTTAAATCTTGATCAGGCAATGGACCCCGGTCTTGTTTATGATATTACTAACGATGATTATGTCAACTTCTTATGCTCAATTGGATATGGTTCAAAGACCATACAGGTTATTACAAGAACCCCAGTGAATTACCCCAAGAAAATCCTATGACCGAGAATTTGAACTACTCATCGATTACAGCATTGTTTTCAAGCTCAGCGAAAGTGGAATCGAGCAAGACACTGATTCGGACTGTGACGAATGTTGGTCCGGCGAATTCGGTTTACAGAGTGAATGTTGAGGCCCCCAAGGGAGTGACTGTGACGGTGAAATAGGGGAAATTAGTGTTCTTGGAGAAAGTCAGGAAGCTGAGTTACTTCGTGAGCATAAAGATGGATAGCAAGAATCTGGTGTTGGGTGACACGGGTGCTGTGTTCGGGTCACTGTCTTGGATAGACGGAAAGCATGTGGTTCGGAGCCCCATTGTGGTGACTCAAATGGATCCGTTGTAATCCGTTCAATCGTGTGAATCGGACGCTAGTGAGTAGTAGTTAACTAATGGGTGAGAGTTTGATGGACGAATGGGCTATCTTGTATGGTATAGTACAACTTTGCTACACTAGCATACGGTTTTTGTGTGTTCGTTGCTGCTTAGTTTTGAGGGGCTCCTTTCCTTTTTCCACAGAACTATACTTTTTATTTTGTTTGTTTCCCTGTTAATCTCATATTGTATAATATATTTATAGATGTTACTTGAAAAAAAAAACTTCTGTATACTAAATGGTCTAAGATCATTTAAGGATTGAGGGTGTTATATCTTTAGAATTAGAAATATTTTTGTTGTTGTACATATCTTAGGAAGACTGTTTCCTGCAAAGAAGAACTGGACTCCATTCAGAATATCATCTTTTATGTCCTCCCAAAAAAGAATTGGAAGAAGTAGCCATTAAAACCATCCACCCCTGGATTACTCTGAGCATTTAATCCTTTAACAACTTTCTCTACTTCATCCATTGTTGGCCATTTGATTATAGAGGCATTCATATCTTCATTAATCAACATTGGAATAGCTTCCATCACTTTATTTTGGCCAGTTGCATCCATAATTTCTTCATCTTGAAATTGTTTAGAGAATTATTCTAGTGCTGCAGTTGGATCCTCCATGACCTGTCACTTTCTCACAGCAATTCAGCCTTTGATGAGGGCTTATTTGCAGCCCCTCTAATATAACAAATTCAGCATCAATATAACAATACCAACTCATACATAACTCGACTGACCGAGACCAAAATATAATAAGTAAAACTCACCAAGTAAAATGTCGGTTAGAGATCATTTTAGGCACAAAAAAAACTAGAGATCCCATTCTTACGTTTTGTTTTTTCATTTATATCCCCTTACTCTTTTGTAACTTTAGAGAGAAAGTTAACCCAAGAATCACAAAGGCCTTAAAGGATCTTGGTTTGTTGAATTCCTGAAATAAGTATATACACAAAAACACAAGTTTTTGTGGGTTTACAAATCTAAAAAAAGGGTATGATTTTTTTTCTTTAATATCAGCTCTAGGCTTTAATTTATCTGTTCCATTTATCGATTGATTCTATATTCACTGTTAGTTTAAGCTCGAAATTTTAAGCATTGATTTTGTTTCACTATTTTGGAATGACCTGTTCACCACCCGCAGCCGCCACCTCTGCCACCACAAGTGGCGGAAACTCCTTGAGAGAATAATTTAGTTAGGCCTGCCATCGGGGCCACTGCCATCGGGCCCACCTCGAATGAATGGGCTTCCCTCACCTCGAATGAATTGGCCTACCTCACCTCTTTGATTTTAAAGCAGGAGCTGCTGAAGCAGTAAAGCAGAATTGCGCCCCTGTTGCGCACTTTTGCGCTCAATTGTGACAATCGCGCTCAACTGTGCACGCTGCAGAAGCACTTTTACACGCTTTGAACACTTGGATAGATTTTTTTAAAGGCGTGATTGACTTCTGCCTTCATTAAGGTGAAGGCTAATAATTTTGTACGGAAAGGTACCCTTTTAATTAGTCCATCATGATTGAGTCCTAAATGTGAAGTTTATATATTTTAGAGGGCATATAATTGACTCATGTAGCTTTAGCTATAGGTGTAATGACTAATCTAGATAGATTGTTTTAAAGACCTGTTTACATCCCAGAAGAATTCAAGAAAATATTTTCTCGATATTTTGCAAAATAACTATACGTGGATATAAGGGTGCAAGAAAATATAAATGCATGGAGTTTAAAGCATGTTTTATTAGAATTTGTTTGTCTCCATATATAGGATAAGAATATGTTTTTCCAATGATGAACTTCATGCCGAATTTTTCAATAAGCCTTTAAAAAAGTCTTGGATAGAATACATGACTGAATCATGAGAATACATGTTCGTTCTTTTAGGCCTATATCTAGTTGTGTTGTTATTTATTATGCACTTCTTCAAATGTCGATCTTAGCTGGTACTCGGTATGGTGGGTGGGCTTAGTTGCTTTATTACTTCGTAAATCGTTTATGGGGCATTTCATTACTCTTTTTGTGGCTGTTTTATTATTATAAGTATATTATTTCAGTCTTTAAGTCAGGTCATTGGTTCAGTTTTTAATCAGTCCGTTAAGTGTTAAATAGTTAAATCAACTTGGTTTTTAGTGTTTGTTCTTATTTTATATTTATATAATCATGACATCTTTGGAGCTGGTTTTTGTATGGGTTTTAAACAAGTATTGTCCAAATATCCAAATCAAGTTAATGTTTCTTGACTTTTTCAGAACCACAGCTAATTGCGTTTTGTATCCCATTTATTGCAGGAAGTTTACTATCTTACGAGGACTTGTTATACTTATAGTTGAGCCGTTTATCGTTGGATCTTTTGCATCTATTCTCTCGAACAAAGACCTTGTCGCTTATGTCCTCTTTGGTCTTGCTCTCAACCACAAGCAGGGGTGAGACATATTCAAGTTAAATTTTGTTCATTATGTTGTCCAACGGTAAAAGGAATCGTAATATGTTTATTTATTTATATTAGTTGTTTAGAAAATTGTGGATATTTCTGTCGTTGTTTTTGAGTTAATTTTTATGTTTAAACAGGTTGGTTTTCATGAATAAATAAAGGAGACTTTGCCGATTTTTTTAAAAATATTAAGTATTTTTAAAAGCAAATAATACGAAGATATACAAATTTGATAAGGTTTTTAAAGATTGTCATCTATAGGAACTATTAAAAAAAATTACTTCTTTGTTTAAGGTAACTGACACTTAATAAATTTATTGCAGGTGAAAACCCTTTGTGGACAAGGCAAGATATTTGAGTCGTTTTGCTGGAGGTCGTATGCCTGAAGATTGCTAGTTTACTTTGCGTACATCATTTTATGTTAGGGATAGATGGTTTTTTATGTATTTTTTCTAATGAGATGAGTGAAATTGTATAGAGAGATCTATGTTGGACACAATGTTTAAATTGTGTATTTTTTCTTTGTATGAACTTTAATTATAATTGAATGGAAAATTATATATTATATGTTGAAATTGGATGCAAAATATGTCATATTGTTTTTAAGAGGTTTTGTTTATAATTATATAGAGTATATTAAGGAATGAATGAAATTTTAATTTTGGTGCTAAAATTATTAAAGACCGCTTCTTTGTCGTCTCAAAAGGGTTCCATAAATGGGGATTTTTTGAGACGGTTAAGTTATCGTCTCAAAAAACTCTTTGGGGACGTATGTTGGTGTCTCTAAAAAAAAATTAAAAGACGGATTTTTTGCCGTCTCAAAAGGGTCTTGTAAGCAGTGACCTTTTGAGACGGCGTATTTCCCGTCTCAAAAGAACTTTTTGAGACGGCTTTTGCGTCTCAAAAAGATTTTAAAATGGGGGTCTAATACTACGCTCCTTTGCCGTCTCAAATGGCGTCACAAAAGGCTTTTGAGACGGCTAGAGGACTTTTTGAGACAGTTGGAGCACCGTAGTAAAAAGCAATTTTTTTTGTAGTGTGACCAAGTCAATTTCCCACATAGAAAAGGGTCAGGGTGAGGTGATTAGTTTTAGGAGAGTTTGTGGAGTTTTGAATATGCTAGAATACCTCTGGCACTTATCATACTTCTTGGCGAAAGATGCACAATTTGCTCGCATAGTTGTCCAGTAGTTCCCTTGTGTGCTGATTCTTCGCAACAAAGTTCTCCCGGATACATGGGCACCATAGTACCCTTTATGGACTTCCTCACTTAAGTATTTTACTTCAGTTGGATGCATACATCATTGTAGACCAGCAATTAATCCTCTCCTGTTCAACACACTATTGTCTAGCACATATCTAGCGGCTTTATAATTTAAATGCTTAGCTGCAAGTAAGTTGGTTGGTAGAGTTCCCTTTTCAATTTAAACTCTTATGGGATCCATCCAAGATGGAAACATATCAACTACAATAAAATTAACCATCGGGTCTTCATCAATACTCCTATTAGCAAGTAGCTCAATAGGAATAGTTCTTTACAACTCAATTCTGGTTGCTGAAGCTAGTCGGACAAGTGCATCTGCTCGAGCATTTTCCAGTCTTAGAATTCTGATCATCTCAACAGCTAACAAAGTGGAGATTCCCTTCAAAGCTGTAAATAAGTATCTAGAAATCAATTCTCCTTTAGTTACATATAAGTTCAACACCTGATTTACCACTAACTACGAATCACTGTATATCACAACTTGCGAGGCGTTTAGTGATTTGGCTAGATTTAAATCAATAATCACGGCTTCATAATCTAATTCATTATTGGAGTCTTGAAATTGGAATCGTAGAGTTTACTTTATATCTATTTCATATGGGGTATTGAGGATGATTCCCACTCCACATCCAGTTGCACAGGATAACCCATCAACGTACAGACTCTATATGGAAATATTGATGTCAAACGCTTGGTTTGTCAGAATTCCTTAATGAAAGATTTTATCTTTTACCTCATTATATTTCTTTTTCATCTCTTGTACTCCGTTGGAAGGATTCGGTTGATCGGTGCTAACTTCTTCTATAGTTTCCTTAGCTTGGAGTTGGCCAGGGGTATCTTCAATAAGTCTGCTGACTCCTGAGTATTGATCGGCGGGAGTCCCTTGTTGCTCGGGAACCTTTGGATAAGTGAATCCTGCAATAAAATCCGCCACAGCCTGGCCTTTTACAGAAGACCTTGGTTCATATACAAGATCATATTCCCCCAACTCCACTGCCCAATCCATCAATCTTCCGGATTTCTCTGACTTATGCAAAGCTTGCCTCAATGGCATGTTAGTGTATACCACTATGGTATGAGCTTAAAAATATGGCTTCATCTGTTTACTAGCCTCAATTAAGGCCAACGTAAATTTCTCTAGCCTGTATCTGACTTATACCCCACGAAAAACTTTGTTAGTGTAATAAACCGACTTTTGGACTCTATTTTCCTCCCTGATTAAAGCAGAGCTAACGACTGATTCAGAAACTGCAAAATATAAATATAACTTTTCTTCCAACACTGGTCGGGAGAGTAGTGGGGGTGCTCCCATGTACTTCTTCAATTATAGGAAGGCTTTTTCACATTCATCGTTCCATTCAAAGGTTTTTCTGAGCACCTTAAAGAATGGTAAACATCTGTCTGTTACTCGGGACACAAATCTTTTGAGTGTTGTTACACGCCTTGTTAGCCATTGAACATCCTTTTTAATGGTCAAGGACTGTATTTCTATCAAGGCATTGATCTTATCTAGATTAGATTCAATGAGCCTTTGGTTTACTATATACCTGAGGAATATTCCCTCCTGAACTCCGAAGATGTATTTGGTCGGGTTTAACTTCATCTGGTGCTTTTTTAATTGATTAAATGTCTGGCTGAGATCTACAATATGATCATTAGATTTTTTTCTCTTTGTCAGCATATCATCGACATACACCTCCATGTTCTTGCCTATCTGCTCCTAAAATACTTTGTTCACCATTCTTCGATAAGTAGCACCTTACGTTCAGGTTTCCTAGAATTCTTGGGGAGATCAGGATCGTCTTCTGGATCATCATCATGGTTCCTCCTCTTGTCTTCTCTAGGTTTAACAGGTTATTTTGATCTTTGTCGACCTGTACCACCAACACTTCCAACAACTTGTCGATTAATAAATCTATCCAATTTTCCTCTTCGTATGAGTGACTCTATCTCATTCTGGAGAGAAATACACCGGGTGGTCGTATGACGACGATCTTTGTGAAATTTTCAATACTTTTACTTATCCCTCTTATTCGCAGGTGATGTTAACTTTTCAGGACAACTCAAATCATTGTTGTTCTTGATTTCTTTTAAAACATGATGTATATCCACCTTTAAGGGAGTGTAATTGGTAAACTTTTCGAGCCGATCTAGGCCTTCTTTTACTTTTGAATTCCCGTGTTCATTGTGATTCTTATGCTCCTTCTTATTCAACTTCCCTTCAGACTTCGCTTCTTCCTTTGCATCTAAATTCTTTTTGGCAGCCATAGCTTCTACGGCATTCATAATCTTTGCTGCTTTGGCCATCAATTACATCATCCTCTTTGAGGGATCTTTTGCTAAAGTATAATATATTTTATCAGGGAGCAAACCACTCATGAGAGCAGTGATTGCGGTCTTCTCCTCGTAATCAATAACTTCTAATTTCTCATTATTAAAACGAGTGATGTAATCCCCGGTACTTTCTCCCACCTTCTGTCTCACACTGAGTAAATGAGCTACTCGCTTCACAGGTTTGGATCCAAAGTAAAAATTACCAATGAATAGCTCAGCGAGTTGTTAGAAGCAAGAAATTTTCCCCCGAGGAAGACTATTATATTAGATTTGAGCAGATCCAGTGATTGTTCCTAAGAATTCCCTGCACCTCATCTTATCAGGGACATCACAGATGTCAGCTACTGCTTAATATTGTTCTATATGAAGAATTGGACCAGTCTTCCCATCATACTTGGGAGTGACCATTGGAGCTTTAAACTTGGTCGGTGTAGGGAAATCTATAATGGTTTGCACAAAAGGAGATCCCTTAATAAAACTTCTTTGGAGAGGATTCTTGGCTTTGGACATTTCTCCCAATCTATCTTCCAAATTCTAAATGGACCCCTTCCAAGCATCATTTCCAGCACCAGATCTGTTGGTGACAACTCTTTTATTCCGACCAACTGATTGTGCTGAGCTTTCCTCAAGCGAACCTTCTCTTTGACTGGATCGAGTAGTTCATCGAGCGTTCGATCTGGATTAGTCTAAGCCTTCCCTCAAATCACTTGGTCGTCGAGTATATCTCGACGCAACACGAAGGGCATTTCCCCTGGGTCCCAAATGATCGAAAGGATAAGCCCTACTTAGACTTTCTAAGGCACTCAATCTTTCTGGAATGAGGGACTATCCATCAGAGGAATTAGTAATTTTAATAGAAGAAGTTTCTCCAGGACATTACGAAGTATCCCTTCAATTTATGGACTATCTATGACCAACACTACTTATTGGCGGTGGTGGCATACTCCTTTAATTGGACTATACAGGAACTCCATCTTGAAGAGTTTGGGCCAATTGTCTTATCGTATCATGCATAGCCTCTTGACCTTTGGCTAGGCTAGCCAGAATTATAATAAAATCGTTATTATTCGGAGGGGCATATGTATTAGGCGGAATTCCCTCATTTTTGGTACTTATTTAAGTGATTTCAGCCATGTATGATGAATTGATGAAAACGTTTAGCAATACGGTTCCACAGACGACGCCAATATGTTGATGCAAAAAACTAAACTATGCCTAATTAATTGATCACAGATAAATAAGTAAAAACAAATAAGACAAAGAGATTTTTAAAGTGGTTCGACTGAAAGGAATAGCCCACGCCCACTATTATGTATTCCTTTTTTGCCTTGATTTGTTTTTCGATCTCATGCAATGAGGGTGTTACAATGTATTTATAGCCCAAGAGGGGTATTGAAAGTTGTCATGTGAAAGATGAAATGCCTTCATTTGTTAGGCATTTATATCGATACATAATGAGGATTATATATAATACTGCTATCGCTTCATTGGCTATACTGGTTGTATTTTCGATTATTGGTCGGTCTTACCCGTTGGTCGGTATCCCCTGTTGGTTGGGCTGCCTTGTTGGTCTGTCTTCTCTATTGGTCGGGCTTCCCTGTTGGTCGAGCTGCCTTGTTGATCGGAGATTTTGTATCATGCTTACTTGGATTTATTACTCATTGAAGGAAACATGTTTGATTATAATTGGTCCATATAAGGTGGTGATTTTTGGTACCAAAAACCTTAAAAATCCTAATCATTTTTAACCCATCTTTTCTTAAGGGTGAACTCGTTTAAACAAGGTCACTTGATTTTAGACCCTTGATAAAATTTTGTTTAAAAAAAATTAAATGTCTTTTACTTATTTGGTTTTTATCAAAGTCTTGTCTTGCCATAACCTTACATAAAGTAAACTGTAAGGAAATACGAACTTTAAAAAACTTTAACTATACCAAATTTCTAAAATGGAATTAATATATTCGATTTGGATTAGTAATCTCTGTCATGATGATTTGACTTTTTCTCTTCACTTAATATAACATTATAACTAAATAGACTCAACAAAAAGGCAATATAAAACAAAGGTTTGTTTCGGAATTAAGCCAACACAAAATAAAACCTAAGGGAGTGTAAAACATGTCCTCACAAATCTCCTCCTTTGATGATTCCGGGACAAAACCAAAAATGGAGAAGATCCTAGAAAATTACCCGATCAAAATCTCTATACATTAATCTACTGGTCCAACTCCCCGCGAGACTTGATAAAGATGTACGGCTTTCTTAATCCATAACAAATCAAAATCATGAACCCTATATGTTCTCCACACTTGAACACATACCTTTTGAAGTACTAAAGATTTGAGGGATGCATATAAATCGACGAGAGTTGAAAATGCAATGCATGCACAAAGTAACTACCCCCTAAAGATATACTCCCTTTGAATCCCAAAATTTCTCCCCATTTTTCTCTTGAATAGAAAAAAGAAGGAACAAAAAAAACTATCACACGTTAATCCAATCAAGAAAATAAGAATAATTAACATAGCATATGCTCAATGAGACACGTGATAAAAAATTATGGATATACGAATATCGAAAAGCATAGATCATTATATAACATCATATTCTTATATCAACATGATCGAAACAAATTTAGAACTAAACTAAACACAAGTGAATGGCAAGTGTAAGATAATGTCAAATATATTGAATCCCACACAAGTTATCTAATAGGAATCATAATAAACTTTATACCCGTGACAAAATCAATAGACACCACTTATGTTACGCAAGAATCCTTTGATGTAACCTATAGTTAAAAATAATTACAAGTCGACCTCATTGAAAAAATTGAATTTAGAAAGTCCATGCCATTTAAGACACAAAATTAACCGTTTAGATTAATAGTTTAAAACCAAAAAATCACATATTAGACGAAAATGTGAAAATCCATTGGTCTTCAACTCATAACTCCCTCAAATATGTGATTTTTATATATTTCATCTTTATTCTTTGAGAGTATGCATTTGTGTAGATACTTTATTTATTATTTTCTATCATTAGCACATAAATATAAGTTTTCCACCCATGGTAGCTATCACCCTCTTTAGGTTGATATTCTTTTTTCATTATTTTTATAATCAATTTATAAGAAATGGTTCTTACATGAACATTTAAAAAAGTACATCGAAGAAAATATGATCCGATTGAGTGAAAACAAGGGTAGGTAAATTTTTTAGATCAAAATTGAAAATACAGATGTTGATGTAAAAAACTAGATTACTCTAATTATTTAATCACAGATAAATAAATGAGACAAAAGATTTTAAAGTGGTTCAGCCTTATATGAATGGCCTACGTCCACTGTTATGTTATTGCTGAGTGTTAGGGAATTCTTGATTACAAGTGCTATCCAGAAATTACGGTCCCCCTGAATGAGGGTGATACAAGGTATTTATAGCCCTTAGGCTGTACATGAAAGGGTATTACATTAAATGATACACATATGAAAGGATAATTCATTTAATGCTCTTCAAACGTGTGCGTCAAGATGATAACATTCAATGAATAGTTGAACTGTTGATTATCTGGCAATTAATGCAGCGGTCGAGATGCAGCTCGAACCGCCTTAGTTGCTCGTCGTCCAAGAGTTCCTCGGAGCATTGGAGTTCCTCGGAGAACAAGAGTTCCTCGGAGGGTACCTGTTGCTCGGAATGAGTATGTTGGTCGGGAGAATGATCATCCTCGTTGCTATTGTGCCTCGTAGATTGACACGTGTCTTCTTATCATTCGTCCACATCAGCCTACTAATTTTGGTATCAACAGGAGCCCCCAATATTTCATATTTCAAACTTTGAGGAGTATGGAACATTCTTTCTCGGTATATGGCGATATTAAATGTCCTTCCGGGGTTTTAGGAGCCTTTTCTTCATATTTGAATTTCCTTCCAAGTTCGCAGAATCCGCCTTTTTGCGATTTTAATAGGCGCTTCGATCTTCGTGCCCTTTTTGTCCTTTTAGCCGTCGGTAGCGTAATAGTTTCTTTTTTGTAATCATTTCTTTCGCCGTTTCACAAGGTAAAGTATTTAAGCTTCAGAGGCAATCCCATCGTCTTCTACCTTTTCAATTTCTGCTTTCGAGTTTTCTATAGCTTTTCTCTCTCCTGTGCGTCCATCCCTTTCTTCGTTTGTTTGTCAACAGATCTCCTTTTTTCCCTGTAAGCTCTTCTTCCTTCTTCTTTTATTCATCATGGTTTACATTATTGAGTCTCTTGAGAAATTCCGTTCTGATTTCTCTATTCCATCTTGGGTAATTTTGGAAGTTCTTTCTGAGCCTTCAAGTTATTTCGATTTGGCTGAGGGACATTGGTTCCCTAGCCTCTTTATTGCTGAATGTGGATTTTCTTTTCCACCAAATCCTTTATGCGTAGAATTCTGTCAGTATTTCGACGTTGTCCCTGCAAAAATAGCCCCCAACACCTGGAGAATAGTTAATGGGGTGTATAGGTTAAATCAAACTCATGGAACCCGTATAGGAATTCCTGAGATTATGTACTGTTATAGATGGGTTGTTTTAGACAATGTTTAATATTTAAAAACTAGATTTTTGAATAGGGCTCTAGTAGTCAACCTCCCTGATGCCAACAGGGATTATTTTGAACATGGAGTAGTTGTAAAAAATTGGCAACATACCCCTCTGGTTGGAGACGAAGTATATGAGGGTCCCAAATGCCCTCCATATGGCAATGGGATAGGTTATTTTCATCTTATTTTGTTTTTTAAAATTATGATTTCATTGTGTTTGACAAAATGTATGGCTGATATTTCACTATGTTTTTATTTGCAGTTGACAGCAAGAGAAAAATTCCAAAAGAAACAGAAGTTAATATTAAGCATTTAAAACATATCTGGAGTTTGCATCAGAAGGTTGCAGATGAGCACATTAGGTCTGCTTCATACTTGCTGCAGTACAGGAGCTATACATCCTCTTATACTGCTCGTCCTGTGGCTAGCATTAGCGAACCATTGCCAGCTTCTGAAGACTCTTCACCAGACTCTCACATTCCTTTGAGTCAGAAGATGGGCAAGAGAAGAGTTCCTACTCTCTTTGAAGAGACCTCCTCTGCTGGAGATGGAAAGAGAAGCAAAGACGATGTCCCAAAGGGGACAAAGAAAGTTGATGCTGCCCCTTCTGCTGCTTCTCAGAAGGTCGTCGAGAAGCCCCCAGTGGCTCCTGTACAGAAGAATGCGCCAGTGGAAGTAATCACTATCTCTCCAACCAAAAATTCTTCTTTGGTTGAGGTTGTCGAGAAGACACCGAGGAGATTGAAGAAGTCTTCCTCGGTTAGTTTTTCTGAAGTCATTCCCCAGCTCCAAACTAGTGGAGCTGGTGTTCCAACCATTATTCCCCCGAGCTCTGCAATGAGCTCGGTAAAGACTTGGATTATTCCTGAAGTCCAAGGCATCGAGGAAAACATGCCTAGGGATATGTTGACATCCTTAGCTACTCGTCGCATCGCTTCAGTAAGTTTCTCTTATCTTGAATTTTTCCTATCTTTTAGTTAATATATGTATCTCGGCACCGACTTATCACTACCTTCTTTTTCAGCTGGTGAGTTGCTTTAACACCATAGTGAAGAAAGATGAAGTGCTCAAGGCTTCAAGCTCCTCGTCCGGAGTAGAGGATGCCTTCCAAGGTTTGGCCCAATCTCTGAAGGAATCCCGTCAAAAATACGATGAGGATAAGGGTGAATGGGAGAAGAAATTGACTGCATTTGAGGCAGAAAAAATGAAGTTGGGAAAGAAGGTGAAGGACTTGGAGAGAGAGAATAAAAAATACGCCGAGAAGCTCACTACTTTCGGGGTGCTTGAAAATAAACTGAAATCAGCTGAGGAAGAGCTGACCCTTCTGCGCGAAGTAAATCGTCAGAAGGTGGAGTTGGAAGCCAAGTTGAAGGCCTCCGAGGACCTTCTATCCGAGAAGCTCTCCTCGGAGAAAATGAAGAGAAAAAAAGCTGTGAAGAAATCCTTTCGAACTGGTTGGGACAAAGGATGGGATAGGGGGTAGCGGCAATGATGACCCAGGTCAAGTACGGAAGTTTGAAATACTTCCGAGATGGTTGGATTGTTGCCCTGCAGGAACTGAAAGTGAGCGAGGATTCTGAACTATTTCAACAACATCTCCCTGGTCCTCCTCCAGCTATTGAAGATAAAGAAGAGGATGAAGCTGCATCTGAGGAGTCTTCAGTGATAGTGGGTGATCAAGTCCTTGCTCCACAACCCAATCAGACATCCACCGAGGAGATTTCTTCTTTGCCTGCTCCTTCTGAACAAGTCCCAACTTCTGCCAACCAAATTATTGTTCCCACCGAGCAACCAAGCTCCTCGTCCCAGCCTCTCGAGAAAGTCTTGGGAGACAAGGAAAAGGTGTGAAGTTATTCGGTACTCTCTTTCTGTTTTTTCTTTTACTTGCACTTTGTATTCTGAACGATGTACTCTTTCTGATGATGTAATAAAATCACCTCTTTTTGTTCCTCTACATTGTTGATGCTCTGTCTGCTTTTTTTATTAACTCTTGCCTTCTCTTCTTTATTAGTTTATGGATAGAATGGAACTGATATCTGCCAATGATACAAAGCTGATGCAGCAATGCCATGAATATTATAAGGCTGGTCACACAGACCTGAGTGTATCAGAAATTGCTGACATCCTTGGCCATGATGTTTCAGAACAGGCAGTTGAAGCTTATCGGTATCTAAAGGATTTACTTGACCGAGCTGTGTCCAATAATGTGGCATACTACGAATTGATCGAGGAGCTTTATTGTACCCTAGAAGATCTTCAGAATCAGCATAATGAATCAATTGCCCTGTTGCATGAGGGGTATGAGAATAGGTATCAACAGCTTTCTTCCGAGACAGGCCACAAAAAGATCATTGTTGGGTACGATGTCAGGGAGAGAACCCTAAAAGGTGAAGTTGAAGCCTGTAGACAGATTGCCGAGCTGCTGGAGCAAGAAAATAATAATTTGCAAAAAGAGCTAGCACAATACAAGTCTGCAGCTTCTTCTTCAACAGTTGTAACCCCAGTGACTGATGAGGGATTTTCCTTCTTAGAGGTTGAGAATGCCAAATTAAGGCAAGAGTTGGATATCCTGAGAAGATCTGGTGCTTCTACTTCTACTCGGGGACGAGGAAGAGGTTCTCGTGGGCGAAGAAGAGTTGCCCAGAATGTTGTCGAGGAACGAAGTACTCCACCTGCTCGGGGTCGATCAAGAACTCCTCGTAATATTGAAGAAGCTCGTACTCTGTCAACATTGGAAACCCAAGCGTACCAGCTGAATGCAAAAGATTGGGCTTTGTCTGAAATGTCCAAGAAAATCCTAACTTTGGAGGATCAACTTACTGCGACGAAGTCTGCTTTAGAGAATAAGGACATTTTTGCAAAAAACCTTCACGAGCAGTTGGAGAGACTAACTTTCCAATTCCATAAACAGCCCAGGGAATTTTGGATGGCTGGGTACAACGAGGCACTAGTCAATTTAGATGCTCGTATCCAGAATGCCACTAATGAGGGCTATAAACAAGGCTGGTTGAATGCCTTATGCGTGTTAAAACTTGAACAGGGACATTACTTGTGGGACTATTATGACCCTGGGGTGCTTGACCTGCCTGTGACACCGTTCAATTTGGACAAGGAATGGATCCCAGCTCGTGCCATTCCTCGGAGCTTAATTGCACAATACCTCGGTGATTACAATCTTCATTCTCAGATCGAGGTATCTCGTCCCGAGCATCTTTTGGACACACCTTCAGTAATGAATGTCAGAATGCTGAAGGACTTGAATTTTATTAATTCTCCTCAGACCTTAAATGATCCTCCTGCTGGCGAGGAACCTATTTCAAAAGCTGAAGGAAAGAAACCAATAGAGTAGGGATCTCAATGTAATAGTTAGTATACATGTAATTTGTAATTCGTTTTGAATTTTAATGAAAGACTTTCATTTTCTGTTTGCAAATCTGTATTGCTATTGTTTTGTACTTGTCTAACACTTTTATATTTGTGATTGCATAACAATACTTTGTGGTTCATCGACCAATCTGGTAATAAAAGGTTACAAGTGTCAAAAAATGTTGCTCGATCACTTAATAATAAAGTAATGAGTATAAAAATGTTTAAAAAAATTTCAACCAACCAAGGTTGTTAAATTGTGCTCGTCGACTAATTATAATTAGTGAGAGTTTTTATCCCCGACTAACCATACATGGTAATTTTTTTCATAAAATGTGTCCGACCAACCAAGGTCGATAATTTTATCCTCGTCGACCAACTACAGTTAGTGGGTTTTGATCCCCGACCAACCATACTTGGTTCAGTTTGGAATATTTTGTATTTTCTGGAATAGTTTTACCTTCCGACCAACATACATTGGCGTATTTCGTTTCTTAACCAACCGAGATTGGCATTTTTAGGAATCATATGTTCTCGCTCTTTTACCCACCAGAGTTGGTCTGAGTTCGAACTATTAGTGTCCACTAGTTATTTTACCAACCGGAGTTGGTCACGCTAGTGTATGCCTCCTAACCAAAGGAGTATAGTTTGTTCTCGCCCTTTTACCAACCGGAGTTGGTCGTGGGTCTGAACTATCAGTGTCCACTAGTTATTTTACCAACCGGAGTTGGTCACGCTAGTGTATGCCTCCTAACCAAAGGAGTATAGTTTGTTCTCGCCCTTTTACCAACCGGAGTTGGTCGTGGGTCTGAACTATCAGTGTCCACTAGTTATTTTACCAACCGGAGTTGGTCACACTAGTGTATGCCTCCTAACCAAAGGAGTATAGTTTGTTCTCGCCCTTTTACCAACTGGAGTTGGTCGTGGGTCTGAACTATCGTCTTCTTTTTGCTGTCGAGCAGCGTAGTGTTGTACACTAGTATTCCCCGAAAAACTTTCAATAAAAGGAGAGAAGATGGTGAAACATCATCGTTTTATTCATATTGATGGAACTGCTTTACATTTTACATTACTGATAATACTTGCGTAGGTGTTCAGCATTCCATGCATTCTTGAATTCCTCTCCTTCTAGAGTTGCTATTCGGTAAGTTCCTGGTCGAACAACTTCTGTAACTCGATAAGGTCCATGCCAGTTTGCTTCCAATTTATTGTTCTTTTGAATGACCTTCTTTAGTACGTAATCTCCTTCTTTTAAATCGCATTTCTTCACCCTCTTGTTGTAGAACAGGGTTGTTCGCTGTTGATAAGAAGCATTCCTAATGGGTGCCTCTTCTCTAACCTCCTCGAGCATGTCCAAATCTAATCTCCTCATCAAGTCGCTGACTGGGGAATTGAAATTCAGCACTCTGTGTGTTGGAAGTCCCAACTCGGCACGTATTACAGCTTCACTTCCAAATGCCAGCATATATGGTGATTCTCCAGTTGCTGCTCGAGGAGTTGTTCGGTAAGCCCACAATACTGACTGTAGCTCATTAATCCAATTAGATTTAGCCTCACTTAGCTTCTTTTTCAAACCATTTAATAATGTTCTGTTCGTCACTTCAGTCTGTCCATTGCTTTGAGGATGGCCTGGTGCTGAATGGACCTTCAAAATGTTTGACTGATGACAATAGGCGGCAAACTCCTCGTTATCAAACTGTGTTCCATGGTCTGTGATGAAGGCATGAGGGAGACCATATCGACAGATGATGTTCTTCCAAACGAATTGGTATACCTTCTCGTACGTCATATCAATAAGTGGCTCAGCTTCTACCCACTTAGTAAAATAATCTACTGCGACGACGAGGTATTTGAACCTTCCTCGGGTGGTCGGTAGTGGTCCAACCAAATCAATTCCCCACATGGAAAATGGCCAAGGGGAAGTTATGGGTGTCAACAATGCTTGTGGAGTTCGTCGGATGGAAGAAAAACGTTGGCACTTGTCACATCTCTTAGCATAGGCTATACAATCAGCCCTCATCGTTGGCCAGTAGTATCCCTGCGTCATCACCCTTTGCAACAGTGTCCGACCTGCTACATAAGCTCCACAAGACCCTTCATGGATCTCTTCAATTAATTCTTTCACCTCGGAGGGATGTACACATCTTTGCAAACCTGCCATAATTCCTCGTCTATACAAAACACCATTAGTTAGTACATACCGAGCAGCTTTAAACTTCAATTTCTTGGCAGCAATCTTATCCTCCGGTAATTCTCCTTCCTCGACATATGCCCTGATGGGATCCATCCAAGATGGTCCTAAATCAAGGGTAATAACATTCATCGTCAAGTCTTCATCTAT
Source organism: Sambucus nigra (assembly GCA_949130495.1). NCBI lineage: Eukaryota > Viridiplantae > Streptophyta > Magnoliopsida > Dipsacales > Adoxaceae > Sambucus > Sambucus nigra. Next base: position 361,658,889 of record OX422223.1, on the reverse strand, counting down.
GCTTCGACTTTTTAATACTTCAATTGGTATCGTTCTTCGCAGCTCGGTACGAGTAGCTGATGCTAGTCGGGCCAGTGCATCTGCTCATGCATTCTCCATTCTTGGTATTCTGATCAATTGAATGGCATCAAATTCTGCCAACAACTCCATCGCCTTTGCATGATACTTGACCATTAATTCTCCTTTACCTGCATACGTTCCCATTATCTGATTCACAATTAATTGAGAATCACTGAATACCATCACTTGTTGCGCTTCCATAATTTTGCTAAATTAAGACCTGCTATCAAGGCTTCATACTCAGCCTCATTATTGGAAGCTTTGAATTGGAATCGTAGGGCATATTCCACGTCAATCTCGTCTGGGGTGTTCAAAACAATCCCTGCCCCACAACCTGTTGTGCAAGATGACCCATCTACATATAATTTCCATGTAGGTAACTCGTCTTCAAATTTCTTTTCTGATAGAGTTCCTCGGTGAAATATCTGCTGTTTCCTTTCATTTTCCCCTTGTATTTTTTGTTCTTCATCGACCATCTCTTCTCGCCCTTTTACTAACCGGAGTTGGTCTGGGTTTGAATTTGGTGATCTTTCTACATCCACAAGCCCTTTTACCAACCGGAGTTGATCTGGACTCATGTCTGTTGATCCTGTAGCATCCACATGTTGGTCAGCGAGCAACTTTTGCTCCTCGAGGGTATCAGGATAAGTAAATTCTGCTATAAAATCTTCTACGGCCTGCCCTTTTAGTGATTATCTGGGTTCATACACAATATCATATTCACCGAGCTCTATTGCCCAATACATCAGTCTCCCTAATTTTTCTCGTTTATGAAGGGCTTGTCGCAAAGGCATGTCGGTATACACGACGATGATATGGGCCTGGAAATATGACCTCATTCTTCTACTTGCTTCAATTAATGCCAATGCTAATTTTTCCAGCTTTGGGTACCTGATCTCTGCACCTCGGAAAGCCTTACTTGTGTAATAAATTGGCTTCTGGACCCCATTCTCCAATCTGATCAATGCCGAGCTGATTGCATTCTCTGATACTTCCAGGTACATGTACAACTTTTCTCCCATCACTGGCCTGGACAGCAATGGAGGTGTTCTCAGATATTTCTTCAAGTCTTGAAAGGCTTTTTCGCATTCATCATTCCACTCGAAAGTTTTTCGGAGTGTTTTAAAGAATGGAAGGCACCTATCAGTTGCTCGAGATACAAATCTATTGAGCGCTGCAACTCGTCCTGTAAGAGTCTGCACTTCTTTCTTCGTCGTTGGAGATCGCAACCCTAAAAGAGCTTTGATCTTTGCTGGATTTGCCTCAATGCCTCGCTGGTTGACGATGTATCCGAGGAACATTCCTTCTCGTACTCCAAAGGTGCACTTCGTCGGGTTGAGCTTCATCTGGTATTTATCCAGTTGATCAAAAGTCTGACCTAAGTCAACTAGATGATTAGCAGCTTTCTTGCTCTTTGTCAGCATATCGTCGACGTAGACCTCCATATTGCAACTGATTTGTTCGGCAGAAACCTTGTTCATCAGCCGCTGGTATGTCGCTCCTGCATTTTTCAAACCAAAAGGCATAACATTATAACAATAAGTTCCCCTAGGGGTAATAAAAGAAGTGCTTTCCCTGTCCTCAGGTTTCATTTTGATCTGGTTGTAACCAGAGTAAGCATCCATGAAGCTGAGCAGCTCGTGCCCCGAGGTAGCATCTACTAGTTGATCAATTCTGGGTAGTGAAAAATGATCCTTTGGGCATGCCTTGTTGAGATCAGTGAAATCAACACACATTATCCATTTATTATTTTTCTTCATCACCATCACCACATTTGCCCACCAGTCCGGATACTTCACATCTTCAATGAATTGGGCTTTCTGGAGCTTGTCGACCTCCTCTTGAATAGCTTGATTCTTCTCGGGGCTAAATACCCTTCTTCTCTGCTTTACAGGCTTGATCTCCTTATTCACATTGAGCTCATGACATAAGAAGTTTGGATCTATTCCTGGCATGTCTTCATGACTCCACGCAAAAGTTTTCTTTCTGTTTCTCAAGAAAGTTATCAACTCCTGTTTTATTGAAGCATCCAACGACGAACCTATCTGGGTTACTCGTTCAGGGTATTCGTCGTCCAGAATAACATTTTCTGTTGATTCTACCACCTGTCCTTTTACAAGTTGAGATTCATCTCTAGGATCAAGTGTTTCAATTTCTGTACTTTTATCCACCTGGTAAGTAGTAGTCTTTTTCCTTGACTCTTCAAGATCCTCTTGCTCGGCAGATGAATAATAGCATTCTCGAGCTACTTTTTGATCACCTTTCACCACTCCCACTCCAAAATTTATTGGGAATTTTAAACATTGATATACTGTAGATGGGACTGCTTCGAACTTCTTCAAACCAACCCTTCCCATGATGATGTTGTAGGCTGACTGCACATTCTTATCCATCACAAAGAAACGTATTCTCTCTGTTCGACAAGCAGGCCAAGTTCCAATGAATATATCCAACTTGATCGTTCCAAGTGGAAAAACTTTCTCGCCAGCGAAACCCAGAAGAGGTCTGTGATAAGGCTCCAATTGAGATAATTTCAAATTTAAACTGTCAAAGAAGGAATAGTACATGATGTCTGCCGAACTGCCATTGTCTACCAGCACCCTTGAAATCATTACTTCTTTCATCCTCATTTTGATCACCAAAGGGTCGTCGTGAGGGTAAAGAACACCTGCCAGGTCATTTTTTGAAAAGCCAATAACCAGCTTCTCTTTGTTTACCTTCCTCGGACGATCCTCCTCGGCCAAATTTATTCGCTGAATGTACGAGCAAGCTTGCGCCTCTTCGAGGTAAGCTTTTCTTTCTGCAGTAAAATCTCCTCCTCCTGCATCTCCTCCTGTAATAACATTACAATCAAATGAACCAAAACGTATGGAAAATACCTCTCGTTCTGGCTGCCTCGATTTCTTGGGAAGATCGGGGTCATCCTCGGTATCATCTTCATGGTCCCTTTTCTTTTTCTCCTCTGCTCGACGAGGAGATCTAGAGCTTTCTCTAGTTCGGTCGTTATTTCTTCTTTCGCCTCCCCGATCAACATACTTTGCTAGCTTTCCTCTTCGGATGAGTGTTTCAATCTCGTTCTGAAGGGCTATACAATTTTTAGTCATATGGCCATGATCTTTGTGGAACTCGCAATATTTATCCCTGTTCCTCGCATCAGGATCTGACCTCAGTTTCTTCGGCCACTTTACCTCCTCGCTGTTCTTGATTTCTTCCAAGACATGATTAATACCCATTTTCAAAGGAGTATAATTATCGAATTTCTTCAGGACTTCCCATGATGACTTATTATTTCTGGAACGCTTGTCACCGCCATTGCCCTTATGCTCTTTATTTTTAGACTTGTCGACTACCACCTTGGTGTCTTTATCCATATTCTTCTTTGCAGCCATAGCTTCCTCGGCATTCATGATTTTGGCCGCTTTTGCCATCAACTCTGACATAGTTTTAGGTGGATCTTTCGCCAAAGTGTAATACAACTTATTGGGCAACAACCCACTCATCAAGGCGGTGATTGCTGTCTTCTCCTCGTAATCTATGACTTCCAGCTTCTCGTTATTAAAACGAGTTATGTAATCTCTAGTACTCTCACCAGATTTTTGTCTAATACTTAACAAGTGTGCTACTCGTTTTACTAGCTTTGCTCCAAAACAGAAATTGCCGATGAACAACTCGGCCAACTGAAAGAAAGTTGAAATCTTACCCCGAGGAAGATTGTTGTACCATATCTGGGCAGCTCCAGTAAGAGTTCCTGAGAACGCTCTGCATCTCATCTCGTCGGGGACAGCATAGATATCGGCGGCAGCTTGATATTGCTCTATATGAAGAACAGGATCTGTCTTTCCATCATATTTGGGGGTCACTACTGGTGCTTTAAACTTTGACGGTGTAGGAAAATTCACAATGTCCTGGACAAAAGGTGTCCCTTGAACAAAAGTTCGTTGTAGGGGATTCTTCGCCTTAGCCATTTCCCCCAATCTATCCTCCAACCGCTGAAGGGATCCTTTCCACGCTTCATTTCCTTCCTCGGGCCTATTGGTTCGAGCAATTGATCGTTCTGAGGTAGCCTCCTGAGATCTATCTTGACGAGCAACTGGTCGTGATTGTGCTGATCCTTCTCTTAGATCTGATGGTTGTCGAAAACTCCTCTACATGGTTTTAGGGGGACTCCTATTCCTCCTAGGGCCTAATCGATTGAAAGGAGACACCCTACTCAGTTTTTCCAAGGCACTGGGTCTTTCTGGAGAGAGAGTGATGCGTTGATCAGTATCTGTAGCCCTTATTGACGAAGTTCGCCCAGGTTGATAAGAGAAATCATTAGACTCCTCATTACGATATGACTCAGTACGCCTGGATCATGAAGAAAGTAAATAAGTTTGCCTCTGACCACTTCGCTGTCCTGAACGTGCAGGTGCACCGCCATGAAGGGTTTGTATGAGTTGACGCATTGTTTCTTGCATGGCGGTTTGTCCTTGAGCCAGATTCGTCATAATTCCAGCCAGATCTGGAGGTGCAGAGGGATTTGGAGGATTTCTAGCATTTCCAGCATTTCGATTGCTAGATTCTGGATTATCCGCCATTGATGATGAATGATTTTTGGTGAAAAACGATAATAACAAATCGTTCCCACAGACGGCGCCAATCTGTTGATGTAAAAAACTAGATTACTTTAATTATTTAATCACAGATAAATAAATGAGACAAAAGATTTTAAAGTGGGTCAGCCTTATATGAATGGCCTACGTCCACTGTTATGTTATTGCTGAGTGTTAGGGAATTCTTGATTACAAGTGCTATCCTGAAATTCCGGTCCCCCTGAATGAGGGTGATACAAGGTATTTATAGCCCTTAGGCTGTACATGAAAGGGTATTACATTAAATGATACACATATGAAAGGGTAATTCATTTAATGCTCTTCAAACGTGTGCGTCAAGATGATAACATTCAATGAATAGTTGAACTGTTGATTATCTGGCAATTAATGCAGCGGTCGAGATGCAGCTCGAACCGCCTTAGTTGCTCGTCGTCCAAGAGTTCCTCGGAGCATTGGAGTTCCTCGGAGAACAAGAGTTCCTCGGAGGGTACCTGTTGCTCGGAATGAGTATGTTGGTCGGGGGAATGATCATCCTCGTTGCTATTGTGCCTCGTAGATTGACACGTGTCTTCTTATCATTCGTCCACATCAGCATACTAATTTTGGTATCAACAACAGACTAGTAAATTCGTGTATGCATGTAGGTTATGTTAATGACCATAACATAGTCAATATGAGTCATTCTCAGAGGTCCTTGTTAGAAATAGCAGAAGAAAGGAGGAGTTTTGCCAGATAATAAGGGATTTGGGAACAAAAGGAACTTTCTCTCTCTAAAAATAATCACATAAAGGAAAATGAAGTTGGAGAGTTTGAAACGATTTGAAAATTGGACTTTATACTTTTTAGACGGTAATCATTACCCCTATTAATGCAGCGCATGACATCACACCTAGGAAAGTGGACTGATATGGTGCAAACTGACACACACTGCCCTAAGCACTTGAGCCATAATTACACCAGACACCACTCTCAACCCCGAAAACATGTCAAGTTCGATTTCAAGAAAAAAATTTCACAAGTCATTCTGCTAAGCGTGCGCCGAGAGAATTTGAAGACTACCAAAATTACGAAGGCTAATAATTTTCCAGCAATTAACACTTCACTCACTAAATATGCTCACCGTATACCCAGAAGACATAATACTTTAAAGAATATGTTGTATACCTCAATAGTGAGCAAAGTCTTGGGGGATTTTGTTGTACCATGAATATGGCATGATGAACCAACAAGAAAATGACAGCTAGACTTACTTCTCTCTTATAGGAGGTCGACTCAGCTATCTATTTGGTTGTCGAGTGCTATTATGGTAGGCCTAAGTGTCATAAGCGGTTAACTTAACCGAGCTAGTGAACATCAGTTAACACTATTACACAACACTATCAAAGCAAGCATGTACCATGTGATAGGATGACATCATCAACAATCACATCACGCATGCCTGTGGGAGACATGCAAGTATCCCCCTTCATATGTGCGTAACAAACTCATGATTATCCTCTCCCATTTGCATATAAAAGGTGTACCTACCTAATCTATAAAAGCATAACACCTATTATTCTCCATTCTCTCTATTCTGACAGCCTATATATACCACTATATACCTCATTATAAAGGGATGAGGATATATTTTCCATACTATCATGCTGCCCATTTCTAGGGTGAGCATGAAAGCTTGTAACCATCGTTCATCTATGACTTTTGCCCATTAAAATCTACATGATCAACACAACACCAGTGGATGTAGGCATATATTTGAGCCGAACCACGTAAACCTAGTTTTTATCTCTTTCTCTCACCTCTCTCTATTGTTTGCTCTACATTAATATTTTTACGATTTATATCTCTTTATCTATTATAATTTATAATTAGTGTACTCTTACTAAGGCCCATTTAGTCTACTAATTTTAGGCGATAATATGTTCTTTTATATAAACCCTTCTTATCTTTCTACAAACCCCATTAACTGTTATGAGAGTTTTAAACGAATAAGTAAGCAAAAAGACTTTATCATTTCTTTTAGAACACCTTGAATACACCAATAAATTGCACTCGGCATATTCGCCACTCTCGATCTACAAATAAACTGATTTTGTTCGGTCCAAATAGGATTTAAAAACCCTTATGATGTGTACAAACAAAATCAAATTCAATGATTTGTTAAAACATCACGTTCAATGCGATGTTTCCTGCAAAGTACACTTGTAGATGACTAACCCGTTTCCTTTAAATCTTGGTACATTAAACGTCTATTCAAATTGTATATTGAAGAAATTTCCTCCAATGGAGGTGCTAGAGAATTCCGCAACCAAGCTTAGTAGAATAAAACCTTTTTGCAACTTCTTCTCATATAGTTTTTCAAACTTAAAAACATATTGATTTAAGTTATAATGTAACTTCAATTAAGTTGGAGAAAAAAGTGAGAAAAGACACATCTCAACTAACTATACAACATATTTCAATTTCATAAAATGGAAGAAAAATATCTTACAAATGATAATGAATCTGACGAAGACGGATGTGTATTTGAAGAAGTTAGGGGACGAATTGGTTTTATTATGCGAAATGGTTGTCTGAAAATTGAAGGTTCAACCTTCTTATTTCCCTTCTATATACCCCATTTACGGGGGCAGTTAAATGGGTATGTGCCCATTTATTGGGGTGTTGATAAAGCACGGACTATAAAAAGGGAAATAGGGTTTAAATAAAAAGACCCCAAAGTAACAAAGCTCCCATGTGGAAATCCTAGAAACAAGTGAAACTTAATTACATTTGGGTGGATAAGAGGAGTGGAGTTTCGTTTTATATATTACTTACTAGCATGCAGGCCACATGATGCGTGGTCGAAAATATAAGAACTCTTTTATGTTTTAGCAAAGTAATAAAATTTAATAATAAATCAATATATAATTTTTATTAATTTGACGTTCCTTCGTAAAATTATAGTGAAATTTTAAATATAATGACCTACAAAATTGTAAACCATAAAAATTATAAATCGGTAAAACTTGTTTAGTGTTGTAGCAATTTTATCCCACTTAGTGACAATTAAATACGAACAAATCTTGTGGAAGAAAAGTTACATTGTTTAATTTTTTTTCTATTGAATCTCAAATGAAAAATAAAATACAAATCAAATGAAGACTCTATGCATTAACTAAGAAAAATAAAAATACTAAAAAATATTTAAAAATCTGAAAAATCCTGGAATTGTTTTTAAAAAATATTTAGAAATTACGAATATAAATTTAAAAAATCTGAAAATCAAAGAAAACAGTTAATAAATTTGGAAAATGCTAAAAAATATGAAAATGCATAAAATCGCTTTACAAAAATCTGAAACTCACTAAAAATATTTCAACATACAGCAACGAAAATAAAAAGTAGTGAAAATTTCAGGGAAAAAACATAAAAAAAACACTGAAACTGTTTTAAAAAATATGGGGGAAATGGAAAAAAATAAAAAATATGGAAATGATAAAATATAAATTTATTGGGGATATATAAATAACAAATTCGGGATAAACAAAATATGTAAAAAGTTTATAAAAAAATATGTGCACAACTTAATAAACATTTTTAAAATTTGAAAAAAAAATGAATAAACATTTTAAACCATGTGAAAATGACAAAAAAATATTTAAAATTTGTTAATATTGTATAAAAAAAACATTAAAAATACTGAAAAAAATTAAACAACATGGGAAAAAATAAAAACATTTTTCAAAATACGGAATTGAAAAAAAATAATATAATTTGGGATGTATAAATAACAAATTTGGGATAACAAAAATATGTGTGAAAAAAATTAATGAACATGTTTAAATATCAGAAAAAATGAATAAACATGTTTAAAAATGTGGAAATAACTAACAAATATTTAAAATTAGTGAAAATTGTTGAAAAGTATATTGAAAATACTAAAAAACAACGAATCTGGGATAATTAAAAATAATTCGGGGGTATAAAAAACAACGAATTTGGAATAATAAAAAAAAGAACAAATCTAACTTGAAAATCATTGGCACAAAAAAAAAATCGCTCCACCCATTTGGTTTGAAACCCAACCTCTTGCTCCATTTGAAACTCATTTGCACCAAATACACAACCTTTGAAACCCTTTTTCATCAAAACAACCTCCTGTTCCACCCCACTTATTTGAAACACATTCAAATTCCAAATACAATTAAAATATGAATTGATGAAAAATACATCAAATGAACAACCACAATATTATTAGCAATTCAATAACCCTAACTTACACTACACCAAATCTGCCGAACTATCACAGTCATTGACCTTGACAAGTTGAACTTGTCAAGGTCAATGACCGTGACAATTCTAGGCGAGACAACTTTTTTTGTCACGGTCATGGATCGTGACAAGTTCATTAGAATTGTCACGGTCATGTCACGGTCTTTGACCGTGACAAGTTTTGTCATATGGTTAAAGATCGTGACGAGCCTGTGACAGTTGATAAAAAAATTATCACGATCATTGATCGTGACAAGTCCGTGACAACTTTATTTGTCAAGGACTTATCACGGTCAATGATCATGACAATTCTGGGCAGAATTGAAAAAAAATCTGCTAGGCAGTATGACCACTGCCACTACCCACCAGTATATATGTACCTGTTATAGCAACGTTGTACCTGTTCAAACATTATATATCCAAATAAAATAAAGATAGTGCAAATATGCATTCAAAATAGAGACAATATACATCACGATATAATCCAAATATAATTCAAATGTATCAACTTAAAAACAATACAATTCAATTCAAACAATGTCACTACATGTCTTGGGTAAGGTTAAATCCGAGGAGGTGAGTAGGCTACACGATATACGAGTTGACACACCCACTTATATACATCGTGCCGCATTGTTTGCGCAACCACAACAGGGAGTTCTCCTTCCCGGGTATCACATGCGTGACGAGCACCTTGGACTCGATGTTTTGAAGCTTACGTCCATGAACTAGTCCACTCTGGACGATATTTGGTTCACTCAACCCCCGCCCTATCCGCTGTCCATCAAATATGTCCAGTATAAACACGCTCGGCCAACCAAGTGTCGACATCGGTTGGTCGAAGGGAGCCAAATAGGGAAGTGGATCATCAAAGTCCACACGCGTCGGTGATGAAGCAGCGAGGTCCACATCCTCGTCATCCCGCAGCTCTTCCTCCCGCACCTTCTCCCTCACCACCTTCTCCTTCCCTTTCCCCTTGCGTTTTTTGTCGCCCAACGAACGCTTCATGAATGAGAACATATTTTGGATCGTCGCCTCCAAATGGGACAGCTTCGCGTCATGCGAGTCCACCGTTCGAGCAAACCCGGTGTCACTCGTCTCCAATCCGATGATCCTAGATTTAGCCACCCGCTAGATCACCCCTTATCCTCCCCTTGCAATCAGAGCCAAGAACTTGGCTGAGTGCGTCTGTGGACAAAGATGCATTGTCGGCATCAGACTGTGACTCATGCACTTCCTTAAGCTCTGCCTGAAACGATAAAAAACACATGATTAGTAAAATAAGTAAATTAAAAAATTATAATGTAATTAATAAAAAGTAAACTATCGGATTACTTACAATCGTGGCTGCGACGCTCGGGGACACCTTCTTGTCCTTCCCCTTCTTCGTTCGAAGAGCCACATAAGTATCGAGCCTATGTGGCCTACCCCCAGGGCCACTCCCTGTCCCCTGAAATAAAATAAAGTAAAATTAGTATCGGCCCCACGAAGTAAAATAATGCAGAATAATATATTTCTGTAGTTATAGAAAAATTAAATCTTACCATCATCTTATGCTCCACCTCAGCGTATGACGTCCGACCGGAGTAGTGCACGTTCGTTTTTTTTGCCCTGTTTTCCCTGCCTGATTGGCGAGATGCCAATTGTCGCTCCCCGATCTCACTATCAACGAACTTTTTCCATTGTGCCAATGAGATTGGCTCCTTCGGCGGGACGGATTCACACCTTTGGATAATGGACTCTCGTATCTTCCCAAAGTACCAGGTTCGCATATTTTTCTTCCACGTCTTGTGTTGCTCCCTTAACTACTCCAAGACGGAATCGCGTAGCTTTGAATCCAGGCTGAATTGTTCCTGTCAAACAAATACAATGTTAGTTGCAAATAAATATAAATATAAATATAAAATGAAATTGAAATATTCATATGAATATAAATATAAATATAAATACATTATATGTAGTGTCACCCAAACAACTAACTTGAGCTCATATGGAACCTCCTTCCAACTAATGTACCCCGGGCCGATGATCATCTTTACCAGCTCGAGAGATCGCTAATAGCCCCGACTTGTTCTCGATGGCCATCCCCAATTTGCCATATTTGGGAAGCCTAGGGGCCGAGGAGCCCTCGTCGCCTCCGCTACCACCGAGCCCAAACGATATCATCATAACAAGCATCATCATCATCGCCTTAATATCTGAAGGAGACATTTGCTGTAAAAAAATGTTATTAGTACATATCAAAATGAATTAAAAGAAGACATGCAAATATGTACAATTACTACAAATAAAAATGAATTGTTACTATAAAAAAATGGATTGATATTCGGTAGGAGCAGTCAAGTCATTCACTACACATGCACACACGCACGCACACACACACACACACAAACAGCTCGAGCGACAATCATATATTAATTTACTAAAAAAATTAATAACCAATCATTTCGTTTATAAGGGATATTACGCACAAACACGCACATACACGCACACTACACACACATATACACACACGCGCATATACACACACATGCGCGCGCACATTCACACACATGCGCGCGCACATTCACACACACACACGTAGCCCCCACCCATCCATGCCCCACCCCCTTCCCCCTTCCCCCACCTTGACCCACCCCTTTCCCCCATCACACGCACACACATGCACACACACCACTACACACACACACGCACACACACCACACACACACACACAAACAAACCCCCATCCCTGCCCCACCCCCTCCTCCCCACACACTCACCACACACACGCACACACACACACACACACACACACACACACACACATATATAATTTCAAGTATGTTTCATTTAATTATCATACTATATATATATTGTTCGATATACAAAGTAATTTTCAAAAAAAGTTAAAAAAATCCCACCCCCATATGGACAATAATCCAGTGGTCATGCCACTTTTAAAACTAGCTAACCCAACATCGATCCACTATAATCCAACAGAAATGTCAACAACAAATGTGTATCATGTACTCCTTCTAATTCATCTACTCAATTAATTATTTTCATCAATTAAACGAACAATTAAAGTATACAATTATTAATTTACTAATTTACAATGAGGGGCAATCCTACTTTCATAATTAATCATATATTAATTTACTAATTTAAAATGAGGGGCAATCATATATTAGTTTACTAAAAAAATAATAACGAATCAATTCTTTTACAAGGGACATTACGCACAAACACGCACACTACACACACATACACACACACAGACGCACTTATGTAATTTCAAGTATGTTTCATTTAATTATCATACTATATATATATTGTTCGATATACAAAGTAATTTTAAAAAAAAGTTGAAAAATTCCACCCCCATATTGACAATAATCCAGTGGTCATGCCACTTTTAAGACTAACCAACCCAACATCGATCCACTATAATCCAACAGCAATGTCAACAACAAATGTGTATCCCGTACTCCCTCTAATTCATCTACTAAATTAATTATTTTCATCAATTAAACTAACAATTAAAGTATACAATTATTAATTTACTAATTTACAATGAGGGGCAATCCTACTTTCATAATTAATCATATATTAATTTACTAATTTACAATGAGGGGCAATCATATATTAATTTACTAAAAAAAATAATAACCAATCATTCGTTTACAAAGGGCATTATGCACAAACACGCACATACACGCACAATACACACACATCTACACACACGCCCGCGCACATTCACACACACACACATAGCCCCCCTACCCCACCACCCACCCACCCATCCCTGCCCCACCCCCTTCCCCCACCACACACACACACACACGTACACACACCACTACACACAAGCACACACACCATACTTACACACACAAATAGCCCCCCCATCCCTGCCCCACCCCCACCCACCACACACACGCACATACACGCACATATATATACACACACACACACACACGCACATATATATACACACACACACATATATAAATGGAAGAGAGAGAGATAGAGAAAGTAACCTGAAAGCAGAGAGAGAGAGGGAGAACAGCGTATAGAGAGAAAGGAAAAAGGAGGGAAGAATCGATGGGGGAAAAAAAGAAGGGGAAAGGGTTTTTTACTAGGACACTTGTCACGGATGTATTTTTTTGTCACGGTCAATGATCGTGACAAGGCTAGCAGCTAGAAGGATGCCAACTTACCCATTTTAGTGTAGTGTTAGGAACCCACCACCGCAAATTAAAAACTCTAAACAATTAAATTAAATCACATAAAACCTGAAATAATAATGAAATTAAATCAAACCCCAAAATAACAAACATATCCATAAACAAAAATAATAGCTAACCTTAAACTAAAGTACAACACAACAATTAAAATATAAAATAAATAAAATTCTAAACTAAACAACAACTAATGAAACCGTAAACAAAATTAATTACTTTAAGAGAAGCTCTCACCACCCTCGGTTTCAAGTAGAGTAAAAGTTGACTTCATAGGGAATTGGTGGTTGAGAGGCAAAAGAAGTGTAAAGGGAATTAAAAATTTGGTTAGTTGGGTCTTGATTTTCTATTGAGCTTAGAGGCAAAGCTGAGATTATAGCTTTCACATATTGCAAATTGGATATGATATGAAGAAGAGCCATAGATGTAGCTATTTTTCTCTCTTTTTCCTCGTCTAAAGTGAGGATGGATCTCTCCTTCACTTCCTTTCATGTTTCTTTTTTCTTTACTTATCTTGACGTTAATTTTTATATTGGTAAGGTTAATCTCTTGTAATTTTTAGGGGAATATCAAGAAACAATGGGAAGAAGAAGCGAATAGTCGAAGAAGTGAAATAGACGTGAAATTATTAATGTACAGTTTTCTCATTTTCAAAGTCTCATGGTTTTCAAGGAATATTAAAAAAGTTATACGTGTGGTTTTAGAGCACTTAACATTTATTACAGTCATGTGTCATCCTTACAGGATTTGAGTCTCCAGTTTTAGTTATATACTATAGATATGATATTGTAAACTTGTTTCATTAGAAAAATGATTCTTTAAAAAAGTGTTTCCCTCATTATTAACCCCAATTAATGATAAACTTTGACAAATTTTAATAGGGTCCTCATAATATGGGCCTTAAGAGCACACATAAAACGCAAATATAATAGTAATAAAATTTGGACCTACAATTATTAGATATAATTTTTAAACTTACTATTTTGAGAATCAAACATATAACATTTTACTTTCTAATATTCTCCCACTCCTATTTTTATCGATGACAACTAGGGGTGTATTCAAAAATCCGCATTCGTCCAATATCCGAATCCAAATTTGCAGATATTTATCCGAAAAAATAGAAACGGATATGAATATGGATATGTTATAAAAATATCCGAGAAAATGGATACAGATACATATAGTACTATTATTCGACACAGATAATCCGTATCTGATATTGATTATCCATTTTATCGGATATCCGTTTTACCGAAAATTCATATCCATCAAACATATGTTTAAAAAATTACTAATAATATTAGTATTAGTATTACTAATAAAATAATATTAAAAAAAACTTAATAGTTTATTCCCTAAAATAAAACAAACACATACTCCACTAAAAAAAAAAAAAAAACTAAAGTTATTATTTTATTGGGTATATTATCATGGAGTTACACTAAAATTGCAATACACCCTATCACATACAACATACAACCACTAAAGAACATAAACTCCACTCAAAATAAAAAAACTCTCATTTCATTTCATTTCATTTCTCTTTCGTATAAAACAAGAGAAAGAAAACCCTCATTTCACTCCATAAAAAACGCTCATTCCCCCACCTCCGCCGCATTAGCCCGCCACTGCTCATCAACCCTGCCATCGCTTCTCATCAACCCCTCCGTTGTGCATCAACTCCGCCGCTACGCATCCTTTCCTCCTGCAACAGAAGGTTAGCAACAACATGTAAATACAAAATAAAAATAGAAATATATAACTGTATTTATACATTATTCATGCGTTTGCTCATTAGTTTCCTTAATAATAAATAAATATAGGAGGGAAACAAAAAAGTAAAGAGATGATTTTGATTGTGATGAGAACTGAAGTTAAGAAGAGGTATATTATATACAAAATAAAAATGTATATTTACTAAAATAAAAATATCAGTATGTTTTGAATACTAAAAAGTCCATGAAGTTCTCATTCCAATAGATTTGATTTAATCTAAAAAGTGCATATTTAAATCTACTGTTATGAAATACTTATGTTATTTTTTTGGATAACTTTAAATCATATTATCACTATGGAATGCTACTATTATTATGGAACCCATAATTGTTAATGTTGGGAGGTAATAATTTTGTTATATATTTATTTAGATTTGATTGGATTTCATTTGATTGAATTTTTTAATAGTTATTTTTTGTGATGACTAAACAATGTAAATGAATACGAATATTATTCGAACTCAAGGTATCCAAGCGGATACGGATACAGATAACTCATTTAATTATCCTGACGGGTATGAATACGAATACGAATGATTCATTCAGACAGCGGATATGGATATAAAAAATATGGTATCGAATCCATATCCGTTCGTTTAGCACCCTACCGGCAACTTATTGTAGTGTGTTACATGGGCAGAGTGACTAACGAACTAATTCAAGTTCTAAATTCAAATTTTGGTCCTATGCAAAGTGAAGCAACAAACTCTCGAAATTGGTGGGGGAAAAACAAAAACGGAACTAACATTGCGGCATGAGAGAGAACGAGTTGGTTCCATCAATACAAAAGTACACTAATGTCAATCCCCGTTGCCTCTGATTAACATAACATGACAAAAACTAATCCAAAACAGTTTGAAATTATTCCACAATCACAATGATACAGAAGCCATTTTAAAACATCATTATTTATTCTTCATCATGTTTATTTAAACTTATTTCAAGAGTAGAGGAACCAAACCCAACTTTTGCAGTTTATTTTTTAGAGAGAGAGAGATTCTTGATACGTAAGTCAGTTTCCTTCTTTCACTAAAATCCATTTCTCAGGTAAACAAATGAATTCCTTTCCTAGTCATCATTCCATTTCTCATACATATGTTTATAAAATTTGACTTGTCTTTCTGAAATTGTCTGTATTGAAGCTATGCAGCCTACTAACAAAGAAATGCAAGCACTAAACTCAATCCTCAATAAACAACAACAACAACAGCAGATATCTATTGAAGAACTCGAACAAGTGGAAGCTAGCTTCGATCCGACGTCGTCTCACGACCATTACCTCGCACAAATGCTCTCATCAACCTCCTGGCCACTTGAAAACCCTAATAAATCTTCTCTACCTTGGGACCTCGGAGAAAATGATCAGTCTGCATTTTTGGCCTCAAAGCTCCGGCAACAACAGATCACCGGCGCCGTCGAAAACTCGCCGGAAATGCTTGACCCGATGTTATTGTTGTCTGGTCTTCGTTCTCCGGCGGGAGATTCCGTCGCCGGAGATACTAATTTCCGGCAAATGAATCTTAGTCAAGGTAACGACGTGTTTAATGATTCAGCTTTCAAATCTCAAAATCAGGTGAGTTTTTAACTAGTTTTTTGTTTGAAGTTTTTATCAATTTTGGTGAATAAAATCGAAGTTTAACCAATTTTGGTGAAAATTATAGGGAGGAGATTCTTCAATTCAAGCTCTATACAATGGATTCGCTGGATCTCTACATGGCTCCGGTAACACATCCAATCACCCTCAACATTTTCACCACCCTCAGGTCTGTAATCAACCCATGTACATACATATATGCATGTCTATAGACATAATTAGGGTGAAATTTGTGTATTTGGATGTTATTTGGGTCTCACACAGCAAACACAATTTTAGCATTAGCACAAACATAAAATCATATTTTTTTTACTCATACACAAAAACTATTCATTTTAAACATGACACGACGTGATTAATAATGTTTGGTAGTGTTTGAACACGGAAATATAACATGTACCGAAAAATCATGTCGGCATAGCAAGATGTTCACTAATGACACGCGAGCACGAGAGCATTTTTCAGAACTTTTATGTTGAATTGAACACAATAATACACGAAAATATAGATAAAAACATGAATAGTAACAATGAGTCATAATTATGATAGGAACATTACACCCGATTTTGGATCAATTTCGTTTCATTTCGTGTTGCGTCACCGTATTATTACCCGTGTCTATATATATTTGCAATAATGAAAATTTGACACTATATAGGCGCAGAATTATGTAACACCACCGGCACCGGCGATGATTCAATCACCGGCGAGTGCACCGTCACAGCCCAGACAGAGAGTGAGGGCTAGGAGAGGACAAGCAACTGATCCACATAGTATCGCTGAAAGGGTAGGTTACAAACTCTCTTCTCTCTCTTTTTAGTACAATAGTGCTAGTGTTAGCATCATCTTCTGTTTTTTATGTGTTTAATTTGTTTTTTAGCTATTTGTTTATGTTTCTGAAATTGTGGTGTTCTGTTTTGTTTTCTTGTATGAAATGGTATGTGGCAGTTAAGGAGAGAGAGAATTGCAGAGAGAATGAAGGGTTTGCAGGAATTAGTTCCCAATGCTAATAAGGTAAAATCGCATTGTTAATCTTAATTTAATCTCAAGTAACATAAAGTCTCCAAGATTTAACCAGTTAGCTTATTAAAGTATTACTTTAATTAATAGCTATCTTTTTTTTTTAAAGTGATTTTAATCATTAGCTATTAATTGTTCTAATTAAGCATTCGATAATTATTCTGTATTGGAGTTAAATAACTTATGAGTTTTCTATTCATTTGTTAATTGTTAACTTTATTAGATTACAAGAAACTTTGTGAATGATTGTATAGTTCTAAATAGAATGTCATATTGGGTTTGACGCCCACCACATTCATTTATTGTCCTTTTTAGGGGTATTGTGTTTTTTTTTTAGCTTGATGCTTAATGGAATGCTGAACTAAAAGTGTGTGTATTTTAATTGAATGCAGCACTTAATGTATGTTGTTTGTTTAAAAAAATAGTTATTAATGTTTATTACAAGTTTTTTGACCATTTGACTATTAGTAATTCTTTAATATTGTTTTTATATTAGTATCATATAGTAAATACAAAATTCATCATTTAGTAGCATCAAATATTCTGCAAGGGAACTTGTCTTGCTGACTGCTGAGTTTTAACTTCTTTCAGCCTTGAGGACTAAAGCCAAATCACAAAAAATTACTGCTTAGTGTTGAATGAAACCAATGAAAAAAACCGACAGCTCTTAGACTTTGACTCCTAAAAGTGTCTTAAAAACAGTTTTCTGATACATAATGGTGTCAAATTTATGAAGTAAAAGTAGTTAGGTCAAATTGAATAAACAAATTGGAGTCAAATCTCAAATCATCACATAGATACTATTGAAAATATAAATTAATGATTTTGCAAGATATATGTTTATAATATTTGCACTAATTTTTTTAAATATCTTTTTAATATTAAAAAAAGACTTTTAGCAATACAAGAGCATGTTGTATGTTGTTAGACACACATAATGAGTTCATACTTCATATGATTTTAACCAACTTGCCTTTTTATTTAATTTGATCTAAAACTTCACTATCCAACCAAGAAAGGTCATAAATCTCTGTTTGTTTCAGCGTGCAATATTTTGGCCCTAAATAAGGCTTTGGAATTAGAATTTCTATTTGTCTAAAATATAAATAAGTATACAAGCCATATTAATACAGTATATTCTGTTGATTCTGTTGGAAAAATTGGACTTAAATGGGTTTTTAAGAAAGCTGTCCAGAATTTTCTGAACAGAATTTTGAGCAACTTTGAGCTCAAATTTAGGTGGGACCCACACTACGAAAATTGTGGGACCATATACGAACGCGTTCACCTCCGCAAGGAGATTAACGTAGTATATTCATATGTCCAATTTCAATAAGTTATGAATGATAAATATGTCCCCAAAGTGACTCACAAAGCAATGAAAGTAAATGAATTGGGTGTGTTTTAACTCTTGTCCCACATTGGAAGAGTAGTGGAATTTTGATGAGTTAATAACACCCCAAGTATGGGCTAAGGCTTGGATGCCTTGGGGGTATCCCAACTCTTTGAAGGGGAGATGACCTAAGCTATGCACGGGTTGACTTTCGGTCAAAAGTCCACACGCGCGCGTCCGGCCGGCTCGGTTCGGGCTTGGGCTTGGGCTTGGGCTTGGGAAAATCTCCTACATTTTTGGGCCGAATTTATTTAACTTTCTGGGCTTTAATTATTAATTAATTACGAAATTAATTAATTAGTTGGCAGTTATTGCCAACAGTTAATTTCGTTTAACTGATTAACTGTTTTGACAGTTAATTTCGGTTGACTGTTCCAACAGTCAACACAAAAGCTATAAATTAAACATTCCCTCTACAGAATTTACTACTGAAAAAATTTCCCTCCTTCCAGAATTGCTGTCAATTTTATCCCAGAAAATTTCTGTCCTTCTCCTGCATAACATATCTATACTGTTTGTTATTGAGTTGAGTAAAAGCCACAGATTTGAGTTCGTTGTAATTAATTATTGTCGTGCTACATAATTAATTGGAAAATCCGTTCTATCTTGGGAGACAATATTCATCAACCTCGGAGCACATTGGAAGGAATAAATTGTCTTAAGATTGTTATGTCTACTATTTATAAATAATAATTTGTAATTATATTATTTTCATAATTCTGTACAAATTATTATTTATAAATAGTAGACATAACAGATTCTTGACATGAGGCTGAATGAACATAATCCTGAGCGAAAAGTTATGTCGGTATATTTTGTAGTAAAGATATCTTGTTTTTTATTTGCAACATCTAATTTTTAGATTTTTTAAATGTTAGTGATAATATAGATGCTAATTTATATATATTGTTAATGCATTGGTTCTTGGTGGGGGTTGTGGAATGACAGACAGACAAGGCCTCAATGCTAGATGAGATCATCGACTATGTCAAATTCCTCCAGCTGCAAGTCAAAGTATTAGCCTCTCTCTCTCTCTCTCTCTCTCTCTCTCTCTATATATATATATATATATATATATATATATATATATATATTCTTTTGACGATTCATTGTGGACAAATTTATGGGCAAAGGTATTTTTAAATAACTTGTGTGTATTAGAAGGGCTTTATTGTAATTGTAATTATTTATCATGTGTGTTACAGGTTCTTAGCATGAGCAGATTGGGGGGTGCTGGAGCTGTTGCTCCTTTGGTTGCTGATATTTCTTCGGAGGTAACAGATATTTTACATACACAATATATTCTACACGCGCGTATATATATTCTAACCCTCCATTCAACATTTATATAGAAAAAGGTTTTATAAAACGATTGGAGAAAATTTAAATGCTTTATTAGATTTTGTCCCATGAGAGCACATTTTTCGTTCTAATATTTACTAATATTTAATTCTTTCTCGTATTAAATTAAGAGTTAATATTCATTTTTTGCATAAATCAAATATACTCTTAATTAATGATCAAGATCAACCTTTGTTCATTATTATGAAATTTGGTTAGTTAATTCAATTAAAAAAAAGTGAATTTTTAATTTAAAACAAAATAAACTAAAGTAGTATACTCGTAATTTGAGATAGAGAAGAAATCACATTAAGCACACCATACCATAATCATCCCCTCTATAGACATAAATAGTTAATATATATAATGCCACATTAGTTTGGTTGATTAGATAATAAGGCATATTCGACAAATTGTAAGAAAAGTTGATTGATTGACTAACTAATGCTCAATTACTTTATACTGCATCCTAACTAACAATATTTATATCATAATTCTTTTTTGTTTATATGATTATCCTAATTCATAAAAAATTAATAAGTTCATGCTGTTCTTTAAAGAATTTGTTCTTTTTTTTTCTCTTTACCAATATATTTTATCATTTTGCTATAATAAATTATTTACTGATAAGTAAATGTGAATAGGTTCACGATGTTCTTTAATAAAATTGTTCACCTTTTTATTCTTATTGATATAATTTACCATTTTGCTCCAAAATATTAATTGACGATAAGTGATAATGTTTCCAGAGGGGATGTGTTGGGTGGGTGTGTCCCAGGTTAATATACTCTTCAAACAGATTGGGCTCAAACCAAACAGTGCCTGCCCACCCAAAAGCTGTGCTTATGATGTGTCAACCCAAGATGCATATTCCCTAGTTAAAAGCTTTGGGGAGCCTTATAAAGAGTTATTATAAGATATCCTAGGTTCTCGCATGAAATGTCCAAAGTTCAAAATATGTCCGGGTTATAATTCGTTAACATATATATTTTTTCACGTATTTATTAAAAAAATTTCACATATTTATTACAAAATTTAGGTGTACATTAACAAAAAGCACTAAGTTTTGGTTGACCTTAATTGTAAGTATTTTCATCATTACCTAAACTTAAGAAAATTTAGGGGTATTTTACATTTATCACTCGTTTAGTTTTGATACTTAAACTTTATTCACTATTTTGTTTTTGTTTTTTACTTTGCAACTCAAAATGGATGAAAAAAAAATTCAAAAACAGGTTACTATATAAGTCCAACTTTATAATTAAAGGGAGAGCCATAAATTTGTTTTGCATGGGATACTGCAATATACGAAGCATCGACCAATGTCGGGGATCCCGTGGCGGCCGCTCTCGAACAGTATCTATCAGCCAAAAAGGAGTCCTTCTAGTAAAGTAGTATCATCCCTTTACCTGTTGGGTCTAGTCGCTCTTAATTTAATCAAGTGTTCATGCTAGAGACATAAACAGTTACGAAGAATTTTGAGATGGGATCCTTCCGAATGGGATAATAGAATTCCAACTATTAATATTCTCTTTCTTTATCTTGATTTTAGAAAAAAATTCGAAAGGAAACAAATAGTTTAACTCGTCATATAAAGTGTGTTGTGATGAATCTTTCCAGGTAGTCAGTCTTTTTACTTAACTCAGTCCAAGCTTGACTTAACCCAAACAATGCCCAAAGACTCCAATGCCTTGGTTGGACTAGCCCAATTGGCGATTTTCATCATCCTGAATTGGGAGAGCAAGAACAAGGTTAACTTTTATTTTATTAGTAAAAGGCGGATGCTGGGAGTGTGCAATAGTTTTCTTTCTTTCTCTCGCAGCTAGACTACAATCCTATATAGCTACTATGTCTAATAGATATGGCAAACCTTAGCTTAGTATGGAAGGAAGACCACCTTCTTACAGAGTGCTCTATCCCTAGAAGAGCATACCATATTAACATATACTCTTTCTTTGGAAAATGGTGTGATACTCGATTTAGATAAAAGAAAGAGCTTGACATTCATTTTCTTAATGAATATTCATGGTTGAGTCTACTAAAAGACGAACCAACTCATCGTGGTGATTAGAGGACACCTTTGATCGTTCACCTCTAATGACAAACGCTCCTTCCCAGTTATATGACCAACTGGATCAGTCGGTTGGAGAGCAGGGCTATTATGCTTTCGGGGAGACTAATTCGTCTCTTCTACTGATCGAACCCTCAGTTCGAATATCTTTGTCAACATGTTATGAAGCTCTAGTCTTCGGCAGGTCGCCATTACCCGGCTTATAAAGACGAACATCTGGGCAAAGGGAAAACACAGTGCAGCTGGTCCAAATGGTTGTCTCATCTTGTGTGTTGGCCGAAGTGACAATAGTCACATTGAACCCTCGAATATGTTCGAAGATCTCGAAATGATCCTCCAGTTTCAAGGAGAATTCGCATAACTCCATTTCCATCGAGAATTGAATGGAGTTTTCCCGTATTTCGATTGGAGAATTTAGCAGACATTACTATGGAGTATCTAACCAGAAAATGATACATTACATGCCCTCGAGAGTGTTTTCTAGTGTTAGGTCACTGATATATCCCTTTTTATCTTTATTTGACCCAAAGAATGGATTGGATCGAACCGACTATCCTGTTGAGTGGATAAATGTGTGTATAACGACGTCGTTCCCCTTACTCCTTAGGGCCTCATGAATGGCCCCCCACAGGCTTCTTCTACAGCTCTGTGGGTCTTCGACAAGGGGACCACAACGAATTTTTTTAGGGTTATTTTCATATTTTGTACAAATATTCAATTAAGAATTTGCACATTTAGATTATAACACAAATAAAAAAGAGAAAATATCTATTATTTCTCACCTATTATTAGTAAACAAACATGTCATATTGTTCAATTTAAAGTTTCTACACCCTTTACAAACATTTGTACGGAACATTTGTCACATTGTCCTATTATTACTAAAAGAATTTGGATTTTATGATAAAACGTTGTAAGAAATTATAGAAAATCACAAAAAAATTCAAAATGAATATTTAAAAAATTATTTTTCAAAAATAACATTATCCTCTTAATTCCATAACTCCCCATTTGGATGACCAATTGTGATCAAATACAGGAAATCCATAACTAGCAATTCAGATAGTCATATAGTCATATAGTGCCATAGGTGGAGAGATGTGGAGGAAGTATGTGAGACATTATTTTATTTGTTGCTCTTTGGTTTGAAGAATGGAGGTTTTGAGTGAATTTTTTTAAAGACAACGACGAAAGGGTTCGAAGAGTTTTGACAGAGATATTACAAAACTTTACCGTGTGTTTTATAAGATTACATATATATCCTTCTATATTTGCAATGTAATTTTTTTTCAAAATCTTGGTTGGGGCACTTGTTCCCCGATAAAGGGCAGCTTTGTCCCTGCTTATTTTATATATATATATATATATATATATATAATGCTCTTATGCGGACTAGTCCGCATTTTAAGAATGCGGACCGAACATGTGTTACCTAATGATGCGTCCGCATTTTAATAATGTTATCTTAAGGATAATGAAATATATATATATATATATATATATATAGGAGATGGCTCACCTACATCATGCTCTATACATCATCCATGCATCACGCTTAATTACAGGCCCTAAAAAACCTTTTTTTTCAAATTTTATATTTTTTCCTTGAAATTAACCTTCCAATCAACACATATGAAAAAAATTAGGTCAAAATACATTTTGTAGCTATTTTTAAAAAAATCACAAAAAACTGCCGGCGGAGACCCTTATAAATAAGGTATTTTTAGCAGTTTTTTGTTGATTTTTTAAAAATAGTTACAAAATGTATTTTGACCTAATTTTTTTCATATGTGTTGATTGGAAGGTTAATTTCAAGGGAAAAATATAAAATTTGAAAAAAAGGTTTTTTAGGGCGTAGAATTAAGTGTGATGTATAGTGCATGATGTAAGTGAGCCTCTCTCTCTCTCTCTCTCTCTCTCTATATATATATATAGCCTTAGGTCAACAAGTAAAATTTGAATTTCTTTCAAAACTAGAAGTCAGAGATTTAAAAACGCTCAAGATTTTTCAATATCAGTAAAGCGTCTTCAATACAAGAGAAGACAATTAAATTTTTTAAATGAAGAAGTAAGATACAAGAGGATTGAAGACTTACTTACTAACAAGATTCTCCAAGATAAAATAGAAAATTAAAAATTAAAAATCACAAATCACAAATCACAAATGAAATATGTTCCAATCTACCAAATGTCTTTTTACATAGAAAGAAATATATAGTAATCTTGCCATACACCAAAGATTTTAGTGAACAATTTATCCCTACCAAAGTAAGACCAATCCAAATGAATAAAGAAGATACGGAACTATGTAAAGATGAAATTAATGGTATATATATATATATATATATATATATATATATATATATATATATATATATTTCTTTAATTATTTTTATATTTATTTATGGTACTTGACTATTTATGAAGTGTCGTAGAAATAGACACACACGTGTAAAATATCATAAACTCTCTCTCTCTCATTCGGACAGACACGGCAGAAAACAACAAAAACACAAAGCAGCACGCGTGGCCACTTCAAAACACCTTTTTTTTTCGTCATTGTTTCTTTGTACATACATGTTAGTCTCATTTTTGTCATGTAGGGAGGTGGTGACTGCATCCAAACAAGAAACAGCAACACATCACAAACGCCACGATCAAACGACGGTATGACAGTAACAGAGCACCAGGTGGCTAAACTAATGGAAGAGGACATGGGGTCCGCCATGCAATATTTACAAGGCAAGGGTCTTTGTCTCATGCCAATATCTCTAGCCACAGCCATTTCCACCATTAACCCCATCAGAAACCACCACCCTCTCCTCTCACCCTCATCCCCCAGTACCATCTCAGTTCTCACAGTTCAATCTGCCACACATGCTAATGCCAAAGACACTAACTCCGTTTCCAAGCCATGATTTATCATTTTGACTGCTGCTGACCTTTTTCAATCAACAAAAATATTCAACCTTTTCTTTTCTTTTCCATGGTCATGTCAAAGAGACTACAAAAGAATAAGGGTTTCCTTCACTTACGTTTTTTTTCTTCACTTATGTATACTTTGGCTTAATGCTTAAGTTAGTAGTAAACACCACTTTTTTGGTGTGTGTGTGTAAGTTAGTGGTGTGCCTTCATTTATGAGTTAAAAAACTTTGGGCCTAACGTGTTTGAATCCGAGAGCCTTTTCTTAATTTATGTCTTGTTGAATGTGAATAAATGATTGGGTGAATATAAACCTCAAGAGTTGTTAAGTTGGTTGAATCAGGGTGTAACTGTAAATTCAGGTACTTGGGTTCGAAACTTGCCAATTGCATCTTGTGGTCATGAACGGTAGGAATTAAATGCCTCTTATAGAAAGTCTTGTTCGGGGCGGAGGGATAAGTCTCGAAGTGCGCGCAAGCTGGCGTGAGAATTACCCTATAATATATATATACAATCCTGCTCTTGTGCGGACTAGTCCGTATTTTAAGAATGCGGACCGAACATGTGTCACCTGGCGGTGAGCCCAGAAAAGAGAGAGTGTGTGCCTATAATTTAGGCGATAATTTCTCGGCGCACCGTTAGGTGACACATGTCTGGTCCGCATTCTTAAAATGCGGACTAATCCGCACAGAAGCATTATTATATATATATATATATATAGAGAGAGAGAGAGAGAGTCTCCAACATACCTCCTAACAACATACTTAACAACATTGAAATATTTTTATAGAGACACATTATTTTGATCTGAATACTTTTACAGAGGTACATTGAAATATCATGAACCCATATAAAAAATAGGGACATATACCAAATAGTCCCTCAAACATTTTTCAATACTCATTTAGTCCAAGCCTTTTTATTTTCCCTCAAAAAGTCCTTTGCCACATATTTTGGAAAGGGAGTGCCGCTGGCGCGAACCTCTAAAAATAAGAGAATATTGAGTGCTTGAGGGACTAAATGGGTTAAACTAAAAATATGTGTCCTTTTTAAAAAATATATATTTATAGTAGGGACTATTAAATAATTGACCCTAAAAAATATTCACTCAATTTTTTTTTTACTATTTAAAAAAAATAAGTATGTTACTAGGTATGTTTAATGAGGTATGTTGGAGAGCCTAATTCTCTCTCTCTCTCTCTCTCTATATATATATATATATAATTTGTTCCTTCCAATTTTGTTTCCATCTCCACTTCATCATCCGTGTTACATAATTATTGCATTGCGGGCAACATTGCTGGGATTATAAGTTAGACATGACATTATGGGCAAAATGGACACACTTCCCCCACATTCAAGCAGACCTAAATTCGAAGGGAAATGATGTCCTTACCGAAATCATGTTTTAGGGGTGTTAGGGTACGACATCTCTAAAGCATGATTTCGATATTTTGGGATTGGATTTCGATAAGGCTAGCATTGTTCAAGAGATCGAATGACGCCCACGACCAATCTAACCAACGAGGGAGTTGACTGCAAGGCATGAAGGAGGAGGGTGGTCTTGTAGGTTATAAGTAGGCTTATTTCGGGCTGGATCGGATCGGAAAATGCTTCTTCGGAAAAAATTTCGATTTTTTAGGAAATAAAATCATTATTTCGATTTTCGATCCGATTTTTTTGGAAAATTAAAAAAAAATTCAAATTCGGCAAAAATCGAAAATTCACAAAATATATTAAAAATCCAGAAATTTTGAAAATTCCAAAATTTCAAAACAATAAATTTCGATTGCTCGAAATTCTCATTTTAAATAAAAAAGAAAATGGTTTAACCCAACATGTAAATATATGAGGATTTGGCCATTTTTTTCATTTGTGTAAAAGTTAGGAGGATACTTTCCTTTTATAGATCACACTTTGGAACCCTCTCTCTCTCTCTCTCTCTCTCTCTCTCTCCCCCAACCGGTGTGGGATATGGGAAACTCGAAAAAAATTGAAAATCGAAAAATAATTATGAAAAAATCAAAAATAATTTAAAAAAATCGAAAAAATTGGATCGGCATAGTTTCTAAAAAATCAAAAAATAAAAAATTCAAAATTATTTTCGATTTTCGATCCGATTTTTTTCGAAAAAATCGAAAATCGAAAATCGGCAAACGAAAATATCATTCCAAATTTGGAAAATATCGGATCGAAAATCGAAAAACTCATAATTTCGAAAAAAAAACACAACCCTACTTATAAGATAGGAAGGACAAACAAAATATATGGTGCGGGTGTATTTTACACTTTTAATCATAATAGTACATATTTGCTAAATAGTTTCTTATATTAAATCAATGTGAACAAATGATAGGGTTTGGGATCGATTAATTTGATGTGGGCATTTGAATGTGATTTTTGAATGTGGAGTGAGGTTTTATTTTTCCTTGGGTCATTTAGCCTTTGATCCCTACTAATTTATCCACTTTACAATTTGGCAACCACTGATTTATATTATGTAGATTATTGTTGAAGTTAAAAAATACAAATAACTAATAATCCTAAAAAAATTAGATTACATATTGAAAACAACCCTTTTACGTTCCATATTGATCCTAAAAGAGAATTAAACAAAAATGTTGAACGATTTTTTTTGAAAATATTGAATATTTTCAATTTTTGATGAATGTTTTTAAGAAAAAATTTCTGCAATTCCATGGTTTTTGCAATGTTTTCTTATACTTCCTAATTTTTTTAATTATTGTTTTTTTATAATTTCAAGATTTTTATAAATTTGATTTTAAATATAATGTTTTGAAAATGAATTATTCTGATTCTTTATTCCGTTTGAAAATGTTTTAAAAATATTTTTCGATATTTCTGGACTGACTCCTTTAAGTCTTTGGGAAAAAAAATCTTTTAAGTTTCCATTAAAAGATTTTGAATGTTTTTACTTCTACCCTTCAAAAAATTCCCTCTTAAGATTTTCCCAAGTTTTTCCTTGTAATTTTTAGATATTTTTTTTTTATTAATTTTTAGGTTTTGAAATTGCATTTTATGATTTTTTTATTCATCTGGACAATATTTTAACTTGTTTTGTTTTTTGCACTTTACATATTTTCTAAATAAATATTTGTAATTTCTAAGTTTCCTAAGGTTTTTTTCTAGTTTATAACTTTTTTTAAAATTTTCCCAGTATTGTTTACCAAATTATAAATGTTTTACGTAATTTCTGAATATTCTGTAAATTTCATTATTTTCTAAATGTTCTTTGATTTTTTAACAACGTTAGGTTGAAATTTAATTCAATAATTTATATAGTTTACATTATTGAATTAAATATGAATATATACCAATAGACAATCTATGAAGTTATTTGATTTTTGAACTAAATAAATAAATAGTAATATATTATATAGTGAGAACTTGAAAAAAATGGAATAATTATGGTAAGGGCATAAATAAAAATTACTCGCATTATCTATGATAGGGCGTGAAAGTTTGCGACATCTCGATGTTGGCTACTTAGATAATATAATTTTCAATTAAAAACTTCTTATAGCTAAAAATTTATCTTCAATTATTATTCAACTACTTAAAACATATTCATTTAGCACGTTAAGTTAATCAAATGAGAAAGAGTAAGTCATATACTTGAGACCAGAAAAATCCCTTGTGAAAAATAACATGGGTACAAAATGACATCTTGCACTGTATAGATAAATGATTACATGAAAGGAGAAATGATTTTAAAAATCAAACATTTTTATAGACTAAATAACATAAACACCACAACCATTTTTTCCATCCTGTTGCAACAAGAGCCGACATGGATCGCATCCAAGCACCAATTACATCGTAACTTGTCAACCTCATTGATAATGATACCTTAAATTGTTGGAAAAAAAAAGTTGAGATTGACATTTAAAATGCAAAAAAATTTCATACCTAAAGATATATGGTTAATCATGCTTTGAAAATAAATCAAGAACTAAGTTTAAAGATTAAACCTAGGATTCAAGAATACAATGCCATAGTGAGTCATGTTGTGATTCGTATGAGGAGATAAAGGTTAAAGATGATGAAATACTTGCTTCCCTCCAAGGTCTCCAAAAACCTTGCTAGAACGCTCTAATCATCTTCAATCCTCAAGAACATGATCCACCCAAAGTAAGCATTGTTTTCGGACATTCTTGGAGATGGCACCATAGTGCAATATGAGAGAATTGACCTTATCTCCCCTCATGCTTTAACAAAAATGTGAATAGTGTTTATCTCTCTAACCCTCTATAATGGACTTTTAGCCTAGAACTCTTGCTTACACCAATATATATATAGGTATGGGCTATGGACTTTAGTCAAACTTGGCTTCCAGAGAGTTTCAGGCCTACTACTTAGGAAATGAATTTACTAGAGATCCAAGACTAATAATTAATTTTGTTTCCAAATATATACTCAAAAATCGAAATTATAATTACTAAAATTATTTTATTTCTTTATTTAATCGCTATTAATTCCACTAAATAATCATTATTTCACTCCAATTTAATTATCTTTAAATCAGTCGGAATAAAGAGGTCTTATTTGCAATGTTGATTACGATACATAATATGATTCCTCAGGTTAAGTGTTCGATACCTTCTTGGTCAAATTAATTTGGCGCTAATAGATTTTAACCATCATCTAATCAATTTCCTTGATCCTCATATTTAACTTATTTCCTACTCTACAAGGGTTATAAAATATCCACTGACCGAGATTTACTTGGTGGAAACAAAACATAATAAGTCTATCAAGGGGACCACAATCCAAGGTATTCCTGAGATACGGATTCCTCCTAATTATGATCTCACGCGTAATCACACAAATGTTAGCCAAATATACGAAGATCATTTGACCCGATAGAAAATCAAATCGCACCCATAACAATTGAAGTGACATTTGCACAAGCATTACAATCCACATAATTCTCGGGATTAAGAAGCTATGCACTATTTACAAATGGTGTGAGATTTTTTTAATCTAATCAAGACAACGCTAAAACTCAAATCTTAGTGGTGACCCTGTTCAATATATTCATATGATGTACCTATCACAATTCCCTGTCGAACTATCAAATAAAATTTTAAACCATCATACAATTTTCTTTAGTTTGAGATAAACTACTAGGATTGCAGCGCAACCGTTCCGATAGGATGTTGAATCCCTATTTAGGCTGTAAACATTTCAATAGTGTCAGAACTGAAATTTCGATCTCCTAGTGATCAACCAGAAGTTGACTTGCCAAAATTCTTACTGATCTCTATTGACCGACATGTCTACAATATATTTAAACCAAATATAAACCATTCTCGTAACCATGCTTTTTATTTCAAAATAAATTGATATACATTTACTTAAAAGTAAACGTCATACATGGTTTTAAGAATGAAACCCCAACAATATCACACTTAGTATTAAAGACATGTATCTAAATCCCAACCCATTTACATTGCAGTTTGCTACGTACTGGTAGAAGGACTAACCTGGTGCTATACAATAAAACCTTGTGACAAACTTATCACCCACTTGTTTGATATCTCAAACTATGTGAAACATACACTCAATGTTCTTAACCCTCTTATGGGTTACAGGTTCTCTCTCACTTGCAATTATGCTTTTTTGTTCACTAAAAAGTATACTTACTAATTACACTTTAAGGAACCTTACCCAAGTTACTTAGAAATTAACCAAGCCATATAGCCTCTTTAGTTACCTCCAACATGGCAACAACTTCGGCCTCCTGGGTGTAGTCAACAATCCAAACTTATTTCACACTCCTCCAACTAATAGCTCAACATCCTATGAGTAAATACATATTATGAGTAGAAAACTTGGAATCCTTATCAAGATGAAAAACTTAGTATTGGGCCTAAAAGGTACAAGACTATTAAACTAAAATCTATTAACCATGACAAAGGCATAACAGATTTTGGTTTGTTAAAGAGGTTTGCATGCCTGTCGTGGGTGTATTTAGACTTCTTAGTTATCTCTCCCTCTAGCTAACATCTATCAGATGTTCATTCATTATCTAAAAAATTGTATATATTACTCATCATTGTAATATATACCATAGTTCATTCCTTGTCATTAAGAGTACATTTATCACTATATTATCACCATTGAAACGGGTTACGCCTGATTTTATCAATAAGGACCCTAGCTTAAACTAATCTCCTACATACTTCGAAGTCCAATATATCACTGTAAAACCTTGGGAGGTGCTACCGAAAAAAATTGATAAATTAGAGAATTTTATAAAAAAAAATACCATTTAGATTGGGAATAAATTTATAAAAGCCTAAATAATAAATTGACTAAATAAAATATCTCAATTTTATTAAATCTCAAATGTACTTTTACAAAACAATTTATAATAAATAAAGCATTACACTTAAATTTTGAAAATAAATATCTAGAGCCTCTATCGATGATCCCAATCCCAAAGATGCCATAAATATCATCTTGCATCAAACCTGATATACAACAAACAAGGAGGGGGGGGGGGGGGGGATAAACTCAGTAGCTCGTATAAATGCTCCAAGTGTAACAACACATACTCGTGTGTTCGTGCATCATATACAAGATTTTATGAAATATGAACACTGAAACTAGTATCTCAATAATATAATCATAACCCAGGATCTTACCACAGGCACTATACAACCCAATACCTCATATCAAAATTCCTGCCGCACTTCCCACAGTAGGGTATGGACTACCATCCACTATCCTATCAATTATCCTCGAAACAATCCAATAGCCCCTGAAAAATAAATAACATGACTCATCATGACCAGACATCACCTTCATAAAATTTTGGCATCACTGCCATAATAACACTTACAATACTCGCCAATCGAGGTCCCTGACCTAGTCTTTGGATAATAAATAAAATCGTATCCGAGAGCACACCTCGTCTAGCAGGTGGTTTGGCTAAGGAATGCCTATGCATTCTCCAATAATAATCAATATAATACCATTCTCTCAATTCAAATAAATTTCAGATTTAATTCCCATAAATTAAGTGTACATATTTTTTATCCAATTTCTATAACCTAATATGCTCGTAAAATCAACTAGTTTCGTTACCCCAACTACTCGGCATGAAAATAACGCATAAAAAATAGGTGTAATAATGAATATAGTATACGAGCACATAATACATATAAATTCAACACATAACTATATATACAATCAAGGTTTAATAAGTGTAGCACACTAAATAAACCAAGGGAGAACGAAACTAATTCAAGAGAGTCAAAATCTACAATTGTAGGCCTCTTTTAGAAATCCAAAAAAATCATATCCAAAAATGATCCAAATCATCAATTTGACTTCAGATTTGAATTATACACGAAAAATTTGGCCAGGCATGTGTTTTGATTTTTTTCTCAAATCTCATCTGAAATCACTCAAAAAGACGTTTTAAAACACCCTAAAGTGACTTTTTATATTCATCTCGTTTTTACCTCTATAGATTTTATTTTCATCCTCTCTATTTCCTCTTATCACACTTAAAATCATCCCTAAGATTCCTTATATAGCCCCTCTCTTAAATCCTAACTTGAAGCCTAAGATAACACATATTACTATATAGCCCATTAATTCAAAATTGTCTACTTTATATATCTAAACCATTATAAAATGTCAAAAACTATTTAAATTTAAATTTAAATGTTTGATTCGATTTCAACCCAAAATAAATTATTTTTAAATGTAATATCAATCAAAATATTTTTATTTAATAAAAAATATCCAATTAATAAAAAAATAATAATACTACAATCTTATATAATATTTATAAATAAGCCCTCTTATGTAATATTCGTAAGTAAGCCATTAAAATAATAGGGTATTACATTCTTCCCCCAACAAAAGGAATTTTGTCCTCGAAATTAACCCAAATTTTATTCCATTAAATTCAAACCAAAAGTTCGACATCACCCAAATAAGAAACAACATAAATAAAATATCTCTCAACAGACAACGTAGCAAATCAATAGCCCCAAGCCCGAGAATACAAATAACCTGTGCTCTGATACCACTTTTTAACTCCTCGGGAGGTGCTATAAAAAAGTATTAATAAATTTTAGATTTTTTATTTAAAAAAAACACCGCTTAGATGTAGCATAATTAATAAATCGACTGAATAAAATATCTCAATTTTATTAAATCTCAAATGTCCTTTTACAAAATAATTTAATATAAACAAAGCATTATATTTAAAATTTGAAAATAAATATCCTGAGCTTTTAACTACGATCCTAATCCCAATGATGCCATACATATTGTATTAAATCTGAAATACAACAAAGTATGAAGGGGGGGGGGGGGGGGGACGTGAGCGGGAAACTCAGTAGATCATAAATTGCTCCAAGTGTAAATTCAAAAATTTCATGCATTCGTGCATCATATAAAAGAGTGTATGTAATTTGAACACTCAAACTAAAATTTCAATAATATAATCATAACCTATGATCTTACCATGGGCACTACACAACTCAATACCCCATATCAGAATTTCCGCCACACTTCCTATAGTATGGTATGGACTATCGTCCACTATTCTATTAATTATATCCTCGGAACAATCCAATGGCCCCCCAAAATAAATAACATAACTCAGGTAAATGCCCCATCATAACCTGGCATCACCGCCATAAAATCTTGGTATCACTTCCATAATAACACTTGGTATACTCGCCAACCTGGGTCCATGACCTAGTCTTTGGATAATAAATAAAATCGTAGCTAAGAGAACACCTCGTCCATTGGGTGGTTTGGCTAAGGAATGCCTATGCATTCTCTAATAATAATCATCATAATATCATTCTCTCAATTTAAATAAATTTCATACTCAATTCCCATAAATCAAGTGTACATATTTTCTACCCAATTTATATAACCCAATATGCTCGTAAAATCAAGTAGTTTCGTTACCCCAACTACTCGGCAGGAAAATAACATATACGAAATGGGTGAAATAACGAATATAGTATATGGGCATATAATACATATAAATGCATACATGGAATGGATATAGCTATACAATCAAGGCTGAATAAGTGTAGCACACTAAATTAACTACTAGAGAACAAAACTACCTCAAGTGAATCAAAATCCACAATTATTGACCTATTTTGAAACCCAAAAAAAATCAGATCCACAAATTATCCAAATCTCCAATTCAACTTCAGATTTAAATTTTACACAAAAAATTGGATTTGGTATGTGTTTTTAGTTTTTCTCAAATCTCATTCAAAATCACTGAAAAAGACAATCTAAAATACCCCACAGTGACTTTTTTCATTCATCTAGTTTTTTCCTCTTTAGATTTCTTTTTTGGCCTCTCTATTTGCTCTTCTCACACTTAAAATCAGTCCTAACATTCCTTATATAGACCGTCTCTTAAATCCTAGCTTGGATCCTTAGATAACACATATTACTATATTTCCCTTTAATTCAAAATTGTCTACTTTATGTATTCCCAAAACTATTTAAATTTAAATTTAAATGTTTGATTCGATTTCAAACCAAAATAATTTTTTTTAAATGTAATATCAATTAAAATATTTTTATATAATATAAAATATCCAAATAATAAAATAATATTATTATTACAATCTTATATAATATTCATAAATAAGCCCTTAAAATAACAGGGTATTACAAACACTTTTTGATTGAAAAAAGTATTTTACTAAGGGTTAAAACTTTTACTAAGGGTAAAAACTAAGTCATTTTACCATCACTTTGAGAGATAACCGTGAAATATATTTGGTTAAGTCCAGTTTTTAAATCTTGAACATTAGTTTTTTTAAAAACCACTTTCACTAAGATGCAAAGTGTGCCCTGATAAAATAGAATCAACACACTAAACTAGCATAAGGCACGTGAGTATGCATATACTCTTATAGGTGAAAATATTAATTTGATTGCTTCTTATTCCACTTGATAAGACTTGGGCACTTGTTTAGAAAATTAATAATGTTAATGGACTAAGGGTGCGCATATGAGCATTTTCATAACATACAACCCTTTGGTTTTAATGGGAATGCATACTTGATCGCATCAAAGTTTCCAAGAGATCAGGCCATATCCAGTCAAGTTTTATTGATTTAAGTGTAAATAGATCCCACTATATTCATTGGTAGCAAAAGGTTGGTTCATCGGATAAACCTCACAAAGAGGTTGATCATATCCCCTTTAGGATGATAATTTGGCCTTCTAATAAAAAATGAATCTAAATAGAGTTGCCCAAATATAAGTATTTAGTTAATTCGGTATTTCAAAACCTTCACATACAACATCAGTATGACAAAGTATTGTTTTTATCCTTACACTATTAATTGATTCTTAAAGAAATAGCGAATGATTTGGCTAAAGTTCACCTTTGAAAAACCACCTACCCTTTTTTTGATCAATAATTAATATTAGTTTTTTTTTCTTTGAGATATTACTCATTAAAGACCTCTTCATTACATGGAGACAAGATACATAATTATTAAAAATCACCAAAGTTATGGTGAATTCAACCTAAGAGGCAATTGACAAATTTATCTATATTATCTATTGAGATATTCATCACTTGGATGTGAAGATTTTTCTTTTATAAAGTGACCCCGCAAACCGGTTGGATGATTAAAGGAGCCTAATTTTCTTTAATGTATAAAAATATTTATCATGGATGTAAAACAATGAAGAAAAAGTCTATTAGGGTAACCACGTGTGCATAAATCACTGGTAGAGTAGGGAAAATCACTTATGTCATTAATATATCACAATCAATAGCGATTTTATGTAACCATAGTTTGTCTTATTAATTGAATCTAATATAACCAAAATAGTTTCATCAGTTATATAGTGAGATTTTCTATAATATTACTAGTAATGATAGAGGTGGTCACTTTTGAATTATCGAATAGATCTAGGCTTCAGATCACACAACCTTTTGCGGATTGTGTAAGTTATTCGAAATAAGTGAATGATTTGAGGAATAAGATGAGGTGTCTGATTTTCTCCCACTTCCAAATTCTCCCTATAATGAGTTGTTGGCCTTAGATCATGTAGTATACCTCCGAGTAATCCTTATGTTTAGATAGTTTCCGGAGATGATTTTTTAAAAAAAAATACTACTTATACCCCTTCCCATGCACAAATAGTGTTTCTCTTTCATCGCCCTCCACAAAATATAAATACTTTCTCTCCCTCTCTCTCTCTCCCCCCCCCCCCCCTCTTATGTGTGATATACTACTTATACCCATTCCCAAGACCCATATATATAGATACATGAAGTGGGCTTCGGCCAGTTAGGGTTTCCATAGATTTTGCGCTTTCTACTTTGGTAAATGGGATATAATAGGGACCCAAGAGTAATGATTAAATATTCTTCCACATGAAAATATGAAAATATCATAATACACCACGATATATATATTTTTCTCTTTGTTTAATTGTAATTAATTCAACTAAATAATTATAATTGAACCAAATTTAATTATCTCATAATTACTCGAATAACAAGGTCTTGTATTCATAGTTGGATAAGGGATCATATGATTCTCCGCAAAAAGCATACAATACCCGCACGATGAAATTCAATTTACCTATATCAATTTTCATGAACATCTTATTTATAGATTGACCTCAAAATGAACTTATTTGATATTGCGACTTTAAAAACTTCACAATCTTAAAATGCCAATTTTTTTTTTAAAGATTTCAAAAAAGCTATTTTTTTTTTCAAAATAAGTAAAGAATTGAATTTGAAGTCCTTAAAAATATCACAAATTTTTGTTTTAAATCTCAATTTGTAAAATTTTTATTTACTAGGTCGAAATTGATCTAAAACAGAAATTGATTGAGAATTGACGACTTATATGAATATAGCGATTTAAAACCGGTGAGTTATCGATTCAATCGTTCTAATTTTGAGAGTTAATAACAATACTTCGGGTTTTCATAACTCAAATTTCTTTTGGTATGATCCATTGTAGATCTCAAATCCCTTGTTGTGATCGGTTATGGGAAGCGAGTAGGGATTTTATTTTGAAAATGCACCTAAAAATGTCTCAAAAATAAAAATAAAAATAATTCTCAAAATGCATTTGGTAATTATATTAGTGTTCGGACACATGAAGTTAGGCCATCGCTTATTAACCAAAAAATATTACCTAGAAAAATCACAGAAAATATCCAACACATTAAAACCAAATTGAGCCAAAAATTCATATTGCTTCCATTTGTTATCCCAAAAAACTCAAAATGGGGTTGTGATTTTTTTTTTAGAATTTAAGGTCCATACGGTACAGAAAAGGAGGTGAAAATCAGAAAAGTGCTCAATATTTTAGGTCCATAAAGTACCTTTAACCCATAAAAAGTCCTAATCGAATCCGAATAACAAAGTCAATCACCGCATGGAGAGCTAAAAAATATACGAAGACAAATCAGTTCAAATAAAGAAAGATATTTTCCCATTTTCCAATAACCGTAATCCTTTCATGAGATCTTTTCACCGTAAAAATTTTCGTCTTTTAATTAGTGTTCTTGAACTCGTGTCCATTATATTTACTCTTAATTTCACACACGCCGAGAGAATAATAAAACAATTATTCGAACGATTCATATGAAATGATATTTATCAAATAAAAATTTTCTTGTTATTTTTGTGGAATATAAATTGTACAATTTTTTATTTTTTCTTGAGTCGTGCCATGTGGTACAAATTGATTACTCGTACTACTAGGGTAACCTAGGAGTTTAAGGGCTTGTTGTGTACGCTCAATGCAATCGCGTGCCTATGATATAGGTATTTTGTCCCTTGATTAATAAATGCTATTTTCGGACCCTATATTTGAATCTCTTCCATTGCTCGAGACTAGCATAATTAAGGGGGTTAAATCTTCATCATTATTCCATAATTATCCCTCTAATTTTGGAATTTTTACGGTCCCAAATATCGCATTTATCCCGAATTTAAGTAATATTAATTGTAATTAACATTTTTGGCAAGTGTTTATTTTTTGTTATATCTCCCATGAGTTTTATAGGAAATTGGTGCAAGTGAATAGAAGAGAATAACATAAGACGAGGAATACAAAGCAATAAAGGATAGTCGATGGAAAATCGATCATTTTCTAGCTAAAACCCGGAGAAGGCTTTAAGATGAAAATTGTTGATTTCAAGTTTACGAGACCATAGGAAGAAACGACACCTCATTCTGAGTCCCAATAAAGAAGATACATCAATTTGAAGATTTAAATAAACTTTTGGGTCAAAATTAAAAATGAGGACGTTTTGATCATGTTTCGTGCTCAAGAACAATACCCAAAATCGAACCGGTTCGCTAAAACTTGACGAGCATCGAAATCTGTGTGCTACATGTGAACGTATGGCCCAAGTGTTAACTGGTCTCTCAAGTAATAAAATCGAGTAAGTTGGGGTCAAATTCTCAGGGAATAGAATACTCACAACGAGAATAGGGGGGGCTCTTTATCCTAAGCTTTGACATGGAAAAGTAAACAAAAGGTGATAAAATGTTGTGTGAAGTGATTTATAACTACCGGGACAATTTAAGCTAATGAAATAAAAAATTAAACTAATTTATGTGAAGACTAATTTTGGTTTTGAAATACATTTGGAAAAGATGTTGGAATTCAATCCCTATATTTATTGGTTTCTACTATAAATGTAAAATCCTTTAAATTAACTAATTAACAAAAGGAAAAATGTCAAATCGATTTGAAGCACCAAATATGTTTGGGCACTAAGCTGAGCAATAATTAGTCAACAAATTGATTTATGCAATTGATACCTTAACTGGCATGTATAATGCATCCTCAAATACTCAGATTGCTTTTGACGAATTGAGTTAATAGATCTACACGATAAATCCCGATTAATGTATCAACCTCTATAAATTGATTAGTTAATTATTACAAATTTTACATTTAAAACTTGAAACCTTACGTTGGGTTCATGTTCCCCAACCTACAAAAGAATTTAGCTAGACATGAAGAATAATTGTAAATAAATTACACTAAGCATGTATTAATTCATCATCTAAATATTAAGAAAAGAAGATTTTAATTGTAGATGCCAAATGAGATCAATCCAAAGTGCTTGAACAATGAAATTCCTACCAAGCAAGAATGACAGAAAAGTGAATGACGCCCTTCTTTATATTCCTATGCAAATGTTAAAATTACCAAGTTTTTGTAATTTCGACAATCAGAGATTAAATAAAAGCCTAAAATACATGAAATGTGCATAGAAATGCTCTTAAAAGACATATTTAAAGGCCCAAAAGTGTCCAAAGAGCTAGGTCAAACCCCTAACCCAAAGGGTTTAACGGCTTGTTGCATACGCTTAATTCAACCGCGTGCCCACGAAACATGTATTCTATCTTTTAGTTAATAAGTGTTATATTCAGACCCTATATTTGATTCTCTTCCATTACTCAGGACTAGAAATGTCTTAAGTAGGGGGGGAGGGGGGGGGGGGGTTAATTCGACATCATTATTCCATAATTATCCCTCTGAATTCGACATTTTTATGGTCCCAAACATCGCATTTATCCCG
Organism: Sambucus nigra; assembly: GCA_949130495.1. Classification (NCBI taxonomy): domain Eukaryota; kingdom Viridiplantae; phylum Streptophyta; class Magnoliopsida; order Dipsacales; family Adoxaceae; genus Sambucus; species Sambucus nigra. The sequence continues at coordinate 361,619,043 of OX422223.1, read as the reverse complement.
GTCTTAACTAATATTAATTGTAACTAACCTCTTTGCTAAGCGTTTCTTATTTGTTGTATCTCTCATGTGTTTTACAAGTAATTCGTGCAAGTGAATGGAAGAAAATAATGCAAAATGAGGAATATAAAGCAAGAAAGGATAGTTAAGGGAAAATCAGTCATTTTACAGCCGAAAACCAGAGAAGGCGCAAATATGAAGATTGTACATCTCGAATTTATGAGAACATAGGAAAAATAACACCTTATTCCGAGCTCGAGTGAAGAACATACATCAATTTTAAGATTTGAAGAAAGTTGTGGGGTCAAAATGCAAAAAAGAGGAAGGTTTTAGCATGTTTCAAGGGCCAGAACTATACCCAAAATAGAACTGGTTCGCTAAAACTTAACTAGCACCAAAATGTGTGTGCCATGTGTTAACATACGACTCAAGGGAAAGCTGGTCTCTCAAGTAATAAAACCCAGTAAGTCGGGGTCGAATCCTCGGGGAATAAAATACTCACAACGAGAAGAGGGACGGTCACTTAATCCTAAGCTTTGACTCCCAAAAGTAAACAAAAGGTGATAAAATATTGTTTGAAGTGATTTATAACTACTAGAACAATTTAAGCTAATAAAATAAAAAATTAAACGAATTTATGCGAAGAATAATCTCAGTTTTGAAATACGTTAGGAAAATAGGTTGAAATTCAATCCCCCGTATTCCAGGGCTTCTACGATAAATATAAAATCTTTTGAATTAACACTAATTAAAGAAAAAACGTCAAGTCTATTTGAAGAAACAAATATATTTGGGCACTAATTCGCGGAATAATTAGTCAAAGAATTGATTTGCGCGATTAATACTTAACTGACACGTATAATGCATCGTCAAATACTTGGGTTGCTTTTGAATACTCGAGTTAAGAAATCTTCATGATAAATTCCGGTTAATGTATCAAAATCTATGAATTGATTAGTTAATTATTACAATTTTTGCATTTAAGATTTGAAACCCTACCTTGGGTTCATGTTCCCTAACCTACAAAAAAATTAGCTAGGCATGAAGTATAATTACAAATAAATTACTCACTGGTTTGCTTCTAACTTCTCTGCAGTTCTGATGTTGTTGTGGCTTTCTCAGCTTGCTAACTTCTCAACACTTTGTTCCATCTTTACGTCGACTCTTGATGTTTCAAGATCTTTTATCCAACACTTCTTGTATTGTAGTGTGACAAGTGTTTGTGACAGTGTTCTAACACATGCATGAACACATGCACACTTAATTATACAAACAAGTCCTATAAAATTACAGAAACATCTAAATGATTAGAATTTTTAGTTTCTATCTTCTTTAAAAATAAAAGACTTTCTTAATCTTTTAAAATAACCCAGAATCCAAGGTTACCTTGCTCAGAAGACGACCAAGGTCTTAAACAATTTCAGAGGGTTTTGAAAATATTTTTAAAATTGTAAATCACTAATTGCGGTTCCAACTAGATCACAAGTCTTGTTTCATAAGAACTAGAAACAGAAAATAAATTTGTTGATTCTTGAGTTGTGAAAAACATTTACAGAAAAATAATCAACAAATATGATTTCTCGAGATGAGAAATGAAATAATGCAGATCTACGAGATATATGACATAAAATAGCAAGATCTACAGTTTCTATGAAAAGAAATATAGATCAAACTTAAAATGCCTAAGTTGGTTAGAAGATCTCAAACTCAGAGGATTCAAACCACGAACAACCTTCAAACCATTTCCAAAATAACTCTCAAACACTTAGGTTTGTTTTAGGTTGTAAACTGATTTTGGATTCAAAAGGAATTCAGGGTTTGAAAAGGATTTTAGGGTTTTCTCTCTCTGTTTTCTCTCTCTTTTTCTCCTCTCAGTTTGATGAAATGGCAAAATTTTTAAAATGCTGAGGCTCACGCTCCTTTTATACTAAGCAAGGAAGGATCGAGAACATCAGATCTAATCTAATGACTGAGATTAAGTCTTTGGCAGTTGACTCACATCCAACGGTTTAACAACAGCTGTGGATTAAATGTTTGTTGATTGGTCTAAAAAGGGTTCACATGGATTGGGATCAAACGCAAGCAGTATGTTGATTAAATTTATCCAAGGTCTGAGATTGCGTACTGATTCCGTGTCTAACAGAAAACACAAATCAAGCCATCGTAACATTGACAGGTGTAAGACTCAGACGAAACCAAAATTGCGTGTTTAAAACTAATTATACACACACCCTCAAGTCTCCAGCGCTTTCGAATTCTACCCAACCAAACATACATGCAAGTTTAGTTAAAACCAATTATCACAAAATGACCCCAAATATTTTTAAAACCCAACTTTTAATTTCTAAAAAATCATTTAAAAATTATTTAAAAATCCCAAAATTAGTAAAAACTTATTTAAAAGGGAATTAACTCACACACAAGAAAATGATGCAAGATATAATTTATGTATGCAATCCTAGTGTGTGGAGGTTGAGAATTTACCTTTAAATGAATTAATTGAGGCATCATGTGTAGAATCTGAGGTTCTTTGGTATCTAGGGGATGAGACTCAAATTTTGTCACAATTTTCAAACTAGATGAGCACTTATACAATGCAGAATCAAGTAAGTCAAGAGTATAAGGTGATTTAATAAATATGAAGAAAAGAAGAATGGAATTGTAGATACCAAATGAGATCATCTAAAGTGCATGCATAATGAAATTCCAACCAAGAAAGAATGACAGAAAATTGAATGAACTCCTTCTTTATATTGTAAATGTTGAAATTACTAAGTTTTTATGATTCAAGCAATCCAAGATTAATTACAAGCCTAAAATAATATGAAGCGTGTATAGAAATGCTCCTAAAAGCCCTATTTAAAGGCCCAAAAATGGCCAAAGGGCTAGGTAAAATCCAGAAAGGAATCGGTTATTTTTTTTTGTCAATTATTATACTTTAAAATATTATAAAAAAAATCCATTAATAAAGGTTACTCGTTGATTTAAAACTTATAAGTTTTTCACGGGGGTATCACAATCCCTAATATCTCCTAGACGCTGATTCTTTCGGAATATGATGTCAAACATACCTTACACAAAGATTTCTCAACTTTTGGATATTTGTACCCAATAATTTGAATCACACCCATAAAAATCAAAGAAATAATTACATGGACATCTTAATCCTTATAATCCTCGGGATTAAGAATATATGGCCCATTTCCAAACATACAGACAAGTTTAGTTAAAACCAATTGTTGATGTAAAAAACTAGATCGCTCTAATTTTTCAATCACAGATAAATAAATAAGACAAAGATTTTTAAAGTGCTTCGGCTAGGAATAAAGCCTACGTCCACTGTTATGTTATTGTTGAGTATTTGTGGAATTCTTGATTACAAGTTCTCTCAAGAAATTCCGGTCCTCTGAATTGAGGATGATACAAGGTATTTATAGCCTTTAGGCTGTACATGAAAGGTCCAATACATTAAATGATATACATATGAAAGGGTAATACATTTAATGCAGCGTGTGCGTCAAGAATACAATGGATATTTGAACAGTTGTCCGTCTGGTAATTAATGATACGGCCGAGATGCAGTTCGGACCGCCTTAGTTGCTTGTTGATCAAGAGTTCCTCGGAGTACTTAGAGTATCTCGGGATGATAGAGTTCCTCGGTGTGATAGAGTTTCTCGGAAAGAAGCACGGTTGGTCAGGAAATGATCGTCCTCGCTGCTGTTGTGCCATGTAGATTGACACGTGTCTTCATCTTCTTCGTCCACATCAGCACATTAATTTTGGTATCAACAGAAGCCCCCAATGTTTCATATTTTGAACTTTGAAGAGTATGGAACATTCTTTCTCGGTATATGGCAATATTAAATGTACTTCCCGGGTTTTAGGAACATTGTATTCAAATTTCCTTCTTATTTCGCAGTTTCTGCCTTTTTGATAAGCGCTTTGATATTCGTGCAATTTTTGTCCTTTTAGCCCCCGGAAGTTTAGTAGTTTCTTTTTGGTAATCATTTCTTTCGCCGCTTCCCAATGCAAAGTATTTAAACTTCTTTGGTAACCATACCGTCGTCTACGTTTTTCATTCTCTGCATTCAAGCTTTCTCTTCTCTTCTTCTCTTGTGCGTTCATCTTTGTTTCCGTTCGTTGTCAACACATCTCCTTTCTTTCTGTAAGATCTTCTTTCTTTCTTCTGTATCTCTTTTATTCAATATGGTTTATATTGTGGAATCTGTTGAGAAATTCCGTTCTGATTTTTCCATTCCTTCGTGGGTAACTCTAGAGGTTCTTTCTGAGCCTTTAGATTACTTTCGATTGGCTGAGGGACATTGGTTCCCCAGTCTTTTTGTTGCTGAATGCGGTTTTTCCTTTCCACCGAACCCATTATGTCTTGAGTTTTGTCAATATTTTGATCTTGTTCCTGCAAAAATAGCCCCCAATTCATGGAGAATAATTAACGGGGTGCACAAATTAAATCTAACTCATGGGACTCGTATTGGGATCCCTGAAATTATGTTTTGTTATAAATGGGCTGTTCTAGATAATATTTATTATTTAAAAACTAGGTATTTGAATAGGGCTCTTGTAGTTAATCTCCCTGACTCAAATAGGGATTATTTTGAGCATGGGTTGGTCATAAAAAATTGGCAACATGCGCCTTTATCTGGGAATGAAGTATACAACGGTCCCAGATGCCCCCCATACGGCAATGGGATAGGTTTATTTTTCATTTTATTTTACTTATGAAATTATGCTTTCATCATGTTTGACAAAATGTATGACTGATATTCCATTATGTATTTATTTGCAGTTGATAGCAAAAGAAAAACTCCAAAAGAGTCAGAAGTGAATATCAAGCATTTGAAACTTATCTGGAATTTGCATAAGACCATTGCTGACGAGCATATTAGATCTGCTTCATATTTACTACAGTATAAGAGTTACACAACCTCTTATACTGCTCGCCCTGTTGAACCAGCTTCAACAACAGAAAGTTCATCTTCAGATTCTCATATCCCCCTATCTCAGAGAATGGGCAAGAAAAGAGCTCCTCCTGCTCTATTTGGTGACACTTCTTCTGCTGTTGGAGCCCAGAAAGGCAAAATTGATGTCCCAGAGGGGACTAAAAAAGTAGATGCTGGTTCCTCCAAAGTTGCCGAGAAGCCCCCAGTGGCCCCGAGCAAGAAAGATGCTCCTGCTGATGTAATTGCCATCTCTCCGACCAAGACTTCTTCCTTGGTTGATGCTGCTGACCGTCCTTTGAAGAGATTGAGGAAATCATCCTCAGTTAATCTTGCTGGAACTGCATCTTCTCTACCCGCTGGTGGTAGTGGTGTCTCAAAAATTATTCTTCCGAGTTCTTCAACGAGCTCAGTTATACCCGAGGTTCTCGGGGTTGATGAAAAAATTCCTAGGGACACATTGACATCCCTAGCTGCTCGCCATCTTTCTTCAGTAAATTTCTCATACCTTTGGTCTTTCTTTCTTTTTCTTGAATTCTTGTATTTGTGTTGACTTTATTGTTTTTCTTATTTTTCAGCTGGTGAACTGCTTCAATACCATCGTGAAGAAAGATCAAGTTATTAAAGCTTCCACTTCATCGTCCGATGTTGACGATGCTTTGTTGGGTTTAACCCAATCTGTGAAGGAATCTCGCCAACAGTACATCGAGGAGAAAACTGTTTGGGAGAAAAAGTTGGCTGTGGCTGAGGCTGATAAGATGAAGATGGCTGAAACCTCCAAGAATTTGGAGGAGAAAATTAAAGATTTGGAGGTTAAACATCAGGAATCTGATGATAAATTGAAGAAGGCAGAAGAAGAATTATCTACTCTACGAGATATTAAGGTTAAGAAAGAGGAACTGGAGGTGAAGCTCTCCTCGGAGAAGTTGAGGAAAAAAGTTGCAATCAAGAAACATTTCAGCGTTGGTTGGGAGAAAGGATGGGAGAGAGGGATAGCTGCAATGACGTCCCAAGTCCAATATGGGGAGTTAAAATACTTCCATGATGGTTGGGTAGCTGCTCTGCAAGAGCTAAAAGTCCAAGACGATTCTGAGCTATTCCAACGGCATCTCCCTGGTCCTCCTCCACCAATTGTGGAAGAAGAAGAAGATGAACCTGCTTCAGATGAGTCTTCCATGACTATGGGCGATCAAGTTTCTGCCTCTCAACCCTCTGCCACCGAGGACGTTTCCTCCATGCCTCCTCCTCCCGAGAAGATTCCAACCGATCAAGCTGTAGTTACCACCAAGCAACCGAGCTCCTCGTCCCAGCCTCCCGAGAAAGTCTTGGGAGATAAGGAAAAGGTGTGAAGTTGTTCGGTAGCATTTCTGTATTTCCTTGTAATTGAACGATGTAACTTTTTGATGATCTAATAAAATATATCTTTGCTCATCTCTGTTGTTGATAATTTGTTTTTGTTGATTGTTGTCTTTTTCTTGTCATTAGTTTGTTGCTAGAATGGAATTGATCTCTTCTCATGATACCGAGCTGATGCAGCAATGTCATCAATACTATAAGGCTGGTCATACAGATCTTAGTACATCGGAAATTGCTGATATCCTTGGTCACGGTGCTTCAGAGCAGGCTATTGAAGCTTATCAGTACTTGAAAGCTTTACTCGACCGAGCAGTGGCCAACAATGTCGCTTACTATGAGTTGATTGAAGAGATTCATGGTTCCTTAGAGGATCTTCAAAATCAACATAACGAATCAATGGCTTTGTTACATAAAGATTATGAAAATAGATACCAGCAGCTCTCTTCAGAAACAGGCCACAAGAAGATCATTGCTGGGTATGACGTCAGGGAGAGGACCCTAAAAGGTGAAATTGAAGCCTGTAGACAAATCGCCGAGATCCTGGAGCAAGAAAATAATAATTTGCAGAAGAAATTAGCTCAATATGAATCTGCTGCTTCATCCTCTACTGCATTAATACCAGTTACTGATGAAGGCTTCTCGTTCTTAGAGGTCGAAAATGCCAAACTGAGGCAAGAGCTGGAGGACTTAAGAAGATCTGCCATTTCTGGAACTGCTCGGGGACGAGGAAGAGGTTCTCGGGGGCGAGGAAGAGTCAGCCAAAATGTTGAAGAGGCTCGCACTCAGTCTACTCTGGAAACTCAAGCATTCCAGTTGAAAGTAAAAGACCGTGCTCTGACTGAAATGTCTAATAAAAATTTGTCTCTGGAAGATCAGCTGGCATCAACGAAATCTGCCTTGCATAACAAAGATCTCTTTGCCAAAAGCCTTCATGAATAATTGGATAGATTAACCTTCCAATTCCATAAACAGCCAAGAGAATTCTGGATGGCAGGATACAATGAAGCTCTCGTTCATCTGGATGCTCGCATTGAACATGCTAATAATGAAGGTTACAAGCAAGGATGGTTAAATGCATTGGGTGTATTAAAGTTGGAGCAAGGGCATTTTTTATGGGACTATCATGCTCCATCATTATTAGACCTGCCCGTACCACCTTTCAAATTGGATATGGCATGGATTCCAGCTCGTTCCATTCCTCGCAGTCTAATTTCAAAATATCTTGGTGATTATAGCCTTCACTCCCAAGCTGAATTATCTCGTCCTGAGCATCTTTTGGATACACCTTCTGTTATGAACGTCAGAATGCTCAGAGATGTTAATTTCATCAATTCTCCCCTTTGCCTAGAAGACCCTCCTGCCGGCGAGGAACCTGTTTCTAAAGCACAGGGCAAAAAACCAATAGAATAGTAATATCCATGTAACAATTTAGTATCTTCTTGTAATTTGTAATTTATTCTAGATTAATGAAAAGATTTTCATTTTCTGTTTGCCCATTTTGTTAGTCTTGTGTTTATCAAGCACATTTATATTTGTACATATGTATCTATGTATCTGTTAAAAAGATAACAATATTATTGTTCAATAAGCAACTTAATAAAAGTTACAAGTATTAGTAATGTTTCTCGATCACTTAATAATAAAGTAATGAGTAAAAATGTTCAAACTGTTTCCAATCAACCAAGGTGGGTGAATAATGTTTGTCGACCAATTACAGTTGATGGGTTTTTATTCCCGACCAGCTATACTTGGTTTATTTATAAAATTGCGTCCGACCAACTAAGATCAATAATTTTTCCTTGCCGACCAACTACAGTTATTGGGTTTTTATCCCCGACCAACTATACTTGGTGTATTTTTTAAACATTTTGTTTTTCAAAAAACTCATTGTAATAATATTACCTCCCGACCAACATAAGTTGTAATATGAGAGTATATTTTTATCTTACCAACCGTAGTTGATCATGCTGGTGTACACTTTCTGGCTCCTTAAAGCTTTTGGCTCCTTAGAGCATGTCCTCCTAACCAAAGGAGGTTGGCTACTTATAGCACTTTTTGCTCAATAGAGCTGTCCTCCTAACCAAAGGAGGTTGGCTCCTTAGAGCACTTTTGCTCCGTAGAGCTGTCCTCCTAACCAAAGGAGGTTGGCTCCTTAGAGCACTTTTGCTCCGTAGAGCTGCATTTTTTGGCTCCTTAGAGCATGTCCTCCTAACCAAAGGAGGTTGGCTACTTATAGCACTTTTGCTCCGTAGAGCTATCCTCCTAACCAAAGGAGGTTGGCTCCTTAGAGCACTTTTGTTGTGTAGTGTATTATACTAGTATTCCCCGAAAAACTCTCATTTAGAAAGAAAAATGGTGAAACATCTTCGTTTTATTCATAATGAAAGAAATGCTTTACATTTGACATCACTGATAATACTTGCGCAGGTGTTCAGCATTCCATGCATTTTTAAATTCCTCTCCTTCTAGAGTTGCGATTCTGTAAGTTCCTGGTCGAACAACTTCTGTAACTCGGTAAGGTCCATGCCAGTTTGCTTCCAGTTTATTCTGCTTCTGAATGACCTTATTTAGCACATAATCCCCTTCTTTTAAATCACATTTCTTTACCCTTTTGTTGTAAAACAGAGCTGTTCGTTGTTGATAAGCAGCATTCTTAATGGCTGCCTCTTCTCTGACTTCCTCGAGCATATCTAAATCCATCCTTCTCATCAGATCACTGATCGGAGAATTGAAATTTAACACCCTATGTGTTGGTAGGCCCAACTCGGCAGGTATCACAGCCTCACTTCCAAATGCTAGCATATATGGTGATTCTCCTGTTGCTGCTCGGGGAGTTGTTCGGTAAGCCCACAAAACTGACTGTAGCTCATTAATCCAATTTGCTTTAGCCTCACTTAACCTCTTCTTCAACCCATTTAGTAATGTTCTGTTCGTCACTTCAGTCTGCCCATTGCTTTGGGGATGGCCTGGTGCTGAATGAAACTTCAAGACGTTTGACTGATGACAATATGCAGCAAATTCTTCATTATCAAATTGCGTTCCATGGTCTGTGATGAAAGCGTGGGGGAGACCATACCGACAAATGATATTCTTCCATATGAACTGATACACCTTCTCGTACGTCATATCAATTAGTGGTTCAGCTTCCACCCACTTAGTAAAATAGTCTACTGCCACGACGAGATACTTGAACCTTCCTCGGGTCGTCGGCAGTGGTCCAACCAGATCAATCCCCCACATGGCAAATGGCCAAGGTGATGTTATGGGTGTCAACAATGCCTGTGGAGTTCTTCGGATGGAAGAAAAACGTTGGCACTTGTCACACTTCTTAGCATAGGCTATACAATCAGCTCTCATCGTCGGCCAGTAGTATCCTTGTGTCATCACCTTTTGCAGTAGAGTCCGACCTGCTACATGAGCTCCACAAGATCCTTCATGGATTTCTTCAATCAATTCTTTGACTTCTGATGGATGCACACATCTCTGCAAACCTGCCATAATTCCTCGTCTATACAAAACACCATTAGTTAATACGTACCGAGCGACTTTATACTTCAATTTCTTGGCAGCTAGTTTGTCCTCCGGTAGTACTCCTTCTTCAATGTATGCTCTGATAGGATCCATCCAAGATGGTCCTAAATCAAGGGTAATAATCTTCACCGTCAGATCTTCTTCTATGCTCCGACTTTCTAGTACTTCAATTGGTATTGTTCTTCGCAGCTCGGTGCGCGTAGCTGACGCTAGTCGGGCCAATGCGTCTGCTCTAGCATTCTCCATTCTCGGTATCCTCACCAATTGAATAGCATCAAATTCTTTCAATAATTCCATCACTTTTGCATGGTACTTCACCATTAACTCTCCCTTCACTGCATATATTCCCATCATTTGATTCACAATTAATTGAGAATCACTGAAAACAATTACTTGACGTGCCTCCATAACTTTCGCCAAATGAAAACCTTATATCATAGCCTCATATTCAGCCTCATTATTGGAAGCTTTGAATTGGAATCTCAAGGCGTACTCCATGTCAATATCATCTGGAGAATTTAAAACAATCCCTGCTCCACAACCAGCCGTGCAAGATGATCCATCTACATATAATCTCCATGCATGTAACTCGTCTTCAAATTTCTTATCTGTTAGAGTTCCTCGGTGAAATATCATCTGCTTTCTTTCATCATCCCTGGGTATCCTTCGTTCCTCGTCGGTCATTTGTTCGCGCCCCTCTACCAACCGGAGTTGGTCGGGGTTTGAATATGATGATTTTTCTACATCCACAAGTCCTTTTACCAACCTTGGTTGGTTTGGATCTGTGTCTGTCGATCCTGTATCGTCCACAGGTAGGTCAGCAAGCGTCTTTTGCTCCTCGGGGGTATCAGGGTATGTAAACTCTGCTATAAAATCTGCCACGGCTTGCCCTTTCAACGATGATCTGGGTTCATACACAATATCATATTCACCGAGCTCTATTGCCCAGTACATCAATCTTCCTGATTTTTCTGGCTTGTGAAGGGCTTGTCTTAACGGCATGTCGGTATACACAATGATGGTATGGGCCTGGAAGTATGGTCTCATTCTTCTACTTGCTTCAATTAATGCTAGTGCCAATTTTTCCAGCTTTGGGTATCTGATTTCCGCACCTCGGAAGGCCTTGCTTGTGTAATAAATTGGCTTCTGAACTCCATTCTCCAATCTGATCAACGCCGAGCTAACTGCATTTTCTGATACTGCCAAATACAAGTACAGCTTCTCTCCAGTTATTGGCCTAGACAACAATGGTGGGGCTCCCAAATACTTCTTCAGATCTTGAAAGGCTTTCTCACATTCATCAGTCCACTCAAAACTTTTTTGTAGTGTTTTGAAGAATGGGAGGCATTTATCAGTTGCTCGGGATACAAATCTGTTGAGTGCTGCAACTCGTCCGGTAAGACTTTGCACCTCTTTCTTCGTCGTCGGGGATCGCAGCCCTAAAAGAGCTTTGATCTTTTCTGGATTTGCCTCAATACCTCGTTGGTTGACGATGTATCCGAGGAACATTCCTTCTCGTACTCCAAAGGTACATTTCGTCGGGTTAAGCTTCATCTGGTATTTATCCAGTTGATCAAAAGTTTGACTCAAGTCAACCAAATGATCTGCAGCTCTCTTGCTTTTGGTGAGCATGTCGTCGACATAGACCTCCATATTGCGCCTGATTTGTTTGGTGAATACCTTGTTCATCAACCGCTGATATGTTGCACCTGCATTTTTTAAACCAAAAGGCATAACATTATAACAATAAGTTCCCCTTGGGGTGATAAAAGAAGTACTTTCCCTGTCTTCAGGTTTCATTTTGATTTGGTTGTAGCCAGAATAAGCATCCATGAAGCTGAGTAGCTCGTGTCCCGAAGTAGCATCCACTAGTTGATCAATTCTGGGCAATGGAAAATGATCTTTTGGACATGCCTTGTTGAGATCAGTAAAATCAACACACATTCTCCATTTGTTGTTCTTCTTCTTTACCATCACCACATTCGCCAACCAATCTGGATATTTCACGTCTTCAATGAATTGGGCTTTCTGGAGTTTCTCGACCTCCTCTTGTATGGCCTGGTTCTTCTCGGGACTAAACACTCTTCTTCTTTGCTTCACAGGCTTGATCTCCTTATTCACATTGAGTTCATGACATAAGAAGTTTGGATCTATTCCTGGCATGTCTTCATGACTCCAAGCAAAAGTATTCCTCCTGTTTCTCAAGAAAGTTATCAACTCCTGTTTTATTGAAAAATCCAACGACGACCCTATCTGAGTTATTCGTTCAGGATGCTCGTCGTCCAGGATAACAATTTCTGTAGATTCCACAACCTGTCCTTTTACGAGTTGAGATTCATCCCTAGGGTCAAGAGTTTCAATTTCTGTGCCTTCCTCCACTTGGTAAGTAGTAGTCTTTTTCTGTAATTCTTCAAGTTCCTCTTGCTCGGCAGACGAATAATAGCATTCCCGAGCTACTTTTTGATCACCTTTCATAATTCCTACTCCAAAATTCGTTGGGAATTTCAAACACTGATGAACTGTAGATGGAACTACTTCGGACTTCTTTAATCCAACTCTTCCCATGATGATGTTGTAGGCGGACTGCACATTTTTATCCATTACAAAAAAGCGTATTCTTTCTGTTCGACAAGCAGGCCAAGTTCCAATGAGTATATCCAACTTGATCGTCCCAAGTGGAAAAACTTTCTCGCCAGTAAAACCCAGAAGGGGTCTGTGATAAGGTTCTAATTGAGATAATTTTAAATTCAAGCTATCAAAGCATGAATAATACATGATGTCTGCCGAACTACCATTGTCTACTAACACCCTTGAAATGACCACATCCTTCATCCTCATTTTGATCACCAGAGGATCATCATGAGGGTAGAGAACACCTGCCAGGTCGTTTTTTGAAAAACCAATCACTAGCTTCTCTTTGTTTACCTTCCTCGGACGATCATCCTCGGCCAGGTTTATTCGCTGAATGTATGAACAAGCTTGAGCCTCTCCGAGATAAGCTTTTCTTTCTGCAGTAAGGTCTCCTCCTCCTGCATCTCCTCCTGTAATAACATTACAATCAAATGACCCAAAACGTATGGAAAATACCTCTCGTTCAGGTTTCCTTGGCTTTTTGGGAAGATCGGGGTCATCATCTGGATCCTCTTCATGGTCCCTCCTCTTTTTCTCCTCTGCACGACGAGGAGATCTAGATCTCTCTCTAGTTCTATCATCATTCTTCCTATCACTCCTGCGATCTACGTACTTTGATAATTTTCCTCTTCGGATGAGTGTTTCAATCTCGTTCTGAAGGGCTATACAATTTTTGGTCATATGGCCATGATCTTTGTGAAACTCGCAATATTTGGTCTTATTCCTCAGGTCGGGATCTGTCTTCAGTTTCTCTGGCCATTTGATTTCCTCGTTATTCCTGATTTCTTCCAAAACATGATTAATACCCACTTTCAATGGAGTATAATTATCATACTTCTTTAGGGCTTCCAACTTCATCCTGTTATTCTTGGAATATTTGTCACCACCATTACTTTTCTGATCTTTCTTCTTAGAATTGTCGACCTCCACTTTAACTTCTTTATCCATATTCTTCTTCGCAGCCATAGCCTCCTCGGCATTCATGATTTTGGCCGCCTTTGCCATCAACTCCGACATATTTTTAGGTGGATCTTTGGCCAAAGTGTAATACAGCTTGTTAGGCAGCAAACCACTCATCAGAGCAGTGATTGCTGTCTTTTCTTCATAATCTATGACTTCCAACTTTTCGTTATTGAAACGAGTTATGTAATCTCTAGTACTTTCACCTGATTTTTGTCTAACACTTAGCAAGTGTGCTACTCGCTTTACCGTCTTTGCTCCAAAACAAATATTGCCAATAAATAGCTCGGCTAACTGAACAAAAGTTGAAATCTTACCCCGAGGAAGATTATTGTACCATATCTGTGCAGATCCGGTAAGAGTTCCCGAGAATGCTCTACACCTCATCTCGTCGGGGACAGCGTAGATATCTGCAGCAGCTTGGTACTGTTCTATATGAAGTACGGGATCTGTCTTTCCATCGTACTTGGGAGTCACTACGGGTGCTTTGAATTTCGACGGTGTAGGGAAATCCACAATGGCTTGCACAAAAGGTGTTCCTTGAACAAAAGTTCTCTGTAAGGGGTTTCTCGCCTTAGCCATTTCTCCCAGTCTATCCTCCAACCGTTGAATGGAACCTTTCCATGCTTCATTCCCTTCCTCGGGCCGCTTAGTCCGAGCAACTGATTGCTCTGACGTAGCTTCCTGAGATTTATCTCGACGAGTGGTTGGTCGCGATTGCGCAGATCCTTCTCTCAAACCTGGTGGTGGTCGAAAACTTCTTGATGGAGCCCTAGGTGGACTCATGTTCCTCCTTGGTCCTAACCGACTGAAAGGAGACACTCTACTTAACCTTTCCAAAGCGCTAGTTCTCTCCGGAGAGAGAGTGATACGTTGATCTGTATCCGAAGCCCGTATCGATGAAGTTCGCCCAGGTTGATAAGAAAAATCATTAGACTCCTCATTGCGATATGACCCAGTACGTCTAGATTGCGATTGCCTATGATCACTCCTTTGCCCTGAATAGGTAGGTGCACCGCCCTGAAGAGTTTGAATGAGTTGCCTCATAGATTCTTGCATGGCGGTTTGTCCTTGAGCCAGATTCGTCATAATTCCAGCCAGATCTGGGGATGCAGATGGATTTGGATGATTTCCAGTATTTCCAACATTTCGATTACTAGATTCTGGATTATCTGCCATTGGTGACAAATGATTTTTATGAAAAACGATAATAACAGTCGTTTCCCACAGACGGCGCCAATCTGTTGATGTAAAAAACTAGATCGCTCTAATTTTTCAATCACAGATAAATAAATAAGACAAAGATTTTTAAAGTGGTTCGGCTAGGAATAAAGCCTACGTCCACTGTTATGTTATTGTTGAGTATTTGTGGAATTCTTGATTACAAGTTCTCTCAAGAAATTCCGGTCCTCTTGAATTGAGGATGATACAAGGTATTTATAGCCTTTAGGCTGTACATGAAAGGTCCAATACATTAAATGATATACATATGAAAGGGTAATACATTTAATGCAGCGTGTGCGTCAAGAATACAATGGATATTTGAACAGTTGTCCGTCTGGTAATTAATGATACGGCCGAGATGCAGTTCGGACCGCCTTAGTTGCTTGTTGATCAAGAGTTCCTCGGAGTACTTAGAGTATCTCGGGATGATAGAGTTCCTCGGTGTGATAGAGTTTCTCGGAAAGAAGCACGGTTGGTCAGGAAATGATCTTCCTCGCTGCTGTTGTGCCATGTAGATTGACACGTGTCTTCATCTTCTTCGTCCACATCAGCACATTAATTTTGGTATCAACACCAATTATCACAAAATGACCCCAATTATTTTTAAAACCCAAATTTTATTTTCTAAAAAATCATTCAAAAATTATTTAAAATATCCCAAAATTAGTAAAAACTTATTTAAAAGGGAATTAACTCACACACAAGAAAATGATGCAAGATATAATTTATGTATGCAATCCTAGTGTGTGGAGGTTGATAATTTACCTTTAAATGAATCAATTAAGGCATCGTGTGTAGAATATGTGGTTCTTTGGTATCTAGGGGATGGGACTCAAATTTTGTCACAATTTCCAAACTAGATGAGTACTTATACAATGTAGACTCAAGTAAGTCAATAATATAAGGTGCTTCAATCTACCCCTTTGGAAATATGAGACAAAATCTCCCTTGAGTCAACTAGGACTCGTAGGGATATGAACAAAAATAAGAAACACCTATTCCTATACAAAATTCTATTTACCCATATCCTAGAAAAGAAAATTACATAACTCAACTAATTACAAACTAATACCCTAATAACATATGTTTTATAGATAACGATATAGATTCCTGCAAATAAGACTAAGATCAAGCTTTTCAGAGATATGTACAAGAAAAAATGAATTCATAAGACTCAAATTTCTCCCCCATTTTGTCTCAAATGGACAAAGGGAAAGAAAATACTTAAGTCACATGAGTTTATTCGGCACAAACCAGTCCTATCGATTTTCGCAAAGAATGAAATCTATTGTAATCTAAAGGTTTAGTAAACATATCTGCGAGCTGCAATTCAGTAGGAAGATAATTAATTTCTAATTCCTTAGTCTTAACTAATTCGTGTATAAAATGATGTCTAATTTTTATATGCTTTGTTCGCAAGTGTTGAACAGGATTTTTAGAGATATTGATTGCCCTTTGATTATCACAATAGAGATGCAGTTGATCTTCTTGAATTCCATAATCATTTAGCATTTTCTTAAGCCAAAGTAATTAGGCACAGCAGCTACCAGCAACAATGTATTCGAATTCAGCTATAGATAATGAAGTGCAGTTTTGTTTCTTAATACTCCATCCTACCAAATTGTTACCGATATAGTAACACGCCCCTGATGTGCTCTTACTATCATCAGTACACCCTACCCAGTCGGCATCAGTGTATTCTATTATAGTACTAGGAGTATCATTAGTGTACCAGAGTCCCAAATTTAGAATGCCTTTTATGTATTTAATGATTCTTTTTACACATACTAAGTGACTCACTCTAGGATTATTTTGATAACGGGCACACACGCAAACTGCGTACATAATATCAGAACATGAGGCAGTAAGGTATAGTAAGCTTCCTATCATACTATGATATAGAGTGGGATCTATGTATTTTCCACTCTCATCTTTAGATAATTTGACCGTAGTACTCATGGGAGTTCTAGATTCTTTGGCACTTTCAAGCCCGAATTTTTTAACAATCTCTAAAGCATATTTCGACTGCAAAACAAATAAACCTTCTAAATTTTGTTTGATTTGAAAACTCAAGAAAAATTGTAACTCCCCCATAAGAGACATTTGAAATTCTTTATGCATAATTTCAGAAAATGATTTAACTTCTGTAGGGGAAGTTGATCCAAAAATGATATCGTTGACATATACTTGAGCTATAATAATATCTTTGTCAAAATGTTTGACAAATAGAGTTTGATCATTTCCGCCTCTCTTAAAACCTTTATCTAAGACAAAGTTGGAAAGATGCTCACAACAAGCTCTTGGCGCTTATTTCAGACCATACAACGCCTTTTAAGACGATAAACATGATTTGGATACTGAGGGTCAATAAACCCTTTGGGTTGTTCAACATAGGCCTCTTCAGTCAAGATTCCATCAAGAAAGGCTGATTTGACATCCATTTGGTAAAGCGTAAAGTGTAAGTAACAGGCTATTGCAAAGAGAAGACGAATAGATTCTAAGCGAGTAACAGGCACAAATGTCTTGTTAAAATCTATTCCTTCAATTTGGGAATATCCTTGAGCCACTAATCTGGCTTTGTTTCTAGTGATTATCCCACTTTCATCAGTTTTATTTTTAAATAGCCAATGTGTGCCAATAACCTTTTTATGATCAGGCCTAGGTACAAGATACCAAACATCATGAATGACAAATTGAAAAATTTCTTCCTATATGGTAGAAATCCATTATGGGTTATTTAATGCCTCATTTCATTCTTTGGTTCCACAAGGGAAACAAAACATGCATAATGAGCATAGTTTCTTAATTAAGATCTTGTATGTACAGGCTCACAAGGGTTTCCAACAACGTTATCTATGGGATGATCTTTAGAAACACAGTTAGGTACTTCAGGTTTCTCAATAGGTAAAGAATCATCTATTTCTGGAGAGTCATTTTCTAAAACAATTTCAGACTCTTCGACAATAGTTAGTTCTCTAGTCTTACTCTCAACAGTAGTGTCACTTATAATAACGTTTATGGATTCTATTAAAGTCTTTGTGCGAAGATTGTAGACACGGTATGCTCTATTGTCGGGAGAATATCCTAGGAAGATAGCTTTATCTCCACGAGTCTCAAATTTGGATAAGAGTTCTCTGTCTTTAGAGACATAACATGTACTATTAAAAGTTCTAAGGTATTTAATATTGGGCTTCTTCCCATACCAGTAAGGAGTTTGTTTAGAAATTTTCCTAAGATAGACCCTATTAATAATGTGACACACAGTACGAATTGATTCTACCCAAAAATATTTAGGTAAACACTTGGCATGAATCATAACACGTGCCATATATTGAAGGGTACGATTCTTTCGATCAACAATTCCATTTTGTTGAGGAGTCTTAGGAGCACTAAATTCATGTTTGTAACCATTATAGTCACAATACTTTATAACACCTCTATCTATGAATTCTCCTCCTCTATCACTACGAATTCTATTTACTTGAATGTCCTTCTCATTTTCAATACGAAGTAAGATTTTTAAAAAAGTTCTGAAAGTGTCTGACTTTTGTTTTAAGAAGGCCACTCAAGTAAACCTAGTGAAGTCATCTACCATAAATATAATGTAACTGTGTCCACATCGACTAACAGTGCGAGAAAGACCCATCAGGTCCATATGGATGAGCTCCAAGGGTTTATAGGTAAGGGTATCTTTAACTTTCTTATGAGGTGCCTTAACAATTTTCCTTCCTGACATGATCCACAGACAATGTTAGAGATATGTTTGATCTTTGGAATTCATCTAACTATTTCTTGTGAAGACAATCTACTGAGGCTATCGTAATTTATGTGACCCATCCTATTATGCCATATTTCATTGTCATCCATTCTGGCAATGTTACAGACTTCAGTACTGTTCTGGACAGTATAATAATTGTCAAGAGTCCCGAGTCCTATAATTATGCACTCACCTTTTTCATTTAAAATCTTGTAATTATTATTTGAAAAGGTGACAGTATGTTTTGAGTCATAAAATTGAGAGATAGTAAGTAGATTAGGCTTAAGTCCTTTTACTAGAAGAACATTTTCAAGAAGAGGAAATCCTTCTTCTTGGAGTGTTCCTTTACCAATGATTTGAGATGATACACCATCACTAAAAATAACTTTTCCTCCAGCAATGCTGGTTTTGTTTAAAAGTTTTGTATCATCCCCAGTCATATGTTTTGAACACCCAGAGTCTAAATACCAACCAGAAGGGGTGTGTTAAGCTTTTAAAGCAGTAATCACAATATTACACTTCATCTAGGGCAATAGCTCTTCTTTTCTAACCCAAATAGCTCTTGTTTTAATTTTGCGCTCATTTGCTCTCATTTGATAAAATTTGCGAGCATTAGATTTTTGTTGAAAAATATTTTGCGCATGCATTTGTGTTTTATGCAGGATATGAGCATTTGGTTTAGAAAAGTTCATAGGAATTCTTCTTGTAAATGATCTTTTAGGTTTGGTCTTTCTCTTTCTATAGTTAGAGTTTTTATCTGGTTGTCTAGGCAGAACATAATTGTTACGGCTTCTCCTAGAGTAGTTAAAGTTTTGATATAAAGGAGTATTACATACATGATTAATTAAACGTTTAGAGTAGCAACCTATGAAAGAATTTCCATAAATGTCACAGTAAGAGAAATATAGATTGCTTGAAGAGGGTATCTCCTTAGGAAAATCTCTAAACATAGGTTTCATGGGATTTTGAAGTTGAACCTTATTCCTGGGGAGTACAGTTTGAAACACAGAATCACTCTTCCTATTCGAAGGGCAGACGTATTTAGCCTTAGGTAGACAATCACACTTAGAGTGACTTGATTCCCCAATATCCAATTTTTTTTTTATCAAACTCATCATTTAGGAATTGAAAATCTGGACAGGCTTCCTAGGTCTTTCGCCACCTGATACAAAGTTGATTGATTCAAAGTTTTTAATTTGTTTCTTTGAATTTGGGCAAAATCCTATTCCAGTTCGATCGTCATAATTGGTTTTTGAATCAGCAACAAAACCATCAAAACAATTGGAATTATTTTCAAACTTAGCAAATTTTTTGAAAACATTTGCTGTCTTTTCTTTAGCTTGTTCCAATTCTAATAATGCCCCTTTATATTTTTTTCTCCAGAGTTTCATTTATTTCAATCAAAATTTTCAATTTTTGATCAAAAATTTTTACTTCATTTTCATGAGTTAGACATTGGGTAGTATACTCTTCAGCATTAAGTTTAACCATTACACTTAGGTCTTCTAATTTCTTACGGAGGTCTTTCACTATCTTCTCTAGTCTAGAGCTTTTCTTGAGAGTTTTAGCATAAAGTGTGTGAACATCAGGGAGGTTTTCAGTGTCTAAATCACTAAGTGTAGTGTGTGAAGTGACCCTTTAGGAATCAATTCTAGAACTCACACACAAATCGACATCGTCGTTATCGCTTTCCCTTTGACTCACACACCCTGTTGTAGAACTAGAAATGTTCTAAAAAATTAAAGCATTTAAACCAGTAACATCATGATTCATAACGAAAGAAGTAGAACAACTAGCATCATTCTCATACTTAGGCACATGAATATCATCATTATAGATTATCTTAGCAAAGAAAAACATGCAAGGATTAAAAACATCAGATGACTCAAGTTCCTCATTATCAGAGTCACTTGAATCACCCCATGTCTTGCAAATATTGGCCCTAGTATGTTTATTGGTTGTGTTCAAGTAAACTCTACAATCTTGTGCTATATGACCCAATTTTCCACATCTAAAACATTCAATATTCTAAAAATCTTTGTTAGGTCTCGTATGAATGTCCTTGCGATGCGTGTCTTGACCTTTCTCATGAGGTTTATGATTTGACTAAGTTGGATAATTTGGCTTGCCTTGTCTGGTTGCCATTTTATTTATAAATTTCACAATCTTCTTAAACTGCTTTGACATCAAGGCAATCTGATTATCCAAACTATCTATATCACATTCCTAATCAGAATAGGAATCATTATTGGGAATACTAAGCTCAGGTTTTATCAGTTTAGAGGAAAAACTCATATTGAAACTAGTCCGTTTCCTATGGGATTGAGTTAATTGTTTCTTGAATTATAGTTCCATTTCCATAGTTCTCAGTTTACTACTGAGTAATTCAGGAGTGATATTTTTATCACTCATTTCCTCAATAGCATATCTTTTGTTATCAAATTTCTATGGCAATGACCTTAGAATATTCGAGACAATTTCATTTCTATCATAGGTTATCCCATTAGAATGTAATTTGGTCACAATGTCAGTCAATTTTATGTAAAAGTCATCAAATGATTCAGAGTCTGACATGATTTGCTGTATAAGCATATGTGTTTTAGCAGCCTTAACTCTAGTGTCACCTTCATATGCAGTAACCAGTGTATCCCAAGCTTCCTTAGAAATGATACAAGATGAGATCCTTTTGAACTTATGTTCATTTATAGACATAAAAATGGCATTCTTGCCTTTGTTATTGTTCAAGAGGCTTGCTTCTCTTCTTGACTGAATTCACTTAATACTTTCTTAATCCTCACTCTGCTTCTTTTAGTGGCTGGTTTTGTAGGATGAGTATATCCATTTTCAACAATGTCCCAGACATCATCTCCCAAGGTTCATTGTATGAAAGCAACCATCCTTACCTTCTAGTAAGGAAAGTTGTTTCCATCAAAGAGAGGGGGCCTGGACAAGTTTCCAGATCTTTCATATTTCTCGTTCATTGTTTGATTTTAAGAAAACAATTTCAAAAACTATCTTTGATTTTAAGAAAACTATTTCTCATTCATTGTTTGATTTTAAGAAATTTTAAAGAAAATTTCTCAAGCTCTGATACCAATTGAAAAACTGTCACTTAAGTCGTCTAAATCAAGATTAAACTATCTAAGTAACTCCGAACTATTTTTTGGTGAAAATATTTTCTTTAAATCAAACAGATTAACCACAAGATGTGTTTAATAAAAACATGTACGAGATACGTTCAAGATTATGTAACTAGTTTTTAAAAACAAAACTAAAAAAGTTTAAAACAATTTAAATCAACACACCAACAAGAATGAGATGAGGTGATGTAGAAAGATTAAGTACACACAATTTTTAACGTGGTAAAACCTCACCCAACTAAGGAAACATCCACGGTGACTTCTAAGTCACAAACCAAAAATACACTAAAATAAAATATACAAGTTACAAGCGATTTAACACACATGCAAACAAAACATGCCTATACAAGTTTAGAATATGTACCCACTGTTTTGATTAAAACTTCTCTGCAGTTCTGATGTTGTTGTGGCTTTCTCACCTTGCTAACTTCTCAACACTTTGTTTCAGCTTTACGCCAACTCTTGATGTTTCAAGATCTTTTAGCTAACACTTCTTGTGTTGTAGTGTGACAAGTGTTTGTGACACTGTTCTAACAAATGCATGCACACACACACACACACACTTATTTATACAAATAAGTCCTATAAAATTACATTACGATCGAAATGATTAAGGTTTTTAGTTTCTCTCTTCTTTAGAAACAAAAGACTTTCTTGATCTTTCAAAGTAACCCAGAATCCAAGGTTACCTTGCTCAGAAGACGACCAAGGTCTTAAACAATTTCAGAGGGTTTTGAAAATATATTTGAAATTGTAAATCACCAATTGCGATTCCAACTAGATCACAAGTCTTGTTTCATAAGAACTAGAAACAGAAAATAGATTTGTTCATTCTTGAGTAGTGAAAAACATTTACAGAAAAATAATAAAAAAATATGATTTCTCATGATGAGAAATGAAATAATGCAGATCTACGAGATATATGCCATAAAATAGCAAGATCTATAGTTTCTATGAAAAGAAATAGAGATCAAACTTAAAATATCTAAATTGGTTAGAAGATATCAAACTCAGAGGATTCAATCCACGAACAGCCTTCAAACCATTTCCAAAATAACTCTCAAACACTCAGGTTTGGTTTAGGTTGTAAACTGATTTTGGTTTCAAAAGGAATTCAGGGTTTGAAAAGGATTTTAGGGGTTTCTCTCTCTGGTTACTCTCTCTTTTTATCCTCTCAGTTTGACGAACTGGAAAAAGTTACAAAATGCTGAGGCTCAGGCTCCTTTTATACTAAGCAAGGAAGGATCGAGAACATCATCTCAAATCTAATGGCTGAGATTAAGTCTTTGGTAGTTGACTCACATCCAACGGTTTAACAACAACGATGGATTAAATATTTTATGATTGGTCTAAAGAGGGTTCACATGGATTGGGATAAAACGCATGCAGTACGTTGATTAAATTAATCCAAGGGCTGAGATTGCGTACTGATTCCATGTCTAACAGAAAACAAAAATCATGTCGTCGTAACATTGACAGGTGTAAGGCTGAGATGAAACCAAAATCGCATGTTTAAAACTAATTACACACACAACTTCAAGTCTCAAGCGCTTTCGAATTCTACCCAACCAAACATACAGGCAAGTTTAGTTAAAACTAGTTATCACAAAATGACCCCAAATATTTTCAAAACCCAATTTTTAATTTCTAAAAAATCATTTAAAAAATCCCAAAATTAGTAAAAACTTATTTAAAAGGGAATTAATTCACACACAAGCAAATGATGCAAGATATAATTTATGTATGCCATCCTAGTGTGTGGAGGTTGAGAATTTACCTTTAAATGAATCAATTGAGGCATCATGTGTAGAATCTTAGGTTCTTTGGTATCTAGGGGATATGACTCAAATTTTGTCACAATTTCCAAACTAGATGAGAACTTATACAATGTAGACTCAAGTAAGTCAAGAGTATAAGGTGCTTCAATAAATATGCAGAAAAGAAGAATTGAATTGTAGATACCAAATGAGATCATCTAAAGTGCATGAACAATGAAATTCCAACCAAGAAAGAATGACAGAAAATTGAATGAACTCCTTCTTTATATTCCAATGTAAATGTTGAAATTACTAAGTTTTTGGGATTCCAGCAATCAAAGATTAATTACAAGCCTAACATAATATGAAACGTGTATAGAAATGCTCCTAAAAGCCCTATTTAAAGGCCCAAAATGGCCAAAGGGCTAGGTAAAATCTAGAAAGGAATCAGTTATTTTGTTTTTTGTCAATTATTATACTTTAAAAGATTATTAAAAAAATCCATTGATAAAGGTTACTCTTTGATTTAAAACTTATAAATTTTTCACGGGGGTATCACAATCCCTAATATCTCCTAGACGTTGATTCTTTCGGAATATGATGTCAAACATACCTTACACAAAGATTTCTCAACGTTTGGATATTTGTACCCAATAATTTGATTCACACCCATAAAAATCAAAGAAATAATTGCATGGACATCTTAATCCTTATATTCCTCGAGATTGAGAATATATGGCCCATTCCCAAATATTGTGAGATTGTGAAAGTCTAATATAGTCATTACCTAGACTTAAATCTCATTTGTGGCCCCGTTCAATACATTCGGGATGTACCGGTACTATCCTCTTTGAAATATCAGAAAAGTTATCGATTCATCAAATAGGTTCTTGTAGTCAAGGTAAAAAAAATAGTTGTTGTACACACGGCCTTATTGATAGGATGCCGACTCCATATCAAGGCTATGAATTACTCAATTATACTAAAATCAAACTTTTGATCTTCTTTAATCAGGTTGAAACAAACTCCCTTAAATTTTTACAAAGTACAACTGAATGACACATATACAGTATGTTTAAAATAAATAAAAGGCCTTATCACAAACATGATTCTAATTTCAAAATGAACCCAATAATCCTTTATTAAAGAAGAAACATCATGCATAGTTTTAATAAAAATGCAAGGATTTCTTTTTTGATAGAGTCAATTTGTTTGTATTTTGACTTATTGCATGTTTGTAAAAAACCTTTGAGTCATATGTTAGGACTTTATTGTACTAACCTTTCAAAACTATGACGTTTTTGATTGAACGCGTAGAGACCAAGATATCATATTCATCATCTTACTGTGTTTCATGACTTATATTCATCTTCATGTTCTGAGGATCTCTTAGGTATGAATGCATGTTTGTTTTGATACTTGGATATATAAGTAATTGTGTGTTTTCTAAAATGTTTTAAACATGATTTTAGAAAAAAAATTCAAGTCATTCGAACGATCTCAGCTAAGTCATTCGAATGAGCTCATCCAATGAGCTTTGAAAGATCTATTTTTGGTCTACTCTGGTTTCTCGTTCAAAATTTTGTTCTGAACTAAGAGATGTATCTCTTCATTCCAATGATCCTTCTGACTTCGTTTGAATAAGACGGAGATAATTTTTTTTAAATGAGATTTTTTCACCGTTATCACGTTATTTGAAAACTTCCTATAAATAGGAGTGTGGAGCATGGGATTTATTAGATTCTTTTACCTATTCTTTGAGTTCCTACACTCCCCCTAAAATATCTGTTAGTTTATATGATCATTTATGATCGATGTTTTTCAAACCCAAACCCTATTTACACCTAAACAATTTTAGACCCAAGTTTCATTATATATATATATATATATATATATATATGCTTTGAGATCTACTTTGTGGGTACCAAGGTCTATTCTCTTCATCTTGTTGAGAATTCTTTAATACTGAACATATTTTCCGTATACGTACGGTGGACTTTATATTATGGTGTTGTGTTGAACAAGTAGTGGATTCAATGTTCCAATTTATAGATGGTTCTTGACACTGTTTGGTGGATATCAAGGTCTGTGTGGACTCAGATGTTATGGAAGTTATACGAGGTACTCCTACATGTCACTATTGAGGAGAGTTTAAAGATCAAAGATCAAAGATGTGTCAAGCCTTGGGAGGGCCTTGAGTCATTGTGTAAGTCATCTGTGGACTTTTATAATTCCCTATCATCCTGAATTTGTGTTGCTATGCCGTATAAGGTTTTTCCCATTTGGGTTTTTCTCATACATCGGTATAGTGGTTGATTTCCTTATTTTATATTACACTCACCTAGATGCATGTTTAGGTTAAGATACAACTTATTAATATGTTTTAACACAACAATTATTTAATTGCTGCTAAGTTTAATTTTGGCAACTTTTTGATTGAACATAAAATTGAGGAACTTTTAAATAGTTGGTTTTCTCATTTTGAACCTTTAGCCATATATTAGAACGTACTCTATAGAATATAGACAGACATTCAAATTGGTATTAGAGTGGGAACACTAAGTTATCTTGTTTATACTTATTTCATGGTATTTTAGGGTTGTTTGGTTGTTTCTCTCTCTCTCTCTCTCTCTCTCTCTCTATATATATATATATATATATATATATATATAATAATAATAATAATAAGTAGTCAGATGTGTTTAGCGATAACGATGATTTTGATATTCGAGAGGCGTTTAATGAGCTTTATAAAATACTGATAAATTATGTAAGTTGAATTTTAAACTTGCTAGAAGGATAAAATATCTTGAAAATAAGAATTTTTTCTTAAAAGGTGATAATGGATTTTTGTGAAATATTCAAACTCAATGTGACATTATGTTTGATACGCTCAAGGATATGAAATGCAATTTTCAAAATTTATAAGTGTCCTAGAAACAGAGTGATGATAGAGTTCGCGCTTTAGAGAACGAATTAAAAAACTCTAAGATGTTTGAGTCTCATCATCATCATCATCATCATCATCATCATCATCATCATCATCATCATCCTTGCCTTAATCCCATCACATTGGGTCGAGTACACGGATTCTCCTTTTCTATTCTGATCTATTATAAGAAATATTGTTATTTATATTTAATTCCATAAGATCTCTCCTACTAATTTCTTCCCAAGATTGATTAACTTGTCTCTCATTTACTGGTTTTTAATCTTGTCATTTCTAGTAATTTCTATCATCTATCGGTATATCTTCATCTCACTCACATGTATATTTTGCTTATGTTATTTCTTTAAAGACCAACACTCTGATCCATAGAGGGTTGCTGGTTGAATAACCCTTCTATAAAATTTTCCTTTTAGGTTATTAGTTGTCCTCTTATCACATAACACCACATTCTCTTGTCTCCATTTCATTCATCCAGTTGCTATTCTACTCGTAACATCCTCATGAAAATCCTCATTATTCTATATCACAAAACCTAAATAATGAACATTATTAGTTTAGTTTATAACTTTTTCTTTAATCTTTAACATTATCCTATCAGATGACTCATTCTTAAATTTACATTCCATATATTCAGTTTTGTTTCTACAGATTTTCAGTCCTTTAGACTCTAAGGCATTTCTCCAAGTGTCAACTCTCATTGCTAAGGCCTCCTTTGAAGTGTATAGTAAAACTATATCATACACAAAGAACATACACAATGGGACATCTACTTGTATGTCCTTAGTAATCCCATCCAATACTATGGCAAATAAGAAAGGACTTAAAGCCGATCCTTAATGTAGGCCAACTTGAATCGTAAAATCATTTGTTTACAAATAATTCTTACCCTAGTCTTTGTGTTATGATACATATCTTCAATAACTTTAATACAACTAATAGGTATTCTTTTCCTCCTTAAATCCCACCATATTATATTCATACATACTCTATCATATACCTAAGTCTATAAAGATCATGTGTAAATTTTTATTCTTACTTCTACATTGTTTCATTAGTTGTCTTAATAAGTAAATAGCTTATGTGGTGGATTGCCCTGGCATAAATTCAAGTTGGTTATCCAAAATAGTTTATTCATATCTTGACCTTTGTTTTATAACATTTTCCTATAATTTTATAGTGTGATTCATTAGTTTGATTCCTCTATAATTTCTAGAGTTTTATATATATCCTTTATTTTTATACAAATATGTTATGGCGCTTTTCCTCGACTAATCTGACATACTTCCTTCTTTTAAAATTTTATTAAACAAACATGTTAACCACTCTACTCCTAGACTTCCAAAGAATTTCCACACCTTTATAAGTATTCCATCTGGGCCAACCACTTTATTCCTCCCTATTTTTATTAATATATCTACTTCCTTTAAGTAACCGGACACACCATCCCTATATTTGGTTGTATGTCCTCAACATCATTTTAGGATATTTTTCATTCAATAATCCTTGAAAATACTTTTTCCATCTGTCTAAAGTGTCTTTATCATTAATTAATAAATTTTAATATATTTATTATACACTTAACTAGACACATATCCTTTGTAAATCTATCATTATTCCTTGCCAATTTATATATCTCCTTCTCACCTTCCTTGGTGCCTAATTTGTTATACAGATTATCAAGTGCGTTTTGTTACACATTTCTGATAATATTTTTTTTTCACTTTTTAATCTTTTATGCCTTTCTAAGTCTTCTTGGTTTTTACTCTTTTTCCATTCTTTATAACTTATTCGTTTCTTTTGTATTATCTGTTGAACTTCCTCATTCCACCACCAAATCTCTTTTTTAATAAATCTTTTCCCTTTAGTCTCACCTAAAATTTTCTTACCTATTATCTCAATATCAGTCATTGTTCTTGACCAAATGTTGTTGACATTGTCGTCCTAATTCCTCTTCATGTATAGTAATAACTTCTTCCTAAATTCTATCTCTTTGCATCCTATTAAATCCGTCCATTTTATTTTTTATAACCTATTTTCTCTTTTCGGTACTTAAATCCTTTAATGGCTAAATCTATTACTAGTACGCGATGTTGATTTGTTAAGATTTTACCTTGTATATCCTTACCGTCTTTGCATGTCTTAAAGTCTCTTCTTCTAAGCAAGTAATATTCTATTTGAGTTTTATTTTCACCGCTTTTAAATGTTATTAAATGTTCTTCCCTATTTTTAAAATATGTGTTTGCTATCACTAGATCGTAGGCCTTAGTAAATTCTAAAATAGCTTCCCCTGTTACATTTCTCTCATCAAAACCATAACCCCCATGTATCCTTGGATAACCGTCCTGTTTTACTCCTACATGTCAATTCAAGTCACCTTTTAAAAATATGTTTTCACGCATAAGAATTTGTTGTAATATTCATCTAATAATTCCTAAAATAATTTCTTTACATTTTCATTTAAAGCTCTTTGGGGTGCGTAAGCACTTATAATATTAATATTGTTTTATCTAAGACAATCTTAATATTCATTAATCTATTTTCCCATATTGTAACATCCATCACTTTATGTTTCATATAGGGATCAACGACGATACCTACCCCATTTCTACGATTATCCCTCCCTCCCGAATAAAATAATTTATAACCTTCTCCTATCTCTCTAGTCTTTTCTCACCTCCGTTTCAAGGTATCCATAAGTTCTTTACACTTTCCAGTCAATGTTCTTAAATTCCACATAACAAATCTAATTTTATATATGTTATTAATATTTACATTTCTTTTTTTAAATAGATAATCCATCATCAAGATTTGACATAAACTTTACAGTCGACTGTTAACATGACACGAAAAATCAACATAACATTGAGGGAAGGGAAATAACTTATGCTGAGTCTAGGGGAAAAGAACACTCCATTGAGGATAATGATAATTCGAGAGAAGTTTTAAAGGCATGCAAAAAGACTTTAGGGATAAATTTTTTTGCATTGAAGGGGAGGGAGATAACCTTCTACGATTTATTAAAAATATGAAGAAAGAGTCCCTAAATGTTGAAAAGTCTAAGTTATTGATTGATTCTATAATTTTGAAGTTAGAAGATGATCTAAGAAACTCAAGTAGTATTGGTACTATCTTTGATAATCCGAATTCTTCTGCTTCAAAAACCATTACCAACATTTTTTTAAGAGTATTAACTATTGAACATGACATTAGAAAAGGTCAATCTAAATGCCATCTTCCTCGTATTTACACATATTCGCATTGTGGTAGGAAATGTCACCTTAGGTTGTTTTGTTTTGATCCCAGAATAGGACCTAGGGAGTCTAGATCCCATGTCACCATGGTTCCCAAAACACAAGGCATTAAGTATTCATCTTTTCTGGGTTAGGAAATCCATTTTAGAGGAATTGAATGTTAGACTTGTTGATTCTCAAATTCTTGCACATGATTTTTTGCCTGCTATATCTTATGATTGATAGTGTTCATATGTTTACATACACTAGCGTGTGTACTTCTAGTTATGTGTGTTTGCTAGTTGTATGTCATTTGAGTCTTTTGTATTTTGTCTTTCCTTTTTGGGTCTTATTACAAAAATATTTGGTTTGTCTTTTGAGCTCTGTTTACATTTGGGTTCTTTTGAAAAATGTTTAAAAACTAAAAAAAAAAAAAATCGTTTATGTGTATTTTTGTTTTACACATTTTGTGTGGCATATTGGTGTGTTTAAATTAAATTCTTTCCATCTTTTCATTTTATAACACTTGATTATGATTTTCAATGCTTAGATTGTTCTAAATCATGCTTACATGGAGTAGTTCGAAAATGACTTGCTTAATGGAATCACTTTGCATATACTTCCTCACACACATGTACGGGATCTTTTGAATTTTAACTTCATGTGTTACATGAGATAAGTGAGGTATTTTCTTATCAGTCTTGTCATTATACATATTTTTTTGTTATAGCTGATTTATGAATGTGAAAACCATTGCCCTTAATTTTTTCGATTATGGTGGATTTAGTATCTTTTTCATATTTATATATATTGTGTCATTAGATTTTGAATATTTTTGGTTGAAATAATCCATGTATGCCACATGTTCTATTTTAGTATAAAGTGGTTTCAATTGGTATGCTATATGAGCTTCTTTACTTTTTTGTTGCTTTATTCATTGGTATCCTATGCTTTCATGTGTATTAAAGTTGGTATCATTTATTGTCTTAAAATTGATATTAGTTGATCATTGTTTGGATTATTTATGTTTGTGTTGCCAATTTATTTGTCATTGATTGTTTCAATACACATCATTGCATGATATACTTGTTTTTTACTATATGCTTACCCATGTTTCATTTTGGGGGAGAATTGGTTCTATTGGGGAAAAATGATTTTATTTTTCACCTATTCTTTATTTATTCCTGAACAAAAATGGGGGAGAAATGGTATCTCAATCTGTATAGTCCGAGGAACTTTTTACCTTAGGGGGAGATGTCCTAACTTAGGTAGAGATTGTTTAGACAAAGTGGGAGGGTTTATTCTCATGTAATATATATGGTAATATATTGAAGTTGTATTTGAGGGTGTGTTTAAGTGTGCCAGTTTGTGACAATGTGACGAAGTTTACATAAGAGAAAAACTACGCAGTTTAAGTTAAGATTTATTTTTTCCTTTTAGGGTTGGGGATTGATTCGTCTAAATGAGCTTGACGGCCCATAGGTTTTTTGTTTTGTCTTTTATCGCAGAATAGCCAAAGGGGGAGATTGTAAGGACATATTTATGATAGAGTCAATTTGTATGTATTTTTTCTTATTCCGTGCTTGGACAAAATCTTTGAGTCATAGGTTAGGACTTGAGTGTGTTGACTTTTCAAGCCTATAACGTGTTTGATTGAATAAATAGAGGCTAAGATATAATGTTCATCATAGTGCCGAGTTTTGTGCCTTGTTTTCATCTTCATGTTTCAGGGATCCCTTAGGTATGAATGCATATTTATTTTGATTATTGGATGTTTAATTAATTGGATTTGTGGTTATAAAATATTTTTTAGCTGTTTTAAAATTGATTTTCGAAAAAAAATTCAATTCATTCGAACAAACCCAGTCCACTCGTTAGAATAGTATATCCAACAAACTTCGACTAATTTATTTTTTGTCTACTCTAGTTTCTTATTAAAAATATCATTAGAAGCATGATCGAACAAGATGTATGGCTTCATTCTAACGATCCTTCTAACTTCATTCGAACAAGACAGTGGGGATTTTTTAAAATGAGATTTTTTTATTTTTATTTTGTTTTTGGAAAACGTTCTATAAATAAGAATGCAGAGCAACAGTTTTATTAGAGACTTTTACGTATTCTTTGACTTCTCAATCTCTCCCAAAAATCACTCCGAGTTTATATTATAATTTATGATCAAAGTTTTTCAAATCCAAACACTGTTTATACCCAAACAGTTTTAGATTCAAGTTTCATCATATATAAGCTTTAAGATCTAGTTTATGGGAACCGAGGTTTATTCACTTCATCATGTTGAGGATTTTTTCATACGGTGGACACCATATTTGTTATTTAAAGATGGTGGACTCCGTGTTATGGTGTTAAAGTGAAGAACTAGTGGATTTTGTGTTCCAATATATATATGGTTAGTGAGCTTGTTTGGTGGATACCGTGGACTCACACCACCCGGCGGTTGCACAAGTGCACTCCTTCGTGTCGTTTTGGATGAGAGGTTGAATATCGAAGACATGTCAAGGCTTGCCAGGGCATCGAGTCGTTGTGTAGGTTATCTATCGAATTTTGTAATGTCTTTTCAAAGTGAAGTTGTGTGGCTGGTCTATCCGAGGTGTTTCGAATTTGGGTTTTCCTCACACATTGGGATTGTGGTTGATTTGCTTATTTTATTCTGCACTCACTTAGATGCATGTTTAGTTTAAGATAAAATTGATTTATTTATTTTCACACAACAATGGTTTAATCGGTGCTAAGTTAATTTGGTTAACTTCTTGAATTAAATTTAAAATAGTTGGGTTGTGTGGCCATCCCCGATCCTCGCGGCGGGAGAGACAGAGAAGAGGGTATCTTCTATGTAGAGAGGATCTTGGTCCCGCGCATCCCTCTCGGGAGCGCTTCGACCGGCGTCGGTGATGAGGTAAAAATGTAGAGAGATGGAGTCGCCACTCTATTTTACTCAAAATAGACAAAAGAAAAAAGGGAGCCATCCCGAAGGGCAGCATCCAAATACATACTGATACATACGAAACCAAAATGATTCGAAAAGGGTCCGGAGGATAAGTTACAAAATGGGAAGGTGTTAGGCAACCATTCCACCCTTACGGTCTCTCATGGGTTATTGCTATTTTCCTTTATTTCCCCGTGATATGTGTGTATGTGTATATATAGTGGAGATAGGAATCATCGACTTATATCATGGAGGAGATAAAGCGAGTCATCCATAGGAATGTTCGTAAAAATAATATTAGAAAATAGGATTTATGCGATTATCCTAGCATTGATCACTATAATGGAACGATAACGCATATAGAATAGTACGCCACTAAGGTGAAATATATGTATATGTAAATATATAGATTTTAGGAGAATTAAGTTAAAGAAATTATAAAAATAGAAAATAAGAAAATAGGACTCGAGTCTCGGGTTTTACCCCGAGACGCCTACGTAACCTATAGAGGCATCAAAGTCCACGTAGTTCGCATACAAAACGAGGGGTGGGGTTTATCCCATAAATCCAGCCGGGGACTTCTCTTATATGTGTGTGTGTAAGAAAAAGTGTTTTAGTTGTGAGAAAAGTGTGAGAAAAGAATGAGAATTCCCGTTTGGAATTTATGAGCAAACCCTCTTTTTCTTGTTTGTTGGGTTTTATTTATATGAAAATAAGAGATGTGCAATAATACTAAATAAAAAGTATATTAGGATATGTGAGATGGAGAGAATAAAAGTGCTAAGTAATAAAATAAGTTAATGCGAATTTATGAGAATTTGAAGAGAGAGTTGAGAAAGTTGGACCTTCTTGAAGATCTTGAGCTGAATCTTGGATGTTGGAGAGCATCCCTTGAACTTGGGTGATGATGGAGGGTAGTTAATTCACCAAGTTTGATAAAAAATATTATGAAAGGTGAAGGTTGGAAAGGGATTTGGATGTGGAAATCACGCTGACTTCGAGAGGGGTTTTCTGAGCTTGCTGAGAGTGATGGATTTTAGATCTTCTATCCTTTGCAATGAGTTCAGGCCCTCCTTTTTATAAGCCCAGGGCATTGTAGATTGGCATAGTCCTGATCCTGCCAATCAGCAGGTGCTTTTAGGCACACTGTCGATAGGTAGGGTTTGGAACCTGCCGTTTGTCAGTCTCTTTCAGGTTCCTTCAGAAAATCGTCTGTAGAACACAAATCGTTGATCCGAATCATGCACAGGGAAAGCCGTTGGAAATTTATTTCAGGGACCTTCAAAAGTCCTTTGGACTTCTCCTGGATTCGGGAGTTGACTTTGGGTCAAATATGGCTCGAAAGTGTTAGTCAATCCTTTGGACAGGGAATTATTGGACGCAAACGAATCGTTCACCCGCATGATAAGTCAGAATCGCGCACGAGGAAAACCATTGGAACATTTAGGAGATGTACTTAGACTTTCCAAAGAGTTTGACTTGGTTCGGGGAGTTGACTTCGGTCAACCTGGGCCTGGAAACATTCGATGACCTTTCGAAGTAAAACGGATTGTTTGTCTGCACCGTAAGTCAGAATTGGGCCCAGAGCATACCGTTGGAAAGGGGTTTCAATGCCCTTTGAAGATTCATTTAGTCTTGGTCAAGATAAAGTGTTGAATTTGGTCAAATGGATCCTGGGAGTGTTCGGGGACCTCTTGATCAAGTTTTGAAGGAAAATGAGTCGTTCGTCCGCACCGTAAGTCAAAATTACGCATGGGCCGAACCGTTGGAAAGTGGATTCAGTGCCCTTTGAAGATTCATTCAATCTCGATTGAGCTGAAGAGTTTGAATTTTGGTCAAACGGAGCCTGGGAGTGTCCTATGGCCTCTAGGTCGGTACCCAAGGTATGACTTAGGTTTGTAGTGATGAAGGGAGGTGATAGGAACCTAAGGAGAGGTTAAGGAGTGCTAGAATGGGGTGTCTATAGAGACCCTCGACAGGTGAGTTTGGAACAAATGATAGCCGTCAAATAGACATCGCATGATGCTTTTTGAAAGAGTATGACCAATTCAGAGGGTCGAGGTCGATTCTGGGGGCTTGAAGATGAGGGTGATCGATTTTGTAGGTCAAAGAAAATTCTGAGGGGTTGAAGATGAGGGTGACCGATTCTACGGGTCGAAGATAATTCTAAGGGCTTGAAGATGAGGGTGATCAGTTCTGCGGGTCGAAGCCAATTCTAAGGGCTTAAATTGAGGGTAACCAATTCTGCGGGTCGAAGTTAATTCTAAGGGCTTAGGTTGAGATGGCCAATTCTTCGGGTCGGAGCCAATTGTGAGGGCTTGAAGATGAGGGTGACTGATTCTGCGGGTCGAAGCCAATTTTGAGGGATTGAAGATAAGGGTGACTGATTCTGCGTGTCGAAGCCAATTTTGAGGGGTTAGGTTGAGATGACCAATTTTGTGGGTCGAAGCCAATTCTGAGGGCTTAAATTGAAATGGCCAATTCTGCGGGTCGAAGCCAATTCTGAGGGCTTAAGTTGAGATGACCAATTCTGTGGGTCGAAGCCAATTCTGAGGGCTTAGGTTGAGATAACCAATTCTGCAAGTCGAAGCCAATTCCGAGGGCTTAAATTGAGATGACCAATTCTGCGGGTTGAAGCCAATTATGAGGGCTTAAATTGAGATGACACATTCTGCGAGTCAAAGCCAATTCTGAGGGATTAAATTGAGATGACCAATTCTGCGAGTCGAAGCCAATTCTGAGGGCTTAAAGATGAGGGTGATCGGTCTTGCTGGTCGAAGCCAATTCTGAGGGCTTAGGTTGCGACGACCAATTCTGTGAGTCGAACCCAATTATGAGGGCTTAAATTGAGATGGCCAATTCTGTGGGTCGAAGCCAATTTTGAGGGCTTAAATTGAGATGACCAATTCTGCGGGTCGAAGCCGATTATGAGGGCTTAAATCGAGATGACCAATTCTGCGGGTCAAAGCCAATTCTAAGGGCTTAAATTGAGATGACCTATTCTGTGGGTCGAAGCCAATTGTGAGGGCTTAAATTGAGATGACCAATTGTGCGGGTCAAAGCCAATTTTGAGGGCTTAAATTGAGATGACCAATTATGTGGGTCGAAGCCAATTTTGAGGGCTTAAATTGAGATGACCAATTCTGCGGGTCGAAGCCGATTCTGAGGGCTTAAACTGAGATGACCAATTCTGCAGGTCGAAGCCGATTCTGAGGGCTTAAATTGAGATGACCAATTCTGTGGGTCGAAGACAATTCCGAGGGCTTAAATTGAGATGACCAATTCTGCGGGTCGAAGCCGATTACGAGGGCTTAAATTGAGATGACCAATTCTGCGAGTCAAAGCCAATTCTGAGGGCTTAAATTGAGATGATCAATTCTTCGGGTCGAAGTCGATTCTGAGTGCTTAAATTGAGATATTCTCGAGGAACTCTACCAGGGAAATTACCTCGTGACCTTGATTTGAGCTGGGGAGCTGATTGCTGGGGAAATCTTCGTATCTTTTGGAGATTTTATGGAGGAATAACCAATCTGATGCTATAAATTCCACTTGGGAAGTGATTAGGTGGTCCAGGGTTTGGACGTATTTCTCAAGGATACTTTAGGGGTCCTCTGGGGACGTTGCCGGGGGGGGGGGGGGGGGGAGGGGGAGGTTCACTTGGCTTTTGAGAGTTTTGCTGGGGAAGTATGTGTTCTGCTTAAGAGAGTGCAAAATTTTCTTGGTGAAAATGTTCTAAATCCCTCCCAAGATTTTTAGGAATTTTCTAAGTATTTTTCTGGGTTTTCTGGTATTTTCTAGGAATTTTTGTACAAAAATTAAAGGGGGGTACCGGTCGACATGGTGTGGAGGGTGCCATTCGGTAATGGCACGTACTTTTGGACAACCTTGAGAAGATAAAGGGTCAGTGCCAAATGGTAGGTGGGGGTGCAGTGCCGATCGGCATGACCCTTGGCATCCTATAAAAAGGTGCAGGTTCCCCTCATTTTTCACAACTTCTTTCCTTCTCTCTTTCTGTAATTTTCTTATGTGAATCATTCTAACATCCCATAACCTAAAAAATGGCCATTTTGTGAGCACTGCGGTACATAGGGAGTGGTTGACTATTGACAACTGGGCGAATGTGGAGTGGAGGGCTAGGGAGCCTCTTGCCTTGGGGAGTGAGAACTCTTTTGACTCTTTTGAGCCAGTTGCGGATGAAGGAACCTTGATGCAGGAGCCGTCGCATCATCGCTCTTCGAGGGTATTGAACCCTGGCGGTTATGTAAGTAAAATGACTTTTGGCATCATTTTTTAGTGATTTTCCTTTTTCTTGGATTTTGACAAGGTCTTTTCTTTGACAGTCAGATGTATCTCTGTGGACTATGTGTGCCCGCGGGACGACGGGGCTTAAGGATGTCTGGGAGAACCTTCCACCTGTGGTACGTTGGTAAGTATCATCAGCAGGCTTTGGGAGGTTAGCATCTGTGCTGGATGAGATGCCTCGTTCGATCGCGATTTTATGCGCTCTAGGGGAGAGGTGGTGGGACAGTACCCACACCTTTCATTTTGGCTTTCGGGAGATGACTGTGACTCCTATAGATGTGCAGTAGCTACTGGGGATGGATTGTGATGGAGAGAAGATAGAGGTGGATTGTTCCTTGCAGGTGAGGTCAAAGGCGGTGTCGACGACACTAGGTGATGTGGGGAGGATAGTATATGGGGACTCTATTCATTTGTACTTGTTGAGGGATGTTTTGCTGGGTAGGGTGATTGATGTGGAGGATGGTCTGTAGGTGAGACAGATGGCCCAATTGTTTATTTTGCTGGTGCTGGGGGGATTTTTAGTTGCGTCGAGCGACGACGTTGTCCACTTATGATTTTTACCATAATTGAGGATGTTTTCAAACATCCCTCTCTATGATTGGGGGAGCCTGACTTTGGCGACCCTTTATTTTTCTCTGGATGCATTTAGCCGGTGCTACCAACATACTTTTACTGGAGCCATGTATCTTCTTGAGGTATTCTTTAATTTGCGCATTTTTCTTTCATGCATTCGCATTTTCCTTATATGTCTATTTTTTTATTATAGTTTCTTGTCTTTGGCAGATGTGGTTCTATGAGGTGATTGGGTGTAATACCCAGTTGATTTCTCTGAAGGATGAGACTGTTGGGGACTTTTGTCGTTTGTATCGATGGCAGAAAGCCAATCGGCAGTTGAAGAAGTCTCTTTATCTGGAGGCGGTGCGGCAGGTCTTGAATGGCCTAACCAGTGATAGGATAAGACTTTTTTTTTCTTCTTCATCCCTGGTCTTTGTGTGCTCAGATTCTCTATTTGACTTATATCTGCTGGGGATTTTTCAGGTGACCTTTTACGCAGATGAGGATTTTGCTGGCGCATGAGTTTGGCTACTCTTGGTATTTCGAGGAGAGGGTGGTTCGGTAGATTGCTAAGGAGGAGGTGGTGGTATCGCTTGCGAGGCCCCCTATGTCTATGAAGCGGGAGCGACTACTGCCGGAGGATGCGAGGATCACGGCGATGATAGGAGAGTCCTATCTGTTATACACCGATACGGCTGTGTCGTATGATTATATGGACTTTGTGACGAGTTAACTGATGGCGCCCAACATATATGATGCACTGCCTTTCCCTCCTGTGGGTTTGAGTCGGCCAGTGGGGTCTTCCCACAGCGGTGGAGGTCCATCGACATCTGCGATGACGACGACTTCGGAGGTCCCCTTTGTGAGGTTGCATACCCCTTCATACAACATCCGGAGGGCTGATGAAGGGATGGTGCCTATGTTGCATCGTCCTCATGCGATGGACTCGGAGGAGTTGGACTTGACAGAGGAGGTTCTTCGTCCTTTGGTATATCTTTCTGTTCTTCCCTTCATTTTTATTTCTTTTGATCCTTTCTACTTGATACCGATTTTGCCTTTTCTTGTAGTAAGTCCGAGTGTCACCACTTAGCTGAGGGATATTAGGGACTGGATATCTTCGACGACCGCCCAAATTCAAGATGCGATTACTGTTCCTTCTTGCTTGGTGCCGTCTGCCTCATTTGGGGCGGTGTCTGGTTTGGGTAGTGGTGGTGCGTCATCTCGATGCAGGGGAAAGTGAGCACGTCGCAGGGGTGGGAGTTCTTAGAGAGAGAGGTGAAGGTTAGGTGAGAGAGAGAGAGAGAATGTGGGTTCGGGCTGAGTCCCGTTATTTTTCTGCTTTTTCTTATTTTCCTACAAAAATGATGTAACACAGAAAAAATATATATGCAATGCATTTTTTTATTATCTCCTGTTAGTAATGAATGAATGCATATACGCTTTATACTTTGCTGCTGAGACCGTAAAAAGAAATATTTTTGGGATTTGAAGGAAAGTTTTATTTAAAATGAGAATTCATATAAAGATGGAAGGGGATTTTGAAATTCTGTTGAGAATATCAATTTATTTTCATTGAGTTTTCTAATTTTGACAAAAGAGGAAAAAGGTAGGTTTCTAAAAATAGGGGGTTGCCGATCGGCAATCACCTTATCCTGCCTATCGGTAGGTTAGTCTAGTCCCATCAATTTAAAGCTTTAATTAGGACCCTCTTCAGCCTTTGGTACCTTGTGGGGCAGGGTTCCCTCTGATTTCTACAGGGGTTATGTCTTTTGTGAGGGTTTTCAAGTATAAAATGGGGTAAGGGTGGAGTGTTTTCATCACACCTTCACATTCTAACTTTCTTATTCTGTGAGATGTCTCTCTCTGGTAGTGTTGAGTTTGCCAACTACCTCAAGACTTTGGAGGTGATGTGCTCCTATAACGTCGACTACGATGTTTTCAACATGCGTCGAGTCTCTTTATGGCGTAATCGACCCATAAAATGGAATATGCTAATGGCGGCGGTACAATTTTTGTACCCCTAAGACCATGTATTTCGCTTTGGCTTGGAAGAAGTATGTCCAACTTATGAGTAATTTTCTTCCATGTTGGGAGTAAATCCTATTGTGGTGGCTACTATGCCTGAGTTTTCTCGATCTCCCCGAGAGTTATTGGCTGGACTTCTCTGCGTCTTGCCCTTGGCGGGTAGATCCTTGGTTTCTGGAGTAATGATTTCCCTTTAGGCGGTGCTGCGGTTTGTGCATTTGCAGGAGGTTGGTGATGCTGGATATGCCGGAGCCATCGTTTTGGGCTTGGTTTCAAAATTGTTGCTAGTGACTGGGGAACTTATAGTGGACCCACAACTTGTAGCTATTACTTCATTGATGTCCTACCATCGCACTCTTACAGCGGTGATACTGGCGAAGAATCTGAATGGCCTGGATGCCTGGAGAGAAGGTCGTTCTGATTTTTTGAGGGATAGCCCTGTGATGCTATTCATGTGGTTGTCTGAAATATTCCGCCTGGTGACTCCTCCAGAATACCCTTTATCGGATGTACCCAACTTCTTTTCGCGCCATTTCATCAGTGTTGGTCTGGATATCGAGAACTGGGAGAATGGGTTTGTGGAGCATAGGGCTCTAAATCTGTACTGGTCAGTGCCTTGGTGGGGACAGTTGTTGCCTATTCTGGAACTGGGAGAATACCCATACGTTCCGCTGGTTAGTCTCAGACAGACCTCTTTCTATTTCCCTTGGCGGCTTCTACGCCAATTTGGCTGGGAGCAGATTGTGCCACCTCGGACACTGGATTTCTTTTCGGTAGAAGATTTGATAGAGCGTCTGCGCATGCAGCTTGGCTCTTTGTGGGAGAGTTAGTGTCTGTCAACCCGTACCTCTCAGT
The DNA here is from genome assembly GCA_949130495.1 of Sambucus nigra. Taxonomy (NCBI): domain Eukaryota; kingdom Viridiplantae; phylum Streptophyta; class Magnoliopsida; order Dipsacales; family Adoxaceae; genus Sambucus; species Sambucus nigra. The sequence continues at coordinate 361,578,874 of OX422223.1, read as the reverse complement.
CTGTTGGGAGAGTTTGGCACATCCCAGGGGATTACATGAAGTGGTTATGGAGAAGAGTAGTTAGCAAGATGTTGGTAGTGGAGACTAGACAAAGGTTACTTATTTTATCTGATACCATGGAGGGAGGTGTGGTAGTTTTTCTGAGGCTGGTTCGAGCTTATCGGTCCATGGCGCGTCCGCGGCACTCTATTCAGGCATGGGAAGATTGGGGACCCAAGGATGTAGATGATGATGGAGCGAGCTCCTCTGGTAGATGTGGGTAGGGCTCTTGGAGAGTTTGTTTTGTAATGGGGAATAAATTTAGGAATTTATTTGGCTTTTTAGGAAGGTAGGGGGAGGGGGTCATCCATTCCTTTTCTTATGTAATTGCACTGTAATCTCTTATTAGTGAAATAAATAAGTTTTTGATCATCTAGCTGTGCCTTTTGATGAATTTTGCATTTTGAATTATCTATACCGATCGCTAAGGCATGCATAATCCTTTTGTTTAAGTATATGTTAGAATAAACTATCGTTCTCGGAGATAGGAAAAGAATAGGTTTTTGTGAAAAAGAAAGGGTCGTGATCATGTAAGATGTATGAGATGCCTACGTAACTCTAGGGGTTTTTGAAATTTTTTAATTTTTTTGAGAATGGTTTTTGCAGAGGATCAGGCCCACATAGTTATGGGCAGAGGGAAATGAAGATTTTTTTTAGAATAGAAGGGAGATGAGAAAAGTCATATCGCGTCGAGATTTCGGACTAGGGATAAAATTTCTTGAGATGGTCCAAGTTGAACGGACGAGCCATCTCTTCTTCATCTAGATCGGTGAGCATGGCGGCATTGCCGGATAAGATTTTCTTGATGATGTATGGGACTCTCCAATTGGGATTGAATTTCCTTCTGGGGTCCCAGATGGGCTCTACTATCTCCTTGAGGGTTAAATCCCCCTCTTGGACACCGCATTCCTTGACTTTCTTATTGAATGATCGCGCTATACGGTGATGGTACCCTTGTATGTGGTATAGAGCTTTTAATCTCTTTTCATCTAGGTGGGTCAGCTCGCCAAGACGACTTTGGTACCAGTCTTCTTCTCTGACCTTACTTTTAAGCATGATGCGCAACGAGGGTATTCTAGCTCCACGAGTAGGACTGCTTCCATGCTGTAGACTAGAGAGTAAGGGGTAGACCCACTAGAGGTTCAGATTGAGGTTCGGTATCCCCAGAGGGTGTAAGGGATTCGGTCGGCCCAATCTCGATAGCTTTCAGTCATCTTACTGATGATGGCTTTGAGATTTTTGTTGGCGGCCTCGATCGCGCCATTGGTCTGAGGTTGGTAGGGAGAAGATTTGTGTCTCTGAATCCCATACTCGTTGACCACTTCTGTGAATTCTGCCTCAAAATTCAACCCATTATCTGACACTAGCTCGTGCGGGACCCCATATATGCAAATAATGTTTTTCGTGATGAATTTGGCCACTTTCTTGGCATTCAGGACTGCGTATGACTCGACTTCGACCCATTTGGTGAAGTAATCAATGGAAACTAGGATGAAATCATGCCCGTTGGAAGTCTTGGGTGTAACTTTCCCTATGATGTTGATACCCCAGGTGGAGAACGACCAGGGAGAAGTCATGTTGTATAATTCACGCGGAGGCAAGTGTTGGAGGTTGGAAAATTGTTGGCATTTGAGGCATCTCCAGACATAAGTTGTGCAATCCTGGATCATGGTGGTCCAGTAGTAGCCTTGTCGGATGATCTTCTTGGCAAGCATTTGACAATTCATGTAGGCCCCGCATTCCTCGCTGTGGATTTTCTGCATTACCTCTTCAATGTCAGCCCCTGCGATGCAGTATAGATGGGTTCCATCAAAGTTTCTCTTGAACAGTGCTTTATGACAAATAATGTATTGGGCGGCCAGTCTTCAAACGGTTGCCCGATCTTCCGTGTTGGAATCCTTGGGATACTTACCATGATTGAGGAGGTGCCAGATATCATAGTACCAGCAATTGACTAGCTCAGGATCTTCTTTAGTGATGAGCTCAATGTGGTAGAAATGGGTTAGTTTGTTTTGCTTTTGGACTAGGAAGGGGGTCATTGTTATTCCTTCGGGCATGTCGACCATGGAGGCCAAGGTAGCAAGGGCATCGACTAGGTTATTCTTTGCTCGAGGTAGGTAGTGGAAGGTGATATCTTTGAATTGGGAGGCTAGTTCTTCTAAGTGGGCATGGAAGGGTTGAAGTTTCTCGTCCTTGACTTTTAATTTTCTAAGCACTTGACCAATGATAAAGGCAGAATTCCCGTAGAAATATAGGCATCGAATACCTTTTTTGGGAGCAACTTTGAGGCCTATCGTGCATGCCTCATATTTAATCATGTTATTGGTGCAGGGGAAATCCAATTTGATGGCGATGGGAGTGTGGGAGTCATCTGGGGCGATCAGAAGTATCCCAATGCCATATCCCTTTTTATTGGTCGTGCCAACAAAGAACATTTAACATCGAAGGTTGTCTTGAGCAGCGCAGAGGATGTTTTTATCTGGGAATTCAAAAATCCAGTTATCAGCTTCTTCTGTGGGGTAGTCAGCGAGGTAGTCAGAGACGGCTCTTCCTTTCATGGCTTTTTGCGTGACGTACACGATATCAAACTCAGCTAGGAGCATCAACCACCGAGCCATTCAGCTAGATAAGGCGAGTTTCTCAAGCAGATACTTGATGGGGTCCATTCGGGATACAAGTTTAATGGGGACGGTGAGCATGTAGTGTCATAACGTTTGGGTGACCCAAACAAGTGTGATGCATGCCTTTTCCAAAGCAGTGTAGTTGATTTCGTATCCGGTCAATTTGCGACTAGCGTAATAGATGGCTCTTTATTTGTGGTAATATTTAAGGTATTGGGCTAGAAAATCCCCAACTGCAGTGTTGGTTATGGTTAGGTATAGAAGCAAGGGGAGACGGGGCTGTGGTGGCATAAGTACCGGAGGTTGGGTTAGATATTGTTTGATTCGATCAAAGGCTTCTTTGCAGGACTCGTTCCAAACTTTGGCTATATCCTTTCAGAGGAGTTTGAAAATTGGTTCACAGATGGAGGTTAGTTGGATGATGAACCGACTGATGTATTGTAATTTCCTAAGGAAACCACATACTTCTTATTCTGTTTGGGGAGGTGGCATCTCAAGTATGGCTTTCAGCTTGGCAGGATCTTCTTCTATTCCCTTCTCACTAACCATGAATCCCAATAGTTTTCCCTTTGTAATACTGAAGACACATTTCTGTGGATTGAGTCTCATTTGATATCGTCGCAATCGTTCGAATAACATTTATAGAGCGGGAACATGACCTTCTCTAGTTTTGGATTTGATAATCATATCATCCACATACACCTCGACCTCCTTGTGAATTAGATCATCTAGGATAGTTGTGGCAACCCTCTGTTATGTCGCCCCAGTATTCTTGAGACCAAATGGCATAACAGTGTAGCAAAAGGTTCCCCATGGGGTGATGAACGCGATCTTTTCTTGATGATTTGGGTGCATTTTTATTTGGTTGTACCCTGTAAACCCGTCGATGAACGACTTGAGAGCATGACTGGCTGTGTGTGTTGTCCACGATCATGTCGATATTGGGTAGCGGATAGTCATCCTTTGGAGAGGATCTGTTCAAGTTTCGGTAGTCTACACACATTCGAACTTTACCTCCTGATTTCGGCATAGGCACTATATTGGCTAGCCATGTGGGATATTCGATCACACGAATGAATCCCACGTTCAGCTATTTGACCACCATTTTTTTGAATTTGAGCAACCATTCGGTGCGGAGCTTTCTCAACCTTTGTTTAACCGACTTATAATCTGGAAGAGTGGGGATCTCATGTTGAGCTATTTCAGGATCAATGCTGGGCATATCGTCATAGGACCATGCAAAGCCATCCACTAATTCCTTTAATAATTCTTCTAGTTGCGCACGTTCATGCTCGTCGAGGGTATCCCCTATCCTAATCTCGCGTAGTTAGCTACTAGAACCGAGGTTAACAATAACAATTTCTTCTTCATTAACTTAAACGCGGTTATGTTGTTTGTTATTAACCTTATTTAGATTAGTTAAGAATTGTTCATTTGCAAAATCATCATCATCAAAAGTTTGATTAGAATCCAAACAGTTAATGTAAGGCACAATAAGATACTCAAAATCTTCATTTATTTCATTGATAGGAAAAACAACATTGAGCACCTCATCAAAGGAGGTCTTGATTACATTTGAACAAGGATAAGCAACATAAGAAGAAATGGGGTAAACATTAGGGATAGGTGGGATTTCAACAGGTAGAACTGGCGCATCATGCCTGTTGAGGAGAGGTGTATCAGCAACTTTAATCAGTTGGTATGGATCCAGTTATGTAGTGCTTAAATGAACCATGCAGAGTGTCATCCCCAATGCCTGTAAGTTGAAAGATTCTTCGAAGTCACTTCCCTCGGAATCTATGGTATCTTTGATGAGTGGTTGTACATGGTGTTGGGAATTTTCGGCCCATGGGTAGCTGTCTTGGAAAAAGATCTCCATTCCATACTTCATCTTCTTATTTTTATGATCATACCATGGTTCTGGGAAGCCACAAAAAGGGAAGTCTTCACCCTCTTTGATGAATCATCCATTCAAGGGGTCACCTGGGATAGTCTGTATGCAGTCTAGTCTTCTCTTTGGTCAAGACTGGTGGATAATTCTGAGCTCTTGTTCTGATGGTTGATACCCCAAACCACAAGGAGGGAAATATTTTTTTAGTTTAATGGGTTCAATTTTCCCTTGCTGTCTTTGTCCTAGCCCCAGTCCGGGCATAAAGTGCATGCTTTTGAACATCTGAATCACATTGACATTGCCACGAGGGTCGTATTCTGGATAAACCCTTTCTTTGAAATTATCCCCTGTCGGGAGTATAAGTGGCTCAACTTGGAATCCTGATAGGATCATATCATTTGTCCCGTGCTGTATCTCAAGGATTAGATTGCTGGTGCTTGCACCCTCGGCATTATCATCGTCGCCCAAGATGGTGATGACTCGTTCATCGACGAAGAACTTCAATTTCCTATGGAGTGAGGAAGACACACCCTTGATACTGTGGAGCCAAGGTCGTCCGAGAAATAGGTTGAAACAAGCTGGGATGTCAATAACTTGGAATTCAGCGACAGGGTTTATAAGTCCATCCCCTATTGAAAGTTTTATGGATCCCATCACTTCTCGAAGAGTATTATCATAGGCATGTACAGTAGCGGAGGTTGGAGAGAGGTCACTTTCTTTCAGTCCTAAGCATTTGAAGGTTCTTAATGGGCAGACATTCAACGCGGATCCATTATCGACAAGAGAGAGTGGTACGATCTTCCCCATAACTTCGATGGAGATGTTGAGTGCATGATTGTTATTTGGCCCAATTCTGGGGATTTCTTCTTCGGAAAAGGATAGCATTCGGGTAAAGGTCAAGGATTCGACTAAATTTATCGCTTCTTCTGGTGTGGTGGAAGGAGGAACTGTGGGTCCAGTGAGCAACTTGATCAAAGCATTTATGTGTAGCTGGGAAGACATGAAAATCCCCCATACTGTGATGTTAGCTTGAGTTTTCTTCAGTTGATCGAGGATCTTGCTTTCCTAGAGGGTAATTTCTGGCATAGGAAGGTTTTCAACGCCCTTCCCTTTATCATTGGTTGGTGGTAAATTTGGGATCTGGTAATGCCTCCCTGACTTGGTCATGTGATTTACTAAAGAAGGGAAGAACATGAATCCTGTTTCTTCATCAATCTCCGATTATTCTACCACCTTGTTTATTTCTCCGAGGAGTTCTTCAAATGGTATCATCTCACACATGTCGGCTATCGAGCTAGTTTTCTCTAAAGCTTGCCCTTTATTTGAATCTTTGAATTCTCCCCCCTATCCGGTGGAAATAATTCCATCTTTCCATGTAAAGTTAATACATTACACAACTTCAATGGCTTCTTCATATAGGTCTTCCCATTTTGTGGGGATAAGTAAGGGTGAAGGGACCAGGCGTCCTTATAGCTTCAGTGTATCAAGTAACCCAGTCATATTGAAAATATCGTTGCTTTGCCTGAATGATTCTACCATGATCTGGACAACATCATCATGGGTAACTTCAGCGGTTGGTACCACCCAAATGTATCACTCTCGGGCCCATTTCCGTGCTTCTAAGAATAGCGTACTGAACTTCTGGCAATCAATGATCATATGTGAGGGAAATTTCAGCTCGAACTCTAGGAGTTGGTTTAACACTCCTGATAATTCCATACTTCCATTTTCAGAATGGGTATGAATCAGCGAGGCTAACAGGGTGTAGGAGGAAATATGGGAGTTTGGAGAGGTTTGGGAGAGTATACGGGTGTGATTTGAGTTTGAGGGATCAAATTTTGGATTCTCTTCTAGAAAGATGGCATTGGCATGATTTGGGAGTGGGTTATGAGTAGTGTTTCGCTTAGGATTGACTGGTGGAGGAATGGTACCCGGTCAATTAGACCTTGGATTATGTTTCGAAGTTGAAAGCATTGGTCGGTGGTATGGCCAGAAGTTTGGTGAAAGGCGCAATGGGCATCTGCCTTGAAGTTTCTTGGGAGTGGATTTAGTAATGGACGAGGATCCAAAGGTTTTGGGTTAACAGGTATTGATAAACTTTGGAGAGGGGAGCATGGAGCTCGGTGTATTCCTTTTGGATTAGGACAGGCCGACTTTTTGGTGCCCACAAAGTGGTTGGTTGAGAGATGTTGTTGATGGTTGAGACTGCAGCACCGACAGGTTTGTCATATTTTCTGGGGGTGAACTGTCCGAACACTTTCTTTGGTTCAACTTCTATTTTAGCAAGACCTTCCTCGATTTCTACTCCTACTTCTCTGAGAGCTCGGAAGTGGGGATAATATTGTCCTCCCATTGTGGCTCGAACTTGGGGTAAGAAGTTCTTCTTCACTATGTTGACTTGTTCTTCCTCGGATGGGCAATTGGTCATGGTGGCTGACTTTTCTACCATCGGGCTATGAAGTTACTGACTGATTCCCTAGAGTTCTATTTGAGCATATCTAAATTACGACGGGTGACCTCAAGCTCTTCGTTGTATTTATACTGCGATATGAATTCTCGGGCTACATCCTCCCAACTACGGATTTTGGACTCCTCGAGAGACAAAAACCATCGGAGGGCGCTATCCTTCAAAGTTTCCTGAAATAATTGGGCCATCACTTCTTCAGAAGCTCCTAGGAGAGTCATGGAATGGTGATAACTACGAAGATGAATAATTGGGGTCCACTTCCTCCGAATTTCTCGATATTTGGCATCTTGAACTTCTAGGGTAACCTCGCATTTGGATAAGGAGACATGTGGGTGTAGTCCATGTAATTTCCAGAGATTCTGACTTGGTCGAACTTCTTAGTTAGCATCTTGAGATCTTCTTTGACCTTGTTCAGCTCTTCCTCTTTTGGATTAATGATCATAGGCAAGTTAGCCCCAGGCTAGGCAAGGTTTTGCCATGGGAAGCTGGGCAGGCGGCGACCTCTTAGCAGGAGGGGCACGCAGAGTGTGTTGATACTCTTCGGGAACCCAGATAGGCTCGGGTGGACCTATAGCACGAGGGAATAGGGCCTCGAGCTCTTAAAGAAGAGGAGCCTGGTTTCATTGCATCTCTCGGACCTCGGTCTGAAGGTTATCAATTTTGGACACGAGCTGAGCTAAAATTGCCGTCAGATCTGGCTGTGCAACTGGTACTTGATCTGTGTTCTCCATGGAAAATGGATGGATACCGAACTCAAAAGAAGTAGTAGGGGAACATACGGAACTCCAGGGTGATTTGACTAAAGACCGAAGCCAATAAGGAGCTTGGCCAATTGCTTGCGATCGACATGAGAAGGCGTAAAATGGGATTTATTCTTGACAAAAAAGGATGAAAATATTTTTGACCTTTTCTTTTATTTGAGATTGAAAGACAAAATAGTTTTGGATTTTTGATAAATAAGGGAGAAATGTTTTTGGATTTTTGATAAAGAAGGGAGAAATATTTTTGGATCTTTGATAAAGAAAAGAGGAATATTTTTGGATATTTGATAAAGAAAGTAGAAATTTTTTGGGAGACGGGTCTCATCATGATTATTATTATTATTATTATTATTATTATTATTATTATATTCTCACTTGTATTAAATTTTCTTAAATGAAAAAATAAAATTCCGGATAGGACCCGAGTCTGGAAAAGTTAGGTTTGTAACATATGCAAAGCTATGGTTGGACTTGTAACCAGACTCACGGATAGGGTCCCATTTTAAAAATGCATGAAATTTTTTGGGCGGCAAGCCGACCCGGAATTTCGGCAAAGTTTCGGGTAAAAAACGACAATATAATATGTGTGTCCTATGCTTGACACCTATATGTGGGTATGCAGTTGGTTGGGTGAATCGAAAAGGGTTCCCCCCTTTGGCGTGACTTCCACGATATACGTCTTGCTCTTGTGGGCAATTAGTACGTATGGACAAGCCATTTAATATACCTGAGTGTACGTGAATTGCCTCACTATATACCTTGTGGGGATGGTACGTGTGAAAGAGAATTCGATATACTCGGGGTACGTGAATGAGTTCCCTGCGATATACCTCCCATCATGACTTCGATCAAGCAGTACGATGCGGGGGAACCGTTTGATATACATCGAAGGTACCTGGCCAATGGAAGGTGAGAGTCATATCTCTTAGGTTAACTGTGCCCTACTGGACCAGTGCCTATCCTGAAGTGACCCTCCAGTTACTGGATAAAATTTTGTAAATCACAATGCTCTTTGGTGATGTCATGTGAATCATGCATGATTCTCTTATTTAGTATCTTATATTGAGAGTATCTTTCTTGATCATGCCAAACAGGGAGCAAAGTACAATTACCAATGGCATACCAAGTATGGATGGGTGATGCGTGCCACATGCGGATACATGTGATCCTAGGTGCACGTGGTGCATAGTGTACATGGATAATCTTCTACAAGTGTGTGAATAGAAGCATAAGCATGAGGTACACACGAATAGTAAAGGGTGGCATGAAAAATAGGGGAAAAGATAAGAAAATATAACACCCATGTAAATAGAGTCTATCCCTCAAAATAAGAAAATCCCCAGCGGAGTCGAAATTATGCCCATCCCCGATCCCCGTGGCGGGAGAGACGGAGAAGAGGGTATCTTCTATGTCAAGAGGATCTTGGTCTTGCGCAGCCCTCTCGGGAGCGCTTCGGCCGACGTCGGTGATGAGGTGAAAAATGTAGAGGAATGGAGTCGCCAGTCTATTTTACTCAAAATAGACGAAAGAAAAAAGGGATCCATCCCTAAGGATAGCATCCAAAGACATACTGATACATACGAAACCAAAATGATTCGAAAAGGGTCCGGAGGATAAGTTACGAAATGGGAAGGTGTTAGGCACCCATTCCGCCCTTACGGTCTCTCATGGGTTATTGCTATTTTCCTTTATTTCCCCGTGATATGTGTGTATGCGTATATATAGTAGAGATAGGAATCATCGGCTTGTATCATGGAGGGGATAAAGCGAGTCATCCATAGGAATGTTCCTAAAAATAATATTAAACAATAGGATTTATGTGATTATCCTGGCATTGATCATTATAATGGAACGATAATGCATACAGAATACTACGCCACTAAGAACAAATATATGTATATGTAAATATATAGATTTTAGGAGAATTATGTTAAATAAATTAGAAAAATAGAAAATAAAAAAATAGGACTCGAGTCTCGAGACGCCCATGTAGCCTATAGAGGCATCAAAGTCCAAGTAGTTCGCATAGAAAATGATGGGTGGAGTTTATCCCATAAATCCAGCTGGGGACTTCTTATATGTGTGTGTGTAAAAAAAATGTTTTTGTTGTGAGAAAAGTGTGAGAAAAGAATGGGAATTTTCGTTTGGAATTTATGAGCAAACCCTCCTTTTCTTATTTTTTGGGTTTTATTTATCTGAAAATAAGAGATGTTCAATAATACTAAATAAAAAGTATATTAGGATATGTGAGATGGAGAGAATAAAAGCGCTAAGTAATAAAATAAGTTAATGTGAATTTATGAGAATTTGAAGAGAGAGTTGAGAAAGTTGGACTATCTTGAAGATCTTGAACTGAATCTTGGATGTTGGAGAGAAGCCCTTTCACTTGGGTGATGATGGAGGGTAGTTAATTCTCCAAGTTTGATGAAAAATATGATGAAAGGTGAAGGTTGGAAAGGGATTTAGATGTGGTAATCACGCTGACTTCGAGAGGGGTTTTCTGAGCTTGCTGAGAGTGATGGATTTCAGATCTTTTGCCCTTTGTAGTGAGGTCATTCCCTCCTTTTTATAGGCCTAGGGCATTGCCAATCGGAATAGTCCTGGTCCTTCCAATTGGCAGGTGTTTTTAGGCACACTGCCGATAAACAGGGTTTAGAACCTGTCGTTTGGCAGTCTCTTTCAGGTTCCTTCGAAAAATTGGTCGTAGAGTGCAAACCATTGATCCAAATCGTACCCGGGGTGAAATGTTAGAAATGTATTTTAGAGACCTTCAAAAGTCCTTTGGCCTTCTCCTGGGTTCGGGAGTTGAGTTTGGGTCAAATGTGGCTCGGAAGCGTTCGTCGATCCTTTGGATGGGGAATTTTCGGATGCAAACGGATCGTTCATCCTCATGGTAAGTCAGAAACGCGCACGAGGCAGACCGTTGGAAAGGTTAGGAGATGTATTTCTACATTCCAAAGAGTTTGACTTGGTTTAGGGAGTTGACTTTGGTCAATCGGGGCCTAGAAGCATTTGGTGACCTTTCGGAGTAAAACGGATCATTCGTCCGCACCGTAAGTCAGAATTGTGCCCGGAGTGGACCGTTGGACAGGGGTTTTAGCGCCCTTTGAAGATTCATTCAGTCTCGATTGATTTGAAGAGTTGACTTTGGTCAAACGGAGTCTGGGAGCATCCGGGGACCTCTTGATCAAGTTTCGGGGGAAAACGGGTCGTTCGTCCACACCGTAAGTCAGAATTGTGCACGGACCATACCATTGGAAAGGGGATTCAGTGACCTTTGAAGATTAATTCAGTCTCGATCAAGCTGAAGAGTATTAATTTTGGTCAAACGGAGCCTGGGAGTTCCCTATGGCCTCTAGGTCAGTACCCGGGGTCTGATTTAGGTTTGTAGTGATGAAGGGAGGTGCTAGGAACCTAAGAAAAGGTTAGGGAGTGCTAGAATGGGGTGTCTAAAAGTTTCTTCTTCGACATGCTTTGACATATATTAGAACCTTACCCTATAGGATAAAGTCAGAATTTAAAATTGGTATCAGAATGGGAACACTAAGTCATCGTGTTGATCCATGATTTATGCTATTTTAAGGTTGTTTAATTGTTTATCTCTATCTCTTTAGATCTTGTTTGTTTATCTCGATGGATCATCATAGTGATAAGTTATCCAATGTATTTTGTGATTACACTGATTTTGATAGTGTGGAGGAGTTTAATGAGCTTTATAACCACGCTGATAGATTATCTAAGTTGAATTTAAAACATGCAAAATGGATAGAATCTCTTTAAGAAGAGAATTTGTGCTTAAAAGGTGATAATTAATATTTGTGAAATATTCCAACTTAATGTGATTTTTTGTTTGATAAGCTCAAGGACATGAAATGAGTTTTTCAAAATTTATAAGTGTCCATGAAAGAGAGTGATGATAGAGTCTCTATTTTAGAGAATGAATTAGTGGACTTTAATATGTTTGAGACTAGGGTGAAAGAACATGCCATTGCGGATAATGATAAATCAATAAAAGTTTTGAAGGCATGTGATAAGACTCTTAGGGACATGTCCACTTGCTTTGAGGGGGAGGAAGATAACCTTCTAATAATTTTGCTTAAGTGTAGAATTTTGATTTTAGAGGATGATCCAAGAGACTCATGCAGTGTTAGTACTGGATTTGATCATTCGAATCATTCTGGTGATAAAAACAAAAACCAATGTTTGTTTAAGAATGTCAGCCGTTGCTCAAGACATTAAAAATGGTCAAACAAAAGTTCATCTTCCTCGTGTTTACACATGTTATCATTTGGTAGGAATGATCACCTTAGGATGTTTTGTTATGATTTTTTAAGAGTTACTAGGAAGTAAAGATACCGTGTCACCATAGTTCTCTAAACCTGATGCGTTAAGTACTCATCTATTTGTGTTAGGAAATTAATTTTAGAGGCATTTAATGTTAGATTTATTATGTAATGCCTTTACTCGGATTTATGGGTTACCCATAGTTAACCCGAGCCGACCCGAGCGTTAGGTGTGAAGTGAAATGAAACAACTTGTATAATGTTGCTAGTCCAGTTTTATTTTAATTAACATTTCACTTATTTATCATGCGATTCCAATTTCAAAATAAACTAAGTGAGGGACCCATGAGGATCACCCTGAAGTCCTAGAATACATAACTCTTAACGTAAAATGAAGAAAGTACTTACCTATATAACACTCTCAAAATACAAAATCGTTCCCAACCTGTCATAACAAAGCGAGGGTGTGAGCCGATGCTCAGTGGGAATTACAAAAATGCAATAAGAATCGAACGACATAAAGGAGACTCAACACGTTATGCCTATGTGCACATGTAACTACATTGTGTACATATATATACATACATATACCCACAATTAATGCATGGAATAGTTTTACTTCCAAAAACATTATTATCCTGATTAATTTACCTTAATCTTATTAAAGATTTCATTTTTACTCATTTTAGCATTTCTCGTATTATTTAACACACATGATTCAACATTTGATACCACTACATTTGATTTGACTGAAAACATTCCTTTATCGGAATCACCCTTTTTATTTTATCCAACACACTTTAGTATTTTCGTTGAAACTCACCCTTTCAACAAACATGGCATCATGTTAGAAAATACTCATTTAATTATTCAGAACCTTTACAACACATTCTCGTGTTATTTATGGGTTTAACCATTTAGGTTGCTCAATCAACCATTTACCCAATTACTTTACCCTTTTCCCTTACCTTATGGACATTAATCAATTTCCCATTTACTTGTTCACTTTAATCTTTACCGAAATAATTATTAATTCATTGAAGTTAAGTTGTATTAAAATATTTTATCACACAACCCAATTCTTGACATGTTGCTTATTCCTTTATCTTTTTTTGAAATCTTCCAATACCACATACTTTAATGGGATCCACACTGTCGGCTATGCGCACCATATGCTCTGACCAGTGGTTTTGGTCTTTTCACCTTAGGGCTCCGGGCCCTTCTTGCTTATTCTGGTGTCATCCGAGTTCCTTATTAATGTGTTTTAATATTTTATAAATTTCCACGTTACTCCACTTTTCCTTTTTACCCGATCGAAGCCAAAACTCAGGGTTACATCCCAACTTGTGTTACACTTTGAAATTTTACCATTTCATGTCCATTACACTTTAACATTAATTTTATTCCAAAAAAAAATATTCATTTAGGACCACTTTGTGTAACACCTTTCCTATATTTCTATTTCATAAAAATGTTCCACTTTAAATAAGCTTACCATTTTACCCATTTGTTTCCAAACTCCACTTTTAGTCCATTTCTACAAGTGTTAATTTCTTACAAAACACTATTAAGTTACCCATCCTAACTCCTTAAGTGTTTTAACACCTTAACACCCTTTTTAAAGTTGGAGTAATATTCTTCTTAATGGGAAACACCTTTACCTCTTTAATTCCTTTAACTTCATAAGTGTTAATCTTTTACAAAACTACTAAGTTATACACACTAACTTTTTCGTGTTTACCCATTAACACTTATTGAATACCTTTATCCATTGATGATACCGGAAATGGTACCACCACATCAATGTAGTACGCAATCTTAAACCAATGTATCAATGGAGTATGAATAAGTATAAAAATATAGAAGAAGATGAGGCAAAGAGGGAGATAACACAGAATACAAGTGGTTCAGCTTATCTAGGCATACTCCACTGTGTGAGTGTGTGTATAATCCACTAAGAATGGGCACTAATGGCCTTTGGATACAAAATACTCAAGCTCTCTCTTTCTCTCTCTCTCTCTCTCTCTCTCTCTCTACTATGATTTTGAAAGAGTTACTGCTAGGGTTTACAACGATCAATCCTTTACAAAGATGTAAAAGACAAGTATTTATAGTGCATGGGGGTGTAGTGTACCCCCCAAGCATGTAATAAGCATGTGTGGAATGTTCCTAGCTAATGAGGAGGAGCCAACTGCCATTGTCACATGTAGTTCATGATGATAAAATATTCCCTTGTGTGTTAGGGAGATGTTTTTATAACAGTTTTATCCACGTAGGATCTGCAGACCATGGGCACAATCTCACACGTTCCCCAATCCATATGCTCTGCTAGCTGTCCACCGTTTGCCATCCGTCTTGGCCGAGGGCCAAGTTGTTGAGCTGTAGTTTATTGATGGAATGACACCTATCCTATCGGGTTGTCTCGTCCTGTCATCGTCGTCTGGATGATGGATGAGGATGAGGGTGGTTGTCCATAGTAAAAATGAAGTAAGGCATGTTGAATGGTCTTCCAGGACGAGGCCAAGGTTCCCTTAATGATCCATGGAATGAGGACGAGTCAGAATGGGGCTGAGTTCATGATAGAGGCATAACTTCTTATTCTGTATGGATTGGTGATGGTCGGGATTGGTCAAGATAATATAATTTTGGACAGGTATATACTTGGAATATCAATCAACCCTAGACCTTAGTATTTGAAGTTAGGAGGAAACTGAGGGGTAATAATGTCTGAAGGTGAGATGTTGATCGTGGTTCTTAAGGAGACACATGACAATCATTAAGCAGACTGGAGGCTTAATGTGACATTTATCATAGCTTGCATTGGGTAGTGTCTGATTAAAGCCTAAATAATGGATGAAAGATTAGGGTTTTATGTTTGAAATGATGACGTGCCTTGAAAAATATGTCCAATCATTTCATGATATTTAAACCCAAAATTTTCTCTTTCTCTTTCCTTCTTACCAAAACCGTTCCCGCTTCAAACTTTCTACAATTGCCATTAAAGATTTATCAGGCACCTTCAATTCCTGTCGTTCTTGAGCCTTTTCTGTATTCTTATTCTTCCCAGATGTTCTTCTCATCCATGTATTCCACTTTCCCCATTTTGTTTATCATTTCAGTTAGGCTTTTAGGCATATATCGTAGTTTGTTTTTGACAGCTCCCTGTGTTTTATGGCATGACACCAAGAATTATTAGGGCCTAACCCATAGGATTTTAGGAGGCAATAGGAGGTGGTTTTAGGGTTTCCCCTTTCTTTTATCGATTTTCTTAGCCACTGTGTGGTTTTTCGATCAAAATTCGACCTTCTTCTCCGGCAAGGTTGGATCCTATTCTTGAGTTGTTCTCGATGAAAACCATTCATCTTCCAAGTTTGATTCCTTAGTCAATAATAGTCAACCTTTATTTTGTTTGTGTCTTTTGATAGTTTGTTCTGGCCAAATTAAGCTTCAGCTTAGTCGAGGAATTACCCACACTCAAGGAGAGATACTTCGCAGAGATTTGTAGGATTGAGGAGGAAAACGAGGCTCAACGTCGAGCCGAGGTCAATCGCACTCACCCAATTTTACCAATACCTTTAAAAACCATTTTACTCTCGTCCTTTGAGATACCCAACTCATCCTCTACTCAAGTCGAGAGTAGATAATTCAAAGAAAGAATGAGAAATCACAATCTGTAAGGTCTGAAGTAGCTGAGGGTTCATCACGAACATCATCTTCTAGTGAGGCCGAATCGTTTGGTCAAGATGAGTCTTCCATCCATGTCATCTTGGATAGAGACGAGCTAACTAATAACATCTCCACACCCCCACCTGTCGTTCCTCTCTCGGCAATGACCACAAATGAATTTCATGAGAAGTTCCCAGAGGGGGTAGAATGTTGATGACAATGTTGACTCTGATGCTGAGGAACCTATTGATTGTTCGTATTCTACATCTTTTGTCTCTACTATCAAAGAGACTTATCTCCTTCTATGGAGACATTTATATGAAATTAAGCCTGATATTTCTATAAGGGTCCCGGACGAGGACAAGAAAGTATTCCAAGATCTTGAGGGAGAAGTTCTCGTTTATAATCAGATGTTCAATATTTTCATCAAATTGGCTTTCCACCCTGCCATTCGAGTTATTTTATCTATTCTAGGGGTTACGCCTTCCCAGATGGTCCCTAACTCGTGGAGGATCATCCTCAGATACATCTCTCCCTATAAGAATACATTTACGGATGAGCCTTCAGTACAACTTTTCACAGGCTGCTATAATATCTCGTCTTCAACCAATCAAGCCGACTATTTTCATTTAGGGTCTAGGAAACCAGACAAAAATATTATTCATGTGGCCCAAACATCAAATCATCACTGTACACCAATACTCTTTTTCATCTCTGGGGCCTAGGAGTTTCCAGTCGTCGCCGACCTAAATGAGGACGAGCCTAGAGTTCCACGTGCCTGGGCCAACCCCTCTCTGACAAAGAAGTTGAACCCCAACCTCATCTTTGATGAATAGGACATGGTTGATTATCGGAGGAATCAATAAAATGAGGGCGCCCTTCCAAAATTTAAGTATCTCATGGTTCCTGAGTATCTGGAGTAGTGTGGTCTGGGGGTTGGACCCCTAGACGAGTTGTGTGAGTTGCTTAAACTCTTGGTAAAGTCTTCCATCGTCTTCTGACATTATTTCTAATAATTTTTCTTTCTTTTTTGTAGATCGACCTCCTAACACCTCAGATGAAATTTGGAATATGATAGCCCCTAGTCTCTGTGACACCCCGCCTAATAAAATATCGGGTGATCTGTCCTATACCAAATTAAAACAGGAATCCCAGTTGGTTCATCCTTAGCATCACTATCGAAAACTTTTTAAATCTTACTAACCACCTAGTATTCCAAAAAGCCGGTGCCAAATTTTATCTTTTTAATTAAACAAACCAATACATGCGGAATAAAAATAAACCATTCACACATATGAATTAAAACAACTAAATAAGTAATTAAACAATTTGTCGAATAACCTATCGGCCACAAAAGTGAAGTTCAGTACAAACAGCCAACACCTGAATACATACATCTGAAAACTGTACTGAGAAGTCTGGGTGACAAGCCCTAAATAAAACTGAAACTGATAGAAGATTCCTACTCTAGGAAAGAATAAACGATGCGTCTAATCCAAGCTCCTGCTAGCATACACATATGTCGCAGCTCCGTGTCCCTGGAATAGAATATCAATCCTGGCGTCCCTGTGGATGGACACCTAAAAGGTTTTAAAAATTTTGTATAGCAAGTGTTAGTACACAAAACGTTTTGAAAATATTTAGCAAATAATTTATCGCAATAAATATCAGTTATTGATTACACATGCTAGGATCACGCACTCTCTCTTGAGTTTCCTCACCTCTCGTCTATCGTGCACACCTAATGGTTACCTTAACCCCCACCTAGTTGTACTATCCCGTCCAACTAGTCCTGGAATAACCTCCCCTTGCCATACTACTCTAATTCGAGTATAATTATTCAAGAATTATAAGTTATTTCACCAATTAACTCAATTAATTCCTTCTTAAATAATAGCATATAACGGTGACACAATTTTTATAAAGTAAGTACATCACACACTGTATTATGAACCATATATAATATTTAATACCATTATATACGTAGCTTTACTAAAACATCCACACATATATCATACGTATGTCCATCCTTCCGAGTATACCCTCAATGGATGATTCCCTCTAAAGTGCCATCTCACTAGGTGTGCTCACATGACCTAGTTACCCTAGTTGGGATCGCTCACCAACTTTGCCCAAAACATAAACGAAGTGGAGGCGGTCATATTCTTTCCCTGAAAGTGATATAAGCCCCTCACCCATATAGCGGACGCTATGACATGGAGATATACTCACCCTACTCCTCAAGCTAGGGGATTCACCCACATCGCGCAACCTCCCTTGATAGCAGTAGAGTATAATTAAATAAATATCTAATCACTGATATTTAATAGCACACACAATATATATATATATATATATATATATATACTATCACTACACCGTATATATATATATATATATATATATATATATATATATATATATATATATATATATATATATATATATAATAATTTTGGCTTCACCGTGTACTCACAACCCGAAACACTAGCCTGAAATTTCCTGAGTCTCTGGCTTAACTCAACTACATAAATTTTCTCACTTATTAAATTATCATTGTCCTGAGTCTGTGGTCCGACTCTAATTTATTTAATTCACACATTAATTAATATGATATTTTTCCCGAGTCTATAGCCCAACTCTAATATAAATACTTTATACATAAATTTATATAATAATTGCCCGAGTCTATGATTCGACTCTAGTTTAATTAATTTACACATTAATTAATTTATTACCTTCCCGAGTCTACAGTCCGACTCTAATTTAATTAATTACACATTAATTATTTTAATACTTTCCCGAGTCTATTGTCCGACTCTAGTTTAATTAATTACATATTAATTAATTTAATACTTTCCCGAGTCTACACTCCGACTCTAATTTAATTAATCAACACATCAATTAATCTAATACTTAGTGTCGCCAAACCATTATACCTGGACTCGCTCAATTGGCTCGTAACTTAATATTTCTTGAGTCTATGTTCCGACTCTAAATTAATTTACTCTCTCAATGATTAGTTTAATACTTTAAAATCAAGTTCTCATACTTAATCAAAATTTAGGTAAATACAACCTACCTTCTCTACTAATCACACTCAAGTATATTTTATATATATTCTAGCTGTCCACTTATGTTCCAGCCACTCTTACCCATAGGTAGTTTATACAATTTTAGTTATGCAATAATTGTTCTCAATACTATCACGCCTGAGTATATATTGAAAATAATATTTAGGTATACCCCACCTAATATTACTACTATCACACATAAGTAGGTTATTCAGACGGTATATCTTTCACACACATAAATACCTAGTACAATATATCCTATTATCGGTCCTATTTCACAATTAAGGACAAATGATTCGGAATGTCTCCTCGAACCTTGCTCGGAATGTCTCCTCGAGTGATGTTCGAAATGTCTCCTCGAACATGGTTCGGAATGTCCCCTCGAACATGGCTTGAAATGTCTCCTCGAGTAATATTCGGAATGTCTCCTCGTTCATGGTTCAGAATGTCCCCTCGAACATGGCTCGGAATGTCACCTCGAGTAATGTTCGGAATATCTCCTCGAACATGGTTCAGAATGTCCCCTCGAACCTGGCTCGGAATATCTCATCGAGCATTATTCAGAATGTCTCATCAAACTTACTAATACTATCACAAGGAAACACACAATAGGCATTCACAACCCAAGTAATCCTATAAAACAGTAGGTATTCACATAAACCAATTATTCATACTTGTACGTAATATATTTCTCTCTAATATTCACCGTACTTGTTTGCTTTACGAATTTATTTCACTTTCATATTAATTCGAGTATTCACACAAATCTAAGGGTCCTAGTTACCCCTTAATATATCAATTCGTTAGTTACCCTTGTTAACCCACTGATCTACCGAATTTAAGCTTTCTCACGCTTTTTCGTAGTTATATTCTTATCATCTCAAATTAGAGTACGTCACAATCAAGCCTATGAATCTCCACTTTAACTCTCTCACAAAATTAAAGTCCAACACTCAATCATAGACCTACTGTCATATCATTATTCCATCAATATTTTTCATCAAGGTCCCAAACACTTCCTCGATAAAATTTTAGACATTTGAGGCTTAAAAAGAACAATCCCAAATTTTATGACAGATTAAACACCATCTAGTAAAATTTCGATTTCTCCATATACAGAACTCCGATTGACCTGATTCCAAGTTCATTGGATAGATAAGAGAAATACCTTTCCATTCATATATGGTTCACACTATAATTCAAAGCAAAATTCAAATCTCACATGTTTAAAATCACGTCAAAATTCTGGCAGATTACTATGTTGACAAATCAAACACCCTGTAGTAAAACGTCGATTACTCCCTTTACAGAACTCCGATTGACCTGATTCTAAGTTCATTGGATAGATAAGAGAAATACATTTCCAGTAATGTGTGGTTTACACTCTAATTATAAGTAAAACTCAAATGGCATACGTTTAAAGTTGTGTCAAAAATTCTGGCAGATTGACATCTTGTGTTCGTCAATTAAACCCTAAGCCATTCAAGATTCATGTTCTTCATTCAAGAACTCATAAAGATTCCATGTTAATCATCAAATATATTCAAATTTCATTTTATCTTTACTTAGGGATTCATTCTACATGCAATCCTACCCAAACATGTGATCAATTCAAACATTTAATTCAAGGTATTTCAATAGAATCAACCAATTCTTAAAACTCCCTACACATGGGTATTATAACTTGAATTTGATTTGCAATAAACACTTGCCTTATGTCCAGTAGGTCTGATTTCATGATTGTGGTTGGTTATTGATGATCTTTCTCCTTCAATCTTTCTTCCCAATGAGTTTGTGGTGAAAGTTTCCTTTGATTCCTTCCCACTTCTTCCTTTTTGTCTTGGAATTGTTTCTCTCTTCTCTCTAATGGCTACGATGTGTTTTTCTTCTCCCTAACCCTAGCCTCCAACTCTTACAATCTGACTTAGAGTTCTAAAATTCGTGGGTATCCTCACCCTAAAATGTAAAAAGGTCAGAATGCCCTCGTATGGGCCCGGTTTTGCCAAAAAAAAACCCTAGACCCAATTTCTACCCCTGGGTACTCTTTTCTGACTATCTCGACCCATCCGGACTCAACCGCGCACTCAGAATTATCATCCAAAATATTTTTTTGAAATTTCCAAATTTTGACCTGAAAATGCGACACACATTTAAATCGGACAATTAAATTTAATAGTCGCCAAAACAATAAATTCTATTTACTTAAATAAATTCTCCAAATCATAAATTTAAGTTTCTCCAGTTTAAATATTTTTATAACTCCCAAGATAATTAAATATTAAATACTCAAAATTATGGGGTGTTACATACTTCCCCCCTTACAAAGGAATTTCATCCTCAAAATTAAGATAATCCTATCATTCTGAGCTTCGAATAGCACTCTCCAGTCATGTGCCTATAAGCTCGCTATATCTATCTCTCCCGCTTCTATCCATAACTTATACACATATGCATTAATTTAACCAGGGCGCCCATACACCCTATACCCGTTCCTAACTGCACAAAATTGTCTTAATTAACCCGGGTGCCCATACACCCAATCCCCGTGCTTTACCGCACGAAAGTTACCCGACTATGCTAGTCGTAACTCGTAATATAACTTCCATCCCGTAGTCATATCACACAAACAAACACACACACACACACACACACACACACACACACACACACACACACACATATATATATATATATATATATATATATATATATATATATATATATATATATATATATACTGCCCGGGGTACCCAATCCATGTACTAACGACCAAACATCTCCCCACTTCCAACGTTGCACTAAGTTTCATGCGTGGGATGTCTCGCAAAGAGAAATCCAAACAAGGAACCCCCCTATATACTACTACCTAACATTGTCAGTCGTGCGTTGAGATCCGTTAGACCCTCAGTTCATCGCACGTAACACTAAATACTTGTCTCTTAACACAAAAGTATATACGCCTACCCTAATGCCACCAAAGATAACATAAAATACCGCGCACTTACTATCACTAGTTCTTGCACAAAAATAAACCCCGAGCTATCTCTCCCTGCTCGAAAATAAATTTAACCACCTTGATTCACTTCGGTAACCACCCCTACTCCCCGGGATAAAATGTGAGAATAGAAGACCTCACTTTGTGTCTATCTCACAGCACAATACAACATATATACACACATATATATAGGCTAGACTCCCTCCCAGGTGATGCCTAGTACAAATCATACCTTGGTGTTGCGAACACCAAAACTTAACCCCATTATCCACAATAGTTCAAATCCATCACTATCCAGCCGATATTTGAGAAATATTATCAACCCTATTCCCATAATTCTCGAAAGTAGTAACCCCTCGCATAATTTGAATCTTTTCTCAGGGTACACCTCCAATCTCCCTTGAAGAACACCAAAGAACTCCGCTACCCCATGGAATGTTTATCTATATACTATGGCTGCTACATCTAGCGTACCCACTAATTTGACTTACCCACGAATTCTAGGGGTATAACTCTTGCTCCTAATGTGCCTCTCTAGTCTTATCTCCCCCTACTGCCCTAGCTGCTTTCTCTCTCCTGGGCGGCATCTGAAATGAGAGTCGAATCGTATGAGTTCACCCTCAAATATAAATTTGGCAGAAGAACGTAAATGCACATACGTATGAGAATACAACAATCCTATAATAGGGCTCTATATCAAAAATTGCTAAGCCGAAACGTGAAAAGCCGCACAGATCCTATGGATACTAGAACCGGATGCTCTTATACCATCTGTGACACCCCGCCTAATAAAATATCGAGTGATCAGTCCTAATACCAAATTAAAACAGGAATTCCAGTTGGTTAGCATCACTGTTGAAAACTTTTTAAATCTTACTAACCACCTAGTATTCCAAAAAGCTGGTGCCAAACTTTATCTTTTTAATTAAACAAACCAGTACATGCAGAATAAAAATAAACCATTCACACATCTGAATTAAAAGAACTAAATAAGTAATTAAACAATTTGCCAAATAAACCATCGGCCACCAAAGTGAAATTCAATACAAACAGCTAACCCCTGAATAAATACATCTGAAAACCATACTGAGAAGTCTGGGCGACAAGCCCTAAATAAAAGTGAAACTGATAGAAGATTCCTACTCTAGGAAAGAATAAATGATGCGTCTAATCCAAGCTCCTGCTAGCATACACATATGCCGCAGCTCCGTGCCCCTGGAATAGAATATTAATCCTGGCATCCCTGTGGGTGGACACCTAAAAGGTTTTAAAAATGTTGTATAGAAAGTGTTAGTACACAAAACGTTTTGAAAATATTTAGCAAGTAATGTATCTCAATAAATATCAGCTATTGATTACACATGCTAGGATCACGCACACTATCTTGAGTTTCCTCACCTCTCGTATATCGTTCACACCTAACGGTTACCTTAACCCCCACCTAGTCGTACTACCTCGTCCAACTAGTCCTGGCATAACCTCCCTTTACCATACTACTCTAACCCGAGTATAATTATTCAATAATTATAAGTTATTTCACCAATTAACTCAATTAATTCCTTCTTAAATAATAGCATATAACGATGACACAAGTCATATAAAATAAGTACATCACACACTGTATTATGAACCACATAGAATACTTAATACCATTATATACGTACCTTTACTAGAACATCCACACATATATCATACGTATGTCCATCCTTCCGAGTATACCCTCAACGGATGATTCCCTCTAAAGTGCCATCTCACTAGGTGTGCTCACATAACCTAGTTACCCAGGTTGGGATCGCTCACCAACCTGGTCCAAAATATAAACGAAGTGGAGGCGGTCATATTCCTTCCCTAAAAGTGAGTTAATCCCCTCACCCATATACCGGACGCTATGACCTGGGGATATACTCACCTTACTCCTCAAGCTAGGGGATTCACCCACATCGCGTAACCTCCCTTGATAGCAGTAGAGTATAAATAAATAAATATCTAATCACTGATATTTAATAGCACACACAATATATATATATATATATATATATATATATATATATATATATATATATATATATATATATATATATATATATATAAATAAACCCCGGCTTCACCGTGTACTCACAACCCGAAACACTAGCCTGAAATTTCCTGAGTCTCTGGCCTGACTCAACTAAATAAATTTTCTCACTTATTAAATTATCATTGTCCCGAGTCTGTGGTCCGACTCTAATTTATTTAATTCACACATTAATTAATATGATATTTTTCCCAAGTCTATAGCCCAACTCTAATATAAATACTTTACACATTAATTTATATAATAATTGCCCGAGTCTATGATTCGATTCTAGTTTAATTAATTTACACATTAATTATTACCTTCCCGAGTCTACAGTCCAACTCTAATTTAATTAATTACACATTAATTAATTTAATACTTTCCCGAGTCTATGGTCCGGCTCTAGTTTAATTAATTACACATTAATTAATTTAATACTTTCCCGAGTGTACACTCTGACTCTAATTTAATTAATCAACACATCAATTAATCTAATACTTGGTGTCGCCCAACCATTATACCCAGACTCGCTCACTTGGCTCGTAACTTAATATTTCCTGAGTCTATGTTCCGACTCTAAATTAATTTACTCTCTCAATGATTAGTTTAATACTTTAAAATCAAGTTCTCATACTTAATCAAATTTTAGGTAAATACTAACTACCTTCTCTACTAATCACACCCAAGTAGATTTTATATATATTCTAGCTGTCCACTTATGTTCCAGCCACTCTTACCCATATGTAGTTTATACAATTTTAGTTATGCACTAATTGTTCTCAATACTATCACGACTGAGGATATATTGAAAATAATATTTAGGTATACCCCACCTAATCTTACTACTATCACACATAAGTAGGTTATTCAGATGGTATATCTTTCACACACACCTATACCCAGTACAACATATCCTATTATCGGTCCTATTTCACACATTAAGGACAAATGATTCGGAATGTCTCCTCGAGTGATGTTCGGAATGTCTCCTCGAACATGGTTCCGAATTTCCCCTTGAACATGGCTCAGAATGTCTGCTCGACTAATATTCGGAATGTCTCCTCGATCATGGTTCGGAATGTTCCCTCGAACATGGCTCGGAATGTCTCCTCGAACATGGTTCGGAATGTCCCTTCGAACCTGGATCGGAATATCTCATCGAGCATAGTTCGTAATGTGTCATCGAACTTACTAATCCTATCACAAGCAAACACACAATAGGCATTCACAACCCAAGTAATCCTATAAAATAATCGGTATTCACGCAAACCAATTATTCATACTTGTACGTAATAAATTTCTCTCTAATATTCTCCGTACTTGTTTGCTTTACGAGTTTATTTCACTTTCATATTAATTCGAGTATTCATGCAACTCTTATGGTCCTAGTTACGCCTTATTATATCAATTCAGTAGTTACCTTGTTAACCCACTGACCTAACGAATTTAAGCTCGCTCACACTTTTCCGTAATTATATTCTTATCATCTCGAATTAGAGTAAGTCACAATCAAGCTTATGAATCTCCACTTTAAATCTCTCACAAAATTAAAGTGCAACACTCAATCATAGACCTCCTGTCATATCATTATTCCATCAATATTTTTCATCAAGGTCCCAAACACTTCCCCGATAAAATTTTAGACATTTGAGGCTTAAAAAGAAAAATCTCAAATTTTTTGGAAGATTAAACACCCTCTAGTAAAATTTCGATTTCTCCATCTATAGAACTCCGATTGACCTAATTCTAAGTTCATTGGATAGATATGATAAATAACTTTCCATTCATGTATGGTTAACACTCTAATTTGAAGGAAAATTCAAATCGTACACGTTTAAAATCACGTCAAAATTCTGGCAGATTACTATGTTGACAGATCAAACACCCTGTAGTAAAATGTCGATTACTCCCTCTACAGAACTCCGATTGACCTGATTTCAAATTCATTGGATATCTAAGAGAAATACCTTTCCAGGCATGTATGGTTTACACTATAATTCTAAGTAAAACTCAAATGGAATACGTTTAAAGTTGTGTCAAAAATTCTGGTAGATTGACATCTTGTGTTCGTCAATTAAACCCTAAGCCATTCAAGATTCATGTTGTTCATTAAAAAACTCATAAAGATTCCATTTTAATCATCAAATATATTCAAATTTCATTTTTTCTTTACTTAGGGATTCATTATACTTGCAATCCTACCCAAACATGTGATCAATTCAAACATTTAATTTAAGGTTTTTCAATATAATCAACCAATTCTTAAAACTCCCTACACATGGGTATTATAACTTGAATTTGATTTGCAATAAACACTTGCCTTATGTCCTCAAGGTCTGATTTCGTGATTGTGGTTGGTGATTAATGATCTTTCTCCTTCAATCTTTCTTCCCAATGAGTTTGTGGTGAAAGTCTCCTTTGAATCCTTCCCACTTCTTCCTTTTTGCCTTGGAATTGTTTATCTCTTCTCTCTAATGGCTAAGGTGTGTTTTTATTCTCCCTAACCCTAGCCTCCAACTCTTATAATCTGACTTAGAGTTCTAAAATTCGTGGGTCTCCTCACCCTAAAATGTATAAAGGCCAGAATGCCCTCCTATGGGCCCGGTTTTGCGCAAAAAAGCTCCGAGACCCAATTGCTACCCCCGGGTACTCTTTTCTGACTATCTCGACCCATTCGGACTCAACCGCGCACTCAAAATTATCATCTGAAATATTTTTTTGACATTTCCAAATTTCAACCTCAAAATACGACACACATTTAATTCGGAAAATTAAACTTAAAAGTCGCCAAAATAATAAATTCTTTTTACTTAAATAAATTCTCCAAATCATAAATTTAAGTTTCTCCAGTTTAAATATTTTTATAACTCCCAAAATAATTAAATATTAACTACTCAAAATTACGGGGTGTTACAGTCTTCTATCTGGCCTGGGAAAGAAAAGCAACAAGCATCCTGTTAAGAAGATGACGGATGCCGGGCCGACCTGATATGAGGTTAGTTAAAAAAGGAAAGATCCCATAGTTCCTTCAGAAACTTGTCCGGACCCTCAACGAGGATTAAAGTTAACCCCTCAGAGAATGCTCCCAACTCCTTTTTACCCTCATCGTTTAAGTCTTTCTGGGCAACCAATCTGCACCACTTGAAGGTAGACCCTAGCTCACTAATTACCAACATCTTAGTAGCAATGGTTGCCATGTTTGCAGCTCCTTTAGAGGACGATTATGAGTTTTTAGGAAAAATGCCTCCTATAAAGGTTTCTGACTTTGACCTCCACCACTTACCACATGTATCCACCTCGTATTTGTCTTTAGTTTCGTCTCTCATATTATTTTCTTATTTATCTAATTCTGATCTCTTTATTTTTATAGTCTGTGTGCGCTTTTACTTCGGCCACCAGGTGGATGGCTGAGAATGATTAGAAACTTCAGGATACTGATAGGGCAATACAAGCCGAGGATGACCTTAAACGAAAGATGGAGGAAAGGCTGAGTACAAACAGGCCATTGAAAATTTGAAGTTGGAGCATAATAATCAACTTAAAGAGAGAGATAATGCCTTGAAGGAGAAAGACTAGGCTCTGCAGGTCCAATCCACAAAGTTTGAGACTCACCTTGTTGTTGCTGTTCAAAAGGCTAAAAATGCGGCCATCGAAGCCTATAAGGCTTCTGATGAATTTCAAGGCTTCAGATTGGAATACCTCAAAAGGTTTAAGACGTCTTACAGATGGGTTGTCCTCAAATTTATGATGTCGTCTCATCCACCCACCCATCATTGGAGGCACCAGATATTAGGAACCCTCTCTTCACTCAGGATTTATCACAGGTTGAGTCCATGGCCCCAGTCAAGGGAGAAGGGACGGCTGTCGACCTCCCTATCAAAACCAATAATGCCAAGACTTAGACGACGACTATAGTTTGGGATGGTATTGAAAGTTCAAACATCAACGTAGATCCGACTTGGTAGGGTGGCCGCCTGTGGCCGATACCCTTTGCTTTGTAAAAGATTTTGTGAACACTTGAATCATTATCCGTAATTTTTATTTGAACTAATTTTTCGTACTTAGTTTTTGTATAAATCTTACTTCCATATTTGCATGAATGGAGTCTTATCTCATGTTTGAGATTTTCATTCTCTGTTTAGATGTTTAATAAGTAACCATGCCTCAATGGCTTATAATCTTGAAACCACAAGTTAGAAACTTTATTTTCACACATCATCCCGCCTTTAGACGACATAAATATAATCAAATAAGTGATTTTTTTAATTTGAATTCATCTAATTAACAAGTCCCCTTTCGTCGTTTTGAGAGTGTATGGACGAGAGCTACCTCATCCATATATTTTCGTCTCGGCCGAGAAAGTTTTTTCCACCAAGTTAATGATCTTTAAGATGAACCACAATAAAGTGATTTTTGAATTTGATATCACCAAATAATGGTGTTCTATCACAAGTCCTTCTCATCATTTTGAGAGTGTATGGATGAGAGTTATCTCGTCCGTACACCGTCCTCTCGACCGAGAGAGTTTTTCCACCAAGTTAATAATGTTTAAGATGAACCACAATAAAGTGATTTTT
The DNA here is from genome assembly GCA_949130495.1 of Sambucus nigra. NCBI lineage: Eukaryota > Viridiplantae > Streptophyta > Magnoliopsida > Dipsacales > Adoxaceae > Sambucus > Sambucus nigra. Next base: position 361,550,444 of record OX422223.1, on the reverse strand, counting down.
GAATGTGAATTCACTAAATTATGGTGGTATATTACAAGTCCACTCTCGTCATTTTTAGAGTGTGTGGATAAGAGCTATCTGGTTCATACACTGTCATCTCGACCGAGAGAGTTTTTCCACCAAGTTAATGATGTTTAAGATGAACCACAATAAAGTGATTTTTGAATTTGAATTCACCAAATTATGGTGTTTTATCATAAGTCCCCACTCATCGTTTTGAGAGTGTATGGATGAGAGATATCTCGTCCATACACTGTCGTCTCGACCGAGAGAGTTTTTCCACCAAGTTAATTATGTTTAAGATGTTGTTCCCCCTCTCAGTGTTATTGAGAGTCCATGGACGACGTTAACCCCATTCGAACTGCCATGTGATCGAGAGTAAGGTAAAGCTACTTCACGACGAATGATGTTCCATAGCTTAGGATGGACTGATATATACAATGTGGACTACTCATATAATAAAATAGGAGAGAACACTCGGGAAATTCTTCATTCATAACTTTCTTCTTATACACTATTATATAGATAAAAGAAATTAATTCAAAATTCCTACTGATAATACTTTTTTAAATGGTCGACATTCTAAGGGCTGGAGAATGTCTCTCCTTCCAAGTTCTCATGCCGATATGTTCCCGGAACCACCTCTTCAATGAATTGTGACATCCCGCTTAATTAAATATCAGGTGATCAGTCCTTTTATTAATTAATTCAGAATATCCAGTCCGTTTAGATTATGCATCACTATCGAAAAATTTATAATTAAAACTAACCACCTAATATTTAAAAGGCTAATGTCAAAATTTTATCTTTTCAATTAATATAACACCATGTAAGGAAATAAATAAACATTCACCATTCAATCCAATCTGATAAGAAATGAAATACGTGACATAATGCTAAGCCACCGGAAGCCACGAACCATGAATGGGGATCAGTCGAGGTGCGCGTAAGATGTCCCGAACACCTCATGGTATGCTACAAAAAAAATGAAATATGTGACATAATAAAAGGGGATCGGAGTAAACACTTCCAATAAAAAACTAAATACAGTAATCCAATTAAATAAATCCAACAACTGAGAGGAGTAAGGAATTAAATCTCAAATCTCTGAATATATAAATAAGAAGGGACGACATGTACAACTGATGCAAGTAACTCAGAAGTAAGGAATGATAGGATCAGAGGCGTCTACAACCAAAGTCCTATAGCCTCCACAGTAGCTACAACTCATCGAATGAATGGAACTCCTAAGCCTGGTGTCCCTGTGGCTGAGCACCTAAAATAATTTGACAAGAAAAGAGATTTGCAGAAAACGGGTCATAACTCGAGTTGAAAACAATTTAAAAATCAGTAAGTGCTTAAAATGATTTATTAACACATATATTTTTCATGTTAAGTTATCAAACTCACTTGGGATGCTCACCTCTCATCTAGTGTGCACGCCTAGCGAATATCCCAATCCCACTAGTTCTACTACTATAATAACTAGTCCTTTCCGTCTAGTAACTAATCATAAACCGACATCGTTACCATGGATTTCCCTCGCAATATATAATACATATAATCAATTCCTCTTTAGCATAAACAGACCCTTTCAGTTTAATATAATTTAGTGTTGGCTATTTAATTGATTTTCGATTTCATTATTAATTATACCTACTCGATTCACATAGTAGATATTATTACAGGTATATATATACACACTCTATCTTATATATATACAATATTGCACCCCAAGACACAACTACGGTGCCAGCATACTCTGCTCTCATGTCCTGTTGCATCGCTCATTGCATAAAGGACTAAAGGTTCAGTCTCTCGTGAACCATAAAAACAAAACACATATATTGGAGGCGAACATAGTTCGAAGCCAATGGGCTACTCACATACCTACTCATCCATACGACCGTCATCACTACCGTTCTCACAGATAGTTCGTACATAGGTTCTATGCTCTAGTGGTAAAAATCAATATCCCACCCGAAGGCTCCTCAAAGAATAATTGTCCACAATGCGCAACCTCCGCTCGATAACAAGCAGCGTAGGTATGTTATACATATAATAATTCAATCAATAAGTATACACACAACTTATTATATTCATTAGGTATTCACGCACCCTAAGTTCCTGAATTTATATGTAGTATATTCGTCCCTACTACCCATAATACTTTAATTATACGATTTACCTCTCTACCGTATATACTCTTTAAGGTTTTCTCATTCCAACCCATTCCCTTAGCAGTTACACAATTTCTCTCACTACTATATAATGAAAATAAGTTACTCTAGGATAGCATAGGTCCTAATCTCCCACTTAAAGGAACCTAGAAGGGTTCTTAGCTCATTTGGGAAAAAATGGAGTGTCTAAAATCTCGTTAGAACCTGGGGATTCTCGTTCGAACGAGTTTCTCACTTCAAACGAACGCTAAAATTTTGTTCGTAATCTCGTTAGAATTCTCATTTAAACGACTTGGGCAGGTCTTCGAACGAGAATTTAGGGTTCATCACTGTGTTCCAAAAGTTTCGTTTTTCAATTTGATCTACAAAAAATTACTTCAAAACTCACCCTAATTCACATTTAACAACTCTAATTGATATCCCCTAGTATTAAAACACTTTCCTATCTGTTTTCAACATTAAATCCTTAAGATTTTAACATGAATTTCTATAATTTACCAAAATCTTCAATAAGCCCTAGTTTATCATAAACTCCATTAACAACAACATAAACCCAGGTTTAATTTCATGAAATGACATATAAAAATCAGATTTAATATACCCAGAACATGGTTATTCAACTACATGCAACCTTATACTCCCAAATTAAAGATTTATGCCCAATTTACTCTCAACTTCATAGAATTCTAGTTATCTCATCAACTAATGTTAAAATGAATCATATATGCTCAATAATATAGCAAGATAAACACTTAACTTTTTGTGAACCTCTGAATCGTTGAACGAAATTTGTATGGGGATGATCCTCTCCTCGTGATCTACGCATTGATGCGATTTTCGGTGGACAACTCGAATTCTTAACCCAAGTCACTTTTGTGTTCTCTTTCTTCTTCTTGGTCCTCTCCCTCTCTATCACGTAGGTTAGAAACTGATAACTCCCCTCTAACCCACGTACATCCCTAATGTAATTCCTAATTTTCGTCCATTTTAATTCCCCAAAACCCCAAAAGACCAAAATACCCCTCCAAGGTGTCAGTTTGGCCTAACTTGCCCCAGAATCCAAATAAAACACCCGAGTAGTATTTTCTGACTAGTTTGACCCTTTCAGACACACTGGTGCACTCAAAATGGCCATCCGAGTTTCTGAAAAAATTAAATTATCTTATTAACCCAATAAAATAGTACCGACACGACTCACACGCGCTTCCCAAACTAAGTATATTACAACTTCCGTATTTTTACTCTCGGCCATAATAATATTTCTTAATCATATATTACTTTAGTCTCTACGTAACATTCCACATAATCATCATCGGTAAATACTAACTCTCGGCACGCTAGTAATTATTATAATTAAATTCGAATTAATTAGAAATAATTTTTTTTCTCCATTTTATTTAATTAATCCAAAATCAATATATAAAATAATATGCCAAAAATACGGGGTATTACATACTTACCCCTAATAACAGAATTTTGTCCCGAAATTCAGAAAACAACCAAATAAAGGTATACGTGGTAGGAATAATTCTGCATAATTGTCCCGCATGTAATCCTCATGCTCCCAGGTAGACTCCTTTATATTATGATGTCGCCACTGCACTCGTACTAACGTCACTACCTTTGACCTCGATTTCCTCTCACTATGGTCTAGAATAGCCACTGGTCCCTCCTTGTAGGAACTATCAGGCTGAAGAACAATCTCCTATAATGCAATATGTGTGTGGGCCAAATCATCTCGAAGGTATCTTCTTAGTGAAGAGATGTGGAACACGTCATGAATCCTATGCAAGTGTTCCGGTAGCCCAAGTCGATAAGCTACTGGCCCAAACAACTCAATAATAGGGAATGGCCCAACATATCTTGGCACCAACTTCCCTCTCTTCCCGAACCACATTACCCCCTTCATAGGAGATACTCCCAACTATACTTGATCCCCGACACTGAACTCCCTGAAGAATCTTTTGGCATCGGCATAACTCTTCTATCGGTCCTGCGCAACCCAAATATGACTTCGTATCAATTCAATCTTAGCCGAGGTGTCCTGAATCACCTCCGACCCAAGTAACTTGTTGTCCCCCACCTCAAGCCAACATGTTGGAGAATGATAAGTTCTACCATATAACGCCTTAAATGGATCCATGCCAATAGTAAACTGGTAGGAGTTATTATAGGTAAACTCCACTAGTGGAATGTACTGTTCCCATCCCTCGCCAAAATCCCAAACACACATTCGCAACATATCCTCTAACATCTGGTTCGTCCGCTCTGTTCGCCCGTTCGTCTGCGGGTGATAGGCCAAACTCAACTGTAACTTCGTGACCATAGCCTGCTAGAAACTCTCCCAAAATCTGGACACAAAAATCTTGTCCCGATCGGACATAATATCAAGGGGCACCCCGTGGAGTCTCACTATTTTTCCAATGAAGATCTAAGCATACTGCCTTGTAGTGTAGTCACTCTGAACTGGCAGGAAATGAGTTACCTTGGTCAATCGATCCACAATCACCCATATGGAATCGTGACCTCTCTGCGATGTAGGTAGCCCTGTAATGAAATCTATGGAAATGCTCTCCCATTTCCATATAGGGATATCTAACGGATGTAGTACTCCTTTCAGCCTTTAATGGTCTGTCTTCACTAACTAACAAGTGGCACACCTCGAAACAAACTCAGCGATTTCCTTCTTCATTCTGCTCCACCAATACTGTCTCCTCATATCCTGGTACATCTTATCCCTTCTAGGATGTACCACAAACCATGAACTGTGAGACTCTATCATCACTGCATGCCGTAAATCCTCCCCTTTTGGGACTACTAGTCTGCCATTAAAGCGTAAACCCCCAGTTGAGCTGATGGAGAAATACTCTGCTCCCTTGGCTAGAAGTTGAATAATTCGATCCTAATAAAAGGAATCCGCTTCCTGAGCCTGTATCACCCTGGTTACTATCTCGGGTGTAACCATCATCGCCGACATGAATGAGCGGGCAACTTCATCCGAATGCCTAAATTCTTTCCATTTTGTCTTCCACACATCGGCCACCTCACCTGCTGGCCTACGACTTAACGTGTCTGCTACCACGTTAGCCTTCCCTGGGTGTTAATGGATATCGAACTGGTAGTCCTTCGTAAATTCAAGCCACCTCCGCTGATGCATATTTAGATCCTGCTGCGTGAACTGATACTGTAGGGATTTATGATCCGTGAATAAGAAAAATTTCTCCCCCAATAGATAATGCCTCCATATCCGCAATGCAAACACGACTGCCTCTAAATCCTAGTCGTGGGTTGGGTAATTCCTCTCATGAGGCTTAATATTACGAGAAGCATAAGAAATCGCCTTATCCTCCTGTTGAAGCACACCCCAAGTCCTGACAAGGATGCATTAGTGTAAACTAGGTATTCCATCTTTGTCCTGGGTAGGTCTAGGACTGGTGCTAAAGTCATCTTGTCCTTCAGCTCGTCAAAAGCCAACTAGCAGGCATCATCCCATATAAATGGTACCCCTTTGAGAGTCAAGTTTATTAATAGACCCACTATCTTTGAGAATCCCCGAATGAATTTCCTGTAGTATCCTGCCAACCCCAAGAAGCTACGTATCTCAGTCGACGTCGTGGGTTGTACCCACTCCCTCATCGCTAACACCTTCCCTGGATCTACCAATATCCCTTTTGCATAAATGATGTTCCCCAAGAACTGAATCTCACTCAGCTAGAACCCATATTTCTCATATTTCGCATATAACTCGTGCTCACGTAGAGTCTGTAAAACCATCCTCAGATGCTCGGCATGCTCCTCCTTTGTCCGTGAATAAATTAGAATATCATTAATGAAGATGATGACAAACTGATCTAAAAAATTTCTGAACACCCTGTTCATTAAGTCCATGAAAATGGCTGGAGCATTCGTCAGTCCAAACGGCATCACTCGAAACTTATAAGACCCATATCTCATTAATAATGTGGTCTTTGATACGTGATGCCCCCGGATCTGTAGCTGGTGATAACCCGATCTCAAATATATTTTTGAGAAGAAGGAAACACCTCTCAATTGGTCGAACAAGTCATCCATTATGGGTAACGAATACTTATTCTGTATCGTGACTTTATTCAACTCTCTGTAATCCACACATAACCTCGATGACCCATCTCTCTTCTTTACAAACAACACTGGAGCACCCCAAGATGAGGTACTCCTACAAATGAAGCCCTGTCCCAACAACTATTCAATATGGTCCTATAGCTCTCTCATCTCATCCGGAGCCATACGGTAGGGCACACAGGCTATCGATCGAGTGCCCGACATCAAATCTATAATAAAATCAATCTCTTGACTAGGTGGTAGTTTCGGTATATCTTGGAATACATCGAAAAACTCACGAAATGCAGGAATCGAATCAATGGGGATCACTATCTCCCTAGCGGTCACCTCCTCTATGTAATATAAATGGGTGGATGATCCTCCCTCAGGATGAGGCATTGCCACTAGGAACATCTCCTGTTCCGGTATAGCAAAGATAATGCTCCTACTACAATAGTCTATTATGGTTCTATAAGAAGAAATCCAATCCATGCAAATAATGGCGTCATGATCGTGCATATCTAAGACTAACATATCTGCCGGTAAAATCAATCTCCCAATCTCTATACCTACTCCCCGGCATATAAAGAAAATCAATGACCCATTCCCTAGCAGTGATTCTACACAAGTCACTGTATTCTATGCTGTGTCTAACAACGTCGTGGCCCATGCAAATCTAGTAGCTATAAAGTAGTGTGATGCCCTCGTGTCAAACAAAATGCGCCCCATAGTCCCATGGATAGGAAACGTACCCTCAACAACAGATGGTGCCTGATGAACTGGGGCCTGATGGATGTTGTAGACACGCCCGTACTGCATCGAAGCTGTTGGAATAGCTAGCAAAGCTAGAATCTGGGGCGGTGCTGGGAGAGTGGAGGGAAATAACGGTTGTTGGGGCTCCTGACGAGCGCCCTGCTTCTGCTGCTGCTGTGGGGCCCTACCCCTCTGGGATAGTCCTGGTGCTTGTGGCTAGTGTTTCCACAAGTAAAACACCTCCCTGGAAAGTGTTCTCCCCTATTTCCCTGCCTTAGCCCTGATGGCCGTTACCACCCCTCCCTTAGCCCTGATGAAAACGTTGTTGACACTGCTGACCAGGCTGGCCCTACCTAAAACTTCCTTGTCATGATCTGTAATATCTAGAATGAAACTACTTAACAGGATACCCTTATTGGAAACCCTGCTCACCTTAACAGGCCTGTCCCTCAGCTGCGGGTGTCCCACAGGTACTATCACCTCTTGTCCAAACCTACTGGATGGACTCCTCAACTCGTTTGCTTCCCTACTAGTGGAAGCGGTGGTTCTAACAATGTAGTAGGGCAGCATTAACCACATCAGAGTAAGTGGCCAATGAGAGATTCCCTAACAAGTGCTGGCGAATCTTCCAAGTCAAACCATCCATGAATCTTTGAATCTTCTTATCCTCTGTCGGTATCTCGTCTAGAACTAGATTCAGAAGGTCGATAAACTGCTCTTCATACTTAGTAATTGTCTTTGCTTCCTATTTGAGGTTCATTAGATTCCGCTACATCTCGGTCTGCATGGTGGAAGGGAATTACTTACGATCAAACCACACCCATAAATCTCTGATAGTCAAGATGTGTCTCTCCTCCGCAGTGGTGATGGACTCCCACCACTGTAGCACTGCTCCTACCAACTTAAAGGTAGACATAATCTGTTTTTGCACCTCAGTGCACTGAAACATCCTCAGGTGCCTCTGTATATACTTGCCTTTACCACATTTGAACTCCCCGTGAACTCTGGAGGGTATGCATTCTGAAAGTGATAAGCACCCAAAAGTGTACATTTTATACCCTGAATAGGCATATTTTAGTTGTTAATTCTCGATAATTTAGGTCTTATGCGCTTTATTGTCTATTTTGTAGGTCGAATGCACGTTGCGGTATTCAAACGCGTATTTTAAGGCAATTGTGTGGATTATGAAGCTAATTACCTTTGTTCCGTACCCTAGCCTACCCTAAACATAACTAAACATGTCCCGAACCGTGTGTGTTTAGTTTGTCCCATTTTATTTTATTTGTATAATTTTATTTTTAGGGTTTATTTTATTATTTTATTTTATTGAGTCATGTATATATTTTTAGGATTTTTATATTTTAATTTTTAGCGTGTCATGTATTAGTTATTATATTATATTTTCTTTTATTTTCTTAGTTTTTAGTTAGTTTATTATTATTTCATTTTTTTATTATTTTTATTATTTTTTATTTGTTAGTTTTTATTTTAGTCGTGTTCAGTTTTTTTTAGAGTTTGTATAGTGTGTCGTGCCAATTTTATTTTTAGTTGATTATTATTTTAGGTTAATTTCGTTTTATTTCATTTTTATTTTTAGTTTATTTTTTTTAGGATCACTAACACACACACAACAGCCAAACTAACTTGCACCACAAACACACTCTAACAACTCTCTCACCCACACCCACATTCCCATACACCCACACACACACAATCCAACCAACATCATCCTTTTCCCCATACCTTTCTCTCTCCTCTCTCCTCACCACAAAACCACCATAACCAAAACATTAAACTTCACTCCATCTTCTACAACAACCCTCCACACCTCTCTCTCTAATCACCTCCAAAACCCAACACCTGCCAAACCATCCCCTAACCCGACGACCTGTCACCACCCATATCGCCAGAGCGAATTTTAGAGAGAGAAACATTTTGTAAATAGTTCTATTTTTATTTTTTATTTTTTTGAGATTTGTGAGGAGAAATTTTATATGAGATTTAATTGAGTGGGTATTATTGCAAACTACTTGGATGCTCAATTAAGAGGGTTGTTTACTTCAAATTGGAGGATTGGAGTTAATTAAATTCAAGAGAGTGGTTTGATTGTTCTTCTCTCTACTCTTTTATATTTAATGTTTATTGATTGGGTTTAAAATCATGTTAGGCTAAATCCTCTTTCAAGGGGTGGGGTGAACCCTTATTTGATGTTATTTTAATTTAATTAGTTTGATTACTTGAAAATTCCATTTGAATATTAATTTTGACCCCCCACTCTTAAATTTATGCCTCGAGAGAGGTAGATGATTTTAGAGAGAAAATAGAAATTCTAAGTTATAATACCCATTTTAGATTCGAACTAGAGATAGGGATTTCTTAAGTGTGGTATTATTCCTAAAATTTCAACTCTAATTTCATTTTCTATGATTTATAAAAAATTTAATCGATCGATCCTAACGGTTGATAAATTAAAAGGAGTTTAGATCTATTTTCTAGAGTTGTGAGGGAGTTAAACTTAATTTTCTAAAAGATTACTATTAAAATTACACTTGCAACGAGAGTTGATTTGTAATTTTGATATTAATTTTGGAGAATTCAAATAATTAAATTAATTAGTTGGAATAGCTAAAATTTGTGGTGTAGTCCCACTCCTTGATTGTTCTCACATTTATTTACCTCACTTTATCTCTTATTTTAGTGTTAGAACTTTTTTTTTCATTTTAGTCATTCTTTTAGTTAGTTGTTTACATCTTCCATTTTGTTAGTGTTATTTTACTTCTTCTCACCCAAAATTGTTTTAATATTTGAAAAAGCTAAAAAAAATAGAAAATAAAAATTCCAAAAAGAAAATAAAAATTGAATTACAATTGAGTTTGTCTCTAGCTTACCCCCTTGATGTGGATTGATACCCTTACTTATCTCTACACTTGAGTTTGATATTATTTTGTAGGTAATTGAGATTTTGATTAGAGGATCTTTTCAAGAAACGACGAAAAAAAAATACACCGAAAAGTTACTTTATCAGAAAGTCATTCCTGACGCACTCCCATGCAGAGGGGGGAGCGTGGACTGGTGATGGAGCCACTACCGGTGACTGTGGTGGAGCCTTCTGTACCACACCTAATGCTACGTTAACTTCTTGTGCTACAATAGCAGCAACTTCCGCAGCGTTCATCATTCCCTGGGCCAGAGCTAGCTGGGGCTCGGGCTGGGCATCCCTGTTAGCTCGTTGTACACGTCTGGGAGGCATCTAAAAGGAGAGAGAATCTTTATAAGTCCAAAGTAAATATCTTAAATAGCTGAAGACATAAAATGCGCAATTGATGGATAAAACAATCCTAAATATAGGGCTCTACATCAAAGATAGCTACGCAGAAGACATAATAAGCAGTACAGATCCTAAGGACTTTAGAACCTGATGCTCTGATACCACCTGTGACACCCCGCCTAATAAAATTCTGGGTGATCAGTCCTTTTATCAATTAATTCAGAATATCCAGTTGGTTAGATTATGCATCACCGTCGAAAACTTTATAATTAAAACTAACCACCTAATATTTAAAAGGCCGATATCAAAATGATATCTTTTCAATTAATATAACACCATGTAAGTAAATAACTAAACATTCACCATTTAATCCAATCTCATAAGAAATGAAATATGTGACATAATAAAAGGGGACCAAAGTAAACACTTCCGGTCAAAAACTAAATACAGTAATCCAACTAAATAAATCCAACAACTGAGAGGAGTAAGGAATTAAATCTCAAATCTATGAATATAAAAATAAGAAGGGACGACATGTCCAACTGATGCAAGTAACTCAAAAGTAAGGAATGATAGACTCATAGGCGTCTACTACCAAAGTCCCACAGCCTCCACTGCAGCGATAACTTGTCAAATGAATGGGACTCCTAAGGCTGGTGTCCTTGTGGCTGAGCACCTAAAATAATTTGATAAGAAAAGAGATTTGCAGAAAATGGGTCACAACCCGAGTTGAAAACAGTTTAAAAATCAACAAGTGCTTAAAATGATTTATTAGCACATATATTTTTCATGTTAAGCTATCGAACTCACTTGGGATGCTCACCTCTCAGCTAGTGTGCACGCCTAATGAATATCCAAATCCCACTAGTTCTAATACTATACAAACTAGTCCTTTCTGTCTAATAACTAATCATAATCTGACATCATTCCCATGGATTTCCCTCGTAATATATATAATACATACAATGAATTCCGCTTTAGCATAAACAGACCCTTTCAGTTTAATATAATTAAGTGTTCGCTACTTAATTCATTTCAGATTTCATTATTAATTCTACCTACTCAATTCACACAGTAGATATCATTACAGGTATATATATGCACACTCTATCTTATATATATATATATATATAATATTGCACCCAGAGACACAGCTACGGTGATGGCATACTCTACTATCATGTTCCGTTGCATCGCTCATTGCATAAAGGACAAAAGGTTCAGTCTCTCGCGAACCATCAAAACAAAACACATATATTGGAGGCGAACATAGTTCCAAGCCGATGGGCTACGCACATACCTATGCACCCATATGACCATCATCACTTCCATTCTCACAGATAGTTCGTACCTAGGTTCTATGCTCTAGTGGTAAAAATCAATATCTCACCCGAAGGCTCCTCAAGGAATGATTGTCCACAATGCGCAACGTCCACTCAATAGAAAGCAATGTAGGTATGTTTTACACATAATAGTTCAATCAATAAGTATGCACACAACATATTATATTCATTAGGTATTCAAGCACCCTAAGTTCCTGAATTTATATGTAGTATATTCGTCCCTACTACCCATAATACTTTAATTGCACGATTTACCTCTCTACCGTATGTACTCTTTAAGGTTCTCTAATTCCAACCCATTCCCTTAGCAGTTACACAATTTCTCTCACTACTATATCATGAAAATAAGCTACTCTAGGATAGCCTAGGTCCTAATCTCCCACTCCATGGAACCTAGAATTGTTCTTAACTCATTTAGGCAAAATTGGAGCTTCTGAAATTTAGTTAGAACTTAGGGATTCTCGTTCGAACGAGGTCGTTAAACTCGAGTTTCTCACTTCGGACGAACTATAATTTTTTTTTTGGTAAAATTGTTGGAATTCTCGTTCGAATGAGGTCGTTCAAATGACCTGGGAAGTTCTTCAAATGAGAATTCAGGGTTCGTCCCTGTCTTCCAAAAGTTTTATTTTTCCAATTTGTTCAACACAAAATTAGTTCAAAACTCAACCTAATTCACATTTAACAACTCTAATCGATATCACCTAGTATTAAAACACTTTCCCATCTGTTTTCAACATCAAATCCTTAAGATTAACTTGAATTTCAATAATTTACCCAAATCTTCAATGAGCCCTAGTTTATCATAAACTCCATTAACAACAACATAAACCCAGGTTTAATTTCATGAAATCACATATATAACTAAGATTTAATATAACCAAAACATGGTTATTCAACTACATGCAACCCTATACTCTCAAATTAAAGACTTTTTCCCAATTCAGTCTTAACTTCATTGAATTCAAGTTATCTCATCAACTAATGTAACATGAATCATATATGCTCAATAATACAGTAAGATAAACACTTGCCTTTTTGTGAACCTCTGAATTGTTGAACGAAATTGGTATGGGGATGATCCTCTCCTCGCGATCTACGCGTTGATGTGATTTTTAGTGGACAACTCGAATTCTTAACCCAAAGCACTTATGTGTTATCCTTCTTCTTCTCGATCCTCTCCTTCTCTCTCACGTATGTTGGAAACTGACAACTCCCTCTAACCCACATACATCCCTAATTGAATTCCTAATTTTCGTCCATTTTAATTCCCAAAAATCCAAAAGACCAAAAAACCCCTATGGGGTGTCGATTTGGCCTAATTTGCCCTGAAATCCAAATTAAACACCCGAGTAGTGTTTTTTGACTATTTCGACCCTTCCGGACACAATGGAGCACTTAAAACGATGATCTGAGTTACTAAAAAAATTAAATTATCTTATTAACCCAATAAAATAGTACCGATACGACTCACATGCTCGTTCCAAACTAAGTGTATTATAACTGTCGTATTTTTCACTCCCGACCATAATAATATTTCTCAATCAAATATTACTTTACTCTCTATGTAATATTCAACCTAATCATCATCGGTAAATACTAACTCTCGTCACTCTAGTAATTATTACAATTAAATCCGGATTAATTAGAAATAAATTTATTTTTCTCAATTTTATTTAATTAATCCAAAATCAATATATAAAATAATATGCCAAAACTACGGGGTATTACATGAATCTGTAGGGGCCATGCCAGTTGGGATGGGATTTGTTTTCCATGTCTTCTTCAAAACTAAGTCCCCAACTTCCAATGGTCGGGGCTTCATTTTTTTATTGTAGAATTTTGTTACTTTTTTGCTGATAAGTAGCTTGCTTGAACTCAGCATCCTCTTTTCTTTCTTCTATTAGGTACAGATGCAGTCTACTCTCTGCAATGTTCTCCAATCGGTCATATGTCTTGAATCTGTGAGTTGGAAGATTCATTTATGTTAGCACCACGACCTCTAAACCATGAGCCAGCATGAACAAGGTCTCCCCTGTTGGCGTTCTATCTATTATCCTATAGGCCCATAGGATGACATGTACCTCTTCAGTCCATCTTCCTTTAGCATTTACTAGTTTTTTCTTGATTACATCAAGGATTGTTCGATTCGTCACCTCAGTTTTCCCATCGTCCTGGGGTCGGCTAGGAGTCGAAAATAACTTCTTAATGTCGACCCTCTCACAGTACTTCTCCAAGGAAATATTCTTAAATTACTTCTCATTGTCTAAGATCAAACTGTTCTGTAGGCCATATCTGTAAATAATATTCTTCCAAAAAAATAGGAAGGTCTCCCTCTCTGTTATGGTGATCATTTTCTTGGGCTCCACCCACTTAGAAAAATAATTGATAGTTACTATTAGGTATTGATAATTACCTAGAGCCCTTGGAAATGGTCCTACCAAGTCAATCCCCCAAACTACAAATGGCCATGGGTAAGTGGTAGAAGTCATAAGTTCGTGAGGTTGATGAGGGATGCTGGAAAACCTTTGCCACTTATCACATTTATCCATATAACTAGTTGCATCCTTGGCCAGTGTCAACCACCAATATACCTAGTTAACAATTATCTTTGCCAATGGCCTTCCTCCTATGTGGCTGGAGCAAGACCCCTTTGCACATCCTTCAAGATATACTCCACCTCAGTATGATGGAAACATTTGAGTAGGGGGAGGATGAATACCTTCTTGTATAGGACTTCTCCTATGATGGAGTACTTGGCCGCTTTGCACCTCAATTTCCTCCTCTTAGCTTTGGAATCGGGTAACTCCTCGTCTCTGATGTATCGGATAATAGGGTCCATACATGAAGTTCCCAAGTTTAGGTTATGGAAAAACTCCACCGCATTATCCTCTCATTCAATGGTTGACCGTTGCGGGATCCCTACTGGCACCGACCTTTTGATTTTTAGCCTGATGGCTGAGGCTAATCTTGTTAAGGCATCGACTCAGTTGTTGTCTAGCCGAGGGATAATTTTTATCTTCACCTCCTTGAAATTTTCCAGCTCTGCCTTTACCCTTCCTACATACTTGGCTATTATCTATCATCCTTGGCCTCATATACTCCCAATATCTTATTCACTACCAATATGGAGTCATTATGAACCAAGAGTTGGATGACGTTCATTGCTCTCACAAGAGAAAGTCTTGCTAGAAGAGTCTCATACTCCGACTCATTATTGGATGCCTTAAAAATTAACCTTAGAGTATACTCGATGGTAGTCCCATCTAGGGACGACTTGATCAAGACTGATCCACTTCCGACTTCGCATGAAGAGCCATCTATAAACAAATTCCAAATAGTACCTGCCTTGGAAAAAACACCCTATTCTAGGGTCTCATACTGAAAAGATATCTCTCTTCTTCATTTTCACTCACTCTACCTTTTTTGCTCTCATCTTAGCCTCAACCGGACTTTCATTTTCTTTTTATGGCTCTAGTGTTGGGTTTATCAACTCTTCACCATCGGCCTCGTCCCAAGTGAACTCGACGATAAAATCTTCCAAAGCCTGCCTTTTTATGGCTATCCTCGGCTGATAGATAATTTTAAATTCTCCCAACTCTATCGTCCAGTCCATCAACCAACCTAATTTCTTAAGTTTATAGATGACCTATCTGAGAGGAGCATTGGTGAGGATGACCATAGTGTGCGCCTAAAAATACAGTTTCATTTTCCTCGAGGCATGAATCAAAGCATATGCCAACTTATCCTTATTAGTATATCTCTTCTCGTCTTTGATGATTACAGAACTGATGGCCGACTCTAACACAGCCAGATACAGATATAACATTTCATCGTTATGTAAGGACACAAGTCTCCGATTGAGTCTTAATGTAGTGTTGGATCAATTCCGAACAAAAACATTTGAGTCATAGGACAATGTTCAAGTGTATCCATTCAAGCCTATGACATGTTAGTTGAAGACGTAGCGGCCAAGATTATAAAGCTTCATAATATGTCGAGTTTATTGTGCCTCGTTTCTACGTCAATAACATTGTTCCATTTTCTCCTAAGGTATGAATGCATTATATATATATATATATATATATATATATATATATATATATATATATATATATATATATATATATATATATATAGGAGCTTGGAACAATGTTAGTGGGTATAATATTATTTTAAACTGATGTTTATTTTCAGAAGGTTTCTTTAAAACTTTAAAATAAAGTTTATGGGCTAATAATCGAATTTTAAGGATTCTGGAACTTCGTTCGACATTGACGTTCGAACTAGTGTTTCGTTCGAACGAGTTTCCAACAAATTTCCCACTTGTCCACTGGAACTTCGTTAGAAGTGTCCTTCGAATGAGACTTCGTTCGAACAAAAAAATCGTTCGAACGAGATTTATGGCGAGAAATATTTTGGCAGTTTTAATCAGTTTTTCCCCATGTTCCCACTTACTTTTACCCACTAACTCTTGACATAAGTTATATGTCCGGGAACCATGTTTGAAAAACCAACTTTTGACATTTTCTAAACACCTTTTTGAGAGATAAAAATTCTTAGTTCAAAAGTTTATGTTTTAATTGTTTGCATTTTCAAGAACATTATTCTTAAACACTTTTGTTTACACCCATAGTTTGTTTATTCTAAGTTACCATATATATATATATATATATATATATATATATATATATATATATATATATATATATATATATATATATATATATCTTGCTTAGAGTGTTTGGCACCGGGTTTACTCAACTGAGTTTAAGAGTTCGTTTGGGTTTACTTCTACATCCCATAAAGAAGAAGTTCGTTGTTTTGCCGCGGCATTCTCATACGGTGAAAGGCACCGTGTGTGGTTGATGGGCTCCTAAAAGTCCGATCGGTGGATTCCGAGACCGCGGTGGACCTCCGTGGTTATTCGCTAGGTAGATGTGTGTACAAGAAGGAGCGTCGGGGCTTGGACGGTGTCAAGTCGAGTGTTGTAAGTCTTACTGTCTTGTACTTGTAATACCGTACTTGTGGATTTGAGGCTAGGGTCGTCCGAGGTTTTTTCGCGTTGTGGGGTTTTCCTCGTATATCCCGGCGTAGTGGTTGTTTGTTTATTTTATCTTTTGCTAAAAAGATAAAATTGGTTTAAATCTCCACTCTTGCTTAAGTTGGTGCTAAAATTCATTTGCGTAATGTTTAATTAATTTAGTTCAAGTCATTAATTTTATTGGATAAAATTTGGTTTGGTCTAAATTGCAAAAATGAATTAGGCAAACTTGTAGGACTTGGGTTAAATTTCTTTTGGGTAAAAATTAAAATATTCACAAGTTTGATTTCAAGAGCAATTCTAATTTTGAGAAAATTAAAATCCAGTTTAGTTTAATTTTAATTTTGAAAGAATTAAAATTGCAATATTTTAGTTGTGAATCTTGCATAGTTTAGTTCCTTTATTTGAACCATCCTTATTCTGTATCTAAAAGGAAATTATTTTTGTAATATTTAAAAATTGGAGGTCATCATTCCCAACAAGTGGTATCAAAGCGGGATCGCTAAATTATTGAGTTTAAGATCCTTTTAAATATTTTTTTGATCCCGTGTTCAAAATTTCCTATTTTCGATGGTTCTAATTACGCATATTGCAAAGCACATATGCGTTAGGCACTTAGGTCTCTAGATGAGAGGGCTTGGTTGTCTGTCGTTAATGGGTGGTCCCACCTACACATTTAGTTGAAAATGAACGTGTTCCCAAACATACCGATAGATGGAGTGAGAATGAATTTAAACTTGCAAACTTTAATTCTCATAGTTTAAATGCCTTGTTTAGAGCGATCACACCGGATGAATTCTGTCGCATTATGACGTGTGAAACCGCTAAAGAAGCTTGGGATATTTTACAACTCACTCATGAAGGAACCAATGTCGTAAAATCTTCAAAACTCCAAAACCTCACCACTCAATTTGAAACCATCAAAATGAATGAAAAAGAAACTTATGATGAATTTTATGCTAGACTTTCCGATATAGTTAATTCATCTTTTAACTTGGGAGAGAAAATACCCGACAACCGAGTAGTAAAGAAAATTTTAAGGTCCCTATCCGATAGATTTATTCCTAAGGTGACCGTGTTAAATTCTTTACCCACTTTATCCTCTAGGAAATTTGAGGAGATCGTAAGTGATTTACAAACCTATGCACTGGACATGTTTCCCTCTAAAACTGAAAAGTAAATAGATAAGGGTGTTGCTCTGAAAGCCCTAAAGGAGGAAAAACAAGTAGTAGAGAGTGAAAGTGAGAGTGACTCGGAAGATATGGCTATGTTTTCTAAGAAGTTTCATAAATTTCTTAAATTTAACAAAGATAAATTTAAAAATGATTTTAAAAAATTTGAGAAGTCTAAGCATGACAAAGACGAGAAGATGCCTAAAACTTTTAATGAAAATTTAAATAGGGACGAGTCAAATAGGCGTTATGGTTATGAAGGGTATGGCCATAGGGCTTTTGAGTGCCCCACTAAACTAAGGAGAGAGGGAAAGCAACCTATTTCATATAATGCAACCCTTAGTGATAGTGATAATGAAGAGGGACCCGATTCCCCCACTCAGCCCAACTTTGTGGCTTTTATGGCTAGTCATGTGAGTTATAGTGAGCACTCTTCTATTGATGAAATTTTAACACATGACACTTCCAAGGTCAAAGTTTATGATTCCGTTGTTTTTTATAGTAGTGAGAATGGAGAAGAAAGAGAGAGTGAAAGTGAAAATGAGGTTGATGTGAGTGAACTTCAAATTGAGTTTCAAGAATTATTTGAAGAATATATTAAATTAAAAAGAACAAATTTGAAGTTAGAAACTAGTTTAAGAGAGTGTGTTAAGGTCATTGATGAGAGTGCGTTAGTGGAAGACCTTAGAACACGTGAGAGAGTTCTTCGTGAGAAGATTGAATATGTAGAAGGTGAGAGAGATAGCCTTAAAGGTTTAATGGAATCCTTGAAAAAGGAGCTTCTCGTGTTTGAAGAGCGCAATATTTTATTAGAGTCTCACATTTTAGATTTAGAAAATAAACTAAAAGACTCTAGTAAAGCCAAATTTAATTTGGAGTGTCGTTTGGAGAAATTAGATAAAATATTAGGAACAGTTCAAATAAAAAACAGACACTTGTGGTTTAGGCTTCGATACTTGTAATGAATCAACTCATAAAGCCAAAATCAATGTTTTAGGATAATACTCTGTGAACAATGTTATAGATCATTCCTTAGGAAATTCTTTTCGCCGAGTCTTTAGGTGCTTGTGACACCCCGCCTAATTAATCCCGGGTGATCAGTCCTAAATCAAGTTAGAACAGGTTTTTCATTTGGTCCATTCTTAGCATCACTGTCGTTTTATTAAATTACTAACCACCTAAGTGAGAAAAATAGACTGGTGCCAATTTTTATCTTTCATTAATAAAACAAACTCACGCGGAAAATAAAACAATATAACAATCACAGATAATTGAACTAATCATTCCACAAGTAAAAATTAATTAACCGAATAAACCATCGGTCCAAATAAAAATTCCATAAAGACAAGAATAACATCCCAACAAGTCTAGGAAATAAATAAATGGAAAGCGAGCGACATGCTCGAATAAATAATAATGAGTCTCTACATTATGAATGAAAGAAAGAGGCGTCTATCAAAGGTCCCGCAACATCCACATATGCTGCAGCAACGGATTTCC
Organism: Sambucus nigra; assembly: GCA_949130495.1. NCBI lineage: Eukaryota > Viridiplantae > Streptophyta > Magnoliopsida > Dipsacales > Adoxaceae > Sambucus > Sambucus nigra. The sequence continues at coordinate 361,531,107 of OX422223.1, read as the reverse complement.
TGGAATCGAGTCAAGTCTGGCGTCCCTGTGGCTGGACACCTAAAAGGTTTTTAAAAAGTTTTTATAGCAAAGGTTAGTACCCAAAACATTTGAAAACATTTAGCAAATAATTAACTTGCAGTAATAATAAATATGCATGCTCTTCATATTTTAGTTAGTGTCGCACTCTCTTGAGAACTTCCTTACCCCTCCTCTAATGAGCACCACTAACGCTTTAATTATCACCTAGTTATCTATCTCATGACTAGATAATTATTAAAGTCTCCTTGAACCCCTTCTACTCTAATTTGAGTAAAATGTGATTATGTTATTTAAGTCATTAGTAACATCAACTTAATTAATCATTTCCCTTTTTGATTCATATAACTTCTCTACTCGTTATACATATACAACAACTCATACTTGTATTTATTTAGCCCGTATATAATAATCACCTAATTATATACTTAGAATTTATTGCGGCATTCACACACATACCGGAATACATAAAACACTAACATCCACCCGAGTAAAAGTACTCCCCGGATATAATTTCTCTAAAGTGCTAGTACACTAGGTATATTCACATATCCTAGTTATCCAAGTTAGAATCGCTCACTAACTTGGTTTAGTATACGATTGGAGGCGGTCATATTCCTTCCCGGAAAGTGAGATTCCCCTCACCCCCTGTAACGGACGCTATGACCTGGGAATCTACTCGCCCTACTCCTCAAGCTAGGGGATTCATCCACTGCGCGTAACCTCCCCCTATAGCACTAGAGTATAATAATATCTAACCACTGATATTAAAGCATACGCTATATATATATATACTATCACACACCGTATATATATATATATATATATATAAACATATATATAAAAATGTTCCAGCTACACCGTGTACTAAACCCGTGACACAAGCCTATTCCATTTTTATTATGATGTTATTACCCAACTCGAATCATTAAATTAATTTGCACATTAATAGATTCAGTTACTTTTGGTGTTACCCTCACCATTTAATTTGGACTCAATCTCATAGCCCGAATTAATCTCACCCGAGTCTAAATCCCGACTCTAAATTACTTAGTCCATTATTGAATAAAATAGTATACTCAGATGTCGCTCAACCAAATTTTGACGTGACACCCGATTTCTACTCCCGTCTTCTAATTAATTTCCCCACAATTAATTAGATTTAAATCATGCATTAATATTTTTCTTACTAATTAATCACATAACAACTTTTATATAAATCTCTTCCTATATAAACAAAACTGGGCGAACTGTCAGTTTCTGCCGACCGTCGATCGATCGACTTCATGGCGTCGATCGATCGATCGAACAGGTACTCGTCTTCTTCGCGAAGACGGACAGCCATGGGCGAAAATATGCAAACCCTAATTTCCTCCTACACTGAAACTCAGTCCCTTTTAGCATTTGTACATATTAGGAAACCCATTAGGGATCTCCAGAATACTCATCCACATCAATAATTCGTCCATTAACTCCAATTTCTAAATTTGGGGAAAGTTTCATCATTAACCCTAGGTCCATTTATACCCCAAATTTCATCATCAAATTCGTTTCCAAATATGCAGATAACATTCTACCAGATATGCAATAACTCACCATTATCAGATTTTTTTACAAGAATTATCACCCAAATTTCGTAAATCAGAATTGTTGTTTTCAAAATCCCATGTTCATTCCAATAACACCCCAAAACGAATTTCTACATAATCACTACACATGAATATGAATCGAAAACAGATTTAATGCTATTGCAAGTTATCCACTTGCCTTAAGGTTCGTAGGGTCTGAATTGGAGCTAAATCCCAAGGTTGAAGATGACCTTTGATGGCTCTCTTTGATCCCCAATTTGGCTTTGGCTGCTGTTAGGGTTTCCTAACCCTTAATTTGCTTTTTTTTTAATTAAGTTCAGCCACCCCCTTCTTTCTTTTTATTAGATTAATTAACTTAATCCCGTTTTTTGACTAATGGGCCAAGCCCAAGTGACCCAAATGTCCCCGAGTGGGCCCGGCTATGTCTAAAAACGTCCCGTGACCCGTTTACTACCCCCGGGTACACTTTTCCGACTATCTCGGCCCATTCGGACTCAACTGTACCCTCAGAATTTGCATCCGAGTTAATTTCTAAAAATACTTATCCCCCACCCTATGTAGTCTATACCGACTTCCGAATGTGATAAGTACATCCTCGTCACTAATACTCGAGACGACGTAATTACATTATTACTATTCACTTAGTAAATAAGTTTTCCCTAAATATTAACCATTCAATCCCAGATTAATATTTATATATATTATTCCGTTCTAATTAATTCATTAAATTACAACACACTAAGTAATTTAAAATCTCCGAATTAATTAAATTTTAAATGTACCAAAAATACGGGGTGTTACAGTGCTCTCACTGTGGTCGAAAAGGTCATCTTAGAAAGTTTTGTTTTGATCTTAGACGAGGTCCTAGAAAATCCCAAAGTAAGGCAATCGAGGTAGCCAAGATTCCTACACCCTGAGATCATAATTCGTCGTTAGTTTGGGTTAGGAGTTCCGACTTGGTAGCTTTACAAGATAGGATTTTTTATTCTCATTTACTTTCACACGATACCTCCCTTGCTAAATCTAAAGGTTGAATGTGTTAGTTATTTGCATACTTTAGCTTTTTTGTACTTCATGCTTAATTATCATGCTATTTGTATGCTTCTTTATCATTGTTCTAGCCTATACTTCATGCTTTATCACATGCTAGAATTATGATTGTTGTTTATGCTTTGTATTATAGTTCATCATTTTTTTTATTAAATAAAAAATACAAAAAGATTTTTGTTTATCATTTTTTTTATTTTTTTTGTAATTTAATATTAATGAAAAATACAAATGATTTTTGTGTGTCTTTTGAGTAAACATTTTTATTTTTGGTTAAAAAATTTCAAAAAACTCAAAAATATTTTTTTTGTGTGTGTATTTTAGTTTGACAGACTTTATATAGCATGTACTCATGTTTGAATCCCTTCTTTTTCTCTTCCATGTGGCTAAAACTTTTTGTTTAGATTGTCAATCCTTAAAATGTTCTTTACCATGCTTACATGGAGTAGTTGGATTTTGTGTTGTTATAATGGATTATATTTTTATATGCCTCAATTCACACATGCACGAGCTCTCTTGAAACTATAACTTCATATGTATATTTGAGCTCTGTGAGGTGTTCTCCTACCAATCTTATCATCTACATGTTATGTGACCTAGGAGGACTAGTGCATATTAAAATCCATTGCTCCTGAGATTTGTTTGAGATATAAAATGATGTATATAAATGTGCAAGGGGAAGGGTTCTGAAAGGAATCCTTTGCTAGTAAGCCACCGTTTGCTTGGACCTAAAAGAAATACGTGGTCCAAAGGCCTAAAAGAATAATGGCATTAAAAGAAAATATTTGCCAAGGCCTATTTTGTTTAGTTGATTTATTCATTCAAAAAATTAAAATAATATGCTTAAATTGAGGGAGTTTGGATGGTATATCAACGGTTTGCACAATGTCCATTTATCCTAGTTGTACTTTCAATGTCATGACTCTATTGGTTTGTAGAATCATCAAAATTCTACGCTTGTATGCATTGTGTATGTTTGTTCATTGAGTTCAATCTATATTGTCACATGAGGTTATATTAAAATGTGATGAAGTTTGCAATCAAATGAGAACTCCGTGAACATATTTTAAGTGATTGGGTCTAAATTTAATTGGTACTAGTTCACACCCCTACACTTCCATTTCCATATGACACATTTTTGCCATACGAGTGTGAAAAGCTTATTGTATTTTGTGTCATGTGTGGTGTCGATACTTATATATATGTTGGTGTGCGTTAGTGATATTCATTCTATCTACATATATTTGGTATCCTTTTTCTTTGCCTCACTTTCTAGTCCATCTATGCTTCTAATTCATAATTGGTATCTATCGTGTTGCATATTGTTGTTGATATCACATGCTTAGTATCTTATATATCACTTTGGTATCATTTATTTGCATCTTCGTTGGTATCCGCTATTATTTGTATGGATTATTTTTTATTTTGTTCACCATATGCTTTCATGCTCTTATCACTCTAAGCTTCATGTATAACTTATTTTTTATCCTTTGCCTATTCCTGAAAAAAGGGGGAGAATGATAGGGGGAGAAATGATATCTAATCCTATTGTAATCGCATTTTAGTTTGAGAGATTTATCTTGGGAGAGACGTCTTTCTAAGTAGGTCATTTATTTGATAAGGGGGAGAATTAATTTTGGGGGATTATTTATTTTAAGTGCATTTAATATTCATGATATTCCCTATGCGTTTGATAGTTTGCTTAAGTGTGCAGGAATTCTTCTAAATGACAACTTTCATCGGCAAAGATATTGATCCTTGGGTTTTTGAGTCAAGCTGTGTAATTTTTTATTTTGGGTGGGTTATTTCTTAAGTCTAGTAGAGCTTAACGGCCCTTTAGGATTTTTGTTTGGTTTTTGTCCCTGAAGAGCCAAAGGGGGAGATTTGTAAGGACATAAGTCTCCGATTGAGTCTTAATGTAGTGTTGGCTCAATTCTGGACAAAAACGTTTGAGTCATAGGACAGTGTTCAAGTGTATCCATTCAAGGATATGACGTGTTAGTTGAAGACGTAGCGGCCAAGATTATAAAGCTTCATCATATGCCGAGTTTATTATACCGAGTTTCTGCATCAACAACATTTTTCCATTTCCTCCTAAGGTATGAATGCATTATATATATATATATATATATATATATATATATATATATATATATATATATATATATATATAGGATCTTGGAACAATGTTTATTGGGTGTAATATTATTTTAAACTGATGTTTATTTCCAGAAGGTTTCTTTAAAACTTTAAAATAAAGTTTCTGGGCTAATAATCGAATTTTGTGCATTCTGGAACTTCATTCGATATTGTCATTCGAACGAGTTTTTCGTTCGAACGAGAATGTCGTTCGAACGAGTTTGCCAACGAATGTTCCCACTTGGCCACTGGAACTTCGTTAGAAGTGTCGTTCGAACGAAAATCTCGTTCGGACGGGATTTTTGATGGGAAATTTTTTGGCAGTTTTAATCAGTTTTTACCCATGTTCCCACTTACTTTTACCCACTAACTCTTGACAGAAGTTATATGTCCGGGAACAATGTTTGAAAGCCAACTTTTGACATTTTCTAAACACCTTTTTGAGAGAGAAAAATTCTTAGTTCAAAAGTTCATGTTTTAAGTGTTTGCATTTTCAAGAACATTATTCTGAAACACTTTTGTTTACACCCATAGTTTGTTTATTCCAAGTTACCATATATATAACTTTCTTGGAGTGTTTGGCACCGAGTTTACTCTACCGAGTTGAAGAGTTCGTTTGGGTTTACTTCTACATCCCATAAAGAAGAAGTTCATTATTTTGGTGCGGCATTCTCATATGGTGAAAGGCATCGTGTGTGGTTGATGAGTTCCTAAAAGTCCGATTGTTGGATTCCGAGACCGCGGTGGACCTCCGTGGTTATTTTCTAGGCAAAGGTGTGTACAAGAAGGAGTGTCGGAGCTTGGACGGAGTCAAGTCGAGTGTTATAAGTCTTACTGTCTTGTACTTGTAATACCGTACTTAGTGGATTTGAGGCTAGGGTCGTCCGAGGTTTTTATCCATTGTGGGTTTTTCCTTGTACATCCCGGCGTAGTGGTTGTTTGTTTATTTTATCTTTTGCAAAATTCACATTAGATGCATGATTATGTAAAAAGTTAAAATTGGTTTAAATCACTATCATGCTTAAGTTGGTGCTAAAATTCATTTGGGTAATGTTTAATTAATTTATTTCAAGTCATTAATTTTATTGGATAAAATTTGATTTGGCCTAAATTGTAAAAATGAATTAGGCAAACTTGTAGGACTTGGGTTAAATTTCTTTTGGATAAAAAGTTAAATATTCACAAGTTTGATTTCAAGAGCAATTCTAATTTTGAGAAAATTAAAGTCTAGTTTAGATTAATTTTAATTTTGGAAGAATTAAAATTGTAATATTTTAATTCTGAATCTTGCATAGTTTAGTCACTTTATTTGAACCATCCTTATTCCACATCTAAAAGGAACTTATTTTTGTAAGATTTAAAAATTAGAGGTCATCATTGCCAACACGTGAACATGCCAAGATAATAAAAGTGGTGAGCCAAAATAAGTTGGATGGTTTTTCCTGGCTCGTCCTCATGAGGATGATGGATTCTACCTCCTCGATGACTTTTCCCTTTTTCATCTTGGTCAAATCTCTGGGGCTAAGAGTGTCAATGTTATAAGTTATAATGACTCTCTTATATGGCTCTCTCTCTCTATCTTTCTTTCTCTCTCTCTCTCTCTCTCTCTCTCTCTCTCTCTCTTCATCTGAGTTGAAGTAGCACTCACGTGCCGCAACTTTGTCACCCTGAACGTCCCTAACTCCATATGGAGTCAGGAATTTAATCATCTAGTGAACTGTTGAGGGCAAAGCCTCAAAATCCTTGAGGGATACTGGTCCTAAGATTATATTATAGACTGAGTAGATGTTCTCATCCATAACAAAGAAATTTAGCTTCTTTGTGAGGCATTTTGGCAAATTGCTCCCCATTCTAACTTCCATCTCTTGAATTCCCAAAGGCCGCACATTCTCTCCACTAAAACCAAAGAGAGGTTGGTGACATGGGATTCGCCTCTTCTTTCTCAACCCCAGGCCCTTGTACCAGTCCCAGAACATCACATCAGTCGAGCTGCCACCATCGGCCAATATCTTCGGAACTTCATACCCATGCACCAAGGTGGTGATGACCAATGGGTAATCATGTGGGTATAAGATCCCCTTAAAATATAACCTTGAGAAACCAACAATCATGGTACTCATATAAACTTTTGTTCTCTTCACCTTCTTTGGCTCAACTGTTGTCGAGTTCACTTCTTTGGGTTTTAGAGGAAGAGCTTTGGCCACTGCTACATGAGCTTTCCTATCAGTAATTTCCTTTTCACCTCCTATAAGTCCTCCACAAATCATTTTAACTCCGAGATAAATTATGTGAAGACAACCCTTAGGATCGATGATTGGAGGTGGCAGGTCTGGGTCAGCCTCATTATCATCATCATCGTTTGAGGCATCATCATCTCGGCCAGTCGGACCATCAGGCTTGCATTTATCATTCCTCTTATTTCACGTGTCATCTCGACCACCCTTTGATCTTCTCTTATCCATGTACTTCCTCAACTTTCTAGCCTTAAACATTTTTCAATCTCGTCTTTAAAAGAGAAACAACTACCGATTGTATGGCCATGATCTTGGTGAAATTCACACCATAGGTTCTTGTTCCTTTTGTGAGGAGTAACCCTCAACTTCAATGGCCATCTCAGAGATCGATCATTATTTATCTCATTCAAAATATGCTCACAGATGACTGTTAGAGGGGTATAGTCAGCAAAATTATTATTCGCCAACCTCTTTTTTCCATCTATACCCTTTTTTGGAATTTACTTCCACTTCTTTCTCCTTTCTCAATGTCTAGCCATCGCCTCCTCCGAATTCATAACCTTATCGGTCATAGCCAGGAGTTCGGCCATGGATTTTAGAAGATCTTCGACGAGCTTATAAAGGAGATTTCCTTTCTGTAATCCCCCCATCAGGGCGGTCATAACAATGCTCTCTTTGTAGTCTTCAACCTATAATTTCTCCTTGTTGAAGTGAGTTATGTACTCCCTCAGACTTTCATTCTTTCCTTGCTTAACATACAACCGATGTGTCATATTCTTTTGGGGATTCACTCCGAAGAAAAACTTGTGTATAAACCTCTTACTAACTGCTTGAATTTCTCTATCGAGTTATTAGGAAGGGAGGTGAACCACACATGAGCAGCACCAGTAAGTATAATAAAGAAGGCTCGATACCTCATTTCGTCTGAGACAGAGTAAATATCAATAGTGGATTGATACATCTCCACATGATGGATGAGATTAGTGCTCCCTTCATATTTAGGTGTGACTACCGACGGTTTAAATTTAGTCAGGGTTGGATAACTCATAATCTTTTCCACAAAGGGGGAGCCTTCATTGTAACCCCACTGCTAAGGGTCTCAGCTCTTCATTATATCCCCTATCTTATCCTCTAGTCACTGTTTGGAGTCATCCCAAGGACTTTTGTTTACAGTTGCACCCTCTCTCTCGGCCTGAACAACATTGTCTCAAACCCCCTCTCTGTAGGTTGGATGAACTGAGGGCTCTCTAGGAACTGTCTTCTATCGGCTATTCACCTCTCGTTGTTCCTCATCTCAACCTTGTGGAGGTCGATCGACGATCACCACATCTATTATTTCTCCTGGAACCAGCGATGCTTAGAGATCTAGAGAGGCAATTCCTCAAGTCATCTATTATTGGTCCGAGCCTATTAAAGGCTGACCCTCTTCTTGCCTGTCTAAGGCTAATGCCCGTGGCCTACATTTTTTGCTCAGCCTGTTGCTATGTCCTTTGTTGGGATAAATTGGATGCACAGTGTCTCCAAATATTTGATAAGGCTCCCAACCTTAGTCATTTTCATCATCATACTAATAATCTATATCATCATAGCATTCCTTACCTGACCTCCCTAGGCATAAATGCTTAGGGTCGTCTATGTCTCTATGCCTTTGCTGTGGAGGCACCTCTTTATGTGGGTCCTGGGTTGGTCACCTGGCCACTGGATCTGGGTTGTCTTCCCTGGCGACCGGAGTTATCAACTTATCTCTGGCGCCAACAGGTCTAACCACCATGTTCTAGCTTAATGTAGTGAGTTACTCTTAGATCTTCCGTTGGCTATCCGCCAATGAGCGTAGCACCGCTATCACCACAACTATTTTTTACTGGGGTGGGGCTTGGATGGAGCTCGGGCCAACATCCAGAGGCATATCGTAGGCCTAATACCCTGTAAGGACATTTTTCTCATGTCCAACATGTTACATTTGTGTATGTCGTACGCCGCTACATTTGGCACGTCACCTCACGATCTCACATGACGGCCTCTATCCGAATTCTGGGAATCAAGCATTCAACATCTCCATTTATGTGTCCCTCATCTGCTACAGTGACTTCACGTTCCTTGATTTTAGGCTCGTAATGCAAGTGGAACGTAAGGGAAGTCAAAACAGTGAAATAAGGCTTGATAGGGAAGTTCAAGGTCATTTTCGTAATTTCACATTCATAGTTCGGAGGTACGGTCAACTGAAAATTGAAGATCTTGTCGCAACAAAGATACTGGAAGAAACGGCACCTCAATCCGAGCTACGGTGAAGGAGTTATGACCATTTGAAGTTGGAGAAAATTTTCCAAGAAAAAGACTTAAAGAAATGCGAAGTGTTTTGTTCTTGGACCAGCGCACTTTTTTTAACCGAAGCCCAAACCGGTTCGGTGGGGCGAACCGGTTCGCAGGGGACACCGAACTGGTTCGGTGTACCTGACGCTGGATAAGATTTTAGTGTTTTAAAATTCTGGATCTCTTCATCAGTTTTTCCTATAAATACCAACTTCGGGAGAGTTGTTTTGCAAGACTTTGATAGACGAATTTGAGAGTCCTAATACCTCAAGTCTTCATATTTTTGAGTTCCCAAACTCATGTTTTGATTCACATATCATTGCCATATCTTTGTGAATCCTTTTGTAACCCAAGAACACATCTTGTGTATTTGTTTAGCCTCAGTGGAGAAGGTATCTCCATACTTTGATCGGTGGATACCGAGCGTAGTCATTCTACGTGTGGACGAGCCGAAGACGACGAACCGACACCTAAAGGGTACTTTCGCTGTCTCTCGTATCTTTGAAGGTTTTCTGAAGGCACCGTGCAGTATAGTCTTGTGGGCGATTATCAGGATTGTATGTAAGTCAAAGGTCTTGTTAACTTTTCAAAGTGTTATAAAAGGTTTTTACCCGGAAGGGGTTTTTTCCTCAATTGCTCGTCTTTATTTTATCATGCATGGCTTGAATGATTTATCTTGGTTAGATGCATGTGTAGGGGCTATTTTAATAGACTCTAATTAAATAAGTGTGCCATCTTATTAATTTGCGAATCGAATCGATATCACACGGTGTTTCAATACCCCACATTTTTTATGATTTAAATAATTAAGGGATTATTTATTACAACGGGATTAATTAAATTTAAATGTGAAGAATTAAATTGTTAAGTAATCCGGATCCAATAAAAATAAATATTAACTAGCGTGCTAAGGGTTAATACTTATTAGTTTAATATTAATGTGAGATATGTAATATGGAACTATACACTTTGATAAATTTTCGAGAGATAATAATACGACAATTTAGTAAATTAAGTCAGACGTGCGTGTGAGTCTTGTCGGGACTAAATTGGTGGAATAAATATATCAATTATTTTTAGTGTGACACCCCGCCTAATTAAATACCGGACGATCACTCCTTTATTAAATTAAATCAAGGTAAACAGTTGTTTCATTCTCAGCATCACTGTCGATAAAAAAAACATTTTTCTAATTTAACACCCTAAGTAATTAAGCTAAGTGTCAAAATCATATTTCAGACATACTAACCAAATTTTATTTAAAGAAAAACATTTATTTATATAAACACGACATTTCTACAATTAAGAATCACATCACAGTAAACCAAATAATATAATACATTCGTCAATCGAATGTCAACATGTGAAAACTAAAGTCACAATTCCAAACTGAATAAATCCCATAGAACAATACTGGAAACAACTGAATATAAATGTCCCAATAACAAATGAAATAATGGAAAGGGCTACACATGCCCAACTAAATGAAAGTACTAAGAGTGGATCCGAATGGACGAAGTCACGAAGTCGTCTAATCAAGAGACCTGCAACTCCCACCTAAGCTGCAGCGCGTTCCTTCAAAAGATCCTAATCAAGACGTCCCTGTGGCTGGGCACATGTAATACATACATATATATATACAAGAGAGAGAGAGAAAGAAAAGGGTCAGAGCCCGAAAGTGTGTTTGATGTTAAAATACGTTTAGCAAATATTTAAATTGATACAGGCCAATGCAACAACATATTAGTGCGTCCCTCTCTTGAGAAATACTCACCTCTCTTCTAATGTGCACACCTATCGCACTAACTTTCCCAACAGTTTCTTTTATCAATTATCGCACTAGTCTTTCTAAAATATTTAACATATCTTAGATTATTCGTAAGATTTACAATACACTATTTCCACTTCAAAAAGATGTTCCAATTTGTAATCAAAGTTCTCTATTTTTAACTTTATAAAAACAATAAAGTTTCCAGTGACATATTATACTTTCTCAAAACAAGTATTTATAATTTGAGCCAACAACCATATCCTACTTAACAAATCTCAGTAGGCAGTTTCAAATATCATAATCTCATATATATATTAACTACTCGTATAATATATATATATAACAACACCCCGAATAAAACTATGGTGCGTGCATACTTCCACTATCCAAACCCCATACCACTCAAATAAAGGGGAATACAAATTCGGAATCACTCTCGAATTGTATTAACACATATACAAACAATATCGAGGCGAAGCATAGATTCCAAGTCTCTAAGAGGATGGCACATACTCGCGTCTCTTAGGACCGTCTGAACTATCAATTCGATAGCCTGTACCAAGGATATCTATCTTCTAGGGTACAAGTCAATATCCCCCATAAAGGTCCCATCGAGATAAGACTGTCCCAGCGGGGTAACCTCAAGGATAGCAAGTAGCGCGGTATGTTTTTCACATGCATATAATATATGTACACACAATCATATAAATATACCACTTTATCATATTGAAATAGGTTCTTCTCGTCACCCATAATTATACCGTATATCCTTAATTTCACATTTATAAAACTACGTATAAGGTTTCATTCCTAACCTTAACTCGAAGGGTTTTCTCACTTATTCCTAACACTCGTGGGCTATATCCTCACAAATCTGAATTTCAGTAAATGTCTTTATTAGGTTCCAATGTAACTCTCTTACGCACCTCACCCTTTAGATTCATAAATCTACCAACCTAAAGTAATTATCCCATAAATACCATTCTCGTTGAAGATTAAAGGTTCCAACATTTATTCATATACCCTACTGGTCCTCAATGTCTCCCAAATCAATTTATCAAGAATGCCCAAGAATTATATCACGACAATTTGAATTTAACTCGTTTAAAGAGGGAATTAGGAATCTGCCAGGAGGGGTCGATCGATCGAAGCTTGGGGCTCGATCGATCGAACCTTCGATCGATCGATGCTCTAGGCTCGATCGATCAATCAAGCAGGTCCGGGCAAAATTCTGCAGAATGCAGTTACGGGATTCATTAAACTTCTTCATCCAAAACTATGTTTTTCCATTCTAATCGTCCCAAAAATCCTACTATCATCATCATAACATTATACCAGGTGTTTATAACGTAAAGCATGTGTATAACTATCATTAAACATGGATTTTCAACCTAAAATCATGTCCAATCATCAAGAACCCTAGAATTTTCTTAAACAGATTTCTAATGAATCTTTCTCCAATATTTCTTTATTATGATCACCAAATTTCGTGGATTACTACCTCTACATGGCAAGGGTTTCCAGAATTAACATATACATCACTACTACATGGGTTCTCCTATCAAAAATGGGGTTTTCTTCCATAGTTTTTATCACAATTCATTCCTAAACTAACATGAAGATTGCATCAACGAAAATAGCAAGTTTAAACACTTGCCTGGGATTTTGGTATGCAGATTCACGACTGATTTTGGTATGGCTGCGTTCCTCGACTCGTGATCTACGCGGTGGTGGTGGTGGTGGCGGTGCAAACTGGTGGCTTTTTGGCCTTGGATTGCCTTGGAGCTCTCTCCTCTCTTCTCCAATGGCCGTCACTTGATTTGTGAATGTTCTAACCCTAAGAGTCTGACCTAATGGCTGATATAGGTTGGCTGAAATTCGTGGGTTTAATTACCCACTTATGTAAAATGACTAAAATGCCCTCCCGGGGCACCAATTAGGCCTAAAAACGCCCTGAGACCCAAACTAAACCCCCGGGTATACTTTTCTGACTATCTCGACCCTTCCGGACGCGTTGGTGCACTCAAAACGACCATACGAGCAACTTATAAAATATTCACTTTTTATTTAACAAAATTAGTCTTGACGTGACACGGACACGTCCCGACTTAAATTTCCGAAATAGTCATTTAATTCACTCTTGACAACATTACAAAAATAAATCTCATATATTACTATACTCATCCAGTAATATGCAACAAATAACAAATTTCCAATAATTTCTAACTCTCGTCACGCTAGTAAATATTCAAAGTAACATTCCGGATTAAAAGTAAATTAATTTATCTTAATTAAATTTAATAAATTCCATAATTTTAAAAGCTATAAAAATACGGGGTATTACATTTAGTAACTCGTATGATGATTTTGAGTGTACCGTTGAGTCCGGAAGGGTCGAGATGGTCGAAATAGTATACTCGGGTGTTTAGTTTGGGTCCCGGGGCAATTTTAGGCCTAACCGGCACCCCAAGAGGGCATTATGGTAAATTGGATTTTTAGGCCTAATTAATGGACGAAAATTAGGACTTAATTTATCAGCCAAAACATTTTCATTAGGTTTAGAAAGCTGGAGAAAGCAAGAACGGCCATAGGAAGTGTGAGGGAAAACTTTTGCCAAGAGAAGAGGGCTAAATCGACATCATCGTGCACAACCACCACCACCACCGTGTAGATCGGGATGAGGGGAACACACCTATGCCAACAACATCCTGAAATCAGACTACTCACTCAAGGCAAGTGTTTATAACTTGCTGTATTTTGGTATTAATTTGATTCATGTTAGTGTAGGGTTGTTAGGATTATGTTATAGGTTATAAAAATGTGAAATTGATGAACTTGAATGTAGAAATAAGTTCTGTGATTTATTAGATTGAAACCCTTAATGTATGAAGACTGGAAATCATGTTTTAAGGAATTGATATGTAGAACAAATATGGAAATAATGGCTTCTTGAACATGTATTGGAAGAACTAGGGTTTTGATAAAATTAAATTGGGGATTTTACGTTTTATGAATGATTCGTAATAAATTGATGATTCTAGGATGTTAGAAATCATGTGTTATTGATGGGTTTCGATGTAGAACTATTTATTTGGAGTTTGGGGTGTTGATTGAGAAGGTTTGAGGTTAAAAATGGTGGAAAACGTTGGAAAAATCTGGTTAGGGGACGAACAACGAATTCCCACGCGAAGTCGTTCTAGCGAGATTGCATCTCGCGCGAAGTCGTTTGAGCGAGATTGCATCTCGCGCGAAGTCGTTCGAGAGACATGTGCCAGTCGTTCAAACGACTTGCCACCTCGTTTGAGCGACAGAGTGAAGTTTTGATAAATTCTCTTAGGATCCAGTTTTAAGTTTATTAGTTTAGAAATGAGAAATATATTTTCTAATAATAAACTTAAGTAAGAAAGAATTTCGAAAGAAGTATGAGAAGCTAAATACTTTAATGAATTAGGTACGGAAAGAATATACCGTAGAGACTACGAGAGGGATAATAATCCTAATAACTATTACGGAATATTGAAATTTAAAATGCGTAAGAGAAGCATATATGTAGGTGAGGAAAAATACATATTTATTATAATGGGACGTGTGTATGCTTATTATATATTATTACTATTAAAGGCACCAATGGGTGATAACCCGGGGGTGTGAGAATCTTATTATTATAAGTGTACTAATGGGTGATAACCCGGGGGTACAAGATTATTTAAATAAGTGTACTAAAGGGTGATAACCCGTGGGTACAGTATGTTAATTAGGTGCACTAATGGGATATAGCCCGGGGGTGTAGTATCATGATATATATATATATATATATATATAGGACAGATGTGATTATATGTATATATGTATATATGTATGGAAGTTGTGAATCAATCTAGTGTACATAGTAATGAATATGGGCATGGAAATTTGTTAAGAAAATTCTAATCGAATACTTGAATTATTATGAAAACGGAAAATGTATTAATTAGCTTTTTGTCATAGGCTAATTGGATAACGTATTGTATGGGAGATACGGACTTACTAATAGTGAGGGTAAATACTATTAGGATGGATTCAGACTAGTTATATTTGGAATTATAGCTAAGGAGAAAATTTAGATACGCGATAGGCGTGCACAATAGAAGAGGGGTGAGAATCTCAAGAGAGAGTTCAAACTAACATGAGCTTGATACTTGCTTTACTGCAAATTTTAAATACTTGCTTAAACAAATATTTTTACACATCGGGCTCTGACCTGTTTCTTGCATCTTCTCTCTCTCTCTTGATATATATATGTATTATCAGGTGCTCAGCCACAGGGACATCAGGCTTAGAGTTTCGGATTGCGTGGCATGCTGTAGCTGTTGTGGGAGCTGCAAGACTTTGTTTGGACGCTTCGATTATTTCATTCCTATTCGTTATGACATTTTTTGTAGGGCATGTGTCTTCCCTTACTTAAACAGTTTCAGAGATTATGTTTACTCTATTTCTTGTTTATTTTCATTTGGGTTGATGGCTACTATTGTTTTGGTTTAGAGTTTTGAACTGGGAAGTTTTATCCAGTCTTATTTATTCAGCATGCGATTATGATTCAGTATTGGTAGTTATTAATTGTTCGTGGATGTTTTATATTAAATTACTCGGTTTGGTAATTAAATGGTTTTTTTAATTAATGAGAAAAAATGTTTTGACACTTGGCTTAATTATATTAGGTGATTAAATAAGTTATTGCGTTTTCGACAGTGATGCTAAGAATGAACCAATCGAACATTTTGTTTTAAATTTTATAAAGGGCTGATCACCTGATATTTAATTGGGCGGGGTGTCACATATCTTCGGTGAACTAGAAGAGATAAAACCTTAAAAAACTTGAGAAGATCAATTGTATGTCTTTCAATGGTTATATAGGCCTACCTAAGCGGAGCTAGATCACCACTAGAGAATTCGGTGAGTACAAGCTAAATAGATATGTGGAAGAAAATATAATTCATACCCACAGACGGTGCCATATTGATGATACCAGAAATGATACCTCCAAATCAATGTAGTATGCAAGCTCAAACCAATGTATCAATGGAGTATGAACATGTATAAAAATATAGAAGGAGATGAGGCAAAAAGGGAGATAACATAGAATATAAGTGGTTTTGCCTATCTAGGCCTACTCCACTATGTGAGTGTGTATGTAATCCACTAAGAATGGGCACTAATGGCCTTTGGATACAAAACACTCAAGCTCTCTCTCTCTCTCTCTCTCTCTCTCTCTCTCTCTATACTATGATTTTGAAAGAGTTTCAGTTAGGGTTTATAATGATCGATCCTTTACAAAGATGTAGAAGACAAGTATTTATAGTGAATGGGGGGTGTAGTGTACCCCCAAGCATGTAATAAGCATGTGTGGAATATTCCTAGCCAATAAGGAGGAGCCAGTTGTCACTGTCATATATAGGTCATGATGATTAAATATTCCCTCTCGTGTTAAAGAGATGTTGTTATAACCGTTTTATTCACATGGGATCTGTATCCAACCCGCACACTTTAACGCATTCCCCAATCCACACGCTCTGCCAGCTATCCACCATCTATCGTCCATCCAGATAGAGGTCGAGTTGTCGAGCTATAGTCTGCTGATGGAATGACATATGTACTGTCGGGCTATCTCGTCTTGTCGACGTGATTCGGATGTTGATCGAGGACGAGGGTGGTTATCCATAGGACCAATGATGTAAGGAATGTTGACTGGTCTTCTAGGATGAGGCCGATGTTCCCTTAATGAGCCATTGGCCGAGGACGAGTCAGCTCGGGGCTGAGTCTGTGGGCGAGTCATAATTCCTTATTCTGGATGGACTGGTGATGGTCAGCTTTGGCCGAGGTAATATAATTCGGATGGGGTTATACTTGTCATATCATCAACAATTTCCCAAGCCACACATTTTTTTACTTTCTTTATTCAAGAAATCCATTTACACTTAAGACTACTTTTATAAGAAAATAACATTTCCTTTATTTTACATGTAGTCTTACAACTTTGTGCTTATCATACTTTAAACCCCTTTTCACACACCTTAAAGACAAGAATTTCCACTTTTCTTATTTCATTTTTAAACCCAACAAAATCTTCTCTAAACTTATTTATACACTTAGTGCCAAAATACTATAAGTTTATATGCATGAGAAGATGGACTTTAAACCTTAAAATCCTATTAAATGGTTTAAACACATATTTCCGTCTAGAAATTCATCATACTTGCAAAAATTACATTTTCAAGGCATAAAAGACATTAGTTTCTTGAAACTCAATAAATGTCTATTTTTCATAAAATCTTCATTTTTGAAGGAAACATTATTTCACCAATGTTTACCAAAATTAATCATTATTTCCAAACACTTTATTTCAAAAATGTTTAACATCAATCTTTCTAGAAAACACACCATTTTCCTAAAATGCCAACTTTTACACTTCGAAACTTTGAAATATTTATTCGTTCACTATTTTCAACAAAATATCTGTTTTTCTAACATTTTTATTGCATAAAAATATTTCTTATTTACTAGACATAATTTCATCATCTAATCATATGCACACAACCCATGTAATCTAACTACAAGACTACAAATAATGCAAACTAGAGTCTTAGTACTAAAGATAGATTTTTCCACCTCTAATAGATCCAATGGTGGTAGAAATGTTGGTGTAGGAGGAACAACCCCCACCTACAAGGGTGGCCTCAGGGTTACCAATTGGACCCTCCAAAAATGCTCCAAAAATGTGTTAGATCTAAGCTTCCAAGCAAGACCCACTTCAAACTCCATGAAAATCCATCTTCATCTTCTCCATAAATCCCCTAACACTTCTTCGAAATTCATAGCTTTCCTCATCCATGATGAAAATGGGTGCATATTGTTCAGATATGGTGGAATGTGTAGCAAATATGGTGTTACAATGTGGAGGGGGGAGGGATATCATGGAGGTCTGTGGTGGAGAGAGGTGGAGGAGCACACAAAAATGGTGGAAGACCCACCCCTCTCTCTCTCCTTCTTCCAACCCAAAATGAATCCAAATTAGCAAAAAAAACCCTTATAAAGCACCCCTATTCCTTCCAAATCCATTTTTACCCATTCGGGCTCGCCAGATTTCGGCAACTCTATAATCCAAGGGTCAAAAACGTGACAACACACAAGGGAAAGTTAGATTTAACAATTTTAATTTATGTTGTTCGAACGACAAGCCTAATTTGTTCAAACGAATTCTCCATCTCGTTCTATAAGGACATATTTTTATAAGTCCGTTATCAATTTAGTATGTCATATAACGCTACACCGTCGAAGAGCATTCAAGAATATTGAAGCATCAATACGGATTCAAGTTAATCAAGTATTTCATAAAAAAGACTCCGCGAAGTTTACTTTGGTAAGGCTATGTTTTTAATACCTTAACTTTCCACTTAGAGCTTTTGAGATATTTTTACAAAATATTTTCTAAGTGTTGGAGCGGTCTTTTTCGTCATAATTCGAGAATGAGTACTTTTTCTAAGTATTGGAGCGGACATTAAAAAATTATTTTTTGACGCAACAGTCGTTTAAATGACTTTGCATTGTTGTTCGAACGACAATACAATGTCGCGCGATGTCATTTTAACGACATATGTACATCGTTCACGCGAGACCCTTATCTCGTTTGAACGACCTCTTATTCTGAGGTGGCGCATTTTTGTATAAATACTCATTAAATGGTTTCATTTTTATTAAGAATTCCCATCGTTTTATATAACAGAAAAACTGCGATTTGCAGAATTCTTTTGGCTTCTTCCTTTAGGGTATAATCCCTTTTTGTTTACGATTCACAAAAATCCAAATATGCTTTGGTGAATTGTTTTGGTGTTCAATAACACATTTTGCTATGATCTAATCTTTGTGGGGAGAACTCTACAACGGGGGAGCTGCGTGCTATTGTGGAGGGACTCCATATAAATTTCACACTTATGGAGAAACCGTTTATTTCTTCATTTCTGACCACCTGGAGTTCTTGTGGGAGATTCCAGCTGACGACATTTCTGGCCGTTGCTTTGAAGGTTTGATGAAGACACCGTGCATTAAACTTGTGGGTAGTTATCAGGTTGTATGTAAGTCAATGGTCTTGTGAATTATTCAAAGTTCTGGAAGTAAAAGGTTTTGCCCTTTGGGGATTTTTCCTGAATTTTGTGTCACATGCTTTATTTATTTATGGGTTGGCACACGCACACACGTAGTTGCATGTTTAGGGGTTGAATTAATTTGGTTTAAAAATAGACTCTAATTAAATAAGTGTGCCAAATTAGAAATTGGCGAATTTTATCAATTATCACACCGTCATACGTTTTACAAATTGGTATCAGAGCGGGTAACGCTAATTTATCGCGTGATCTTGATTTTTTCATGGATCTTTTTTATACAATTTGACTTCTCACATCGTCAAATTGGTATCAGAGCAGGTTACACTATTTTATTATGTATTCCTATTTTCCGCAAAATTGTGTGATATTGATTTTTTTTGAAAAATCAATTTTTTGAAAAATCGCAATTTTTCCGATGGAGCACTTATCTAATCGGGTGCCCCCTTTGATGACACGAGTCTGAGTTTTAATGATTTAAATAGTTTGAATTTGACGTTTGCGAAAAGAATTGATTTTTTGGAAAAAGAAAATTCTCGTTTTCAATCCGCGATGGATCTTTTGCAAACGATTCAAAATCAAGGAGATTTTTATCGTGAGAAACTTGTTTCCTTGGACCATGACTTTGTTGCTTTAAAATTGTCCAAGAAAGAGAGTGATGATAGGGTCCTATTTTTAGAAAAGGAATTGGAGGACCTTAAAAATTTGATGGTTTGTGTTTGTGCCAAAGAGGATAAAAATATTTTAGTCAATGAGTTTGTGGCACGTGAAGAGACTCTTAGGAAAAATTTGCTTTAATTGAGGGAGAGCGAGATAATCTTCTAGGTTTGATTGATAATTTGAAGAAGGAGTCCCTCAAATTGGAAGAGTCTAATTCTTTGCTTGACTCAAAAATTTTGAAGTTAAAAAATGATTTGACAGACTCGAGTAGGTTTGATAGTGATGGTAATGGCTCATCTTGTTCTCATGCTTCTAGTGCTAAAGCCAAAACCATTATTTATTTTAGAGGGTCAAAAAATTTCATGGATGTTAGAAAAGGTCAACCCATAGGGGTCGTTCCACCCGTTTATACATGTTCATATTGTGGTAGGAAAGGTCACCTTAGGCATTTTTATTTTGATCTTAGAAAATGTCCTAGCAAGTTTATGTCTAGTGTTCCCTTGGTTCCTGAATCGCCCACATGATGTTTCACATCTATTTGGGTTAGGAAATCACT
The DNA here is from genome assembly GCA_949130495.1 of Sambucus nigra. Classification (NCBI taxonomy): domain Eukaryota; kingdom Viridiplantae; phylum Streptophyta; class Magnoliopsida; order Dipsacales; family Adoxaceae; genus Sambucus; species Sambucus nigra. The sequence goes on along the minus strand of OX422223.1, from coordinate 361,510,648 downwards.
TATAGAGGCACTAGATTTTAGACAAGTTGATTCTCGTTTGCTTGCACATGATTCTTCTCGTGCCATATCATATAGATGAGTATGTTCGCATGTTTGTCATACGCTAGTTTTTGTTTCATGATATTTATGTTTGCTAGTATTGTGACATATACTTTTTGTATAAATTTTTGCTTTTGAAAAATTTTGAAAAATATAAAAAGAGTTTTGTATTTTGTTTTCACCTTTTATGGATGAACACTTAGGATGGCCAAGTCACAATTCCATTCCATTTATCCATGTGACTATTTGATAGTGTTTTGAGACTATATGTCAATTCATACATGCGCTTTATAATGTTTGGAGTCATTAAGATGTAATTAAGTGTTACTTCCTACGTGTTTGACTCATGTTTTCCTTTATTGCACACATGCAAGGATTTGCTTGATTATTGTGCTTGTCTTATCACATGTTGGTTGGGTGTTTTCACTTCAATCCTGTACTTAAAACGAACCAAGCGCAATAAAACTTGATAAGAAAGTTGTGCATGTAAGAGCTGTTTATGAGTTTGTGTGCTTTGTTTGAAAATGGTGAAGGGCTACGAAAGATTATCATTTATCCTTTGCGATTAAGCCGCCATTTAATTGGACCTAAAAAATTGAGGAATTTTATTATCCGGGGTCCAAAGAAATTTAAAAGAGAAAAATTTAAAGGCAGTCAAAAGAAATTCATGCCAATTATGGGCCATTTAGTTTTTTGCACCAATTCTCCAAAGTTTGAGAATTTAGTTTATACACCTCTAAAAGAAGATATTTTTGAGGGAGTTTTGTTGCAGATTTTATAACGGGTTTGCACATCCTAGAAAATTTTGAAAAAGCGTTACATAGTTTTGGATGTTATTGGTGTGGAAATAAGTTTGACTTTGATTTGTTGATTTGCATAAGATGATGTCATCTAAATTCAATAATTTTTACACCTAAGGATACTTTTGATGTTCATTCAATAGGGGTACACGTATGCATTGTGAACATATGATTGATTGAATTTATTTACCTATCGAATGTGTTCACACCCATATATTCTGTGGGTACCTCGATTTATCACCTTGGGCCCAGACGAGTAGCCCAATAAATTATGACCCAAAGTCTGGGGGCCTCACGCCCCAACCCATTCAGTTATGACCTAGTCCATTCCTAAAATCTCGTAAGGAGATATTCTAGGAGTTGTGGATTGACGTGGGGGAGTCCAACACCTCACTCCCTAGAAACGAACATGTATGTAACAAACCTTTAGCCCGAGGCAAAGGGCGTGCATTATTTTTCCTGTAAAACACTCCTCGTAGTATAGAGAAATAATATTGAGAGCACCACTGTGGATGTAGGCCTTCTTGCTGAACCACGTAAAATATTGTGTTGTGTGATTGTCATTCCTTACTTTCTTTATTTTCTCTGGTGATTGTTTTTTCTTGATAATTTGTACTGAACATAATTGTCACCATAATTAGTGCCATCTATGGGAAAGTTTGTCTTCCTTTTAAAAGCCCTTACCAATAAAGAATTTGGAATGTCTGGTTACAGTAGCAATGCCCCTCAAGAAGGGGATATCCAAGAGCAGCCTGTCCTTCACAGGATTAGATATGAAGTTCGACATTTAGATCAGAGGGCTCGCCTAGAGCGTCAAGCCTTAGAGGAAAGTCAAGGACTTGTTAGGTCCACGCAAATCTCCAGGTTTATCGATGCCTATCAGGGAAGGCTCCAGGAGCAAGGAGAGGTCGTTCCCAAGTAAGAGGGTGAGAATGCTCGCCTCAAAAGTAGATTGGAAAGGATAGAAAAAAAGTTCCATCATAGTATTAGGCGACGTTAATACTGTACTCCTAGACCTCATGCGAGAAAGTCTCGCAGTTGAGGAAGGAGACTTAGATGCGAATCCCAAAGGATCAAGGAATACGCGTCAGATGATGACTTGCTAGAGCAACAGTGACCAGCTCACCGTTACAGGAGCCCGACTCGAGGAAATGATGACATACGAAATTTCGTACGAAGAGAAATGGACCAGTACCTAGTACATCGGGGTGCTAGATCGACCAGAAAGCTAGCTCGGTGAGCTCTCGGTACATAGATGAAACCCCCTTTCTCAAGGGAGATAGAAGAAAAAGAAGCCCCCAAGAAATTCGTAATTCTAAGATTCAAGATTTATGACGAAAAGATCGGCCCTATTGATCACGTTAGGTAGTACAGGCAGGCCATGACTATTTGGAACCATAGAGACGCACAAATGTGTTGGATATTTCCATCGAGTTTGCATAATATGGCCCAAACGTGGTTCGAGAGACTCCCTTATAAATCCATCAGGAGTTTTGAGTCCCTGGCATAGCTCTTCATGGCTTGCTTTATTAGCAGCAGCTCCCATCTAAAGAGGATGGATGCCTTGCTAACAATGAAGAAGACGCCCCAGGAGAGCCTCCGGGACTACAAAAAAAGGTACTGGGAGTTGTTCAATGAGGTCGAGGACTCCTCAGAGAAGGTAGCAGTGGCCTCTTTCAAGATTGGCCTACCCAACTCTTGGCTCTTGCACCAATCCCTGACTAAAAAGGAGGCCACAACCATCGATGACCTGATGGCTTGCATCGATAAGTACGTCAAAGTTGAGGATTTGACCTGCCTCAGTGCAGGGGAGAATGGTCGAGCTAAGCTCGTTGCTAACGGCAACGACAAGGACGAAAACAAAAAGAGAGGAGGCAAGAATGGGGGCAAGGGTGGATCCAATAATGGAAATAAGAACGATGTTTTGAAAGCATTTCAGGCAGTAAACACTGTCTTCAAAGAACCAATTTATAAGATCCTAGAGAAAATCAAGGACGATCCATTTGTCATGTGGCCTAGAAAGATGGGGGGAGATCCCTTAAAGAGAAACAATACGCTGAGATGCGCTTTTCAAAAGGAAAGAGGACACAAAACTGAGCACTGCAAGGCTCTTAAGTCTCACCTTGAAGAGCTGGCCCAGACCGGGAACTTAAACGAGTTTGTGGAAATAAAAGCAGAGAAGGTCGCTGCCAACGGAGACACAAGGCCCGATAATGTGCTCGAATACGATATTGTCCATGAGTTTGCAGTGATTCATGGGACATCTGATTTAAAACATATTAAAGGGAGTTCAAATCGAATGGAAGTAAAAAAGCTTACGATAGTAATGCAAGCTTTTCAAATCGATCCAGCGAAAACACAGTCATGAAAGCATCGATGAGAAGATGACGTCGACTACAGTAAGCACATCGTATTCACGGATGAAGACTTAGTGGGAGTAAGAACCCCACATCATGACGCCTTGATTATTACACTCCGGATAGAAAACTATGACGTTGATAAGTTGCTCGTCAACCAGGGAAGCTCATCCGAGGTAATGTATCTCGACTTGTTCAGGAAATTGAAGTTAATCGTTGCCGACTTGAAGGAACCCACTATCCCTCTAGTTGTCTTTGCTGGTAAAGTAACTATCCCTTTGGGAAAGATCGTACTGCCAGTGAGGGCAGGGAGTGTCTCCAAGATGATCGAGTTTTTGGTAGTCGACATTGACTCTCGCTGCCAAGCTATCCTCGGCAGAGGATAGCTACATGCAATAAAGGTTGTCCCCTCGACCTACCATCAGAAACTCAAGTACGTGACTGATCAAGGAGTAATGGAGATCAACGGAGATCAAGCGATGACAATAAGGTGCTTTATAGCGGCCATCCGCCCAAAACAAAAAAAGAAGGCCGAGAAGGCCAAAGAGAAGTTTTAGGAATAAGAAGGTTTGATACCTTCAAAGTAGCAGTTAAAATATGGAAGACCCAGAGTGGAGGAGACCAGGATCCTTCCCTCTGAGCGGGTCATTGAAAACCTAGAAGAGGTTACAGCCAGTGGCAGCAAAAAAGACAGAATGTTCTTAATTGGAGACTCTCTCACAGAGTCAGGAAAAAAGGAATTGATGGTAATTTTGAGGAATAATGTGGATATTTCCGCGTGGGAACCTTATACGATGCCTGGAATTGACCCTAGTGGGGTTTGTTATCAGTTGCACGTCGACTCGAATTTCAAGCCTATCGCGCAGAAGGCTCGGCGAACTGCGTCCGAGAAGGTCAAGGCTATGGAGAAAGAAGTAGAGAAGCTGTTGGATGCAGGATCCATATGGGAAGTTCAATTTCCTAAATGGTTGTCCAACACAGTAGTAATTTCAAAAAGCAATGAGAAATGGAAAGCTTGCATTGACTTCACTGACCTTAATACGGTGTGCCCTAAGGACAGTTTCCCTCTCGTAAAAATTGACCAGTTGGTGGACGCCACAGAAGCCTATGAAAGAATGAGTTTCCTGGACACATACTCGGGGTATCATCGTATTCCTCTATATGCACTGAACCAAGACAAGACAGTGCTCATCACCACCGTCGGATTATACTATTACAAAGTTATGCCCTTTGGGCTCAAAAATGCCGGAGCAACTTACCAACGGCTGGTCACCAACATGTTTAAAGACCAAATGGGAGATACCATGGAAATCTACATCGACGATATGCTCGTTAAGAGAAGGCACAAAGAATACCACCTCTCAGACCTATCAAGGAACTTCAAAATCCTCAGGAAATACCAAATAAATATCAACGCGAGCAAATGTTCCTTCGGTGTCCAACCAGGAAAATTTATCGGGTACTTATTAAGCGGGAGAGGCATTGAAGCCAACCCGGATCATATTGATGCGATCAACAGGGTACAGCCTCCCCGCACGATAAAAGACGTACAGAACCTCACGGATATGCTCACCTCCTTAAATAGATTCATCTCAAAGTCATCTGAAAAGTGCCAGCCATTCGTCCAGCTATTGAAGAAGAGCAAAATAGTGGAGTGGAATCAATCTTTCTCGAAAGCATTAGAAAAGCTCAAAGCTTATCTCAGCATACCACCCTTGCTCGTGATACCTCAAGAGAATGATTCCCTGTACCTATACCTTTCTATTTCCAACCATGCGGTCAGGTCTATACTGGTATGCGAAAGAACTGGAATCCAGCACCCGGTCTACTACGCGAGTGAGACCCTCTTAGATGTTGAGCAGCGATACCTACTACTGGAAAAGCTCGCCTTTGCACTAATGGTAGCCTCGAGGAAAATAAATCACTACTTAGAAGCACACTTTATCATCGTCCTTACGTCACACCCCCTTAAAGTAGTCCTGCAGAAAGCGAATCTATCCGACAGACTATCGAAGTGGTTGGTCGAGCTTGGATGATTTGACATCCAGTTCTAACCAAGGAATGTAATCAAGGGGCAGGTCCTTTTCGAATTCATCGAGGAGTTCACAGGTGAACAGACTTGTGACCAACTGAAAACCGTGGGTAAGAGGGAAGATCACTCGGCAGAAGGTATTTGGTGACTGCTTGTTAATGTAGCCTCCAACTCCAAGGGGGCAGGAGTAGGCATTGTGCTCCTTACCCCAGAAGATACAATCCTCGATCAAGGAATTAGACTTGGATTTCAAGCCTCCAATAATGAAGCGAAATATAAAGCATTGATAGCAGGCCTACAAAAGGCACAGGCATTGGGTGCAAAATAACTACAGGTGTTCGGTGACTCACAATTGGTCTCCAATCAGATAAGTGGGGACTTCAATGCGAGGGATAAGAGAATGGCAGCCTACCTCGCCTTTGCAAAGAAATTAATATCCAACTTCGAGGAAGTCAGTGTCCATCAGTTTCCCAAAATACAAAATAGTCATGCTGACGGCCTAGCAGCCTTGAGTTCAACAATCAACTCTAACTTAAAGAGAAGAATTCCTATCGACTTCCTCGCTCAGCCGAGCATCAACCAGAGCAACGAGCTGCCAGACATGGGCCCTATTATTCAGATTGAATCATCACCTAGTTGGATGGACCCCCTAAGGTATTATTTGAAGGATGGTGCACTACCAAATGATAAGAAAGCTGCTCATCAGATAAGAGCCAAAGTTGCTTGCTTTCACTTATCTCCTGAGGGCAAGTTGTACAAAAAAAAAATTCACCGGACCTTACCTCTAATGTGTTGACCTGAAGGACGTCGAGAAAGTTCTGTACGAGCTTCATGAAGGAATTTGTGGGAGCCATATTGAGGGCAGATCGCTAGCCTTCTGAGTAATGAAAGAAGGTTACTGGTGGCCGTACATACAGAAAGACTCTGGGATATATGCTCGCAGGTGCGAGAAATGTCAACTACATGCTCTTAGGGTTCACCAACCAGTCAGCAACCTAAAATCACTTACCATCCCCTAGCCCTTCACCCAATGGGGAATGGACATCGTCGTCCCTCTTCCTACCGTTGTTGGTAATCGCAAGTATCTGTTGGTCGCAATAGACTACTTCACCAAATGGATTGAGGCGGAGCCCCTGGCAAATATCAGGGACGCAGACATGATGAGATTCATATGGAAAAACATAATTACCCATTTTGGGATCCCTAGAACGATCATGACTGACAACGAAACTCAGTACGAAAGTAGCCTATTCCAGGGTTTCTACAACGACCATGGGATCAGGCACCATTTCAGCTCTGTTGCATACCCTTAAAGCAACGGACATGCTAAAGCTTCCAACAAAACATTGATTGATGGACTAAAAAAGCGATTAGAGCGAGCCAATGGGGGATGGGTGAACGAGCTACCACATATTTTATGGGCTTACCGCACCACCGCACGATGAGCAACTAGGGAAACCCCATCCGCACTAACATATGGAATGGAGGCAGTCATCCCTTTAGAAGCTGACCTCCCAACCATGAGGTCCACCTTGGTCGACCAAGGCCAGAATGATGCAGCATTTCTCACTGAACTTGACCTAGCTGACGAACGCAGAGAATTAGCTATAGTGCAACTAGCGAGCTACCAGCAACAACTAGTAAAGCACTATAACAAAAAGGTCAATACAAGAACATTCCAGGTTAGGGACTACGTCCTAAGGAAAGTTCTTAGTAGCGCAGTAAAACCTTCTGATGGCAAGTTGGGTCCAAACTGGGAGGGACCATTCAAGGTGACAAGAGACGACCTGCAAGGAGCCTATCACTTAGAAACGCTGGAGGGCAGAGATATACCCCGAGCTTGGAACGCGGCCAACCTAAAGAAATTCTATTTCTAATTTCTCTTCATTGATATTTTATCATACTAGTGGAATTGGCAACTCATTTTTATTGTGTTTGATTAATAAAAGATTGTTTGGCAGTAGCATTCCATAAAGTGTTAATTGTGTATTATGAATATTATAACTTGCACATATTTTCCAAGTGACGGACACATTACTCAATATATAAAAGTAGGGAGCCTCCCTCCTTAGGTTTTCATTATGAAACACAAACAACCTTTTAGCATTGCCCCTGGCAATATATGAAGCCCTGCAGGGGACCCTTAGATAGCTCGGCCAAATTGAATTGGTTGCCAAATTATGTTTGGCTCATAAAACCTGATCGGATAGAACATCCAACACCAGGTGTGTCCTCTCCATTGCCACACTTAGGCCTAAGGGAGTGTAACGACATGACCTAAAAGGTAAAGTAAGTCAGAATGGTATCTCATAAGCATACTAGACTGGGAGGATACTCACGTAATAAAACAACTCTACCCGCATAAAATCTAGTCGGCTATAAAGAGCCCAAGATAATCAAACAAAAATTAATGAAGTAAAAAATACACAACGAATGTGTAGTTGACGAATCATCCAAAATATAAATATTTTATTACTTCACTGCATTTACAAGAGAGTTAAATTGAATGAATTAAGTAAATCCTATTAGGGATTAGGTCTTCAAGCAAGGTAATCATCTACTTGCGCTCTTCGTCCGTCATCTGGTTCGGGAGCTAACTCCAACTTTACTTCATTTGCATTCGTATCCAGTAGCTTCCTAGGAATAACATCTATGGGGACCCACTGGTCATCCCTCTGGAAAGGGTCAGGCATCAGACTCGAAGAGGAGATCTCATTCCGATAATAGAGGACTGAGTTCCTGGGGACTTTCAGCTCCCTGAGAGCACTCAACCATCCCCTAATAAAGGATAGCTCTTCAAACTCTGCCAACCTCATCGGAGCATCTGCCCAACCCTGATCATAACCATCAGCCAACACTCACCGATGACCTTTCTTGAACAGATGCCTTAGCCACGTGACATCTCTTTGGATCCTGATAGCTTTCACGTATGCTCGGAGAACATCTCCTCAGAGCTCATCCATCTCCCTAGCTGGACCCCCAGCATCTGTACCAGCTCATAGACCGACCGATGAAGTGGAACCTTACAAAACTTGAGGGGTGGCGCTCGGCGCTATACCAGCTCGCGGACTAGCCGATGAAGAAGAGCCTCACAAAACTTGAGGTGCAATGCTCGGTGCATGCTCCCTGAGTCACGACACCTCCCTCCTCAGAGTTTCATTCTCTTGTTAAAGAATTTCTCCGAATTAATTGATCTCGGAGGCATCCAAAAGTTTATCCCTCAGAAGGTTCACTTCTTTTTAAACAAAAGCACCAACCTCTTTCCATCTCCTGAAGTCTATCCTTCAGTTTGGCAATGAGCTCGAACTGATCTTTAAAGCTCTTGTTCCTCGACCTAAGATACTTCCAAATCCTTACAAAGGCTTGGCAAACTTGATTGCTCACATTAGGACCGAGCATCCTTCCCAGTTGAGAGGTAGTAGGTATATACTCATCCACATCTACAAGCCATAAAAAGAATTAAAGAGCAGAAGAATCAGTATGTAGAAAGGAAAGTATTTTCATTTCATTAAAATGTAACGTTAGAATTACATTAGTAATCAGAAGGACGGTACAAATAAAGGAAAAATACAAAGAAGCTCCTCAGAACAGGTTAGCTGCCAACCTCAGTTTTCTTTGAGATTATTGGTTATTTTCCCTTGTCCGCAGCAGCGGGGACACCTCCCTCAGGTGGAGCAACTGTTGTTCCCTGGACAGAAGGAGAATCAATAGAAACGTTTTGAGGAGCAGGAACACCACCGTCAATGGTCGAGGTAGGTCCCTCATCCATAATAGGCTTCGAGCCTGGATCATGCTCGCCAAATAACGGAGAATTGATATCCACTCCAGCAGCCAAAAGGGCTCTATTCCAACCCTTCTTAAAGTTCAGTCGACTGATGTAGCCTATCTGAACATCTACATCCTCGTACGTAGCAGCCCATCTGACATTTTACGAGCTTTCCTTCAAGGATGCTGCCTCAGATTGCACCTTCTTCACTTTCTTCGCCAGCACCTTATACTCCTCCACCACAACCAACTTGATCTAGCAGACCAGGTCATAGGACTACCTAAACTCCCCAAGCTCCTTGATCGTCGCCTCCTTTATTAGGTTGGCTTCAGACATAACGAGATTAGATGACTTCTGGATAGCATCAGCAGCCTTCAAGCTGGCCTCCAGCTCAGCATTCTTCGTCTCAAGATCAGCATTCCTCTTTACCAGCTCGTCGCGATTGCGGTAGAGGAAGGCGAAGTCTGTCACAAACTACAAAGAAGAAGAATCTTGGAAAAAGAAGCATTAAAAAGAATATTGCAGGCATAGAAAAGAGAAATAAGATGTACCAAGGCTAGCCTCTAACTCGCCTACAGAGCTAATTGGTCGGTCCCCATTGCTTTTTGACTAGGAAAAATTTCTCTTTCGAGCAATGCATGAGCCAACTGGGGAGAGAGGGCAACAGAGGCCCCCTTAGGAAAGGTGGACACAGGAACCAGAGCTTGCCCCGCCTTCGTCCTCACCTTCTCTCTCCTTCTCTCCTTTTCCCTCTCCTTCCTCTCCTTCCTCCCCTTCTCAGCTCTCTTTCTCTCCTCCACTTTCTTTATTTCTTCCACTTTTCTCTACCTCTCTCTCAACTACTCTTCCTACCTCTTCTTCTCTTGCTCATGAGCAGCAGACTGAGAACCAGTTGCAACCTCTTCGCCACCAAATTTTTGCTTCTTCGACCGGCAAGAAAGGATCACATCATCATCATCATAAATCAGATACTTCCTTAGAGGAGCCATGTCTTCCTCGTTGTAACTACTAGATCCACTTGAAGACTCCTGAGCCTCTGAAATCCCTTTCGAACTGGAAGATTCTTCACTAGAGCTCTCCTCGCTGGAACCACCCTCATCACCGCCCCTGTCAGCACCCTCGCTCTCCTCACCAGAGCTGCTTTCTTCCTCGACCAATTGGATGGGATCGGCAGCAGCCTCTTCAGTAATGTCTAGCTTAGGGATGGTGTCCCCAGGTCACGCAATAAACTTGGACCCAACTTTCTTGTATTCCAAGAGAAAATCCACTGATCGAGGGTGTTCACCGTTAGCGAAGAGCTCCCTGATGTTACAGGCTTTGACTAACTCAGCAGTCGAACCTCGCTGAGAGCAGGTTTCGAGTTCTTTGTCCTCACTGAAAAGAAAGAAATAAAAATATCAGAGAAATCGTACATGAACAGAGGATCGATGAGCAGAGCAAAGACTAAGCCTACCTATGTACTCCTCCCCATAGGAGGGGACCTCAAACCTACCAAACCTCAACCCCTTAGTATGGGGAGGAAATTGCCAATTTCTAGCAATAAAACCCTCATGCCAGTAATCCTTATGGGAATCAGGTAGATTTACTACCAATGCCCTTCCAAGACTCCTGGACTTGAGGTAAAGAAGACAAGAACTTGTTCGAGAGAAAGAACAACAAAAGCAGATCTCAGCAAGCCCTAAATTGGTGCCATATAGCTGATTTATTCTATGTACATCATTAACAATCTTCTAGACATTGGGCAAACACTGTGCAAGGATAATATTGAAATAACCAAAAAAGTGCAAAAACAAATTGCTTGGAGGAAAAGTAAGACACCCTTGGGACAACAAGAGAATGTGAATCCAATGAGCGTCCTCAACCTCCCTAACATTACGGGGGATAAGGGCACACTCGATGTCTACCCAATTTGGAATATTATAGAACTTCCTAAATTCGGATATTGATATATTACCTATTTTCTCCATTTAAAGATACAAACCCTAATTACAAATGCGAAGAAATTTCAACAAAAAAGCAAAGAGAGAGAGCAAGAGGAAATTATGAAGTAAAAACTTAGCTTGGGATGATGCAACGTCACAAGCAAATACGATGAAGAAGATTAAAATTGGAAGACGAAGACCTGGGGATGAAAGAGCAACATAGGTAGTTTGGAGAAGTTTAGAAATATGGAGAAACTTGAAGAGATAACAAGAAAAGATTTCTCTTTAGCATTTTTAAACGTTTCTAATCATAGCGCACAGGCAACGAGGTAGTCTGCCGCCTAAATCAGTTCAGAAGAGGCTCTTCAATCTTGAAAAGTGTTGCACAATTTACTAAATAGCCATTATCACAAATCATTTAGGCCTCGTTTGCGAGTTTTGGAGATAAAAGAAAAGAAAAGAAAGTTTTATTAGGAGAGAAGAGAAAAGAAAAGAAAGGAAAATGACTTTCTTTCCTCTGTTGGTGAGTTTATGAGAGAAACGAAAGTTACTTTATTTCCTCCTTATTTGTGAGTTGAGAAGAAAGGAAAGGAAAAAAAGGAAAAATACGTTTAAACCCTTATAACTAAGAAAGCATGTTATAACATTTTTAAGAAGATAATAACATATTAAATTATATTAAAGATTTCTCAGAAAATTTAATGATACATTTAACATGATAATTTCTTTAATACATGACAAATAAATTATAGAAGCTTCTTGACATAAACACATTTTTTAAACTGATAGTAAAAAAATTAAATTAACTTAATGGAAAAAACCAAAGTTTTATAATTTAAAAGGAACGAAAATGGTCAAAACAGTAGTCCTCCTGCAATCCTTGGTTATACGACCATAACAAGATTCTTATTTTTTTTTGGTGAAAAGGTATCTTATGCTAATAGGTGTAAACCAAAGAAGCTAACAATGTAAGTCTAATTGATTACCTGCAAAAAGATATTATCCTATAGCTATAAACGCTTTGGAGTGAAAATATTGCATTAGAAATATATTATTGCATCAGAAATATAAAACGACGGCTGGGAAGAACTTGTAATGGGTGGAAGGTTTAGCACGTAAGGAGTTTCATCTGTGACGGTTTCTTTTTAAGTGGATGTGTATATGATTGTGTTAGGGGCAAAATAGGAAGTTCAATAAAAATATTCAAAGGTGGCTTTCTCTTCTCTCAATTTCTTCCCACTACGGATGGAAAATTTTGGAGAGAAAGTTTTGGTTGAATCTAAAAAAACATTATCTCCCTTTCTTTCCTTTTCCCTCCAAGCCAAACTCCCAAACAACGGATATAAGGAACTTTCTCTCCCTTTCCTTTCTTTTCTCTCTATTTTATGACTCTCAAACAAGCTCTTAAAATTATTGAGCCCAAATTGTGGCCCAATAACTTTAGGGGCAATTGTGAGTACCTCGATTTATCACCTTGGGCCCAGAAGAGTAGCCCAATAAATTACGGCCCAAAGTCTGGGGGCCTCACGCCCCAACTCATTAAGTTACGACCTAGTCCATTCCTAAAATCTCATAAGGAGATATTCTAGGAGTTGTGGATTGACTTGGGGGAGTTCAACACCCCCACTCCCCGTAAACAAACATGTATATAACAAACCCTTAGCCTGGGGAAAAGGGCATGCAATATTTTTCCTGTAAAACACTCCCCGGAGTATAGAGAAATAATATTAAGAGCACCACCGTGGACGTAGGCATTCTTGCTAAACCACGTAAAATATTGTGTTGTGTGATTTCCACTCCTTACTTTCTTTATTTTCTCTGGTGATTGTCTTTTCTTGATAATTTGTGTTCAACATAATTGTCACCACACATTCCATTTCCATGACTTTGTTGTTTTAGTTTAAATCCATGGTGTGATTTTTAGTATCTTATTTTTGTATAAAAAAAATGAAAAATCAAAAATAGTTGGTGAAATTTTTGAGATACTCCTTTGCATGTGCATATTTTTGTCCATGGTGGCTATGCATTTTATCGTGACACTCCATGTTTTGATTTTTTCTTCTTATCTGTCTATTTGGGGACATCATAAAAAGGGGGAGAAATAATTATCATGTTATGGGGGGAGTTTTTGCATTATGGGGGAGATTTGATTTATTATTGATTTATTCTTATATCATTTCAAACTCGATGCGGCACGAAGGTTTTTGCTCTATCTCTTGTGTGTAGGTACAAAGATTGATGATCACATGTCGCACACCCTGATGAGAAAAATTTTGAGATTTGATGAAGACTTTTGAAGAACAATTTGATATCTTGCAAATTTATTCATGGGAGGGTAGATTTGTATAGGCATTTTGGTATTTGATAATTCGAATTTTATATATATGTACCAACATAGACATAGGGGGATATTTGTAAGGACATATTTTTATAAGTCCGTTATCAATTTAGTATGTCATATACCGCTACTCCGTCGAAGAGCATTCAAGAACATTCAAGCATCAAAACGGATTCGAATTAATCAAGTTCTTCATCAAAAAACTCCGCGAAGTTTACTTTGGTAAGGTTATGTTTTTAATACCTTAACTTTCCACTTAGAGATTTCGGGATATTTTTACAAAATATTTTGTAAGTGTTGGAGCGGTCTTTTTCGTCAAAATTTGAGAATGAGTATTTTTTCTAAGTATTGGAGCGGACATTAAAAATTATTTTTTGACGCATCAGTACTTCAAACGACTTCGCACTGTCGTTCGAACGATAATACAATGTCGCGTGATGTCGTTTGGACGACATTTGTACGTCATTCACGTGAGACCCTTATCTCGTTCGAACGAGCTTGTATTCCGAGGCGGCACATTTTTGTATAAATACTCATTAAATGGTTTCGTTTTCATTAACAAGTCCCAGCATTTACAGAACATAAAAACTGCGATTTGTAGAATTCTTTTGGCTTCTTCGTTTAGGGTTTAATCCCAATATGCTTTGGTGAATTATTTTGGTGTTCAAGAACACACTTTACTGTGGTTTAATCTTTGTGGGGATAACTCTACAACCAGATATCTACGTGCTATTGTGGAGGGAGTCGTTATAAAGTTCACACTTGTGGAGAAGCCGTTTTCGTCTTCATTGCTGACCACCTGGAGTTCTTGCGGGAGATTCCAGCCGATGACGTTTTTAGCTGTTGCTTTGAAGGTTTGACTAAGAACCCGTGCATTACACTTATGGGCGATTATCATGTTGTATGTAAGTCAATGGTCTTGTGAATTCTTCAAAGTTATAGAAATAAAAGGTTTTGCACTACGGGGATTTTTCCTGAATTTTGTGTCACATGCTTTATTTATTTATGGGTTGACACACACACACACGTAGTTACATGTTTAGGGGCTGGATTAATTTGGTTTAAAAATATACTCTAATTAAATAAGTGTGCCAAATCTAAAATTTGTGAATTTAATCAATTATCACACTGTCATACGTTTTACACGTTCGAAGTATGGATCACGCGACCTTTCATGTGACCTGCCACTGTAAAGAGTGGCATGCCATTTGAAGCCCCGCATCTTGTGAGATCCATCTCGCTTCTAATGACACTGGGATGTCGTTTAAACAACCCTGTAGAGTCGTTCGAACGACCCATAATATTTTCCACTTTTTTTTTTCTTCAATTTTCAATAAAAAACTTCCTTATAATCATCAGAAATCCTCATTCCATCATAAATTATATGAATTTTAATTGAATTCTTGGGACAGGGTATTACATATTGATTCTTGAATGATTGCACACGATTTTTCTCATGCTATATCTTATGATTGATTGTGTTGATATATTTTCATACACTAGATTTTGTACTTAATATTATACATGTTTGCTAGTTATATGTGGTTTATGTCTTTTGTCTTTTTTTCATTTTTGAATCTTATTAAAAAAATATAATTTGTCTTTATCTTTTGTGTTTTGTTTCATATGGTGCCTTTTGAAAAGTGATTAAAACCAAAAAGATTTTTTGGTTTATGTGTATTTTGATTTTACACAGTTTGCGTGGCATATTAGTGTGTTTGAACACACTTCATTCCATGTTTTCATGTGTCTAGAACATTTGATTTTGACTTTTAAAGCTTATATTGTTTTAATCATGCTTTTAAGGATTAGTTCAAAAATGAATTGATTAATGGGTTCACTTTCAACAAGACTCCTCACATATGTAAAAACTATTTTGGATTTTAATTGCATATGTTACTTGAGCTGAGTGTGGTAATTTTCAATTTATCTTGTCATTTTATATATCTTTTTGGCAATGGGGGATTTGTTCATGTAAGAACCATTACCCGTGAGGTTTTGCTTTATTAAAAAATTGAGTGTACACAGGGAAAGGGCTAAAAAGGGAGAAATATTCCTTGCGTGAAAGATCAGCATTGGCAAGATCCTAAAAAGGTAAGAGGCAAAATAAAGAAAATATTGTCAAGGTCATTTTTATCTATGATTCTTAAAAAGTATGATGCCAAATAAAGGTGAAAAAAATTATATATCTATAATTTTTAGGGTGCCATAAGTTGAAGATCAATGGATTTCAGAATGAGTCCTAATTAAATTATATTTGACGCTATTGATTTAAGAATCACTAATATTTTTTAGGCTAGTGTGCATTGTTCTTGTTTGTCAATTTATAAGTTCACTTTATCTGTCACTATGAGGCCAAAAAATTTCTTAATAAAGTTAACGCAATCAAATAGAAGCCCTTGAAAACGTTTAAGTGATTAGATAATAATTAATTTGTTTCTAGTTCATGCCTCTTAACTCTATACCACATTTGTTTAGACACATCGATGCTATACTAGTGTTAAAATCTTATTGTGTTTTGTATTTTTGTATTTTTGTGATATATATATATATATATATATATATATATATATATATAAGTCTTCTGTAAGGACTCCTTATGGTATAGATACCGGTACATACCATTGTTTTAAAATAGTAAAAAATGAATTTTTTGATGAAGCTTCATGGATATGATCTCCACGGTGAGAAGATCATCTCCAATTTTTTTCATCAAAAAATTCAATAAAAAATCATTAAGATAAGGTGATATGCCAAAAAATGGTGCAAATATGCATTTTCGACAAGTGAAATTTTGGGTCTGCGCTAGCCACTTGATTGATTGAATTTTTTGATGAAGCTTCGTGGATATGATCTTCTCACTATCGAGATCATATCCATGAAGTTTTATCAAAAAATTCAATCAAAAAGTGGATGAGATGATAGCTAAATTTCAACGATCGAAAATGCATATTTTTACCATTTTTTTACATATTACCTCATCTCAATAGTTTTTATTGAATTTTTTGATGAAAAAAATTTAGAGATGATCTGCTCACCATGGAGATCATATTCATGAAGTTTCATCAAAAAATTAACTTTGCTACTATTTTAAAATAATTGTATGTACCGGGGTCTGCACCATAAGGAGTCCTTATAAGAGGGGGCCTCTCTCTCTCTCTCTCTCTCTCTATATATATATATATATATATATATATATATATATATGGCTTCCTCTTATTTTCAATCTTTGAGAATTCATTTAATCCACACATGTCACATGTTCTGTTTTAATTTCAAGTATTTTCAATTGGCATGATATATGATCTTCCTGAAATCTTTTTTTGTTTTATTTACATTGCTATCCTACGCTTTCATGTGTATTGAAGTTGGTATCATTTATTGCATCCAAATTGGTATTAATTGTTCTTTATTAGATTACTTGTGCTTGTGCTGCGAAGTTGTTTATTGTTTATTGTTTCACTACACATCATTGCATGATATGATTAGATTTCCCATATTCTTACCATGTTTCATTTTAGGAGACACTTGGTTCTATTTGGGAGAAAAGATTATTTTGCACTTATTCTTTATTTATTCCTGAATAAAAATGGAGAGAAATGGTATCTCAATCTTTATAGTCCCGGGGAGATTTTTTCCTTAAAGGGGACGTCCAAACTTATGTTGACATTATTTAGACAAATGGGGAGGGTTTATTATTATGCAGCTTACATCGTTATATATTGAAGTTGCATCTGAAGGCGTGTTTAAGTGTGTAGGTTCATAACGATGCTGCTAAGTTTACACAATAGCAAAATAACTCAGTTTATGTGTTAGTTAAGTTGTACCTTATTTTTTAGGGTTAGAGATTGAGTCATTTAGATGAGATTAATGGACCATAAGTTTTTTATTTTGATTTTATCCCCAAATATCCAAAGGGTAATGCGGCCATCCGGTCTAGATTCCTTAGGCGGGGCCGGCCTCGAAATTTGAGATGAGAAAAAACTAAAGAAATCTATTGGTCTCCTCGCGTGCAGGGATTCAAGGATAAGGAATCCTCTTTTCGTCACTCGCGCTAATCTTCACGGGATTGCGCAAATATAAATCAGATGTCTCAAAGGGGAGAAAAATGTAGAAGTGGAGTCACCAGCCTATTTTTCTCAAAATAGGCAAAAGAATGTAGCTGTTGATGTAAAAAAAAATGGACTAGATCCAGATTTCTAATCACAAATAAATTATGATATTGTAACAACCCGCCTAATGGGATACCGGACGATCACTCATATATCAAATTAAAACAGGAGTCACATATGGATCATACTTAGCATCACTGTCGAAAATCCATTTCATTACTAATATCCTATTAGGAGAGCGTTAAAAACTTTTACTTAACTACTCTTTTTTTCGATCAAAATAAAACATCCACAAGTTAATGCGTAAATGAAACTGAAATAAATTAAAATAACCGAACACTCGGTTCAAATATACAACCATATCGAATGCTGTATTGAAAGAGTAAATAAATGAAATTGGACCATTGGCCCGAATATTTATACAGTACCTCCTATCTAGAGTACAAGGATGGAAGCGGCTATCAAAAACCTGCACGCATCCACATCTGCTGCAGCTGACGTCTGACTCGAAGGAATTGTTATCCAGGCGTCCCATGTCTGGACACCTATGTATATATATAATATAGCAAGAAAGAAAAAGTAGATAAACGGGACAGAGCCCGAGTTTTGAAAATATTTTGCAAGTGCATAAATGCCTTATTATTTTGAAAAGGGTTTTATCTCATATTTAAGTTTGGTATCGCACTCCCATGAGATACCCCTCACCTCTCCGCTAATAGTGCACTCCTAGCGCATCCCTCTAAACATCCTAGTCAAGCTACCCTGCTAGACTAGTCTATCACACAACCACTATCAACCCTAGATAGTCCAAGTAATGTACGAGTGCTAAACTTCACCCCAGTCTCAACGATATGCCATGTTCGTGCGTGGGGTGTCTCGCAAAGTGAAATCCAAACAAGGAACCCCCCCGATACACTACTACGCGGCACGGTCGATCGTCGAGATCCGTCAGTCCCTCAATACAGAAAGATATATATAAATATATACCATAAGCATTTATAATATTAGAGCACTAAGGAATTAACTTCTCCCCAGTCTCAACACATTTCCATATTCGTGCGTGGGGTGTCTCGCAAAGAGAAATCCAAACAAGAAACCCCCCCGATACACTACTATGCAGCAAGGTCGATCATCGGGATCCATTAGACCCTAGGTACTCGATTCATCCATATATATATAATCATATTTTACCATAACCATCCGAATCTATCTCCCGGACTGAGGATTCATATATCAAGTATTTATCAATACCTTTATTTTTCTCAAAATTTCCCATTTCCCTTTTTATTCTCAGGAAATGTAAATATAAAAGCCAATTCATTATCATGAATTGCTTTAACAAATCATATACCTTTTAAAAGCCAATTTTATTATCATAAAAATGCTTTTCCTTTATATCATCCCATTTCCCTTTTTATACTCAGGAAATGTTCCCAAAGCCATTTCCATTATCATGAAAATGCTTTGATCAAATCATGCTTCCACATCCCTTCTTCCATCCGGGAGTGTTACCGAAGCCAAACCTTTATCCCATTTCTCTTTTTATACTCAGGAAATGTAAATTAAAGCCAATTTATTATCATAAATTGCTTTAATAAAACTAAGACCGCCCCTCCGGGTTTCCCCACTAGACGCGCCCCTAAATGGCTATCATCTTCCAGGGCCTATCTATACAAGACAACCTGGGAACCTACCAACGTCGGGAAGCGGCCATATTGCCTGCGGGAAAGTCATGACCACACCCGGAATCCCCTAACCAGCGCAGTAATACAAATGCCCATATGGCCTAGGGACTATATCCAATCTGCTCAACAGCCAGGAAGGCTTCACCACAACGCGCGCAACTTCCCTTATGATAGCGATTTAGGGAGGTGTGTAACCATAATTTATCAATTATGAAAATCATTTATCTTTCCATTTTGAAAATATTCATTTATATATTTTCAAAATCATTTCCATCATAAAATATATATATATATATATATATATATATATATATATATATACCTAAATCACCCAGTATATACATATCCTATATTTTCCTCCTAGAATATATAACCGGCCATAATGGCCTATATCATCTAGCGATGACCATAATCCCAAAGATTCCCTCCAGGAATCACAATCATGCATTGATATAAGCATGATACTAAGCCCAAAGTATTTTCTTACTTTGATGACTAATAATTACCTTAATCAACTCTTAAAGGTTTATTGGATATCTCCAAATATAATAATTCACTCTAAGTGAATATATACATATGTATATTCCCAATTCCTCAAGTCCTTTAGGACATAACCCTCCATAATTTCTAATTTGGAAGGGCCTTAAACATTAAACTCAAAAAGGAGAAATAATCCTAATCTCCAAAATCTTGGGCTGAAAACAGGGCACCAGTCGACCGGTCTTAGACCCCCGGTCGACCGCGGGTTGTAAATAAGCCTACGAAACAAAGCAGTAGGCCCTTTCTCCTTGACGCGGTCGACCGGCCATAGGGGCGCGGTCGACCGGTCACACCAGGTCCTCAAAACTTTAATTCCTTAATTCCCTTAACCAACAACCCAAATTCATTGTCGGGGTTTCTAAACTACCCCAAAAATTATCCCGAACATCTACGACATTAATTCTAGCCGTAAATTTTCCAATTCCCGATTTGATTTCCGAGTTGATAATTTCAACCCGGAGCTATCATCTTGTAAAAATCATATCAAATCGTAGAAAAATCAGAAAAATACGCGGTTGGCGCCCACGCGACCGTATCGAAAAGATCTACAACTTTCTTGTTTTGGCCGAAAGTTAAATCAATTCTTTTCCTGGCCAAAAAGGCCCCCTAAGGTGACGGGTTACTATTCATCGTCTTCTCCGAGACGATTTCGGCCATTAAAGGTTCTCCCAAGCTTTTGTCGCCTCACCCAAAGTCCTACAACCTCAACCAACTACAAATATACATATATTAAGGGTTCTAAACATTCTAGAACCCAAAACCACCAATTAAATTAAATTAAAACCTAAGTTCCACAAAATTGAAATATTATTGGGGTTTAATTGTTTTAACTCCCAAAAACCCGTTTTATCCACGATAACCCACCCCAAAATCATTAGGGTTTGTTTATACCAAACTACGGTATGAGATATTTATGCAAAAAGATAAATAAAGCAAGTAAACACTTGCCTCGTGGATAAAATCCGACGACCTCGAGTCGAATCCGGCGGAGTTTGGCCCGAATCTCCATTTCTCTCCTCTTTTCTCTCCTCCTCTATCTCTTCTTTCCTTTCTTTCTCTTTTCTCTCTATTCTCTTCCCTTCTCCCTCTTTAAATAGGAAGAAAAGGGGTTTTAACCCTTAAAACCCAAAAAAGACTCGTTTACCCAATTACGAGTTACTTTTACCTCTAAAATTATCCGAAACTCATTTTCGACAATCGGACACTCTTTTCCGACTATCTCGGACATGTCGAGACTCACGGTGCATTCGAAATTCCCATCCGAGGTACTTGACCGCAAATCACTATTCCAACCCAAAATAAATAAATGCGGGTTTTCCAATTAAAAGTCTTACCTCATGTCGCTTTACTCAACGACGATATATAATTAAAATATTTCGACCTATATAGTCCCAAAAATAATTATAGCACCCATCGAAAATCATTCAATCCTCGAAAATCCCAAAAATTACTATTTAGGAAAATTCCCCAAATTCCAATTTATATCCAATTATGGAATTTAATGGTCTCCAAAAGGACGGGTTATTACACTCCCCCCCTTACAATCGAATGTCGTCCTCGAAATTCGGATACGACCTACACCACCAATCTTAGGATCACTCCAAATCCTAATACCTCAAGGGAAACGATACTAACCCAACGGTTCCCAACCATATGCTACACGACTACCGCAATCACGATCGCAAAGTGACTCTTATACGTCACATAATACCCATCATCTATAATGCCTATAGGCATGAATTTCAACCTTATATACTACGCCCATTCTATTTCAGGCGGTATATAAACCAACTTACCAAGGTGCCCATACACCTTTCTAACGTGTGCATATTTGCACATCCGTAGTGAACGTCTGACACGTAACCCTCTCTCCCAATAAGGATCTCCTTTCCTCGGTGTAATACTCATCTATGGGTCCTCCCGACCCTCGAAAATTCAATCCTCCTAACCTCGGCGCCATTAACTCTAGCGAACCTACATCCTACTAACGCTACGGTCTAAGCGTTACCCTACTTAAGCGAAACGAGTATCCTAAGAATGTCCCTAGTGCCCAAGGCCTCTCTCGAATCCCGACATTTGCTCGGTTTCGTGCGTGGGACGTCTCGCCAAGGCGAAATCCAAACAAGGAACCCTCCCGTTACACTACTCCCTCGCGTCGTCGGTCATCGAGATGTAACGGCCCAAGGCACACCAGCGGGTGGTCCTAAATCCTGCCTACGCTAACCTACGAACGCATTTCTAGTATCTTATCCTTCCGCCCATACGGAAGGAAACCTAATCAATCGAAGTGCCCACTTTCTGTAGAAAGTGTCACGAACATAATACCCAAAATTTATCTCCTCAAAATTTACCTTTTCATTAAGGCTTGACTATTGTCCTCAAATCAATTTCTCTAAGTCCAACCTCACCCACCCACTTGTGGCGAGGGGACCACTTTAGTGCTTTTCCATACCACCATATCTCCATAAACATACCATCATCACAGGGCTCGTAGTCTATAGTGGTTCATCCACACTATAAGACTAACCCACATCCTTGCATCCAATAACAGCTCTCCACGCCCGACGCCGTTAAGAGTCATGTGTGGAGTGTCTCGCAAAGAGAAATCCAAACAAGGAACCCCTCCACACATTAACACTTGACTTCGTCGGTCACGGAGTCCCGTTATTTCAGACATGCAACCGGGATAATCCTATCCCTAAACAACAAAAGGTGGTCTGAACTCCTATCTCTAACTAAGAGTCACACCACCCCGTGCTCGCACTATATTTCTAAGTCCTTGCGCAAACCAGTACTGAGCTAAACCTTACAGCTCAACAATAATCCTGTGGGCCTTAAATCATATATATAAGGTCGCCATATATCCAAATCACGATAAGGAAACCTCTTATCATCGAAGTTCCATTAACCCATAACAAATAAGGTGAACTCAACCTATATCTAGGTGAGACACCGCAACAATAACCTGTTCCCATGAGGAACCATGGACACGATAGACTTGCCATTCTTAGCCTTCTATCGCTCCGAAAATACACCATAATGTATTATACTCATCATACCACCATGCTCATATAGACATATAAAACGAGCATCACTAACCATATATATATACACAATATATCAACACCCGCCTCTATGGAGAATAAAGGAAAATAAAATTCCGCTATCGCGAAAACACATAGGCATAAATGATATTATGTTATCATGACCGCCATAACTCAAATTACACGCATGAGTCTAGGGCTAACTAACACCGCGACTTTATCTAGCCACGCCAATTATACCTCCTAGATTGAGGTACAACTCATAACAACATCCTTCTCGTTCCGACTAAATCGTGGGGACTCACGGATAAAACTATCCGTAAGATCCCTTTCAAACCCTCAATTTCAATGAGGAATTCGACTTTAGTACCACTCTCTACTTCAGCGGTACTGCGGTAATCCTAACTACCATTATTTAGTAGTCGCCGCCAAAATCCTTAACAATCACCATAAGGAGAGTGACCTCTAATATGGTCCTCATCCCAACCTTCTACCAGCTGCTCCAGCTAAGCCTCACCTCCTGCTACCATTCAAGCTCCGCACACGATTCTCAAACGAGCGCGCAAAAGATTTCTATAATCTCATAATATGGTAGGAGAACGAAATCTCACAATAGAAATCAATAATCCTAGTCCTTAGGCTCTATAACAAATGAGAGCAACGCTGAAAGCGTAGTACGTCCGCACAGATTCCTAAGGACACTAGAACCTGATGCTCTGATACCATCTGTAACAACCCGCCTAATGGGATACCGGGCGATCACTCCTATATCAAATTAAAACAGGAGTCACATACGGATCATCCTTAGCATCACTGTCGAAAATCCATTTAATTACTAATATCCTATTAGGCGAGCGTTAAAAACTTTTACTTAACTACTCTTTTTTTCAATCAAAATTAAACATCCACAAGTTAATGCATAAATGAAACTGAAATAAATTAAAATAAGCGGACACTCGGTTCAAATATACAACCATATCGAATGCTGTACTGAAAGAGTAAATAAATGAAATTGGACCATTGACCCGAATATTTATACAATACCGCCTATCTAGACTACAAGGATGGAAGCGGCTATCAAAAACCTGCACGCATCCACAGCTGCTGCAGCTGACGTCTGACTCGAAGGAATTGTCATCCAGGCGTCCCTGTGTCTGGACACCTATGTATATATATAATATAGCAAGAAAGGAAAAGTAGATAAACGGTCGATCGGCACGGTCGATCGTCGAGATCCGTCAGTCCCTCAATACAGAAAGATATATATAAATATATACCATAAGCATTTATAATATTAGAGCACTAAGGATTAAACTTCTCCCCAGTCTCAACACATTTCCATATTCGTGCGTGGGGTGTCTCGCAAAGAGAAATCCAAACAAGAAACCCCCCCGATACACTACTATGCGGCAAGGTCGATCATCGGGATCCATTAGACCCTCGGTACTCGATTCATCCATATATATATAATCATATTTTACCATAACCATCCGGATCTATCTCCCGGACTGAGGATTCATATATCAAGTATTTATCAATACCTTTATTTTTCTCAAAATTTCCCATTTCCCTTTTTATACTCAGGAAATGTAAATATAAAAGCCAATTCATTATCATGAATTGCTTTAACAAATCATATACCTTTTAAAAGCCAATTTTATTATCATAACAATGCTTTTCCTTTATATCATCCCATTTCCCTTTTTATACTCAGGAAATGTACCCAAAGCCATTTCCATTATCATGAAAATGCTTTGATCAAATCATGCTTCCACATCCCTTCTTCCATCCGGGAGTGTTACCGAAGCCAAACCTTTATCCCATTTCCCTTTTTATACTCAGGAAATGTAAATTAAAGCCAATTTATTATCATAAATTTCTTTAATAAAACTAAGACCGCCCCTCCGGGTTTCCCCACTGGACGCGCCCCTAAATGGCTATCATCTTCCAGGGCCTATCTATACAAGACAACCTGGGAACCTACCAACGTCGGGAAGCGGCCATATTGCCTGCGGAAAAGTCAGGACCACACCCGGAATCCCCTAACCAGCGCAGTAATACAAATGCCCATATGTCCTAGGGACTATATCCAACCTGCTCAACAGCCAGGAAGGCTTCACCACAACGCGCGCAACTTCCCTTATGATAGCGATTTAGGGAGGTGTGTAACCATAATTTATCAATTATGAAAATCATTTATGTCGCGCCCCAAATTAATTTTGTTAAACTCATCCTTTAATTTAGAGATAAATTGCCTTAAACAATGCTTTAATTTAAATCTCTGAGGAAAATAGCATAAGATTTTTTTTTTCCAAAAGTATGTGTAGATGAAAACATAACTGCCTTTACTTATAACTTATAAGTACTGCATAACTTTACATAACCAAGATCCTTAGTTTAATAATTACACAAAATGAATCTTGATATTTAAACCATACTAAATATCCGTCACTCCCCCGTTTTAAGGTCCTAACTTAGCAGTGAACTCCAATTTATAAGCATACCTGAAACAAAACATTACAGGAGTGTAAGCTATAAAGGCTTAGTGAATGACCACATACCACACATATAACCAATTTTAATAACCATTTTTATTTTGTTCTAATGCTATAACCCAACAGGATTGTGAAACAAGCCTGGACCCGCCACAGTCCAATTAACCCACCACAGTAATTAGGGACCACCACATCCCTTTATTAGGCCCGAGTACACAAACCTTTAAGTTGGGTTAACAGGACCACCACATCCCGTAGGACCCACCACAGTCCTTAACATTAGATAAATGACTCACTAGTCCATATCATCATATAACATCGCTTAACATTTTTAATCATATGCATATGTTTCATAAATACAACATTACTCCCATTAACATTTTCACACATGTGTTTAACTACACATTTCCATATGAAATTATAAGCTTTTATATTTCATAAGGAAGGTCACTCACCTTGGATTTAGTGCTAAGATTAATACCAACTACTTACTTGGTATGGTAGTATTAGCTGCTTCCCCACCTAACAAGTCAATGTCGTTAGTATTTGAATACACCGATTAACATCAAACCCAGTAACACATCACATAATTTGGTCAATCAGAAATAACTAAGGAGTAATTACATATGACACTTCACATTTATATAACACCCAATTAATTAGGGTTCTAACACAATTTACAGAATTAAATTACGAATTTGCTAGACAAAGTTATGCCCATTTTATTACACCCTTTTCCAAATCGTTTCTCAAGAAAAACAACAACACAACTTCAACTTCCTGGAATTCTCATAATTTTTGTACAACATAACTTTTCATGATATTCCACCCAATATTAGCAAACACATTGAATAATAAAAATTTAATTTTTCATAATTTCTAGGGCTCATTTTCTATGTCGAGCAAAACGTCAAACACTTGGTATGCATTCTTGCTCCTTTAGGGCAGATTTTAAACCACAACTTCAAACTATCACCAAGGGTTTATTCCTTGGTATTTTTACACAATTTTCGGATATGTTATACATGTATGAGTGTATTTTACCCTCCAACTTGAATCACTCAATTCCAATAAGTATTCCATGATTTATACCATTTTTAGCATAACTAGGTCAAAATACAACATTAAGGCATAACTTAACAATTTTAAGCATACATAACCTTGACCTTGAGTATAATTCATGGAAACATATAATAAACATGTTTTATCAGAAATATAAATCATAATAATGGATTTTCTAAATCAAAATGCTTTACGAAAAGATGATGTAAATTTAGGACTTTAAAGTATGCATTTACGATCCTAGCTTTGGTTCTAACCTATGTTCTTAACCCATCCTTGTTCCAACACAATTCAGCAATATCGGTATCATTAAAATATATATCCAAATAATAAATAACAACATGCCAAGTATATAACTCATCCATGCGACAAACTTTAATAAATATGTAATTACCTCACGAGAATTCCTCGATTTATGGTGAATTTTCAAAGAAATTCTTCCTTAACTTTGTTTTTCTCTCTCCATAAGCATATTTTTCTCAAGCTTGTAATAGGAAATGAAAAGGGTGATAAGTTCTGCCTTATAAGCTTAAAAACGTGGCTATGTGACCACTTTAAGGTGGTATTACGCGATTCGTTGGGCAAGGGGTCCAATAGGACAATTCCGTTAATGATAGATTTGTCCTGCCTCGTAAAATCACCATAACTCACTATTTTGGGCCCCGATTTACTCTCACTTTGTGTCTATGAGTATATAACTTAAACATATACAACTTTCATGTTTTGTGTTTTCCCAAAATCATAAAACTAGTACACCTAATTTGGGCTCGAACAGAAGAGTAATTATTTACTCAAAATTTCATAACTTTCACATTTGGCGACCAAACATCGCCACTTTCGAACCAACACTCTAGCTTAATTTTTATAAACATAATGATGCATTTAGAAACATATTTTCATGATGCATTTAACCACATAACCAATTTATAACTTATAACTCATAACTTATACTTAATCGTATAATTAACCTTACTAATCGTGTTTTAGGGCCTTACAATTCTACCCCTCTTGTAAAAATTTCGTCCTCGAAATTTAACGCATAAGAAACTTACCAAACAATTGAGGATATTGCTTCTTCATGTTATCCTCCCCTTCCCAGGTGGCATACTCCGCATTCTGACTTCTCCACATCACCTTAACTAGTGAAATGGTTTTACTACGTAACACTTGCTCCTTTCGATCTACAATAGCAATTGATTCCTCCACGTAGGTTAGGTCCTCTTGAAGCTCTATCGGTTGTGAAGTAAATACATGTGAAGGATCAGACACATACTTACGTAACATTGATATATGAAAAACATCGTGTATCCGGGAAAATTCTGGTGGTAACGCCAATTTATAAGCTACAGCTCCAACCCGTTTCATTATCTCATAAGGGCCAATGTACCTGGGACTTAACTTTCCCTTCTTTTCGAATCTCATAACCCCTCTCCAAGGAGAAACACGTAGGAATACTCGATCACCTTCCTCAAATTTCAATTCTTTCCTTCGGTTGTCTGCATAACTTTTCTGTCTGCTTTGCGCCACCTTCAAGTGATTATGGATAAGATTTATCTTTTCAGTAGTCTGCTATACGATTTCTGGCCCAAGTAGTTTTCGTTCTCCTACTTCAGTCCAACACACTGGAGTTCTGCATTTTCTCCCATACAAAACTTCATAAGGAGCCATCTCAATACTCGAATGATAGCTATTATTATAAGCAAACTCTATTAGTGGCAAGTGTTCATCCCAACTCCCCTTGAACTCCAACACACAGATTCGTAACATGTCTTCAAGTGTTTGGATCGTTCTTTCTGACTGCCCATCAGTTTGAGGATGAAAAGCTGTACTAAATTTCAATTTAGTCCCCAAAGCTTCTTGTAAACTAGGCCAAAAGTGAGAAGTAAACTTAGGATCTCGATCAGAAATAATAGAAACAGGTGCACCATGCAATCTGATAATCTCATCAACATATAATTTGGCATATCTATCCATGGAGTAAGTAGTTTAACAGGAAGAAAATGTGCAGACTTAGTCAACCTATCAACGACAACCCAAATAGAATCAAACCCTCGTGATGATTTTGATAAACCTATAACAAAATCTGTAGTAACATGCTCCCATTTCCACTCAGGAATAGGTAAGGGCCGTAGTAAACCACTTGGCTTCTGATGCTCCACCTTCACCTGTTGGCAAACTAGACATCTAGCAAAAAATTCTGCAATGTCATGTTTCATTCCCGACCACCAATAACATTGTTTCAAATCTCTATACAGTTTCGTGCTCCCTGGATGCATAGCATATAAAGAACAATGAGCTTCCTCTAAAATTGTTCTTCTTAAATCAGGCACATTAGGTACACACAAATGGTCTCCGTACATAACAATGTCATCATCCCGAATAGAAAATTCATTTGCTTTACCCTTTTTCATATTATCTCTAACTTTCTCCAATTCTGCATCTCCTGCCTGTGCTTATTTTATCCAGTCTATCAACGTCGGTCTAACATTTAAATGTGCCACTATTCCATGAGACTCATTCAAAGTTAATTCCACCCCCATTAAAGCTAACTCTCTCAGCAGGTCAACTCGAATACAATAAATACAAGATACTATGCCTAGAGATTTTCTACTCAAAGCATCAGCAACAACATTAGCTTTACCCGGATGGTGATGTATCGTGCAATCATAATCTTTTATAAGTTCCATCCACCTTCTTTGCCTCAAGTTCAAGTCTTTTTGTGTAAACAAGTATTTTAAGCTTTGATGGTCAGTAAAAATTTCACAACTAACACCATATAAGTAGTGTCTCCATATTTTTAATGCAAAAACTACTGCAGCCAACTCAAGATCGTGTGTAGGGTAGTTGCGTTCATGTATCTTTAACTGTCGAGAAGCAAAAGCAATTACCTTTCCATGCTGCATTAACACACAACCGAGTCCTTGATACGAGGCATCACTATAAATAACTAAACCTTTTGTACCCGTTGGGATAGTCAATACTGGAGCTGATGTCAACTTACCCTTTAAACTTTCAAAGCTTTTATCACAATCGCCACTCCACACAAACTTGTTCTCCTTTCTGGTAAGCTTAGTTAATGGCAATGCAATAGAAGAAAACCCCGGTATAAACCTCCTGTAATAGCCCGCCAATCCCAAATGCTACGCACCTCTGTCACACTAGTTGGTCTTTCCCAATTCATTACTGGTTCAACCTTTTTGGGATCTACACAAATACCATCAGCAGAAATAACATGCCCCAAAAATACTACCTTGTCTAGCCAAAATTCACATTTAGAAAATTTAGCATACAACTGCTTCTCTCGCAAGGTCTGTAAAATAATACGCAGGTGGCATTCATGCTCATCCCTACTATGAGAATATATCAAAATATCATCGATGAAGATAATAACAAAAGAATCCACATATGGGTGAAATATACGGTTCATCAAATCCATGAATACGGCCGGTGCATTTGTTAACCCAAATGGCATGACAAGAAATTCATAATGTCCATACCTGGAACGAAAAGCAGTTTTAGAAATGTCACAAGCTCTTACTTTCAATTGATGATATCTGGATCTAAGATCAATCTTAGAAAACACTTTGGATCCTTGCAACTGATCGAACAAGTCATCAATGCGAGGTAGTGGGTATTTGTTACGGATAGTCACCTTATTCAATTGACGATAATCGATGCACAACCTCATGGTTCCATCTTTATTCTTCACAAACAATACTGGGGCTCCCCACGGTGATACACTAGGCCTTATAAAACCACGATCTAACAAATCTTGCAACTGTATCTTTAGCTCTTTTAATTCTGCAGGGGCCATACGATATGGTGCAATAGATATTGGTGCAGTTCCTGGTACCAACTCAATCGAAAATTCCACCTCACGGTCTGGTGCTAACCCTGGGAGTTCTTCTGGGAAGACATTTGCAAACTCATTAACTACTGGTATATCTGATAATTTTCCAGCCTCTTGTCGTATGTCCACCACATGGGCAAGATAACCCTCACATCCTTTCCTTAGCAGTTCATAACATTTTGTAGCAGAAATCAAACAAGTTGGAGTGACATTTCGTTCCCCAATAAATTTAAATTCAGGTTCACCCGGTAACTGAAACACTACCTCCTTTTTAAAGCAATCCAAACATACATGATATGAGGCTAACCAATCCATACCCAGTATCACATCAAAGTCATGCATATCGAGAGGAAATAAGTCAACTAGTAATTCTTTTTCACCCACTCGTACCACACACTCCCTATATACCCTCTCAATAAAAACCAACCCCCCCATTGGAGTAACAATAGCTAAACCAGAATCTAATGATGATAATGGTTTATTAAGATGCAACAGATAAAGCAAAGACACAAAAGAATGTGTAGAACCAGGATCTATCAACACATAAGCATCTTTATCACCAATAGGAAGTGTACCTGTCACTACGTTAGGCATAGCTTATGCATCTTGTTGCGTCAGTGCAAACACTCTGCCTTGGCCTTGGTTTTGAGACACGCCTCCTCTACCTCCCCTGTGTACTTTTGGTGTAGAAATCCTATCTCCTACTGTCACACTCCCAACTGAAGTTGTAGCTCCCATCGCTGGACAATTCTTTCGTAAGTGCCCCGGTTGATGATAATGGAAACATAAAGGTGTCATCTCAGCTATTGTACACTCTCGAGACATGTGCCCTTGACCACCACATCTATAACAAAATATGGCCCTCGATCCCATCACAGATGCATTTTCTGACCGATTCATCCCAGTCCTTCCACCTCGAGCTTGAAATCTTCCACGTTCATTTCTATTATTTTTAAACTCTTGGCCCTTAGGCACTCCTCGTGATACACTCTGAGTTGAGGTTCCCGCCTCCCATCCATATGATTTTATACTATCATGTCTAGCTTTCTTCGAGTGTTCAACTTGCATTTCTTTTATTGACTTTTCTGACACCATGGCCCTATCCACCAAGTCCACATAATCCGTTATCTTCATATTAGCAACCATGCTTTTTATATCTACACTCAGCCCGATTTAAAACCGATCACATTTACTTTCTTCCGTCCTCACCAAGTCAGGTGCAAATCTAGATAAGGATATAAATAAAGCTTCATACTCTGCCACTGTTCGATTCCCATGTTTCAATGTGATAAATTCTTCCTCTTTCTCCTTCCTATAAAGCCTTGGGAAATATTTTTCAAAGAACACTTTCACAAACCTCTCCCATGTAATTCGTGGAGGATTTATTGGCACCACTCCCCCCATTGTAGTAAGTAACCTTTCTGTTGCATCCCACCATAACTTTGCATCAGCCTCTAACTTAAAGGTTGCTAATAAAACCTTTTGTTCATCTCTCACTTCCATCACCTTGAATATTGTTTCCATCTTTCTAAACCACCCCTCTGCCACTAACGGATCCGTGGTCCCAGTAAATGCAGGCGGATTTAACTTCATGAACCTCTCATGTAATTTGTCCCTATTCCCACCATGTTCTCCACCTCTTGCTTGTTCCATAAGTTGTGCCACAGCACGTAATATTCTTCCCACATCATCAATAGGTTGTTGTTGCACCTCTGGTTCATCCACTTCAATAGGTCTATGTCCTTGCGGACTATTAGGTACATAGGATGCCTCACCCTCTGCTCTATCATGTGGCTCATGTGGATCCATCACTCACTGCAATATAATTAACTTAAACAAAATATAATAGCAGCAGTTTAATATTAACATTGTTAGTCAAAATCCAGATGCATAACAAACTCACTTTCTAGTGTCCACTGCCAATCTAGACCCTCACATCCTATCCAGAACCTAATGACCACGCTCTGATACCAAGTTGTCGCGCCCCAAATTAATTTTGTTAAACTCATCCTTTAATTTAGAGATAAATTGCCTTAAACAATGCTTTAATTTAAATCTCTGAGGAAAATAGCATAAGATTTTTTTTTCCAAAAGTATGTGTAGATGAAAACATAACTGCCTTTACTTATAACTTATAAGTACTACATAACTTTACATAACCAAGATCCTTAGTTTAATAATTACACAAAAGGAATCTTGATATTTAAACCATACTAAATATCCGTCACTCCCCCGTTTTAAGGTCCTAACTTGGCAGTGAACTCCAATTTATAAGCATATCTGAAACAAAACATTACAGGAGTGTAAGCTATAAAGGCTTAGTGAATGACCACATACCACACATATAACCAATTTTAATAACCATTTTTGTTTTGTTCTAATGCTATAACCCAACAGGAATTGTGAAACTCTCGCAAGCCTAGACCCGCCACAGTCCAATTAACCCACCACAGTAATTAGGGACCACCACATCCCTTTATTAGGCCCGAGTACACAAACCTTTAAGTTGGATTAACAGGACCACAACATCCCATAGGACCCACCACAGTCCTTAACATTAGATAAAGGACTCACTAGTCCATATCATCATAAAACATTGCTTAACATTTTTAATCATATGCATATGTTTCATAAATACAACATTACTCCCATAAACATTTTCACACATGTGTTTAACTACACATTTCCATATGAAATTATAAGCATTTATATTTCATAAGGAAGGTCACTCACCTTGGATTTAGTGCTAAGATTAATACCAACTACTTCCTTGGTATGGTAGTATTAGCTGCTTCCCCACCTAACAAGTCAATGTCGTTAGTATTTGAATACACCGATTAACATCAAACCCAGTAACACATCACATAATTTGGTCAATCAGAAATAACTAAGGAGTAATTACATATGACACTTCACATATATATAACACCCAATTAATTAGGGTTCTAACACAATTTACAGAATTAAATTACGAATTTGCTAGACAAAGTTATGCCCATTTTATTACACCCTTTTCCAAATCGTTTCTCAAGAAAAACAACAACACAACTTCAACTTCCTAGAATTCTCATAATTTTTGTACAACATAACTTTTCATGATATTCCACCCAATATTAGTAAACACATTGAATAATATAAATTTAATGTTTCATAATTTCTAGGGCTCATTTTCTATGTCGAGCAAAACGTCAAACACTTGGTATGCATTATTGCTCCTTTAGGGCAGATTTTAAACCACGACTTCAAACTATCACCAAGGGTTCATTCCTTGGTATTTTTACACAATTTTCAGATATGTTATACATGTATGACTGTATTTTACCCTCCAACTTGAATCACTCAATTCCAATAAGTATTCCATGATTTATACCATTTTTAGCATAACTAGGTCAAAATACAACATTAAGGCATAACTTAACAATTTTAAGCATACATAACCTTGACCTTGAGTATAATTCATGGAAACATATAATAAACATGTTTTAGAAGAAATATACATCATAATCATGGATTTTCTAAATCAAAATGCTTTACGAAAAGATGATGTAAATTTAGGACTTTAAATTATGCATTTAGGATCCTAGCTTTGGTTCTAACCTATGTTCTTAACCCATCCTTGTTCCAACACAATTCAGCAATATCGGTATCATTAAAATATATATCCAAATCAGAAATAAAAACATGCCAAGTATATAACTCATCCATGCGACAAACTTTAATAAATATGTAATTACCTCACGAGAATTCCTCGATTTATGGTGAATTTTCAAAGAAATTCTTCCTTAACTTTGTTTTTCTCTCTCCATAAGCATATTTTTCTCAAGCTTGTAATAGGAAATGAAAAGGATGATAAGTTCTGCCTTATAAGCTTAAAAATGTGTCTATGTGACCACTTTAAGGTGGTATTACGCGATTCGTTGGGCAAGGGGTCCAATAGGATAATTCCGTTAATGACAGATTTGTCCTGCCTCGTAAAATCACCATAACTCACTATTTCGGGCCCCGATTTACTCTCACTTTGTATCTATTAGTATATAACTTAAACATATACAACTTTCATGTTTTGTGTTTTCCCAAAATCATAAAACTAGTACACCTAATTTGGGCTCGAACAGAAGAGTAATTATTTACTCAGAATTTCATAACTTTCACATTTGGCGACCGAACATCGCCACTTTCGCACCAACACTCTAGCTTAATTTTTATAAACATAATGATGCATTTAGAAACATATTTTCATGATGCATTTAACCACATAAACAATTTATAACTTATAACTCATAACTTATACTTAATCGTATAATCATATACCTTTTAAAAGCCAATTTTATTATCATAAAAATGCTTTTCCTTTATATCATCCCATTTCCCTTTTTATACTCAGGAAATGTACCCAAAGCCATTTCCATTATCATGAAAATGCTTTGATCAAATCATGCTTCCACATCCCTTCTTCCATCCGGGAGTGTTACCGAAGCCAAACCTTTATCCCATTTCTCTTTTTATACTCAGGAAATGTAAATTAAAGCCAATTTATTATCATAAATTGCTTTAATAAAACTAAGACCGCCCCTCCGGGTTTCCCCACTGGACGCGCCCCTAAATGGATATCATCTTCCAGGGCCTATTTATACAAGACAACCTGGGAACCTACCAACATCGGGAAGCGGCCATATTGCCTGCGGAAAAGTCAGGACCACACCCGGAATCCCCTAACCAGCGCAGTAATACAAATGCCCATATGGCCTAGGGACTATATCCAACCTGCTCAACAGCCAGGAAGGCTTCACCACAACGCGCGCAACTTCCCTTATGATAGCGATTTAGGGAGGTGTGTAACCATAATTTATCAATTATGAAAATCATTTATCTTTCCATTTTGAAAATATTCATTTATATATTTTCAAAATCATTTCCATCATAAAATATATATATATATATATATATATATACCTAAATCACCCAGTATATACATATCCTATATTTTCCTCCTAGAATATATAACCGGCCATAATGGCCTATATCATCTAGCAATGACCATAATCCCAAAGATTCCCTCCAGGAATCACAATCATGCATTGATATAAGCATGATACTAAGCCCAAAGTATTTTCTTACTTTGATGACTAATAATTACCTTAATCAACTCTTAAAGGTTTATTGGATATCTCCAAATATAATAATTCACTCTAAGTGAATATATACATATGTATATTCCCAATTCCTCAAGTCCTTTAGGACATAACCCTCCATAATTTTTAATTTGGAAGGGCCTTAAACATTAAACTCAAAAGGAGAAATAATCATAATCTCCAAAATCTTGGGCTGAAAACAGGGCACCAGTCGACCGGTCTTAGACCCCCGGTCGACCGCGGGTTGTAAATAAGCCTACGAAACAAAGCAGTAGGCCCTTTCTCCTTGATGCGGTCGACCGGCCATAGGGGCGCGGTCGACCGGTCACACCAGGTCCTCAAAACTTTAATTCCTTAATTCCCTTAACCAACAACCCAAATTCATTGTCGGGGTTTCTAAACTACCCCAAAAATTATCCCGAACATCTACGACATTAATTCTAGCCATAAATTTTCCAATTCCCGGTTTGATTTCCGAGTTGATAATTTCAACCCTGAGCTGTCATCTTGTAAAAATCATATCAAATCGTAGAAAAATCAGAAAAATATGCGGTCGGCGCCCACGCGACCGTATCGAAAAGATCTACAACTTTCTTGTTTTGGCCGAAAGCTAAATCAATTCTTTTCCTAGCCAAAAAGGCCCCCTAAGGTGACGGGTTACTATTCATCGTCTTCTCCGAGACGATTTCGGCCATTAAAGCTTCTCCCAAGCTTTTGTCGCCTCACCCAACGACCTACAACCTCAACCAACTACAAATATACATATATTAAGGGTTCTAAACATCCTAGAACCCAAAACCACCAATTAAATTAGATTAAAACCTAAGTTCCACAAAATTGAAATATTATTGGGGTTTAATTGTTTTAACTCCCAAAAACCCGTTTTATCCACGATAACCCACCCCAAAATCATTAGGGTTTGTTTATACCAAACTACGGTATGAGATATTTATGCAAAAAGATAAATAAAGCAAGTAAACACTTGCCTCGTGGATAAAATCCGACGACCTCGAGTCGAATCCGGCGGAGTTTGGCCCGAATCTCCATTTCTCTCATCTTTTCTCTCCTCCTCTCTCTCTTCTTTCCTTTCTTTCTCTTTTCTCTCTATTCTCTTCCCTTCTCCCTCTTTAAATAGGAAGAAAAGGGGTTTTAACTCTTAAAACCCAAAAACGACTCGTTTACCCAATTACGAGTTACTTTTACCTCTAAAATTATCCGAAACTCATTTTCGACAATCGGACACTCTTTTCCGACTATCTCGAACATGTCGAGACTCATGGTGCATTCGAAATTCCCATCCGAGGTACTTGACCGCAAATCACTATTCCAACCCAAAATAAATAAATGCGGGTTTTCCAATTAAAAATCTTACCTCGTGTCGCTTTACTCAACGACGACATATAATTAAAATATTTCGACCTATATAGTCCCAAAAATAATTACAGCACCCATCGAAAATCATTCAATCCTCGAAAATTCCAAAAATTACTATTTAGGAAAATTCCCCAAATTCCAATTTATATCCAATTATGGAATTTAATGGTCTCCAAAAGGACGGGTTGTTACAGATATGTGATATAAACAAACACACAAGAGACAAGTATTTTTAAACTGGTTCGGCTATGAATAAAGCCTAGATCCACTGTTTATATTATTTTTTGTTGGTTACAATAGAACAATTGGATGTGCTTGAGAATGATTCATTTGTCCCTTTGGGCTATGGGAGTCCATGTATTTAAAATGGTTAGGATTCCAAGGGATGGAATGCCTTTATTTATTCAACCATTTACATCTGTATACAATAAATATTACCGTTGTTATTCAATATAATCGTTAATATTCACGGGTACAATGACTGTTGGCGACTCTACACAAATGGCTTTTGATATTCTTGATGGTTTATATTCTTTAGGTTGGTCAGATAGTTGGTCGACCAAATTTCTCGGGGGCTAACCACGTATGTAATTACTATGAAGATTACCACGTAGGAGAACGAATTTCCATCTCTTATTGGTCCACGTAGGGGAGTAAATTTAACAAGCAATAAAATCCCCCAATGATCCATACTTGATGATTTAATGATAGGATGGAGTATTTATTTTGAAAAGTTACATGTGTACGTAATGAATGAGATTATTGGCCTTTTTCAAACCCTTTGGAGTGTCTATTGATAATTACCATGCGTATGACCCTTATTTTTCTTGACGATTTACCTTTTGGAGTTGTTTGGTCTGTGTGCCGACCAATTAGGTCTAGAGCCGACCAAGTGCTGATGAAGTGTTGGGGTGTCTCCTTGGGAGGACAATTACTCTGATGCTATTGGTTCGATTGGTACCGTTTAATGTCATCAATTCTACTTTCCATAATGCGCCACTTGGAACATCTTAGCAACATATAACAGGTGTTCTTGCATCATTAATCCATGTGGGATGAACAATTTAACCTGCAATCTCTCCATGCTCCATTTTTGAATATTTGTTGAAAGGATGTAGTATGAGATATGAATACTTTCTCGGCCTTTAAGTATGCTGGTGGTCGGCATCCGATTTACTGGAATTTGTAAAATATTTCACTTAGTGGCATTCTCGTGGATAGTTTAAAAAATGCGAACCACTAAAAGGATACTCTGTTCTTTATGCCTTTGATGTCTCTCTTGCCGGGATAAGGCCAAGGGAAAATGCCCCATGAAATGTCTCCTAAGATCTTTGTTATTTCCTTGTAATGATTGTTTCTGCTTTTGTACTATCCCGCTAAAGCCATTGGTATTGGAATAACTAGGTGATTTTTATTTAAGCTTGTGATTAGTTTGTAATCATGTTGCTGACTAGGTAATCGGTGTAGACTAGTTAGTCGAGTCAGTGATGATTGTAAGGCCTTAGATTCTACTAATGTTGTTTCTTAAATAAAATTATAAATAGTTTTGTTGATCTAAGTTGTAGCATTAATTATCAGTGGAGACCAAGTGTATTAGAAAAGTATAAATATTCCTGTATTTTAATCCGATTAGGTAAAACTTCTTATCTTTATACATGAAGTTTTTCGAACTTCTTATTCTTAACTTGTCAAAGACGAAGTCATACATGAATTTTGATGCTAGGATCTTGTTTGTGCATTAGTCAAGTATGGTCGGATCTTATCGTTCATAAGACTCCAACGAATTTCCTAGATTTTGTGAACTTATTGTGCGTGATCTGTCCGGAGATGAGGTCATGTAGGAAGATTGATTTTTGCCGTGCAGCTGAGATGCTTTGTTGAGATGTCTTCAGTTCTAGACCAATTTTTATTAGGTTACAATTCTTATGCAATTTATTTTGTCCGACTAATACTTAATATAAGCCATTATTGTCTGTTAATCAGATAAATGGTCCAATTAGAGAGCCGACTAAAGGTCTGTGAAGCATTAATGCGCTAAGTCTTGCTTTGACTAATGTTGCAGTGAACAGGTCAACATAACTACGGAGCCTCCCCAGTCGGGCTTATGAAGAGGAGACTTAATAATAATACCCGACCATTCATCAGGAATTTGTTGAAATATAATGCCAATTATATATAGAGTAATCAAATAATGAGCATGCCCGAGCATGTGAATGGGAATCGTAAATACAATGTTAATTAACATATGAACATGAAGTTGGTAATGCCCAACAATCCATTGGGATTAAATTGTGATGATTCATATAATATATAATTTACACCGAATATCTATCTAAGTTAGTGAGAATTCCAGATAATGAAAGTGGCGACCATTTTTTGGGACCTTTAAATAATGCCTGAAGGGACCGAGTAAATATTTCGAATGATCCATCATTGTTAGAGACAAATAGTTTTCGAAACCATTCATTAGGGTTGGATTTCAATAATAAATGTAATATCAATTAACAATAGACTATGACGACCATTTGTCAGGACTGAATATAGATAAAGATTATCCTTACCAACCATCTGTTGGGGATAAAATATAATTAGTATGGCATATATCTTCGGGATTAAATATATGAGAATAAATATTTTACCAATCCTTTGCCGAGATGAATCTTGAATATGCATAACCATCCTTTAGGTTAAGAATCAGATTCAGATAATTGATGAAGTTGGAGAAATATCAATGACCGAACATTCGTCGGTTATAAATAATCTTCCGCAACCATTTGCCTTTCTTTAAAGTGTCGTAGCTTGCTCGACCATCCATCGAAGCATTAATGAGATTTCCAGGAGCTTAAGATTATGGTCGAGCATTTGTCGGGACTGAATCTTGTACCTATGAAAATTAATAAGTTTTCCGACAATCTCTCGAGGCTAAATCAAATTGAAATCATCATGTGATTGGTTTATTTGGCCACATAATATATGACATGTATCTACTCAAACAACGGGCAGTAAAAATTTCAAATATGAAATAAATTTTGTGTTATTCCATATATGTGTCAGATAAGCATATTTTTATCAAATATGTACGAGATATAAGACGTAAGGTCTAATTCAAAATTTTTGTAAAATTATTTACACTCCAAGAAAATATTAAAATATAAGTTGGGTTTAAAAATTTATTTCCTCATAAAGCCTTGAAATATAAGGATATGGTATTGTAAAATTTTAAAAAAATAACTTTTGAACACCAAAAGGTATGGTCTTGTAAAATTTATAAATAACAACTTTTGAACAATAAATGATGAATAAACCAAAAGCCACTTTAACCCGCAAATGTTTTATGGTATAGCTATTAACACTCCAAAAAATCTTCTAACACTCCACTTTTTTTTAAAATAAAAGTTAAAGACTCTTATACCCTTTTGATTAATTCTTTCCATTTTTCTCACTCACAAAAAGATATAAACCTCATTTTTACCCCAAAAATTATATACATAATTTAAAAAAATGAGCTATAAAAAAACAAGGACTGTAAAAAATATTATATAATTTAAAAAAATGAACTATTAAAAAAAAGCAAAAACTTCTTTTTTACCCTGAAATCATTTTTTTAAACAAACAAGAACACGACTCAATTAAAAAGAGACACGACACGTGACAAAAAAAAATTCTCCACCTAAAACGAACACCACCCAAATAAAAACAATACGACGCAAAATCTTTTTTTTTTATCGAACACGAAAACGATCAAGTAAAAATGTTGTCCGACATGAAATCTAATTTTTATTTGACTAACACAAATGCAACACAAATAATAGTGACACGAAACAATACGACATGCCACAAAAGTTAAAAAAATATAAGTTTTTTAATTCTTATTTTTAAATCTAACATGAGCATGATCTAATTGTAACACCCCGTATTTTTGTGCATTTAATATTTAATTAATTCGAAAATTTTAAATTACTTGTGTGTTGTAATTTTAATTGAATTAATTATGGCAATATATATTTAAATATTAATTGGGGAGTGAATGGTTAATATTCAGGAAAATTTATTTACTAAGGTAATAGTAATAATTTAATTACGTCATTTCGGGTATTAATGACGGGGTATGCACTTATCTCAGTCGGGAGTCGGTATAGACTAATTTGGGTGTGAGATAAGATTTTTATAAATTAATTCAGATGCCAATTCCAAGTGTGCGGTTGAGTCCGGATGGGTCGAGATAGTCAGAAAAGAGTACCCGGGGGTAGTAATTGGGTCTCGGGGCATTTTTTGGCATAGCCGCTCCCACACGGGGTGATTTGGGCTATTTTAATTAAGCCCAATAGGCTAAAAACGGGATTGAGAGTTTTAACCTAATTGAGGGATTAGGAAATCAGCAGCCAACACAATTCTAAGCCTAGGTCTTGAAAGAGAGATTGGGGGAAAGCTTAGCAAAAGCCAATTTGGGGATTTTGGAGCCAAATTAAGGGACTTCAACAATGGATCAGACCCTACGAACAATTTCAGGCAAGTGGTTAACTGTTGTGAGTTCTAAATTGATGATAATCAATTCATATCATAGTGATGTGTAAACCAAAATTCGTTTTGGGGATAAATGGGTACAAAAATGGGGTTTTTGTTCATGAAACTATTGAATGAGATTCATAGTAAAAATTGTTGTGTTGAACATATCTGAGTATAGATGTTTAATTGGAATAAGAATTCAGAATATAAACTGGGGAAAATCTGGATTTGGAATTTGGTTTGTAGAGCAAGATTGATGAATTTTAATGAAAACCCCATTTCGGAAATTGTGAAATAAATTGAGAAATTTATATACTAGAGGGTGTATATGATGTATAGTGTGACAACCCGAATATAATTATGATAAATTATATTTAAATCATGATTAACTTGTGTGATATGAATAATATGTTATTAGTATATATAATGTTAATTCATTATGTTTAGTCTAATCCTACCTTCATAAAACATGAAATATCGAATTAGTTACAAATATGAAATTTTGAAGTTTTCGGTAGGAATATTCCTATTGGAGACTAGTTTTGACCTTTATGACATAACAATGAACTTGAGGTGTAAACTAGATATTTGTAGATATATGAGTTAGGTTTGTAACACAACAAAGGGTCCATCGAACGGACATCCGAGTGGGAAGATATTGTCTTTTTACGAACAGGGGCTAAAGTAGTTATTTAGCCTTAATGATATTTTGTTTTATATGATGCCACATGTTATAAATTGATTGGTTGGAGGTGGAGGTTGTTTTAGACGACTTAAACCCTTGATATATCCTCCTTTATTCAGCAAACTCAGTTTGGGAGAGTTTTAAGTTGAGGAAGAACAATTGTGAGGGTTAGGAAGAAGAAAGTGAGGAGAAACATTCAAAAAAATTCATAGAAAATTACGTAGAAGCCCCTAAGGTAATTCCAACCATGAATCTTGTTATTTTTCTTGCAATTATGATTTATATGACATAAATACTTTTTTTTTTACTGAACTTTCGTACTTGGGTGCATATGTATGGATATATGCAAGTTTAAGTTAAGTTGAATGTACAAAACCCTAAGGTTGCTTTGTTTAGAAACTTTGTTTATTCAAACTTCCATATATTTTTGTATAGTTACTGGAATCGATTGATTCCAATTGGAGATTAACCTGGACTCATATATGTATGACATATCCGAAAAACATGTGAAAATACCAAGAAATGAGTCCTTGGTTAGAGTTTGAAGTTCGGGTATGAAATCTGCCCTAAGGGTGAAAGTATGCCCGCCATGTGTTCGGTGTTTTGCTTAACATAGCAAACGAACATTAAAAATTATGAAATTTTAATCTACAATTTTTCAATATGTTTACTGATGTTGGGTGAATTGTCATATAAATTTATGATGTAGAAAAATTATGGAAATTCCTGGAAGTTGAATGAACGATAAAAGAGCCTATAGGGCAGATTGTCTATGTGGTAAAGAAATGGGCATATCTTGCTCTAGGAGACTTGAAATGATGTACCATATTTTGTATTGGAATACTAATATGACAAGGATTGAATTACCAAGAATAAATGAATTTATATTTGGTCTATGATTTAGATATGTTAAATATATTAACATGGATATGAATGGAACTTCACTTGTGATAAATGATTTGAATGGAATCATGTGATGCTTATGGATTGAATTATGTTTAAATCATTCTTTGGATTATTGATATTATTATAATGGTACTAATATTATAAGAATGATAGGAAAGGAAGAAGAGTTGATTGAAAAAGTACCGGATAAAGGCAAGGGAAAAGCCAGTTAAACTATCAAAGTGAGTGTACTTATGATTTGTTTCATATATAAATATGAATATAGCTCTAAGAGCGGATTTGTTTGAATACTTCGATATTCAGGATTTGTTTGGATATTCAAATATCCAGGATTTGTTATTGCCAATGGGCAGAATTATTTGGATCTTATGATCCATGATTTGTTATTGCCAATGGGCAGGAGTGTTCGGATTTTATATCCACATATTCTCTATAGAATTGTTATTCCATTGCAGGGAAGGAGTACCTCACTGAGCTTAAAGCTTACGGTTTATATTTTAACAATTTCAGGTTTATACGCTGCCAGCTAGGATAATATATGACCCGTAACTTTGAGAGTTGCACCGTTAGAAGAGTTGGGGTTTAATTATGGAGATTTTATCATTGTCACACTGAACATTTTAATATACTCACACCTTGTATATATTGATTTAGTATGGATTGAGTTGATCATAGTTAATCATAGTAATGTATAATCTCTAATTATGACTCTGATGTTGACTTCGTTATGGCACAAGAACAATATTATGTTCATTATGCAGAAAAATATTGATAAATGAATTAAATTTTCAATGGGCTCGAGATTATGATCCAATTATTCTAATAAAAAATGATTAGTATTGATATTGGGTTTGGGGTGTGACAATTAGTGGTATAAGAGCTTGGTTATTAATTCTAGACGTTTGTGACGGTTAGATGGCAGTATTGAGTTGATTTGATATTTATGAATTGTTTATTTACTAACCAATAGTTTAGTAGTATAAACTGTTTATATTGGTTGTTAGAACTTTTTTGTATTACAGATAATTCCAGATGGAACCTGGGAATGGACAACTAAGAGAAGAGGGAGTGGCTTCTCGTACAGAGAATACTGAAGTAGATCAAAGTGTTGCTGGAAGGGCTAGAGAGCAAGAGCAACCTACAGAGATGCAAATA
The DNA here is from genome assembly GCA_949130495.1 of Sambucus nigra. Lineage (NCBI taxonomy): Eukaryota > Viridiplantae > Streptophyta > Magnoliopsida > Dipsacales > Adoxaceae > Sambucus > Sambucus nigra. Next base: position 361,466,848 of record OX422223.1, on the reverse strand, counting down.
ATAGCACAGTCAATGATGAGGATGGCAGAGCAATAAGAAAGAAATATGGTGCAAATGGCAGAACAACAGGCTAGATATTTAGAATCAAAGATTGTGGCCAGGATTGAGAAAGAGGCAAGGAAGGAAATGAAAGATTCCATGCATGAGAAGTTTTTGAAGTTGAATCCTCCAGAATATTCAGGGTCAGTTGAACCTACAGAAGCTGAGATGTGGGTCAGAGATTTGGAAACTATCTTTGCATTTATTATGGTTCGAGATAACTAGAAAGTGAATCTAGCTGTGTTTAATCTCAAAGGAGAGGCGAAATATTGGTGGGAAGCCGGCAACCATTTGGTGCCCAGGATGGAAGGTACTGATGTTATTACTTGGGCTGAATTTATTAAAGATTTGTATGTTAAGTATTTCCCTAAGGTTTATAGGAGGGAGAAGTTGAGGGAGTTTATAAATTTAACCCAAGGGAACATGTCTGTGAGGGAGTATGATGCTAAATTTACTGCTTTGTCTAGATTTACTATTAAGTATGTGCAGGATGAAGAAGATAAATGTAGTAAGTTTCAAGATGGACTGATTTGGCCTATTCAAAATAGAGTGGACACTTATGAGTTAGAAGATTATGCTTCTCTGGTAAACAAAGCCACGATAGCAAAAAGGCAAATGAACCAAGGGGTGGCGAGTAGAGAGAGTTTTAAGAAGAGTAGATTCGACGCATCTCACTCTAAGGGAGGTGAGGGTGGAAGTGTTAAGATGGAACCTCATAAATTTCAGAGAGGTGGTGGAGATAGTGGTAGAGGTCAGGGGAGATTGGGCAGAGATACCAGGGGTGGAGGATCTTTTGGTTCTGCCAGAAAGTCAGGGAGAGGTGAGGTCCCAATAGGAGGTGTTACATATTTCTTTTGTAAAGAGGAAGGGCATTATAAATCTGAGTGTCCTAAGCTTAAGGGATTGGAATGCTATCATTGTCATCAAGTGGGGCATATTAAGAAGAATTATCCACAATTAGCATAGACTCCAACAGCACATAGTGAAGTAGCAAGCAAAATGTTGTCTCCAGGTAGTGCAGTAAAAAGTATGGGCAGAGGACAAGCTGGTAATTCCAGGCCAGGTGGACGAGTTTTTACAATGAAAGAAGCTCAGATTACTCCAGATATGGTGACAGGTACACTTTTTGTTACTGGTAGAAGCGCTTATGTTCTGATTGATCCTGGTTCCACACATTCTTTTGTGTCATATGCATTTTCCACATATTTGAATAGACCATGTACTCATTTAGAGGTGGGGTTGGGTATTTCCATGCCTATGGGGGATATGATTGTAATTGAATATGTTTTTCATGATTGTGTTTTGACTGTGGGGGTTAGAGATACAGTTATAGACTTACTTCCCTTGGGTATCTCTGATTTTGACATAATTTTGGGAATGGATTGGTTATCCAAATATCATGCATCCATGGATTGTTTTCGTAAGGAATTTATTTTTAAATTACCCGGTGAGTCTGAATTTAAATTTGTGGGGGAAAGAAAAATTGTTCCTAGTTGCATTATTTCTGCTATTCAGGCAAGGAAATTATTGAGTAAGGGTTGTGAGGGTTTTATTGCATGTGTTCTTGACACTGCGAAGGGGGCTTTACAATTAGTTGATGTCCCTATAGTACGAGATTTTCCAGAAGTGTTTCCTAGCAAATTGCCTGGATTACCGCCAGAGAGAGAGGTTGAATTTAGTATTGAATTAGCAGCGGGAACAACCCCTATTTCTATGGCACCGTATAGAATGGCACCTGTTGAATTAAAAGAACTCAAGATTCAGTTACAGGATTTACTTGATAAAGGGTTCATACAGCCAAGTGTATCTCCATGGGGTGCACCAATTTTATTTGTGAAAAAGAAAGATGGTACTATGCGTTTGTGTATTGACTATAGGTAACTGAATAAAGCTACAATTAAGAACAAATATCATTTACCTCGTATAGATGATTTATTTGATCAGTTACAGGGTGCTAAAGTGTTTTCAAAGATAGACTTGCGATCAGGTTATCATCAATTGAGGGTGAAGGGGAGTGATATTTCTAAAACTTCTTTTCGTACTCGGTATGGTCATTTTGAATTTCTGGTGATGCCTTTTGGGGTGACTAATGCTCCAGCTGTATTTATGGATCTTATGAACCGGGTACTGCATCCTTTTGTTGATTCATTTGTGATAGTTTTTATTGATGATATTCTGATTTATTCACGTGATATGGTTGAACATGAAAAGCATCTCAGAACTATTTTGAATGTGTTGAAAGATAAGCAATTGTATGCTAAGTTTAGCAAATGTGAATTTTGGCTATCAAAAGTTGTATTTTTAGGCAATGTTATTTCTGGAGATGGTATATGTGTTGATCCCAAGAAGGTGGAAGCTATTGTAAAATGGGAGAGGCCCAATAATGTCACTGAGGTGAGAAGTTTTCTAGGTATTACTGAAGGTTTATTAAGGGATTTTCTTCAATTGCCTTGCCAATGACCAAATTGACCCGAAAAGATATTAAGTTTGAATGGAATTCTGATTGTGAAAATGGTTTTGAAGAATTGAAGAAGAGGTTGGTAACTGCACCTGTTCTTACTATTCCACACGGTGGAGATGGTTTTGTTATTTATACCGATGCTTCACATCAGGGGTTGGGTTGTGTTTTTATGCAGCATGGTAAAGTTATTGCTTATGCTTCTAGGCAGTTGCGTACACATGAACGTAATTATCCTACACATGATTTGGAACTTGCTGCTATTGTGTTTTCTTTGAAATTGTGGCGTCATTATCTATATGGTGAGGTATGTGAAATTTTTACTGACCATCAAAGCCTTAAGTATTTATTTACTCAGAAGGAGTTGAATTTGAGGAAGAGGCGGTGGATGGAGTTAATTAAAGATTATGATTGTATAATTCACTACCATCCGGGGAATGCGAATGTAGTTGCAGATGCTTTGAGTAGAAAGGCTTTAGGCTGGTTATCTTGTATTTGGTGTGCTAGATTTTCCCACATCATGGAGTTGAGATTGATGGGAGTATAATTGAAGCTAACCAATAGGGACAGGTTCTTTGCTCATGTGAGTGTGAGGCTTTTGTTAGCTACCCGTATTCATGATTTTCAAAGTCAAGATCCTTTTCTTGGGAAGAAACGACAAGATGTCCGAGATGATAAGTCTGAAGATTTTTGTATTGTGAATGATGGCACTTTATTATATAAGCAGCGATTATGCGTGCCTAATGTGTGTGAATTGAAAGAGGAAATTTTAGATGAGGCTCATAATTCCATTTATACTATGCATCCTGGTAGTACTAAAATGTATAGGGATTTAAAGGAGCATTATTGGTGGAATAATATGAAAAAGGAAATAGCTGATTTTGTTGCTAGGTGCCTTATATGTCAGCAAGTGAAAGTGGAGCATCAGCAGCCTACTGGTCTGCTTCAGCCATTGCCAATACCGGAATGGAAATGGGATCATGTAACGATGGATTTTGTGGTTGGGCTTCCTCGATCTCAAAAGGGGTCAGATTCAATTTGGGTATTGGTGGATAGATTGACGAAGTCCGCTCATTTTCTAGCAGTCAAGACTACATATACAGTTGATAGGTATGCTAGATTGTATGTTAATGAAATTATTCGATTGCATGGAGCACTGGTATCTATTGTTTCAATTAGAGACCCTACTTTTACATCCAGATTTTGGGATAGCTTGAAGTGTGCTATGGGTACTAACTTGAAGTTTAGTATGGATTTTCATCCTCAGACAGATGGGCAATCTGAAAGGACAATACAAATTTTGGAAGATATGCTTAGAGCTTGTGTGCTTGATTTTAAAGGAAATTCGGATGAATATTTGCCTTTGATAGAATTTGCATATAATAATAGTTTTCAATCTACTATTGGTATGGCAACATATGAAGCTTTGTATGGTAGATGATGTCGTACACCGATATGTTGGGGTGAAGTTGGTGAAAGGAAGATAGAGGGTCCAGAATTGATTGAAGTCACCACTGAAAAAGTGAAGATTATTCAAGATAGAATGAGAACAGCTCAAAGCAGACAGAAAAGTTATGCGGATAAATGACGAAAAGATTTGGAATTCCAGAAAGGGGATTATGTGTTTCTCCGGATATCGCCATGGAAAGGAGTTATGAGGTTTGGAAAGAAAGGGAAATTAAGTCCACGCTACATTGGACCATATGAAATCCTTGAAAAGGTCGGGATGGTTTCCTACAAGTTAGCTTTACCACCAGAGTTATCTCGGTTACATGATGTTTTCCATGTTTCTATGTTAAGAAAGTATGTATCGGATCCTTCACATGTGTTAGTGGAACATCCTATTGAGTTAAAGGAAAACTTGAGTTATGTGGAAGAACCACTTGCCATCGTGGATAGGAAGGAACAAATATTGAGATCAAAAGTGATCCCACTTGTGAAGGTTATGTGGAGAAGGCATTCCCTGGAAGAAGCTACATGGGAGAGTGACGATAGCATGAAGATGAGTTATCCGTATTTGTTTGATTCAGAGAACCAAGGTATGTCAATTTCGGGGACGAAATTTCTTAACTGGGGGAGAATTGTGACAACCCGAATATAATTATGATAAATTATAATTAAATCATGATTAGCTTGTGTGATATGAATAATATGTTATTAGTATATATAATGTTAATTCATTATGTTTAGTCTAATCCTACCTTCATAAAACATGAAATATCGAATTAGTTACAAATATGAAATTTTGAAGTTTTCGGTAGGAATATTCCTGTTGGAGACTAGTTTTGACCTTTATGACATAACAATGAACTTGAGGTGTAAACTAGATATTTGTAGATATATGAGTTAGGTTTGTAACATAACAAACGGTCCATCGAACGGACATGCGAGTGGGAAGATATTGTATTTTTACGAACAGAGGCTAAAGTAGTCATTTAGCCTTAAATGATATTTTGTTTTATATGATGCCACATGTTATAAATTGATTGGTTGGAGGTGGAGGTTGTTTTGGCCGACTTAAACCCTTGATATATCCTCCTTTATTCAGCAAACTCAGTTTGGGAGAGTTTTAAGTTGAGGAAGAACGATTGTGAGGGTTAGGAAGAAGAAAGTGAGGAGAAACATTCAAAAAAATTCATAAAAAATTACGTAGAAGCCCCTAAGGTAATTCCAACCATGAATCTTGTTATTTTTCTTGCAATTATGATTTATATGACATAAATCCTTTATTTTTTATTGAACTTTCGTACTTGGGTGCATATGTATGGATATATGCAAGTTTAAGTTAAGTTGAATGTACAAAACCCTAAGGTTGCTTTGTTTAGAAACTTTGTTTATTCAAACTTCCATATATTTTTGTATAGTTACTGGAATCGATTGATTCCAATTGGAGATTAACCTGGACTCATATATGTATGACATATCCGAAAAAATGTGAAAATACCAAGAAATGAGTCCTTGGTTAGAGTTTGAAGTTCGGGTATGAAATCTTCCCTAAGGGTGAAAATATGCCCGCCATGTGTTCGGTGTTTTGCTTGACATAGCAAACAACATTAAAAATTATGAAATTTTAATCTAAAATTTTTCAACATGTTTAATGATGTTGGGTGAAATATAATATAAATTTATGATGTAGAAAAATTATGGAAATTCCTGGAAGTTGAATGAACGATAAAAGAGCCTATAGGGCAGATTTGCTATGTGGTAAAGAAATGGGCATATCTTGCTCTAGGAGACTTGAAATGATGTACCGTCTTTTGTATTGGAATACTAATATGACAAGGATTGAATTACCAAGAATAAATGAATTGATACTTGGTCTATGATTTAGATATGTTAAATATATTAACATGGATATGGATGGAACTTCACTTGTGATAAATGATTTGAATGGAATCATGTGATGCTTATGGATTGAATTATGTTTAAATCATTCTTTGGATTATTGATATTATTATGATGATACTAATATTGTAAGAATGACATGAAAGGAAGAAGAGTTGATTGAACAAGTACCAGATAAAGGCAAGGGAAAAGCCAGTTAAACTATCAAAGTGAGTGTACTTATGATTTGTTTCATATATAAATATGAATATAGCTCTAAAAGCGAATTTGTTTGAATACTTCGGTATTCAGGATTTGTTTGGATATTAAAATATCCAGGATTTGTTTGGGTCTCATGATCCAGGATTGGTTTGAATACTTCGGTATTCAGGATTTGTTTGGATATTCAAATATCCAGGATTTGTTATTGCCAATGGGCAGAATTATTTGGATCTTATGATCCATGATTTGTTATTGCCAATGGGCAGGATTGTTCGGATTTTATATCCACATATTCTCTATAGAATTGTTATTCCATTGCAGGGAAGGAGTACCTCACTGAGCTTAAAGCTTACGGTTTATATTTTAATAATTTCAGGTTTATACGTCCCCAGCTAGGATAATATATGACTCGTAACATTGAGAGTTGCACCGTTAGAAGAGTTGGGGTTTAAGTATGGAGATTTTATCGTTGTCACACTGAACATTTTAATATACTCACACCTTGTCTGTATTGATTTAGTATGGATTGAGTTGATCATAGTTAATCATAGTATTATATAATCTCTAATTATGACTCTAATGTTGACTTCATTATGGCACAAGAACAATATTTTGTTCATTATGCAGAAAAATATTAATAAATGAATTAAATTTTCAATGGGCTCGAGATTATGATCCAATTATTCTAATAACAAATGATTCGTATTGATATTGGGTTTGGGGTGTGACAATTAGGATCAAAGTTCATATGTTTATGTGATGGGATGACTTGATCAAGAGTTAAAATTTAGTTTTACAAACCTTGAATTTTCGTTAATGGTGTAATGCAGTGGGGAAGAAGAGCTGCCCAGGGATGATCGATCGATCGACGGTCCCAGGAACTTGACAGTTCGACCAGTTTGTTTATAAAGATGATTTTATTTAAAATGTAATCCCTTGATTTTATTTAGTGATAAATTCATAGGAGGCATATATTTCCTTAACATTTATAGGGTGTTATAATTGGGGTTAGGAGGGTGTGAATGGTATGTCATGAGATGGACGAATTTGGGGAAATAATTCGTAAAGATTTGTGTTAATATCGGACCGAGGAATAAAATTCGGGTACTGTAGTTGGGTGACGCTACATTATTAAAGGAATTGAAGTGAAATACTTAATTATGGACCAAGTGGGCGAGTCCAGGTATGTTGGTAATTATAGGTAAATATAATTGGAGAATTTATGGAAATAAATGTGTGACACATTGTGGGCTAAAATATGGGTATGAAATTAAGAAATGTAAGATGGACCAAGTGAGTGAGTCCGAGTATATTGGTTAAGTGACACCAAAGTATTAAATTAATTATTAAGAGAGAGTAATTAATTTGGAGTCGGAACATAGACTTGGGAAATATTGAGGTATGGGCCAAGCGAGGGAGTCCGGGGAAAATGGTTGGGTGACACCAAGTTATTAGATTAATTAGTGTGATAATTAATTTAATTAGAGTCGGATTATAGACTCGTGTAAGTATTAAATTAATAGGTGTGGTAATTAATTTAATTAGAGTCGGATTATAGACTCGGGTAAGCATTAAATTAATAGGTGTGGTAATTAATTTAATTAGAGTCGGATTATAGACTCGGGTAAGTATTAAATTAATAGGTGTGATAATTAATTTAATTAGAGTCGGATTGTAGAATCGGATAAGTATTAAATTAATAAGTGTGTTAATTAATTTAATTAGAGTTAGACGATAGACTCGGGGAAAGTATTATATAAATTGAGGCGTGAATTAATTATATTATAGTCGGACCATAGACTCGGGGAGATGATAAATTATTAAGTGAGAAGATTAATTATGTTGAGTCGGGCCACAGACTCTGTAAATTACAGGCAGTGTACGGAATTTTGAGTACACGATAAAGCCGGGGTTTATATTATATATATACGGTGTAGTGATAGTATATATATATATGTGTATATATTGTGTGTGATATTAAATATCCGTGACTAGATATTTATGCAATTATATACTCTAATGCTGTCAATGGAGGTTGCGCGATGTGGGTGAATCCCCTAGCTTGAGAAGTAGGGCGAGTATATCCCCAGGTCATAGCGTCCGGTATATATGGGTGAGGTATTTATCTCACTTTCATGGAAGGAATATGTTCGCCTCTACTACGTTTATATTTGGGGCCAAGTTGGTGAGCGATTCCAACTTAGAGAACTAGGTTTTATGAGCACACCTAGTGAGATAGCATTTTAGAGGGAATCATCCGGCGAGGGAATACTCAAAGGGATGGATATACGTATGTTATATGTGTGGATGTTGTGGTAGAGGTACGTATATAATGGTAGTAAATATTATATACGGGTAATAATATAGTGTGCGATGTATTTATTTTATATAACTTGTGACATGGTTATATGCTACTATTTAAGAGGAATTACTTAAGTTAATTTTGAGATAACTTATAATTCAAGAATCATTATACTCGGGTTAGAGTAGTATGGCAAGGGAAGGTTATACTAGGACTAGTTGGACGGGGTAGTACAACTAGGTGGGGTTTGATTAAGTGCGAAAAGTAGCGCGTGTAAAGACGCTAGTCGTTGTTTTTGTTTCGCCAACTCAATACAAAAACCTAAGTTACAACTACACTTGCGGGGCAAGTAGAGCGGTAAGTCGGGTATCGAGAATCCACAGGGACAAGTTGTTAGAATTTATAAGGTTTAATATTCCGAAATAAAAGTGTAAAGGGTGAATTACAAACTAAAAGAAAAGATGCATGAAAGGGAAAGATTAATCTAGGCGAGGAAAATTAAACTAAATTAATAAAGAGAATAAAAACTATAGGTTGCGTCGAATATCCCTCACCCGAGTTAATTAGTATAAAATGGTTACATGGGTCGACGAGTTATTAAGATTGCGTCTCGTTTCGACAGTTAAGTAAATCAAGAGTTGTCACACCCCTAAATTTGCATAAAAGCCTAATAAGATTTTGGCGTCAACAAATACCCCAGAAATTACGCACGCAAGGTCGTAAGCACGGAGCATACATGATATACCCCGTCAAATCTCCTAGGCATAATAACTAGGACAACACACTCGAAATAAATTCGTAAACACCATCACCAAAGCAAAGCAACCAAATCAACCCGAAATGAGTTCAATCCGACACAACCTAGACTAAATTAGCTAGAAATCATATTAAAAGAATGTATAAATTAACTAATTTAAGACAACTAATTAACTAAGGAAAACAAGAAATAAACTACAATAACTAATTAATCAAAGCAAGAAAAGTAACTACAAAACAAGAAATCAAGTAATCAAAGCACGTATTAATGGAAAGAGACAATAAATAGTAGTTTACTTACATAAATGGGTGGAAACTAAAGAGAAAAGAGGAGAGAGAAGCTACCAAGAACAACCCCTAAAAATCTTATCTAAAATGAAAGTTATCTTCTAAGAAATGCCCCTAACACTCTATTTATACCCCAAAACAAACCCCCCAAAAAACCAACCCAAAATAAGTCAATTTTCGTCCATATCTGATGGGACCGGTCGACCTCTGTTTTGGGACCGGTCGACCTCACTTTTGGAATTTGCCTTGGGCATGAGGCAGCCCCCTTTTCCACTCCGAACCAATTTTGATGTGTTGCACGGAAATGGCCATAACTCCCTCATACGGAATCGAAATGAGGCGTGGTCGGAACCGACGCGAAGCTAATTCAATTCTCTACATGATTCTGTTTTGAAACCCTCCAAATTATGCAGTATGAAATTACCAAAATGCCCTTGAAGTAGAAGAAAATACCGAAACCTTTCGAAAATGGGCATAACTTCCACATACGGAGTCAGAATGACGCACGGTCAGTGGCCATGGAAAGATAATTTGATGATCTACATGTTGGTAACTTCATTCCATAAAAAATAGTGAGTTTGAAAAGACCAAATTGCCCTTGTAGTAGCATTCAACTACGGAACTTCTCCGAAATGCAACCGAACCTCACTTTTAGCGTTCCAATACCTACAAAAGCACAAATAACCCCTGCAAAGCATGTATATATCCAAATCCAAGGTTGTCTGGTTAATGAACATAATTATAGGCATTTAAGACCGTAAAAGTGATAGAATGCATAAAGATAACGGGCGGAAATATGCAATATTCGATACAAATCACACCCCCTAACTTAAACATTGCTAGTCCCTAGTGATGAAACAAGCAAAACTAGTCCATAGAAGGAAATACAAAACGTATATATGCATCGAAATATAATTTCCACTTTCGTAGGGAACACGATTGCATTTAGCATATGCAATAAGTCGTTAAACCCCTAGGTTACCCTAGTGGACGAGTGTCGTCTCGTGAGGGTTTTCAGGGATGATACCCACAAACATCATATGGTTTCCTCAAAATATGCCCAAACCAACATGCGACAAGCCCAACAAAAGCGAAAAAGATTTCATATGCATTATTAGCAAATTGAATGAATTCACATAAAATTTCGAATCATTAACATTATAGAATGCACCTCATAGAATTGAAACTTTAAAAGTGGGAGGGGGGAGAGCAAATGCATAATATGATTTGGCAAAAAACTTATATAAATCGGATACTAATCAAAGCAAGCATACATTCAATCCTCACGGGCATTACGCTCAACAAATGAAATCACTCGGAATGGGAGGTAATACACGGGACATGCGGGCATAAAGAGTAAATGTAAATGGAAACTAGGCTGCACACATGTCACAAATGAAGAACGCTATATATAAAATGAAAAACTGTAATCTCAATGAAAGGATACCGCACACTAAAAGAGGCGAAATGCATTTTCACAGATTATCAAAATTGTTATGACTTTTGAATTACATGCACCTAAGATCACATAGGACTTTAATAGGGTTACAATGTAGGTATGGCTAAGGTACGAAACGAAGGAATATATGTACGAATTCAAAGTGTTCGGAATGAAAACTCGGGATAATGGGATAATGCGGGCAATATCAAAATCGAAAAACAAGTTCCAAAAAGGCATTAGATATATTATCAGGGAGAGTAATCAAAGCTTATTTAACACTATACACAATATTTACAACTTTCTCTTTCTTTTTCTTTTCTTCTTTTTCTCATTTTCTCTTTTGTTTTGTTTTGCTTTTTGCTTTCTCTTTTTCTTCACTTTTTTCACTACTTTTTCAAACTCTCATATGCCTAAATTGCAACCGACATCATAACAACAACATTCAATCCCAAGTAACATTCCAAACAAAGGTATGGAAGGTGTATATATGTGTTAAAACTCCAATTTGGAGTTGGTTATGGGATTTTGGGGTTATGAAACGAAAGGCTATATTTAGGCTCAAAGGGGTTAACGAGGGTAAACATATAAGGTGAGGTCAAGGTCAATATGGGTGATATAACAAAGATGGCCTATGATCATTTCCAAAAGTTTATGCAATTCTCGAGTCAAAACAATATATAAAAATCATGCTCAAGTAACACATTTCAAGTATGAACTCAATTAATAAACGGTCAAATGAAAGAATAGTGAGATTACCGACGAATTCAACATTTTCAATGAGAAAAGAATAGTGTATACACTCACAAACGACGAAAGGTACAAAGATTGCTCGGTGTAAGTATATACAATGCAACAAAAGATTACCGAGTTATAAAAATCTTAAACCAAATCAATAAAGCAAGGAAAGTGCATGTGCTCATGGGTTTAAAGTTTAATTCATGAAGTTATTCATCATATCAATAATTGAGACTAAAGTCTAATAACTTTTAAAATCGAGAACACACATCATTGGGCTCTCTATTGGATCGGGCAATTATTGAAATTCATCATCGGAAACAAAGGCAAAACGCCCAAAAAAAGAGAAAAAAGAAAGAAATCTTTTTGAAATTTTTAATTTTTCTAAGAAAAGCATACTAAGCAACTAACATGTGAGCAAAAACATGGACTAAAATAAGAAATGGATAGAATATCCCACACCCCCTAACTTAAAACTTGACATTGTCCTCAATGTAAATTAAGAACCAAGTCAAAGAGAGGAAAAGAGCGATATTACCCAAAAGTGGAGCGATCTCGATAAGAACAAGTCCAAAGAATCTACAAAACAAGTTAGTACCGAGCATAGAAAAAACAAATAATAAAAAGTTAACTAATTACACTAGACTAAATTAAAAAGGAAAGAAAAAATAAAAAGCTAACTATATACAACCTACTATTTAGACTTCACACTAACTGTACACTAGAAGTCTAAATAGCTGAGGGTCCATCATAAGAACGATTTGACTTTGGAGGATAACCGGTGTACCGTCACATACAAGCATGCCATCCGAAAAATATGAATTCCGTTTTAATAACGGAAGGCATGTGTAAGGCGGAAGAAATGAACCATCGCCAATTAAAAGTTTTGGTGGGACGATGAGGGGTTTGGATTGAACGGGTGACAAAAATAAGTGGGGACCGAGAAAAGCTGAAAATCCTCCCAATGATTTTGAAGTTGGAATGGGAGGCGGCGATGCGATTGTGGAGGGCGACTCGAGAAAGTACTCCTCATCGGCGATAGGGTTTAAAACATTAAAGTTTGAAACCGAATCATCGGGTACTTGTTCCGGTGGGGTAATAGAGAATGAAAATGGGGATGAAAGAAATTCAAACTCATGAGATGAATCATCATCGCATGAAGTTGGAATTTCAAAGGAAATAATATCATTTTCAATGAAATGTTCTTCTTTGGGGGCCAAAGAAGAAATCATTTCATTGCAAATAGATATTACGTCATTTTCATCCTCACTTTCAATATCTATTACGAGATGGGCAAAGTCTAGAATGGCTTGTTCCAAAGTAGGTACAAGTACCTCATTTGGTTCAAAACATTCCTCGACTTCAAACGTCTCGGAAGCAAAATCGTCGTCGGACTCAAATAATAAATCCAACTCATGTTCCCACGAACGATTTTCTTCCCGATAACGATTTTCAATTTTCTCATTCTCATACATACGCAAGCCCTCACCGAATGTCATAGGTCGAGGTGCGGATGCATTAGAATGGGAACTTTGAAAATTACCATCGGACTTAAACGAAAACTCATTATTATAGGAATTTTGAAAACTATTCGAATTCGTTTCAAAATTCCTATTATAAGGAGGTAAAGGCCCAAAATCATTATCATCATCATCAAAATTCCAATAACCTAAGTTTTGACTTTCGTTATACTCGCCCAAAGTAATATGTGAATTTGCAAATTTTTGGGACTCTAAGTATTCACCGAAAGTCATAGGTTTGCGAGAATTTTGAGAATTATAATAAGGATTACCGAAAGAATTGGAATAAGACATGCTTACCCCAAAAATGGCTCAAGTGGTGAATTCCACAAAGTAGGTGCGCACGGAAAGAATTCGAGCGTTTCTAAGTGCTCAAATGTGGAAGTCCTGCAAAAAGGTTAGCAAATAATACAAATAGAAAGAAAATACTATGAAATACTAAATCAAATAAACGCTAAAACAAACTCATCCCCGGCAACGGCGCCATTTTGATTGAGTACGAAAAGTAGCGCGTGTAAAGACGCTAGTCGTTGTTTTTGTTTCGCCAACTCAATACAAAAACCTAAGTTACAACTACACTTGCGGGGCAAGTAGAGCGGTAAGTCGGGTATCGAGAATCCACAGGGACAAGTTGTTAGAATTTATAAGGTTTAATATTCCGAAATAAAAGTGTAAAAGGTGAATTACAAACTAAAAGAAAAGATGCATGAAAGGGAAAGATTAATCTAGGCGAGGAAAATTAAACTAAATTAATAAAGAGAATAAAAACTATAGGTCGCGTCGAATATCCCTCACCCGAGTTAATTAGTATAAAATGGTTACATGGGTCGACGAGTTATTAAGGTTGCGTCTCGTTTCGACAGTTAAGTAAATCAAGAGTTGTCACACCCCTAAATTTGCATAAAAGCCTAATAAGATTTTGGCGTCAACAAATACCCCAGAAATTACGCACGCAAGGTCGTAAGCACGAAGCATACATGATATACCCCGTCAAATCTCCTAGGCATAATAACTAGGACAACACACTCGAAATAAATTCGTAAACACCATCACCAAAGAAAAGCAACCAAATCAACCCGAAATGAGTTCAATCCGACACAACCTAGACTAAATTAGCTAGAAATCATATTAAAAGAATGTATAAATTAACTAATTTAAGACAACTAATTAACTAAGGAAAACAAGAAATAAACTACAACAACTAATTAATCAAAGCAAGAAAAGTAACTACAAAACAAGAAATCAAGTAATCAAAGCATGTATTAATGGAAAGAGACAATAAATAGTAGTTTACTTACATAAATGGGTGGAAACTAAAGAGAAAAGAGAAGAGAGAAGCTACCAAGAATAACCCCTAAAAATCTTATCTAAAATGAAAGTTATCTTCTAAGAAATGCCCCTAACACTCTATTTATACCCCAAAACAAACCCCCAAAAAAACCAACCCAAAAAACCCAAAATAAGTCAATTTTCGTCCATATCTGATGGGACCGGTCGACCGCACTTTTGGAATTTGCCTTGGGCATGAGGCAGCCCCCTTTTCCACTCCGAACCAATTTTGATGTGTTGCACGGAAATGGCCATAACTCCCTCATACGGAATCGAAATGAGGCGTGGTCGGAACCGACGCGAAGCTAATTCAATTCTCTACATGATTCTGTTTTGAAACCCTCCAAATTATGCAGTATGAAATTACCAAAATGCCCTTGAAGTAGAAGAAAATACCGAAACCTTTCGGAAATGGGCATAACTTCCACATACGGAGTCAGAATGACGCACGGTCAGTGGCCATGGAAAGATAATTTGATGATCTACATGTTGGTAACTTCATTCCATAAAAAATAGTGAGTTTGAAAAGACCAAATTGCCCTTGTAGTAGCATTCAACTACGGAACTTCTCCGAAATGCAACCGAACCTCACTTTTAGCGTTCCAATACCTACAAAAGCACAAATAACCCCTGCAAAGCATGTATATATCCAAATCCAAGGTTGTCTGGTTAATGAACATAATTATAGGCATTTAGGACCGTAAAAGTGATAGAATGCATAAAGATAACGGGCAGAAATATGCAATATTCGATACAAATCAGGGTTCAAGCAACCGGTAGGTGTGCACAATAGTGGAGGGGTGATAATGTTCACAAGGGAGTGTGACACTAACTTAAATATGAAGCGCATTCATGCATTTTAAATTACTGCAGTTAATTCACTTGCTAAATATTTTCAAAATGTTTTGGGTTCTAACCCTTGCTATAAAACTATTTTCAAAACCTTTTAGTTGTCCAGCCACAGGGACGCCAGGATTGATATTCTATTCCAGGGACACGGAGCTGCGGCACATGTAAATGCTAGCAAGAGTTTGGATTAGACTCATCATTCATTCATTCCTAGAGTAGGAATCTTGTATCAGTTTCAGTTTATTTAGGGCTTGTCGCCCAGATTTCTCGGTACAGTTTTCAGGTGTAATTTATTCAGGTGTTGAATATTTGTATTGGATTATTTCTTTGGTGGCCGGTGATTTATTCGGCAAGTTGTGTAATTATGATTTAGTTTATTTTCATTCAGTTGTGTGAATGGTTTATATTTTAATTCCGCATGTACTGTTTTGTTTAATCAAAAAGTTAAAATTGGCACCAGCCTTTGGAATACTAGTTGGTTAGTAAGATTTAAAAAGTTTTCGACAGTGATACTAAGGATGATCCAACTGGGATTCCTGTTTTAATTTGGTATAAGACTGATCACCCGGTATTTTATTAGGCGGGGTGTCACACTAATTTGACAATACGATATACTACAAATCAATGTGACAATATATTAAATCTTATTTTTTAATCTAACATGTACATGATCTAATTTTCATTTATCAAACAGTTTTTTATCAAGAAAAACAACGTTTTTTTTAATAAAATTGTATTTTATTAAAACTGTTTGTAATAAAAATTGTTTTTATTCAAACTGTTTTTTATTAAAAATGCGAAACAGCTTAAAAGGGTTTAAATTGTTTAAAAAAATACAGTTTTAAAGCTGTTTTGCATTTTTAATAAAAACAATTTAAAACTGTAAACAGTTTAAAAAAATAAAATTTAAAACTGTTTTAAAAAAATTCAAATTTAAATTGTTTTGCATTTTTAATAAAAATAATTTAAAATTGTAAACAGTTTAAAAAAATACAATTTAAAACCATTTAAAAAAATACAATTTTAAAACTGTTTTACATTTTTAATAAAAACAGTTTTAAAAATGTTTAATAAAATACAATTTTAAGACTGTTTTACATTTTTAATAAAACATTTTCCTTAATAAAGGTTGTTTTTTAATTAAAACGGTTCTTTATTAAAATTGTATTTTATTAAAACAGTTTTTTTTAATAAAATACTATTTTTTATATTAAAATTGTTTTATAATTATTAAAAAAACAGATTTGAGGGACTACATTGGTCAAAACAGTTTTGAAATATTTTTTTAAACGGTTATGAAAAGAAAAAGTATTTTTTTTATTAAAAATATAAATTTTTAGTTGTTTTTCAAATACATTTGTTTTAATTGGAAACAAAAAAATAAAAATTTAAATTTTACAAATTTAAGAATATAATTAATATTTTATTAGAAAATAGAGTGTTAGAAGAATTTGTTTAGAGTGCGAATCCCATATTTTATTTTAACGAAGTTAAATAGATCTGAGTCCCAAGCCTCGGTCTGAGACCCAAACGTCCCAAAGAAATTTTGTTCGTGTTTGTTAACGCACGCAGAGAGAGTTGATGCTAGCCTCTAACAATTGCTGTCGACCAGTGATTGTAGTGGAGATCAGTCGTCTGGAACCCGCACGCCCCAAAGAAGATTTATTCTGCGTTTTATCTTTTTGTTGTCGACCAGTGATGATGAGGTTATCTTCCAAACTCATCACTATAGCTTTCGACCAATAAAAAATTGTCTAGTGAAGTTGCCGAGCAATAAAAAGTGGTCCGCCGCTAGAGCCGACCAATAAAAGATGGTAGATCATCCCCTATTGCCGCGATTTCTGTTTTTTTTTTCCATCTTCATACTCTTTTAGTAACACATTGAATTTTCATTCAATTGAGAGCGTCGATCGATCGATTCCCCATATGCCTTTGAAGCCTTATAAAAATCCAAGAATGAGACTGCAAAATCATTATTTTCAATAGTGATGAACCATTCTTATTTCGTTGTTTTCAACAGTGATGGACCATTCTTTAGTCCCCTTTACTCCGGATGAAGCCAGCGATTTTGGTGGAGATTCAGCTTTACAGGTGTCCATGCTTTTGTCAATTGGATCCAGTCTTCGTCAGTTAAAATACATATTTATTTGAAACTCATCAAATTGATGAGAATTTCTAAAGTAGATCCGGGGCCAGAACTATGATGACATGTCTAGAGTGTCAAATTGAGGTGGTTTCTTCTGATGATCAGGAGCCTAGGCATGTTGGTTTATTTTTCATCTTTTTACGGATATGGGTAATTGGGTTTTAGGAGAGAGAAAGTTATGCTTGACATTATTTCTTCCCATTTTTGGTTACAGAGAAAAAAGTGAGGAACAATTGTATTACACCTAATAAAAATTATCATGGAAGTCTAGATAAGCAGGGCCATTGAAGACGTCCTATTATGAAATTCATCTCAAAATCAACAACGAAAATTATCTAGAAATTGACACAGTTGTGGAGATTGATAGATGAATAAAATTGAACAATAAATATATTTTGGTCATATCAATCTCCACAATTGTGTCAATTTATAATGGGAGCCCAATTATTTATAATGGTCAAGATTCAAAGAAATGGAATGACTTTATATATTTTGGCATTTGCATCTGTATACAATAAATATAACCATTGATATTCAATACAACCATTGATATTCATAGGTATAATGACTGTTGGTGACTTCACATAAATGACTTTTAATATTATTGATGGTCCATATTCTTTAGGTTGGTCGGTCGGTTAGCCGACCAACTGTCTCGGGGGTAGACCACGTAAGTAATTACTATGAAGATCATCATGCAGGAGAATATGTGTCCATCTTTTATTGGTTCACGTAGGGGAGTAAATTTTCCAATCAACAACAACCATCCCGAGATAGCGACATCCAAAGATATACTAATGCGTAAGAAACCAAATGAGCCAGAGGTCTGGGGACTAAGTTATGGAATGTGAAGGTGTTAGGCACCCATTCCTCTTTTTTGATCTCTCATAGGATATGATAATGTTCTCCTTTTCTCCTATATGTGATACATGTGTACATATTTGAGGTGTGAATGATAAGAGAAAGAAATCATTTGACCCACGTCATGGGAAAGACGTGGAAGAATCTTTCTAAGGAGTGTGCAAAAGGGTAACATAACAATATAACGTGAGTGTCCCTTAAATCACAAATCACTATGAATAAATGAATTTGTACATTGAAGAAGAACACTAATATGTAGGAGTACGCGTATCCACACTACTACTAAACACGAGAAAGCATAAAATGAATAAATGAAAAAATTGGACTCGGATCCCAAGATTGGCTCATGACCCTTACATAGCCAAAAGACATCAAAGTCGATGCAATTCGATAATGCACAAGGGTGGGGTTTAACCAATAAATCCTAAATTATAATTTCCTATAGTTTGTTTTTAAAAAAGTGAAAAATGACAAAAATCTAGTTTAGGGTTTATAGGAAAACCTTTTTTTAGATTTTTTATATTTTATGAAGATAAGTTTTGTGTATACTAAATAATGTAAAGGGATATTAGTTTTGAAGTAAAGAAATGAAATAAAAGATATATCAAAAGTGGAAACAAACGTAAATAACTAATACTAATTAAATAAGTTTTAAAAGGATAACAGTAGACCTTCTATAAGATTTTAATTCTGATTTCATATTAGTAGAGGTTGATTTTTTTGTGGTTGAATAATGGTATGGTAAGAGTAAAAAGTGTGATTAAAGATGGTTGAGAATGATGTAAGATAATGGAGAGAATCTTTGGAAAAATGCAATTTCGGCGCATTGATTTCAAGGCGAATGTTCGGACCTCTAAAAGGGACCTCTTTGGGAATGAGGTCATGGCCTCCCTAAATATTAAAAAATAGGACTTTAGAGGGTTATGATCGGCATGTCCACTGGCCTACCTAGTGGCATGCCACTACCTTGTTGGCAAAAAAACGTACACCCTGTCGATAGGCGGGGGTCTGGGTTGCTTATAGTTAGTCCAAAACATATTATTTCAAAAAAATGGGGATAAAATACCAATTGAAAGTACAAAAAGTGAACGTTAGGGACCGTTTGAAAGCGTATTCATAGCCCTACAAGAATCCATTAATACATTCTTGGGTTCGAGAGTTGAACAAAGTAAAAAATTGCTTAGAAGCATCCGATGGCCTCTAGATTATGGGGGGGGGGGGGGGGGGGGGCTTAGAGTAAAACTGCAAGTACACGTGAACTGTGAGATCGACTTGCACACAATATGGGTCGTTGGAAATGGAAATCAGATCCCTATGAGGTTTCAATAATCTTCACTCGGTTTGGAGGTTTGATCGAGGTCAAATGGGGCTCAGAAGTGCTCAACGGCTTCTAAATTAGGGTTTGAAGTAAAATGGTTCATACGTGTGAATAGTGAGGCCGATTTACACATGGTATGGATCGTTGGACCAGGGACTCGAAGCCTATGAGAGTCTAATGAGCTTGTCTTAGGGTGTAGAGTTGATCAAGATGAAAGGAGGTTGGGAGCACCCGGGGCCTTCTTGATCAGGGTTTGGAGTACAAAGGTGAGTACGAACGAACCATGTGGCTGATTCGCGCATGGTATAAACCATTAGAAAGTCTATTCAGAGATTTATGATATTTTTATTAACTTTACTAAGATTAGAGAGTTGATCGAGGTCAAATGGGACTCAAAAGCACCCAGTAACCTCTAGATATGTATTTGGATAATGACCTAGGGTCTTGTCGTGGGAGGATAAGTCTTAGGAACCTAAGGAGGTATTTATGGGGTATCGGGATGGGGTGTCTATAGAGCCCTTCGATAGGAGAGGATGGAACAAGTGGATGTCATTGAAAGATAAACACCTTATCGATGCTTAAAGGTTGAGGACCCTAATGGTGTTTGAAGATGGTTGATTAAAGGGTTGAGGTAACTTTTGTGGACCTAAAAAGTTAAGATGAACGATTCATAGAATCAAGGTAAATTATATGGACCTAGATCAATTCTGTAGTCCTAAGGAGTTGAGACAACCGATTTAGAAGGTCGAGGTCAGTTCTATGGACCAAAAAAGTTGAGATGATTGATTTAAATGGTTGAGGTCAATTTTGTAGACCTGGGTCGGTTCCGTGGACCTAAAAAGCTACGACGATTGATTCATACAAAGAACATCAATTTTGTGGACCTAAAAAATTGAGATGACCGATCCAAAGAGTCGAGGATAATTCCGTGGACCTAAATATTTAAGGTGACCAATTTAGAGGGTCGAGCTAAATTCTACAGACCTAAAGAGTTACTAACAGGGAGCGTTCTTCAATTTTGACACCATTGGGTATTGGTATTACGAGGGAAGGTGAACTTAGATTTTGGTTTCATTGGAGAGGGTATTGGTATTGTGAGTGCATATGCACTTAGATTTTAGTTTCACTAGGGAGTATATTAATAATGAGAGTTTTACACGTGCTGATGCATTTTGATTCTACTCTTGTTGGGGATTGTGCTGGTGATGAGAGCTCTTCAAGTGGTTTAGTTCTTTTAAATGACTTTTCTCAGAGCCATAATGAAATTTTGAGTGGACTTCCAATAGCCATAGCCAGTGGGTGCCTATCGACATATGGCACGAGCTCTTAGACTTTTGGGGGGAGGTGAAAGGTTAATGCCCATAGGGATGATTATGTTGGGGGGATTCTACCCACATATCTATGGTGAAAGATACCTTGCTATCTAATTGGATTAGTGAGTCCGATGGGAAATAAATGAGGTAGGCAACCCATTTGTTCATTTTTCTTCTATTTGGAGGGTTTGTGGCAGGGTCGAGCAACGATTTTATCCACTTATGGTTTCTTTCTTTGAGGATCATCTTGGAGATCTACTTGTATGACTATGGAAGCTTTACGCTGGCATCCTTTTATGCTTCCCTATATTCTTTCAGTCGGTGTTGTCGAAAGACTTTCATGGGGGCCATGTATATTTTGAAGGTAATTTGTAGATTCAGTTTCCTCTTATTTTCTCATTGTTATTTCCTTTTTCATTCTTTTTGAAATTTTGAATTGCTTTTTACAGATGTGGTATTATGAAGTGATCAAGCACAACATAGGGTGAATATCCCTGAAGGCAAGTGATCTAAGGATTTTTTCCAATATGTATAGGTTGAAGAAGTCAAATAGGGGATTCAACCAGTCCTAATCTTTAAAGGATGTGTCGGTGATGCTGAACGCCCTAACGAGTGACCATGTTAGGATTTAGCTTATGTCTATTCTATAATTTCAATACTCTGTTTGTAGTTGGAATGTTATTGAATCTTTTTATGGAAATATGTGATGTTCTTCCCCTGGCGTTTGTCTTCGAGGGATGCCGGGATTGCGGGCATACTTGCCGTGATGAGGAGGATATTGGCGCACGAGTTTGGGTATTTTTGGTACCTTGGAGAGATGGTTGTAAGGAAAGTTATGGAGGGTGAGTTAGAATTTCCTCTATTGGTGCCTCCAGAGTATATGAGGCGGGTGAAGGAGATGTCTAACGAGGCGAGGGTGGAAGTGATGGAGGGCGAGCCCTATATGCACTATACTGACATGATGACAAGATATGACTACATCGACTTCATGACTAGATGGTTGATTCCGTCGTGTATATATGAAGTGGAGAGTATTCCTCCACCTACATTTCCACCCCTTACTATCATATTCAGATGCGCAGTGGGGAGGTGGTCTTGATGCCTCATTATCCTTAGGTGGAAATAAACGACTTCGTGGGTCTTTGTGAGGAGGCTGCCTAGAGAGATGTATGGCTTCCTTTCTTTTTCATATTTCCACCTTTTGATTTTATTCTTCTCATTACTGATTCTCTTTCCTTTGGTGGTGTGGTTATTTTTCACACTCTTCGCGTATCGGCAACCTGGTTGTAGTACATTCGAGATTGGATGGCATTAGTGTCCAACTATGTGAAACAGTCAACCAGTTCTTACATGGTGCAATAAGATACATATGAGGAGAGATCCAATTTCGAGAGTAGGGAGCCTACCGGACATTAATGGAGGAAGCGTACTCTACGAGACTCCTGATGTGGAGGTTTTTTAGGATTTTATAGGTTTTTTAGAGGGTTTGGGTTGCCTGCAAATTTTTTTTCTTTTTCTCTTTTCTGTACCTGAAGAAAAAATGTGATCACTTTTTACAAGTATATATAAAATATTCATGACATTTTTTTGATTATCTTGATTTAGTGGCTTACTCTACATATACTTTAATTATAGTTGAGGTTTTATTTATTATAAAGATAACATAGAACAAATAGAAGAAGGACTCGAAAAGAGATTTTTACCAACAAGTTAATTTTTTACAAATAGTCTTTATTTTGGAAATGATATACATAAAAGAGGAAATTAAGGAATTCCCAAAAATAGGTGTGTCGATCGGCATGCCCCTTGGCCTACCTAACAGCGTAAGTGTCAAGTCTAAATCACTTCCTTATCTTTTACTACACTTCCTCTATACTTATGAGTACTTAGGAACAAAGGCCATGGAAGCAACTCGAGTTTCCTATCCTTCATGGGTGCTTGTGGGTATAAAAAGGGATTTGGATGGGGATTTTCAGCACTATAGTTCAAATTTCTTTCCTTTGTAACTTTCTTATGCCTTTGAAATGGCATCTCCTAAATCTGAAACTTTCACAACTTATCTCGATGTTTTAGAGGCCATGTGCCTCTAAAATATCAATCACAAACACTTCAGCCCGTGTTATGTCTCCTTGTGGTGTAACCGAACTATATATTAGAATGTTGAGGAAGTAGTGGTACAATTCTGGTACCCTAAAGAGAACATTTTCTAATTCAGTCTGGATGAACTATGCCCCATTTATAAAGAGTTTTTCGCTATATTGGGTGTCAACCCAAGTGTTGTGGCATCCATGCCAAATTTGTTATGTTCTCCTCGAGTATCATTAGACGAGTTACTCCACATCTGTCCCTTAGCTTCTCGATCATTTGTGCACAAAGGAAGTATTGTTCTCCCTACGATATTAAACTTTGTATACTAGAGAGATTACATTGATAATGGCTTTTTTGGTGCCGTGAATCTGGGATTGATTGCCAGACTGCTTTTAGTGACTAGAGAGATGATGGATGGCCCTCAAGAAGCCACGATAGTGTTGTGAATGTCTTACCACTGTAGTTCAACTACAATAATGCTGACAAAAGACTCTGAATGGACTGGACACCTAGAAGGAGGGTCGAGCTAACTTCTTTTGGGAGAGACTTATTATGTTGTTCATATGGTTATCTAAGAGACTGCACCAGGAGGACCCTGCCAAGTACCCTTTGTCGGTCTTTCCTGGTTTGTTTTCTTAGTTTTGGCCCATCAATAGAGAAAGAGTGAATTGGATATTAGAGTATGTGGCTAAGAGTTTTTGTTGTTTCGTATCGTGGTGGTGCAATCTGAAACCTATCTTGCAACTAGTTTATTACTAGTATGTACAATTAGTGGGCCTTCTACGGAGGCTTTTGTGACAAGTTGGATGGCAAAAACTCATTCCTTTACATATAACTAACTTATTTCCCCCGGAGGACTTGAAGACCTGAGAATGATTTTGTAGCCTTTGTGGCAGCGCCGTTGACCATCCACATATCCCTCTTAGTCTATTTGGGAAGTTAGGTTCATATTCAAAGATTATCTGAAGTGGATGCGAAAGAGGGTGGTTACAAAGATTCTTGATTAAGAGACTGTTCATAGATGGCTTATGATGTTTGATATTTTGGAGGAAAGTGTAGTGGTTTCGTTAAAGTTGATTAAGGCTTACCTCCACACGGAGTTGCAACCTATATTGGATTCTTAGGTCCTTTTGGGGACATGAAATGATAATGAAGAGGGTCCATCTATTAGTTGAAGGTAACTTAGGTATGAGAGGGGGTTAGTGTGGTAATGTGAAGCTTGTGAGAAGGTTGTGTAAGTTCTGATATGTTTGTGAGAAGGTTGTTTAGGTTTTGAGATATTATGGTTTCTGGTGAAGCTTGTAATAATGTAGGTTGTTCAGGTTTTGATGTTCTTGTAAGGCTTTTAAGGGAGTGGGTTATTCTTTAATTCCAGTTACTGATATCTTATGTAATCGATATGCTCCTTATTTTTAATAAAAATGAATAATGATTTTAATGTATTTTGTTGTGTTTTTGATGAATTATTTTTCTTGAATTATCTATAACAATCACTAAGGCATACATAATCTTTTCGTTCGTTTGAATGATGAGGGAGACCATCATTCTCAAAGGGAGAAAAGAATGGCATTTTGAGAGAGAGAGAGAGAGAAATGACCATGCCCATATGTGTCTTATGGGATGCCTCGGTACCACCGTGGAGTTTTAAAATTGTGAGATTTTCCTTTTGAAAAAGGGGTGATTCTTGAGAGAGGATCACATCCTACATAATTCTGAGTAGAGAGGAGGGAAGATATTGTTTTAAGAATATAAGGGGTATGAGAAGAGTCATAGAACGATAAGAGTTTGGACAAGGGGTAAAATTTCTTAAAACGTTCTAAATTGAGGGGACAAATCATTACTCCTCCATTGAGGTTTGTGAGCATAGCGGTGACAACAAAAATGGTTTTATTTAGGATATAGGGTCCACCCCAATTTAATTTGAATTTTTCTCTCGGATCCTAGACAAGTTTTAGAATTTCCTTCAGGGTAAGATGTCCTTTCTGGACTCCGCGGTCCTTGACCTTTTTGTTGAATGATAGCGCAATATGGCGATGTCACCCTCGTATATGACATTAGATTTTAACCTCCTTTCATCTAAGATCACATGTCCATTGCAATAATTTTGATGCCAATATTCTTCACTAGCCTCACTTTTGAGCATAACCCGTAGAAAAGGTGTATCAAATTCAATAGGAAGGACCGCCTCCATGCCGTGTACAGAAAACTAGGGAGTATGCCCAACGGGCATTCTAATAGGGGTACGATAGCCGCAGAAGGCATATGGGATCCTATCGACCCAGCCTCTGTAGCTTTTAATCATCTTTCTAATGGTGGTCTTGAGGTTTTATTGGTGGCCTCGATATCCCCATTGGTTTGTGATAGGTAAGGAGAGGACTTATGCTTTTGACGCTGTACTTGTCAACTAGTTCTTTGACCTCATATTTGAAATTGAGTCCATTGTCTGATACCAACTCACGTGGAACTTCATAGCGATAAATGATGTTCTTTATGACAAATTTGGCTACTTTCTTCGCATTCAATACTGCATATGACACGGCTTCGACCCATTTCGTGAAATAGTCAATGGAGACCAAGATAAATTCAAGACTTTTTAAAGTTTTGGGAGTAATTTTACCAATGATATCTATGCCTCAAGTAGATAAGGGCCAATGAGAGGTCATGTTGAACAACTCCCTAGGAGGCAAGTGTTGAAGGTTGGCAAATTTCTAGAATTTAATGCATCTTCGAACGTAATCAGTCTAGTCTTAAACTATGGTTGTCTAGTACTATACTTTATGGATGATCTTCTTGGCAACATGTGACCGTTCATGTGGGGCCCACATTCCTCACTATGGATTTTATGTATCATGTCTTTGATCCCAGTCCCTGTTATGCAGTGCAAGTGGGTTTCATCAAAAATTATTTCAAAGAGTGATTTATTGCAGATGATATAGTGAGCATCAAACTTAAAAAGGATCAGACGATCTTTCTTATTTTCCTAAGGATACATATAATTTTGAGGATGCAACAAATGTTATAATACCATAATCCTTCCATGACTAGATCTTCGTCTGCAACGAGCTCAATGTGGTAGTAGTAAGTGGGTGCAATTTCTGGGCTAAAAGGGGGGCCATTGTTATCCCGCCAGGCCTATTGACCATAGAGGGTAAGGTTGATAGTGCATCAACTAGGTTGTTCCTCGAGCGAAGAAGTTAGTGGAAGGTGACATCTTTGTACTGGGAGGCAAGCTCTTCTAGGTGAGCGTGTAAGGGTAAGAGCTTCTCATCTTAGATTTTCCATTTACTTAGGATCTATCCCACGATGAGGGCTGAGTCTTCATAGACATCTGCGCATTTGATTCCTTTCTCAAGGGTGATCTTCAGCCCAATGATGCATGCCTCATATCTTGTCATGTTGTTGGTCAAGGGAAATCCAATTTGATGGAAATGGGAGTGTGAGAATCATCGGGGGCGATCAAAAGTATCCTTATACCACACCCTTTGTTAATAGTGGCTCCGTTGAAGAACATCTTCCATGGGAGGTCCTCATGGGAGGTGTAGCGGATGTCTTTATTTTTGAATTCTAAAATCCAAACCTCAGCTCTTTCTATGGGGTTGTCGGTAAGGTAATCAGAAATGTCTCTCCCATTCATATCCATCTATGTGACACATGTGATATCAAGTTCTGCCAATAACACCAGCCAATGAGCCATGCAGATAAAAAAGGTGAAATTTTCTAATAGGTATTTAATTAGATCCATTGGGACACAAGTTTGATAAGGAATGGGAACATATAGTGCTCGAGCATTTGCGTGACCCAAACTAAGGTGACACATGCCTTCTCTAATGAAGTGTAGTTTTCCTCATACTCAACTAGCTTTCAACTAGTGTAGTAGATTGCTATCTTTATACGAGATTCCATAAAGTACTGGCCAACATAGGCTTTGCCGCGGTGTCTGTGATAGTCAAGTATATGAGGAGGGGGATACCTTGCTGCAGATCCATAAGTACGGAAGGTCGGGTGAGGTATCGTTTGATCTGATCAAAATCTTCCTAAAATGCCTCATTCCAAACTTTAGTTGAATTGTTTTGAAGAAGCATGAAAATGGGCTCATAGATAGAGGTCAGTTGGCTAATGAACCGACTGATGTATTGGAGCTTATCCAGGAATTATTGCACTTCTTTCCCCATTCGAGGTGATGAAATCTTGAGTATTACTTTGAGTTTGACGGGGTCTGCCTCAATCCATTTTTCACTGACCATGAATCTGAGGATTTTTCCCCTTATGACTCTGAAGACGCATTTTTACAAGTTGAGTCGCATCTGGTATTATTGCAGTAGCTCGAAGAATTTCCTTAGGGAAGGAATGTGACCTTCCCGACTCTTATATTTGATGATCATGTCAGCAACATAGACTTCGAATTTGTTATGGATAAGATCATGCAAAATGGTTGTAGTATCACTTTGGTAGGTAGCCCTGACAATCTTGAGATCGAATGACTTTTTTTTTGTACCAAAAATTTTCCCACAAGGTGATGAAAGCGGTCTTTTCCTGATGGTCAGGATGCATCTTAATATGATTATACATTGTTTAATATTTAATAAATGACATGAAGGCGTGAATGTCAATGTTATGTGTGATCATATCGATGTTAGGTATAAGATAATCATCCTTTTAGAATGCCTTGTTCAAATCTTGATAGTCCACGCACATGTGAACTTTCCTTCCCAATTTTGACATGGGGACTATGTTTTCAAGCCACGTAGGATATTCAGTAATACAAATGAAGCCTATATTTAATTATTTCACCACTTCATATTTGACATCAAGGGATCACTTCGTCCGAAGCTTTCTCACTTTTTGCTTGGCAAGTTTTCTCTCTGGGAAGGTAGGTATCTCGTGTTGTGCTATTTTTAGGTCAGTGCTAGGAATGTCATCATAGGACCATGTGAAGACGCCCACAAACTCTTTCAGAAAATCTTTAAACTGAGACCGCTCATGCTCATCGAGGGTGGACCCTGTCCTAATCTCGCGTTGATAGCTACTTGAAATAAGATTAATAACAACTGTTTCATCATCATTAGTTTGAACGCGGTTGTGTTATTTCTTTTTTTTCTTATTGAGATCAATTAAGAATTGTTCTTTTATTAAATCATCCTCATTATCATTTGAGTAGAATCAAGACAATTAATGTAAAGCACAACCAGATTCTCAAAATCATCATTTATTTCATTAAAAAAGCTCCTAGGGAATACAAAAGTGAGAACCTCATCGAAGGACGCCTCGCTCATAATTACATAAAAAATGGAAGAAAAAGCAATAAACTCAAGTATTTCTTAGAGGGAATGAATAACACGATTCAAGTTAACTTGTGAAATCTAGATATGGATGGCGTTCCAGTTGAGGAAGGGTACAACAACAATGGTGATATTCTTTAATGGGTCAGACAATTTGTCTTTCTAGTAGACCACATAGAGATTTAGCCCAGTGTATGCAGGTCAAAGGATTCATCGATATCACTGTCCCTAAAATTCTCTACGGATCTGTCTATTGGAGGCTCTATCGCATGTTTTTTCCCTTCATTCCAGGAGACTTCCTCTCCGAAGATCTCCAGCCATGGTCTGATATTTTCCTTTACAGGGTCATATCATGATTCAGGGCATCCATAAAAGGGGTAGTCCTCACTCTCCGGTTCATTTCTTGAGCTGTCGAAGTCATTACCTCATCTATGGAAAAAATTCCATATTTTTAAGAGAAGTCAATGCATTAAACCACCTCTATGGATTTATTATACAAATCTTCCCATTCAGTTAGGAAGTGATGGAAGGAAGGGACTAGACTCCCTTGGAGTTTAGAAAACGTGAGTAGCTTGGAGGTAGTGCATACTTCTTGCTTTTTGATAAATAGATCAGACATAATCTGTACTATGTCATTCAGACTAAAATCTTCTGTATGTACGACCCACTCATCAGATTATCGAGCCCACTTCAAAGCTTCTATAAATATGTCACTGATCGTTTCACAGTCAATGGTCATCTATGAGAGAAATATAAGCCCAAACTTTTGAAGATGATCTATAATTATGAGCAATTCTATGCCCCTCTTCTAAGTAGGTTCAAACAGCAATACATGCCCTAGTAAGGAGTGATAAGGCCTGGTCGATAACCATTATAGTATGCAGGAGAAATGAAGGGAAAATTTTGAGGTGTTCAGGTGATATGGTTGGTAGATTAGGTGTTTCAATGGGCTTGATTCTAGTTTAAAGGCCGAATTATTGATCTCCTTTTGAAAGGATGGCATTCACCCCAAGTCTATGTGCTTAGAGAGGATTCTGGGTGGTATTGGTCATAAGATTGTCTAGTGGGGCAATAATCACCCATGTCTATGAGAATTTGGACAATATTCTTGAGATGCAAGCAATAATTGGTGGTGTGCCTGAAAATTTGGTGGAAGTCACAATGGGTATCATGTTTAAAGTTTTTATGAAGATGATCTGGCAACGGTTGGGGTTCCAAAGTTTTGATGAGGTTACAAGAAAGATAGGCTTGATAAAGTTTCGATGGAGGATCATGAAGTTTGTTATACTATTTTTAGCTAGATTATGATGACTTTCAGGTGTCCAAGAGGTGGAAAGTCAGGATATCTTATTAATGGTGGAGATTGAGATACTGGCTATCTTATTATACTTTCGAGGCATAAATTGCCCAGTCACCCTTTTAGGTTCAGATTCCACTTTACGATTTTTAAGTGGTTCTTCAATTTATATCTCAACCTCCTAGAGGGCTCTGAAGTCAAGGTAGTAATGTCCTCCCAACGAGGCTCGAATATGGGGAAAGAAAAATTTCTTCACTATGCTCACCTATTCTTCCTCTGACAAGCGGTTTGTTATGGTGGATTCTTTCTATCTACGCCTTCTAATTAAGATGCAAAATGATTCTTCGGGGGTTTGTTTGAGTATATAGAAGTTAATATGGGTGACTTCCAACTCTTCATTACACTTATATTGAGTCATGAACTATCTGGCTACATCTTCCTCACTATAGATTCTAAACTCTTTGAGGGACAGGAACCACCTGAGGGCACCTTCCTTGAGGGTTTTTTGAAACATTTAGGACATTACCTCCTATGACTCCCCAAAGAGTGCCATGGCGTGATGATAATTGAGTAGGTGCACAATCGGAGGCCCGCTTCCTTCCAACTTCTCAATGACCGACATTTTAAACTTCTCCAATAATTGAGCCTTGGGATAGTAGATATGTGGTTGTTATCCATGTAGTTCCCTGAGATCTTTACCTCGTCAAATATCTTAGCCAATAACTTAAGGTCCTCCTTGAACTCGTTCAAATCTTCCTCCTTTTGAACTACTATCACTAGTAGATTATCCCTTGGCTGGCTAAGATTCGGTATTGGCAACTGAGCTGGAGGCTACCCTTTGGTAGGCGGGGCACACGGGGGTATGCTGATAATATTTTAGAACCCATACTCGTTCAGGAGTTGGTGGACCCATGGCACGGGGACAGAGGATTTTGGGGTTGGGGCCTCGAGAGTCTGAACTCGGAGTCATTGCATTTCCTGGATTTTTGCTTGAAGGTTATCGATCTTAGTGCTGAGCTGGGCAAGGATTGTCATCAGATCTAGTTAGGTGTTTGCAGCCTAGTCAATGTTCTCCATGAATAATCTTTGGGGGGATAACTCGAACTCTATAAAAGCAGCAGAGGAAACATTAGAGATTTAGTGTGGTTTGTCGGAAGACCGAAGTTAATAGGAAGTCATGCCAAAAATTGGGGTAAACAATTGCACCTGAGAGGAAAAATGATTTTGGGTTTATTTTAATGGAAAAAAATATTTTTGATATATATTTTATTATTTGTTAAAAAGGGTAAAATATTTTTGGTATATACATTTTTCTTTATCTTTTTTTAGAAAGGGAGAAAAAGTTTTTGATATTATTTCAAAAAGGGGAAAAGGAAAATCCTCAGCATGGGTATTACTGTTAGGTTCCACTTGAATTATATTTTTCCTAGGATACAAGAGATTTTTTGGACAAGACTCAAGTCTTGGGAAAAAGTAGGGTAGATGATGCAAGATATGATTTGACTTGTTTCAAAACTCGTGGACATTTTTTTTTAAAAAAATGAGCAAAACAGTGTAAAAAATTGGGCGGTAAGGCATCCCAAAATTTTATCATAGTTTCGTATTGTAACTAACAAACTAGGTATGAGTGTCCTAAGGTATATGCCTATGTGAGGTTGATGCAGTTGGTGACTTAGTGAAAAGGTTCCCCCCTTTGGCATGACATCCAAAAAATACCTCTTGCTTATAAGGGTAATCATTCATCGGTATGTGTGAACAAACCATTTGATATACCTGAGAGTAAGTGAATTTCCTCACATTATACCTTGTGGGGAGGGTACGTGTGACCTCAAACTCAATATACGCAACATACGTGAATGAGTTCCCAGCTATATACGTCCCCTCGTGAGTTCGGTCAAATGGTACGATATGGGGGGAACCGTTAGATATACATCGAAGGTACTGGGCCAATGGAAGGTAGGAATAATATCGCTTAGTTTAACCATGCTCCATAGGACCGACACCCATAACGATGTGACCCCTAGTACGGGATAATTTTTTTCTTAATATCGCAATGCTTAAGTGACGTAGTGTGAAAGAATGCATGCGTCTTAGTTAGTATTTTATGGAGAGCTTTATGTATGCTAAACGAGAAAAATACTACCATTATGAGGGAGTATATACAACTAGCAAGAAATAAGGGGGATAAATATGGAGAGTAAAATTAACAAGTATGTACACGAAGCATAGAGACTATACAAATAATGGTGAAAGATACAAAATATTAGACATGTTAATAGACATAAGTGGGTAGGAAATATATTCAAATTGAGAGAATGACATATAAATATGTGTGAGTAAGGAGAGTATGTTGATATATATATGTGATAGAAATTTGGAAGTTTGTGCTAGTGTAACTAAGAATGGATATCTACAAGGGGTGTGTTAAACATGTGAGAAATACTGAAACTATATACGAGTGAGAAGAATGTGGGACTGTGTTCTAGTGTGACTAAATGTTAATATATACAGGTGGTGTGAATCATGTACAAGTGAGAGTGCATGTAGTGAAACACATTGATTTTATATAGGTGAGTAAAGGGTGAAACATTGTGAATACAAAGAAGTGAGTAAAGGTTGAAACATGTGATGATATATTAATGTGATGAGAAAAGATCACGGTAGAGATAAACATATAAACACCATGATATGAACAAGGCATATATACAACATTTAAGTATGGGAGTAAGAAGAACATACAAGTCGAGGAATATGTACACATGTAGAAACGTAGAGAGAGAAAAGAGCAAAGGAAACAAAACCCATGTGAAAGTAGACTGTAGTCCTTTAAAAATAATCCCTATAAGAGTCTCTAATGTGGGCATCCAAGTCGGATTCCTCCTCCGGTCCTAAAATTGGAGAGGAGAGAAAACTGGTGTAACACTCCGTATTTCAGTGCATTTAATATTTAATTAATTCAAAAAAATTTAAATTACTTGTGTGTCGTAATTTAATTGAATTAGTTATGTTAATATTTATTTAAATATTAATCGGAGAGAAGATGGTTAATATTTATGAAAATTAAATTACTAAGTGAATAGTAGTAATTTATTTACGTCATAATGTGTATAACTGATGTGGCATTTATTTATCTCAGCCGGAATTCGGATATAGCCTAAGTTGGGTGTGAGATAGGGAATTTTTATAAATTAATTCGGATGTCAATTATGAGTGCACAGTTTAGTCCTGATGGGCCGAGATAGTCGAAAAAGTATACCCGGGGTGGTAAATGGATCACTGAATATTTTGGGCATAACCGAGCCCACTCGGGGGTATTTGGGCCATTTTAATTGGGCCCATATGATTAAAAACGATATTTGGAGATAAAAACCTAAGTTTTGGAGTTATGGGCAACCATAACTCATTTGGGAGAAATTTGAGAACATAAGGGACAAAGAGGGAGGACTCTTGAGAGCCAAAGAGGAAGAACAAGGAAGGTGTTCTTCATCATACAACGATCTCTACATCAAAGGATAATCAGACACTACGAATTTATAAGGCAGGTGGTTAAATTGATTTAATGTAAATTGGTGATATTCAATTTATATCATAGTAGGTGTTATACAAATTATTTTTGGATTGGGTTAATAGAAATTGAGTTTTGATTTGGGGAAGTTACAAATCAAGTTATTGGGACTGGTTTTGATTCGTAAGGATTTTAGTGGATAATTCTGGGTAAAAAGCTTCACATAAGCTATTAATGGAGTGGTCCTCTAGAAAATGTCGTTTTCTAACTTTCGTTCTCTAATACGCTTTTTCCAAAACGGCCCCAAAATTCCCCAAAACGGCATTTTCAAAATCTGGGCAGATTAAGTAAATTGAAAACCTCAGATTAATAATTGTGCACACTTTATTGAGGAGAATTTTGAATAATTAATTGGGGATATTGTATTATGGACCAAGGGGGTGTCCGGATATTTTGGTTGAGTGATACCATGATAATAGATTAATTAATGGGGGATTAATTAATTAAAGCTTATAGCTGAAATAATTTATTACATGATTATATAATAAATTGTTAAATATTATTTAATTAGGACCATTCTCTTTATAATGGAATTTTGAGGAGTACGTTCTAAGATATGAAAGTTTGTGCCAGGTGAGCGAGTCCATGCACATTGATTATGTGACACTAGGGAGATATTAAGTTAATTAATGGGCATATTAATTAAATTAGAGTCGGATCATAGACTCGGGGAGATAATAAGTTAATTAATGGGTAAATTAATTAAAGTAGAGTCGGACCATAGACTCGGGAATATGTTGGCTAGTGTTACGGACTTTGTACACAGTAAAGCCAGGACTAAATTTTATATATATATACGGTAGTGTAATAGTATATATATATTGTGTGCTCATAAAAACTAGTGGCTAGGTATTTATTTAGAATTATATGCTCTAGTGCTATCGGGGGAGGTTGCGCGATGTGGGTGAATCCTCTAGCTTGAGGAGTAGGGCGAGTATATCCCCATGTCATAGCGTCCAAATAGATGTGGGCATTGAGATGATTGTCTTCACACTTGGAGGACTATGACCGCCTCCAATAAGTTTATATTTCTATGTTCTGATTTGACGATGGCTATCTGTCTCAGAAATCCAGGTGGGACTGAGTAGACCTGGGAAGATAGCACTTTAGAGAATGCATCTGATGAGGTATCACTCGGAAGGATGGTTTTAATTATATTCAACATATGTGTGATTGTGAATATAGTTCTACGTATATAACAGAGTAGATAATTATATACGAGTAATTAAATACATGAAGATAATTTGTATTAGTTATATAACTAGTGAATGTTATATGGCTTTTAAGAGCAATTATATTTATATTCAACCTATGTATAATTGTGGAATATAGTTCTACGTATATAATGGAGTAGATAATTATATATGAGTAATTAAATACATGAAGAGAATTTGTATTACTTATATAACTAGTGAGTGCTATACGACTTTTAAGAAATGATTAATTAAGTTAATGCGATAAATAACTTACGAAGGAAAGATTCAAATTACTCGGCTTAGAGTAGAGTTCAAGGAGTTTCATGACAAGGCTAGTTAGACGGGGTGGTGTAACTAGGAGGGTCAGGAAGAAAGCGTTAGTTGTGCACTTTAGAGGAGGGGTGAGATGTATCTCAAGGGATTGCGACACTAACTTAAATATGAAGAGCATTCATACATTTTAATTGTTGCATTTTAATTCACTTGCAAAATATTTACAAAAGAACTTTGGGCTCTGACCCATACTTGCAAAATATTTTCAAAACCTTTTAGGTATCTGGCCACAGGGATGCCAAACTTGAAGATCTATTCTAGGGATGCATAGCTGCAACAGGTGTGGATGTTGCAGGATTTGGACATAGACGCTTCAGTCATTTCATTCCTAGAGTAGGATGCAACTTGGTATTTCTTTCAGGCATATTGCCCCAGCTATTTTCATTTCAGTCGGACTTTGTACTGGTTACTATTCTTTGTTTGATTATATTAGTGGATGTTGGTATTCTGTCGATGGTTTATTCGGCCGGTCATTTATTAATTTATTCAGTATTTTTCTTTAGATTCATGGTTTGTGTGAATGGTTCGTATTGATATTTATATGGTTGTTGTTGTTAAATAAAAAGATTAAAATTTTGACGTCAGCTTTTGAATACTAGGTGGTTAGTAAGTTTTAAAAAGTTATCGACCGTGATGCTAAGAATGAACCAGATGAGATTCCTGTTTTAATTTGATATATGACTGATTATCTTGTATTTTATTGGGCTGGGTGTCACAACTGGTAATCTCTCTCTCTCGCTCTCTCTGCGCTTGCGAAGATTTGAGGATAAATAATCCTCTTTCCTCCACTCGCGCTGATCTTTGTGGATTGCCACGAATATATATCATCCATCTTCAAAGGGGAGAAAAATGTAGAAATGGAGTCGCTAACCTATTTTTCTCAAAATAGGCAAATGTAGCCATCTCGAGAGAGCGGCATCAAAATACATACTGATGCATACGAAACAAAATGAGTCGGATGTCCCGGGACTAATTTATGAAATGGGAAGGTGTTAGGTATCCATTTATCTCTTTCGGTCTCTCATGGGCTATGATAATGTTCTCCTTTTCTCTAAAATGTGATACATGCGTACTTGTGTGTGGTGTGAATGATGAGAGAAACAAATCATCCGACCCACGTCATGGGAAATAAAGGGAAAAATCATTTTAAAGAGTGTGAAATAGAGTAACATAAAAATATGATAAAAGTGTTCGTCAAATCACAAATCACTATGAAGAAGAGAATGTGTACATTCAGTGGGAACACTAGGGGTACTTGTATCCATAATACTACTAAACATGAGAAAGAAAAAAAAATGAGAAAATAAGACGCGAATCCCAAGATTGGATCGAGATGCCTATGCAGCCAAAAGGAATCAATGTACACGTAGTTTGATAATTCGTGAGGGTGGGGTTTAACGCATAAACCCTAAATTATAACTTCCGTTAATTTGTTTTTAGAAAATTTTCGCAAGTGGGGTGTGTTAAAAACGAGCAAATTCTAGTTTAAGTTTTATAGGAAATACCTCTTTTTGTATTTCTTATATTTTATCAAGATAAGTTTTGCGTGTACTAAATATTAAAAAGTGCAATTAGTTTGGAAGTAAAGAAATGAAATAAAAGATATATCAAAAGTGGAAAGAAAAGTAAATAACCAATACTAAATAAATGAGTTGTAAAAGGATAAAAGTATACCTTATATAGGACTTTAATTTTGATATTCTAGTAGTAGAGGCTAATTTTTAGGTGGTTGAATGATGGTGTGGTACGAGAAAAAAGTTTGATGAAAGATAGATGAGAACTATGTAATAAAATGGAGAGATGTTTGAAAAAAAATGGAATTTCGGTACGCTAATTTTGAGTAGAATTTTTTACCTCCGAAAGGAGCCTCCTTAGGAATGAAGTAATGGTCTCCTCAGATAGTAAAAAATTAGGGTTTCAAGGGGGTGACTATTGTAATATCCCTTAGCTTTCCTATTGACATACCCCCACCTTGATGGAAAAGAAAAGTACACCCTACCTATAGGCCGGGGGTCTGAGGTGCCTATAGGTAGTCTAAAATGAACCTTTTCGGAAAAATGGGCATAAAATGAAAACTATAAGTACAAATCATGAACGGTGGGGATAGTTGGAAATTGTATTCAAAGCTATCAAAGAATCCATTAAGCCAATCCCGGGTTCGAGAGTTGACCAAAGTCATACGGGCTCAAAAGCATCCGATAGCCTCGTGACGGGGGGTTCTTGGAGTAAAAAGAGTAGTACATGAAAACCATGTGGTCAATTCATTCACGGTATGGAACATTAAAAGAAGGTTTAGATCCCTATGAGATTTCAATAAGCTTCAATCAATTTCGAGAGTTGACCGAGGTCAAACGGGGCTTGAAAGCACCTGGTGGCCTCGAGATCAGGGTTTGGAGTAAAACAGTGAGTAAGAACCAACCATGAGGATGATATGTGCACAGTATGAACCATTAGAAAGGGGGTTTAGATATCTTTGAGAGTTCAATGAACTTATCTCAAGGTAGAGAAGATACCGAGGTCAAACGCGACTTAGGAGTTTCTAGTGGCCTCTAGATCAGGCTTTGGAGTAAAAAGGTGACTACGAGCGAACCATGAGGATGATTTGCCCATAGTATAGACTTCTAGAAAGGGAATTTAGATACCTGTGATATTTTAATGAGTTTTCTCATGTTGGAGAGTCGATTGACGTCAATCGGGGCTGAAAAGTTCTCGATGACCTCTAGATGAGGGTTTAGATTAGGATATAGGATTTTATGGTGGGAGAAGTGTTAGATACATAAGGAGGCATTTATGTGGTACTAGGATGGGGTATCTACTAGGAAGATTTATGGGGATTTTTTTTATAGATTCAATTTGTAAGTTTTTTTGCTTCTTTCGTATTTGGATAAAACCTTTGAGTCATTGGTTATGACTTGAGTGTGTTGACATTTCAAGCCTATTAGATGTTTGATTGAAAACATTAGGGTCAGGATATCATGCTCATCATCATGCCTAGATGAGTTGTATGGCTTCATTCAAAGGAGACTTCTGACATCGATCGCACGAGATGGAGAGTATTTTTCTAATATGAGATTTTCCATCTTTATCTCATTTTTGGAAAACCTCCTATAAATGGGAGCATAGAACATCAATAGTATTCGAGTCCTTTTCGTATTCTTTGAGTTATGAAACTCTCCTAAAATTTCTCTAAGTTTAAATGATCGTTTATGATCAAAGTTTATTAAACCGAAATTTTTTTGATCCAAGTTTCACTATATATATATATATATATATATATATATATATATATATATATATATATATATATATATATATATATATATATATATATGCTTTGAGATCAAGTTTGTGGGCACCAAGGTTTATTATATTGATAGTTGGTTCGCTTACTTTTCATCCATTGACATATATTAGATTCCTACCCTACTGGATACAATCGGACTTGCAAAAAATAAATCCAATAATCTCCCACTTAGTCTTACACCCACGCCCCTATGCATCTAAGACCTATTCCCTCTATATGACTGTAAATAGACTTATCTAGTAATATATTTGTAAAAGGATAAGATAGGTTTTGTTGGGATGCAATCATAGTTATGATGATGTCATCTTTTTACACGATATCCTCTATAAAGTGATATTGGTTCCCATTGTGCTTAGTCCTATTATGATTCCTTGGTCCTGAAGCATTTGTGGACTCACACGTTATGACAGTTGTATGAGGAAATCCTGCGTGTTTCTATTAAGGAAAGGTTGAAAATCGAAGACGTGTAAAGGATTACGATGGCGTCAAGTAATTTTTTAAGTCATTTGTTGACTTTTATACTTTCCTATCATAGTGAATTTGTGTTCCTGTGATGTTTAAGGTTTTTACCATTTAGGTTTTCCTCATACATCAGGGTTGTAGTTGATTTACTTATTTTATATTGCACTCACCTCATTGCAAGTTGAGGTTAAGAGACAATTGGTTAATATGTTTTAACACAACAATTGTTTAATTGATGATATGTCTAATTTGGGTAGCTTTTATTATTGAACTTAAAATTGAGAAACTTTTAAAATAGTTGGTTTTCTTGTTTTATACCCTTTTCCATATATTATAACCCTACCCTATAGAATACACTCGGACTTTCAAATTGGTTTAGAGTGGGAACAATAAGTTATCATCTTTATCCCTATTTCGTGTTATTTTAGGGTTGTTTGGTTCTCTCTCTCTCTCTCTCTTAAGAGAGAGAGAGAGAGAGAGAGAGAGTTTGTTTATTTATCTTGATGGGTCATGATAGTGATAAGTTTTCTGATGTGTTCAACGATTACGATGATTTTTATATTCAAGAGGAGTTTAATGAGATATATTACTGGGATGATAGATTTTGCAAGTTTAATTTGAAACTTCCAAAAAAGAAAAATATATTGGATTTTTTTTTTCCTAAAATGTGATAATGATTTTTTACAAAATATTCAAACTCAATGTGATATTATGTTTGATAAGCTCAAGGACATGAAATGGGATTTTCAACATTTATAAATGTCAAATAAATAGAGTGACGATAGAGTTCACGCTTTAGAGAATGAATTAAATGAATGTAAGATTCTTGAGGCTAGGGTGAAAGAACATTCCATTGAGGATTATGACAATTCGATAGAGGTTTTGAAGTCACACGAGAAGACTCTTAGGGATACGCTTGTTTGCATTATGGGCGAGGTAGATAACCTTCTAATATTTATTAAAAATATGAAGAAGGAGTCCCTAAATGTTAAAGAGTAAGTTTTTTATTGACGCTAGAATTTTCAAGTTAGAAGATGATATAAGAAACTTTATTAGTTTTTCTACTAGCTTCGATAATTCAAATTCTTTCGTTGCTAAAACCATTACCAACATTTGTTTAAGAGTGTCAAGCCTTGCACATGCCATTAGAAAATGTAAACCCAAATGTCATCTTCCTCGTATTTACACATGTTCGCATTGTGGTAGGAAAGTTCCCCTTAGGATATTTTGTTATGATATTAGAATAGGTCCTAGATAGTCTAGACACAGTGTCAACAGGGTTCCTAAAACCCAAGGCATTAAATATTCATCTTCTTTGCATTAGGAAATTTGTTTTAGAGGAATTGACGTTAGACTTATTGACTCTCAAATTCTTACACACGATTCTTTACAAGATATATCTTATGGTTAATAGTGTTCGCATGTAAATACACTAACTTTTTTAATTTTTGTTACGTGTTTTTCTAGTTCTATGTCATTTGAGTCTTTTGTATTTTGTTTTTCCTTTTGAATATTATTGTAAAAATACCAAATTATTATGTTTGTCTTTTGAGATTTTTTTCCATATCTTTCTTTTGAAAAATGTTTAAAAACAATTTTTTTTTTTTGGTTTATGTGTATTTTGGTTTTACACATTTTTGTGTGGCATATTAATGTATTTTAATCCACTTTCTTCCATGTTTTCATGTGTCTAGAATATTTGATTATGCTTTTCAATGCTTATATTGTTCTTAATCGTGTTTGCATGAATTAGTTCAAAAATGACTTGCTTAATGGATTCATTTTGCATATGACTCCTCACACACATGCACAGGCTCTTTTTAATTTTATCTTCATATGTTACATGAGCTCAGTGTGGTGTTTTTCCATTAATCTCGTCATTATAAATCTTTTTGACTATGGTTGATCTATGCATGTAAGACCCACTGCCCTTGAGTTTTTTCTTTATTAAAGATATGAGTTTGCATGGGAAAGGGATATGAAGGGATAAATCTTCCTTATGTGAAAGACTGGAGATGATAAGAGCCTAAAACAATTAAGAGGGAAATAAAATAAAATATTTCCAAGGCCATTTTTTAGCACTGATTCTACAAAATATGAGAGTGAAAAAAATGAAATATATATATATATATATATATATATATATATATATATATATATATATATATATATATATATATATATATAATTTTTGGGTATTATAATTTGAAGATCAATTAGTAGGAGGGAAGGAGAGAGAACTGGAATTAGATTAGTCGGTAGGTTCGTCCGTCCTCCCATCATTTGGTTGAATAGATTTCTCAGTCGGTTTCGACAATGATTCCTAGCTAATTCATATTTGACGCTATTTATTTAATAATCATCAATATTTTGTGGGCTAGTATACATTGTGCATTTTAGTTCATTTATGTGTTCACTTTATCCGTCACCATAAGGATAAATATTTGGTTGATAAATTTAATTTAATTCAATCTAATAGAACTCCTTTTACATTTTTGATTGATGGGGTCAAAATTGATTTGCGTATAGATCACGCCTTTCACTACATACCACATTTGTTTAGACACATCAATACTATGCTAGTGTGTGAAAGCTTATTATGTTTTTTTTGTTTATATATATATATATATATATATATGCTTGTGTTTCATTAGCTTCTTTTGCATATTTACATATATGGTATCATTTTCTTTGTAATCTTAACGGTTGCATAAATTTATGTATGTCACATGTTATGTTTTAGTTTCAAATGGTTTCAATTGGCATGGTATTTGATCTTCTTGACATCTTTTCTTTCTCTATTTATATTGGTATCCTACGCTTTCATATGTATTAAAGTTCGTATCATTTTTCGCATAAAAGTTGATATTAATTGATCATTATTTTGATTATTTATGCTTGTGTTGTCGAGTTGTTTTTCGTTTTTTTATTTCTCTACACATGATTGCATGATATACTTATTTTTCCTATGTGCTTACCAGTGTTTCATTTTGTAGGAGAATTGGTTCTATTGGGGAGAAATGATTTTAGTATGCACCTATTCTTGGTCTATTCCTGAACAAAAATGGAGAGAAATGGCATCTCAGTATATATAGTTCGGGAAGATTTTTGCATTTGGGGGAGGCGTCCTAACTTAGATAAAGATTGTTTAGAAAAAGAGGGAGTGTTTATTCTCATGAATTTTGAATATAATATAATATATAAAAGTTGCATTTAAAGGTGTAAGTGTGAAGGTTTGCAATGATATGATGATGTTTACACAAGGGCAAAGCTACACAGTTTATGTGTCGGTTAAGTTTGTCTTTATCCTTTTAGGGTTAGGGATTGATATGTTTAAATTTTCTAGAAAGCCTATAGGTTTTTTGTTTTGTGTTTTGTCCAAGAATAACTGAACGGGGAGATTTGTAAGGACATATTTCTAATAGAGTCAATTTATATGTATTTTTACTTAATCCTTGCTTGGAAAAAATCATTGATTCATAGGTTATGACTTGCATGTGTTGAATTTTCAACCCTATGATGTGTTTGATTGAATAAGTAGAGGATAAGATATTATGTTCATCATTAGCCAAGTTTCATACCTGATTTTCATCTCCATGTTTTGAGGATCTCTTACGTATGAATTCATATTTATTTTGATCCTTGGATATTTAATCAATTAGATGTGTTTTTATATAATATTTTTAAATGTTTTAAAATTGATTTTAGAAAAAAATTCAAGTCATTCGAATGAGCTCAACCAGGTCGTTCAAATGAACTCAGTCCACTCGTTAAAGTAGTATATCTAATGAACTTTGACTAACCTATTTTTGGTGTACTCTGGTTTCTCGTTCAAATTTCATTACAAGCATAATCGAACAAGATGTATGGCTTCGTTCGATCGATTCGCCTAACTTCTTTCGAACGAGACAGTGAGGATTTTTTTAAAATGATATTTTTTTATCATTAGTTCGTTTTTGAAAAACCTCCTATAAATAAGAGTGCGGATCAATAATTTTATTTTAACCTTTTACGTATTTTTTGAGTTCCCAATTACTCCCAAAAAGCTCTTCGAACTTTTATGATCATTTATGATCAAAATTTTCAAACCCAAACTCTATATGCACCCAAACAGTTTTAGATCCAAGTTTTATTATATATATTCTTTAAGATCTAGTTTATGGGCACCAAGGTTTATTCTCTTCAGCCTGTTGAGAATCATTTCATATTATTTTCACTGTATTTGTTATTTATTTGGGGTGGACTCCGTGTTATGGTGTTACAGTAAAGAACCGGTGGATTTTTGTTCGAATCTGTAGATGGTTAAGGTTATCATCTTAAATTGGTTTATGGATTAATCGTCTTAGATAAAAAATTCCAATGATAAATAATAACAAATAAAGTGATTATAACTATAGACTTGCTAAATTGGGAGACATAGAGTGAGGTGAGAGATAAAGAAGGAAAATGGGGGTTTACATGGTCCAGTACAAAATGGTACCTACGTCCACATGTGCTACGTTGATTCTCTATATATTACTGAGAAATAGCCATGAAAGTTTTGGAATACAAGCTCTCGTGAGTTCTCATCCTAGGGTTTGCCTATAGAAGTCTAGTACAATAATTTTGGATCCCCTATCCTATGGGATTCAGTTATATTTATAGGTAGTTATCAGAGAGATAATATTATGGGATAGGTGGATTGCCTTTATAGGTCAAGGAGTTACACCATTTACAGTCTGTGGGACATATAATGATGAGTTTGTTACATCACAATAAATGTGGGATCGTGAGTAACTTTGTCATGTGCACAAGAAAGGTAAACGTGACAGATGATATTCCTCCATGTGTGAATGTTGGTGAGGGGTGGGCATTAACAGAATATGTTCACACTATTTATTAACGTCATATTAACAGTAGCGATATGTTTAGTAATTTGACAAAACTGAGCATAATATTAATTGAGCCAACCTTAATCCCACTAGACGAGCAGAATATATATCATAGGCCAACCTCTTATTTTGCCCTTAATTAAGACACGTTTCTGCTACTGAAGGGCCCAAGTGTTGTTATATAGTTATGGTATAAAAAAACCCAAGAGTTCATGCCTGACTAGAATTTGTAGCAGCTTCTTTAAAATAACGTTCTTTTAGAGTGGTTGCTAGGTGAAATGAATGGATGAAGTGTTAATTAGTGGCCGACTTAAGTGAATCTGGTCATCTTGATTTCTCCTCGGCTCGTGTCGAGAAGATTAATTTCTAGTATTTTTGAATGAGGTGGACACGTGTCAGATGATTGGAACTGGAATCTCGAGTAATCATCACACACATTTGGGATGCTGCATATTTATGTGCAGTGTACATGTGGTGTTTGTTGCCTTTTCAGAGACGATGTAATCATGATAAGCAACATTTTGTTGCCAAAGTCAAAGTATTTAAAGGACATAGACCCCATTGTTTGAACTCCACATCATTTTAAACTTTTCGAGTGCCTGTTTAGAGAGAGAAAGAAACTACGTCATCTTCCGGGTTCTATTATCTTCATCATTAATCCCCCCTTTTTGGCGCAGTTCTCGCCTTTTCCTGTTTATTTTCAACTCCTTTTCATTTGAAGGTATGTGATAATTGGTATTTTCAAGCTTTCACAGTTTTTATCCCTCTTCTTTGGATATTTTGTGATTAGCAATTGTTCAATCCTTTGATATTCTTGGATTATTTGGTATTTGGTATTTGATAATTGGATGTTTAACCATTTAGGTGCCATGAGGTGGTTGGCCTAGGATTTCACCATTTTAGTTATGGATTCGTCTAGGATAAATACCCATATTCTGCATTTGGGTAAACCCTAGGCTTTATCAACCACAAAAACTCTATTTTCAATCTTGATGAGCTATCCTCCCCACGTTTTTCATTTAGTTGAGATTTTATCTGAATTAGAACCAACTTTCTTCGATATTACTGTCATGAGGTTTCCACAATATTTGAAAGTTATCTTCTAGAAAGATGAACCAGGGCACCCAAATTATACCCCTAAGACGACGTCTTTT
Source organism: Sambucus nigra (assembly GCA_949130495.1). Lineage (NCBI taxonomy): Eukaryota > Viridiplantae > Streptophyta > Magnoliopsida > Dipsacales > Adoxaceae > Sambucus > Sambucus nigra. Next base: position 361,422,398 of record OX422223.1, on the reverse strand, counting down.
AGTGGATCTATCCCATTATTGGTTTAAGCACCATTCGAGGGTCTTGATCTTGAGGGTCAAGAAGTAGATAGACCGATTTCACACCAAGTAGGTGTTGAGAATTCAGGGAACACCGTGTCAATGTTTTCCATAAACTTAGACTATTCTTTTGAGTAGGTTAGGTAAGATAGAGTTGAGGATGTGATGCCTGACAGTGTGGGGAAAGCCCTTTCGATTTTCCCCGTAGAAGATATAGTTGGTGAGGATAGTGGTTCAGGTGATTCCTCAGATTCTTATAACCCCTCCAGTACTCACACGAGGTGGTATGCTTATGATATCTTAGATGATAAACTTGATAATCTTGGGGAAAAATACAACATTCCCATTAGCATTCAAACTAGGGTGCCTATAGGTAAAGAGAAGGTATATGATATGTCCCCGCACTGACCAAATTTGTCTTCCTTTTAGGCCCTTCAAGTGGGAATTCACCTACTACTGGATCCTATCATCAATTCAATTCTTAGTGGATATGGCATTACAACTATGAAACTTCCCGTAATTCATATAGGACCATCCTAGGGGCCATGATGTTTTGAATGGCCCAGACTAGATTTGATCACACCGTGGACATTTTTAGATATGTCCATGGCCTGAAGGACAAGGAAAAAGCCCCCGAATATTACTATTTTCCCCTATGAGTTTGCATTTAAGAATAGTTAAGGTTATTGAGAGCAACAACCATAGTTAGAAAGGACAATTTGTATTTGCAAGGGGTGAATCAGAGTTCAGGGTTTATGAGAATGATAGGCTGTGTAGGGTTCCACACGAGTGGAATGGACCAAATATAATAGGCAAATTTTTATACATTCACACATCTTGATTTTATTTTAACTTCATTGTTCTAATATTTTTGTCACTTGTTTCAGTGAATAAGGCCCTTGGACTTTCGACTGCCTTTTAAAATCTAGTGGAGGCTTACTGCATACAAAAGCCTAAAACATTTAGAGATGTGTTTTCTGTTGATAAGTTCATAGTTGCAGGATACCATATTCCTCCTAGTGGGATTCCCCCAGTTGAGGTTGCTGTTTCTTTGGAGAATGGAGTACTTTTTGAGCAAAACTTAAGGACATAGGTCGATTTGGAGGTTGAAGATGAAATTTGGATAGGTAGACATGTCCCTCCTTTTCTTCTCGTTCATAGCATATTTTTATCAAATTATTAACTTATACAGTTCCTTCTCTTACTATTTTAGAACCACCCTTAGAATCCAAAATTGGAATGGCACCAAGAAATATTAATCGAAAGGCTATAGAAGTTTCTCACTAGAATAGGCTAGATGTATAGAATATAAGAGTTAAAGATAAAAAAGAGCCGATAGCAAAGAAAAAAGGCAGGCTGACCAGAATGCTCGAAAGAAAGCTGAAGAGGATTCTGCTGCCATGGCCAAGTCCAAAGGTAAAGATCTAGTGTAATCCGGTTCAACCCCTGTTAGGGACAAAATATCACTTAAAGCCCCCCACTAATCAAAATTATCCCAAGTTCTCACGTGTGGCTGAGTCCAGGCCATTACGTTGGCTCATGCGTAGCCAAGGATCTTCTCCTCAGTATGGTGAGGTAGATGAGTTCAAGTTTGGTCCTGCACACATGATTCTTCGTGAAGAGTTGAGGGCTGAACTAAAATCCATCTTCCATCATGATAACAATTACATTAATCTGCTCGATTATCATGTCCATAACAAGGAATTTGAGTTCTTAAAGTTTTATGACCTAGAATCTTTGTGAAGACTGATTTTGCATCGGCTATTCATGGTGAGTTTTGTTAATATTATGTTCATATTCTTTTTATATGCTCGTCTCACTTGTTAATTTTTCTTCTTTTGTTACCTTAGATCGTTTTCGCATCCACTGTTGTAAAGGAGAAGGTCGTGACCAATGACTATGCCTATGAAGATCTATCTGAGAAAAAACAGAATTTGAAGGATAATCTAAAAAAAACTATAGAGGATCTCTAGAAATCCTGTGATGATCTCAAGGAAAGGGGCGATCAGTTGTTTGAAAAGACTCTTTCCCTTAGCAATGTTGAGGAGGAAAATCATAAATTGAAGGAAAAAACCGCCATTAATGATGATAAGCTCAAGAATCTATAGGAGGATCTAAAGAAAGTAAATAATGATTTGGTTGCATTGAATTAGGGGTTGGAGACGGCCGACCAGATAATTATTCTACTGACTCAAAGTCTCACTCAAGCTAATGAAGCTTTGGCTACTACTGAGGAAATGGTCATAACTAAGTATAAGTCTTCTGTTGACTACAAATTTGACTACATAGGTTTTTCGTTCGATGGGTATAGAGAACTTAATAAGAGGGTGATAACTCATTAGCCGCACATAGTAAGAGTCATGAGTTAGTGGGAAGGTGATAACGATGAATCCACTTCCTTGGACACCGAGTAAATGATGTCTGTTGACGGGCTGATTGCTGATGATATTATAGGTCCTATCCAAACTATCATCCATAAGGCAACTCCTATCACTGGTGATGCTACTTCTGATGTTGTCCTAGATGTCATGGATGCTCAGATGTTTGAGTTAGCGAATGATTATGGTCCCATGGCATAGTCCATCTCCTAATTTTCGTGAAGTTTTTATTGATTTAAAACCTTTTAATCTTTTCTTCAAACATTATGTGACTTTGTGATGAATCTCTTTCAGCTTTAAAAACTTATTGTAATGATATAACGCTTCCTATTTACACCTTTTTATGGGTACTGAATAGTGTACTGTTTTTATTTGTCATTTCATCTCATTAATTTCTTTAATATTTGGAATAAGCCTCCTAATAATTTAGTATTACAATCATATGGTTAGTTTTTAAACAACTTAATCTTCCTTATTAGTTGCTTGCTTTTGGGAAAATCTAAGTTGTCCTAACCTAGATTCTACCAGTGTTTATGCTAGCTCACTAGTCTTATGAACGAATCTCGTCATTTTGAACTTGTGCCAACTCTAATTACGTGAGTCGACAAAATTTTTATTGGGATCTATCCTTGCTTTGGATTATGTTTGGATCTTATCATCCATAAAGTAAGGATTCCCTTTACTTGGCAAGACTACTTCTTTTTCGCGATATATCCTAAGATGATAATGTACATGAAGTTGAACTTCTTATTCATGACATGTTTGTCCAATAAAGTCATACATGAAGTTTATGTTATGTTAATTCCTCTTATTTGAAATTTGTTGATGATGAGTCTGTACATGAGGTTCATATTGATTATGAACATTACTGGGGGTATGTATATACCTGATCTTGCAAAATAAAGAAAAAAAAAGGAGCGTTGGTATTACAGAAGCGTAATGGAATTTTTATTTATAGCAAACATAAATTACATACTACATAAAAACTTGTCATTACATCACTGGTTGTATTTTTTGAAGTGCTCGATGTTGCATGGATTTTTGAAATGATCTATTTAAAATGTATCGACCAAGCAGGTTCCTAGCCTGATAATGATGGAAATACAACATGGGTTATGCCAATTGGGTTCCAACTTAATTCGTTTTTATATGACCCTTTTCAGGACATAGTTTCCTTCCTTTAAACTACTCGAACTCACCGTTTAATTGTAGAATTGAGCATTTCTTCGCTAGTAATCTTCTACTTTTAATGTGGCATTCTCTCTCACTTATTATACCATATTGTAAGGGCACAAGTCTCCGATTGAGTCTCAATGTTGTGTTGGCTCAATTCCGAACAAAAACGTTCGAGTTATATAATAGTGTTCAAGTTTATTCATTCAAGCCTATGACGTGTTACTTGAAGACGTAGTGGCCAAGATTAAAACTTCATCAAATGTTGAGTTTGTAATGCCCCATTTCTACGTCAACAACATGTGTTCCGTTTACTCATAAGGTATGAATGCATTACATATTTATATAGGAGCTTGAAACAATTTTAATTCGGTGAATTTTTATTTTAAACTGATGGTTATTTTCAGAAGGTTTATTTCAAACTTTAAAATATAGTTTCTGGTCTAAAATCGAATTTTTAAGCTTTCTGTTTTTTCGTTCGAACGAGTTTTTTGTTCGAACGAGGTTTGCCAACGAGTTCCCTGTTTGGCCACTGGTCTATCGTTCGAATTGTCGTTCGAACGAGAATGCTATTCGAACGAGAATTCTGACGAGTTTTCTAACGACTTTACATTTTATCCACTAGAACTTCATTAGAAGGGTCATTCGAATGAGACTTCGTTCGAATGAAAATCTCGTTCGAACGAGATTTGGCGGGAACAAGTATTTTGGCAGTTTTCCCACTTTTCCCACTACTTTTCCCCACTAACTTTTGACAGACTTATCCAGTGCGGGAACCAACCTTTTCAAAGTAAAATTTTCATATACTACAATCTCCAAGAGAGATTTTGAGAGAAAAATTCAAAAAAGAAAGAGTTCATGTTTTGAGTGTTTATTTTTCAAAAAAAAATAATCCTTAAACACTTTTGTTTCACCCATAGTTTGTTTATTCCAAGTTTCCATATAAATATCTTCCTTGGAGTGTTTCACACCAGGTTTACTCTAATGAGTTGAAGGGTTCGTTTGGGTTTACTTCTACATCCCTCAAAGAAGAAGTTTTCATTGTTTGTTGCTGCAACATTCTCATACAGTGAAAGGCACCGTGTGTGGTAGATGGGTTCCTAAAAGTCCGATCGGTGGATTCCAAGACCACGGTGGAGCTTCGTGGTTATTCGCTAGGCAGAGGTGTATACAAGAAGGAGTGTCGGGGCTTAGACGGGGTCAAGTCGGGTGTTGTAAGTCTTATTGTCTTGTATTTGTAAAACCGTACTTAATGGATTTGAGGCTAGGTCGTCCGAGGTTTTTTCTCGTACATCGCGGCGTAGTGGTTTATGATTTACGTTATCTTGCTATATAACCTAGATGCATGTTTAGGACAAAAATATTTAATTTGTTTTAAATCACTACTTATTTAATTTGGTGCATGTTTAAATATTTGGGTAATGTTTAACTTAATTTAGTTCAAGTCATTTACTTTAATTTGATAAAATTTGGTTTGGCCTAAATTTGCAAAAAAGGATTAATTATATTGTTAGGCAAATTTCTAGTACTTGAGTTAAATTTATTTGGTTTAAGTGAATTTAAAAATATATTTGTGTTTAATCTAATTTCACTTAATTTATTTCAATTCAAAAGAAATTAAAATTTGTTGTATATGTACTTGTTTAAGTGATCCATCTAGCTTCTGCATACTAAAAGAAAATTGAGTTACCTTTTGGTAAAATTTAAAATTGGGTGCTATCGCACTTTCAAATTGGTATCAAAGCGGATCACTGAATTATTACGTTTAAGATCCTTTTAAATATTTTTGACTAAAATGGAATTTTTCTCATTTTCAAAATTTCCTATATTTGATGGTTCCAACTATGCGTATTGGAAAGCGCGCATGAAATTGGCACTAAAATCTATCGACGAGAGGGTTTGTTTGTCTTTCATTAATGGGTGGTCTCCACCGACACATTGAGTAGAAAGGACTTGTTTCCTCTCCTCACTACAATCCACCATTCGTAAATGGCACTGCATATCTTTCTTCCATTGATTCGCTCGAACAACATCCGAACCTCCATCAAATTTCGGGGGATGGCTCTTTAAAAAGGACTCCCTAACTCTTTCCCACGGAGAAGATCTCGTAGGAGCTGGGGCATCCTGTGCTCGCTGTTGAGCTTGTGTCATTTGTTAAGCCACTGCTGTCATGGCAGCTTTAACCGCTTGGGCCACAATATTTGCTACATCAGCAACATTAAATGTTCCTCAGGGCGGCGGCGGCGGAGGACCAACATCCTCTTCTACAACTCCATCACGTCTCGCTGGGCGACCTCTCTTAGGCAGCATTTGAGATGAAGGAACAATAGAGTTAGAATACTTATTCAAAACAATCTATATTGCAGAAAATCGCAAATATAGGCTACAAAGCAGTCCTATCATTAGGATCTATATCAAGAACGCTACGGTAGAACATGACAAGTTCACATAGATCCTAGTACTCTAGAACCTGATGCTCTGATACCATCTGTGTCAACCCCCAGTCCGAAATAAGGGGTGGCCAGCCCGATACTCCAACATAACGGAAATCATGGATGGAAATCATTCTCAGCATCACGACAACAACATGAGTATACGGGAAAACCACCCAATAATTCAGAAAACGGGTTGCCGAAAATGTTTAATTTGATTAAATGGTTAAGTTAAGAAAATAATTTAAACAACCTATTCTAAAAGATAGTGGAATTCCAAGACAACCTATATAATACTTTCATAATGAATATCCAAGGAGAGGACCGAATATGCTGTCGATCCACAGCTACACAAAATGAATCACAATAGTTTAATATGATACATATTACATCCATTAAACAATTACCAAGTTTGGGCCACACCCCCGAATAATAGACCCGATCATAACTAGAATACAAAAAAGGTGAGGGCGTCTAACAAGACATCCTGTAATATTCGCAAAATCTTACAGCTTCTCGAAAACATAAGAGTAGGAATATCAACACGGGCGTTCTTGCGGAGGAGCACCTGAGAAGATACAATAACATACACAACATAGGAAAAAATTAACGGGTCAGGGCACGGTTTTTATATAGTTCCCAGATCAATAAGAAGCATGATAGATATGAAAAGTTAATCATGAATGATCAAGATGAAAATCTAACAACCTAATCATGAATCATAAATGAGCCAGTTAAAATGATATGCCTTAAATTAAATTATGCAAGAGAATTTAATTATGCATTATAAATTTAAATGCTTCTATCATCAATTACCACATTATTCCAATTTCCATTCCTTAACAGGAATATAATACCATCATTGTTACTCGTTTCTTTTCAATTCTTATTCCTTAGCAGGAATATAATTACCATCATACATTTGGTGGCAATAAACATATCTCAAGTCCCACTTGAATTTAGAAAGGTTATATTCTTATACACATAACGCTTCTAAGACCGCCCCTCCGAGTTTCCCCACTAGGCGCGCCCCTAAATGACTATCATCTCTCAGGGGCCTATCAAATAAGGCAGCTTGGGCACCTAACGCACGTCGGGAAGTGGCCATATGCCTCCGAGTGAGTCATAACAACACCCGGAATTACCTCACTAGCGCAGAATAAAACATATAACAAACCCGCATATGGCCGAGGACTATAGTCTCCCTGCATTCACTAGTCAGGGGACATCACCTCATGCGTGAGCTTCCCTTATGATAGCATTTAGAGAGGTATGTTTAAGTAAATTAGCATTTACCATGAAAATCATATTTTGCATTTCTATTAACATATGTGTGTTTCATTTTATGTGAAACCATAATCATAGAATATTTCATTAATATACATCATAATGTAGGCCTCGAATAATTCTCCAAATGATCACAATAATTTATCCAAGTCTTAAGGTCTTATATACCTCAAATAATCTCCTAAAGTTTCCAAGCATGGGTCTACAACCCCTAATCCTCCTATTTAGATGTAACAAGAGAAGTGATGCCTGAACATCACTTTAAACACCCCTGGGCTGAACCCCGAGTGAACCCATTCAACTCTAGGGTGACAACCAAACTCAACTAGGACTCTAAAACCCTAGGTTTACTTCATTCAAGAAGGTTCCTAAGTCCCTATTAAAAGAAAAGATTTAAAAGCGAAAATAAAATTTGAGGGAGAAAAACAGGGGACCGGTCGATCGGTCGACCGGTACCAAGATCGCGGTCGACCGCGTCTCAAATTTTTGCCTAAGACGAAAAGCAGAAGACTCAATCCGGAAGGGTCGGTTGACCGGTGAGGGGGCTGCGGTCGACCGCCCCTCAAAATCTATGCCATTTAAGGAAAGCAGTGTGCCCTCCCCCGAAGGTCCGGTCGACCGGTCTGAGAACCGCGGTCGACCGATCATCACAAACCTAGACCAAATCTTTCTATATTCAAGCTAACCCAAGGCCAAAATCCCAACCAAACCAATCTCATTTATTGCTACCAAGGGATTATAAATACTCCCAACAACATTAATCTACATCAATCAATGTTCAAATCTCTCCCAAAGATTTCCAAAATCCATAAATTCAACAAAAACCCTAACTATATTTAAACCAAAACTATTACATAACTACCACACTAATTACCCACCTTAAACCATATAATATCAAGTAGAAAACTTGCCTCAAAATTAAAAATTCAGATTTGATGAAGAGGAATGCAAAATCAAGCCACAAATCTTTACTCCCTCTCTTTCTCCACAAGTTCTCTTCCTCCTCTCACTCTCACTCTCGGGCTAGAAATGGGACTTAAAAGAAATGAAAGGCTTAACAAGATTAAAACGTGGCATTAAGCTAAAAGTCTCCAATTTAAGTGGTCAATACCACAATAAAATAATTTCTAATACGCAATATACTAAAACCAGTCAAAAGTGCCCAAAACATTAAAATACAATATGGCACACATTTTGAATATCTCGTACCTCCCGGAACTAACTAAACCCTCCAAATTATCATTTGGAAATTTTATAACTCATTTTAAGTTCCGATTTCATTTTAAACCAAAATGTCATTTTAAATTCTTATGACACAATAAAACGTCACATGGCAATATTCACCCACACACAAGGAAAACATGCAACATTTTAATAAATATTAACTTATCTCATTAAATTAATACTTACTCCACATAGAAAATATATATAAAATAGGCTCCCAGAAGTGAGGGTTGTTACATACTCCCCCCCTTATGAGGGAATTTTCCCCCAAAAATTCAAGTGTACCTTGGATAAAGAGATGCGGATACTTTTCCTGCGTATCATCCTCGAGCTCTCGTGTCGATTCCTCGACGCTGTGATGACTCCATTGTACTCTAACTAAGGGCACCACTCGAGATATTAACCTACGCTCCCCACGCTCTAGAATGGCAACGGGTTGTTCTTCATATGAAACATCGGGTTGCAACTCAATATCCTCAAAAGGAATATGCCAAAGGGCACCTTCACACCTCTTATACTTCTTCAAAGAGGAAACATGGAAGACATCGTGAATTTATTGCAAAGGTTCCGGTAGAGCAAGTTGATACGCCACTGGACCCACCTTAAAAATTACGGGAAAAGGTCCAACATAACGCGGTGTAAGTTACCCTTTCCTTTCGAAACGCTTCATACCTTTCATAGGTGACACTCGCACCAACACTTGGTCTCTGACCTTCAACTCCACATGCCTTCTACCCGCATTGGCATAGCTCTTCTGTCTATCTTGGGCTATTCGAATGTGATTCCAAATAAGCTAGATCTTAGAAGAAGTATCCCGGATCATATCAGGTCCGAGAAACTTATTATCTCCCACCTCCAACCAACAAGTGGGAGATCTACAGGGCCTACCATACAAGGCTTCATAGGGCACCATCCCAATAATGAACTGGTATGAATTATTATAAGCAAATTCAACTAATGGGAGATATGGTTCCTAACTACCTTTAAAATCGTACATACACATATGGAGCATATCCTCCAACATTTGGTTAACTCGTTCAGTGTGGCCATCTGTTTGAGGATGATAGGAAGCGCTTAATCTCAATTCGGTTCCCATGGCCTCTTGAAAACTTTGCCAAAAGTGGGAAATAAATTTTTTGTCTCTGTCGGAAACAATATTCATGGGCACCCCATACAATCTAACTACCTCTTCAATGAACAATCGGGCATAACGAGCGGTGTTATAATCGGTGCGGACCGGCAGAAAGTGTGCCGACTTCGTCAAGCGATGAACGATAACCCATATATAATCGTGAGCCTTTTGTGATGTTGGTAAGCCGGTGATAAAGTCCATTGATATGCTCTCCCATTTCCACACCGAAATCTCCAATGGTTGCAACAAACCTGTTGGTCGGTGATGATCAATCTTGACCAACTGACAAGTAGTGCACTGAGACACAAACTCAGAAATATCCCTCTTCATGCCCGACCACCAATACTGACGGCGCATATCTTGATACATTTTGTCGTTACCCGGATGTACTGAAAATTTGGAACCGTGAGATTTTACCATCACCGCCCATCTCAAATCCCCCTCTTCCGGGACAATGAGTCTTCCATGGAAGCGTAACCCACCCTCCGAACTTATCGAGTAGGATTCTGCTCCCTCAGACAATAATCGGCGTATGTGATCTTAACATCCCTTATCCCTTCCTTGGGCCTCTACGACCCTTTCCATAATTGTAGGAGTAGCGGTCATCATGGACATAAACGCCCTAGCAACCGCATCCACGTGACTGAGCTCTTTCCATTTAGCTTTCCATACATTAGCTAATTTTCCCTCGGGATTTCTACTCAAGGCATCCGCACCACATTTTCTTTGCCCGAATGATAAAGGATATCAAATTGATAATCTTTCACGAACTCTAACCATCGGCACTGTCGCATATTCAAATGTTTCTGAGAAAATAATTATTGCAGCGATTTATGGTCCGTGAAAAGACTAAACTTCTCCCCTAGGAGATAATGCCTCCAAATCTTCAAGGCAAAGAAAACTGCGGTCAATTCTAAGTCATGCACAGGATAGTTTATTTCATGAGGCTTGAGCTTTCGAGAAGCATAAGCGATAGCCCGTCGCTCTTGCTGAAGCACACCTCCCAAACCTTGTAGAGATGCATCAGTGAAGACTAGATATTCCAATCCCGGCTTTGGTAGAGCAAGGACTGGAGACGAAGTCAATCTATCTTTGAGCTCATCGAATTACGCTTGACAAGAGTTATCCCAAACAAATCTCACCCCTTTCCGGGTCAAATTTATTAAAGGGATAGCGATCTTAGAAAAACCCTTAATAAATCGACGGTAATAACCCTCCAAACCCAAAAAACTGCGAATTTTGGTAGGAGTCGTGGGCTGACCCCACTCCCTCACTGCAACCACCTTACTCGGATCCATCGATATGCCCTGCGAAGTCACAATATGACCCAGAAATTGCACTTCCCTTAACCAAAAACTACATTTCTCAAACTTAGCATACAATTGGTGATCCCTCAATCTTTGCAGGACCAACCTCAAATGAATAGCATGGTCATCTTCTGTTTGAGAATACACAAGGATGTCATCGATAAATACAATAACAAATTGGTCTAGGAAGTCTCGAAATACCCTATTCATGAGATCCATAAATATGGCAGGGGCATTGGTTAGTCCAAAGGGCATAACCAAAAATTCATAAGACCCGTACCTCGTCATAAAAGCAGTCTTGGATACATCCTGCTCCCGTATACTCAACTGGTGATACCCCGTTCTCAATTCTATCTTAGAGAAGTAGGTCGCTCCCCTAAGTTGATCAAATAAATCATCAATACGAGGCAAAGGGTATTTATTCCGGATGGTGACCTTATTCAATTATCTATAGTCAACACACAACCGGAGAGAACCGTCTCTTTTCTTCACAAACAACACAGGAGCACCCCATAGCGATTTACTACGCCTAATAAATCCCTACTCCAACAACTGCTGAATTTGATCTCTCAACTCCATCATTTCAACAGGATCCATACAATAAGGAGCTCTCGCTATCGGTCGAGTTCCCGACGCTAAATCAATCATAAACTCATTTTTCTGACTCGTAGGTAAACCCGGTATTTCGTGGAATACATCCTCAAAGTCTCGATCAACCGGAATAGAATCCAAGGTAATAACTACACATCGAGAAGTCTCTTCCGCAATACAATACAAGTAAGTGCTAGTACCTCCCTTTGAAAGAGGCATAACCACCAAGAACATATCTTGTCTCGGAACGGAGAAGACTATACTCTTCCCGTAGCAATTAACTATCGCATGATACTTAACAAACCAATCCATGCCCAAAATCACATCACACCCGACCATGTCTAGGACGAGTAAATCGGCCTCAAAGCATAAATTACCAAGAGTAATTCCTATATGTTTACAAACAAGGAAAATAAGTGAACCATCGCCCATAGAGGACTCAACACTAGTAAAAGTGCTCTCTACAGATTTTATCAACTCTATAGACTAAGCAAAACTTCTAGAAATGAATGAATGTGTCTCACCCGTATAAACAAAACGCGACCCATGTGTCCCTGAATATGGAACTTACCCTCAATCGCAAGTGGCGCTGGCTGAACAGGAGGATGCATAGCATCCTGAATGTGATAAACTCTCCCATACTGTAGTTGACCCTGTTGCGGAGGGATAACCGGATTTGGTGCCTGTGGCGGGAACTGAACATAAGGCTGCTGAGGGGCTCTAGGAGGTTATCCACTAATCACTTGAGGACAATCCTTCTTATAATGACCCACTTCCCCACATTGGAAGCACCATCCCATCAAGTTCTCCTGGCCTCGACCCTGGCCCGGATGGCCTCTACCTCCATGACCACCCTGGCCCGCTTGCTATTGTGGAGAACCCTGACCTTGCCTATTATTATTACCACCAGAATTAAACCCACCGAAGCGTTGTCTTTTCGACAAGTCCCCTTGCTAGGGATCCCTTTCTCGTTGCTTACTACCCGAGGATTGGGACGAAGGAAAAGTTCCTCCTCCATTCCCGCTTACTCCTGGCTTCCCTACTTGCCCCATCCCTGTAACTTTCTTGCTATTCCGCATATACAACCGATGCTCTTGGCAATGGAGCAATGATGCATTCATCACCTCACCAAAGGTTTGCAAAGCTGGATTACCCAGAAAATGTTGCCGAATTCTCCAGTTCAGACCTCCCATAAACTTGGAAACTTTCCTTTCTTCTGGAGTCACCTCATCCGATACAAAACTTGCCAACCGGGTGAACTCCTCTTCGTACTCGGCAACAGACCGTTCTCCCTGAACCAGATCCTGAAGTCTCCTTCTCATCTCCCTTTGAACTGCGGGAGGAAAGTACTTTTGGTCAAACAAGACCCAAAAATCAGTGATCGACATAGTGTCCCTCTATTTTGGTGTAGTCATCGACTCCCACCAATGTAACACGTCCCCAACAAGCTTGAAAGTAGCAAGGACTTGTTTCCTCTCCTCACTACAATCAATCATTCGTAAATGGCGCTCCATATCTTTTTTCCATTGATTCACTCGAACAACATCCGAACCTCCATCAAATTTTGGGGGATGGCTCTTTAAAAAGGACTCCCTAACTCTTTCCCATGGAGAAGGTCCCGTAGGAGATGGGGCATCCTGTGCTCGCTGTTGAGCTTGTGTCATTTGTTGAGCCACTGCGGTCATGGCGGAATTAACCGCTTGGGCCATAATATTTGCAACATCAGCAACATTAAAAGTTCCTTAGGGCGGCGGCGGAGGAGGACCAACATCCTCCTCTACAACTCTATCGCTTCTCGCTGGGCGACCTTTTTTAGGTTGCATCTGAGATGAAGGAACAATAAAGTTAGAATACTTATTCAAAACAATCTATATTGCAGAAAATCGCAAATATAGGCTACAAAGCAGTCCTATCATTAGGCTCTATATCAAGAATGCTACGGTAGAATGTGACAAGTCAACATAGATCCTAATACTCTAGAACATGATGCTCTGATACCATCTGTGACAACCCGCAGTCCGAAATAAGAGGTGGCTAGCCCGATACTCCAAAATAATAAAAATCATGGATGGAAATCATTCTCAGCATCACGACAATAACATGAGTATACGGGAAAACCACCCAATAATTCAGAAAACGGGTTGCCGAAAATGTTTAATTTGATTAAACGGTTAAGTTAAGAAAATAATTTAAACAACCCATTCTAAAAGATAGTGTAATTCCAAGACAACCTATATAATACTTTCATAATGAATATACAAGGAGAGGATCGAATATGCTGTCAGTCCACAGCTACACAAAATGAATCACAATAGTTTAATATGATACATATTACATCCATTAAACAATTACCAAGTTTGGGCCACACGCCCGGATAACAGACCCGATCATAACTAGAATACAAAAAAGGTGAGGGCGTCTAACAAGACATCCTGTAATATCCGCAAAATCTTACAGCTTCTCGAAACCATAAGAGCAGGAATATCAACACGGGCGTCCTTGCGGAGGAGCACCTGAGCAGATACAATAACATACACAACATAGGAAAAAATGAACGGGTCAGGGCACGGTTTTTATATAGTTCCCAGATGAATAAGAAGCATGATATATATGAACAGTTAATCATGAATGATTAAGATGAAAATCTAACAACCTAATCATGAATCATAAATGAGACAGTTAAAATGATATGCCTTAAATTAAATTATGCAAGAGAATTTAATTATGCATTATAAATTTAAATGTTTCTATCATCAATTACCACATTATTCCAATTTCCATTCCTTAACAGGAATATAATACCATCATTGTTACTCGTTTCTTTTCAATTCTTATTCCTTAGCAGGAATATAATTACCATCATACATTTGATGGCAATAAACATATCTCAAGTCCCACTTGAATTTAGAAAGGTTATATTCTTAAACAAATAACACTTCTAAGACCGCCCCTCCGAGTTTCCCCACTGGGCGCGCCCCTAAATGACTATCATCTTCCAGGGGCCTATCAATTAAGGCAGCCTGGGCACCTAATGCACGTCAGTAAGTGGCCATATGCCTGCGAGTGAGTCATAACCACACCCGGAATTACCTCACTAGCGCAGAATAAAACATATAACAAACCCACATATGGCCGAGGACTATAGTCTCCCTGCATTCACTAGTCAGGGGACATCACCTCATGCGCGAGCTTACCTTATGATAGCATTTAGAGAGGTGTGTTTAAGTAAATTAGCATTTACCATAAAAATCATATTTTGCATTTCTATTAACATATGTGTGTTTCATTTTATGTGAAACCATAATCATAGAATATTTCATTAATATACATCATAATGTATGCCTCGAATAATTCTCCAAGTGATCACAATAATTTATCCAAGTCTTAAGGTCTTATATACCTCAAATAAGCCCCTAAAGTCTCCAAGCACGGGTCTACAACCCATAATCCTCGTATTTATATGTAACAAGAGAAGTGATTCCTGAACATCACTTTAAACACCCCTGGGCTGAACCCCGAGTGAACCCATTCAACTCTAGGGTGACAACCAAACTCAACTAGGACTCTAAAACCCTAGGTTTACTTCATTCAAGAAGGTTCCTAAGTCCCTATAAAAAGAAAAGATTTAAAAGCGAAAATAAAATTTGAGGGAGAAAAACAGGGGACTGGTTGACCGGTCCCAAGACCGTGGTCGACCGCGTCTCAAATTTTTGCCTAAGAAAAAAAGCAGAAGACTCAATCCGGAAGGGCTGGTTGACTGGTGAGGGGACCGCGGTCGACCGTGCCTCAAAATTTATGCCATTCAAGGAAAGAAGTGTGCCCTCCCCCGAAGGCCCGATCGACCGGTCTGAGAACCGCGGTCGACCGGTCATCACAAACCTATACCAAATCTTCCTATATTCAAGCTAACCCAAGGCCAAAATCCCAACCAAACCAATCTCATTTATTGCTACCAAGGGATCATAAATACTCCCAACAACATTAATCTACACCAATCAATGTTCAAATCTCTCCCAAAGATTTCCACAATCCATAAATTCAACAAAAACCCTAACTATATTTAAACCAAAACTATTACATAACTACCACACTAATTATCCACCTTAAACTATATAATAGCAAGTAGAAAACTTGCCTCAAACTTGGAAATTCAGATTTGATGAAGAGGAATGCAAGATCAAGCCACAAATCTTCACTCCCTCTCTTTCTCCACAAGTTCTCTTCATCCTCTCACTCTCACTCTAGGGCTAGAAATGGGACTTAAAAGAAATGAAAGGCTTAACATGATTAAAACGTGGCATTAAGCTAAAAGTCTCCAATTTTAAGTGGTCAATACCACAATAAAATAATTTCTAATACGCAATATACTAAAACCAGTCAAAAGTGCCCAAAACATCAAAATACAATATGGCACACATTTTGACTATCTCGTACCTCCTGAAACAAACTACACCCTCCGAATTATCATTTGGAAATTTTATAACTCATTTTGAGTTTCGGTTTCATTTTAAACCAAAATGTCATTTTAAATTCCTATGACACAATAAAACGCCACATGGCAATATTCACCCACACACAAGGTAAACATGCAACATTTTAGTAAATATTAACTTATCTCATTAAATTAATACTTACTCCACATAGCAAATAAATATAAAATAGGCTCCCAGAAGTGAGGGTTGTTACATTTGAATCCCCTCTTTTTCGCTCCCATGTGGCTAGAACTTTTGGTTTAGATTGTCAATCCTTAAAATGTTCTTTACCATGCTTACATGGAGTAGTTTGATTTTGTGTTGGTATAATGGATTCTATTTTTATATGCCTCAATTCACACATGCACAAACTCACTTGAAATTTTAACTTCATATGTATAATTAAGCTTTATGAGGTGTTCTCCTTCCAATCTTGTCATTTACTTGTTATGTGACATAGGGGGACCAGTGCATGTTAAAATCCGTTGCACGTGAGATTTGTGTGAGATATAAAAAATGATGCATATAAATCTTCAACGGAAAGGGCTCCGAAAGGAAAAATCATCATTTACGAGTAAGCCACCATTTGGAATGGACCTAAAAGAAATATGTGGTCCAAAGGACTAAAAATAAAATATGGCATTCAAAAGAATAATAATTGCCAAGGCCTATGGTTAATTGATATATTCATTCAAAATTAAATATGCTTATTAAAGGAGATTGGATGGTATATCAACGGTTTTCACAGTGTCCATTTATCCTAGTTATATTTTCAATGTCATGACTCTATTGGTTTGTAGAATCATCAAAATTCTAGGCTTGTATGC
The DNA here is from genome assembly GCA_949130495.1 of Sambucus nigra. Taxonomy (NCBI): domain Eukaryota; kingdom Viridiplantae; phylum Streptophyta; class Magnoliopsida; order Dipsacales; family Adoxaceae; genus Sambucus; species Sambucus nigra. The sequence continues at coordinate 361,405,557 of OX422223.1, read as the reverse complement.
ATTGTGTATGTTTGTTCATTAAGTTCAATCTATATTGTCACATGAGGTTATATTCCAATGTGATGAAGTTAGAAATCAAATGAGAACTCCTTGAACATGTTTTAAGTCATGGGGTCTAAATTTAATTGTTACTATTTCATACCCCAACACTTTCATTTCCATTTGACACATTTTTGCCATTTGAGTGTGAACAGATTATTTTATTTTGTGTCATGTGTGGTGTTTATACCGAGTATGTGTACGTGTGCGTTAATGATATTTATGATTTACTCATATACGAGATATTCTATTTTTCTTTGCCTTGCTATCTAATCCATTTATGCTTTAATTCATAATCGGTACCTATTTTGTTGCGTATTTTGTTTGATATCACATGCTTAGTATATTTCTTGTCAAATTGGTATCATTTTTTTGCCGCATCATCGTTGGTATCCATTAATATTTGTGTTGGATTAGTTACTTTTATTGTTTCCCATATGTCTTCATGCTCTAATCACTTTATGCACAATCATGTTTTACTTGCTTTTCCCACATTTATATCCCTTATGAAGTTTTAAGGGGTGAAATCGTATTTGGTTAAATTTGGGAGAAATGAGTAATTAATTAGTTCTTTTATCCTTTGTCTATTCCTGAACAAAAAGGGGGAGAATGATAGGGGGAAATGGTATCTAATCCTATTGTAATCGTATCTTAGTTTGGGAGATTTAACTTAGCGGGAGACGTTTTTCTAAGTATGTCACTGTTAGACAAAAAGGGGGAGAATTAATTTAGAGGTAGTATTTTTATGCATTTAATATTCTTGATATTCCTCTTGACATTCCCTATAAATTGATATTCCCTATGCGTTTGATAGTTTGCTTCAGTGTGCAGGAATTCTTCCAAATGACAACTTTCTTCATCGGCAAAGATATTGTTCCTTAGGTTTTGAATCGAGCTATGTATTTTTTATTTTGGGTGGGATATTTTTTAAGTCTAGTAGATCTTGACGTCCCTTTGGGATTTTTGTTGGTTTTTGTTCCAGAATAGCCAAAGGGGGAGATTTGTGAGGACACAAGTCTCCGATTAAGTCTCAATGTTGTTATGTCTCAATTCCGAACAAAAACGTTTGAGTCATAGGATAGTGTTCAAGTTTATTAATTCAATACTATGACGTGTTAATTGAAGACGTAGCGACCAATATTAAAGCTTTATTAAATGCTGAGTTTTTTGTGCCTCGTTTCTGTAACAACCCGAGATTTTTGAGGCAATAATTTATTTATTTTTGGGAGAAATACATATCAATTTCATTGGAGAATTATTAAAATTGACATTTGAGGTCAAAATTTAAAGTTGTCAAAAAGTGATTCGAAGGACGATTCTGAGTGTTCCATTATTTTCGGAAGGGCCGAGAAAGTTGAAATGACTGTACTTGGGGTCTATTTGGGTTCCGAAATATTTTAAGTTCGTTTGACTCGAATTAGAGTGACCGAGTCATTTAAAGTGTGTATTATCATTTAAAGTTGTGTATTTTGGAGATAAGGCTTATTAAGCCTACGGGAGATCAAATTTCCTTAGAGAGAAAGAGAAATAAAGAGAGAAATAGAGAGAAGAAGAAAAGAAAAAGAAAAAGAGGAGAAACGTGGGATTTTCGACCATTACGCGATCTCGAGCAAGATTCAAACTCTACGAATTTGAGGCAAGTGATTAAACTTGCTAAATAATTATTGTGTATATTTTATTTCATGATTTGTGGACAAAATTATGGATTTTGGGCTTAAAATGCTAAAACCTAGTTTTTGGGTAAAATCTTAGATTTGTTGTGTGTATAATGGATTTGAGGTTACAAATTAGTTGAGGTGTGTTATTTGATGAGTATTAGTGTTATATATATGTTTGGATTGAAGAGAAATGAAGAGAAGATGATAAATATGATTTTTTGGGATTTTGGCTTTGATGAAAATATCCATTTTCGTAGCCCTTGAACAGGCCGAATCGATTCGGCCCCAACCCGAATCGATTCAAAATATTCCAGCTTGACAGGTCTGAGTGACCAAATTGATTCGGCCCCAGCTCGAATCGATTAGGCCTGAAACAGAAGCCCAGGTCTTATGACCTGAATCGATTCGCCTTGGAGGCCGAATCAATTCGTTGGGCCGAATCGATTCGGATTGGGCCCCAATTGATTAAAAAACAGGGCAGTTTTGGGGATGTTTTTCTAGGGAGAGTTTCATCCCATTTCATTTGAGGTTATCGATTGGGAAGCTCTATATGGGTTATGAGGAGTGTGTTTTGGAGACTATTAGGGAGTTTCCCTTATAAGAAATTATTGGAATCATATTTATTTAGTTCAAGAGAATACCGATTGGAGAGTATTGTACCGACTAGTGGGGAAGCCCACTACCATCAAGAGTTCTATTTGGAGATAATTATGGAATTATATAAAAGAGTGAGAATGCTCTTAGTGATATTGGATTTTAGAATCAAATCCCAAAAAGGGATAACTTTAAAGGTTCATATGTTCAATTGAACCATATTTTGGATTGAAAATTATAAATGCTGATTGATGTGCATATGTATATAGAAAATGTCCTTAACGCTAATTAACTAGGGAGATGTTTCATAAAAATGAGAAATGCTGAATGAGGTGTATTATGATATAGAGAATATCCTTAACGTAAATAGAATTGAGAGACGATTCATATAAATAGAAGTGAGGTGTGAACTTCAAGTGAGAAATAGTATAGTGTATACTAAGTGGGGAAGTTATGTGAGTTATTGACGAATAGTATATCGAGAGTAAAATATACTAAATAATGAGATTATTTCACTTACGCCTAAGAGCATAATAAGAGTATGTAAATAGTGTGATATATATACCTTGTGTGATGGTATACGTTTATATGATGTGGTGTTGTATATATATCTTATGTGAATGATATATATATATATATATATATATATATATATATATATATATAAGTGAAGCATACCCCCTCCTTGCTATCATGGGAAGTTGCGCGATGAGGGTGAGCTCCCTAGCTTAATGAGCAGGGTGTGGATATTCCCCAGGTCATAGCTTCCATTATTATTGTGTGATTGTTTTTATTAGGGGTGAGACGTGGTGGGTATGTTTCGTCTCATTTCTGTGGAGGAACTATGACCTCTTCCCGTACGTTGTGATATTATTTTTACCACGGCGGCGTGAGATTCCAACCGTTGGTACCCAAGATGATATGTGAGTAATTCCCTGTAGATGATAGCATTGAGAACCTGCATCCTTGAGTTATAGCTCGTTGGGATGGTTATTATTATACTTGTGTGAATATTATATTAATTGAATATGATTATGTGATATAATATTTGTCTCTAGAGTAAAGAGACAAAAGAAGATTGCTTGAATCTCATTTCGGGAGATCTTATCCGGACTTAAAATGTGATGCATCAATTATGAGAAGATAAAGAGTAATTAATTATGAGTATATATAATACTTTGGGTATCGAGGGCATAATGGACCTCAACGACCAACATTGCCAAGGCGTAGTGTATCAGGGGGGTTCCTTGTTTGGATTTTGCTTGTGAGACGTCCCATGCACGAAACGCAGTGCATTGTTGGGAGTAAGGAGAAGTTAGTCCTTAGTGATCATATATCTACATTAGTATCTATCTCGATGATCGACAGTGCCAAGGAGTAGTGTATCGGGGGGGTTCCTTGTTTAGATTTCGCTTATGAGACATCCCACGCACGAAACGCCGTGCATTGTTGAGAATTGGGAATAATAAATTAATTAATTAAGTAATAAAAATTTTGAGTTATATGCGTCATGCATTGAGGGAATAATGAATCTTGATAATCAATACTGCCAAGGAGTAGTGTATCGGGGGGTTCCTTATTTGGATTTCACTTGAGAGATGTCCCACGCACGAAACGCAGTGTAGTATTGAGAATTAGGAGAAGTTTAGTCCTTAGCACCTAGATGTTAATAACTCATATATATATATATATATATATTATGCCAAAACTAGAATATGAGAACTTCTAGAAAAAAAAGAGAATGTTTATGTATATTTTACATGTTTAGATGGTGAGGGATATTAGAGATTGTTACTAGTAGAAGTTGGGAGATCATCTAGATGGTTTTTAATTGAGCATATAAATTGGGAATAAGTTAGATTCCTTTTCCCCAAGATAGATTTGGGCAATTAATTGGAGATTACGTGCATACGTTTAGTTGCACGCTTTAGTTGAGAGGTGAGTTGGATTTTATGGAAAGTGCGACTCCACTTTAATCATGTCATACTGCATTTATGATTATTATGCATTTTAATGCACTTGCTAAAAATGTTTTTCACACCTCGGGCTCTGACCTGTTTATATATTCTCTTGCTATGTATATATATTGTATTATTCTAGGTGTTCCTCCGCAAGGACGCCATTGATGTTATCCATTTCGTGCATTCGTGGAGTTGTGGAAGTAGCGGACTGTAGCGGTATTTTGATATAGTCGATTCCTATCTTTTGTATATCTAGATTAGGATTCATTTGTATATCGGTTTTATACCCAAGTGTTGTAGCGTAGCACTTGTATATTTTAATTCTCAGACTGTGTATTGTCTGTGACCCGACAGCATATTCGGGTATTTCATTTTAGAGATCTTGTTGTACTCTTATATCAATATCTTTTATATTAATTGAACATGTGTGTGTCTCTTATCATAATTAGATGTTATGTCGTTGGTTAGTTGTTGCATGGTTTGTTTTAATAATGTTTTAAAATATTTTTTTTATACCCTCCTTTTGTGGTAACGGGTAGTTAGCCTTGTTTATTTTAGTATCGTCAGTAGATGCAGAGAATGATCCACTTGAGACTCCCGATTATTTTAGCATAGGGCTGGCCACCCGTTATAATTTTGAGCGGGTTGTCACAGTTTCTACGTCAACAACATGTATTCCGTTTACTCCTAAGGTATGAATGCATTACATAATTATATAGGAGCTTGGAACAATTTTAATTGGGTGAATTTTTATTTTAAACTGATGGTTATTTTCAAAAGGTTTATTTCAAACTTCAAAATAAAGTTTCTGGCCTAAAATCGAATTTTTAAGTTTATGGTTTTTCATTCGAAATTGTCGTTCGAACGAGTTTTTCGTTCGAACTAGGTTTGGCAACGAGTTCCCTGTTTGGCCACTTGACTATCGTTCGAATTGTCGTTCGAATGAGAATGCTGCTCGAACGAGAATTCTGACGAGTTTTCTAACGACTTTACATTTTATCCACTGGAACTTCGTTACAAGGGTCGTTCGAATGAGACTTTGTTCAAACGAAAATTTCGTTCGATCGAGATTTGGCGGGAATAGGTACTTTGGTAGTTTTTGACAGTTTTTCCACTTTTCCCACTAATTTTCCCCATTAACGTTTGAGAGACTTATCTAGTGCGAAAAACAATTTTTTCAAAATAACTTTTTCACATACAACAATCTCCAAGAGAGAGTTTGAGAGAAAAAATTTAAAAAGAAAGAGTTGATGTTTTGAGTGTTCATTTAAAAAAAAAACAATCCATAAACACTTCTGTTTCACCCATAGTTTGTTTATTCCAAGTTTCCATATTAATAACTTCCTTGGAGTGTTTGGCACCGGTTTTACTCTACCGAGTTGAAGAGTTCATTTGGGTTTACTTCTACATCCCTCAAAGAAGAAGCTTTCATTGTTTGTTGCTACGGCATTCTCATACGGTGAAAGGCACCATGTGTGGTTAATGGGTTCCTAAAAGTCCGATCGGTGGATTTCGATATTGCGATGGGGCTCCGTGGTTATTCTCTAGGGAGAGGTGTATACAAGAAGGAGCGTCGGGGCTTGAACGGAGTCAAGTTGATTGATATAAGTCTTATTGTCTGGTATTTGTAAAATCGTACTTAGTGGATTTGAGTCTAGGACCGTCCGAGATTTTTTCTCGTTGTGGGTTTTTCCTCGTACATCACGGCGTAGTGGTTTGTGATTTACTTTATCTTGCCATATCACCTAGATGCAAGCTTAGGGCAAAAAGATAAAATTTGTCTTAAATCACTACTTATTTAATTTGGTGCATGTTTAAATATTTGGGTAATGTTTAACTTAATTTAGTTAAAGTCATTTACTTTAATTTGATAAAATTTGGTTTGGCCTAAATTTACAAAAATGGATTATTTATATTGTTAGGCAAATTTCTAGGACTTGAGTTAAATTAATCTAGTTTAAGTGAATTTAAAAATATGTGTGTGTTTAATCTAATTCACTTGGTTTATTTTAATTTAAAAGAAATTAAAATTTGTTGTTTATGTACTTGTTTAATTGAACCATCTCGCTTTCGCATACTAAAAGGAAATTGAATTACCTTTTGGTAAAATTTAAAATTGGGTGCTATCGCACTTTCAAATTGGTATCAGAGAGGGATCCCTAAATTATTGCGTTCAAGATCCTTTTAAATATTTTTGACTAAAATGGAATTTTTCCCATTTTTAAAATTTCCTATTTTTGATGGTTCTAACTATGCGTATTGGAAAGCGCTGATAAAATTGGCACTAAAACCTATTGATGAGAGGGTTTGGTTGTCTGTCATTACCGGGTGGTCTCCATCTACACATTTAGTAGACAATGAGCGTGTTCCCAAACCTGCCGATAGATGGAGTGAGAATGAATTTAAACTATCTATTTTTAATTCCCGAGGTTTGAATGCCTTGTTTAGCGCGGTCACACCGGATGAATTCCATGGCATTATGACGTGTGAAACCGCTAAAGAAGCTTGGGATATTTTACGACTCACTCATAAAGGAACTAGTGTCATAAAATCTTCGAAAGTCCAAAACCTCACTACTCAATTTGAAACCATCAAAATGAATGCAAAAGAAACTTTTTATGAATATTATGCTTAACTTTTCGATATAGTTAATTCATCTTTTAATTTGGGAGAAAAAATACCCGAAAACCGTGTAGTAAAGAAAATTTTAATGTCCCTACCCGATAGATTTATTCCAAAGGTGACCGTTTTAAATTCTTTACTCACTCCAGCCTCTACGAAATTAGAAGAGCTCGTAGGTGATTTACAAACCTATGAACTAGACATGTTTCCCTCCAAAAATGAAAAGAAAGTAGAAAAGGATGTTGCTTTGAATGATCGAAAGGAGGGAAACAAGTAGTAGAGCGTGAAAGTGAGAGTGACTCGAAAGATATGGCTATGTTTTCTAATAAGTTTCGAAAACTTCTTAAATTTAACAAAGATAAATTTAAAAATGATTTTAAGAAATTTGAACAATCTAAGCATGACAAAGCCGAGAAGATCCCTAAAACTTTTAATGAAAATTTAAATAGGGATGAGTCAAATAGGTGTTATGGTTGTGAAGGGTATGGCCAAAGGGTAAAAGAGTGACCCACTAAACTAAGGAGAGAGGGTAAGCAACCAATTTTTTTAAATGAAACCCTTAGTGGTAGTGACAATGAATAGGGACCAGATTCCCCCACTGAGCCCAACTTTATGTCTTTCTTGGCTATTCATGTGAGTGATAGTGAGCACTCTTCTATTGATGAAATTTTAACACATGACACTTCCAAGGTCAAAGTTTATGATTCCCTTATTTTTTATGGTAGTGAGAGTGGAGAAGAAAGAGAGAGTGAAAGTGAAAATGAGGTTGATGTGAGTGAACTTCAAATTGCGTTTCAAGAATTATTTGAAGAATCTTTTAAATTAAAAAGAAAAAATTTGAAGTTAGAAGCTGCTTTAAGAGGGCGTGTTAAGGTCATTGATGAGAGTGAGTTAGTGGAAGACCTTAGAACACGTGAGAGAGCTCTTCGTGAAAAGCTTGAATATGTAGAAGGCGAGAGAGATAACTTTAAAGGTTTAATGGAATCCTTAAAAAAGGAGATTCTTACGTTGGAAGAGCGGAATGTTTTATTAGAGTCTAACATTTTAAAATTAGAAAATAAATTAAAAGACTCTAGTAAAGTCAAATTTGATTTGGAAAATCATTTAAAAAAATTAGATAAAATATTAAAAATGGCCCAAATTAAAAATGACACTTGTGGTTTAGGCTTCAATACTTGATATGAATCATCTCATAAAGACAAAATTAATATTTTAGGAGAATCATCTAGAAACCATGTTATAGATCATTCCTTAGGTAATTCTTTTTGCCGAGTCTTTAGGTGCTCAAATTGTGGTCGAAAAGGTCATATTAAGAAATTTTGTTTGATCTTGAACGAGTACCTAGAAAATCCCACAGTAAGGCAACCAAGGTAGCTAAGATTCCTACGCCCCGAGATCGTCATTCGTCATTAGTTTAGGTTAGGATATCCGACTTGGTAGCTTTACAAGATAGGGTTTTTGATTCTCATTTACTTTCACATGCTTCCTCCCTTGTAAAATCTAAAGGTTGAATGTGTTAGTTTTATTTGCATACTTTAGCTTTTGTACTTCATGCTAAATTATCATGCTATTTGTATGCTTCTTAATCATTTTTTAGTCTATGCTCCATGCTTAATCACATGCTAGAAAAATGATTTTTTGTTTATCTTTTGTATTATGCTTCTTTCATTTTAGTTTGCATTAAATGAAAATTACAAAAATATTTTGTTTATCATTTGTGTTTTATCTTTTTAGTAATTTAAGCTTAATGAAAAATACAAATAATTTTTGTTTGTCTTTTGAGTACATATTTTTCTTATTTGTTAAAAATTGTAAAACACTCAAAAAGATTTTTGGTTTGTGTGTATTTTAGTTTGACACACTCTATGTGGCATATACTTGTGTTTGAATCCCCTCTTTTTCGCTCCCATGTGTCTAGAACTTTTGGTTTAGATTGTCAATACTTAAAATGTTCTTTAACATGCTTACATGGAGTAGTTGGATTTTGTGTTGATACAATGGGTTCTATTTTTATATGCCTCAATTCACACATGTACGAGCTCACTTGAAATTTTAACTTCATATGTATATTTAAGCTTTGTGAGGTGTTCTCCTTCCAATATTGTCATTTACATGTTATGTAACCTATGGGGACTAGTGCATGTTAAAATCCGTTGCATGTGAGATTTGTGTGAGATATAAAAAATGATGCATATAAATGTGCACGGGGAAAGGCTCCGAAAGGAAAAATCATCATTTGCGAGTAAACCACCGTTTGGAATGGACCTAAAAGAAATGCGTGGTCCAAAGGACTAAAAATAAAATAAGGCATTCAAAAGAATAATAATTGCCAAGTACTATGGTTAATTGATATATTCATTCAAAATTATATATCCTTATCGAGGGAGATTGGATTGTATATTAACGGTTTGCACAATGTCTGTTTATCATAGTTATATTTTTAATGTCATGACTCTATTGGTTTGTAGAATCATCAAAATTCTAGGTTTATATACATTGTGTATATTTGTTCATTGAGTTCAATCTATATTGTCACATGAGGTTATATTGTAATGAAGTTAGCAATCAAATGATAAATCCTTGAACATGTTTTAAGTGTTTGTGTATAAATTTAATTGTTACTAGTTCACACCCCAACACTTTCGTTTCAATATGACACATTTTTGCCATCTGAGTGTGAAAAGCTATTTTATTTTGTATCATGTGTGGTGTTTATACCGAGCATATGTACGTGTGAGTTAATGATATTTATTATGTACTCATATACGAGATATTCTATTTATCTTGGCCTTGCTATCTAGTCCATTTATGCTTTAATTCATAATTGGTACGTATTTTGTTGCGTAGTTTGTTTGATATCACATGATTAATATCTTTCTTGTCAAATTGGTACCATTTTTTTGGTTACATTATTGTTGGTATTGTGACAACCCTGCTTTTTATATCTAATTCGATTAGCTACGCCCAATTAAATTAAAGCGGAGTGTCAATATGTTGGCACTAGAAACAAAATTTAAGTAAATGCAGTCAAGTAAACATGTACACTCTCCTATGTGTAACCAAATCATATAATAACAACTATAACAAGTGAAACCAACTCATAACTATTAACTGTAATAATTCATCAGTAATCTCAAACTGAAAATATAAAATGCCAATACATGCTGCCCAACACAAAACGGGAAAGAATAATACAAAAATTCTCTCAAATACTAAGTATAAACAACGTGATATTAATCTCTGATACCACCCTCAAGAAAAGGGAAACAAGCAACATAAATTAAAATAGAATAACTCCACAACTACATGAATCCTAAGATTGATATGATCTCATCAAGCTCCATAGTCTATTGTCCATCGGGACGAGGACCTGTCATATATAATATATATAAGAGAGGAGCAAGAAGCAAGATAGACGAACGTCAAAGCAAGAAAACAAGCTATAAGATTATAAGATGTACTTATAATGAAAGCACACTAGTCATTACTCGTCTCCAGTAATTAAGTTGTTCAATTACCCAACCAATGCTCCTATGTCGTGACTACCCAACCCAAACTCGAGTAACGTGTAGTCTCATATCGTATCATGATTAATCATTATTAATCTCATTTCAGTATTTAATGTATCAAAATATTTCCTTCAAGTATAATATCATATACATCGATTCGGGATATTACTTTAAGACACAAGCATAATATCTCACACAACAAGTCATATCGGGTCACTATCGTTACCCGGGGGAACAAGTCGTAACACTAGGCCTACACACGAATATTCCCTAATATTACGTGGCAAGGGCAATCATACTAAGTCCTAAATCACATGGCGTTTCAAGGTCTTTCTCCCCGACCCGCATTGCAACCATGTGTCCGGTTCCGGTGGTTTATCTCCGACACGGCACTCGAGCGGAACCTAACCAATCAATCACAAAAAAAATTCTCATTCAACATGTGCCTACGTCGACCGGAGGACTATTCTAGTGTATACTCGATGATATACATATAAAACAATTTCACGCTTATGTATCTATACAATCGTGTCAAGTCTCTTACTCGAGTTATACCATAGTCATTATTTACAATATAACATAATTTCCATCATTAATTTACTAATTCAACATCAAATCATTTCAAGGTTATATATCCCTAATAACCATAAGTATGTGATCAAGTTAGGATATTAGGCACAACACCATAATTATCTTACTAACAACATGAAAAACATTATCACTCTTATTTCAATAACATGCTGCCCAGAATTTAAAATGCAGATTCGAGGCTCTTCCGATTCGTTTTTGGAAAAACTTAAAACTATAAAGTTGTTCGGAACGTCATTTTCTACAAGGACACGCGAGCAGGCTACCGTAGCTTGCATAAAACAGACCCGAAATTAACATATACAGTTCGGACCTGTTCACGATAATTTTCTGCGCAGAATCTTAAAGCGCATATTCGAGGATTTTTTGATCCGTTTTTGAAAAAACTTAAAACTACAAAGTTGTCCAGAATATGATTTTATACTGGATAATGCGAACGAAACAACCATTTTCGAAACTAAAATGGCTCAAAACAGTTTTTAATATGACGATTTACTCAATTTCATAGATTTCTCAAATTCAAGAGTTTGTTCAACAATTCAATCCCTATAATGATGTTATTGCATTTGAATCTACATGGAGGATGAACCTAATACATTGCATATCATTTTTAACTTCAATTTCATATTAATTTAGGGATCCAAATACATGTTCATGTGAAATTTCATTATAGATACATATTATACACATATAGGTTATTAACTTTCCTTGGATTGTATGGAGAAGTTGAATCCTTTTGAAATCTTCTTTAAATACTCTTCGCCTTCGCCTTCTTCTCTTCTTACTCTTTCTATCTCTACCAAACCCTAGCCCCCATTTGTGAAATGATAAAATGAAGACTTCTTCTCTTCTTTTCTATTTATACCTAGGGTTAGTTTATTTAAAAAAATGCCATTGCCCCCAAATTTAACCCTCTCGATCCTTTTACGCATTAATTCGCTTCTAATATTTAAGTCGCACATTTGTATCTCAATGAATTCATTTTGATTTTCATTTCCAAACATTTCGAATATATATACTGACATTGTTTTGTTTCCAAACATTTCGAATATATATTGATCGTTCTTTTTTCTTTTCAATTTCAATTCAATAAAAAATGTGGGGTATTACATTCTCCCCCTCTACGAACATGATTTCATCCTCGAAATCCAAATTAAAACAAATCAATTCAAGTCAAGTAAGGTAGTTTCGCACGTACCTTCGATTAAGAGATATGGGTGACTAATTTGCAAGTCATCCTCTCTCTCCCAAGTGGCCTCAGACTCATCATGATTCCACCACATAACACGAATAAGAGGAATAACTTTTGACCTCTACTGCTATTCACGACGATCTCGGATCCTGACCTGCCTCTCCTCATAGGTCCCATCAGGCTGTAACTCAAACCCATCTAACTTTATGTGTAGGTGTGAGTCCTCGGAACGTAAGAACTTCCTCAACATGGATACATGAAAATTATCGTGTACCCGTTAGAGATGGTCGGGTAGGCCTAAACGGTAGGCAACTGACCCCACCCTATCGAACACTGTTAACGAACCCATGTATCACGGTGAAAGCTTCCCTTTAGCACCAACGCGAACAACACCTCTTATGGGTGAGACCCTCAACAACATTTGGTCCCCAATGACGAACTCTAACTTCCTCCGTCTTATGTCAGCATAAGTTTTTTGACGATCTTGCGCGGTCTTCATCCGTGCATGAATCGCATCAACCTTTTTCGAGGTCTCCCTAATAATATCCAACATGTAGGGGATCGACATGGCCTGGCGTATAAAGCCTCGTATGGTTACATGCCAATAGTCTGCTGATAACTATTATTGTATGCTAACTCCACCAGTGGCAAATGTGTATCCCAATCACCTTTGAAGTCCAACACACAAACTCGTAACATGTCCTCCAAAATTTGGTTTACCCGCTCCGTCCAACCATCAAACTGAGGGTGGAATGCAGTACTCAAACTCAAGTGAACTCCCATCGCCTCCTAAAGACTGCCCCAAAAGTGCGAGATGAAGGCACTACCATGGTCGAACATGATATCACGCGGTACCCCATGCAACTTCACAATGTCTTTAATAAAAAAAATCATGGCATACTGTGCTACCGTATAATCCGTCATCACTAGAAGGAAATATCCACATTTACAGTCTGTCGATGATGACCCAAATCGAATCATCACCGCACTGCGATCTTGGCAACCCAATAATTAAATCCATGGAGATACTTTCCCATTTCTAACTCTACAACCGAAGTCTCACCACAAAGCCTAACATAACTGAACTACTAAGCTGATCCAAAATTCAATACCCCCAAGTCTCGACTTGCTAAGTTTCATGCGTGGAGTGTCTCGCAAGCGAAATCCAAACAAGGAACCCCTTTGATACACTACTGTCAGTTTGTCGAGATAAGGAATTTTTTAACTCAAGACCCCTAGTGGTACAAGAATCATCTAACTCCAAAAAAAAGCACTTATCTCTAGACTCAACGGTTCATCACACAACAAATAATCCAACTTCGCCTATTCAATACAGATGCCACTATTCATCAATCATGCCTCGATACTCAACTCATAATCGACTAACAGGTGGTACTGAAAGCTCAAAAGCCAACTCTACTCCGAGTTGTCAATAACACTTGCCTTGCACTTATATTGATGGTGAGTCAACTAATATGGCAACCCTTATTATCCATTAAGGCTGCACATGTGCATAAGCATACAACTTCTATGCACTTACAAATATTGTTCCAACTTTCCAAGTTTGGACTTAGGTAAATAATATCAGCAAGGTCCATACTCTCTTGAACAAGATAACATCGATAAAGTTGCATTCTAGGCGATCAAGGATCCCTCACCTAAAGTTTTTGAACTAACCCAAGATGCAATGTTCCCCCTTGCCTCCTTTCTCATGGTTTGGTCGCTCTAACCCAAGGCAATAAACCCTCGCTAGATTCGACTTACCACTCTTTTTTTTTTAAAAACATGTAAGGAATTAAACCTATCCGACATGATTTTCGTTGGACTGTGAGTATATTGGAATTTTCTCACCGAACAAGAAATGAAATTGGTTCTTCAAACCACGAATAAGGCTTGTACATTTTCCAAGCAACGAGGTAAGACCAAAAATTTCCACTAATCATACCAAATCAGAATATCGAATTTGGCACACTCATCACCATCTGGATACTCATCTTCCGGTACACCAACGCTACCTGATCCTTATGAAGAACGGTGTGATATCCAACATGTCAAAGGTCATAAATATAAGGTAACGGGTACCATCACGTACCGTGACCCCAATTAACACTCACTAATCCACACATAACTGAAGTAAAAATTAAATATATTACGAACCCATTCGCGGGTATTTGCCAAAGAGTACACACCCTCCTTACAAAACTTCTCAACAAAGGTCTAAACACTCTCTTGTTGTCCCCCTATAGTGGAGGTTATGACAACCATTTCAGTGAATGGGTCAAACATTTGAAACCCAAAAATTTCTCAATCCTTGCCATTAATGACGACCCTCAGTTAGTAACACTATCATCAGTCAATCAAAAACTGGCCGAGCTACACACGACTCTACCATTATCAAAAGACCATCAAGACCATTCTATGCCTATTCACTAGTCTAGACATCACCAAAATCGAACATCTTACACTTGATTTCAGAATGCGTCCTTAATCACACACGATCTAAGTAAACATCATGTCACTAACTACTCACTCGAGCTCTAATTCACATTAATACATAACGAGCCTACAACATAGCCACATTACCATATCTGATGGATTCAAAATCAAGCACCACCATTATCAAGGTGTAACAAATTAGTACCCCCAATCACCGGGTGATAACATAAAACCTAACTCATGGATATATCACCAACTCAAGTGATCACACTCGCATAAAATGAAACGCCTATTGAACACTCCCTCGTGATGTTCTCACTCGACAACTCGTCCCTTAGAGATTCGCTACTCATCGTAGGGTTCACAACTAGTAACTCCATCTCAAGTTCATCCCTTAACACACCCATATTCACGTTCCTCTCTCGACAACTTTTAACAAATATACCGGTCCTATAAAGCAAGATAACCACATCTTATCGAACACCCATTCTAATCTAGGTATTTACGAAGAACACTAAACTCCATTCATTGCCAAATACGGAAAGAAAACTACCTAAAAAAATTCTGGACTTCTCCAATGTCAATCCTCGTATGACCTTGCGATACGAACTTCCTCATCCCTAGTGTCCATGGCCAAGATATCATAACATTATTGATACATTCTCACGAACTTGTTCGGGATAACTCGTCGAAACATTCCACTCTGAACAAGTGAGTACCCAACCCACTAATATATCTTGTGCATTATCGAACACACACCTAATCGTCCTTAAGTTGATTCCATTACGGATTTTATACGATCAGAACACTAAAAACCACTATGCCATCCCAATGCGACATTTTTCGCTTGTGTTGACAACATGTAGGTTTACACGCCTACCAAACTTCCCTGATACCAACACAATATTTCAAGGATAATTACTTATCCATTCCATACTCAGACTCATGAATCTCCCATTGAACATCATCAAATGGATGAATCTAGTTCGTTCTTTTCACAAGTTTGATAACACTCTTGCGTACGCCAAAATTGGACCCCTCAGCTCATCCTTTGATGGTGTGGGACGTACACCGATTTGGAGTAGTCCTCTCTCAAATCACAACCCTTCCTTTACATGTTCATAAGTAATAATATACTCTTATTATCACCAGACTTACTTTGCTAACCATTCACTTATTAATACATCATCGAATGCCTCAACAGTCTGTCCATTACGGGTGGAGCGCGATAATTTCTTCTCAAGAAAATGTCACAACAACAATTGGACCACATCATTTTGAGGTGTGCCATATCTAAAGATATACCCTTCGACAATGGAAACAACTTCAGACAACTACACGCGCAAGTGGTACCAACAACTCAGTGGTACTAAAGGGTGGGCTATAACTTATACCAACTTCTTTACATCCATAAGAGCGACGATATTCAAAGTTGATAATGCACAACAAATATACGGGTGTTTCCTCCCCCTAAAGCACCAAAAGTCAACTCAATCATTGAGTTCAACATCGGTTTTCTTGCCTACTGGTGGGCGATGAAACTACGATAGTTGCACGTGAATTGCGGTCTCTTAAAATTCTTTGACCCTTTTCCCTCCCAGAGTCCACGTCTCATCAAATCACCATCTTAAAAGATAGTAAGTGAACAAGTATCCTAATTTTTTTTTATTCAATTGGAGCACTACTCATAATTACAACAAGTACTCACAAACAGACCTCACGCGTACTATCCTATGGTCGATCGAAGATTCACCTCATGCGTGGGACGTCTCACGAATGAAATCCAAACAAGGAACCCTCCCTATACACAAGGCTAGCTCTGAATCGCCCGTCAAAATCATAGCGTGAAGATCTTCCAAGTCATCGAATACAATACATAATCGTAAGGCTCTACGTATCAAGGAAACGATGCGCAGAAAACGTAACGGACGCCCTGAGATCCCTAAAAGCTCTAAAACCGTGCTCTGATACCAACTGTGACAACCCTGCTTTTTATATCAAATTCGGTTAGCTACGCCCAATTAAATTAAAGCGGAGCGTCAATATGTTGGCATTAGAAACAAAATTTAAGTAAACACAGTCAAGTAAACATCTACACTCTCATATGTGTAACCAAATCATATAATAACAACTATAACAAGTCAAACCAACTCATAACTATTAACTGTAATAATTCATCAGTAATCTCAAACTGGAAATATAAAATGCCAATACATGTGGCCTAACATAAAATGGGAAAGAATAATACATAAATTCTCTCAATTACTAAGTATAAACAATGTGGTATTAATCTCTGATACCACCCTCAAGAAAAGGGAAACAAGCGACACAAATTAAAATAGAATAACTCCACAGCTACATGAATCCTAAGATTTATATGATCTCATCAAGCTCCATAGTCTATTGTCCATCGGGACGAGGACCTGTCATATATTATATATATAAGAGAGGAGCAAGAATCAAGATAGACGAACGTCAAAGCAAGAAAACAAGCTATAAGATTATAAGATGTACTTATAATGAAAGCACACTAGTCATTACTCGTCTCCAGTAATTAAGTTGTTCAATTACCCCACCAATGCTCCTATGTCGTGACTACCCAACCCAAACTCGAGTAACGTGTAGTCTCATATCGTATCATGATTAATCATTATTAATCTCATTTCAGTATTTAATGTATCAAAATATTTCCTTCAATTATAATATCATATACATCGATTCGGGATATTACTTTAAGACACAAGCATAATATCTCACACAACAAGTGATATCGGGTCACTATCGTTACCCGGGGGAACAAGTCGTAACACTAGGCCTACACGCGAATATTCCCCAATATTACGTGGCAAGGGAAATCATATTAAGTCCTAAATCACATGGCATTTCAAGGTCTTTCTCTCCGACCCGCATTACAACCATGTGTCCGGTTTCGGTGGTTTATCTCCGACACGGCACTCGAGCGGAACCTAACCGGATCAATCACAAAAAAAATCGCATTCAACATGTGCCTACGTCGACCGGAGGACTAGTCTAGTGTATACTCGACGATATACATATATAACAATTTCACGCTTATGTATATATACAATCGTGTCAAGTCTCTTACTCGAGTTATATTATAGTCATTATTTACAATATAACATAATTTCCATCAGTAATTTACTAATTCAACATCAAATCATTTCAAGGTTATATATCCCTAATAACCATAAGTATGTGATCAAGTTAGGATATTAGGCACAACACCATAATTATCTTACTAACAACATGAAAAACATTATCACTCTTATTTCAATAACATGCTGCCCAAAATTTAAAATGCAGATTCGAGGCTCTTCCGAGTCGTTTTTGGAAAAACTTAAAACTACAAAGTTGTTCAGAACGTCATTTTCTACAAGGACACGCAAGCATGCTACCGTACCCTTCATAAAACAGACCCGAAATTAACATATACAGTTCGGACATGTTCACGATAATTTTCTGCGCCGAATTTTAAAGCGCATATTCGAGGATTTTCTGATCCGTTTTTGAAAAAACTTAAAACTACAAAGTTGTCCAGAATATGATTTTATACGGGATAATGTGGACGAAACATCCATTTTCGAAACTAAAATGGCTCAAAACAGTTTTTAATATGACGATTTACTCAATTTCATAGATTTCTCAAATTCAAGAGTTTGTTCAACAATTCAATCCCTATAATGATGTTATTGCATTTGAATCTACATGGAGGATGATCCTAATACATTGCATATCATTTTTAACATCAATTTCATATTAATTTAGGGATCCAAATACATGTTCATGTGAAATTTCATTATAGATACATATTATACACATATAGGTTATTAACTTTCCTTAGATTGTATGGAAAAGTTGAATCCTCTTGAAATCTTCTTGAAATCAACTTAGATTTCTTCTCTTCTTACTTTTTCTCTCTCTACCAAACCCTATCCCCCATTTGTGAAATGATAAAATGAAGACTTCTTCTCTTCTTTTCTATTTATACCTAGGGTTAGTTTATTTTAAAAAATGCCATTGCCCCCAAATTTAATCCTCTCGATCCTTTTACGCATTAATTCGCTTCAAATATTTAAGTCGCACATTTGTATCTTAATGAATTCAATTTGATCATTTCCAAACATTTCGAATATATATACTGACATTGTTTTGTTTCCAAACATTTCGAATATATATACTGACAGTTTTTTTTTCTTTTCAATTTCAATTCAATCAAAAATGCGGGGTATTACAGGTATCCGTTAATATTTGTGTTGGATTTGTTACTTTTATTATTGCCCATATGCCTTCATGCTCTAATCACTTTATGCATAATCCTGTTTTACTTGCTTTTCCCATATTTATATCCCTTATGAAGTTTTTTGGGGAGAAATCATATTTAGTTAAATTGGGGAGAAATGAGTAATTAATTAGTTCTTTTATCCTTTGTCTATTCCTAAACAAAAATGGGGAGAATGATAAGGGACAAATGGTATCTAATCCTATTGTAATCGTATCTTAGTTTGGGAGATTTAACTTATCGGGAGACGTCTTTCTAAGTATGTCACTGTTAGAAAAAAAAGGGGGGCAATTCATTTAGGGTGAGTTTTTTTATGCATTTAATATTCTTGATATTCCTCTTGATATTCCCTATGCGTTTGATAGTTTGATTTAGTGTGCAGGAATTCTTCCGAATGACAACTTTCTTCATCGGTAAACATATTGTTCCTTAGGTTTTGACTCAAGCTATGTATTTTTTATTTTGGGTGGTATATTTTTTAAGTCTATTAGAGCTTGATGACCCTTTATGATTTTTTGTTGGTTTTAGTCTCAGAATAGCCAAAGGCGGAGATTTGTAAGGACACAAGTCTCCGATTGAGTCTCAATGTTGTGTTAGCTCAATTGCGAACAAAAACGTTTGAGTCATAGGATAGTGTTCAAGTTTATTCATTCAAGACTATGACGTGTTAGTTGAAGACGTAGCGGCCAAGATTAAAGCTTCATCAAATGATGAGTTTGTTGTGCCTTGTTTCTACATCAACAACATGTGTTCCGTTTACTCCTAAGGTATGAATGCATTACATATTTATATAGGATCTCGGAACAATTCTAATTGGGTGAATTTTTTTTTAAATTGATGGTTATTTTCAGAAGGTTTATTTCAAACTTTAAAATAAAGTTTCTGAGCCAAAATTGAATTTTTAAGCTTTCTGGTTTTTCGTTCAAAATTATTGTTTGAAAGAGTTTTTCGTTCGAACGTGAATTTCGTTGGAATGAGGTTTGCCAACGAGTTCCCTGTTTGTCAACTTGACTATCGTTCGAATTGTCGTTCGAACGAGAATTCTGATGAGTTTTCTAATGACTTTACATTTTATCCACTGGAACTTTGTTAGAAGGGTCGTTCAAACGAGACTTCGTTCGAACGAAAATCTCGTTCGAACGAGATTTGGCGGGAACAGGTATTTTGGCAGTTTTTGACAGTTTTCCCACTTTTCCCCACTAACTTTTGATAGACTTATCTAGTGTGGGAACCAACTTTTTCAATGTAACTTTTTACATACTACAATCTCCAAGAGAGAGTTTGAGAGAAAAATTCTAAAATGAAAGAGTTCATGTTTTGAGTATTTATTTTTCAAAAAAAAAATCCTTAAACTCCTTTGTTTCACCCATAGTTTGTTTATTCCAAGTTTCCATATAAATATCTTACTTGGAGTCTTTGGAACCGGGTTTACTCTACCGAGTTGAAGAGTTCGTTTGGGTTTACTTCTACATCCCTCAAAGAATAAGTTTTCGTTGTTTGTTGTTACGGTATTCTCATAGGGTGAAAGCCACCGTGTGTGGTTGATGGGTTCCTAAAAGTCTGATCGGTGGATTCCAAGACCGCGATGGAGATCCGTGGTTATTCTCTAGGCAGAGGTGTATATACAAGAAGGAGCGTCGGGGCTTGGATGGAGTCAGGTCGAGTGTTGTAAGTCTTACTATCTTGTATTTATAAAATCGTACTTAGTGGATTTGAGGCTAGGGCCGTCTGAGGTTTTTTCCCATTGTGGGTTTTTCCTTGTACATCGTGGCATAGTGGTTTGTGATTTACTTTATCTTACTATATCATCTAAATGCATGCTTAGGTAAAAAAGATAAAATTTGTTTTAAATCACTACTT
This sequence comes from Sambucus nigra, assembly GCA_949130495.1. Lineage (NCBI taxonomy): Eukaryota > Viridiplantae > Streptophyta > Magnoliopsida > Dipsacales > Adoxaceae > Sambucus > Sambucus nigra. The sequence continues at coordinate 361,384,798 of OX422223.1, read as the reverse complement.
ATTTAATTTGGTGCATGTTTAAATATTTGGGTAATGTTTAACTTATTTTAGTTCAAGTCATTTACTTTAATTTGATAAAATTTAGTTTGGCCTAAATTTGCAGAAATGGATTAATTATATTGTTAGGCAAATTTCTTGGACTTGAGTTAAATTAATCTAGTTTAAGTGAATTTAAAAATATGTGTGTGTTTAATATAATTTCACTTGGTTTATTTTAATTTAAAAGAAATTAAAATTTGTTGTTTATGTACTTGTTTAATTGAACCATCTCGCTTTCTCATACTAAAAGGAAATTGAATTACCTTTTGGTAAAATTTAAAATTGGGGGCTATCGAACTTTCACATATCAAGATCTAAACTCCTCATCTGGTCACTTCGTGGTGAGTTAAAATTGAGTAATCGATTACTGGGCAAGACAATTTCAGTTGGTACCACTGCCTTTATACCAAAGGCCCCTATGTAATGAGTTTCACCTGTTGTTGTCTTAGGGGTCGTCCTATAATCCCAGAGGACACTCTGCAACTCATCGATCCAATTTCCATTTGCATCGTCCAGTGTTTTCTTCATTCCATATAACAAAGTTTTATTGGTTACCTCAGTTTGACCATTGCATTGTGGTTGGCCAGGCACAGAATGCAACTTTGGTATCTTGGAAACAATGCGATAGTCCTCGAATTCATGTTATCAAACTGAGTGTCATGGTTTGTGATGAAAGTATAAGACATTCCATATTAGTAAATAATGTCCTTCCAAATGAATTGAAACACCTTCTCATATGTAATCTTTACAAGCAGTTAAACCTTCACCCACTTAGTGAAATAATCCACAGCAACCATCAAACACTTGAGTCTTCCTTTAGTTTTTGGTAATGGGCAAACTAGTTCTATCAATCAAATTATGAAAGGACAAGGCAAAGTGATCAGTGTGAGTGAGGCTCCTGGAGTTCAGTCTATTTTAAAATATTTTTGGCACTTGTAAGATATCATATCATAATCTGCGCAATTTCCCTTCATAATGAGCCAATAATAGCTCTATATAGCCACCCGTTTTACAAGTGACCGTATTAAGGAATGTGCTCTACAACACCCCTCATGTACTTATTTGATCAGATGACTCCCCTTGAACGGATGAAAACATCGCATCAATGAGACGATATACCCCTATGAATAAAATTCCCCTCTAAAATGTAGGTGGCTATGTTATAGCGGAGTTTTCTTATTTCTTGGGGGTCAGTTGGTACTGCACCAATTTTGATATATGCCCGCATAGAATCTATCTAAGATGGTTTGTGATTTATCTCTATGACATTGATTGTCTGCTCATTAGTGTTGCAGTGTGTAAGAAACTCCATAAGGACAGTTCTTTCGTAGTTCCATTCTTGTGGCTAATGTTAATCAGGTAAGGCATCTGCTCGAGCATTTTTTTTTATCTCAGGGACTCTGAACATTCTCACTCTAGTAAATTTTGTGAGCCACCATTTTTTCTTGTCCAAGTCCTTTATTATAGATTCTTTTCTCACCTCATATATCCCTAATAATTGATTAACCACTAATTGTGAATCATTGTGCACTAAAATCTGTTCGGCGCCTAGTGACGAGGCTAGCCTAAATGCTGCTATGAGAGCCACGTATTCTACCTCATTGTTAGAGGCTTTATATTAGAACCCAAGAGCATATTCCACATTTATCTCATCTAGGATTGTGATTATTAGGATTGATCCACTCCCAGTCATACAGGATGAGCCATCCATAAATAACTCCCATACAAAAAGTTCCTGTTTGAATTTCTCTACAGTCAACTCCCAATGTCTGAATAGTTTCTTTTCTTACTCCATGTCATTGAAAAGTTCTTTTTGTCAGGTCGATGATTCCAGAACACCCTTACTCTGATATGATAACGGAGTGGTCTAGTTATCTCCCACATAAGTCTACTTATATGGATTAATTAGTGAGCTCTCTTTCGAAGAAGTCTTCTTGGCTTCATCTATGACTGAGCTCTTTTTGGTATAAGTTTACTTTGCCATTATTACCGATATCACTCTTAGAGGAGCCTTCAGTTTATTTCTTCATACGTGACTTCGACAATGAAGTTTTCCATAACTTGGCCTATGATATTCGTCATCGGTTCATACTGAATATCATAATCTCCAAGATCCATAGCTCAAGCCAACAGTCTACCTGATTTCTCAGTCTTATGAAGGAATTTTCGCAGAGGAAGGTCTATGTAGACAATAATAATATGATCTTAAAAATAAGGATTCATTCTCCTGGAATCTTCGATCTGTGCAAGAGCTAATTTCTGCAGCTTGATGTGCTGGAATTCTGCTCCTTGATATGCTTTGCTTGTGTAATATGCAAACCTCTATATTCCTTCTTTTTGTCCTACCCGAGTATAACTAACAACTGATTTTGAGAGGGCCAAATAGACATAAATTTTCTCCCCAAAAATTGGTCTTAATTAAAGAGGTGCAGATCCTAAGTACCGCTTTAGCTCTAAGAACGTGTCTTCGCATTCACCTTTCCACTAATTTTTTTTTCTTAACAGTTTAGAGAATGGAAGGAATTTATTAATGGTTCTTGAAACGAACATGTTAAGTGCTTCCACTTATCTCGTCAGTTTAGTACTTTCGTCTTGGTTCTTGGGGACTACATATTGATTAATGCCTTGATTTTCTCGAGATTGGCCTTGATTCCTTTCTGGTTAATTATGAAGCATAGGAACATTCCTTCCTTTATCTCGAAGACACATTTCATTGTGTTAAGCTTCATATGATGTTTATATAGATGATCGAAATTATGTTGCAAGTATTTGATATGGTTGGCTGCCTTATTATTCGTGAGCATATAATCAACGTACACCTCCACATTCTTTCCGATATACTTTTCAAACACTTTGTTCACTAGCCTCTGATAAGTTTTTCTAATATTTTGATTCGAGTCTGAAAGAAATGATATTGTAGCATTAAGTAACTATACTAGTGATGAATGGAGCTTTCTCTCGATCCCTCGAGTTCATTTTGATCTAATTATGCAAAAAATAAGCATCCATAAACCTGAGTAACTCATGTCCTGAGGTGGTTTTCCTAGGCGGTGGACGATGATCTTTGGAACATGATTTTTTTAAGTCAGTAAAATCCACACACATTCGCCCCTTATTCTTCTTCTTTCGGATCATCACCACGATGGAGGGCCACTATGAATATCTGACATCCTCAATAAAGATTTCCTTCTATAATATGGATTGATTCCAGACATGTTTTCATGGCTTCAAGAAAATATGCTTCACCGTTGTCTGAGAAAATTGGCCAGATCTTTCTTGAGTTTGTGCATTAGAGATGAACCGATCAGAAAAGTGTTCTTTGAGTGTTCGTCATCGATGATAATGGAAACAATCTTTTTAACTACCTACCCTTTGACTATCTTTTCCTCGCCTCATGGATCTATGATTATGATCTAGTAGGTTATAATCATATTCTTTTCCTCTTCCTGGTCGGTAGGATCATATTAGTATTCTCTGGCCTCCACTCGAATCCCCCTGACCACTCCAACTCCGTAATGGGTAGGTAACTTCAAAGACGGTGAACTGTATATGATAAGGCCTCGAACATCTTAAGACCCACTCTATTGAGAATGATGTTATATGTCGAGAGATATTTTTTATCTAGGATGGAAAATTCACATTTTATGTTCGGCATGCTAGCCAAGCACCTATTATAACCTCCAATTAGACCGTTCTTAAGGGATAAACTTTCTCACTTGAAAAACTGATCAGTGACAGGTGGTAGGGTGTTAGCTTGATGTCTCTACATCTTAGGCTTCTAAAGCAACTGTATCCATGCTACCCCATTAGGTTGACCCACATGTTGTGTGCACAAGTCTTTACCTCATTGAGGCTGACTTTTCTCTTAGAGAACTCTTTACCACCTCGAGCCTTTCCATTAGTAATAAAATGTCATCCAAATAGATAATTTTTATCTCATGAATAGGACCATTGGGCTTCTACAACTGATTTAGGTCATCATATGAATCATCATCTCGTCTTTTTTTCATCCATTTTCCTACGGGGAGATTCGTATCATCTTCAAATATTTCACTTGTCATCTTGACATGCTCGATCATTTATCTATATACGTCGATAGCTTCCCTTTTATGATTAAACTCTCAATATTATTCTTAAGGGCAATGCAACTATCCATGTTGTGGTAGTAGCCCCTGTGAAACTCATAATACTTTCTTTTGTATAAAATATTTATTGAGGATTTGAGCTTCTCGATCCACCTTAGGTCTTTATTTCCTACAATGTCCTTAAGGATATGATAGATTCTAACAATTAAAAGGGTGTACTCATCATACGTTTTTGGCTTTTCAGTCTTCTTATCTTTATGATCCTTCTTCTCATTTTTCTTGCTTGGGGAAGCCTTTGGGTGATCCGATTAATTGGCCTCCATGGCCTCCTCAATGTTCATTATTTTGCCTTCCTTGGAAAAGAATTCCGCCATTGTCCTGGGTGGCTCTTTATCCACTGTGCAAAATAGCTCTCCCGATTGTAGTCCGCTCATCAGAGAGGTTATGGCAGTTTGATTGTTATAAAATACCACCTCAAGCTTCTCATTGTAGAAGAGAGTAATAAACTCATGTGCGGTCTCATCGGCCTTTTTCCATACATTGAACAAATGGGCAACTCTATTCCTGGATTAGGTCCAAAATAGAAATTGATAGTCATCCAACTATTGGAAACTGGAAATATGCCTTTATGGCAAGATATTATAGAATACTTGGGTTGACCCAATGAATCGTGATAGAGAATGCATGGCAACGCATTGCATCTAGAATCGAGTAGACATTAGCAGTGTCTTGATACTGCTCTACATGTAGTATGGGGTTGATTTTTCCATCGTATCTTGGTTTAATGACCGACGATTTGAATTTCACATGCGTCGGATAAAAATTATTGCTGGGATAAAGGGGGATCCATTTATAAAGCCTATGTGCTTATGGTTCTTGTCACTAGCCATTTCTCCTAAACGGTTAGATAAATCACTTCCATGGTAGATCCTCCTTAGCGGCCTTCATTGTGAAGGTCTTGACTATACGACCTTGAGTTTCAGACGAGCTCTCTTCTTAGGAAGTCTGCTAATCTTAGACCAATATCCTCATGCTTGTTCTAGATTTAGCCGAGCATTGTTCTCCCCTGGTAATTGACCTAACTGATTATTTATAACGCTTGTTATGCTCCTTATAACCTATTGGCTACTGGGCCCTTATTTTATGGGGGACCAAATGATCAAAAGTTGACCCTCTACTTAGCCTTTCCAGTATGTTGGGACTTTCCTCAAATAAGGATTGTTCATCATCATACCCAGTTGATTTAAGAGAGGAAGTAACGCCAGGGCGGTTGATTAGATATAAATTATCCCTTAATTTAGTTACTTTTAACATCTCGAACAAAGTAATCGATTTGACTTTATCTCATAATCTTGCAACTGACTTATCCTAACAAGTACACCGAGTTTCTGGTATTTCCTATTGTTTTTACATGTATTTGATGTCAAGAAATGAAAGAAGGAAACCAGAAGAATCAAGAAAGATAAGAAGGAAAGTCAAAAGGAAAAAAGTGTAATTTCCACTCGGAATTCGGATGAGGCACCTAAAGAGAAGTTGAAGATATAACATTCATGAGCATATAGGAAGAATCGGCACCTCAATCGGATTCTCGAAACAAAAGATATGAGCAGTCAAATTGAGAAAACAGTCAAACAAGTAAACCGGTCCGCCCCTACCCCGGACCGGTCCGCTGTGCAAAACTCTAGAACACCTAGGATCGAAAGCAAACCAAAGAAGGGCGAAAAATAAAGGAACCGATCCGCCATAAAATAAAATGAACCGATACGCATCAGGAGGCAGACCGGTCCGCCTAAGCCCCAGACCGGTCCGGCTATCGAGATTTTGTAAATCTTATCCTTCTATGAAGAGTCCTAGTGCAGCTACAACTCCTGAATTTTTGTAGGGTATAAAAACCCAATTTATTATCATTATTTGGACGACGAATTACGGACAATTAGTATAATTTTCCTTTCTTTCCTTAAAACCCTAGTTAGATACAATTTACAATTTTAATTTCAAGATTGAAGTTTACTCAGAATTTTGTGTTCTTAATTACTGCTGTTACCTCTTTGGTAAGATTAGTGAGTTGTTTCCTCTCTTCAATTCCTTTCTACATCAATTCACAAGTTTTCCTTAGATTAATCATGGTTTTCTACACATCAAACACTGTTTTCATTACTTTCATCATGCTAGGCTAGATTTTCTAAGGCCGGGATACATGAACCCAGCTTAATGTGATAGTTGCATGTGTATAATATTAGTCCTCTGAATTTAGTGATTGATTATGACCGTATCACCTAAGAACACAACAATTTTAGATCTTTAGATCTCGTTTGCCTCTGGATAACCGGGATGCTTTAGAATGCAATTCGAGTGTCACTATCGCGATATCGATTTACTCGTCCTCAGATTGAGTATGATGCGGGCTTAAACCTCAAATACGTAATGCTTGGGAGTACTAAATTTTGGGTCTAATTAATAAGTTAAATTTACGATTAGTATTAAAACTATAATACACTAGGGTTGGGGGATTGTATTCCCGTCCTGTTTTTCTCATCATATAGTTTAAAGTTTCAAATCTTTCTTCATCAATATTTTAGGTAAATTAGTCTAATTGCATCTTTTCATAATTTCATAATTGCACTTAGTTGTAGTCAATTCACAAAACGAAATCATTTTTACTTTCTTTTTAGAGTCAAAGTTAGGATTCCTTTGTTTTTTCCCATCGTTACAACTTCGTTGTCTTAGTTCCCTATGGATACGATCCCGACTTACCGGGTTTATTACTAACGCGACAGGCTTGCACTTGAGCCTAGAGTGAACGCACATTAGAGTTATACTCAACTATTGGATTTTCGTGAATGATGGTTTGAGTATTATGGGGTGTGGGAGTGAGTTCAGAATTTTGCATTAAAAGCTTATGAGAGATGGTGGTGAATCTTTTTGTACTTTTTGAATTTTTTTATATTTTTGAAATTTTTGGTCAAAGCTTTAGATTGACTCGATCTAATCCTAAGTCTACCTAGTTCTCCGGCAACGGCGCCAAAAACTTGATGCGACTCAGAAAGTGTCTCTAATGTGCGTTCACTCTAGGCTCAAGTGCAATCCTGCCGCGTTAGTAATAAACCCGGTAAGTCGGGATCGTATCCACAGGGAACTAAGACAACGAAGTTGTAACGACGGGAACAGACGAAGGAATCCTAACTTTGACTCTAAAAAGAAAGAAAAAATGATTTGGTTTTGAGAATTGACTACAACTAAGTGCAATTATGAAATTATGAAAAGATGCAATTAGACTAATTTACCTAAAATATTGATGAAGAAAGATTTGAAACTTTAAACTATATGATGAGAAAAACAGGACGGGAATACAATCCCCCAACCCTAGTGTATTGTAGCTTTAATACTAATCGTAAATTTAACTTATTAATTAGACCCAAAATTTAGTACTCCTAAGCATTACGTATTTGAGGTTCAAGCCCGCATCATACTTAATCTGAGGATGAGTAAATCGATATCGTGATAGTGACATTCGAATTGCATTTTACAGAATCCCAGTTACCCAGAGGCAAACGAGATCTAAAGATCTACAATTTTTGTGTTCCTAGGTGATACGATCGTAATCAATCACTAAATTCAGGGGACTAATATTATACACATGCAACTATCACATCAGGCTGGGTTCATGTATCCCGGCCTTAGAAAATCTAGCCTAGCATGCTGAAAGTAATGAAAACAGTGTTTGATGTGCAGAAAACCATGATTAATCTAAAGAAAACTTGTGAATTGATGTAGAAAGGAATTAGAGAGAGGAAACAAAACACTAATCTTACCAAAGCAGTAACAACAGTAATTTAGAACACAGAATTCTGAGTAACCTTCAATCTTGAAATTAAAATTATAAACTGTATCTAACTAGGGTTTTAAGGAAAGAAAGGAAAATTATACTAATTCTTCATCCAAATAATGATAATAAATCGGGTTTTTATACCCTACAAAAATTCAGGAGTTGTAGCTGCACTAGGACTCTTCATAGAAGTATAAGATTTACAAAATCTCGATAGCCAGATCGGTCCGGGTCTTAGGCGGACCGATCTGCCTCTTGATGCAGATCGGTTCCTTTTATTTTTTGGCGAACCGGTTCGGGGCACATCGGTTCTTTTATTTTTCACCCTTCTTCGGTTTGCTTTCGATCCTAGGTGTTCTGGAGTTTTGCACAGTAGACCGGTCCGGGGTAGGGGCGGACCGGTCTGCCTGTTTAACTTTTTCTCAACTTTGACTGCTCATATCTTTTGTTCCGGGAATCTGATTGAGGTTTCGTTTCTTCCTATGTGCTCATGAATGTGATATCTTCAACTTCTCTTTAGGTGCCTCATCCGAATTCCGGGTAGAAATTATACTTTTTCCCTTTTGACTTTCCTTCTTATCTTTCTTGATTCTTCTAGTTTCCTTCCTTCGTTTCTTGACATCAAATACCTATAAAAGCAATATGAAATACCAGAAACTCGGTGTACTTGTTAGGATAAGTCAGTAGCAAAATTATGAGATAAAGTCAAATCGATTAATTTGTTCGAGATGTTAAAAGTAACTAAATTAAGGGATAAATTAGGAAGAATTTATGCCTAATCAGCGGTATGACTTTGGATGTAATCTTGCAATCATGTGACTCCATGTTCAACCTCCTTGGTTTTTTTAGAGTTTGAATTCTATAGTCATGCCTGCTATATCTATAGGGTCTAGAGATAGCATTTCACCTCCCCTTTCGGAAGTTTATTGTTCCACCAAGGTGATGGGATCTGTTTCTGATTTGCTATGTTCATCCCGGGGAATCTTTGTCGGATTCTTGATGCTTTACGTCATTGCCTCATAGCCCTTCACCAAGATCATAAAAATTCACTATATATCACCCATACGTACATGTGTGGAGGGTGGAGGTTCTTTTGCTGCACGACTACTTTTTGGGTTATTTGCATATTTTAGAATTTGTGAGCGTGTGATAAGAAAATAGGAATAAAGTTTAGGACTAAAGATGATAGGAGCCAACAATGGCTAATCGATTTCCCACAAATGATGCCAATCTGTTATCTTTTAAAATAGGTTTATCAATTAATTGTCTAAGTTGGGAAATTCCATTGATAAACAATAACGAATAAAGAGATTATAACTATAGACTTGATAAATTGGGAGGTTTAAAGTAACATGAGAGGCAAAAAAGGAAAAAAATGGTTTATGTGTTTCATCCCAAAATGGCGCCTACGTCCACAGGTGCAACACTTATTCTCTGTATATTACTAGGAAATATCCATGAAAGTTTTGGAATACAAGCTTTTGTGAGTTCTCCTCCTAGGGTTTGCCTATAGCGATTTAGTAGAATAATTTTGGATCCCATATCCAATGGGATTACATGTTATTTGTAGCTATTTAAGAGAGAGAGAATATTAAGGGAAAAATTGAGTGCCTTTATTGGTCAGACAATTACACCATTTACCTTTCGGGGGACAAATAATGATGAGTTTGTTACATCACGATAAAGGTGGGATAATGAGTAACTTCCTCACGTGCACAAGTAAGGTAAATGTGACTGCTGATATTTCTCCACCTGTGCAAGCTGGTGTGGCGTTGGCATTAACAAAATATGTTCATATTGTTGATTAATGTCATATTAACAATAGTGTGATGTTTAGTAAATTGGAAAAGTCGAGCATAATATTAATTGAGCTGACCTTAATACCGGTGCATTATCAGAATATTTATATTAGACCAACCTCTCATTTTTCCTATAATGAAGACACATGTCATCTACTGAAAGGCCCAAGTGTTGCTCTATATTTATGATATAACAATTAGTGAGCCTCTTCGATGGATACCGAGGTGTGTGGATTCACACCTTGTGGTGGTTATGCGAGTGGACTCCTACATGTTTTTGTGGAGGAGAGTTTGAGTATAGGAGATGTGTCAACTGGTGCGAGGGCGTTAATCCACTATCTAGGCCATCTATCAAATTTTGTAATTGTTTATCGTAGTGAATTTGCATGGCTGGGACATTCGAGGTTTTTCTCATTGGGTTTTCTTGGGGTTGTGATTGATTTGATTATTTTATTATGCACTCACATGGATATATGTTTAGTTAAGATAAAATTTGTTAATCTGTTTTAACACATTAATTATTTAATTAGTGATAAGTAAATTTGGATGAATTATTTAATTGAACTTGAAATAGTTGGGTTTCTTGCTTTGCAAACTTTGATATATATTAAAACCCTCCCTATTGGATACAATCCAACTTTAAAATCTCTATCGGAGAGGGAACAGTAAGTTATCACGTTGATCCCAATTTTGTGTTATTTTAGAGTTGTTTGGTTGTTAATCTCTCCGTCTCTGTAGAGTTTGTTTGTTTATATCAAAGGGTCATCATAGTGATAAGTTGTCCACTGTGTTTAACGATGACGAATATTTTGATATTCTAGAGGAGAATAATGACCTTTATATCCATGCTGATAGATTATCTTAGTTGAATTTGAAACTTGCAAAAATGATCAAATTTCTTTAAATGGAGGATTTGTGCTTACAAGTTGATAATGAATATTTTCAAAATATTCAAACTCAGTATGACTTTCTGTTTGATAAGCTCAAGGAAATTAAATGGAATATTAAAAAATTTTAATGTAACAACCCAGGTTTTTGAGCGACTATTTTATACTATTTTGCCTGATGGGCTAATTTTATAAAATAGGGGATGTTGGAGTAAATATTATTTCCCATGAGACTTAGGGATAATATTTACTATGTTTTGTCTATTTACCATTATGAGAAGGTAAATAGCATTATATTGTAATATTTTGCGTCGTTATATGTAAAACGACGGTTATGACCTATATTTAAATTTGGGTATAATTAATGAAATTGGAACACAAAAATAGTTCACACTTTCCCGAATGCCAAAATAGGGGGTGCGGTTGTTTTTAGAATAGTCGAGATAGTCGAAATAAGTGCCCAGTTGTAATTTTTGAGATTCGGGCATTTTTAAGGGGTTATGACTCAAATTAGTGGTTACGAGTCATTTTGGTGGTGTATTAGCAATTATAAGTGGGGATTTATGTTTTGAGACCCGTATAAGTCCCCCACCCCCTTTCTTTTTCTTCATTTTGTGAGAGAAGCCAAAGGAGAGAGAGAGAGAGAAGAGAGAGTTGGGAGAAATGGAGAGAAAGAGAGAAAATGGAAGATTTGGGCCGGATTCCGTCGCTACCGGAGGTGATCCGAGACTACGAACCTCGAGGCAAGTTTCTTACTTGCTAGATATTTATTTAATGTGATAAATCTGCATGTGTAGTTAAGTTTTGGGAGGTTTAAACCATAAATGGGTTTTTGTAGATTTTGGTGTTTAATCCCTTAATATTGTGTTCTAATTTGATTTGAGGAGAAATAATTAATTGTATGATGTTTAGAAGTGATTAGGTAGCATTTATTATTGTTGTCGTTGGGTTACAAAGTTAATAAAAAGCTTGGGAGATCGTTAATGGCCGAAACAACTTCTCGGAGAAGAAGTTGTCCACCAGGATCGATCGACGGCCAGGGGTTAATCGATCGACCCCTTATGAAAAGGTGAGATTTTTCTAGTTTTGTTTTAGCCCTTTTCTTTTAGGTTCGAGGTTTAGGAACCTTCCCTTGGGAAGTAAAGGGGGAGTCCTAGAGGGTTGTATTAGGTAGACTAATGTCCTAGGTTAAGATGGGAAATTTGGGTTTACCCGAGGGCTATTTTGTATAGGTTAATGTCCGGATGATATAGGAGGTTAAACTAAAGTAAAATTGGAAGTTAAAATATTAATGTTGAGCTTTTGGGAGACACTCCTTTATGGAGACTCACTTTGAGGGTTTATGATATTATATGAACTCTTGGAGGCTATTTTGAGGTTAGTGGCACTTCGGGTCTTAGGTCATTAATAAAATATGACTTAATAAGAATGAAATGCATATTCTAAAACTTGGTGCTTAATGGCTAAATGAATGATTTTCGAAAAAGTAAAATTGGAAGTTTTCAAAAGGAAAAGTAAAGTTTTTCATAAATGATAATTTATGGATTACACACCTCCCTAAATCGCTATCATAAGGGAAGTTGCGCGCATTGTGGTGAAGCCCCTGGCTATTGAGCAAGGTGGATATAGTCCCTAGGCCATATGGGCATTTGTATTACTGCGCTGGTTAGGGGATTCTGGGTGTGGTCTTGACTTTCCCGCAGGCAATATGGCCGCTTCCCGACGTTGGTAGGTTCCCAAGTTGTCTTGTATAGATAGGCCCTGGAAGATGATAGCCATTTAGTGGCGCGTCTAGTGGGGAAACTCGGAGGGAAGGTCTTAGATTTATTAAAGCAATTCATGATAATGAATTGGATTTAATTGCATTTCCCCGATGGAAGAAGGCAAATGGGTTATGGTTTGGCTTCGGATAACATTTCCCGGATGGAAGAAGGGAAATGGAAGCATATGGTATACAAAAGTATTTTTATGCTAATAAAAATGACTTTTGATTACACTTCCTGGATGGAAGAAGGGAAGTGGGATTTTATGAAAAAGAATAAATCACTTTTTATGATAATAAAACTTGCTTTAAATTATGTATTCTTCCTGGATGGAAGAAAGGAAATAAAATTGGTAAATAAGATTGACATGGTAAACATTTGATAAAATGTTGTACCATTTATGTATATTCCTAAAGAAAGAAATTAGGGATTGTTCCATTAGATGATCGATGGGTTTATTTTTATATTTTCTTGGTGTAGCTGTAGATGTGACCTCCCAAACATATGCACACACATACACATTTATTGATTATTTCGTGCTAAGGATCTAATGGACCTCGACGATCAACCTTGCCTAAGTAGTAGTGTATCGGGGGGGTTCCTTGTTTGGATTTCGCTTTGCGAGACACCCCATGCACGAATAGGGCATAGTGTTGAGATTGGGGAGAAGTTAGCCCTTGGTACTCAGGGTTAATTAGAACATCTCATGATATTGCGCTAGGTTGCTGCTAGATTGAGAGGTGAGAAATATTACTGTTATCTACAAGAGAATAACGCACTTAACTGTCATGCACTTTAGTCACATGGTAATCATATCAAACCAGACCCTGACCCGTATATATTTCTCTATTTCTGCATATACTCCTTGCCGTACAGGTTCTCTACCGCATGGACACCCGTATTTACATATTCCAGTCTAGTTGTCATGGAGCTACAGCATATTGCGGATGTTGTAGGTTACTTGTATTAGACGCTTCTTTCTATTGTACTATAGTTATGTTCAGTTATTTATTCGGGCGTGTTGCCCAAGGTATTGCACTCATTTATTATAATGTAATATTTAATGTGTAATACTCGATGTAACTATTTGTATTGGTTTGTTCGCCGACAGCTTATTTGGTGATATTTATTATATTGTCATTCTTTATTCATCGATTTTTGATATCCATCGTTTTTGCAAATGGGATTGTCTAAGTGTTTTTCTTTTATTTTCAAAATTTTAAATTTGACAGTCCGTTTTCTAAAATGATTGGTGGTTATCTCATACTATTATTTTAATCGACAGTGATGCTGAGAATGGACCATCAATGATTCCTGTGATTATTAGAGTATTGGGCTGGCCACCTATTATTTTAGTAGGCGGGTTATCTCATTTAAGTGTCTAAGAAAAAGAGTGGTGATAGAGTTCGTGTTTTAGAGAATGAATTAGAAGACTTTAAGATTTTTGAGGCTATGGTGAAAGAACATGCCATTAAGGATAATGGTAAATCGATAAAAATTTTGAAGGCACGTGAGAAGACTCTTAGGTATAAGTTCTCTAGCTTTGAGGGGGAGGGAGATAACCTTCAAGGATTTATTGAAAATTTAAAGGAGTTCCTAAATGTTTAAGAGTCTAACTTTTGGTTTAAGTCCAGAATCTTGAAGTCAGAAGATCATCTAAGAGACGCATGCACTGTTGGTACTAGCTTTGACAATCTGAATTCTTCTTTTGTTAAAGACAAAACTAATGTTTGTGTAAGAGTGTCGACCATTGCCAAAGACTTTAGAAATGGTCAACCCCATGTTCGTTTTCCTTGTGTTTACATATGTTTGCATGTGGTAGGAAAGTTCACCCTACGAAGTTTTCTTATGATCTTAGAAGAGGTTCTAGGAAGTCTAGATCCCGTGTCACCATGGTTCTTAAAACTCCAGGCGTTAACTATTCATCTATTTGCGTTAGGAAATAAATTTTGGAGGTATTAAATGTTAGAATTATTAATTCTCGAATGATTGCACATGATTCTTGTCATGCTATATCTTGTTGTTGATTTTTTTTGCATGTTTACATACACTACATTTTGTGCTTCATGTTATATGTGTTTTCTAGTTAATGTGTTTTAAGTCTTTTGTATTTTGTTTTTCCTTTTTTTAGTCTTATTAAAAAATGCAAAAAAGATTTATTTGTCTTTTGAGTTTTCTTTCCATGGGATGTTTTTTGAAAAATGTTTAAAAATCAAAAAGACTTTTTGTGTATGTATATTTTGGCTATACACATTTTGTATTGCATATTAGTGTGTTTCAATCCACTTGATTCCATATTTTCTTGTGTCTAAAATATATATGATTGTGAATTTCAATGCTTAGATTGTTCTTAATCACGCTTGCATGGAGTTGTTCGAAAATGACTTGCTTGATGGATTTACTTTGCATATGACTCTTCAAACACATACACGAGCTCTTTTGAATTTTAACTTCCTATGTTACTTGAGATAAGTAAGGTTTTTTTACCATCAATCTCGTTATTGTACATATCTTTTTGGCCATGGGAGATTTGTTCATGTAAGAGCCATTGTCCGTGAGTTTTTGCTTTATTAAAAGTATGATTGTGATCGAGAAAAGGGCTACACGAGGAGAATTCTTTCTTGAGTGAAAGATCACTCTAAGAAAGTGACTAAAAAAATTAAGAGTCAAAGAAAAGAAAATATTGCTAAGGTCATATTTAATATTGATTTTTAAAAAGTGGGATGTCTTCAAAACATGAGAGTGAAAAAATGATATATTTTAACTTTTAGGGTGTTAAAATTTTAAGATCAATGGGTTTGCACAATGAGTCCTATTAATTCATGTTTGACTCTATTGATTTGAGAATCATTAATATTTTTGAGGCTAGTATGCATTATGCTTGTTTATCAATTTGTGAGTACACTTTGTCTGTCACTATGAGTCTAAATATTTATTTGACAAAGTTAACGCAACCAAATGAAACCCATTGGAAATGTTTGAGTGATTCGGTCATAATACATTTTTTTCTAATTCACGCCCATTAACTCCATACTATATTTCTTTAGACACATCGATACTATACTAGTGTTGAATGCTTATTGTGTTTTGTATTTTTTGTGTTGTTCACACACACACACACACACACACAGATATATATATATATATATGTATGTACGTATGCATATGCTCTTATTTGTGACTGACTTCTTTTGCATATTTATATATATGGTATCATTTTGTTTTGAGTATTTGCGATTGCATTTAATCTATTTATGTCACATGTTATGTTTTAGTTTCAAGTTGTTTAATTTGGCATGCCATATTATCTTCTTGATATTTTTTGTTTCTTTGTTTATATTGGTATCCTAGGCTATCATGTGTATTGAAGTTGGTATCATTTAGTGGTTGGAAATCGGTATTAATTAATCATTATTTGGATTTATTTATGCTTGTGTTGGCTAGTTGTTTGATGTTTATTATTTTTATAGACACCATTGCATGATATACTTATTTTTCCTATATGCTTACTCGGGTTTCATTTTGGGGGGAAATTGGTTCTTTAGGGGTGCAATGATTTTATTTTGCATCTAATCTTTGTCTATTCCTGAACAAAAATGGAGACAAATGGTATCTCAATCTTTATAGCTTGTGAGAGATTTTTTTCTTAGGAGGGGATGTCCTAACTTAGGTATACATTATTTAGACAAAGGGGGAAGGTTTATTCTTATGAAGTTTATATCGTTATATGTTGAAGTTGCATTTTAAGGTGTGTTTAAGTGTGCAGGTTTACAACGTTGGGAATATGTTTTCTCAACCACAAAGAAACTGGGTTTATGTGTTAGTCAAGTTGTTCCTTTTATTGTTTTGGTTAGGGTTCAAGTCGTTTAAATGAGATCAGTGGCTTATAGGTTTTTTATTTTGTTTTTTACCCCGAAATATCCCAAAGGGAAAATTTGTGAGGACAAATTTTTGATAGAGTCAATTTAAAAATATTTTGGCTTATTTGTGTTTGGACAAAACCTTTGAGTCATAAGATAAGACTTAAGTGTGTTGACATTTCAAGCCTATGACATGTTTGATTGAAGACGTAGTGGCCAACACACCATGTTCATCATCATGTTGAGTTTCGTGCCATGTTTTGATTTCATGTTCCAAGGATCTCTCATGTATGAATACTTTATTATTTTGATAGTGGAATATATAATTAATTGGGTTTGTTTTTCTAATTTTTTAAAAAAATTTAAACTATATTTTAGAAAACTGAAAAGGATAGGCCCCTAAATTTAAAGATCTTATTACAAAAAGTAATTTCCTTTGAGGTGCGGAAGCGTTGATGGTTCAAATTTAAACAAATTAACTAATTTTAATTTCTTTTCAAATTAAAATTAAACTAAGTGAAATTAAGGTAAAACAATTAATACATCTTTCACTTAAACCAATTTAACCCAAGTCCTAGAAATTTGCCTAAGTCATATTTTTAATATTTCCAAATTAGGCCAAACCAATTTTATCAAATTAAGTGATGACTTGAATTAAATTAACATTTACCCAAATAATTAGTTAGCACCAAATTAAAGATGAGAAGTGATTGAAACCAGTTTTATGTTTTTACCTAAGCATGCATTCTATGTGAATTTTGCAAAAGATAAAAATGCACAAACAATCACTACGTCGCGATGTACGAGGAAAAATCCACAACGGGAAAAAACCTCGGACGGCCCTAGCCTTAAGTACACTAAGTATGGTGTTACAATTACAAGACATATGACTTACTTCCTCGACTCGATCCCTTTCAAGCCTTGACGCGTCTTCTTGTAAACACCTCCGCCTAGTCGACAACCCCGGAGCTCCACCGGAACCTTAAACTTCACCAATGAGACATAGGTACATCATCAACCACACATGGTTCCTTTCACCATGTGAGAATACCGCAGAAAAACAAACTTCTTCTTCTTTGAGGGATTTATAAGTAAACCCAAACTTCTCTTCAATGTTGTAGAGAAAAACTAGGTGCCAAACACTCCAAGCAAGATGTATAGATATTGGGACTTGGAATAAACAAACTACGGGTGTAAAACATAAGTGTTTTAAGAATTTTTCTTTGAAAAATTAACACTCAAACTCAAACTTTTTCCTTTTGGAATTTTTCTCTCAAACTCTCTCTTAGAGATGGAAAGATGTGAAAAAGTTAAGTGGAAAAAGTTAGTTCCTATACATATTAAGTTCTGTCAAAAGTTAGTGGGGTAAACTAGTGGGAAAAGTGGAAAAACTATAAAAAAAAACTTTCAAAATAACTGTTCCCGCCAAATCTCGTTCGAACGAAATTTTCGTTCGAAAGAAGTCTCATTCGAACGAGCCTTCTAACGAAGTTCCAGTGCATAAAAGTTGAACTCATTAGAAATCTCGTTGAAATTCTCGTTCGAACATTCGTTTCGTTCAAATGACAATTCGAACGATGTTCTAGTGGCCAAATAGGGAACTCGTTGGCAAACTTGTTCGAGCGACATTCTCGTTCAAACGACAAACTCGTTCGAACGATAATATTGAAAGAACTTCCAGAAATCTTAAATTTTGATTTTTAGCACATAAACTTTATAAACTATATTTTAAAGTTTTAATAAAATCTTTATGAAAATAAACAATAGTTTAAACAAAACTTCACCCATATAAATATTGTTCCACGCTCATAGATATATATATATATATATATATATATATATATATATATATATATATATATATATATATATATATATTAAAATGCATTCATACCTAAGGAGCAATGTAACCATGTTGATGACGTAGAAATAAGGCACAATAAACTCGGCATTTTGATGAAGCTTTAAATTTGGCACCTACGTCTTCAACTTAAGTATATCATAGGCTTGAAGGATGGTCAATAACTCTATCCTATGACTCAAACGTTTTTGTCCGGAATTGAGCCAAAACTACAAAGGTCTCAATTGGAAATTTGTGTCCTTACAAATCTCCCCATTTGGCTATCCCGGGACAAAAACTAACAAAAATCCTAAAGGGCCTTCAAGCTCTACTTGAGTAATCAAAATTTCCCACCCAAAATAAAAATACAATGCTTGACTCGAAATAACCCAAGGATCAATATCTTTGCCGATGAAGAAAGTTGCCATTTAGAAGTATTCCTGCACACTTAAGCAAACTATCAAACGCATAGGGAATATGAAGAATATTAAATGCATATAAATAAATACATTCCCTAGATTAATTCTCCTATTTATCAAACAAATGACTTACTTAGAAAGACGTCTCCTCCTAAGATAAATCTCCCCCAAACTAAGATACAATTATAATAGGAATAAATACCATTTCTCATTTCTCCCCCTTTTTGTTCAGGAATAGACAAAGGATAAAACTAGTTTAAACATGATGCATAAAGTGATAATAACATGGAAGTATATGGGAAACAATAGCATAACTAATCCATACAAATGAATACCATCTATGATGCGAAAACAAATGATACCAAATTGAAAAATAAGATTCTAAGCATGTGATGTCAAACAAACTACGCAACAAACAAGGTACCAATTATGAATTGAGGCATAAATGGACTAGATAGTAAGGCAAAGACCAATAAAACAATATCAAATATATGTATACATAATATATAACAAATAGACACGAGTACACACACACGCACACACACACACACACACACACACATATATATATATATATATATAACACCAGAATGATACAAAACTAAATAACATAAGTTTTTCACAGTCTTATGGAATAAATGTGTCATATGGAAACGAAAGTTTTGGGGTGTGAACTAATAATAATTAAATTTAGATCCAATCACTTAAAACATGTTCACGGAGTTCCCAATTGATTGCAAACTTCATCACATTTGAATATAACTTCATGTGACAATATAAATTGAACTCAATGAACAAACATATTCAATGCATACAAACCTAGCATTTTGATGATACTACAAACCAATAGAGTCATGACAATGAAAGTACAACTAGGATAAACGGACATTATGCAAACTGTTGATATACCATCGAATCTCCCTCAATAAGCATATATATTTGAATGAATATATCAAACACAAATAGGCCTTGGCAATTATTTTTCTTTTTAATGCCATAATTATATTTTTAGGCCTTTGGACCACGTATTTCTTTTAGGTCCATTTCAAACGGTGGCTTACTATTCACAAAGGATAATAAATCCTTTCGGAGCCATTCCCCGTGCACATTTATATATAACATTTTTATTTCCCACAAATCTCACGTACAATGGAATTTGACATGCACTAGTCCTCTTAGGTCACAAATATGTAGATGACAAGATTGGTAGGAGAACACCTCACAAAGATCAAATATAACATGTGACGATTAAATTTCAAAAGAGCTCGTGCATGTGTGAATAGAGGCATATAAAAATAGACTCCATTTAATCAACACAAAATCCAATTACTCCATGTAAGCATGGTAAAGAACATTTGAGGGATTGAAAATCTAAACAAAAAGTTTTAGCCACATGGGAGCGAAAAAGATGGGATTCTAACACAAGTGTATGCCACATAAAGTATGTCAAACTAAAATACATACAAAAAAAATATTTTTGAGTTTTTTGAAATTCTTCACCAAATAATGAAAATATATACTTAAAAGACAAACAAAAATCATTTGAATTTTTCATTAAGCTTAAATTTTCAAGAGATAAACAAAAATCTTTTTGTATTTTTAATTCAATTGAAACAAAAGAAATATAATACAAAAGATAAACAGAAATTATTATTCTAGCATGTGATTAAGCATGAAGAATAGACTAGAAAATGATTTAAACATGCATACACGTAGCAATGATATATAATATGAAGAACAAATAGCTAGAGTTTGCCAACAAAACTAACACATTCAACCTTTAAATTTAACAAGGGAGGTTTCATGTGAAAGAAAACGAGAATCAACAAATCTAATATCTAGCGCGTCATGATTTTCAAACCCAAATAAATGTATATTTAAAATGATGGGATTTGAAAACTAATGAAATGCTACATATAGACTTCCTAGGGCTTTTTCTAAGATCAAAACAAAATGACCTAAGGTGACCTTTCCTAACACAATGCAAGAATGTGAAAACACGAGGAATGATACCTAAGGTTTGACCTTTTCTAAAGTCCTTGGATATTGACCCTCTAAAAAAACAATGGTTTTAGCTTTAGCAACGAAAGTATTTGAACTAGAGGAGCTAGAACCATTACAACTACTACTCGAGTCTTGGAAGTCATTTTTTATTTTTTAAATATTGGACTCAAGTAATAAATTAGACTCCTCAATTTTATGGGACTCCTTCTTTAAATTCTCAATAACTCCTAGAAGGTTATCACACTCTCCCTCAATGCGAGCAAACTTGTCCTTAAGAGTCTTTTCTCGATAATCACTCTCTTTCTTCGACATTTCTAAAATATTAAAATTGTGATTTATGTCCATGAGCTTTTCACGGAAAATATCATTCTGAGATAGCGAGGTTTGCAAAAATTCAACTTAATTCCTCTCGAATAGCAAAAAATTCATTATCATTAGAAATGGACAAATTATCATTAAGGCATCCCATAGAGAGACACAAAACAAAAAAATGAGAGTGAGTCAAAAATGAACCACCAAAAAATAGAAGGAGCACAAAAATAATAAAAGCCAAAAAATGGATCTTTGACGCGATAAATTAGCGCTCCGGCTCTGATACCAATTTGAAATTAAACGTTTTTCTGATTCAATGCTCTGATACAAATTTGAAAAGGATAAGCCCCCAAATTTAAAGATCTCATTACAAAAAGTAATTTTCTTTTAGATGCGGATGCGTTGATGGTTCAAATTTAAACAAATTAACTAATTTTAATTTCTTTTCAAATTAAAATTAAACAAAGTGAAATTAAGGTAAAACAATTAATACATTTTTCACTTAAACCAATTTAACCCAAGTCCTAGAAATTTTCCTAAGTCATATTTTCAATATTTCCAAATTAGGCCAAACAAATTTTATCAAATTCAATGATGACTTGAATTAAATTAACATTTACCCAAATAATTAGTTAGCACCAAATTAAAGATGAATAGTGATTTAAACCAATTTTATCTTTTTACCTAAGCATGCGTTCTAGGTGAATTTTTCAAAACATAAAAATAAACAAATAATCACTATTCCGCGATGTACGAAGAAAAACCCACAACGGAAAAAAACCTCGGACGACCCTAACCATAAGTCCACTAAGTACGATTTTACCATTACAGGACATATGACTTACTTCCTCGACTCGATCCCTTTCAAGCCTTAACGCATCTTCTTGTAAACACCTCTGCTTAGTCGACAACCCTGGAGCTCCACCGGAACCTTGGACTTCATCAATGAGACATAGGTACACCGTCAACCACACATGGTCCCTTTCACCATGTGAGAATGCCGCAGCAAAAAAAACTTCTTCTTCTTTGAGGGGTTTAGAAGTAAACCCAAACTTCTCTTCAATATGGTAGAGAAAAACCCGGTGCCAAACACTCCAAGAAAGATGTATATATATTGGAACTTGGAATAAAGAAACTATGGGCGTAAAACAAAAGTGTTTTAAGAATTTTTCTTTGAAAAATGAACACTCAAACTTGAACTTTTCTTTTTGGATTTTTTCTCTCAAACTCTCTCTTAGAGATGGAAAGATGGGAAAAAGTTAAGTGAAAAAAGTTAGTTCCCGCACATATTAAGTTCTGTCAAAAGTTATTGGGGTAAACTAGTGGGAAAAGTGGTAAAACTATCAAAAACTGCCCAAATAACTGTTCCCGCCAAATCTCGTTCGAGCGAGATTTTCGTTCAAACGAGGTCTCATTCGAACGAGCCTTCTACGAAGTTTCAGTGCATAAAAGTTGAACTCTTTAGAAATCTCGTTGGAATTCTCGTTCGAGCATTTGTTTCGTTCGAATGACAATTCGAACGATGTTCCAGTGGACAAATAAGGAAATTGTTGGAAAACTCGTTCGAACGACAATATCGAACGAACTTCCAGAAAGCTTAAATTTTGATTTTTAGCCCAGAAACTTTATATACTATATTTTAAAGTTTTAATAAAATATTTCTGAAAATAAACAACAGTTTAAACCAAACTTCACCCATATAAATATTGTTCCAATCTTATATATATATATATATATATATATATATATATATATATATATATATTAAAATGCATTCATACCTTAGGAGCAATGGAACCATGTTGATGACGTAGAAACGAGATAAAATAAACTCGGCATTTTGATGAAGCTTTAAACTTGGCCACTACATATTCAACTTAAGTATGTCATAGGCTTTAAGGATGGTCAATAACTCTATCCTATGACTAACGTTTTTGTCCGAAATTGAGCTAAAACTACAAAGGACTCAATTGAAAATTTTTGTCCTTACAAAAACAATTCAAGTCATTTGAATGAGCTCAACTGGGTTATTCGAACGAACTTAGTAAACTCGTTAGAATAGTATATCCAGTGAACTTTAAACGACCTATTTTTGGTTTCTCATCATAAATTTCTTTTGAAACCTGATCAAACGAGTTGTATGGCATCGTTCAAAGGATACTTCTATCTTCATTCGAAAGAGATAGAGAGAATTTTTTTAATATGAGATTTTTTCATCTTTATCTTGTTTTTGAAAAACCGCATAGAAATAGGAGTGTGGCGAAGTAATTTTATTAGTCTTTTACCTATTCATAGAATTCCCAAAATCTCCAGAAAAGTTCTCCGAGTTTATATGATTGTTTATGATCAAAGTGTATTATACTCAAATCCCGTTTATCATAAAGTTTTAGATCCAAGTTTTATCATGTATATGCTTTGATATCTCGTTTATGGGCACTAAGGTTTATTCTCTTCATATTATAGACCATTGTTTCGTACAATGGACTTCGTATTATTTGTTAACGCACGATGGACCCTGTGTTGTGGTGTTTTGGTGGATTCCATGTTTTATTCTATTGATTGTTGCTAAGAATGTTCGTTGGATATGAAGACGCGTATGGACTCACATGTTATGGAAGTTACGTGGGTGGTATCCTGTGTATCACTATAGAGGAGAGGTCAAAGATTAAAGACGTGTCAAGGATTGCGAAGTCATCTATTCGTTATGTAAATCATCAATCAACTTTTCTAATTTTTTATCACTATGAATTTATGTTTGGGATGCTTTAGGTTTTTTCCTCATACATCAGGGTTGTGTTTGATTTACTTATTTTATCATTCACTCACTTAGATGCATGTTTAGGTTTTAGATAAATTTTGTTAATATGTTTTAACATAACAACTATTTAATTGGTGCTAAGTTCAATTTAGGTGAGTTGTTTAATTGAGCTTAAAATTTAGAGAATTTAAAATAGTTGGTTTGATTTTTTTCATACTTTGTTATATATTAGAACCCTAACCTATAGGATATAGTCAGACATTCAAAAAATAAATCCTATAATCCCCCGCTTAATCTACAGCCACATGCCTATGCATCCAACACCCATTCCCTCTACATAACAATAAAAGGCCTTATCTAGTAATATTTTTGTAAAAGAATCTGACAGGTTTTCTTAGGATGCAAACATGGTTATTATTACATCCCCTCTTTGCACGATCTCCTCTACAAAGTGATAATTGTTCCCAATGTTCTTAGCCCTTTTACGATTGGTTGGTTCCATCGAGTTAGAGCCTATACCACTATTTTCACAGTAAAATTTAATAACCGACTATGTTGAATTGACCACTTCCAAATAACTTAGGATGTCTTGGAGCCAAACATCCTCCTTTGATGCCTCTCACGTGACAAAATATTCGACTTCCAAGGGCAAATCAACAATAAAAGATTTCTTGATACTCCTATAACTTATGGCTTCACCTCATAGGTTAAACACATATCCCGATGTCAATGTCCCTAAATACTTATTCGATTGAAAATCTAGTTTTATTACCCTAAAGATAAAACATTGTTCTTGTGATATCCGTACTCGAACTAAAGATGCCCTAATTTTAATTTAATCTCTCCTAGAGTGTATAAACTCAAACATTTTCACAAGAAGGATTAAACTATTCTAAAAAACCTGCAAAATTGCTAAATTAACTAAGAATCCTTAATGTTTCACCTAAAAACTTCAAACTACCATAACTTAACCTATACTTAGCCCTTAGAACCAAACTTTATATCAAACTAACCCTCTAGACTTAGACTAACTAGAAATTGCAATCTCATCCGCTGTAACTTTCTAAAATTACAAAATTACCCCTAAACTTTACCAAAAGAACACGTTTTTAGGTATATAATTATGTATCTTATCAACAAAGGACCATCCAACTATGTGACATTTACACCAACCCCCCCTTATCCACCTATGCCTCCATATAAACAACAAATGCCAAAAAACCCACGTGTTTAAACCATGCAAACATGTGAGGATAAAGTACAAAGAACTTAAACTCTTATAAACCTTCTCAAATCTACCTCTTATTCAAACCAATCAGACCTCCTATTCATACATTATAAAAACCCCAGGAGCTCAGCCATTAAAACTCACCTCTTTAGTAGATTCAACAACACAAATTTTCTCTCCAAATAGGTAACCTATCTTTTTATGCATTACATTCAGTTCTTTCAATTCCAAATGATTTTTGTGTTGTTATAATTCTTAAATACATCAAAATAGTAGAAAATTTATGTGTAAAACAACCGCTAGGTGAAGATATGTGAAAATTCGCCATCAAACCTCGAGCTTTAATGGTGAAGTTTAATATAATTCTTAGAACATAGGTTGGAATCTATGAATACATTCGTTATAACCTCGGGAACTCTAGTGTAATGATCAAAACCCACAAATTTAAACAACAAGATTAAATTTATCAAAAATGTTTTCTCAATAAAAAAACTCAAAACTTTGAAATCTCTTTGTATAATCCACCTCAACTCTAGGAATCAAAACCAAACTACTCCTTAACATAGTAGAAACCAGACCATGTTCATAAGAATCCAAACCATATTCTTAAAAGCTTCGAATGTTAAGTCAAAAATAAAAAAAAAAACAAATTTACGGAACTCACTCTTTACTGTACCTCGATCCATAATACATATTGTTTGTATTACTTATATAATTTTAGGTTGAGTTTGTTTAGAAATTATCAGGAATGGTTTAGAAATGAAGTAGATATCCTTCGTCAAAATTTTTAAACCCTAAAGTAAAAAATCGAAAGGGTGAAGATGAAGTATTTGACCAGGTACCTTGACCACGCACGTGAGGGCGCGTAACCAATAAAAAATTTTCGAATTTTTTTCTAGTATTTTCATTTTATTTTTTTAGTAAAAATGGTAGAAGGTAAGGCTGTGATTGAACAATCCTATCCAAAGTTGTGAAAAAAATTAGGTTTTATGGTTGAAATATTTTGTCTAAATTATAAATTGAAAAATATCTGGGTATTACTGTATATATTGGGAGAGTTTAAGAATCATTTCTCAGAGTTGGGAATTACATCCCAATTTCCTGCACTAGTTACTCCATAATAAAATGGTGTAGTGAAAAAAAGGAACGTAGCTCTTTTGGACGTGGTTAGATACATAATGAGTTATTTAAATCTGCTGACTTCCTTTTAGGGTTATGCATCTAAGGCAACTACTTATTTATTCAACTTAGTTCCATTTAAATTAGTATTTAAAACTCCCATAGAACTGTGGCTGGTTGCAAACCTAGCCCATGACATGTTCAAATTTGGTGTTTTGGGGGACACGTGCTCAGAAATGAGTCCCGTAACATTATATCAAAGACATAAGTGTGTCTCCTTATAGGTTACCCGAAACGAACTAAAGATGGTTTATTTTATAATCTTAAGCATCCAATGGTGTTGGTTAGAAAAAATTCTCGAAACTTGGAAGAAGGTTATATGACAAACCACAAGCCCAAGATATTATTTATGGACCGCCCATATAGGATGAAATATCAACATATATCGATAGTACACTACGTAATGGTAGTAGGAGTATTTTTTATGATCAGGATACGTGTGTCACTTATACTAGTCCACGAGTGGAGTCATATTGTAGTGGCAGAGGCAGACATCATCTAGATAGGTTAGTGAATTTGAGTGAACACTTCGGTGAGGTCCCTTGGGAACACGAAATGAATCTCTACAACTACAGTGAGGCACTCTAAGTTAAGGACTTTGATATTTAGATAAATTCTATAAATATCGAGATGGATGTATTCAAATCAAGTTTAAGAGCTCGTAGATTTATCAAATAAGATCAAAACAATCGAATGCAAGTGGATCTACAAGGGAAAATAGAGGTGGATGGGAAGGTGGAAACCTTAAAGTCAAGGATTATAGAGAAAGGGCTTACTCCGGATGGAAGTTTTAGATTATGCATAGATTAACGTAAAATTAATTCATTAACTATTAAGAATAAGTAGTCTTTACCCCAAATTGGAGATCTATTTGATCAACTTAGAGGAGCAAGGGCCTTTTAAAAAATAGACTTACAATATAGTTACCATCAATTTAGATTAAGAGGATAGGATATTCTAAAAACTTCTTTTTGAAGTCGTTATGCACATTTTGATTTTATCGTAATTGATGCACCCACAGCTTATGTTGATCTCATGCATCGAATCTTTAGACCTTTTCTTGACCGTTTGTTGTTGTTTTTATTGAAGATATTCTTATTTATTCCCAAAATCCAATAGAGAATGCCTGACATATAGAAATAGTATTAAGCATTATAAGAAACCATCGATTTTTGGCTAAAATAAGAAAGTGCGATTTTTCAATGAAGGAAATAAAATTTCTAGGACATATGATTTTTGAAATTGGAATCCAAGTAGATCCAACCAAAATTTTAGCCATTTTGGAATTAAAAAAATCCTTCTAATATCATCGAGATAAATATTTTTCTAGGATTAGATGGATATTATCATTGTTTTGTGGAAGGATTTTCTTGCATTGTTCTTCCCATCTTAAAGATAATTAGGATGGAAGTACCATTTTCATGGACTAATGAATGCACTCAAGCATTCCAAATTTTGAAGGACAAATTAATTACTACTCCTTTCCTCTCTATTCCTTTTAGTAATGTAAGATATGATATTTATACTGACAACTCATTGCAATTTTTAGGATATATTTCAATGCAAGCTAAGAAAGTTGAATAATATGGGTCACAAAAACTCAAAACTCATTAACGTAATCCTATCCATGATCTAGAGTTATCGGATGTATTTTTTGCTTTGAAAATTTGGCGCTATTACCTTTATGGTTAGAATTTTCAAGCCTTTTCATATCACAAGAGATTGAAATACATCTTCACCAAAACGACTTAAATTTAAGACAATGATGTTGGATGGAATTTTTGGAATACCACAATTTAAATTAAACTTCCATTCGAGAAAAGGAAATGTGGTAGACGACCCTTAAGTCGTAATCCAGTATGATGACTCCATACTTTCATTTGTTACTATATTGCTACTACCATAGAGTAATATGATCTTTGATTGATACTCCCTTTCTAAAAAAAATCCAACATAATTGCATACTCCAAATTAAGAGAGAGAATCTTAGTCCAATTATCCTAAGATCCTTTTGTTAAATCACTTGAGGATAAAAAACCGACTTCTCTTATAATAAGGAAACAATCTTATGATTTAGAAATAGTTTGTATGTACCTAATGACTTATCTCTTCGAGTACAAGTATTTCCAGAAGCCCATCATTCTATATTTATGAATCACACTGGAAGCTCCAAAATGTACCACACCCTAAAGAAGCAGTATTGGTGGCTAAATATGAAAAATGATATCAAAAATTTATAAGGAATTGTCTTACTTATCAACAAGTAAAGATAGAAAAACAAAATCCTGGTGGACTCTTTCAACCTTTACCAATTCCTGAGTGAAAATGGGATCATATTATCATGGATTTTGTTAGTGAACCACCTCGTACGTTTTATGGATATAATTCCATTTGGGTAATATTAGACCAAATTACTAAATCCGCTCACTTTCTGAAAGTAAAAACCACCGATTCATTTTAAAAAGCTCAATAAACTCTACATTCGAGAAATGGTTCGATTATATGGAATGTCTTTATCCATTGTGTTAGACAGAGATTCTCATCTTGTAGGAAAGTTTGTTCATGAACTTCTAACTACAATGGGTACTAATCCTAATTTGAGTACCGCATTCCACCCACAAAAGGATGGACGATCGGAACATACAATTCAAACATTAGAAAATATGTTACGAGCTTGTACGTTAGATATGACCGACAATTGGAATTAATAGTTACCCCTGATTGAGTTTTCTTATAATAACAATTATCTAGAAAGTATCAAAGCTTCCCTATTTGAAGCTTCATATGGAAGACCTTGTCGTTCACTCGCATGTTAGATAAAATTTGGAAGTGCTCAATAATTCGGTCTCGAAATAATCCAAGAAACCACTAAGAAGATTCAACATATTCGAGAAAGACTGAAGATAGATCAAGATCGTCCGAAAAGATATGCAGACCAGCTCCAAAAATCCTTAGACTTTAAAGATAATGACTGAGTCTTTTTGAAAGTTTCTCCCGAGAAAGGAATTTTACTCTTTAGAAGGACATGAAAATTAGTCCCTAGATATATTGGACCTTTCATTATTTCTAATCGTGTTGTCTATGTAGCCTACCAATTAGAATTACAAGTAGAATTATGCAATATTCATTATATATTTTATGTGTCCAAGTTACTTCAGTTAATTTTCTAATCCCTCAAATACAATTTCATGGCAAGAAATTTATGTTCAACCAAATCATGAATTTTACGTACGTTCTATTCAAATTATTCAAATTCTATATTGCCAAGTGAAACATCTCAGGAATAAGGAAATCCCTTACTCAAAGTAATTTGGGAAAATCAAAACGATTAAGAAGACACAAAGGAACCAGAACACGCAGTGAAGGACCAATATCCTGATCTCTTCCAAGGTAAATTCAAGGACGAATTCTTTCTAGGTAGGTAGATTGTAATATCTATACTCGAACTAGGATACCCTAATTTTAATTTAATTCCCTCAGAATATATAATCACAAACATATTCAAAAAAAGGATTAAACTACCCTACAAAACCTAAAAAATATCTAAATTAAACAAGTATCCCTAAAGTTTCAATAATTGGAAACTAGACCTTGAATACTTCAAACTACGATAACTTGATTTATATTTAACCCCTAGAGCCCAATTTTATATCAAATTGACCCTCTAGACTTCAACTATTAAGAAATTACAAATTTTAGCCATCATAACTTTCTAAAATAATAAATATGCCCCTAAAATTTACCAAAAATACACTTTTAAGGCAATATAAATATTTACCTTGTCAACCAAAGATGGAAATCCAATTATTTAACATTCACACTAAACTCCCAGTCAACCTAAGCCTCTACATAAGCACATAATTACAAAATTCACATGTTGGACCAGGCAAACAGGTGAGGTTCAAGTAAACATGTCTTAAAACATTCAAACTCTCGACAAAACCACCTCCCATTTGACCCAATCAGACCCCCTGCTCCTACACTATAAAAAACCCCACGAGCTTAGCCATTAGAGCTCCCCTCTTCTAGAGCTTCAAAAACTCGAATTTTCTCTAAAAATAGGTAACCTGTGATTTTATGCATTACATTGAGTTCTTTCAATTCCAAATGATTTGTTTGGTGTTATAATTCTTAAATCCTTTAAAACAGTACAAACTTTACGTGTAAAATCACTACTAGGTGATGAAATGTGAAAATCCACCATTAAAGCTCGAGCTTTAATGGTGAGCATCAATATAATTCTTAGAACTCTGGTTTGAAGGTATCAACACATTAATTATAATGTTAGTAAGTCTAGTGCAATTAATAAAACCCATGAATTTAAACAACAACCTTTAATTGATCGAAAGTGTTTCTGATTCAGAAAACTCAAAACTTCAAATTCTTCTCATATAAACCACCTAAACCAAACTCCTCCTTAACATAGCAGAAATCTAACCATATTCATAAGAATCCCTACCATACACTTAAAAGCTTTGAATGTTAAGTCAACATTTATGAAATACACATAGTTATAGAACTCAACATATACTGCTCATCAATTCATAAAACTCGTATGTTTGGATTCCTTATGAAATTTTAGGTTGAGTTTGTTTATAAATCATCAAGAACGGTTTAGAAATGAAGGAGATATTATATTTAAAAGATTTCAAACCTTAAAGTAAAAAATTGAGAGGATGGAGACGATCTACTTGACTAGAAACCTTAACCACATGCGTGAGGGCGCGTGGCCAATCAAAATTTTCTCAAATTTTTCCAATATTTTTATTTTATTTTTCTAGTAAAAATGGTATAAGGTAAGGTTGTATTTAATCAAACATAGAAAAATTTATGAAAAAAATGAGGTTTTAAATATGATATACTTTTATTAAATTACAAATTGACCCCTCTTAATTTTTTAACTTGTGAATTTTAACCCCAAACTTTGTCCATGAGTACTTTAAAATATTTTAAGTTAAAAAGTCTTGTAGACCTAAGTTCAAAATTGACCTTAAGTCCAAGATTTTAAAGTCCCAAGTTATTTATAATTAAACCCCTAAAACTTTAAAATACACACTTGCTGGTATAAATTGATCAAAACCAACCTCAATTTCAATAATACGTATTCACCCAAACACTTGTATATAGACAATCAAGTACCAGCTCCTCCAGATATCCTCTTTTGATCCATAAGCCATTCACAACTACCAATCAAGTATATTTCTTTTACCCATTTAATAGTAAATTTTGCGTTTTTGTTAAATTCTATTGATATCATTCCATGATAGCCCAATTTAATTCTAAGTATGTGTAGAAATTACCAGACGCATATGTTAATATATCATTAATTATTTTAATTATGATCATCTAATCAAATCTAACCCTTCTTATCTAATAACTGGTATCATAACAATTTGTTGTAATAGTTCAATTCACCTTGCATTTTTGTGCATTATTATTGCTTGTAAAAAGCATCATTAATAACTAGGGAGTAGACTACCATGTTATCCCACAAAATTTTTCTACTTAGCTTATGGTCTCAAATGTTTTAGAGCCCGAAATTTAGCTACATAAGTATGAGTGCCACTTTAATTGTGTGCCAAGCCGATTACTTTTTCCCAATGGTTTTGGGTTAATTTTATTTGGTTTTACTATTAGCTTATTCTGTACCCGTTAGTGAACTGTTAAGTATGGGATTATCAGTTCAAAAATCCTTGACTTTCTTTATAATAAACTGGTAAGTATAGGATTATCAGTTGAAACTCCTTGATTTAATGTTATTATGAGGAACATTTACATTGACAAACACTGAATTCTATATACACTCCACCTCTTATCTATACATATATTTGTCATAAAATTGGCAAAGCCTACTTAGCATATTTGTGCTAACTCATTTTTCCTCCAGATGGCCCAGGAAAAAGAGAATAGTATCTCTTCCCCTTTTGAGACAAACATCACTCCCCTGGTTGCATATGTGACTGTATGGGAGGAGACTAAGATAGATGGGAGCGAGGAGTGGGACTTTTCTATTTTCTATGTAAAAGTTCGAGTTGACAAATAAAATGTAACTCACCCGTGCGATGGTAATACCGTATGTATACTATTTTTATAATGACTAAAGTTATGCTTTTTGCCTTAACTTTATTTCATTATTGTATATATACTTTCTTGTACATTCATACCCAGAGGCAGGTTGTGACAGTTCCCTCAATAAACCATTGCATAATCTCTAGTCCTGTTTAGGTACTTGAGAACGTGATTTATATCAATCTTGCTCTCAACACTTGGGTAGATGAATTTTTTTTTACCATACTAACCAAAAATAAGATATTTTTTTGTATACAACGTAACATTCACGAGGCTACCCACCACCGAAGCTTAAGGTACATTCCTTATCCTCTCTATCCGATTAGGTGTTTTGGGACACTAATCCTTACACAAAGTGATTCTATCCCTGAAAGGAAGAAAATGTTTCTTGGAATCCTACATGCTAAATTTTGTGATCATATTATTGATATAAGTGGCTTCTGATAAGCCCAACATCTTATTTTTCTGATCAAGTATCTCTCGAGTAATTCATATCGAACTGAATCAATAACCACACTCTTATTATAACTAATACACCATTATCGTTTCTCATTAAGAGAACATCACACATATAAAGTAAAAAAAATACCACCATATTTTCATTATGATTCATATACAAAAGTTTCATTCGGACATGGATCAATACCAAAATATTTTATCTCCTGATAAAAATGGATGTGAGAAGACTTTGATGCCTCTTTAAGTTCATAATTGGATTTTTTTATCTTTCACACCTTCCTTTCCTAGGTAATTCTTATCAATCCCACGAGTTGAATCATATAGATGCTTTGGTTAAGCCTACCATTTAATAATGTAATCCCGACGTCCATTTTTCATTCTCGAAATCAAGAATGGCCGCTATGGATAAAAGATTCCATATTACTTTAGCATGTCTATTGGTATGAAGAATTCCTAGCAGTCAATCCCCTATATCTGAGTAAACCTTTTTGCAACAATCATTTCCTTAAAGTTTTCACCTTCCCATCTATTGGTGTTTTATTCTTAATAGAATATATGACATTTATTTACCAATAAATAAGTGTTTACTTTATTTTCAAATTTAAATCACGTTTGTGATAGTGCCTTATATTTACTTACATATATTGTACATATGCCGATAAATTGAACTTGCAAGGAATTTTGGTGAGTTGAGTTCAAACTGATCATTAAAGGTGAAATTTTGTTATATACTTTAATTGAACCTAGATAGGGACTTGACATCTTAATGTAAACTCGTGAAAAAAATTCTAATAACTTATCATAACTATAGAGGACATGTCTGATAGTTCAAAGAAGATCCTACCGGCACATCAAAAATGTATTGAACAAGGACAACGGTGAGATTCAAGTCTAGGTTCTAATTAGATTAGATTTGCACAATCTCACAATGTTTGAGAGGGTAAATAGATTATCAATACCCGATGATTATATATATTAGAATGTACACACAATTATTTCTTTAGTTGTTATGGGTGAAATTCAATTTACTAAAGCTAAATCTCCATAAAAAGTGGACTCTTTCTATGGATATATGTGAGATTATGTTTAAGAGAAATCCCCGTATAAGAGATATCATGTAATTTGATAACGCTTTCATAAATTTATAAGTTTTAACTTAGAAGCATATATATGCGGATGATTATTTTATCATCTGGTAAATATAAAAAAAGATAAGTTTTAGAAAAAGGAATGAAAAAGATATTGGTGGAAATTGGTTAGCGGTAAATGTTTTGTCACCAAGGTGGTATCGTATGCCTTACATGGGGAAATTATATTATGTTCTTTCTAACTTTTCAAAGGCGACATCAATATATGATTAGTTTATAGATAATTATATTTAAGTACAATTTTAATTCCTTTGTGAAATCAATTATAATTAGACAGAGAAAGAATATATTACGATAAGCAATATGGGATTTTCGTATTTCTGTTTAAATTCAATTTTATTACTAGTCTCGGGTTGTTAGTATAGTTCATTTACCCAAGTAACACTCCAAAACTCTCTGGAAAGCCTAATTAGCCCAATACCACTTAAAGTACATTTATATACGGGCTTCGGGAATGGTTTGAAGCAATATTTTCCCATCTAAGTATTAAAGAGAGAGAGAGAGAGAGAGAGAGAGGGAGGATAACATTATTCATGTTTTTGTGAAGGGATGAGGATCAATAAAATAATTTCTCTCATACTTCATCAAGGTTTTGTCCAGGAGTGAACACACAAAAGGCTTAATTAATGGGATCATATACTAGAAGATTCAAGGCATACAACCCATTATAGTATGTATTTGGAAATGGAATAAAATAAACCAAGTCATTTTCTTCATCAAAATATCATCCTAATTTAAATAACCTATAATATTCTCTAAGGGATTTTGATTCGAACCTTAAGTCTATCCTCTTATCTAATTTTATTCATTTCTAATTCACAATCAATCAAAGATAGTAGGGAAACAAACTTTGTTAGAATATCAATCCTCGACAATTGGCATGAGATCCCATGTTATACAGTGATCATGTTAAAGAAAGGTCCATGTTGTTCACCATTGAAACCCTAGATTTTGATGTTAGAAAATATGTACGTGAATGTATATGTTTCTTACTAACAATTTTATTGGATTATTTTTAATTCATCCATAATGATCATACAATTATGGTACGTTTATAGATTTTCTGGTGGTTTATCCACGGTTAATTTTCTTAGATTTGGTTTGGTTATAATAACTAGGATATTTTTAATTATTGCAAATATTGATGTATATGGAGGATTTTTTAGGGGACATAATAGGTTTTAATTTTATATTATAATTGGGTTTGATTATTGAGGAACTTCAACAATGGAGTTTTCAAAGTTATAGAAATGGTTCAAAACACCATAGTTTTTATACTGCATTAAGGCAAAAACAACTAGAGGAGAATCAAGGAACATGGCTAGGGCTATGATAGTGGTCACTTTTATCTGCAATCAAGGGAAAAAAGGGTAGGACCGCGAGCCTCCCAGGCATGGCGACGACCCCTTTTGGCTTTGCGTCAGAGTCTCAACAAGGAATTTATGATATTTGGTTAATTTCAACATCTTTTCTAAACCTAACATAAATGCGATAGACTCTTTTTGAATGAGTTATTAACCCAAAGGACTCAAATCAAGGAATAAGAGTTGACCATCATTGAATGGGACTTTGTTTACTTTTTTCATCACAATATTTTAGAAAATCTTAAGTTACAATTCATTAAAATTAAATGTGAGTATGTACAGTCCCCCATAAGGTAGGTTCTACACAAGTGGATTAAATTTTGAGGAGTGAACCAATTGTAACAACCCTCACTTTTGAGAACCTATTTTATAATTATTTACTATGTGAAATAATTATATATAAAATGTTGGAATGTGGAGTAACTATTAAGTTAATGCAGAAAGGTTAATATTTACTACAATGTTGCATAATTACTTTATGTGTAGGTAAATATCACCATGTTGTGTTCTATTGTGTCATAAGATTTAAAATGACATTATGGTTTAAAATGAGACCGGGACTTAAAATGAGTTATAAAATTTCCAAATGATAATTTGGAGGGTGTAGTTAGTCTCGAAAGGTGCGAGACAGTCAAAATGAGTGCCATATTGTATTTTGATGTTTCAGGCACTTTTGACTGGTTATAGCTTAAATGTGTAGTTGCGAGTCATTTTATCGCGGTATTTATCATTTAAGTGGGAATTTAGACTAATGCCACGATTTATGTCTTACAATTCATTTATTTCTCTTAAGAATATTTATTGACCTAGAGAGAAAGAGAGGAAGAGAACTTGTGGAGAAAGAGAGAGATTGAAGATTTGGAGTTTTGATCTTGCTTTCATCTTCCTCAAATATGACATTCCTACACCAAGGCAAGTTTTCTACTTGCTATTATGTGATTTAAGTTGAATAATTAGTATTGATGGTTGTGGATTAGTTATGGTTTAACAAAGTTAGGGCTTTTTATGGATTTATGGGTTTTGACTCCTTGGAGGTTGATTTGGTTGGAGATTGGTGTAAATCATTGTTGTTTGATGTATTAATAATCATTTGGTAGCAATAAATGAGATTATCTTGGGTATTTTGGAGTTGGGGGAATTTTTTGAGTCCAAGACTCCATAGCCAAACTTGGCAA
The DNA here is from genome assembly GCA_949130495.1 of Sambucus nigra. Classification (NCBI taxonomy): domain Eukaryota; kingdom Viridiplantae; phylum Streptophyta; class Magnoliopsida; order Dipsacales; family Adoxaceae; genus Sambucus; species Sambucus nigra. Next base: position 361,348,584 of record OX422223.1, on the reverse strand, counting down.
ATTCGCAGGGGTGAATCGATTCGGCCACTGGGCGAATCGATTCGCCTAGGATCAGTTTCCAGGTTTGGGTACCTGAATCAATTCGGGTTAAGTCCGAATCGATTCGGCATTTACAGAAAGTTGGGTTTGTCACCCGAATCGATTCTCTTTTTTGGAGAATCGATTCGGTTCCTGCAGTTTTGAGTTATTTTTTTTAACTCAATTTTTATCCTTTTCTTTTGGCTTAGGACCTAGGAACCTTCTTATATGAAGTAAACTTAGAGTCCTAGAGTCTTAGTTGAGTTTGGTCGCTACCCTAGATTAGAATTGGTTCATTTGGGGTTCATTCCATCGGTGCTTAAAGTGATGTTCAGGCATTACTTTTCTTTTTACAAATTATTAGGAGTTTAGGGGTTGCAAGCCCTACTTGGAGAATTTAGGGGCTTATTGGAAGTATATAAGGCCTTGAGAATTGTAGAATTATTGTGATCCCCTTGGAGAATAACTTGGGACTTAAAATATGAGGAATATTAATGAGAATATTCAATCATGATGGTTTCAGATAAAATGAAACACACATATGATTAATGGAAATAAATATGTGATTTAAATGGTAAATATTAATTTACTTAAACACACCTCTCTAAATGCTAACATAAGGGAAGCTCGCGCATGAGGTGATGTCCCCTGACTAGTGAATGCAGGGAGACTATAGTCCTCGGACATATGCGGGATTGTTATATGTTTTATTCTGCGCTAGTGAGGTAATTCCTGCTGTGGTTATGACTCACTCGCAAGTATATGGCCACTTCCCAACGTGCGTTAGGTGCCCAGGTTGTCTTGTTTGATAGGCCCTGGAAGATGATAGTCATTTAGGGGCGCCCGAGTGGGGAAACTCGGAGAGGCGGTCTTAGAATCGTTATGTGTATAAGAATATTACCTTTCTAAATTCAAGTGGGACTTGAAATATGTTAATTGCCATAATAATGTATGATGGTAATTATATTCCTGATAAGAAATGAGAATTGAAATGAAATGATGAATAAAGATGGAGACTTTCAATTTATAAGGTTTAATTATATTTCCTTGCATAATTTAATAAAAGTTATGATTATCTAAATTGCCTTTTTATGCTTGGTGATTAGATTGTTAGATTCTCATCTTCATCATTTATGATTTACTATTCATATATATCATGCTTATTATTCATCTGGGAATCATATAAAAACTGGGCCCTGACCCGTCTTTTACTTGTTGTGTATGTTATTGTATCCGCTCAGGTGCTCCGCCGCAAGTGCGCCCGTTTTGATATTCCCACTCCAATACTTTCGAGGAGCCGTAAGATTCTGCAAATATTACAGGATGCTTTGTTAGACGCCTTCATTTTTGTATTCTAGATATGATCGGGTCTTTCACTTGGGCGTGTGGCCCAAACTTTTGTAACTGTTTAATGAATGTATTATGTAACATATTAAATTGATGTAATACGTTGTATGTAACTGTTGACTGACAACATATTCGGTCCTCTTATTGTATGTTTGTTATGGATGTAATATAAGCTCTTTTGGAATTCCACTTTCTCTTCAGATTGGGTTGTTTAAATTATTTTCTTAACTTGTAACAAAACTAAATTTAAATATTTTTTGACAACCTATTTTCTGAATTATTGGGTGGTTTTCCCATATACTTACTTTATTGTTGTGATGCTGAGAATGATTTTCATCCATGATTCCGTTATATTGGAGTATCGGGTTGGCCACCCCTTATTTCGAATCATGGGTTGGTGGCCATGCATGAAGAGGGCCATGCATGAAGAGGGATATTTCCGAGTTCGTGTCCCAATGCACCACTTGTTATTTGCTTAAGATTGATCATCAACGACCGACCGGTTTGTTGAAACCGTTGGAGATCCCGATATGGAAATGGGAGATCATATCAATGGACTTTATTGTGGTCTTTCTAACATCGCAAAAGGGTCATGATTCTATTTGGGTTATCGTTGATCGCTTGATGAAGTCGGCACACTTCCTACCGGTTCGCATCGATTACAACACCGCTCGTTATGCCCGGTTGTTCATTGAGGAGGTTTTTAGACTGCATGGGGTGCCCTTTAATATAGTTTCCGACCGAGATAATATTTTTGTTTCCCACTTTTGGCAAAGTTTCCAAGAGGCCATGGGAACCGAATTGAAGTTAAGCACTTCTTATCATCCTCAAACAGATGGGCAGACAGAAAGGGTCAACCACATGTTGGAGGATATGCTCCGTATGTGTGTGCTTGATTTCAAGGGTAGTTGGGAACAATATCTCCCATTGGTTGAGTTTTCTTATAACAACTCATACCAATTTACAATTGGGATGGCGCCCTATGAAGCTTTGTATGGCCGACCTTGTAGATCGCCCACTTATTGGCTAGAGGTGGGGGATAATAAGTTCCTTGGACTTGAAATGATCCGAGATACTTCTTCTAAAATTTAGATCATTCGAGATCTCATTCGGATAGCCCAAGATTGACAAAAGATCTATGCCGATGCGGGTAGGAGGCATGTGGAGATGGAGGTCAGGGACCAAGTGTTGGTACGAGTGTCGCCCATGAAGGGCATCAAGCGATTTAGGAAGAGAGGGAAGCTTGCACCGTATTACGTTGGACCTTTTCCTATTATTGCTAGGGTGGGTACGGTGGCGTATCAACTTGCTTTATCGTAACACTTGCATCAAGTCCATGACGTGTTCTATGTCTCCTCTTTGAAGAAATACAAAAGGTGTGAAGGTGCCCTTTGGCACATTCCTTTTGAGGATATTGATTTGCAACTCGATGTTTCTTATGAAGAACAACTGGTTGCTATTTTAGATCATGGGGAATGTAGGTTGAGATCGCGGGTAGTGCCCTTGGTTAGAGTGCAATGGAGTCATCACAATGTCGAGGAATCAACATGGGAGAGGATGACATGCGGGAAAAGTATCCGCATCTCTTTTTACAAGGTACGCTTGAATTTTGGGGGAAAAATTCCCTCATAAGGGGGGAGTATGTAACAACCCTCACTTTTGAGAACCTGTTTTATATTTATTTACTATGTGAAGTAATTATATATAAAATATTGGAATGTGGAGTAAGTATTAATTTAATGCAGAAAGGTTAATATTTACTAAAATGTTGCATATTTACTTTATGTGTGGGTAAATATCACCATGTTGTGTTTTATTGTGTCATAATATTTAAAATGACATTATGGTTTAAAATGAGACCAGGACTTAAAATGAGTTATAAAATTTCCAAATGATAATTTGGAGGGTGTAGTAAGTCCCGAAAGGTGCGAGACAGTCAAAATGAGTGCCATATTGTATTTTGATGTTTCGGGCACTTTTGGCTGGTTATAGTTAAATGTGTAGTTGCGAGTCATTTTATCGTGGTATTTATCATTTAAGTGGGAATTTTAGACTAATGCCACGATTTATGTCTTACAATTCATTTATTTCTCTTAAGAACATTTATTGACCTAGAGAGAAAGAGAGGAAGAGAACTTGTGGAGAAAGAGAGAGATTAAAGATTTGGAGTTTTGATCTTGCTTTCATCTTCCTCAAATCTGAGATTCCTACACCAAGGAAAGTTTTCTACTTGCTATTATGTGATTTAAGTTGAATAATTAATATTGATAGTTGTGGATTAGTTATGGTTTAACAAAGTTAGGGCTTTTTATGGATTTATGGGTTTTGAATCCTTGGAGGTTGATTTGGTTGGAGATTGGTGTAAATCATTGTTGTTTGATGTATTAATAATCATTTGGTAGCAATAAATGATATTATCTTGGGTATTTTGGAGTTAGGGGAATTTTTTGAGTCCAAGACTCCATAGCTAAACTTGGCAAATTCGCAGGGGCGAATCGATTCGTCCCCTGGGCGAATCGATTCGCCTAGGATCAGTTTCTAGGTCTGGGTACCCGAATCGATTCGGGTTAAGGCCGAATCGATTCGGTATTTACAGAAAGTTGGGTTTGTCACCCGAATCGATTCGCTTTTTGGGAGAATCGATTCGCTGGGGTGAGTCGATTCGGCCTTAGGGCGAATCGATTCGGTTCCTGCAATTTTGAGTTATTTTTTTTAACTCAATTTTTATCCTTTTCTTTAGGCTTAGGACTTAGGAACCTTCTTATATGAAGTAAACTTAGAGTCCTAGAGTCTTAGTTGAGTTTGGTCAGTACCCTAGATTAAAATTGGTTCATTTGGGGTTCATTCCATGGATGCTTAAAGTGATGTTCATGCATTACTTTTCTTTTTACAAATTATTAGAAGTTTAGGGGTTGTAAGCCCATACTTGGAGACTTTAGGGGATTATTCGAAGTATATAAGGCCTTGAGACTTGTAGTATTATTGTGATCCCCTAAGAGAATAACTCGGGACTTAAAATATGAGGAATATTAATGAGAATATTCAATGATGATGGTTTCAGATAAAATGAAACACACATATGATTAATGGAAATAAAAATGTGAGTTAAATTGTAAATGTTAATTTACTTAAACACACCTCTCTAAATGCTATCATAAGGGAAGCTCGCGCATGAGGTGATGTCCCCTGACTAGTGAATGTAGGGAGACTATAGCCCTCGGCCATATGCGGGATTGTTATATGTTTTATTCTGCGCTAGTGAGGTGATTCCGGGTGTGGTTATGACTCACTAGCAGGTATATGTCCACTTCCCGCCGCGTGTTAGGTGCCCAGGTTGTCTTATTTGATAGGCACTGGAAGATGATAGTCATTTAGGGGCGCCCCCAATTGGGAAACTCGGAGAGGCGGTCTTAGAATCGTTATGTGTTTAAGAATATAACCTTTCTAAATTCAAGTGGGACTTGAAATATGTTAATTGCGATAAAAATATATGATGCTAATTATATTCCTGATAAGGAATGAGAATTGAAATGAAATGATGAATAAAGATGGAGACTTTCAATTTATATGGTTTAATTATATTTCCTTGCATAATTTAATAAAAGTTATGATTATCTAAATTGCCTTTTTATGCTTGGTGATTAGATTGTTAGATTCTCATCTTCCTCATTTATGATTAACTGTTCATATCTATCATGCTTCTTATTCATATGGGAATCATATAAAAATCGGGCCCTGACCCGTTCATTTTCCTTGTTGTGTATGTTATTGTATCCGCTTAGGTGCTCCGCCGCAAGGGCGCACATTTTGATATTCCCACTCCAATACTTTCGAGGAGCTGTAAGATTTTACGGATATTACAGGATGTTTTGTTAGACGCCTTCATTTTTGTATTCTAGATATGATCGGGTCTTTCACTCGGGCGTGTGGCCCAAACTTTTGTAACTATTTAATGAATGTATTATGTAACATATTAAATTGATGTAATATGTTGTATGTAATTGTTGAATGACAACATATTCGGTCCTCTTACTGTATGTTTGCTTTGGATGTAATATAAGCTCTTTTGGAATTCCACTTTCTCTTCAGATTGGGTTGTTTAAATTATTTTCTTAACTTGTAACAAAACTAAATTTAAATTTTTTTTGACAACCTGTTTTCTGAATTCTTGGGTGGTTTTCCCGTATACTTATTTTATTGTTGTGATGCTGAGAATGATTTCCATTCATGATTCCGTTATATTGGAGTATCGGGCTGGCCACACCTTATTTCGGATCACAGGTTGTCACACCAATGGTTCACTATTAAACTCAAGAAAATATATCCTCCTTAGTGGAGTCACTATCATTTATTGTGGTCCTAAAAGAAGTTGGATATTCATTATGTTGAAAAAGTTTAATTGTACTATCCAAATAACATAATTAAATGATGAAAAGTCTATCTAGTTAAGGGTGATGTGATTTAATCTCCCAATGAGAAATCTAAATTCATAAGGGAAGTAGGACACTCGATGGGATTGATTCTAATTAGCAGTTAAGTGAAGCCAAATTAAAATTTAATTAAAAGATAATTCTCACATATTTATTTAGAAATTAATTTCTTCTAATGATGATTCTCAGATTTCATAAATGGTCCCTACATTCAATCCACTTGATTCAATCATGAAGGAAAAAAAATATTAGAATGAATTTCACTGACTGGAAAAGGAACATAGAATTTGTCAAGAATGTTGAGGATTATACATTTTGTTTAATTGAATCATGCCATCGATGAGGAGGCATCCGACTCATATACCGACTTACCAAAAATGGCAGAGAGATGACCAAATGACTCATAACTATATATTGGCTTCTATGACTAATGTATTGTAACACCAACATCAAAATATATGATGCTCTTACGATATGATTTTGAACCTCAAGGAAATGATTGAAGATTGGAAGCGCACTGTAAGATTGGATGATATGAAAAGGATGGTAAAAATAAAAATAATTGATGGTACTCCTGTGAGTGGCCTTGTTCTAAATATGATGTCCATATAAGGGGAATTGAAGGTCATTGGATCATAAATCGATGGGGAAACCCATATTGATTTTATGCTTCAATCACTCATGTACTCCTTTAAGTAGTGCCACCTAAAATTTTCATGAAAAACAAAATTAACTACTCCTTAGCGTAACTACTTAAAGAATTACGAGTTATGGGGAATATCATTAAGAAAAATGATGTTTTTCAGGTTTCAAAGAGAATCCCATCTTCTTATGTCCTAAAAGGTGAGAAAAAAATGAATGTATCAGGTACAACTTATACATGTGCGAAGAGTCAGGAGATTGGAAAATGTAGTCTCTGGTCTACTTAGGTAAATAGAGGAATCGAAACATTACGTTCTTCCTCATAATTGAGATATGTTTTGTGATCCAATCTACAGAGACATGGTGTGTAGATTTGGGAGACACAAATTATGTTTGCAATTATTTTAAGGGTTCTAGGTAACCAGGAAGCTCATTTGAGGAAAAATGTTTCTATTCATGGGTGACAACAACAAGGTATATGTATTAGCAGTGTGACATCAAGTTTTAGATTTTGGTGGAGACAAAAAGATAATATTAGAGGAATTTTTTATTTAACTACTGCTAGATGAAATTTAATTTCGTTTTCCAAATTAGTGATTAATGGATATACATTTTTTAGTAAATAATTTTTTTTATCAAAAATGGATTTTTTTTATCTATTCTGGTGCATTGGAAAAGGATTTATATGATATATATGTTGTCTCACCATTACTATAGAACACTGAAATGAATAACTTAAATGGAAATAACCTAAAGGTAAAGAAACCTTTTAATTTTAACTAAACATATCATTGTCACTTACGTTTAAATACTATTTATTTAAAATGAATTCAAAAGTTGGTATAAAAATGGAAATTAAGCTCATTCGAGGTGTAAGTACTTCCTAAATGTGAATTATGTTTAAAAGGTAAAATGACCAAGAAACCCTTCACATCTAAAGGCTATAGAGACAAAGATATAACTGGTTTATTTTGATTTATGTGGCACTATGACTATCAGGGAAAGTTATGGTTATGTGTACATCAAAATTTTTCTTTATTATTACTCAAGGTATGTATATGTTTACCTTATGCACCACAAGTATGAAGCCTTTGATAACTTTAGGGTTTATAAAGGTTAGGTGGCGCATAGTAATGATAAACTAATCCAAAGCCTATGATATGAATACCTCTTGGGAGAGTTTAGGAACCATTGATCAGAGGTGGGGATTGCTTATTAATTGTCTAGATCTAACTTTACACATGAAGATGGGGCAACAAAAATATAGAATAAGATTATTTTGGATATTTTTTTTATCTATGATGAGATATTTTTATTTGTAGGATTATTTTTTGTCTTATTCATTAGAGATTACCAGTTATTCATAAAACTTATTTCCTTTTAAATCGGTATCAACAACTCTCACCAAACTATAGAATGTGCGCAAATGTTGATTGACATTATAAAAAACTTTGTTACCCTAAGAACTTTAATAGGTCACATTTAAGAAAGTAAGAAAAAATAAATAGATCTATAGATAGATCTAGGGTTTAAAGCATCAAACCTTAGTGAATATTGTAGATGATCTACTACGAAGGCTAATATGTGAAGAAGATGTAAAGGTATCTCAGATCTTCTAGTATATTATTCTATAAAGTATGAATGTTGTATGTTCACTACGTGAGATTAGAATCTCGAAGCTCTTGAGAACACATATTTTTGTTCTGTCCTTTTACTTAAGTATTCAACTATCTCTCTCTCCGTAAATTGCCTTCATCCACCCTTTTCCCTCTTTGTGAATAAGATTGAGATAAATTTCTTATATTTTGTCACTTTAAAAACACATATTGGAAATTATTTATACCCCACATCGCAAAACATTCCAAGTAAAACATGTTTATCCTTTATCATGCCGTCATTTGAATGAAAGATTCCCTCGTTCGAACAAGAACTTTTCATGAAGACCTTGTGAGAATATGACATTTAACTATGCTTTCTACCTAGAATGAAATTCCCACTTTCACCCCCTTATTTAAAACAAAGTCTTCAATCCAATAAAACTTTTCAATGCGCTAAAATCGCAATTAGATGAAGGAATTTTGAGTTATGAGATAATTTCGAGTTCACTTCTTTAGTAAGAACTATATTGGAGGCCCAAGTATAAATAATTAAAATAGTTTCCAAATAGAAATATGAAAACACCATATCACAATCCGCAATATATTTTATTTTCTTATTAATTGTAATCAATTCCACTACGTAATTACAATTCCACTCCAAATTATCTCAGAATTACTCGAATATGGAGGACATGTTTGCATAGCCTAATATCACATAATATGATTCCTCGCATAGAGAATACACTATTCGCTTAGTGAAATTTAATTTCTTTCTTAATTAATTTTTGAGAGTACGCTTCTGTTCAATGTCTAGACTTATTTAATTAAATTCCAATTTTAACTCCAGTTTTAATCAAACCCTGAACATGCATCTAATGTGATAGAAATCATTAAAAACTAATTAGCATGCAGTCCAAACAATCCCAAACACAGGTTTAAGAAAAATCTTCCAAAAAAGGCAAAACCATTTATTTCACTATATATAGTAAACCTCGACTTACATATACTTAGAAAAATACAGCGTGTTTGACATACAAATACCCACAAGCATTTGTTCGTTGTCTTCAGCAAGAGTTCCCTCAAGAACTCCAAGTATCAACAAGAGATCCCTCAAGAGCTCTAATGTCAGCAATGGAGACAACCTTCTTTGTCCACAAGATTTACTACAAGAATATGGAATATTAAGTAAAAGGGTTTAATAATGATTCACATATATGATTTGAGATATTTGGATGAATCAAAATAGGTTTTAACCTTAAAAGATGAAGTCTAAAAATGCAAAAAAGAGTTGTAAAATACTTTCTAAAACTTAATTTTAGAGAAGGTATTTATAGTAGTAAACAATCAAAAAGCGACGTAATGTCCTTCGAACGACATCTAGTACATCCCTCGAACGACACTAGATGTTATTAGATACCTCAAGTAACGACCATCGAAACGAAATATTATAAACCAAAATAGTATGTGGTCGTTAGATGCATTTTAAAAATGAGGTGTCACGTGAACTAAGAAATGATAAGTAATGTCATTTGATCTGGTCATTAGAACGACATACAAATGTCATTGGAACGACACTATAATGTCGTTTGAACGACTTAAATAAACCATTTTTGTTTTTTATTTTTTAAAATAGAAACCTTGTTTTAATAAAAGAACTATCAGGTATAAACCATTTAAAAATTCTCAAAAATATAAATGTGAATATGATTAAATCAAATTAAACATTATACCTTTAACGAAGTGGAGTTAATGAAGACCGGTTGAAGATGCACGACGCATGTTCATTGAGGATGATGGGTGCATGATGATGATTCGTGCTGCTATAGATTCAGATGATGGTTGTCAAGGATGAACGTGTGAAGACATGCCAAATCAAGTGGTATGTAACGATATACGACATATTAACTGTGATCTAGGACAACTCATAAATTCCTAAATTCTAGACGTACATTTATAAAATTTTGTCCTTACAAATTTCCCATTATGTCTATGCCGGTACATATATAAAAACTACGAATTATGCATACAGAAAAACTAAGACATACAATCTAATATCCCCCAAAATCCATAAATGGAAATATCAAAGTACATGTCTTCAAAATCTTCAACATCTTCAAAGCTTCCATTCTCCCACGCTTCTTTGTCATCCTCGGGGTGTTCCAAAAGTTTTATCCTCAATTTCCACACACATGAGATAAGAAACAAATACCCGTGATGCACAAAAGTTTGAAATATAATGATAAGCATAAAGACAATATAATTAAGCTTAAGCAAATCATCAAATCAAATAAATCTACTCCCCCATAATTCGTTCTCCCCCTTTTTATTATGCCCTTAAATAGACAAATAAGAAGAAACATAGCAATGTATACGGAGAGTGTCACAAGGTACTAAACTTCTCCTTTTAAATTTTTCAAAATTTTTCCTATAAAAATATAAAACAAGGAATCACACCATGAAAGAACACTAAGATAACCATGTCGATGATAGCGTAAATGTAGGGGTGTGAATAAATTCAATAGGAAAATCAATGCAAACATTCATAACATGTGTGCACGATGAATTATGGAAACTCCTAACGAATGAACTCAAAATTATCCCTAGGTGTAAAAATGTTGAATTTAAATGACACCGACTCAATCTAATCAACAAATCAAAGTCTAAAATGAGTTTCACACCAATAACGTCTAAAACTACACAATGCCTTTTTAATACATTGCGAGGACGTGCAAACACATTGATTTCCAACCAAACACCCTCATAAATAATAATTATATTTTATTCTTTTATTTTGAATGATCATATCAAACTAAACTAGTTTGTCCTTGGCTACTTACAATGCCACACTTTTTTGTCTATTTTGAAACTTTGGCTTTCTCGTAGAAAGTATTTGCTCCTTTTGTAGCCCTTTCCCATGTACTCATTTTCAAATTAAATAAATTCCTCACGGGCAACGATGCTTACATGCATTACTTTCATCGTCAAGTTTTATCGCATTTGGTTAGTTTAAACGATATAATTGAGATGAAAACACTTCGACAACATAGACAAGTACAATAATCAAATAAATTCGTTCACGTGTGCATTAATGGAGAGAAGGATCCAAACAAGTAGAAAGATATCAATAATCGCATCTCAATGACTCCAAACATTATAAAGCACATGGATGAATTGATGTAGAATCTCAAATCACTATTAAAAAGTCATATAGAATATGGAAATGATGTTGTGACTTTGGCCATCCAAAATGTTCATCCATAAAAAGGTGTAAACAAACTACAAAAATATTTTTGGCTTTTTCATTTTTCTTAAAGACTGAAATTATTTTTGTATTTTTCTCTTATCTTAAAAAACTAAAACCGTGTTTATATTTTTCTAAAAATACGAATAAGAAGCAAAATTAATATCATAAACAAAAATGGTCAAAATGATATAGTCTAGTAATAGGAACCGTATGATATGCGCATGAAAAATGTATCACATACTAGAAATGGTAACCACCCCTTAGTCTACTATGCAGATTCCTAAGGACTTCCTAAGACTCTCAAATCTAAGGGCATCTGAAGTCTTCGTGAAAATATCGGATAACTAGAGGCCGATGGACACAAAACTCACAAATAAGACTTTATTTTCTACTAACTCTTGGATAAAGAGCTTGCGTATCCTAATGTTCTTTATGCGCGAATGTTAGACTGGATTTCAGGATATGTGTATCACGCTCATGTTATCACATGAGATAGTCATGGTGTCCCGTGAAATCCCATAATCCTCCAGCATCTGCTTCATCCACATGAGTTGCATGCAAAAACTCCTGGTGGCTATGTACTCAGCTTCCGCAGTGGACAAATAGATGGATTTTTTTCTTTTTGCTTAACCAAGAGACAAAAGAAGAACCAAAATTGAAACGCCCACGAGAAGTGCTCCTACATCCATCTATATCCCCGATCCAATCGGCATCCAAATAGGCGGATAAATGGTCATCAAAAGAATGCCAAATGCCATATGAGAGAGTCCCACTCACTTATTTGATAATACATTTAAGTGCGAGTAAGTGCGACTCTTTCGGGAACAACTGTTATCACGCACAAACTCCAACACTAAAGGTGATGTTGGGATAATTGGCAGTCAAGTAGAGAAGACTACCAATCATACTCTGATATAAGGTTTGTTCTACATCCTTGCCTAAAATGTCCTTACTAAGCTTAGTTGAGGTACTCATTGGGGTACGTACATTTTTAATGTAGTCAAAACAAAATTTCTTCACAAGGTCTCTTGTATACTTGTATTGGGAGATGAATAACCCAAACTCTAATTGACGAACCTAGAGACCAATAAAGAATGTAAGCTAACCAACCGTCCTTATATCGAACTCACTCTTTATCTCCTCCTCAAGGTCATGAGCATGATGGGAGCACGTGGATCCAAAGACTATGTCATCCACATAGACATGGTCAATAAAAATAATACCTTGTCCTCTCCTAACAAACGACATCTTATCTACTCCCCCTTTCCTGAAGCCATGGGCCAAGAGATAGGAAGTACGCCTCTCCTATCACGCACAGGATACTTTCTTAAAACCATACAGGGCTTTCGTCAAATAATAGACGTGTTCAGGGTGCTTAGGGTCTTTAAAACCTTTTGGTTATTCCACATAAACCTCCTCCTATAAAATTACCTTCAGAAAGGCACTCTTGACATCTATATGATATAACTTGAAGTGCAAATGCCATATGATGATGAATAATGAGTGTATGGACTCGAGCCTCACAACAGGAACAAATATCTCCTCAAAGTCTACACCCATAATCTGTGTGTATCCCTAAGCGACCAATCTAGACTTATTACGTATACGGTTACCATTCTTATCCATCTTATTCTTATAAACTCATATGGTACCAATCAGATTCTTCTCACTAGGTTGAGGAACAAGTTCCCAGACATCATTCTTTCTAAACTGAAGTAACTCATCCTTCATAGCGAATATCTACTGTTTATTTTTTAGTTCTTCTTTGAGTTCTTGGGTTCGACTTTGGACGTGTAGTATAAAAAGATGACAACGTTCTTGAGATGAGCACGAGTCTTGACCCCTAAAGTGGGATCTCCTAGAATGGCGGAGGGATCATGACTCTTATGAACCCAAGAAGGTGTGTCCCCTAAATTAAGAGTAGGGTCCACCCTGGGTGTGTGAGGGATAATGGGATCATCAGATGGAAGTTCATAATCCTCAAACAAAAGACTAGGATCAACAAATACCGATGGTTCATCATCTTGCAAGGTGGAATTTTTTGACTCGATAACCTTAAATGTACTCATGTTAAATACCCGGTATGCTCTACTTGTCGATGAATATCCTAGCAAAATTACCACATCGCTCTGGGAGTTAAACTTTCCTAATTTCTCTCTAAACCTAAGAATGTAGAACTTACTCCCAAAGACATGAAAATACAAAAGGTTGGGCTTCTGACCTGTCCACAACTCATATGGCATCAAAAGTGTGTGTGGACCAAGATATACCCTATTCACCGTGTGACATGCGATAGACACCACCTCTACCTAAAACCTCTTAGGCACTCTATAATCGAGAATAATGGATTTAGCCATCTCTTAAATCTTCCTATTCTTCCTCTCAATAATCCCATTTTATTTAGGAGTTTTCATGGCCGAAAACTCATGTTTGATTCCAAGGCTGTCATAGTAAATATCCAATTTTTCTTCTTTAAATTCAGTGTCATTGTCACTACGCATTCTATTTATAGTGACACCGTATTGATTTTGTAAGACACAACACTTTGTCGTAAGAAACTATACAACATCTGATTTCTCTCTTAGGAAACCTACTATGGAATAACGAGAGAAATCATCAACCATCACGAGGATATACCTCTTACCACGCAAACTCTCAGTGAGAGTAGGACCCTAAGATCCATGTGAATCAACTCAAGCACACGTGTAGTGGTGATGGAATTTAACTTCCGATGGGGACTAAAAAACTTATTTTTTAAGCTAACAGGGTCCACAAGCTGCGAAAGTTGGACTCCCAAGTGACGAAAAGCCACATGCGAGGTCCTTTTTAGCTAAGTTCTCCAAATCTCTAAAATTAACATAACCTAGACGTTCATGCAACAGATCCATAAAATAGATTGTGGCGTTGTTGAAGATAAATGAGGACTTGGGAACAATACCATGACAGATATATTTTATTCTTAACCCTTGCAATAGAAATTTATCATCTTGATCATAAACGTTACTCTCCCTCCAGTCAAACTTTACTGTAAAGTCAGCGTCGCACAACAGGATAATGCTTAGAAGATTTGCCTTCAGAACTTTGATGTACAAAATGTTATCTAGCTTAGGAAACTCGAGTATGTCTATTGTATCTCGTTCTACTATACTAAATTTTCTCCCATCTCCAAAGGTGACTTTACCATCCTTACGATCCTCAAGGTAGGTGAAGAATGAGACGTCATCTGTCATATGCTTGGAACACCCACTGTCAAAATACCACTGTGAGGTATTATGTGCTTTAAGAGAAACACGAATAACAAGGGATTTTGCTTCATGCTTAGGCAACCAAGAATTGGTAACCTTGTGGTTTCTCTTGTCATTGTTGGTTCTAGCCGAGATATTGGAAGTATCCATCAAGGGCAAAGACATCTGTTGGAACTCTTCCATAAAATTATGAGAAGTGGCGAATAGAAACTCAACCTGCTCTCTTAGACTAGTAGGATCACTAGTGTGGTGTGACGAAGCATGTGTACGTCACGTTCGACCCAAACTATAGCAATACTCCCTAAGGTGACCTTTTGTCTTTCAATTAAGTAGAAAAGTACACATTCTTAGGCCAACCTTGGTTCGCTTTTCTTGGCCGAACTCTTCTTTGGGGTTTTGGTTGATGGCTATGTGGATATGTTATAAACTCAGGAATCTACTTTTGTACGATATGAGACGTGGAAGTACCGTCAAAACCTATTCCCTACCTTTCAACAAACCCTAAAGAGGGGATGAGGAGCATATTTCCCATCTTTCTATATTTTTCCTCAACCTTTACCTTGACCTCCCAGGCTCTCTCAAGATCATGAGTGAGTTGGGATACAAGGGCTTCAAGTTTCTTTCGAGCCTCCACGAATGCAAAGAGCTCACTAGCCACTTGTTTGGTCAATTCCCCTCTCTCTTTCTCAAAACTACTATCACTCTCTAAAAGCTCTCTATATACACAACCTCTCTCTCTCTCTCTCTGCACACAAACTGTATTTCTCTCTCTCTCTCTCTCTCTCTCTCTCTCTCTCTCTTTCTCAAAGTCATACTAAATATGGAATTTCGCTCTCTCATATCTCTTAAATCTTCATCAAAGATGCTAATCCTAAGAGCTAACCCTTTTTTTGCCTTTTAGTTTTCAAGGGCACGGTATATAAATTGGAGTACGCATGTTCTAGATCACACTCGCTATCACTTGAATCATCCTCATCCTCACTCACATCGTTTTCACTGTCGAGGTGTCCTTGTGAATTAATATCCTCATCATCGTGAGATGCATTAGATTTACTCACATGACTAGCCATGAATGTGATGAAGTTACATTCATGCGATGATTCGTCTCCTGAATCCATCGACTCAACCTCACGATCGTCACTAAGGGAGGCATTTATAGCATATTTTCCTTTTCTCTAATGATTTAATCTAGTAGCACATTTAAAAGATTTATGACCTCTGTCATCACACTCGTAACACCTTTCTTCCTCTCTCTTAGTGGGTGTCCTTTTTTATCTTTATCAAATTTCCTTCCACTTTTATTTTTCTTAAAACTCCTTTTATCTTTAAAGTTGCCATTTTTTAGTTTGATAAACTTCTTGAAAATTTCAGCAAACAGGGCCAAATCATCTTAATTAAAATCGTATTCATAATCTTATGATTCTTCCTCTCTTCTTTTAGATGACTCTTCTCTCTTTCTAGACGACTCCTCACCTTTTGTCACCTGAGCTTTAAGTGTTATCCCTTTGTCCTTAGGTTTAACATTTTTAGGAAACATATAAATTTCATAAGTCTAAAGGTCTCCTACATGTTCTTCTAACCTGAGAGAGTCTAACATTCCTAATGAATTCAACAAAATGACCTTAGGGATGAAGAGCTTTGGGAGGGACCTTAAAATCTTTTTAACTACTCACGTGTCAGGTATTTTCTCACCAAGTTTAAAACTAATATTGAAAATATCTGATAGATGTGCATAAAACTCGTCAAAAGTTTTAGATTCAAGAATGGTTCTTATTTCAATCTGAGTAGTTAAAGTTTCCAGTTAGATGCCTTAACAAAATTTATGCCATCGTGTATAAGCTACAGAATGTTTCATGCCATCGTGTATAAGCTACATGATCTTTTGACATGGTACACGTCATGATATGTCAAAACTCGTAGGGTGAAATGGCTCCAGAATTTCACTAAGGCAACGTGAATTATATGTTCTCCATTTAAATTCATCCCCAGTCCAGTTAGACATAGGTTTCAGATTGGTCACATTATCTACAGTGGAAGTGGGAGGAGTCCACCCTTCTTCATAAATTATCCAGACACGTTCGTCTATAGCTTTTAGAGTAAATTTCATGTAGGCTTTCCAACGAGCCTAGTTTGTCCAGTCAAAAACTCGCATCCGATTATATAAGTTTTCCATTGAACTTAAACTTCTTCAAAAATCATTTTTTTTTTCAAAAAATTGATATCCAGAAAAATTTTGCTAAAAAATTACACGGTGTAATTATGTAATTGGCTCTGATACCAATTTGAGGGTGCAGTTTCGTTCAATGTCCAAACTTATTTAATTATATTCTAATTTTAACTCCAATATCAAACCCTAAACATGCATATAATTTGATTAAAATCAATAAGAACTAATTAGCATGCAGTCTAAACAATCACAAATACAGATTCAGGAAAAATCCCCAAAATGGGGGAAACCATTTATTTCACAATATATAGTAATCCTCAACTTACGTATACAATGTGTTTGACATATGAATACCCGCAGGCATCGATTCGTTGTCTTCAACAAGAGTTCCCTTAAGAACTCCAAGTATCAGTAAGAGATCCCTCAAGAGCTCCAATGTCAACTATGGAGACAACCTTCTTTCTCCACAAGATTTACTCCAAGAATAGGTAATATTAAGTAAAAGGGTTTAAAAATGATTCACATATATGATTTGGTATTTTTGGGTGAATAAAAATAGGTTTTAATATTAAAGGGTGAAATCTAAAAACTTAGCAGTTCTGCAAACAATGGAGTTGTAAAAGACTTGCTAAAACCTAATTTTGGAGAAGGTATTTATAGGACAAAAAAATCAAAAGGCGTCTCAACATCATTCAAACGATATCTAGTACGTCGTTCTAACCACACTAGATGTCGTTAGATACCTCAAGTAACGACCGTAGAAACGAAGTATTAAAAATGAAAATAGTACGTGGTCGTTAGATGCATTTAGGAAACGAGGTAGCGCGTAACATAAAAATGACAAGTAATGTCGTTTGATCAGGTTGTTAGAACGACATACACATGTCATTTGAATGACATACAAATGTCGTTTGGACGACATACAAATGTCGTTTGGACTACACGATAATGTTGTTTGAACGACTTAAATAAAAATATTTTATTTTTTTATTTTTTTAAATAGCCAACCATGTTTTAGTAAAAGAACTATTATGCATAAACCATTTAAAAACTCTCCCAAATATAAATGTGAATATTTTTAACTCTAATCAAACATTATAACTTTAACGAAGTGGAGTAAGTGGAGACCGATTGAATATGCATGGCACACATTGAGGATGATGGGTGCATGATGATGATGATGATGCGTTCTGCTAGAGATTCAGATGATGGATGCCAAATGAAGGTGTGAAGACGTGCCAAATGAAGTGGTATATAACGATATACATCATATTAACTGTGATCTAGGATAACTCATAAATTCCTAATTCTAGACACACATTTATAAAACCATGTCCTTACGATTTTCACCAACGTCTTATTTATTCCTTCACCTCAAACTAACTTATATTATACTCTATCATATTATAGAAATCACCAGTTGGGTTTACTGGTCGAATCAAATTTATAAAGCTTATCAATGGGTATCAGAATCTAGTACATGTCCTTGAAATGAATTCCTCTAGAATATGATATCAAATATACACACACAATGATTTCCTAAATTGGGGAGATTTACATCCAATAAATTGAATTGAATCTATAACAATGAAAGAATTAATTGTGTGCATACTCCAATCCTTATAATTATTGGGATTGAGAATCTGTGCACAATTTTCAAACATCAGAGATTATAAAAGTCTAATCCAATAATCATTTAGACTTGAGCCTTTCTTGCGGTCCAATTCAATACATTGTTGATGTTCATATACAATCCTATTTGAAGCATAGGAGAAGTTTATCAAACATTAAACATCTTCCTATAGTTAATTTAAACTACTAAGACTGTACTAAAAATTTTATCGATATGATATCAACTCCCCATCTAGGTTGTGAATTTTTTAATTAAACTAGACCCATAATTCTGATATTCTGTGATCAGACTGAACCCAACTGAGTAGAATTCCTACTAAGTTTAATTGAACAATATATTTAAAATGAATATAATCCCCTCGCACAAACATAATTTTTATCTCAAAATGAATCCGATATATATTTATTGAACAATAGATGTTATATATGGTTTTAAGAATAAATCCCCAACATTCTCCCACTTAGCCTTAGATCCGTGTGCCGATGAATCTAACACTTAACTAGTTGTTATCTGATGCAATCTTAGTAAAAAAAATCACCTCCCTTGTTTGATCATTCAAATAAAGTGATAACTAATCCAAATGTGCATAACTCTTTTATGGTTCATGGGTTAAATCAAATTTATAATCGTTTCACTAATAATTAAAATTGAGTTCTTCGATCGATTTCAGTACAAGAATGTCACAAACGTGGCTTAGGACATTCCTTATATAATTATCCTCCTTAATTTCCTCTAAAGTGGAAACAACTTTGTATTGTCATTATGGATCCACCAATGCCAGATTGCACACTCTGCCAACTAACAACTCTAGTTCTTAGGGAAAACAAATGTACATTGAGGTAGAATTTTTACGATCCTTGTTTGATTGAAAACCAAGTATTTATACCTTTATTGATTAATGAGCATATGTTGGGTAAACCCACACATATTCTCTAGTACTTTTCACGTACTTGAGAATGTGCTTCACTACAGTCCAGTGATCTTAACTTGGGTTAGACTAAAACCTGTTAACCATACCAATGGGAAAGAAAATGTCTAATTTTATATACAAAATAACATAACATACATGAGGCGACCCACCTTCAAAGCATATGGTATATTCTTTATTTGATCAAGTGTAGGGTCATAGGAAACTAATCCTCAGACATAATTATTCCATGCCTAAAATGGAAAAAAAAATTCTTTGAATCCCTCACGATAAATTTGTTAGAACATCATCGATATAGGTGGTTTTCGATAAGCGAGACATCTTATCTATCCGATCTAGCAAAAACTTAAACCCAAGGAAATTCTCAGCTTGTCCTAATTTTTTCTTATCGAGTTAACTAGACAAACACACTATTGTGCAGTAAAATATACTAACTTCATTCTTGATTAGGATAATATCGTCTACAAAATATACTGGAACACCATTACAGTTCTTCCATGCTTCTTATATAAATCAATGTTATTTAGGCTTTGTTGACTATGAAAAATTAATTGCAATGTTAAAGAAAATGTTCTAAGACCTTGATGTTAGCTTAAGTCCATAAACTTAACTATTAAGGTTAAACACTTCGCTTACCCGACTTTGTATTATGAATTCCTTGGGTTTCACCATATATATCCACATGTCAAGACCATCGTTCAAATACACAATATTAATATAAAAAAAATCCTAAAGAAATTTATCAAGGCTACCGACAAGAAGGTTTTCTCATAGTCAATCCCTTTGTTTCCGTGTATATCCTTTGATAGTAAGCCTTGACTTATATGTTTCCACCATCACATCTATACATTTTTTAACTTTGTATAGGTCCACTTGCACTCAATTGGTTTTATCCCACCACAAAGTCCAAAATCTCTCAAAATTAATTCGAATATATTGAATCCATATTTGTATACATAGTCTAAAGTCAAAGCTAAAAGTACTTATTATGGAATGCCACATTTTAGTTATAGGGATCTGATTTATGTTCCCTTGGGCTCTAACTGAAATGTTCTCCCAAAATACTAACTTGTAAATACCACTATGATGTGTCATTACTTATGATCTAGTATAAGGGACATGTGTTACATGATAATCAGTAATGATCCCATCACTGCTAGGTATTCTATTTTCGATATCAAATTTTATTTTTTCCTGCATGGGGGGTTTGGCA
This sequence comes from Sambucus nigra, assembly GCA_949130495.1. Taxonomy (NCBI): domain Eukaryota; kingdom Viridiplantae; phylum Streptophyta; class Magnoliopsida; order Dipsacales; family Adoxaceae; genus Sambucus; species Sambucus nigra. Next base: position 361,328,119 of record OX422223.1, on the reverse strand, counting down.
ATCGATAATTTAATATTCCCTAGTAATCTTTTATAAGACTACATTAATCTTGGGTACATGGTTTATTATGTAATAACCTTTCAAGAACCAAACATACGATCAATGACTTTCTTGTGAATTGGAATAATAAATAAGCCACCCCTAGATTAGGATAACAGATAGATAAACATTCTTTTGTCCTTGATTCCAACTTATTTTTCTTCTTTCACAATACAAGTGTTGTCACCCTAGACTCAAACATTTACTTGAATGATCTTTCCCCCATTACACAGTTCTATGGGAGTTAACGAGACCAATTTAGATGGAACTTACTTTAGAATGTATATTTTCATCTCTTAGTGAAAAATCTCAAAAATAATGTTGTTGTCCAGAATAACTAACCATGGATCTTACAATATCTAAAAGAGTCTTATTCATTTTTTCCATTACACCATTCCTTAGTGGAGTACTCGGTGCAGACAACTGTAAAATAATTTCCATCTATTATAAATGATTACTAATGCTCCACTTGAGCTCCACATCGATATAATTTGATTACTGAACCACACACATGCTCCACTTCAGACTTATGGTGCATAAGGTAAACATATCAATACATGAGTAATAATAAATGGAATTAATGAATTAATCATAACCACCTATTCCTTGAATAGTCATAGGACCACATAAAATAATTCTAACACGTCTTTGGATATGTAGATTTTGTTTGAGAAAGGCTCTTGGATATTTTTCATTCTAAGCAGGATTCATAGACTAGATAGGTCTCCACTTCCACTGAACTCAATTATGTTTGGTTAATTGATATGACCTAAGCGTAAGTTCCAAAATTATTTTTGGTTCAATTGAGAAGTAAACTTTATCTTTAATGATTTTTCATTAATAATAGCCATTTCAGTATTTATCTATATTTATAAGTTAGACGTTTTAAAGTGTAAATTATTTTTCAATGTAACAGAACAAACAAAAGATTTCCATATTCGTATAACAAATTTTTTTATAAAGTAATTCAATATTTGTTTAAAACTAATTTAGAAAATGGAAATAACTTTCCTTCTAAAAATATTGTATATAAAATATTTTTCCAACATGATTTTTTTGTATCCGCTAAAATATAGAACTGGATAATCTTATTGAAAATTTTAGGAACAAACATCCTTCAAGTAGTTGCCTGGTTATGTGGAAACAATAAAAGAGTTTCAATCCTATTTTTTATTTTTTGTATTACTATACTAGGCTCTTGTAGAGTGGACAATTAATCATGCTCTTAGTTTTAAAGATAAAATCAATTACCTTTCCAAATTCCTTAGAGTGCTAGGAAAATTGAACACATTGCTATTAATGTTCTAACTACTAGCCTCTCGAATTTTTTAATGCTTACTAAGGTTTATGAACTTTGTTAACCATAATTCCTTGCACTTAATAATTATCCTTCTCTTTTCCCCCTTTCAGGAAATATGTCTAGTTCTTCTCAAGATGTAGCATCATGCCCTGTCTTTCAATGATGCTCACTATTGGATCAAAAAGTTGATTTGAATTTAACCATAAAGTTATAATCCAAGAGATCTATAGTTCACCCAAGATTAAAATCATCTAAATAACATTATTCCTTACCAGAGCATTATCAACCAACATTGTTTTCACTAATTACCATCGATCAATTCATCAAAATTAAATATGATCATACAAAACTTCCCCGTTCTGGGGACCATGCTGGGGTTTACTCCTCAAACCATGTCATGACATTTTATTTTCCAATAAAAATATTGTGTAGTTTATTTTTAATGAGAATCATGTCAGTGAGAATTTTTTGTATTTATCTTCTTAAATGAATTTTTATTATGTCGGTCTACTATTCTTAGTAAGAAATTAGGTGAGTTGGGTTTGGCTTGATTAAAAGAGATCAATTTTTTTTAGTCTGGTATAATTAAACAGTTTAAAACCTAGATATGGTGTTAAAATCCTATCAGTATGATGCCTGTGAGGTCCTAGTAGTTTATCTCAAGTGATGGGAACCTATCTAATGGTTCAAGAATTTGAATAATAGTTAGAAAGAAGTTTGTTACCGATACATTAGGGGATGTATTTTATAGGATCACTCATGAGAATCTGATACCATTTGCATAAGGTTCGAAAATTCTTTACCCTGAGAGTCACGAAGATCGAAATCATTTCATGATTATTGATTCGATTGATATGGTGGCGATTCAATTTTAGATTCGACCAATATATCCCCAAAATTTGGGAAGTGGTCTTGTTGCAGGTCTGAGATCATTATTCTAAGTAATCTTGTCCAATAAAGATCTTGGATTGTAATACCCTCTTGAGAGACGTATGAGATTTTTTCCACCATTAAAAATGACCAATGGATTATTTTATAATTTGAAGTAGAAAAATAAGTTAATTGTGAGAATAAAGGAATTAATTTGATGTTAGTTAAAATCAATTATCTATTAATTGATTTGACGCAGGGATTCACATTATGCACCTACTCAACTTTTCAAATAAGAACTCATTATTCTAAGTGATTTTGATAAAATTAAACTAGAGTGCAATCATATTTATTTAATGGACTTAATTATGATTGAGTAAACAATGAATATATATTTTGGGATTATAATTTTTTATTTTTGAGTTATTTAGAAGAAAATTTAATTATTTTTTCTTAGGGCCCTAGTATAGTCCACAATCCCATGTAGCAGGACCAAATTCTATAGAATCCTAGTTTAACCCAAGCCTATAACTTATACATATATATTGTAAGAGGGTACTTTAGATCAAATGGAGGCGTAACCCCTTTGAAGTATAGTAATGATAAGTTAACTAGCCAAATCCTTGAATTAATGACATAACATGCAAACACAAACCTAAGGAAGATAAGACTCAGTTTAAACTCACAAATCTCTCGTATATAACTCAGAAGGTAGTAATGAACTTAGAAGTAACTTAGTTAGAGGGAGAGAGAAGTAAGCACCCTAGATACACTTTGGTAGGCAGGCAAACACACCAAACACTCTCAAGAATCTCTGTCACGTATTAAAATCTTCGTAATAAAGGACAATGGCGAGTGAATAAGACTTCTGGTTTGTAATAACTCTTTCTCTTATGTATTCTCTCTAGTGATAACTTCTTAAACTCTCAAAAAATCCTCCTCTCCTCAAGGGTGGTTGGGGTCCTTAAATAGCCCCCACACCATCCCCGAGGCAACTCAGTCATTAAAGACTATGAAAGACATCCCTCATACTTTATGTCACAACATTAAATGCCTGATGCACTAGTTGTCTCCATGTCATAAACATTAAATGCCAAGACATACGTTTTGCCTAACCAATGTGTGTCAGGGGGGCTGTTATCGCAAAAGTGGCTCATCAATTGCCTAATAACCCCAAATACTATGGTGGTTTACTCAAGTCTAGGTCTGACACTATTTAGCTGGATAGTGACATCACCTACTGTAGATGTGACATTAAGTAGAGGGTTGTTTGGTTCACAACTCAACGCTCGATGGAACTCCAAGCTGCTCCGCCCGAGGTTCCCTCCTTATGTGTTTTACCAGGTGTATCTAAGATGGTCATGACAAGCCCCAATGATGCCTCACTTCTCAATCATCCAGACCAGGTCCCTCTAAAGTTCCCACGATAAGGTCATTCGATAGAGCATGAATGCTCTCCTAGGCTCTGCCAAGACTGGTCTCTCACGAGTACCGTTTGACCTCACACTAAAACTGGTTATTATTCTCGTAACATCATTACAACCGTTATATCTTACAGTCAATATAAACAAAGATACAATATGATTAACACAACAAGCTAAAGTATGAGTTGCCACGCTAAGCTGCCTCGCTGAGTTGCCACGCTTGAGTTGCCTTGGTTGCTTAATCCCAAACACTGTTGCTAATTAGGGAATTATCCCTAATCTCAGGATTATCTTCAAGCCCCCTCTACATATATATTTATGTAATCTAGGGTTTTAAGTTTCATAATTATTATTAAGTCTTAGAGAAGGAGAAGGAAAATAATGTTCACATTTTTGTGATAAAGAGGTCCTCATCTCATTCAAAGTCAAAGGTTTTCATCTTCAAATGTGTCAAGAAACCCATGTAGCTTTGGGAGTATCATGTACAAGAATATCCAAGCCCATTGGTGTGGACAAAAAAGATTTTGGAGGATCAAAAGAAGGCAAACCCTTTATCTTTTCAAATACTTGTTCTCCTCATTCTTATCACTAATAAGGACCATTAAGGTATTTTATTCAAAACACAATTTAAGTTTTAAACCTACTTTCTTTGTACTTTCTACTGAATTATTAATATAAAAAATTGGGCTACTTTTTATTATTTTTTTATGTATAACGATCACCAAAAATTAGTATTATATCCCTCGGTTTATATTGATCAGGCATTGTAAAGGTCATTGTTGTCCACCACGAGAAAACCTAGTTTGCATGTTGTAGGAAAAAATGTACATGTACGTTTCTTCACACTAACACAATTGTTTTAGAGATTCTAATATTTATATTCCTTCCATGATGTTCACATATGTGTTTTTTGTGTGACTCGATTCTACAGTGGTTTATCTGTAGTTATTTTTCTCCTCCTAAATTCGATATAGTTGTCATAATTAGTTTTTTTTTTTTGGAATTTTTGCTTTCATTAATGTATATGGAGTATGTGAGGGGATTTAATAATATTTTATAGTTAGAATACTATATTTATGGACCTGTACTAAATTCTATGAAATTTAGACAAAGTTATTGAGTTTTTGACATGAATATGGAGAACCTAAGATGAAGTTGTAGACCTATATACCCCAATTTCTTTGAACCTATTTTGGATCGATCTATCCCTCCCAGTATGTGTGGATTTTTGTTGTTTGATACTGATTTTCATTGACTCTTCAATGGTTCTTTATCCCAGTGTTTCCTAAAGTAGAAATGACTTTTTCATAGGTCAAATATGAGATGAGGTCCACTTTGAGGAGGTCTCTATTTCAGAAGGAAATCTTCTTCAATAAGAATTCTTGATCGTGAGGAATTCTACTTCTAGAAGAACTTAAGGTCACATGTGAAAATGATTTTGACTCCTATTTGAATTATGATTTTATTTTGGAGTTCTTAGCTATTAGTTATCTTCCTCACTATGTCTCATATTTTAAATTTTGGGGCTTTTCGGTTCGAGTTTTGGCTGTTGACTATTGATGGGTTTAGAACTTTTGAAGAATGGTTTTATGCTTTTTTTTGTAAAGGGTTAGAAGCTAAATAAGTAATTGACCTGGAGGTTTGTCTTGATTGGTTTTGAGCACGATGGTTTTTGTTTAAGATCTAGTTGTGTGGTTTCACTTTGTACCAAGTAATGAGTTCATTTGTCTGAGATGTGTTGAATGAGTAAGTAAGAGAAGTATTTAGAAGATTTTAATCTTCTTATCAGTAGGTTGTTTTGAGATCAACACATGTAGAGTTACTTGTTTGGCTTGTTTGATTTTGTTATGATGGCTTAGGTCGTACTTGGCTCGTGTGTGATAGTGATTGGGTTGGTCCATTAAGGCTTTTGTATTCACTGTATATTTTAGGTTTTGACTTTTGTTTTAATATATTATTAAAATTTACTAAAAAAAGATAATTATTTTAATTAACATGAATTTTTATTATGACCGGTCTAGATGACGATTTTTTTCTAGAAAAATAATTTTTATTTATTATTTTCTAAAATAAACCCATTCAGGTAATTAATTTAAAGGTATAAACAAAATTATGGTTTTCAAAATTTTATTTTTAAAAAAAGTTATATTTTTAGAAAATTAAAATACCGAGATTGAGTAATTTAATTTGTAGAAGTAAATTTGGAATTATGGAAGATTTAATTCGAGTTTTAGAATTGAATAAAGAGGGTGTTTTCAAGATAAACCCTACGATCTTCATCGGTATCTTAAATTTGTGATGTGATTAATTCCTCATGTATGTTTGATACAACCTTCCATCTAATGGTTTTAATCATGGTATTACGATGATTTTAAAATTCTTAAGTGAGAGTGCTTTTAATTAAAATTGAGTGAGTTCGGTCCTCCCAACGAGAAAGTTGTACATGAGCAGATTTGGTTTCAATTAACGAACTAATGGTATACACATAATCACAACTAATGATATCCTCCCATCAGAGTCATGATCATTAGGAGTGGGAGCAAAAGACATTGGCTATTAAATCATACAGGACAAAAGTTTTCTGAACTATCCAAAGAACATAATTGAAAGATTAAAATATACCTTGTTCGAGGTGAGGTAAGTTAGGCTCCCATTGACAAATATCACATCATAAGGTAACTAGGATGCTCGACGAGATTTTCATTTTGTGGGAGGTAAAGTGATGCCAAATTAAAATTTAATCAAAATTAATTCTCACATGTTTATTTTTAATTAATTTCATTTTCCAAATATGATCCTTTTATTTCAATATGGACTCAATATTCAACCCCTTTGCTTATATCTCAAAGTTAAACAAGTTAATTTCCATGAACCATATAGACTGAAAAAAGATAGACATTGTCCTTACTACTGAGGAATATAATTTTTTTAAGTGGAATTTTCCATGCCAAGCCTAATAAAACATTCGAATAGGATGTGAGTGCTTATCAAAGGTGGCAAATGAATAATTACATCACTCGTTTCTACATAATATCCTTTATAACCACTCTACTGCAACACGACCATCGGTACATGTCAAACTCTTACGACATGATTATGAACCTCGAGGACATGTTTGATGTTCAAAATCATGCCGCAAGGCTTGATGCTATGGAAAGGCTAGTTATCAAAAGGATGTTAGATGATACTCTCATACATGATCATTTTCTTAAGATGACTTCCATATTGGGGAAGATGGAAGTGTTTATATTTGAAATCAATATGGAATGCCATATCAATTTTATGCTCCAATTAGTATCGAGGTCCATTAAAAAATCACCTAAACTATTAAATGAGAAAACTTAATTACTCTCTGGCTCAAATGATTACAGATATGCAAGTTGTGCAAAATATCACCAAGTAAAAGGGTGTTATTTAGGTTGGTGAGAAAGGCACATCTTTATTTTCCCTACAATGTATAAAGAAGAAGAATGGAAAGTCTCAGGAGAAACTTTGGTTATTAAAACTATTGTAAATCCCAACATAGTGTTTAAGAAGTCGAAAGGCCAATGTTATATCAAATGAAGATCAAGAGCCTGATCTTTTTAGGAAGGAAGATTGGAAATGGTAATTTCTTCATAATCATTGAGATATGTTTTGTTGTGCAATTTAACGGTACCTAGTTTGTAGATTCAAGTGCGAATAATAATGTTTAAAATTCTTTGCATGAATTTTAGGTAATGAGGGAGGTCAGTGAGGGTGAAATATTTATATTCATGGGTAATCATAGCAAGGCAACAATTTTAGCGATAGGAAATTTAGGTTTAAATTTTGATGAAGATGAAAAGTTAATATGAGTGGATAATTTTTAAAAGAGATTTGATATCGATTTCTAATTTAGTTTTAAATGAATAATTGGTTATTTTAATAAAGTTATTTTAATAAAGTTATTTTTTTTTATTAAAAATGGATAGTCTCTAATCTATTCTGGTACATTAGAAATGTTCTTTATTTTATAACACCAGTCTCACCATTACTACTAAATGCTGAAATGAGTAACTTAAGTGAATAAATTAAAGAGGAAATTAACTTCTAAGTTGAACCAAACTTATCTTTGGCATTTGTGCTAAGGTCGTGTTAATCTAAAAACAATTCAAAGATTGGATTCAAATGGATATTTGAGTTCATTATAAGTGGAGCCACTTCCAATCCGTGAATCCTTTGTAGAGGGTAAAATAATCAAGAGGTCTTTCATTGCCAAGGGCAATAGAGCCAAATATAAGTTGGTATCGGTTCACTTTAATTTGTGTGGTGCTATGAAAATCTGATAAAAAGGTCGTTATGAGACAACATTACTTTATTTCATGACTACTTAAGGTTTTGATATGTTTACCTTATGCATCAAAAGTCTAAAGCATTTGATTAGTTGGAAGTATATAAGGCGTAGGTGAAGCGTAGGCATTGTAAACGAATCCAAACTCTATAATATGTTCGTGGAGAACAGTAACTTTAACAACTCGAAAAAATTTGAGTCGTCGGTTTACTAAAAATTAAACTCAAATTACCAAATAAACATCTCAGCGCATCTATATTTCACCAACCAACTATAACGAGTATCCAAAAATATTATAAACTGAAATTAATACTCCATTTTTTCATTGTCTGAATAATAAAAACAACGCTTTACAACTCCAAACAATTATATATTTGAGTTTAAGTCAAGCTAATGAAAGATAATTTTTAATATTTTAATCTAAATGAACTCTCACTCCACTTCATTAGAAACACAAGTAATCAAAATGTCTAGTGCCCAGAACTTAATTTCCTTAAACATTATAAGTATTTTAACACATATTGTAAAATACTAAAAATAAAATATTTCACACAATAATTTGTAATTAATTTTTTTAATCACCTTAAAATAAATTAAAAAATATCGAGGTATTACCGTATATATTGGGAGAGTTTAAGAATCATTTCCCGGAGTTGGTAATTACATCCCAATTTCCTTCACCATGTACTCCATGATAAAATAGTGTAGTGAAAAAAAAGGAACATGGCTCTTTTGGACGTGGTTAGATACATGATGAGTTATTTGAATCTGCTGACTTCGTTTTAGGGTTATGCATCAAAGGAAACTACTTATTCCCTTAGAACTGTGGGTGGGTGCAAACCTAACCCAGGACATGTTCAAATTTGGTGTTTCCCGAGACACGTGCTCAGAAATGAGTCCCGTAACAATTTAATAAAGACATAAGTGCGTCTCCTTATAGGTTACCCCAAACGAACTAAAGATGGTTTATTTTATAATCTAAGCCTGAGACGGTGTTGGTTAGTAAAAATTCTCGAAACTTAGAGGAAGTTTATATGACAAACCATAAGCCCAACAGTAAGATTATCTTGCCAGAGCAATGAAGGCAAGACCAAGATATTATTTCTGAACGGTCCATATAGGATGAAATGTCAACTCATATCGATAGTACACTGCGTAATGGTATTTGGAGTATTATCGATGATTAGGATACATGTGTCACTTATATTGGTCCACAAGTGGAGCCATATTGTAGTGGCAGAGTTGGGCATCATCCGGATAGGTTAGTGAATTTGAGTGAACACTTCGGTGAGGTCCCACGGGAACACAAAACGAATCTCTACAACTTTAGTGAGGCACTCTAAGTCAAGGAATTCGATGTTTAGATAAATTCTATGAATATCGAGATGGATGTATTCACATTATGTTTGAGAGATCGTAGACTTATCGAATAAGATAAAAATAATCGATTCCAAGTGGACATACAAGGAAAAAAAGAGGTGGATGGGAAAGTGGAAACCTTCAAGGCAAGTCTTATGGAGAAAGGGTTTACTTCGGATGTAAATTTAGATTATGCATAAATTAATGTAAACTGAATTCAGTAACTATTAAGAATAAGTAGCCTCTACCCCAAATTGGATATCTATTTGATTAACATAGAGGAGCAAGTTTTTTTTATAAAATGGACTTACGATCTGGTTACCATCAATTACGAGTAAGAGAAGAAGATATTCAAAAAAATTCTTTTCGAAGTCGTTATGGACATTTCGAGTTTACCGTAATGTCTTTTGGATTAACCGATGCACCCGCATCTTATGTGGATCTCATGCATCAAATCTTTAGACCTTTTTTTGACCATTTTTTGTTGTTTTTATTGACGATATTCTTTTTTATTCCTAAAATCCAATAGAGCATGCCTAGCATCTAGAAATAGTATTAAGGACTATAAGAAACCATCGATTTTAGGCTAAAAAGCTAGTTTAATTTTTCAATGAAGGAAATAAAATATCTAGGGCATGTGATTTCTGAAAATGGAATCCAAGTCGATCCAGCCAAAATTTCAGCCATTTTGGAATAAAAAAATCCTACCAATATAATCGAGATAAATATTTTTCTAGGATTGGCTGGATATTATCGTTGTTTTGTTGAAGGATTTTCTTGCATCGCTCTTCCCATCTAAAAGCTAACTAGGAAGGTTGTACCATTTGTATGGACTAATGAATACACTCTAGCATTCCAAATTTTGAAGGACAAATTAACTACTACTCCTTTCCTCACTATTCCTTCTAGTAATGTAAGCTATGATGTTTATACCGATAAATCATTACAAGGTTTAGGATGTATTTTAATGCAAGCTGAGAAAGTTGTACAGTATGGGTCATGAAAACTCAAAACTCATTAATGCAATTACCATATACATGATCTAGAGTTAGCGGATGTAGTTTTTGCTTTGAAAATTTGGCATTTTTAACTTTATGGTGAAAATTTTCAAGTCTTTTCTAATCACAAGAGTTTGAAAAACATCTTCACTCAAAACGACTTAAATTTAAAACAACAACGTTGGATGGAATTTTTGGAAGATCATCGATTTAAATTAAATAGCCATCCAAGAAAAGGAAATGTGATAGCTGATTTTTTTTAATATAATAATGAAGAAATTTTACTGAAAAATAATGGAAATCTAAAGAACTTATAAGATCAAATGAAATAAATATAGCCCTTTATGCTAGAGCTCTTACAAAAATTCTAAAGAAATTTCAAAGATGAGATATTCAATGTATCTGTCTTAAGAAGCCCTTTGAACTCCTTTAGAAGAGATTCCACCTGATGAGAGAAAAAAGAAACCTTTTGATCACTTTCCCTTTTTGACAAAAAATCAGCTGCTCCATTGGCCTCCCTATAAACATAAAAGAATGTACAATTAAGCTTTGAAGCTAAAAGAAAAATATTGTGAACCATCCATTTGATTCTCCAAGGACACTTGCTTATGTTTATAATAACTTCAATTAGAATTTTTGAATCCGATTCTATAATCACTTCATAGCCTCTTAAGTCCTCCAACCGCTTGAAACCCTATAAGAGAGCAGTAGTCTCTGCTTCCAAACTGGAATATTCCCCAAAATGCTCAAGAAAACACCATAAAAGATGCCCTTGATCATTTCTAAGAAGACCACCTCCTCCACTAAGCCCAGGTTTACCAAGAGAGCTTCCATCAACATTCAATTTCAAGACACCTTTTGGAGGAAGACTCCACTGAATAAGCACAGGTCTATAATTTTTAACCTTAGAAGGAATGCAGTTTACTTGAATGGCATCATACACATGTTTGATCATTTTACAATGAAACATTTTAATTTGATCAAACTTGGCCTTGTTTCTGCTTAACCAAATTTGCCAACAAATGGTATTAGGAATCAGATTAAATGATTTTTTATTGTAACTGACAGGAGACAACCACCAAGAAAGCATTATTTGTCTAACTGAACTTTTTTTAGAAAGAACTCCAAACTTCTTATCACAATGATCCCAAACCTTAGTCGTAACTTCTATTGAGGAAAACAGGTTCTCCAAGGATTCTTCTCTATTTGAACTATAACACTGACAGTTTGAGGGTAACAAAAAGCCAATCTTCTTCAATTTATTATATATAGGAACTAAATCTCTGAGAAGTTTCCGGTTAAATATTGAAATTTTAGAAGGGATACAAGAATCCCTTAAAAATTGAGCAGATTTGATAGTAATTGAAGGTTGTCTACTTAACTCCCACTCAGATTTTACATTGAAATCATCTGAACTAGAAGCAAAACAATAAATCTCATCCTTTTGATTACTCCACCTGTTGGATTTCAGCACCATTTTAATAATCTGATCTGGTAACTCTTGTTTCAGCTTGGCTAGAGCCCATTCCCCATCAGAATTCCAGAAGTCTTTGACCTCACCACACTTATTTGAAGCTAACATATCAGCTATAGACCCCTCAACCATCCAAGAGTCTTTGAAGAAATCTATTTTTCCCTCACCTAATCTCCAACCAATGGACCCCTCAGCTAACTACCTAATCTGACACATTATGCCCCACACCGTTGTTTTAGCTTTATGCTTAACAACAGTAGGATGGATCTTCTTACAATACCTATCTTTGATGAAGTCAAACCAAATGGAATTACCTTTTCTAAACTTTCACCATTGTTTGATGGCTAAAGCAGTATTGACGTCTTCCATTTTCCTAATACCCAACCCTCCATCTTTAATAGGTTTTGAGATCTGATCCCACTTACACCAATGGTATTTTCTGATTTCTTCAGTTGATCCCCAAAAAAATCTCGTAAAAATAGCTTATATCTGCTGCAAACAGTGTTTAGTAAGAGACATAGCAGCCATTGTATGAATTGGAATAGAACTTAGAACATGTTTTATGAAAATGAGGTTCCCTCCCAAGGATAAACATTTAGCCTTCCATCTTGTTAAATAACCCCTGATTTGCAAAAACAAGTGTTCAAAGTAGCATTTCTTCTTTTTACATGCATAAATAGGACAACCCGAGTAAATTATGGGGAATTTTTTAATTGGTATACCAGTATAAGAACTAATTGCAGCAGCTTGATTGGAGATCTTGTTGGATATGAATATCTAGCTTTTGTTCTTATTAATTTGTTGCCCAACATCCCTCTCATAATCAGTTACTACTCCCATAATAAGCTTGAGATCCTTTTTAGCACCATAAGAGAAAAAGGATAGTATCATCTGCATATGCTAGGTGGTTGAATCTTGACACCCTATAGGCAATTTGAAACCAATCATTTTGGGATGAACTTTATTAAGATTTTTCAGAAAAAACTACGCCATAAGGATGAATAGGCTAGAATATAAAGGATCTCCTTGCCTAAGACCTCTTTGCGATTTGAAAAAGCCTTTAGCCTAACCATTAATTACCACTGAGAACCAACAATTAGAAATTATCCTCCACACCATATCAATCCAACGATCAGAAAATTCAAATCTTCTCATTACATGAATAAAAAAAAACAAGAGACCTTATCGTACGCTTTGCCCAAATTCAACTTAAAAACCACATTTTCTAAAAAATTCTTTTGATTGATCATAGGGACGACCTCTTGAGCCAACATAGCATTCTCTATCATGTATATACCTTGAATGAACCCACTTTGATTGACAAAAATTAATGAAGGCATAACTTCTCCCAATCTTTAAGCCAAAATCTTGGACAAAACTTTATTAAGAAAGTTACCTAGACAAATTAGTCTAAAGTTAGAAAAACTTTTGGGAGAATTTGATTTTGGAATCAATGCAATCAATAACGCAGTCATACCTTTAGGAATATCCATCCCTAAAAATAATCCTTGAACTGCAAGCACAACATCATTCTCCACAATATCTTAGTACTTTTTGAAGAACCCATAAAATCCGTCAGGACCAGGAATGCTATTACCATCCATTTGCCACACTATATCTTTAATTTCTTCCCTCTCAGGAATAGAAGATAATCTATCATTTGTAATACCCCGCATTTTTATGATATTAAACAATTATGGGATTCATTATTATTGTTTGATTAATTAAATTAAAAAGGTCGAAAAATTTAATTGTTAATTAATCTGAATTTAAAATAATTATTAACTACCGTGCTAAGGGTTAATACTTATTGATGGAAATCATTGATTATTACCGTGGGTATATGTAATATGGTATTTTATAAATTTTTTTATAAATTCTCAGAGTGTGAAATATGACATTTTTGTATTTTATACGATAATTTGGTATTTTAAGTCAGGACGTGCGTATGAGTCGTGTCAGGAGTAATTGTATGGAATAAAAAGATGAATTATTTTTTAATAACTCGTATGATAATTTTGAGTGATCCATTGAGTTTGGGGTAGTTTTAGTCCTAACCGACACCCGATAGGGGTATTTTTATCCTTTGGAATTTTGGGGTGATATTATGGACGAAAGTTAAGAAATTAAATAAGTATGTACATGGGTTAGAGGGGAGTTATCACCTCTAAACCTATGTGAGAGAAAAGAGAAAGGCATAAAGGAAGGAAGAAGAAGCCATATGAGTTCTTGGTGTCCAACTCAAGAACACACACCAAAAACTATTCCAAAGTGTAGATCGCGAGACGAGGAACGCATCCATACCCATATCAACAGCGGATCGGACCATCAAAATTAAGGCAAGTGTTTAATTCTTGCAATTTATAGCAACAAACATGTTCGTATTATTGTAGGTGTATTATATTCACTAATTGATTCATAAGTTTTGATGAAATTGGAGGATTAATGGAATTTATTAAAATCTTGAGATTAAAGTAGGATGAATCCCTCGTGTAAATACCAAATTGATGAGTATTGATGATGGACGAAATTGAAATTGATGTTCTTGTATGGAAATTTGATGAACTAGGATTTGGAATTGTTAAATTGGGGATTTTGGATTATATAACTGATTTATAATGAATTAATGGTTCAAATTTAAGGGAAATCATTTATACATGTTAGAACATTAATTAAGATTGTTGTATTGGTGTTGGGGTTGAGAAATTTAGAGGTTTTAGGATTGAAATTTTGAGGAAGACGAAGTATGAACAGTAAAACATAATAGGTCTGGACAAACCAAAGAGGCCTTATCTCGTTCGAATGAGATGGAGTTTCTTTAGATCGTGAAGCATAGTCATTCAAATGAACTGCTAAATCATTCAAACGACAGGTCCCGAGAAAGCCTCAAAATTCTCATTTTCCCCAAATCATGTTACAGAGTTAATTGTGTTAGGAAAACTGCCATATACTGATATTAGCTTATTACATAATTATTTGGAAAGCATTCCTAGGATAATACCTTAAGTATTGAATAGGTGAATGAATCTTAGGAATTTCAAGAGTGTGAATAAGTAAAGAGAAATATACTACGTGTAGAAATATAACTATGGGTTGGGTGAATACCTGAATTTTTATAAGGCTTTGGGAATGCCTATTATTATATGTTTATCATTATTGTGTGTATAGCATACCTATGTTGCTTGCTATCGAGCAGAGGTTTTGCGCAGTGGACAGTCTTATCCTAGGTGACCCAATGGGGGGATATTTGACTTGTACCTAGAGCATATGAACTTGGATACATGCTATCTATTACGTAGGATAGTTTCGACGATTGAACGGGAGCGTAGGTATGTGCATGATCCATTTAGTTGGTGAGTATGCTCGCCTACAATATTTGTGTTATGAAATTTATGGTTTGTGAGAGACGCCAAACCAGTTGTCCTTTATGCAGCGAGCGATGCACCGGGACACAATAGCAAAGTATGCACTGCGCCAGGTGCTTCTAACCAAAGGGCGTAGGATTTGTATATATATGTATAGGTATGATTTGACTATATATATATTTGTGAATAATCCTAATGTGTGAAATTAGCAAATATGTAGATGCGGGTAAACAAAATAACTTAAGGGGATAAAGTATTTACTACTAGAATAGAGAATATCAAATGCAGTTAATGGGAGTGAGGTATTAAATAACATATTGTATGGGCGATACAGGTTTCTCTTACAAGATATAATTAGTAGTATATGTCTATGACCTAGTTGGGAATAATTTGGGTAACTAGGTTAAGGTAGATGTACGCTAGGTGTGCACATTAGTGGAGGGGTGAGTATCTCATGTGAGAGTTCGGAACTAATATGCACATAATAATTGCATTAATGTAGTTTTAAATACTTGCTAAAACAAATATTTCTACAAATCGGGCTCTGACCCATTTCTTGCTATTTCCCTTCTCTTTTGCTCTCTCTCTCTCTCTCTCTCTCTCTCTCTCTCTCTCTCTCTCTCTCTCTATATATATATATATATATATATATATATATATATATATATATATATATATATATATATATATATATATATATATAGGTGCCCAGCCACAGGGTCTCCACCAGACTTAGACGCGTGGATCATTCGACGAGCTGCAGCTATTGTGGAAGCTGTAGGTTATTGATATTAGACGCTTCTATCTTTTCATTCAGTTCTTAGTTCAGACATTTCATTTAGGGAATGTGTCGCATGTTTCCAGCTTAGTTATTTCAGAGATTGTATATTCTTATTAGATTTTCTTTTCCTGTTGGATTGAGTATTATGATTCTATTGGTTTTAGACACTGAACTGGAAATGTTTTATCCAGTCTCATTTATTTCAGTATTTGATTCATATTCAGTATTTATTCTTGTGGAATGGGAATGAATTATATCTTAAATCATGGAATTTATTAATGGATTTTTGGGTATAATTAATTGGGAAAATGTTTTGTCACTTAACTTAATTATTTATTAGGTGATTAATAATGAAATTTTTTTTTCGACAGTGATGCTAAGAATGAACCAACCGAACACTTTTATTTAATTTAATAAAGGACTGATCACCCGGTATTTCATTAGGCAGGATACCACAGCTGGTATTAGAGCATAAGGTTCTAGTGTCCTTTAGGATCTGTACAGCTTAACATGTTTTCCTCTTAGTGTTCATTGATATAGAGACTTATCTTTAGGACGGTTGTACTCTTATTTATACGTTTACGTCTTTAGCTATTTGAGATTTAATAATAATTATGGACTAATAAATGCCTTCTCGTTTCAGATGCCTTCGAGGCGAGCCCCGAGAAATAAAAATGCCCAGCCGGAGCAACCAGCAGCTCAGGCTCAGGGAATGATTAACACAGCTGACGTTGCAGCCATTGTTGCTCAGGCGATAAATACAGCTTTAGCGGTGGTGCAACAGGACCCACCCTAGGTACAGACAGTGGCGCCAGTTCCAGTTCAGTTTCCCGCTCCGTGGGAGAAAGTCAGGGATGATTTCCAGAGGGCACATCAACTAGAGTTCTCGGGTGGTTCTAACATAATCATAGCGAGCCAATGGAAGAAAGATATCCAGAGTCATGTTTGCATGTACGAGTGTACCGACATTCAGAGGCAGTTACTGGCTTCCTACAATCTTGTGGGGGCCGCTTTATAGTGGTGGGAGTCCACTACCACCTTGGAGGAGAGGGATACTATGACTATTCAAAGCTTTTGGGTGTGGTTTGACCACGAATACTTTCCCTCCGCAGTGCAGACAGAGATGAGGTGGAGACTTTTGAATCTGAAACATGAGGGTACGATAGATGGTTTGACCTGGAGGATTCACCAGCACCTCATAGGTAATCTGTCATTGGGTACTTTCACTGATGTACTCAACGCCGCCCTATTACATTGCTAAGACCATCACTTCCATCAGTAGGGGAGAAAACGAGCAGGGGAGTCCATCCAGCAGGGCCGGACAGGATGTAGTAGTGCCAATGGGGCACCATCAGCTCAAAGGCAGGCCCGTCTGGGTGAGCCGAGTTCCCACCAGGGGGACCCAACTAAGCGATTTTGATCTGGAGATTCTAGGCAGGGATATGAGGGTTATAGGCAGGTCCAGTCCAGTCAGTAAGACCAACCCCATTATCAGTAGGGCTATCAGGGCTAGTAGCAAGGCCATCCGGGCCAACAACAAGGCCATCAGGGCCAACAGAGGCATCAGCAGGGTCAGCAGGGCCAGTGGAGGGATGACAATATCCTGTAGGGCCGAGGAAAACAAGGGAAAAAAGGAGGTAATTTTAGCAGTAGGTGTTTTTCTTATGGAAAGAGTGGACATAGGAAACATGACTTCCCCAATAAAGGTAGGTTCCCCTAATAACAGGGAGCCCAGTAGGAGGCCCAGAGACCCATCTTTCCTACCGCCCTACCAGCACCAGCACAGGCCCTAACTTTTCCAGCACCCCTAATTCAGTAGAGACAATTATAGTATGGACGTGTATATAACGTCCACTAGGCAGCACCCCAACAGGCACCACCCGCAATTGAGGGTAAGTTTCCTATTCATGGTACTATAGGCACATTTTATTTAACATGGGTGCTTCGCACTGTTTTATATCTACTAATTTTGCACGAGCCACCGGGTTGTTAGACACAACAGAGAATATAGTGACTAGTGTAGACTCACCACTGGGAAATGGGTCTTTGATTTATTTTATATGCCGAGGGTAGTTATAGAGATTGGGATCTTTATTTTGACTATTGATATGCTAGTCTTAGATATGCACGAGCATGACGCCATTATTGGCATGGATTGGCTTGCTACTTATAAAGACATGATAGACTATTTCAGTAGGATTATAATTTTTGCTATTCCGGGCCAGGAGATATTTTTGGTGGCGATGCCTCATCCTGAAGGAGGATCTTCCATCCATTTATACTATATAGATGAGGAGACCTCTAAGGAGATACTGATTCCTATTGATTCGATTACTATAGTTAATGAGTTTTTTTATGTGTTCCAGGATATACCGGGACTACATCCTAGCCCAGAGATAGAGTTCATTAAATATTTGATGCCGGGCGCTCGGTAGATAGCCTGCACACTATACCGTTTGGCTCCAGAGAAGATGGGGGATTTACGGGATCAGATTGAGGAGCTATTGGGACATGGCTTCATTCGTAGGAGCACCTCACCTCAGGTTGCTCCCGTTCTATTTGTGAAGAAGAGGGATGGTTCGTTAAGGTTGTGTGTGAACTATCGAGAGTTGAGCGAAGTCACGATATGGAATAAGTATTCGTTTCCCCAAATCAATAATTTGTTCGACTAGTTGAGAGGAGCTGCCTTCTTCTCAAAGATAGATTTGAGATCGAGATACCATCGTCTACGGATTAGGGAGCAGGATGTGTCGAAGACTGCTTTCTTGATGAGATATGGGTTCTGTGACTTCAGAGTCATGCCATTTGGGTTGAAAAATGATCATGCCATATACACGGACTTAATGAACTGAGTGTTAAGAGAGTTCTTATATTAGTTTGTCATTATCTTCATTGATGACATCCTGATTTATTCCCACACTAAGGAGGAGCATGCCGAGCATTTGAGACGAGTTCTTCACACTCTCCGAGAGCATCACCTGCATCCTAAATATGAAAAGTGAAGATTTTGGTTACGAGAAGTACAGTTTTTGGGGAACGTGGTGTTAGAATTGGGGATATCACTGGACCCGGGCAAGGTGTCGGCAGTGAGGGAGTGGGGACAACCCCAACATCGATGGAGGTGCTTAGCTTCTTGGGGTTAGTTGGATATTATAGGTGATTCATTAGAGGATTCTTGAAGATTGTGGGTCCATTGAAAAATTTGTCTCGCAAAGGGGTGAAGTTTGTCTGGGATGATGCTTGCCAGTTAGCTTTCGATGAGCTAAAGGATAAGTTGACTTCCCCACCAGTTCTTGATTTACCCAAGCCAGGAGTGGATTACTTGGTGTATACTAATGCTTCTCAATAGGTACTTGGTGGAGTTCTTCAGCAGGAGGAACAAGCTATAGCTTATGCATCCCACAAGCTTAAGCCTCATGAGAGGAATTACCCCACCCTCGACTTGGAGTTAACATCAGTCGAGTTTTCCCTACAGATTTGGAGACACTACTTATTGGGGGAATTTTTTTGCCTATTCACAGACCACAAGTCATTGCAGTACTTGTTCACTCAGTAGGAGTTGAACATGCGTTAGCGCGGGTGGGTGGAGTTTATGAAAGATTATCAATTCGAGATACAGTACCACCCGGGGAAGGCCAACGTAGTTGCTGATGCGTTGAAATGTAGGCTTGTATGTGAGGTGGTAGAAGTGTGTAAGGTGAAGTGGAAAGAATTGGGACATCAGGAGGCAGTGGCCCGATCCTTTATGTCCATTATAATAGTCACTCCAGAGATTGTTACGAGAGTGATCCAGGCTTAGGCTTCTGATTGGTTTTGCTAGGATCAAATTGTACGGCTTCTAGAAGAGGTCACAGAGTCCTACTTAGTGAGATCAGATGGGGGACTATGGTTTAATGGGAGACTAGTGGTCCCAAAAGTAGAGGATTTACGTCATGCAATGATGACACAGTCTCTTGGATCCATATTTGTGGTACGTCCCAGAGGGGATAAAATGTATCAGGATATGAGGCGGCAGTAGTGGTGGAGTGGGATGAAGAAGGACATTATGGAGTTCGTGTCCAAGTGTGCAACCTGTCAGCTAGTAAAGGTGGAGGGACCACCAAAGGCTGCCAGGGTTACTTCAGCCGCTGGAGATACCTACGTGGACATGGGAGAGACTTTTCATGGATTTCATCATTGGGCTGCCTACTTCATAGCGGGGCCCAGATTCTTTATGGTTAGTGGTGGATCAGTTGACTAAGGTAGCTCATTTTCTTTCATTATGGACGGTTTACACTATAGGACAATATTCCCGAATATTTATTGTCGAGATAGTGAGATTGCATGGGGTGCTCTTGAACATTGTGTCTGACAGAGACAAGACTTTTGTATCACACTTCTGGGAGAGTTTTCAGGAGGCTATGGATACTGAACATCGGTTGAGTATGGCTTATCACCCACAGACAGATGGGAAAATTGAGTATACTAATCAGATGCTGGAGGACATGTTGCGCATGTGTATCCTTGACTTTGAAGGGGGCTGGGAGCCATATCTTCCACTGGTGGAGTTCATTTATAATAACTCCTATTAGTTTACGAACGACATGGCCCCATTTGAGGCATTGTACGGCAGGCCTTATCGATCTCCTACTTTTTAGCTAGAGGTGGGGGACAACAAGTTACTCGGGCCAGAGGTAATTCAGGAAACATCAGCCAGGGTTCAGATGATTAGGAATCGTACTCCGGTAGCCCAAGATAGGCAAAAAAGCTACACCGATGCAAAGAGGTTCTTCAGGGAGTTCAATGTGGGGGATCAAGTATTGTTGCAAGTGTCTCCTATGAAATCGGTAATGAGGTTTGGGAAAAAAGGGAAATTGGCTCCGAGATATGTAGGACCATTACCATTATCGAGAGGATCGAACTAGTGGCATACAGACTTGGGTTGCTGGAGCACTTGCACCGTATTCACGATGTGTTCCACATCGCATCATTGAGGCAGTTTCTTAAGAATGAGTTGGCCCACACCCACATTGCGATTAAGGAGATTGATTTACAGCCCGACAGTTGATATGAGGAGAGACCAGTGGCTATCCTAGACCGTAGAAATAGGAAATTGAGGTCAAAGGTAGTTCCACTGGTGAGGGTTCAGTGGGAGCATCATAACGTAGAGGAGTCTACATAGGAGCGAGAGGAGGATATGAACGAGAAATATCCAGACTTATTCCTACCAGGTATGGTTTACTTTTCGAATTTTCTGGTGAAATTCCGTCATTAGAGAGGAAGTATGTAATACCCCACATTTTTATGATATTAAACAATTATGTGATTAATTATTATTGTTGGATTAATTAAATTAAAAAGGTGAGGAAATTTAATTGTTAATTAATCTGAATTTAAAATAATTATTAACTAGTGTGCCAGGGGTTAATACTTATTGATGGAAATCATTGATTACTACTTTGGGAATATGTAATATGGTATTATATATTTTTTTTATAAATTATCAGAGTGCAAAATACGACAGTTTTGTATTTTAAGTCAGGATGCACGTATGAGTCGTGTCGGGACTAATTGTATGGAATAAAAAGTTAAATTATTTCTGTACGACTTGTATGGTAACTTTGAGTGCTCCATTGAGTTCGGAAGAGTCGAGATAGTCAGAAAACACTACCCAAGCATTTTATTTGGACTATGGGTAGTTTTAGGCCTAACTGGTACCCCGTAGGGGTATTTTTGTCCTTTGGAATTTTAGGGTGATATTTTGGACGAAAATTATGAAATTAAATAAGGATATACGGGGGTTAGAGGGGATTTGTCAACTCTATACCTACGTGAGAGAAAATAAAAAGGCACATAGGAAGGAAGAAGAAGCCATAGGAGTTCTTGGTGCCTAACTCAAGAACACACACCAAAAACTATACCTAAGTGTAGATTGCGAGACGAGGAACGCACCCATACCCATATCAACAGCGGATCAGACCATCAAAATTAATGCAAGTGTTTAATTCTTGCAATTTATAGCAACAAGCATGTTCATATTAGTGTAGGTGTATTATATTCACTATTTGATTCATAAGTTTTGATGAAATTAGAGGATTAATGGCATTTATTAAAATCTGAAGATTAAAGTAGGATGAATACCTCATGTAGATAGTTTAGAAATCCCAAATTGATGAGTATTGATGATGGACGAAATTGAAATTTATGTTCTTGTATGGAAATTTGATAAACTAGGGTTTGGAATTGTTAAATTGGGGATTTTGGATTTTATAACTGATTTATGATGAATTAATGGTTCAAAGTTAAGGAAAATCATATATACATGTTAGCACATTAATTAGGATTGTTGTTTTAGTGTTGGGGTTGAGAAATTTAGAGGTTTTAGGACTGAAATTTTGAGGAAGAAAGTATGAACAGTAAAACGTAACATGTCTGGCCAAACTAGAGAGACGCTTCATCTCATTTAAACGAGATGAGTTTCGTTCGAACGAGAAGCAGAGCCGTTCAAATGACCTGCTAAATTGTTCGAACGACAGGTCCCAAAAAAGCCCCAAAATTCTGATTTTCCCCCAAATCATGTTACATAGTTAATTGTGTTAGGAAAACTGCCATTTACTGATATTAGCTTAGTACGTAATTATTTGGAAATCATTACTAGGATAATACCGTAAGAATTGAATAGGTGAATGAATATGAGGAATTTTGAGAGTGTGAATAATTAAGTTTATTGCACAAGTAATAAATAGAAATATATTACGTGTAGAAATATAACTATGGGTTGGGTGAATACCTGAATTTTTACAACGCTTCGGGAATCCTTATTATTATATGTTTATCATTATTGTTTCTATAGCATACCTACGCTCCTTACTGTCGGGCGGAGGTTTCGCACAATGGACACTCTTATCCTGGGTGACCCAATGGGGGGATATTTGACTTGTACCCAGAGCATATGAACTTGGATACGTGTTATCTGTTACGTATGATAGTTTCGACGGTTGAATGGGAGCGTAGGTATGTGGATGACCCATTTAGCTGGTGAGTATGCTCACCTCCAATATTTGTGTTATGAGATTTATGGTTCGTGAGATACACCGAACCATTTGTCCTTTATGCAGCGAGGGATGCACCGAGAAACGATAGCAGAGTATGCATTGCGCCCAGTGGTCCTAACCAAGGGCCGCATGATTTGTATATATATATGTATAAGGATGATTTGACTATATATATATATATATATATATATATTGTTATATATTGTTATATTTGTGAATAATCCTAATGTGTGAAATTAGCAAATATGTAGATGTGGGTAAACAAAATAACTTAAGGGGATAAAGTATTTACTACTAGAACAGAGAATATCAAATCCCGTTAATGGGAGTGAGGTATTAAATAACGTATTATATGGGTGATACGGGTCTCTCATACGAGCTATAATTTATTGTATATGTCTACGACCCTAGTTGGGAATAATTTGGGTAACTGGGTTAGGGTAGACGTACGCTAAGTGTGTACATTAGTGGAGGGGTGAGGATCTCATGCGAGAGTTCAGAACTATTATACACATAATGATTGCATTAATGAAGTTTTAAATACCTGCTAAAATAAATACTTTTACAAATCGGGCTCTGACCCATTTCTTGCTATTTCCCTTCTCTTTTGATATATATATATATGGGATTTATTAGAAATCAGCAAGTGGGGAAAACCCCCCACTGGTGGCTATATAAAATCTCTGCAATGTGGGGACCTAACAAAGAAAAAGCCTCTATAGTATCAATACAATATCTAGTTTTCAGTCCCTGAAAAGGAAAGTTTCTAAAAGCAACTTTAATCTCCCCACAAATCTGAATGGGAATGGATGATTCCTTCATCGGCACTCCCTCATACATACTTTTATTCCGAGCAAACCATAAGTACATATAAATGAATGTTGGAATAATCCGATAAAGAATGCCTCTAATCTTGTCTCCTTTAGAATTAATCCACCAGCTCATCAGATTTACATTTAAATTTGATGAATTGTGCCTTATCACCAGAATATCGTAGAATCTTTTCCAAAGAGATTGGGCAATTGAGCTTTCCCAAAATAGATGATCTCGATCCTCTTCATAAGCCACACTACAACATCTACATTTAGACACAAGAGGAATATGCAGCTTTTTAATTAATTCATCTATAGCAATGCCGTTATGAATCAATCGCCACATGAAAATCGAATTTTTTTGGGGGATTCTCTTATCCCAAATTATAGAATAAGACTTTTGGATACAACCTTTGTATCTCACCAAGTGCCAAGCTGATTTGACTGTGAAAATCCCATTTTTTTCTAATGTCCATTTTCCAGAAACTAAATCATAATTTTCCAAGAAATCCTCACCAACATTTTGCATTCTCCTCCACACCTGTGATAAAAGTGAAATTGTTCCTTTAAAATTATGAGCCTCCAGTTTTTTATATTTAGCATGCATAAATTGGAACCAAAGCGAATTTGTATTAAAGCATTTCCACCACAAATTATGAGCATATGCTGATGAAACGTCAATCATTGATCTAAGATTTAGCCCGCCTTCTTCTTTTGTTTTGCAAATATCTTGCCAATTCACCCAGTGAAATTTTATCTTCTTTTCTTGTTTCCACCATAAAAATTGAGCAAGTAAATTATCTATATGGGTGAGAACGTTTACCGGAGGATTGATGGGGGCCAGGAGATGAAGGTGCATGGATTCTGCCACTGATTTGATAAGAGTCACTCTACCTGTTTGAGAAATACAATGATGATTCCACTAATTTAGTTTCCCTACCATCTTGTCAATGTACTTTCCAGAGAATAATGGAATCCGCAAATAAACAATAGGGAGATTTTTGCTTTTGAACCTAGTGATATTTTCGATGACTTTTTTCGCTCCTTTTGCCTCATTTCCTGGAAGGTGAAAGGAAGATTTATTGTGGTTAACCACTTTCCATGATTCCTCTTCATATTCCTAAAGAACCCCACGAGAAGCTTGAGTGATCGTTTATCTCCATTTGCAAAAATAAGGGTGTCATCTGCAAAAAAAAGACAAGAAATAATAGGGCACCCCCTTGTTAGAGCAAAATGTGTCATCTTTCCACTTTCCTACATTTTTTTAATTCCCCGATTAAGAACTTATGAGGCTAACACAAAAAGAGCCGGTGATAATGGATTCCCTTGTCTAACCCCATTTTTGGATTTAAAGAAACCACATGCCTTCCCATTAACCACTATAGAATACCAACAATTCGAAATCAATCTCCAAAAAAAGTCAATCACTGTTTCTGAGAAGCCGAACCGCCTTAAAGTTTTAATGATGAAAAGCCAAGACATTCTATCATAAGATTTAGACATATCCAGCTTTAAAATAATATTTGAACCCCTCACCTTCTTTGTAAAAGTTGTCATCATTTCCTGGGAAAGCAAAATATTCTCCAATATCGATCGACCCTTGATAAACCCAGATTGAGTTGGAGAAATGATTTTAGGAAGAATATGTCCCAGTCTTTTCGCAAAAAATTTTGAAATAATTTTAGATGAAAAATTACATAGACTAGTAGGACGAAGTTCTTCAAAGTTTTTCAAATTGTCATTTATTGGTATTAAAACCACGTTAGTTGATGTCCAACTAATTGGCAGATCCTCCCCAACAAAAAAAGAACCAATGGATTTATGGAGATCCTCTTTGATAACCTGTCAGCAAGTTTTAAAAAACATACCGTTAAACCCATCTGGTCCCGATGCCCCTTCGCTGTTCATATCAGATATTGCCTCCTGAATTTCTTCTATATTATTTCTTCTAGACTTAGACGTGTGGATCATTCGAAGAGCTGCAACTGTTGTGGAAGCTGTAGGTTATTGATATTAGACGCTTCTATATTTTTATTCAGTTCTTAGTTCAGACATTTTTGTTAGGGAATGTGTTGCCCGTTTCCAGTTTAGTTATTTCAGAGATTCTATTTTCTTATTAGCTTTTCCTTTCCTGTTGGATTGAGTATTATGATTATATTGGTTTTAGACTTTGAACTGGAAATGTTTTATCCAGTCTCATTTATTTCAGTATTTGATTCATGTTCAGTATTTATTCTTGTGGAATGGGAATGACTTATATCTTAAAGCATGGGATTTATTAATTAATTTTTACGTATAATAAATTGGGAAAATGTTTTGTCACTTAGCTTAATTATTTATTATGTAGTGACGCTAAGAATGAACCAACAAATACACTTTGATTTAATTTAATAAAGGACTGATCACCCGATATTTAATTAAGTCGGGTTCCACGTTATTCTCCTCTTGGGAAATAGATCTATTTATAACTTCTAAAAATCTATCATCTTCTTTAATTATAGAGTTATGATCAGTTGAAAATTGATCTTTGAAGAACTCCACAACAAGCTCTTGAATGTCCGTATCTCCTTTTTTTAAATTCCCATGTCTATCTAAGATCTCTTATATAGTTAATCTTCTTCTTTTTACTTTAACAGAATTATGGAAGAATGAAGAATTTTTATCTCCATCTTGTATCCATTTTTCATGCGTTTTCTGTCTCCAGAATTGATCGTCTATAGCCAGAGATTTATTGCATTTAGCCTAAGCCAACGATAGATTCTCTCTATTTTCTTCATTTGGATCCAAGTAAATATTCATATCCTGAATTAGCTTATCATCTTCAACCATTCTAGATTCTTGAAATATGTGCCCAAACTTTTGTCTTCTCCAACCAGATAGAGCTTTTTTAAGAGCTTTAATTTCTAAAAAAATTGATACTAATAGAATATTATGAGAAACTGAGTGCCAAATGACATAAATCACTTGTTGAAGTTAGGATGGTCACATAAAAAATGAAGGAATTTAAAAGGTTTAGCTATTATCATAGAGGAAATTTAATGAGTGAGCAGAAGAGGATTATGATCAGAAAAACTCCGATTAAGATGTTTCACTTGCCAAATACCCAAATTAGAGGCTGCAGCATTGACACAAACCCTATCCAATATGCACTATATTCTATCCAAGCCTTCCTTCTTATTGAACTAAGGGAATTTAGAACTAGAAAAGCCAAGATCATCCATCTCTAAAGTTTCAATAGCTTCCATAAATTCGAAAGAAGAACATATTGATTCCATTACCCCCATTTTTCTCACAACTGCTAGTCACCACATAAAAATATCCTCTAATTAACCATGGTTGATTCGTAAAATATTGATTAAGGAACTGCCAAATCTCTATTCTTTCCACTTTAGTGTTTTTACCATACACAAAATAGGAAAATAAGCTCTTATTATCCATCTTGAAAGCAATATTCAGACACTGATCCATAGAAGAAACCAAATTGCAGGTGATCCATTCTTGAACCAAACACCAAATTTTACTATTGGTGTTAGCAAAGGCCAAGATGTACCCTAACTTTATTTTCAAAGACTTTAATTTATCCACTTCTTTTTTGGGCTCTAAAATAATGGAATTTTGGTAGCCTTTTGATCCTCTTAATAGCTCCTTTCTTAGAGATACCTCTAATATTCCAAATGATTATACTAATCGTTGGGACGTTAAAGAGGATAAAGTTTTAGTTCCAGACCTTAACTGTCTGTCAATAAGAGAAGGATAATCTTTATTGTTTAATATTTTGATAGACTTCTTCTGCATTTTTATACTTGGTATTGTCCCACCCTTAAATATTGGATAAACATCTTTAACCATCGAATTATTCTCTCCAACTGTATTACCTTATATTCTTCCTTTAGCACTACTTTACTGAATAAGAACTTGGCTACCGGTTCTTTGACTTTATCTTACTTCTTTTGAAAAAAAATTATCACCCATTATTTTATAGTGTGTTTGGATATTTCTTCCTTCTTTCTTTTTTTTTTTGGTAAAATTTCAACTTGCTTCTTTCTTATTACTTTCCTCTTTGAATAGACACTCATCTTCGATATGACCTCTTCTTTCACACTTCAAATAATACTTTGGGATGTCTTTGTATTCAAAATATTGCCAAAACCTCTTCCCAGACTCCTTATTAGCAATCCAGATCCTATTTAGTAAACTTTTCTTTAAATCAACTTCAATACACACACGAGCTAGGCTAGGTCTCCCAAGAGCAGAAGTTGCAGAATCCATTTTGAGAGGACAACCAGCTGCTGAGAAAATTGATAAACGACTTTCTTTGTTATAGAGATGAATGGAAAATAATGGTAAACCAACCCAAACAGGAGTTATTGATGATTCAGCAGCGGGGTGAAAGTCATTTGTCCATTTGAAAACTCTCATGGGTAATATTTAAACATACCATGTGGAACGAAGCCAAATTTCGTGAAAATCTTCCTCATGAAATAATCTGATAAGGACATGCTTTTGATCTATCAAGCCAATGTTGAAAGCTTCTTTCAGTACCATTGTTGTAAACATTTTCCTTATCTCTTACGTAGAGGGTTTTCCATGAGTGAATTTACCAACAAGGGAATATTTAAAAGGCTCAGAAACCTTATCTAGGTATTCATTATCAAGGAAAAGAGTTGGTTCACCTTTAAGTCGTTATCTAGTATGATGACTCCATACTTTGATTTGTTATGATATTACTGCTACCATAAAGTAATATGATCTTCGATCGATACCACCTTTCTAAAAAAAATTCAACATAATTGCATACCCGAAATTAAGAAAGAGAATCTTAGTCCAATTGTCCTCAGATCCTTTTGTGAAATCACTTGAGGATATAAATCCCGAATTATCTTATAAGAAGGACATAGACTTACGATTTACAAATAGATTGTATCTACCTAATGACTTATCTCTTCGAGTAGAAGTATTACCAGAATCCCATCGTTCTAAGTTTATGAATCACCCTGGAAGCTCCAAAATATACCACACCCTAAAGAAGCAGTATTGGTGGATAAATATGAGATTTTATATTGAAACTATTATAAGTAAATGTCTTACTTGTCAACAAGTAAAGATAGAACACCAACATACTGCCGGACTCCTTCAGCCCTTACCAATTCATGAGCGAAAATGGGATCATATTATCATGGATTTTGTTAGTGAAATACCTCGTACGTTTTAAGGATATAATTCCATTTGAATAATATTAAACCAACATAATAAATCCTCTCATTTTCTGGAAGTAAAAACCATTGATTCATTTAAAAGCGCAATAAATGCTACATTCGAGAAATTGTCTGATTACGTGGAATGCCTTTATCCATAATGTCAGATAGAGATCCTCTTATTATAGGAAAGTTTTTTCAAGAACTTAAACAACAATGGGTACTAAACTTCATTAGAGTACTGCATTCCACCCACAAATGGATGGACGATCGGAATATACAATTCAAACATTAGAAAATATGTTTCGAGATTGTACGTTAGATATGCCCAAAAATAATTGGAATGAATACTTACCCCTTATTGAGTTTTCTTATACCAATAGCACTCAATAATTCGGTCCCTAAATAATCAAAGAAACCACTAAGAAGATACAAAAGATTCGAAAAAGATTGAAGATAACCCAAAATCATAAAAAAAAAAGATATGAAGAATAACTCCAAAAAACCTTAGAATTTGAAGTTAATGACCAAGTATTTTTATAAATTTTCTCCCCGAAAGGAATTTCACTCTGTAGAAGGAAAGGAAAATTAGCCCCTAGAGATATTGGACCTTTCATTATTTCTAATCATGTTGTCCATGTAGCCTACCAATTAGAATTACAAGTAGAATTATCCAATATTCAAAATACATTTCATGTGTCCCAGTTACGTCAGTATGTTTTCTAATCCCTCCCATACCATTTCATGGAAACAAATTTTTCTTTAACCAAATCATGAATTTATCGTACGTCTTATTCAAATTCTAGATCGCCAAGTGAAACGTCTCAAGAATAAGGAAATCCCCTTAGTCAAAGTACTTTGGGAAAATAAAAACCAGTAAGAAGACACATAGGAAACAGAACACGCAATGAAGGACTAATATCCTGATCTCTTCCAATGTAAATTTGAGGATGAATTATTTCTAGGTAAGTAGATTGTAATATTTGTACTCGAACTAAGATACCCTAATTTTAAATTAATTCCCTCAGGATTAAACTACCCTACAAAACCTACAAAATAGATAAATTAACCAAGTATCTCTAAAGTTTCAATAATTCCAAACTAGACCTTGAATACTTCAAACTACCATAACTTGACTTATATTTAACCCCTAGACCCAATTTTATATATGAAATTGACCCCCTAGACTCCAACTATTAAGAAATTACAAATTTTAGCCATCGTAACTTTTCTAAAATAGCAAATATGCCCCTAAACTTTACCAAAAATATCCTTTTAAGGCTATATAAGTATATACCTTGTCAATCAAAGATTGAAATCCAATTATTTAACATTCACACCAAACCCCCAGTCAACCTAAGCCTCTACAAAAGCACATAATGAAAAAATTCACATGTTGGACCAGATAAACATGTGAGGTTCAAGTAAACATCTCTTAAACCATTAAAACTTTGACAAAACCACCTCCTATGCGAACCAATCAGACCCCCTGCTCCTACACTACAAAAACCCCACGAGCTAAGCCATTAGAACACCCCTCTTTAAGAGCTTCAAAAACTCGAATTTTCTCTCTAAATAGGTAACCTATGAGTTTATAAATTACATTTAGTTTTTTCAATTCCAAATAAGTTTTGTGGTGTTATATTGCTTAAATCCATCAAATAGTACAAATGTTATGTGTAAAACAACCCCTAGGTGACGAAATGTGAAAATCCACCATTAAAGCTCGAGCTTTAATGCTGAACATCAATATAATGCTTATAACTCAGGTTTGAAGGTATGAACACATTCATTATAACCTTAGTAAGTCTAGTGCTATGATTAAAACCCACAAATTTAAACAATAAGCTTTAATCGACCGAAAGTGTTTCTGATTCAGAAAACTCAAAAATTCAAATTCTTCTCATATAAACCACCTAAACCAAACTCCTCATTAACATAGCATAAACCTAACCATGTTCATAAGAATCCATGCCATAATCTTAAAAGCTTCGAATGTTAAGTCAAAATTTATGAAAGACACATAGTTATAGAACTCAACATATACTGCTCCTCAATTCATAAAACTCGTATGTTTGGATTCCTTGTGAAATTTTAGGTTTAGTTTGTTTATAAATCATCAAGAAAGGTTTAGAAATGATGGAGATATTATAGTTAAAATATTTCGAATCCTAAAGTCAAAAATCGAGAGGATGAAGATGAACTATTTGACCCGAAACCTTAACCACGTGCGTGAGGGCTCATGGCCAATAAAAAAATTTGAAATTTTTTCCAACATTTTTATGTTACTTTTCTAGTAAAAATGGTATAAGGTAAGGTTTTATTTGGTCAAGAATAGCAAAAGTTAAGAGAAAATGAGGTTTTAAATATATAAAATGCTTTTCTTAAATTATAAATTGACCCCTCTTGATTTTTTAACTTATGAATTTTAACCCCAAACTTCTTCCATAAGTACTTTAAAATATTTTAAGCTGAAAACTCTACACCAAAGATCAAAATTGGCACGAAGTCCAAGATTTTAAAGTCCCAAGTTATTTATAATTAAACCCCTAAAACTTTAAAATACAAAATTATTAGTGCAAATTGACCAAATCCAACCTTAATTCCAATAATACTTATTCACCCAAACACTTGTATATAGACAATCAAGTACTTGCTCCTCCATATATCCTTTTTTGATCCATAAGCCATTCACAACTACCAACCAAATATGTTTTTTTACCTCTTTAATAGTAAACTTTGCGTATTTCTTAACTGCTATTGATATCATTCCATGATAGCCCAATTTGATTCTAAGTATGTGTAGAAATTACCAGACACATATGTTAATATATCATTGATTGCTTTAATTATGATCCTCGGATCAAATTTAACCTTTTTCATCTAATAACTGATATCATAACATTTCGTTGTAATGGTTCAGTTCACCTTGCACATTTACGCATTATTATTTCTTATAAAAAGAATCAGTAATAACTAGGAAGTAGACTGCCATGTTATCCCATAAAATTTTTCTACTTAGCCCATGGTCTTAGATGTTTTAGAGCCTGGAATTTAGCTAGATACGTATGAGTGCCACATTAATTGTGTGCCTAGCCGGTTACTTTTTCCCAAAGCTTTTGGATTGATTTAATTTGGTGTTATAGATGGCTTATTTAAATTCTATAGCCCTTAGCGAACTGGTAAGTATGGAATTATCCGTTCAAATTCCTTGACTTTCTTTAATGATATTACGGAAAACATTGACATTTGATAAAAATCGATTTATATATACACTCCACCTCTCATCTATAAAGCTATTTGTTATAATATTGGTAAAACATCTTTTGCATATTTATGTTAATTCCCTTTCCCTCCAAATGGCCCAGGAGAAGAGGATAGCATCTCTTCCCATTTTAAGACACACACTAGTCATTGGTTTGCAAGGAGTGACACTTTTCTATTTTCTACTTTATAGTTTGAGTTGGCAATCAAAAGTAATTCAACCCTAAGGTGGTAATTCACTATATGTACCTTTTTAATAATGAATAAAGTTTTGTTATCTACATTAACTTTAATTCATTTCTGTATACATATTTCTTGTACATTCATACCAAAAGAAGGGTGTGACACATTCAAGAAAGATCTTAGATTGTAATAATCCTGTGATAGAATTCTGAGAATTATTTTCACTAGTAAAAAGAATTAGTAAATTATTTTATAATTCGATGGAGTAGAAAAATAAGTTAAGTTTTGAGAATAAAGAAATTTATTAGATGTTTGTTAAATTGAAATTTGAAACAAATTTATTTAACCAAGAGGTTATTGAAAACTTAGTGTCGGGATTCATATTGTGAATCTAATCAACTTTGTAAATAAGACATCATTATTTGGAGTGATTTTGAGAAAATTAACTTGGTGTGAAATTATAATTATTTAGTAAAATTAATTAAGATTAAATAAAGAAAGGAAATAAATGACATGATTGCAATACGGAATTTCCAAGTATTTATTTGGAAGGCAATTTAATTATTTGGTCTTCGGTACCTAGTATAGTGTATATGCCCAAGTAGCTGGCTCAAACTCTTTGTAAGCCTAGTTTAGCCCAAGCCTATATATATTAGTGTAAGCTAGGGTTTTAAGCTTCATAATCATTATAAAGGGTTAGAGAGAAAAAAATTCTACACATGTTATTGTAAAAAGGGTTAGATAAATAGGCCTATATCTCACTTATAATCAAATATTTTCATCTCCAAAGGTATTATACCCACCTACCTAGCTTTGGAAGCATAATATACTAGAATATCCAAGCCTTTCAATGCACACAAACAAGCTTCTGGAGGATAAAATGAGGGATTCCATTCATCTACTCCAAATATATTTCCCTCTCATTTTGATCACCATTAAGGTCCACTATGGTATTTTATTCGAAACCATAGGTTTAAGTTTTAAACCTAGTTTCCATTTTGTACTTTCTATTAAATGATTAATCAAATTTTTTTTGGCCAATATTTTTTCGCGTATAATGATTTCTAACATAACGCACACAATTACACTTAATTTAAAAGATTTACCCATAATTTTGAGAACTTCGTAAATTTCGTCCAGGGTGTAGAAAAGCATATGTTGACATGAGTACTTTATAACATCCGATATTTTAAATTACTAATGAAAATCTTGGGTTAAATAAGTTTATTTTCTCCAATAGTTTGGATAATTTACATTATCATATTCAATCCCTAAGATTCATTCCAATTATTTTTTCTCCTTTAGAACTAAAACAACTGCTTCAAAGTTGAGCCCATTTTTAAAAATTTAGAATCATCATTGAAAAATTAATTTCCAATTAATATGTGATAATTAACTTTTGATGCAATTAAAATTTGTCTTCCTTATACGGCTAATTACAATTAATTCCTAGGAGCATTGTAATTTCCTTGTGACATGAGATTTCTCATTGAGAGATACAATCACCTCACCCTATATTAGACAAACGTTTACATTTTTTATTATTTTATTTGGATTGTCTAGGAAAAATCTATCCAATATTATTGAATTGCGAGTTTCTTTTGGTCCAAATATTAATGATTCTCACTCTGTTGGGGATAATATAATTATATGTGTTAAAGTTTATACCATGAATTAATTATGTAAAACTAAATACATTCATGAAAAACTTCCACATCGTGGGTATTGAACTCATTCACATTTAGTTTCAAACAATTATCACTTAAGAATTTTAAAATCTCTTGTTGTCGTGATTAATTCCTTCTGATGTGGAGGAAACTCAAGATAAAATAAGGAATTAACCACATCATATTTTTAAAATACCGATGGAGACCGTGGAGTTTATATTGAAACCCCTCACTTACTTAATATTTTGAACTTAAGGATATTTTTTCGGATAACATTTATGAAATTCTAAATACGTAAATTAAATCACTGATAATTTCGTAATTACTTGTGCACGTTAAATTATCTAGTTTCACCATTTTACATTTTGAAACGAAATTATTTTTAATTAAAATAAAAATCCAGAGAATTTTTTTTATTTATACAATGAATTGTTTACCTCACTAAATTTAATTTTAGAAATGAAAAAAAATAAATGATTTTCAACAAAACGTGATCTAGGCCAGCGACATGATAATGTAGGAACCTAATTTAGTCAATTATCTATCAATATGAAAAATATGAGATGATGGAGATATAATTAGCCCCGCCAATGTTTCGTGTAGGATTATTTTTATGTCGTATGATATGGTGTTCATGTCAAAACCCCCTAAATCCATACACGACCCATTAACATATCGATTCTAATGAACAAACCCATACTCAAACCATTAGTGTTTGTAAGTACAAATCTCCAATCGAGTCGGTTTGTATGTAATATGCTTAATTCCAGACAAAACGTTTGGGTTATATGTTAATGTTTGTGTTATTAATCCCATAAGAATATGATGTGGTTAATGAAGACATAATGGCCAAGTTTTAAAATTGGATATATCATGCCGAGTTTATAGTGCCAAGTTTGATTTCACATTTACCAAGGATCTCCCAGGTATGGGTGCATTATGAAATATGGTTCTTGGATATTTTTTATGGGTGCTTGTTTTCGGACAAAATATTTAAAACTATTTTAAAATGTATTTTAAAGAAATTTTTATATTTTAATCTTGTTAGAATGAAATTCAATCTCGTTAGAATGAAAATAACAATTTTGTTAGAACGACTTTTGTCTAGTAAAAGTGACATTAAGATCTCGTTGGAACACCATCTAATGATCATCAAATAAGGAGGCTCTGCATAGGATTGAACAACTCGTTGAAAGCCCATAAGATGCCCAATCGAACGAGAATAATGTTTTGTTTGAATGAAATGTGTTTTTATTAGAACAAAAATATACTCTCATTCAAATGATCTTGTGTTTCCTACGAACAAGATCGTCATCTCGAAATTCTTATTTTTACTATTTAATGAATGTTGTACTAAGATTTTTTAGTAACTTTTAGCGAAAAACATTTTTCTATATGTTTACCAAAGTATTAAAACACTTGTTTCAACCTTTAAGTTTAAAGATCCAACTTCTTCATATTCATATGTTTTGAGATCTTTCGTTTGGGAATCAAGGTGTGTATCTTTACATATTGAAGTGAACTTATTTTCTACGGTGGACTCCATACGCACTGTTTGATATGTAGGCAGTTGCTGAGCCTCATCAATGGATACGGAGATGTGTATGGACTCATGCATTGTGGAAACTTTCGTGGGTGGACTCCTGCGTTGCATTCTGGAGGAGTGGTCAAAGATTGAAGAGCATCAATGCTTGTGGGGATTGAATCATTGAGTAAGTCTACTATTAATTTTTGTAATTATGCATCATGGTGATCAATTTGGTTGGGCCGTCTAAGGTTTATTCGCTTGTGGTTTTCCTCGTACATAGGCATGTTGGGAATCGTTTCTTTATTTTATCTACTTATCATATAGATGCATGTTTTAAGATAAAATGATAAAATTATGGTAAATACGTTTTTCCCAACACAAGGTGTAAAATATTTTCACAATTTAATTGAGTTGAATTTTTTTTTTAAGTTTCAATCTTTAAAATCTGAAAAATACAAATATATATATATATATATATATTATTTGGACTATCTTTGCCTAAGCTCACGCTGTAAGGGAAGTTTACATCCTCAAATTTGTGTAAGATCTAGAGCAATAAGTTTTCTTGTTTAGATCCTGTATTTTTAGGCATGAATTTGGGAGGTTTTGATGGTATTGTAACCCCAATGGTTGCTGGGTCAAACTACGCATACTAGAAAATGCCTCTGAAATCAACACCTAAGGCTACAGATAAGAGGGTTTAATTAGTTGTTGTTAAAGGTTGGTCTACACCTGCCACTAGAGATGGAGAAGCAATTCATGTCAAACCCATAGTCGCGGAGTGAGGTTGAACATAGGTTAGAAAATATCAAGGTTTAAATGCTTTGTTTTGTTAAGTCACCCAAGAGGAGTTCCATAGTATTATGATTTTTGAGACATCTAAAGAATATTGGGACATACTGTAACTCACGCATGAAAGAACTAGTGTTATTAAAGACTTCAAACTCCAAAACCTCACCACTTAGTTTGAAACCATTAGGGTGTTGGAGAGTGAGTTCTTTGATGAGTTTTACACTAAATTGTCCGACATAGTTAACTCGTATTTCAACTTAGGAGAGAAGATACTCGACAATCGTATAAGAAGTACGAATGGGCTAGATGTTTAGAGGATGAAAGTAGGTTCATTATGGTTAGGTTAGTTAAGCGGGGTATCATAACTTAGTGAACGAAATAAATATGTTAGGTGCGCACTGTAGACGAGAGGCAAGGATGATCTCATATGAGTGCGACACTAAGTGATCATGAATATTTCCTACTGCTTTATTATTTTTGAATTTCAATACTTGAAAATTTTTTCATAATGTTTTGGGTGGTGACCCGTATAAAAACTATTTTCAAAACTTTTTAGGTGTAGGGATATCCATTCCATTATAGTCATACAATTCTACATCAGCTGTGGATCCATGAAGGACTTGATTAAACACTTCACTCCATTATATATAGTTAGGATGTCATTTCAGTATTTCTCTTGGACAAGTTGCCCGCAGTTGGACAAATTCATCATCAAATGTTGTTAACATTTATCAGTTTTAGCATTTGGATTTTTGTATTCTGGATACCGAGGAACTATTCGGTATATTTATTTGTTCTATCAGTATTCTTGTGTTTCAATCACCATGGATGTTATGTATATATTGTTGGATGGTTTCAATTATACATGTTAACAAAATTTTAAAATTGACACCGGACTTAATAGGTTATTAGTTTAATTATTTCGTTTTCAACAATGATGCTAAGAATGAAATCATATATGATTCTCGTTTAATTTAATAAAGGCCGGATCAACCGGTATTAGACTAGGCGGGGTCTCACAGATGGTATCAGAGCATCAAGTTCAAACATTCTTAGGATATGTGGGACTTCATTATGTTCCCAACGTAGCATTCCTGGATATAGAGCCCTATGACTACGATTTTTGAATTCATATTGGCGCATTTACGTTCTTTTATTATATTGTTATATTTTATCAGTGAATATTATTCAAATTTGGTTTGGTTTTAGATTTTAAACAGAAGAGGAAGACCATATCAAGTCCCTAGGAGGGCCAAAGGAAGGGAGGCTCAGTCTAAGCCCCAGGCCACTCTGAGGATGGTGATAACTCCAGAGGTTGCCACAATTATTGCATAAGCAGTTAACGCCACAATTACTACCATGGACTAGCAGTTTCCCCAAACACAGCCACAACAGCCAATGACACCACTCGTCCAGGCCCAACCAGTGCCATATGGGTGGGAAAGAGTCAGAGAGGCCTTTTAAAAAGGCTATATGCCCAATTTTCAGAGGAGTACTGATGTGGTTGTTGCTAACTAATGGAAGAAAGATATCTATAGGTATCTGTGCATGGTTGAGTGAAACGACACATAAAAGGAGAAATTGGATATCTTTAATCTAGTGAGAGTAGTTTTGTAGTGGTGGGAGTCAGTCACCACTTCTGAAGAGAGAGACACCATGACCATTTAGGAGTTTTAGGTGCGGTTTGATCGCAAGTTCTTACTATCAACCATCCAGACTAAGATGAGGAGGACATTTTTGGATCTTGTAGAAGAGGACCGAACTGTGTCAAGTACTAGGATGAATTCACCCTCATTGCGAACTTTGTGACATTGAGGTTGATACGGATGAGAAGGATGTGCTAACGTTTATAGATGGACTTACCTCGAGGATCCGGTAGCATCTGCAGAGTAATCCGTCATAGAAGACTTATACTTATGTCGTGAATGCCACACTTTTATACTATCATGATCACTATTTCCATCTAAAAGGAGTGAAGAGAGCTAGGGAGACTAGCTAGCAGGGAAAGACCGGAGGTAGTAGTGCCAGTGGGGAACCAAAACAGTAGTAGGGTAGGAATCACGAACGGGATTCTCAACAAGGGGATCCGATAAAGAGGTTCATATTAGGAGGGTTTTGACTCGGAGATAGTAGATTTAAGTAGGGACATATGCATGTTCCTCAAGGACAACAGATCCAAAGGAACCATGGGGTTGGCATTAAGGACATAACCACCAGGGCTAGAGACCGTGGAAACCTCGATAGGGATAGTAGGGTTAGAGGCAAGGAGACTTTACGGGAAGGTGATTTGATAAATTTCTTTTGTGATGTATCGTTGTTGTCAAAGCCTCTCTAATCAAAATTTGTTTGAACCTACAAATACAAAAAATATGCATAGCGGTAAGTAACGATGTCAATCTAACTCTATGGAGTGAAACAATAACAAAATCACGTAATTCAATTGCATATTATTAATTTTTTTATGATTTTTCATGGGATTATTAATTAACTAACTATGCTAATTTTTAAAGTACAAACTAAGATGTAATATCTAATAAGAGAAATATTTGATAAAAAAAATTGTGACAATAAGTAGATTAACAAAATTGGACATATGAGGGCTTCAAAATTCATTCCTAGAATGGACGATTTGCCCTCATTAATCATCATCCAATACATAGAATAAAGAAATAAAAATATGCAAGGATTAAATAAGATTTATTAAAGAGGAATATATCAAACCCATTTTATCCTTGAATTGGAGTAACTCTTCAATTACAATCCCCCACTAATAATTTTTTTTCTTAAATAAAAATTAAAAACTAAAAAAATTAGAACTAATTACAATATACGATGGATGAATTCATAATGGACACTTAAATAATATGAGAGATTTGCTAAAAATGCAAATACTCAAATTATAAAATTGTACACTAGAATTCATCCAAGGAAATAAATTCTACATCATCACTTTATGTTGAGATATTTGCTAAAAATGCAAATACTCACCATAAAGGAATAGAGAAGAAGTTACTTTCAAAAAGGATGAATTAAACCACATCACTCTACATTGAGATAGTTGCTAAAAATGAAAAAATTACTATAGATGGGTGAAGTGGAATTCATCCAAGAGACAAATTATACCACACCACTCTATATTGAGATATTTTCTTAAAATGCAAATACTCTCTATAGAGGGGTGTAGGAGAATTTATCACACAAAGTTAAAAACTAAAATGAGGATTTCTTTCAAATGCCACCAAGTCTTCAATTTATAGGTGGATGAGGCTAGAGGTATATTTGGAATTGGATGGACAAGAGCGGTGTAAGGTGTGAAATGGATAATTAAGGGACTACACAAGTGTCCATGTGAGTTTAATGAGTGTGATGAGAGTGTGTGTCATTAGAGGGTATTATGGGAAAAGTAGGAAAGATGGTGCACATGTAGGTTTTTATTAGCTAAGAGGGAAATGGGTCTTAGTGTGGATAAAAGTATAAATGGGTCTACTGGGTTTGGGAGGTAAATAGGTGAGTGAGTTGAATCACGGGTTTGAGTATGGGGTTGGTTAGGATGAATTTTGGAAGAAATGGGTATTACATTATTGTATCCGGGTCTGCCTTGGGTCGAACATTGGGACCATTCAAGTGGGAACACGGGTCGAGAATGCCGACGGGTAAAGGTAAGGCCAAAGGTGTGATGGGTCATGCCAGAGTTGGCTTTGGTACTAGGTTGCGGGTTGAGAAGCTGGCCAGATCTACAAGGGTGAAGGGTCATGGTTAAGAAGTAGCAGGTCAGTTTGCTGTTCTCTTTCATGGGTATCCGGATCAATGGTTGAACGGAGCTAGAATGGAGGTAGGGGCGTTCTCGCCGGAGCTTGGGTTTTGGTTACACGGGTTGAAGTGGTCAAAGTCAGGTTTGTGTTTAGGTATGTGAGAAGTAGGTTTTAGTTATGGAGGAGAGAGAATTATTTGGGTGAGAGGTTGAAGATGATGGGGGGATGTTTGGGTGTGTGGGGTGTAGGATATTATTGTGGGGGGGGGGGGGGGGGTTAATGTACAAAACTAAAATTGAAAATTAAACTATCTAAATATATAAACTCAACTTAAAATATGAAATTAATAAAAATAAAAAATAAAAACTAACTAATAATTAAAATCCTAGCCTAATAAAAATTAATATTTACAAATCTATTAAAAATAAAATAAAATTAAAGAAAATATTAAATCAATTAGATTTAGATAATTAAATTCCTAATAAAAGACAGAAAATAAAATAATATTAATAAACCTAATCTGATAAAAATAAAAATATAATAAAATATTAATAAAGCTAAACGAATAATAAAAACTAAAAATAAAAATAAAATGCAAACCTATATTATTTACAGATTTAGTAGAATATAAAATGACACGCATACTCACATGCACTATTATATTTACATAAAATGGTAAAATACTAAAGAAATAAAATATAGTAAATATTAAAAATGACTCGAAACATATAAAATAAAATAACACACACGGGGCTATTTTTGGACATGCTAAGGGTGGAGTGGGCGTGTTTCGAGACATGTTTAGGTTACGGGACTAGGCTTAGGCTCATTTAATCGCATCATTCCCACATTTGATGTACTTGACCACTTATTTATAGCAATTGCCTCGAATTAAGCTTGTTTGACATCGCAAATGCTTATTGATCTACAAAATAAACAAACACTAACATAAGTCCAAATTTTATCGAGAATTAGCAATTAAAAATTATCTATTTGGGGTTTTATTTAAACACTTTTGGATGCTTATCATACCACCCCCAAACATAGCATTCTTATTCCTTGAGCAAAAATAGAGAGAAAGAAAGATAAGAAATCAAAAGTGTACCCTTTTCGTGGGCACTTGCGATTGCACTTAGCATGTGCAACAAGCCTTTAAACCTATAGGTTGCCCTACAGGATGAGTTTTGTCTCCTGAGGGTTTGCAGGGAATATACCCACAAAATTATTTATTTGCAAACGGCAGTCAATCTCTTATTAGACATAGAACAATCCCATAATCCATCACGAGATAAATATTTGAGGAATACAAGATGAAGGTGTATAAAAGCTTTATCTATGTGAATACACAAGGCACATGCTTCTTAGAACTCAATGTGTGTGGTGTGAATCGGTCATAACTGGTCGAGTATGATAAGAGTAATTCCTAGATCGTCTTTTCGGAATCAACGCTTCAACTTGAAAATCTCATGGATATATCTTTCTCAAATAAACTCATGAGATTTCGGTAAGTGTATCGCTCATGTGCGTAAGGAGGTGAGTAAATGTAAGCAAGTTCAACCGTCTCACACACATATAAGAAAGAACGAACATTTTAGAAAGAAAAATGATCTCATGAAAGAATGCTTATCACTATAGTGAAAATATTGAGTTATTCACCACATTGACTTTCATTTGCCCGAACACCTAGGGGAAAATATGGATGCTTATGGGTGAGGGGGGAATGAAATGAGAAAGATAGGATGAGATAAGGTTGGATGGGATGGTGATATGATGGATGTTCGAGAAAAGTGTTTCACATATGAGGAACAAATGGCTTTATTTCATTAAAACTTGACTGCAACTTTCATTATTTTCTTTTTTCAAAATGCTCATCAATGTCTGATATAATACTTTAAAAATTACAAATAACCCCAACATAGATTTGTATCTATTTTTTTCTCTATCTGAATCGAACTCTAGGAGAGATATTGGCTAAAAATGTAAACAATCTCTACGATGGATTTTCTACTTTTACTTTCTCTTTTATCTATTTTTTCCAAATGCTCATCAATCTCTAAGATAAATCTGCTAAAAAACAAATAACCCTAACATAAATGTATATATAATTTTTTCTCCATCTGAATCGAACTCTGGTAGAGATATTTGCTAATAATGCAAACACTCTCTTTGATGGATTTTGTTCTTTTACTTTCAACATTATTCACTTTTGCAACATGGTGGGTGGAGAATGGAGTTGATATGGAAATGGGTGGTATGGTATATGGTTATGATATGGAAAATGAAAGGTGTATGGATGAGGATAAATGTATGATAAAATGAAATTTAGTTAGTGTATGGGTGAAGGTCTGGTGATCGGGACCAACTTCAAGACACGTGTTTCTTACAACTCGAAAGTGATGTTGTGGTCAGTGATTAAGCCAAAAATTTAGTGAAGAATAACAAGATCATACAACGATTTATGTGCGGACCCAAACGAAGTTGAATCAACTTGTGACTCGAATATTGTATAAAACTCTTTAAAAGGTGGAAGGCACGAATCTCACAAGATAAAGTCTCCACTAGTTATACTTAAGGTTCTCTTGAGAATTATAGTACTCTTCAACTCTAAACCGTAGTGACGTGATAAGTGTGCAAATTTTGTTAGTCTAGAAATTCATGGTGAAAAATGCCTTCGCGCGTATTAGATAAGATATTTGAAAAAAAAATATCCTCTAGCTTGATTCCTAGACTTAAAAAATGTTAGAAAATTCACATCAATGAGTGAGATGAAAGAAATTGCATGAAAATTTTTAAAAATCAGGTTTTGAATTTTTTTCAAAAGAGGTATGATTTTGATAAAATTCCCCAACCACAAACAAAAAGGAACATCATCCTCAATGTTAAATAGAAAATTTTAAAATTGAGAGAAGAAGGGAGGAAAGAGATTACCATAATCAAACCCTAATAAAGTGGACAGATGAATCCAAGAAGAAACCTGAATAAGTGATAAGATAAAAATGTGTACCACTCTGTAAAATGGTAAACCATTGGCTAATGTGAAACACTTCCCCCAAATAGGATAAAACTCATACTCAAAAACAGTGGGCTGCCACCCGATAGCGCTAAATTTAATGTCCTCAGCCAGGCCGAACCATTCTCACCCTAAAGATAAGAACTATGAAAGCATTGGGTGGTAGAAAAATTGGATGATGAGAGTCACCCCCAAACAAGACTGAAGCGTCAGTCTTGTTGGATAAAATTGTCAAGAGTGAGTATGAAGAAACACCGATCACGGGCCTTATTTTTTATTTTTCAAGGTAAAAGAAAATGTTTTTTTTTGTGGTTTTTGAATATTTTGAAAAAGAAAATATTTTTATGATATTTAAAAAAAATGAAAAAGAAAAATATTTTGGAGTTTTTTTTTAATGTGAGAGAAAATGAAAAATATTTTTGTGATTTTCGAAAATGAAAAATATTTTTGGAGTTTTGGACTTTTTAAGAAGAAATGAAAAATAATTTTGGATTTTTTTTGGGAAAAGAAAAGGGCAATGGACTCGATTTGAAACTCAAAAGGATGGAGCGTAAAATTGTCTACCCAAAGATTAAATTAGACATGTGCAAGCAAGGTATATCTCCTAACTAACACATAATCAATTTTGGTATCTCCAATTAGGTTATGGGGTAGCCAAATTTTAATTAATCTGCGGGCGAGAAAATTAGGAAATCTTATACGTCGCCTTTGGAAAATGCGCTCCTACTTGGCTTGCTAGTTGGTTAATTTTAATTATATGATAGTACGGGTTAACAAGCAAGTGGAAATAAGTCATTGAGTCGGGGAATGAAATTCCTCCTCATTTTAATGACCG
Source organism: Sambucus nigra (assembly GCA_949130495.1). Classification (NCBI taxonomy): domain Eukaryota; kingdom Viridiplantae; phylum Streptophyta; class Magnoliopsida; order Dipsacales; family Adoxaceae; genus Sambucus; species Sambucus nigra. The sequence continues at coordinate 361,284,125 of OX422223.1, read as the reverse complement.
GGTCAAGGTCTTAGGTTCATTAATTCATCAAACCATCCAAAATAAATACAATGCGATAATAAAAATTACATACGAGAATATAAGGAAACACGAATGGATTCGCTTGAAGCAGATTCACGCGTCATAAAGAAATGTACCTTCCACGAATTTTACACACGTGGGGTGAAGACCGATTTTTGTCAACCGGGGGGATGTTTGCCTAAATTCAGTCAGCCCCAAGAATCCTACAGACCCAAAGTAGAGAGGCCTCTAATTTATCGCCTTTGGATGCCCTCTCTCTATTTTGTTAGGTTTCCCTTTAACGTTTATCTTTTTTTTTCAATTATTACAAATTTAATTAAAAAAAATAAATGGTGTCTCCATGCACCGCAATACGAGATAAATAATATAATATAATCCTAAATCAAAACTTCTAATAAAATGAAAATGGTACTAAAAATGAAAAAAATAGCACAAATGAACTACAATCCAAAAATCTCTCCAAGTCCTTCAAACTCCAACGATTGGTGATGTTGCGATTTGATATATATGCTTTTTTATATCCCCAACAACAACGCCATTTGATAAATTGCTTTTCTGATGTATTTTTATTGTCAAAGCCTCTCTAATCGAAATCCCTTTGAACCTACAAACACAAAAATATGCATAGCGGTAAGTAAGGATGTCAATCCAACTCTAAGGAGTGAAACACTAACAAAATCATGCAATTCATTTTTATATTATTATTATTTTTATGATTTTTCAAGGGATTATTAATTAACTAACTATACTAATTTTTAAAGTACTAACTAAGATGTAATATCTAATAAGAGAAAAATTAGATAAACAAAACTGTGCTAATAAGTAAACTAACAAAATTGGACTCCTAAGGGCTTAAAAATTCATCCCTAGAATGAACGATTTGCCCTCATTAATCATCATCCAATACATAGAATAAACAAATAAAAATATTCAACGATTAAATCAAGAGTAATTAAAGAGGAATATATGAAACCCATTTTAGCCTTGAATTGGAGCAAATCTTCAATTACAATCCAAAATACTCTCAATTATAATCCCTCGCTAATATATTTTTTTTCTAAACTAATTACAATATACAATGGATGAATTCATAATGGACTCTTAAATAATAAGTGAGATTTGCTAAAGATGCAAATCCTCAAATTATAAAATTGTACACTATAATTCATCCAAGGAAATAAATTCTACATCATCACTTTATATTAAGATATTTGCTAAAAATGCAAGTACTCATCATAAAGGGATGGATAAGAAGTTACTTTCAAAAGGGATGAATTCAACCACATCACTATACATTGAGATAGTTGCTAAAAATACAAAAATTCACTATAGAGGGGTGGAGTGGAATTCATCCAAGAGATAAATTATACCACACCACTCTATATTGAGATATTTTGGTAAAAACGCAAATAATCTCTATAGAGGGGTGGAGGAGAATTTATATGATAGAAAGTTAAAAACTAAAATGAAGATTTCTTTCAAATTCCACTAAGTCTTCAATTTATAGGTGGATAAGGCTAGGGGTATTGCTAGAATTGGATGGACAAGAGGGGTGTAAGGTGTGAGAGGGATAATTAAGGGATTGCATAAGTGTGTATGTGGGTTTAATGAATGCGATGAGAGTGTGAGGTAGGCCTGTAAATGGATCGAATTCTGACCAAATTAGGAAAATCAAAATCCAAACCTCAAACCCCATGTCATTTCAAATTTATCAATAGTAGAGAAATTCGAAAGGAAATAGAAATATGAAAGGTTATATGCATATTATTGTTAACGAGAAAATTAGCGGAGAGGGGAGAGAAAAGAAAGCTGCATTTATGAGAAGCATAAAACGAAAATGAGGAAAAACAGTGGATCAATGGTCCTCCTACATGGGTAGCTACGCTGCATAGGACTCTAAATGCTTTGTATAACATTTTAGAGTATTATAGAGATGGAGAGGGACCAATTTTAGTTTCCTTATTATTTATGAGTTGTATCTCTTGCTTTTCTTATTATTTTGTGATTGTGGTTCTTGTTTAATATTTATGTTTTATTTAATGGCTTGTTAAAATAACTTAATTTTAGCTAACACATTAAATTGGAGAACATGGACAAATATTATTAGACCCGACCTTAGATCATGGTTTTCTTGAAAAATAATTGTTTTAGTGGTTCGTTTTAAATTTATTAAATATCTAGGATTTTGTTTATTACTCAAATTAAATTTAACTTTTAGAATTATTTTAATTTAAAATAATTTAATTATTTTTGGATAATTAAAATAAGAAAATTAATTATTTTAATTTGAATAAATAAATTGGAAAATCCCATTATTTTAATTGGACAATTTAAAATAGAACATTCTCCATGGTTATATGTTTAATTTAAAATTTTAAAATTATGGGGTTTTAATGTGTAATTAAAAAATATAAATTAAATTTACGGATTTATTTTGTGAATATAAGGGAATTTAGAATTTATATTTATTACACATGTTTTGGAAGCGCGAAAATTTGGGCAACCGTAAATTTTGACATGCGTCAGTTATCCTATGTTTTTTAAAACATTAAAATTAAACTTCTATTTTTTGTAACCCTCACAAAAGTTTTAAATTACTAGGTGGGAGAGGGATTTTTTCACAAACCAATCCCACGGTATCCACCAATTGTTGGTGGGTTTTCAATAACGAGTAGCTCCTCCAAAGAGGAATACTAATTATTGTGGTAACCAATGCAAATTTCCTTACGGCTAATTTTGGGCTAATATCATATGGTCGGCCCCAAAGGGAGGAGTCTATGTGATATGGAATAGTATAAAATTAGTTGGTGGTATACACTTAGACACCAAATTATAGTATGTTCTCCAAAGAGGAATGCTATTATTTTATGGGACCAAAGTATCAGCTATTAATTTTATTTGACATAGTCTTTGCTTAGATGGTAACATTAAAGGATTGGCCTATCTAATGTGATTATGTATAGTAGGTTCTCCAAAGAGGAATGTTATTCAAATGCTAATTGGTATGCTAACGAATTCTTTTAAAATGGTATAGGGAACCAACTTTAAATTGAATTCAAAGTTAATTACTTGTCATAATATGTTCTTTATTATGTGATTATCTAGTTTTAATTAGTAACTCCAATATTCACTTATTTCATACTTAGTTTTATATACCTTTTGGTAATAATTTAAAGGACTGAATTAAATTGGACATAGTGTTGACGATAGAGAAATGCATATGTGTACTTTCTTAGTGTTGTCTTGAATAGTCACATTATAAGAATTTTGTACTAAAATATGGAATATAAGTGGAAAAGATTAATGGTATGACATAATATGACTTGTTCTTTAAGTCAAATATATTGTGACATCAGTATTAATTAGTGTCCATTGCCTATAATATGATGACTATCTCACATGTAATGTTTGATAATCAGGACATATAATTAGGCAGGTTGCCACGAATGACTTTAAAATAATATCAGTATGATTGATACAACTCTACTTATAAGATTATGCTTTGATGGTGATTTCTCATCTGAAGGAACTAGAAATCTAAAGAGGTGAAATTGACGGGGAAATCCACGTCGATATTCTCCCCAACAAAAGGTTTTATCGTGATATCATAAAAGTATTCAAGTTACCGAATTAACATCACTTCTTATCCGAAAGGTTGATAGAAGCTAAAGTCAAATCATAAACTATTAAGTCAGAATTCAGACAGTGGATAGGTTTGAAGGATAATTAGTGAAGTGCATAATCACAACTGAATTTAATAAGAGTATTCACAACACTAGTAGGATTTAATAAGCTTATCTTCTTTAAAAGAACAAGCTAGATATATTTTATTTACAAAAAAGTTTAATAATGTTTAATGGGTTGTTTCAAGATAACCTGGATAGTAGACACATGAGCCATTAATCATTGGTTCCAGGAAACCCTTCAACTAGTAATAGATGAATGTATCTACTACTGGGAATTTATAATTGTAGTGGGAGACGTGAGTCTCAGTTTGGATAATTAAAGATTAATTTTAAATGATTGCTTATAAGTTTGTAGGAATAAAAGGAACTTTGGTATAGCTTATAGTATTTTTATGGAAGGATATTGTTTTATTTTAATAACATATGTGTTGTTAACGGTAATAAACAAATATTCATCTTTAGTACTAAAGCGAATAATCGTTATAAAATAAATCTCAAATTCCCAGGTCATTTTATCTAAATAAATTCTAAACTGGTAGAAGGTGGGTTCTTACATTCATCGAAAGTGGAGGCATATGAAGTTAATGAATATGGTTTAGATTGAAAGTTACATGGAGTTATTATATCTAGAGCAATATTAGAACTAGTTTATTATGATTGATGTAATTCTATAACTACTTATTCAAGAATTTAAGAATTACAGATTAGTTGCTGGGATTATATCCATGACGATAATGCCATAAGTTACTTTCAGTAATGGTGTGTCAAAGAAAGAATAATTAGGTTTGTTTCACACGTGATGAGATTCATGTTGATTATTTATAAGATGTAGATACGTGTAATACCCCATATTTTTTATGGCATTAAATTATGGGATTAATTAAATTAAATTGGGATAAATTAAATTAATGTTAATCTGGAATTTAAAATAAATATTTACTAGCATGATGACAGTTAATAATTATTGGTAAGAATTATGTTGAATATTAGTTAATAGGTAAAGTAATATATGAGATTGAAATTATTAAATTATCGCGAATGAATAATACGACAGTTATAGAAATAAAGTCGGGACGCGTGTGTGTCGTGTCTGGACTAAATTAATGGAGTAAAAAGTAAATAAATTCTAAGGCACCTGTATTTTCATTTTGAGTACGCCAATGTATCCATAAGGGTCGAGATAGTCAAAAAAGTGTACTCGGAGGTTTTGTTTCAATCTCGGGGCGATTTTAGGCCTAACCAGCAACCCGAGAGGAAATTTCGATAATTTCTAATTTTAGGCCTTAATTAATGACGAAAATTAAGAGGTTATATCTAACGAAATTGGGAGTCCTCGAGGGTTAGAAACACTGGAGTTACAGAGAGGCTAAGGAAGAGAGAAGAGAGAAGGCTTCAAAGGAGGAGAACCACGAACCCTATACCATTCTCACCAATTCCACCACCAACGCGTAGATCATACCCATCATCTTCTACAATTCAAACTTTTACTCTTCAGGAAAGTATCTAACTTGTTGTTCTTTAGTTGATAACACATCCATGTTAGTGTAGGAGAGAATGATTTTATGTCTCATGATAATATAATGTTGTTTGGGAGATTATTATTGCAATTTGGAGTAGAAACCCTATTAGGATGAATATCTTGTTATATGTAGAATATTAACCACAAAATTTTATGCCCAGTAGAGATAGAAATCTGGAAACTAATGGAATTCTTGAGAAAATTAGATAAATTAGGGTTAAATGATAAATTCTTGAATTAATCCATTTGATGACGATTATTGAGGAATTAATGAATGTTTTACGTTAGAAACCATCCATATTAGTTTATATAACGTTCATGATGTTTGGTTGGGAGTTTGGGACATGTTAATGGAGGTTTGATGATTTAAATTGGAAGAAACCCGTAGGCTTGATAAACATAATTTGGGCCAAGAACTGCTCGATCGATCGATCGACTGGGTCGATCGATCGACCCTTTTCATCGATCGGTCGACTCCTCCTAGAAATGCAAAATTCTTCCCCTTTTAATGTTGTTCCTATCCCAATGTGTAAGGACCTTTCGACATAATTTAAATATCATAATAGGTCTTAGGAAGGACCAGTAGGGTATAGGCAAGGTTTGAGTAACATGACATTATATGGAATTTAACCATGGGATTTTGGGGGTATGAAATGGAGTGGAAATTGTGTGTACGTTAAATTAGCTCTTGTGAGGATTAAGAAAGACTTAGACCGGTAGGGTAGCGAGTGTAAACATACTAATTTTATAATTATCAAGATGACACACTTCGAGAGTCGAGAAGCACTTAAGGACTTACAGTAATTGAGAAAGTAATAGTGGATTATTTATACGTAGGACTCGGCGCTACGTGTTGGGTATGGTCAGAATATACTATGGGTCGTGTGTACATATCTGAATGATGAAAACATAAATCGATGTGATTATTTATTATATAAATTTTTATGTGTAATCATACCTGTGCTACTTGCTATCATGGAAGTTTCCGCGCCGAGACAGCCTTATCTCGATTGGATCTTATGGGGGGTTATTGACTTGTACCCTACAACATAGCATCCTTTGTACATACAATCTGAGAATGATAGTCAGACGGTTTTAAGAGATGTGAGGGTATGTACTGACCTCTTAGTGACGTGGAACTATGTTTTGCCTCCAATATGTGAGTTTTGTGTTAATACAGTTCGAGAGTGATTCCAAACTAGTATTTTCCTTTTTGTGCGAGAGATATGGGGACCCGATAGCAGAGTATTCCAGCACCATAGATTTATGTGGAGTTCCCTATATATATACCTGTGATTAATCTACTGTCCTTGTAAGTAAATAAAATGATATAATTGATATTAAACGAATTAAGTATTGTGAACTTAAAACTGTATTGAGATGAATATAGCTGACTTGATAAATTCATAAGGAAAGGATATCAGATATAAACTATAGTCATGCGATCACTTGAATCAGAATTTGGTGAGGAGAAATTGGTTTAGACTAGTAAAATTGGTTAGCTTTATCTATATTAATTCAGTAGTGTGACCATCCCCCGATCCTCGCAGCGGGCGGGCGCGTGAGGGCCGTTCGTAGGTCCCGCGCATCCCTCTCGGGAGGGCTTCGACCGACGCCATTTGGGTGAGGTGAAAAATGTAGATAGATAGATTCGCCAGTCTATTTTACTCAAAATAGAAAAAAGAAAGGGAGATATCCCGAAGGACAACATCCAAAGACATACTGATGCATACGAAACCAAAATGATTCGAAAAGGGTCCCGAGGCTAAGTTACGAAATAGGAAGGTGTTATGCACCCATTCTGCCCTTTCAGTCTCTCATGGGTTTTTGCTATTTTCCTTCATTTTCCCCGTGATATGTGTGCATGTGTATATATATTGGAGATAGGAATCATCGACTTGCACCATGGAAGAGGTAAAGCGAGTCATCCGTAGGAAGGTATAAAAATATTTGAAAATAGGATTTACACGATTATCCTTATGTTGACCGTTATGATGGAACGATAACGCATGTGGAATAATACGCCACTAAGAACAAATATATGTATATATATAATATAAGAGAGGGGAGTTTAGAGAAAATAGAAAATGAGAAAAAAGTAAAAATAGGACTCAAGACTCGAATTTTACCCCGAGACGCCTACGTAGCCTATAGATGCATCAAAGTCCACGTAGTTCGCATGCAAAATGAGGGGTGAGATTTATCCCATAAATCCAACCGGGGGATTCTCTTATTTTTATTTTTTTTTTTTTTTTTGTGTGTGTGTGTGTGTGTTAAAAAAGTGTTTTAGTTGTGAGGAAAGAGAAAGAAAAGTATGAGAATTCTCGTTTGGAATTTATTAGTAAACCCTCTTTTTCTTGTTTTTTGGGCTTTTATTTATATGAAAATAAGAGATGTGCAATAATACTAAATAAAAAGTATATTAGGATGTGTGAGATGAGATAATGAAAGTGCTAAGTAATAAAACAAGTTATTGTGAATTTATGAGAATTTAAGGAGAGAGTTGAGAAAATTGGACCTTCTTGAAGATCTTAAGCTTGATCTTGAATGTTGGAGAGCATCCCTTAGACTTGGATGGTGATGGAGGGTAGTTAATTCACCAAGTTTGATGAAAAGGATGATGAAAAGTGAAGGTTGGAAAGGGATTTGGGTGTGGAAATCGCACCGACTTCGAGAGAGGTTTTCTGGATTTGCTAAGAGTGATATCTATCAGATGTGGTATCTCCTTGAAAGTGAGGTCAGGCCTCCTTTTTATAGGCCCAGGTCATTGCCGATCGACATAGCCCTATTCCTTCCAATCGGAAGGTGCGTTTAGGCACACTACCGATAGGCAGGGTCTGGGACATGCCATTTGGCAGTGTCTTTTAGGCCTTTTCGGAAAATCGATCGCAGAGAGAAAAATGCTGATCCGAATCATGCATGAGGTAGACCATTGGAAAGGTAATTGGGAGACCTTCGAAAGTCCTTTAGACCGCTCCCGAGTTTGGGAATTTACTTTGGGTCAAATATTGCTCGGAAGCATTCGTCGGTCTACTAGACGGGGAATCGTCAGACGCAAACAGATCGTTCGTCCGCATGGTAAGTTCAAATCACACATGGGGTAGATCGTTGGAAAGGTTAGGAGATGTACTTAGACATTCCAAAGAGTTTGATCTAGTTCGGGGAGTTGACTTCGGTCAACCAAGCCCTGGAAGCATTCAGTGACCTTTCGAAGTAAAAGGGATCATTCGTTCGTACCGTAAGTCAAAATCGCACACGGGATAGACTGTTGGAAAGGGGTTTCAGTGACCTTCGAAGATTCATTCAGTCTCGGTGGAGTTGAAGATTTGACTTAGGTCAAACAGAGCCCGGGAGCACTCGATGGCCTTCTGATTGAGTCTCCATGGAAAATAGTTCGTTCGTCTGCATGGTAAGTCAGAATTGCACATGGGACAGACCGTTGGAAAGGGTTTTAGTTCCCTTCAAAGATTCATTTAGTTTAGTTTGAGTTGAAGATTTTAACTTTTGGCCAAATGGAGCCTAGGAGTGACCGATGACTTATATGTCAGTACTCGAGGTATGACCTGGGTTTGTAGTAATGAAGGAAGGTGCTAGGGACCTATGGAGAGTTTAGGGGGTAACAAAATAGGGTGTCTATAGAGCCCCTCGACGGGTGAGTTTGGAATAAATGATAGTCATCGAATAGACACCGCATGATGCGTTTGAGGGCGGGTGACCAATTCAGAGGGTCGAGGCCGATTATGAGGACCTAAGGGAGTGAGGATGAATAATTCAAGGGGTCGAGGTCGATTCTGAGGACCTAAGGAAATGAAGATGATCAATTCAGGGGGTCAAGATCTATTATAAGGACCTAAGGGATGATTAGGAGGATAGGTTTAGGCCAATTCCTGAGGAGGTTCTAGGGATGACTGATTCTGCGGGTCGAAGCCTATTCTGAGGGCTTGAAGATGAGGGTGACCAATTCTACGGGTCGAAGCCAATTCTGAGTGCTTGAAGATGAGGGTGACCAATTTTATGGGTCGAAGCCAATTTTGCGGGCTTATGTAGGGATGACCAATTCTGCGGGTCGAAGACAATTCTCCGGGCTTAAGGTGAGATGACCAATTATGTGGGTCGAAGCCAATTCTGTGGGCTTAAGTAGGGATGACCAATTCTGCAGGTCGAACCCAATTTTGTGGGCTTAAGTAGAGATGACCAATTCTGCGAGTCGAAGCCAATTATGCGGTCTTATGGTGAGATGACCAATTCTGCGGGTCGAAGCCAATTCTGCGGGCTTAAGTAGAGATGACCAATTCTGCGAGTCGAAGCCAATTTTGTGTGCTTAAGTATGAGATGAACAATTCTGCGGGTTGAAGCCAATTCTGAGGGCTTAAGGTGGGATGACCAATTCTGTGGGTCGAAGTCAATTCTACGAGCTTAAGTTGAGATGACCAATTTTGCGGGCCGAAGCCAATTCTGTGAGCTTAAGGTGGGATGCCCAATTCTGCAGGCTTAAGTTGAGATGACCAATTCTACGAGTTGAAGCCAATTCTACGAGCTTATGTAGGGATGACCAATTCTACGGGTCGAAGCCAATTCTGCGGGCTTCTGCAGTGATGACCAATTCTGCGGGTCGAAGCCAATTCAGTGGGCTTATGGTGGAGGTGACCAATTCTATAGGTCGAATCCAATTTCGAGGGCTTAAGTAGGGATGACCAATTCTGCAGGTGGAAGCCAATTCTGCGGGCTTAAGTAGGGATGATCAATTCTGCGGGTCGAAGGCAATTTTGCGGGCTTAATTAGAGATGACCAATTCTGCGAGTCGAAGCCAATTCTACAGGCTTAATTAGAGATGACCAATTCTGCGAGTCGAAGCCAATTCTGCAGGCTTAAGATGAGATGACCAATTCTGCGGGTCGAAAACAATTCTGCAAGCTTAAGTAGAGATGACCAATTCTATGGGTCGAATCCAATTATGTGCGCTTAAATATGATATGACCAATTCTGTGGGTCGAGGGCTTAAGATGGGATGACCAATTCTGCGGATCGAATCCAATTTTATGGGCTTAAGTTGAGATGACTAATTTCGCAGGTCGAAGCCAATTCTTCGGGCTTAAGTATGAGATGACCAATTCTTCGGGTCGAAGATAATTCTATGGGCTTAAGTTGAGATGACCAATTCTGCGGGCTTAAGTAGAGATGACTAATTCTGTGAGTCGAAGCCAATTATGCGGGTTTATGTAGGGATGACCAATTCTGCTGGTCAAAGCCAATTCTACGGGCTTATGTAGAGATGTTCTTGGGGAACTTTGTCGTGGAGATTTATCTTGTAGTTTTGTTTTGGGTTGGGGAACCGACTGCTGGGGAAATCTATTGCATCCTCTGAAGGAGTAGCCAAAATTCCATTAGGGAGATTTAAGTGGCCCAGGGTTTGGATATATTGCTTGGGGAAAATTGAGGCCTTTGGGGCATAGGGGGTGATCTTTAGAGGTCCTTTAGGGATGTTACCGGGAGGAGTTTTACTTGGTTTTTGATAGTTCCGCTGGGGAAATAGGTGTTTCGCTTGAGGGAGTGTGAAATTTTCTTGGTGAAAATGTTTAAAATCCTTCCTAGGATTTTTAGGAATTTTCTGAGAATTTTTCAGGGTTGTCCGGTATTTTTTAGGAATTTTAGTACAAAATTTAAAGGAGGGGTGCTAGTCGGCATGGTTCAGAGGGTGCCATTCGGCAGTGGCACGGACTTTTGGACTGCCTCAGGAAGGTCAGGGGTCAATTCTGATCGGTGGGTGGGGGGTCAATGTCGATCGGCATGACCCTTGGCATCCTATATAAAGGGGGCAAATTCCCCTCATTTTCACAACTTCTTGCTTTCTTTCTTTCTGCGATTTTCCTCTGCAAATAGTTCTAGCGTTCCGATCTCTAAGAAATGGCTACCTTTGTGAGCACTGTAGTGAATAAAGAATGATTGACCATTGATGACTGGGCGAACGTGGAGTGGAGGGCCAGGGCGCCTCTTACTTTGGGGAGTGAGAACTCCTTTGAGACGTTCGAGCCGGTTACGAATGAGAAGACTTTGCTATGGGAGCCATCGCATCATCAGTCTTCTAAGGTGGTGAACCCTGGAGGTTATGTAAGCAACCTGACTTTTGGCGTTCTTCTCCTTTTGGTGATTTTTCCTTCCTTCTTGAATTTTGACAAGGTTTCTTCTTTTGACAGTCTGATATCTCTTTTAAGAACACGCATGCCCGTGGGATGATGGGGCTTAAGGACGTCTGGGAGCATCTTCCACCCGTGGTATGTTGGGTGGTCTCATCAGCGGGTTTTGGTAGGTTAGTGTCTGCACTAGATAAGACGCCTCGGTCGATAGCGGTCTTATACGATTTGGGGGAGAGATGGTGGGATACTACCCACACCTTCCATTTCAGTTTTTGGGAGATGACCGTTACTCACATAGACGTGCAATAACTACTGGGGCCGGATTGCGATGGGGAGTAGATAGAGGTGGATCGCTCTTTGAGGGTGAGGCCGGAGGCGGTGAGGGCGGCGCTCGACGATGCACGGAGGATAGTTTCTGGGGATTCCATCTGACTATCCTTGTTGGAGGATGTCTTGCTGAGTAGGGTGGTTGATGTGGAGGATGGACTACAGGTGAGGCAGATGGTTCGGTTGTTCATTTTACTGGTGCTGGTAGGTTTCATGGTGACGTCGAGTGGCGACATCGTCCATTTGTGGTTCTTGTCGTATTTAAGGATGTTTTGGAACATCTCTCTCTATGATTGGGGGAGTCTGACTTTGGCGACCCTCTATTTTTCTTTAGATGCATTTATTCGGTGCTACCGGAAAACTTTTATTGGAGCCACGTATCTCCTTGAGGTATTCTTTAATTTTACGCATTTTCCTTTCATGCTTTCACATTTTCCTTATGCGTCTCTTTTTTATTATGAATTCTTGTCTTTGGCAGACGTGGTTTTATGAGGTGATTGGGTGCAATACCCCGCTGATTTCCTTGAAGGACGAGACTGTTAGGGACTTCTGTCGATTGTATCGATGGCTTAAGGCCAATCGGAACTCGAAGGGATCTCTCTCTTTGGAGGCGGTGTGTCAGGTCTTGAATGGCCTGACTAGTGGTAGGGTAAGACTCTTTCCTTTTCAGCCTTGGTTTTTTGCATATTCTGATTCTATATTGACTTATGCCTGCTGGGGATTTTCACGTGACTTTTTACCCTTAGGGGACAACCATTCAGGATACGGGGGCGACCGGGGTGAATGCGCAGATGAGGTGTTTACTGGTGCATGAGTTTGGCTATTCTTGGTATCTCGGGGAGCGGTTGGTTCGAAAGATTACGGAGGAGGAGGTGGTGGTGCCACCTGCACAGCCTCCTATGTGTATGAGGCGGGAGAGGCTGCTTTCGAAGGATGCGAGGATCGCGGCTATGATCGGCGATTCCTACCTGTTGTACACTGATACGGTTGTGCCGTATAACTATATGGACTTTATGACGAGCTGGTTGATGGAGCCCATCATATATGATGCCTTGTCTTTCCCTCCTGTGGGTTCGAGTCGGGCGGTGGGGTCTTCCCACATCGGCGGTGGTCTATCGACGTCTACGACGGTGGCGACTTCATAGGATCCCTTTGTTCCATTGCATACTGCTTCGTATAACATCCGGCGGGCTGATGGAGGGATGGTCCCAATGTTTCATCTTCCTCATACGATGGATCCGGAGGAGCTAGGTTTGACAAAGGAGGTTTTTCATCCTGCTATATACCTTCTTCCTCTTTTTGGTTCCTTTTCTGTTTTGATCCCACTTTGATACTGATTTTGCCTTTTACTTGCAGCAAGTTCGTGTGTCGACCACTTGGCTGAGGTACATCACAGACTGGATATCTTCGACGACTGCCCATATTCGGGATGTGGTTCCGGTTCCTTCTTGCTTGGTGTCGTTTTCTTCATCCGAGGAGGACTCCGGCTCTGGTAGCGGTGGTGCATCATCTCATCATAGGTGAAAGATAGCGTGACGTAGGGGTGGAAGCTCTTAGAGAGTGGGGTGAAGGGTAGGTGTGAGAGAGAGAGAGAGAATGTGGGTTCGGGCTGAGTCCCGCTGTCTTTTGCTTTTCTTTTATTTCCTGCAACATTGATGTAACACAGAGAACAAATATATATGCAATGCAATGGAGTTTTTATTATCTTTTGTTAATGGTGAATGAATTAATGCATGCACATGCGCTTTTTACTTTGCTGCTCAGACCGTAAAAAGAGGCATTTTTAGAATTTTATGAAGGAAAGTTTTAAAAATGGGAAATTATATAGGGGTGGAAGAGGATTTTTTTTTTTTAAAATTTTGTCGAGAATATCAATTTTATTATTATTGGGTTTTTCTGATTTTGATAAAAAAGGAAAAAGGAAAATTTCCAAAAATAGGGGGTTGTCGATCGCAAGACCCTTGTCCTGCCTATCGGTAGTCAAGTCCAGTCCCATCAATTCAAAGCTTTGATTAGTGCCCTGTTCAGCCTCTTGTACTTTGTGGGGTAGGATTCCCTCCGAGTTCTGCACGGGTCATGTCTTTTGTGAGGGTTCTCAAGTATAAAATGGGGCAAGGGTGGAGTGTTTCCATCACACCTTCACATTCTTACTTACTCGCCTACTATTTCTTAGTCTTAAAAGATGGCTCTCCCTAGTAGCATTGAGTTTGATAACTACCTTGAAGCCTTGGAAGCAATGTGATCTTATAATTTTGACTATGATGCTTTAAACATGCGTCGAGTCTCTTTGTGGCCCAATCGGTCCATTAAGTGGAACATGCTGATGGTGGCGGTACAATTTTAGTACCCCAAAGACCATGTATTCCGCTTTGGGTTGGATGAATTTTGTCCTACCTATGATGAATTTTCTTCCATGCTGGGGATAAATCCCAGTGTTTCTGCGGCTTTACCCAGATTTTCCCGTTCATCCAGGGATTTACTAGCCGGGCTTCTTCGTATTTCACCTTCAGCGACTAGATCACTGGTTGCTAGAGGAATGATCTCCCTCCCAGCGATGTTGTAGCCCGTGCCTTTGCGGGAAGCAGGTGATGCTGGCTATGCTAGAGCCGTTGCTCTAGGCCTGGTTTCAAATTTACTGCTGGTGACTGGGGAACTGCTGGTGGATCCGTAACTTGCAGCCATTACTTCATGGATGTCATACCATCGCAATCCTGCGGTGGTGATACTGGCTGAGACCCTGAACGATCTGGATACCTGGCGAGAAGGTCTTTCTAACTTCCTACGGGGTGGCCCCATGATGCTGTCCATGTGGTTGTCTGAAAGACTCCACTTGGTGACTCTTCCAGAATATCCTTTGTCGGTTGTACCCAACTTCTTTTCGCATCACTTCTTCAACGTTGGACTAGATATTGAGAGTTGGGAGAATTGTCTTATGGAGCATGGGTCTCGAAATATGTACTGGTCAGTGCCTTCATGGGGACAATTGCTGCCTGTCCTAGAGTTAGGAGAATACCCATATATGCGGTTGGTTGGTCTCATCCAGACCTCTTTTTATTTCCCTTGGAGGCTTCTACGCCAATTTGGTTGGGCGCAGATCGTGCCACCTCGTACACTAAATTTCTTTTCGGTAGAGGATTTGATCGAGCGTCTGCGCCTGTGGCTTGGCTCTCTGTGGGAGAGCCGGCGTCCGTCGACCCGTCCCTCTCAGTCTGTTGGGAGAGTTTGGCATATCCTCGAGGATTATATGAAGTGTATGTGGAGGGGATTAATTAGCAAGATGTTGGCAGTGGCGACTGGATAAAAGTGGCTTGTCTCTTTTAACACCATGGAAGGAGGTGTTGTGGTTTTTTTAAAGCTGGTTCGAGCTTAACGGTCCATGGAGTGTCTGCGACACTCTGTTCAGGCAGGGGAAACTTGGGGACCCCAGGATATAGATAATGATGACGGAGCGGGCTCCTCCGGTAGCTGTGGCTAGGACTCTTGGAGAGTTTATTGTGTAATGGGGGATAAATGTGGGGATTTTATTTGGCTTTTTTAGGAGGGTAGGGGGAAGGGACTTATCCGTTATTTTTCTTATGTAATCTGTACCGTAATTTCTTATTAGTGAAATAAACAAGTTTCTGATCATCGAGCTATGCCCTTTGATGAATTTTGTACTATTTGAATTATCAATACCGATCACTAAGGCATACATAATCCTTTTGTTCAAATATATGTTAGAATGAACTGTCATTCTCGGAGGTAAGAAAAGAATTGTATTTTGTGAAAAAGAAAGGGTCGTTCTCATGTAAGGTGTATGATCTGCCTACGTACTTATGGGGTTTTGAAAATTTATACTTTGTTTGAAAATGGTTATTTTCAGAGATCAGGCCCACGTAGTTCTGGGCAGGGAGAAATGAAGAGATTTTTTTTTGTAATAGAAGGGATATGAGAAGAGTCGTAGCGCATCGAGATTTTGGACTAGGGGTAGAACTTCTTGAGACTGTACAGGTTGACTGGACGAGCCATCTCTTCCCCACTTAAGTCAATCAGCATGGCAGCATTGTTGAACAAGATCTTATTGACAATGTAGGAGCCGCTCCAATTGGGCTTGAATTTCCCTCTGGGGTCTCAGATGGGTTCTATGATTTCTTTTAGGGCTAGGTCCCCTTCTTGGACACCGTGGTCCTTGAATCTCTTGTTGAATGAACACGCTATTCGGTGATGGTACCTTTGTATGTGGTATAGTTCTTTTAATCTCCTTCCGTCTAGGAGGGCCAGCTCGTCAAGACGACTTTGGCACCAGTCTTCTTCGCTGACCTTATTTTCAAGCATGACGCGCAATGAGGGTATTTCCAGCTCCACGGGTAGGACTGCTTCCATACCGTAAACTAAAGAGTAAGGGGTAGCCCTAGTAGAGGTTCGAATTTAGGTTCGGTATCCCCAGAGGGCCTACGGGATTCATTTAGCCCAATCCTGACAGCTTTCGGTCATCTTGCTGATGATGGCTTTGAGGTTCTTGTTGGCATCTTCAACTGCACTGTTGGTCAGAGGTTGGTAAAGAGAATATTTGTGTCTCTGAATCCCATACTCGTTGACCACCTCTGTGAAATTTGACTCAAAATGCAACCCGTTATCTGATACTAGCTAGTGTGGGACCCCATACCGACAGATGATGTTTTTCTTGATGAATTTGGCCACTTTCTTAGCGTTCAGCACTGCGTATGACTCCACTTTAACCCATTTGGTGAAGTAATCAATGGAAACTAGGATGAGCTCATGCCCATTAGAAACCTTTGGTGAAACCTTCCCTATGATGTCGATGCCCCAGGTGGAGAACGGCCAGGGAGAGGTCATGTTGTATAATTCACATGGAGGCAAATGTTGAAGGTTGGAGAATTATTGGCATTTGAGGTATTTCCGTACATAGGCGGTGCAATCCTGGGTTATGGTGGTCCAGTAATAGCCTTGTAGGATGATCTTTTTGGCAAGCATGTGACCGTTCATGTAGGGTCCGCATTATCTTTTCAATGCCAGCCCCTGCGATGCAGTATAGATGAGTTCCATCGAAGTTCCTTTTGAGCACTGCTTTATGACAAATGATGTATTGAGCGGTGAGTCTTCGAAGGGTTGCTAGATCTTTCTTATTGCAACCCTCGGGATACATACCATGCTTGAGGAGGAGCCAGATATCATAGTACCAACAATTGTCTAACTCGAGATCTTCTGTAGTGATGAGCTCAATGTGGTAGCAGTGGATTTATTTGTCTTTCTTTTGAACTAGAAAGGGGGTCATAGTTATTCCTTCGAGCATGTTGACCATGGAGGCCAAGGTAGCGAGAGCATCGGCTAGGTTATTTTTTGCTCGAGGTAGGTAATGGAAGGTGATATCTTGGAATTGGAAGGCTAGTTCTTCTAAGTGGGCATGGAAAGGTTGGAGTTTCTCGTCCTTGACTCTCCACTTTCTGAGCTTTTGACCGATGATGAGGGAGGAATCCCTGTAGATGTCTAAACATTGGATACCTTTCTTGAGAGAAACTTTGAGGCCTACTGTGCATGCCTCGTATTCAGTCATGTTGTTGGTGCAAGGGAAATCCAACTTGATGGAGATGGGAGTGCGGGAGTCATCTGGGGTGATCAGAAGTATCCCAATGCCATATACCTTCTTGTTGGCAGCATCGTCAAAGAACATTTACCGTTGAAGGTTGTCTTCAGCAGTTCAAAGGATGTTTTCATCTGGGAATTCGGAGATCCATACATCAACTTCTTTTACGAGGTAATCAAAGAGGTAGTCAGAGATGGCTCTTCCTTTCATGGCTTTCTATGTGACGTACACGATATTGAACTCGACTAGGAACATCAACCATTGGGCCATTCAGCTGGATAAGACGGGTTTATCAAGTAGGTATTTGATGGGGTCCATTCGAGATACAAGTTTGATAGGGAAGGTGAGCATGTAGTGCCGTAACTTTTGGGTGACCCAGACAAGTGCGACACGTGCCTTTTCCAAAGTAGTGTAGTTTACCTCGTATCCGGACAATTTGCGACTAGCATAATAGATGACTCTTTCATTGCGAAAATCTTTAAGGTATTGGGCTATCAAAGCCCCGGCTGCAGTGTCGATTATGGTTAGGTATTGGAGCAAGGGGAGACCAGGCTGTGGTGGCATAAGTACCGGGGGTTGGGTCATATATTCTTTGATTCGATCAAAGGATTCTTGGAATGCCTCATTCCAAACATTAGTTGAATCCTTTCAAAGGAGTTTGAAGATAGGTTCGCAGATGGAGGTTAACTGGATGATGAACCGGCTGATGTATTATAATTTCTCGAGGAAACCTCGGACTTCTTTCTCTGTTCGGGGAGGTTGCATCTCAAGTATGACTTTCAGCTTGGCGGCATCTGCTTCTATCCCCTTCTCACTGACCATGAATCCCAAGATTTTTCCCTTTGTAATATCGAAGACGTATTTTTACTGATTGAGTCTTATCTGATACTGTCGCAGTCATTCGAAGAACTTTCGAAGAGAAGGAGCATGACCTTCTCTAGTTTTGAACTTGATAATCATATCATCCACATAGACTTCAACTTCTTTGTGAATCAGATCGTGCAAGATGGTTATGGCAGCCCTCTGGTAGGTAGCCCATATCATAATCTCACGTAGTTGGCTACTAGAACTGAGGTTGACAACAATAGTTTCTTCTTAATTAACTTGAACGCGGTTATGTTGTTTATTATTAACCTTATTTAGATCAGTTAAGAATTGTTCATTTACAAAATCATCATCATCAAAAGTTTGAATAGAATCCAATCAGTTAATGTAAGGCACAACAAGATACTCAAAATCTTCGTTTATTTCATTGATAGGAAAAATAGCATTAAGAACCTCATCAAAGGAGGACACTATTACATTTGAACAAGGATAGACAACAGAAGAAGAAATGGGGTAAACACTAGGATTATGGGAGGTTTCAACAGGTAGAACTGGCGCAACATGCTAGTTAAGGAGAGGTGTATCAGCATCTTTAATCAGGTGGGATGGATCCAGTGATGTAGTGCCTGAATGAACCATATAGAGTGTTAGCCCCAGTGTCTGTAAGTTGAAGGAATCTTCGGAGTCACTTTCCTCAGTCTCTTCGATATCTTTAATGAGCGGTTGTACTTGGTGTTGGGAACCTTCAGCGTATGGGTAGCTGTCTTGGAAAAAGATCTCCATTCCAGTATTTATCTTCTTGTCTGTATGTTCATACCATGGTTCTGTAAAGGCAAAAAAGGGGAAGTTTTCACCCTCTTTGATGAATCATCCATTTAAGGAGTCACCAAGGATAGTCTGAATGTGGTCTAGTCTTCTCTTTGATCGAGACTGGAAGATCATTCTTAGATCTCGTTCTGATGGTTGATACCCCAAACCACAAGGAGGGAAAGCCTTATTTAGTTCAATGGTCTCAACTATCCTTTGTTGTCTTTGTCCTAGCCCCAGTCCAGGCATGAAGTGCATGTTTCTGAACATCTGAATCACATTGGCGTTGCCATAAGGGTCGTATTCTGGACCAAGCTTTTCTTTGAAGTTGTCCCCTGTCGGGAGTAGAAGTGGTTCAACTCAGAATCCTGATAGGAGCATATCATTTGACCCGTGCTATATCTCAAGGATTGGACTGCTGGTACTTGCACTATCGGTATTGTCGTCGTTGCCCAAAATGGTGATGACTCGTCCGTCGGTGAAGAACATAAATTTTTAATGGGGTGAGGAAGACACACCCTTGATACTGTGGAGCTAAGGTCATCTTAGAAGTAGGTTGAGACAGGCTAGGATGTCAATAACTTGGAATTTGATGACAGGGTTTATAGGGCCAACCCCTATTATAATCTTTATGGATCCCATGACCTCCCGATGGGTATTATTGTAGGCATGCACAGCAGCGGAGGTTGGAGCGAGGTCTCTTTCTTTCAAGACTAAACATTTTAAGGTTCTCGGTGGGCAGACATTCAAGGCGTATCCATTGTTGACAAGAGAGAGTCGTACATCCTTCCCCATAACTTTGACGGAGATGTTGAGTACATGATTGTGGTTTGGCACAATCTTGGGGATTTCTTCTTCGAAAAAGGATAGCATTCAGGTAGAGGTCAAGGATCCAACTAAATTTATCGCTTCTTCTGGTGTGGTCGAAGGAGGAACTATGGGTCCAGTTAGCAACTTGATCAAAGCATTTCTGTGTAGCTGAGATGACATGAAAACCCCCCATAGAGTGATGTTAGCTTGAGCTTTCTTCAGTTGATCGAGGATCTTACTCTCCTCAAGGGTCATCTCTGGCATAGGAAGGTTTTCAACGCCCTTCCCTTTGTCATTGGCTGGTAGTGAGTTTGGGATCTGGTAATGCCTCCCTAATCTGGTTATGTAATTTACTGAATAAGGGAAAAATATGAATCCCGTTTCCTTATCGATATCGGGTTATTTTTCCACCTTATTTATTTCTTTGAGGAGTTCTTTAAATGATATCATTCCACACATGTTGGCTACCGAGCCAGTTTTCTTGAAAGCTTGTTCTTTATTCGAATCTCTGAATTCTTCCCCCCATTCGGTGGCAACAATTATGTCTTTCCATGTAAAGTCGATGCATTCCACAACTTCAATGGCTTCTTCTTAAGGTCATCCCATTCTATGGGTATGTGTAAGGGTGAAGGGACTAGGCGCCCTTGTAGCTTCAGAGCATTAAGTAACTCGGTTATACTGTAAATGTTGTTAGTTTGGCTGAATAATTCTTCCATGATCTGGACAACATCATCCATCTATCTGACTCTTGGGCCCATTTTTGTGCTTCTAAGAACATCATACTGAACCTATGGGAATCAATGACCATCTGTGAGGGCAATTTCAGCCCGAACTCTAGGAGTTGATTTAACACTTCTGACAATTCCATGCTTTTATTTTCATAACGAGTATGGACTGCGATGCATGCTCTGGTAAGGAGTGACAGTGCCTAATTAGTGAGGCTAGTAGGGTGTATGAGGAATTATGGGCAAATTTGGAGAGGTTTAGGAAAGTATATGGGTGTGATTTGAGTTGAGGGATCGAATTCTGGGTTCTCTTCTAGAAAAATGGCATTAACATGATTTGGAAGTGGGTTATGAGTAGTGTTTGGCGTAGGATTGGCTGGTGGGGCGATGGTACCCCGGTCAATTAGACGTTGGATTATGTTTCGGTGGTGAAAGCATTGGTCAGTGGTATGGCCATCAGTTTGGTGGAAGGCGTAATGGGCATCTGCCTTGAAGTTTCTTCGGAGTGGATTTGGCAATGGACGGGGATCCAAAGGTTTGATAGGGTTTCATCTTAACAAGGCTTGATAAACTTTGGAGAGGGGAGCATTAATATCATTGTATTCCTTTCGGACTGGGACAAGGAGGTACTCTGGCGCCCATGATGTGTTTGGTTGAGAGATGTTATTGATGGTTGAGACTTTAGCACTAGCAGGTTTGTCATATTTTCTGGGGGTGAACTGTCTGGACACCTTCTTTGGTTCGACTTCTGTTTTGGCAAGACCTTCCTCGATTTCTACTCCTACTTCTCTGAGAGCTCGAAAGTGGGGATAGTATTATCCTCCCATTGTTGCTCGGACATGGGGTAAGAAGTTCTTCTTCACTATGTTGACTTATTCTTCCTCGAAAGGCCGATTAGTCATGGTAGCTACTTTTTCCCTCCATCGGGCGATGAAGTTACTAACTCATTATCCAGGGTTCTATTTTAGCAGCTCTAAATCATGACAGGTTACCTCAAGATCTTCATTGTATTTGTACTGCGACATGAATTCCCGGGCTACATCCTCCCTGCTACGAATTCTGGACTCTTTAAGAGATAAAAACCATCGGAGGGCGCTATCCTTCAAAGTTTTCTGAAACAGTTGGGCCATCACTTTTTTAGAAGCCCCTAGTAGAGTCATGGAACGGTGATAACTTCGGAGATGAACAATCGAGGGTCCACTTCCTTTGAATTTCTCGATATTCGACATCATGAACTTCTCAGGTAACCTCATTTTAGGATACGGAGACATGTGGGTGTAGTCCATGTAATTTCCTGAGATTCTGACTTGGTTAAACTTCTTGGTGAGAATATCGAGGTCTTCTTTGACTTTGTTCAGCCCTTCTTCCTTCGGATCAATGATCATAGGTAAGTTAGCCCCAGGCTGGGCAAGGTTCGATATAGGAAGGTGGGCAGGCGGCGGCCCATTAATAGGAGGGGCACGCAGAGCGTGCTGAAACTCTTCGGGAATCCATATAGGCTTAGGTGGATCCATATCATGAGGTAATAGGGCCTCGGGTTCTTGAGGAACAGGAACCTAGTTTCGTTGCATCTCTCGAACCTCAGTTTGGAGGTTGTCAATCTTGGACACAAGTTGAGCTAGGACTGTCGTCAGATCCGACTTCACAACAGGTACGTGATTTGTGTTCTCCATGATAAGCGGATGGATTCCGGACTCGGAAGGAGTAATAGGGGAATGGATGGAACTCCGGGGTGATTCGACTAAAGATCGAAGCCAATAAGGAGCCAGGCCAAGGGTTTGCGATCGACCTGAGAAGGCGCAAAAATGGGATTTATTTTG
Source organism: Sambucus nigra (assembly GCA_949130495.1). Lineage (NCBI taxonomy): Eukaryota > Viridiplantae > Streptophyta > Magnoliopsida > Dipsacales > Adoxaceae > Sambucus > Sambucus nigra. The sequence goes on along the minus strand of OX422223.1, from coordinate 361,261,867 downwards.
GGAAAAAAGGGATGAAAATATTTTTAACATTTTTTTTAGATTGAACGACAAAATATTTTTGGATTTTTGATAAATAGAGGAGAAATTTTTTTGGATTTTTGATCAGGAAAGGAAAAAAATGTTTTTGGATTTTGGATAAAAAAAATAGAATTTTCTTTTTGGAGACAGTCTCAGCATGATTATTATAATTATTATGTTTTCACTTGTATTAATTATCCTAAATGAAAAATGAAATGTCGAATGGGACCCAAGCCTGAAAAAATTGGGTTTGTAATCTATGCAAAGCTATGGCTGGACTTGTGACCAGGCTCACGGACAGGGTCTTGTTTTAAAAATGCACAAAAATTCGAGCAGCAGGCCGACCCAAAATTTTGACCGAATTTTGGGTTGAAATTGGAAATCTAACTCTTGTGTCCTAGGCTTGGCACCTATATGCCGATATGCAGTTGGTTGGGTGAATCGAAAAGGGTTCCCACTTTTGGCGTGACTTCCACGATATACGTCTTGCTCTTACGGGCAATCGGTACGTGTGGACAAGCCATTTGATATACCTGAGTTTACGTAAATTGTCTCACCATATACCTTGTGGGAATAGTACGTATGAGAGAAAATTCTATATACTCGACGTACGTGAACAAGTTCCCTGCGATATACCTCCCATCATGAATTTGGTCAAGCGGTACGCTTCAGGGGAACCGTTCGATATACGTCAAAGGTACTTGGCCAATGGAAGGTGAGGGTCATATCGCTTAGGCTAACTGCGCCCTGCCGGACCAGCGTCCATCACGAAGTGTCCCTCCAGTTACTGGGTAAAAATTTGGTCGATAACAATGATCTTTGGTGATGTCGTGTGAATCATGCATGATTCTCTTATTAGTATCTTATGAGAATGTCTTTCTTGATTTTGCCAAACAGGGAGCAAAGTACAAGTACCAATGGTTCACCAAGTATGGATGGATGATGCGTGCAATATTTGGATATATATGATCCTAGGTACACGTGGTGTGAAGTGTATGTGGATAATTTTCTACAAGTGTGTGAATAGAAGCATAAGTATGGGAGATACATGGAAAGGGATACATGCAAAAATGGGGAAAATATGAACAACTATAACATCCTTGTAAATAGAGTCTAGCCCTCAAAAGAAAGTCCCCAGTAGAGTCGCTATTGTAGCCATCCCCCGATCTTCTCGACGGGCGGGCGGGTAAGGGAGGATCCTAGGTCCCGCACGTCCCTCTCGGGAACGCTTTGGACGGCGTCATTTGGGTGAGGTGAAAAATGTAGAGAGATAGAGTCGCCAGTCTATTTTACTCAAAACAGACAAAATAAAGGGAGCCATCCCGAAGGACAGCATCCAAAGACATACTGATTCATACGAAATCAAAATGATTGAAAAAGGGTCTGGAGGCTAAGTTACGAAATGGGAAGGTGTTAAGCACCCATTCCGCCCTTTCGATCTCTCATGGGTTTTTGTTATTTTCCTTTATTTTCCCTGTGATATGTGTGCATGTGTATATATAATGGAGATAGGAATTATCGACTTGCACCATGGAAGAGGTAAAGCGAGTCATCCGTAGCAAGGTATAAAGTATTAGAAAATAGGATTTATGCAATTACCCTTACATTGACCGTTATGATGGAACGATAACACATGTGGAATAATACGCCACTAAGAACAAATATATGTATATATAATATATGAGAGTGGAGTTTAGAGAAAATAGAAAATGAGAGAAAAAGTAAAAAAAGGCTCGAGTCTTGGATTTTACTCGAGACGCCTACGTAGCCTATAGAGGCATCAAAGTCCACGTAGTTCTCATGAAAAACGAGGGGTGGGTTTTATCCCATAAATCCAACCACGGGATTCTCTTATTTGTGTGTGTGTGTGTGTAGAAAAAGTGTTTTAGTTGTGAAAAAAAGTGTAAGAAAAGTATGAGAATTCCCGTTTCGAATTTATGAGCAAACCCTATTTTTCTTTTATTTTTTGTTTTTTATTTATATGAAAATAAGAGATGTGCAACAATATTAATTAAAAAGAATATTAGGATATGTGAGATGAGATAATGAAAGTGCTAAGTAATAAAACAAGTTATTGCGAATTTATGAGAATTTAAGGAGATAGTTGAGAAAATTGGACCTTCTTGAAGATCTTTAGCTTGATGTTGAAAGTTGGAGAGAAGCCCTTAGACTTGGATGATTATGGAGGGTAGTAAATTCACCAAGTTTGATGAAAAGGATGATGAAAAGTGAAGGTTGGAAAGGGATTTGGGTGTGGAAATCCCGCTGACTTCAAGAGAGGTTTTTTAGATTTGCTGAGAATGATATCTATCAGATCTGGGCTCACCTTGCAAGTGAGGTAAAGCCTCCTTTTTATAGGCCCAGGTCATTGCCGATCGACATAGCCCTGTTCCTGCCAATTGGCAGGTGCGTTTACGCACACTGCCGATAGGCAGGGTCTGGGACCTGTTGTTTGGCAGTGTCTTTTAGGCCTTTTCAAAAAATCGGTCACAAAGTGCAAACCGTTAATCTGAATCACCCATGGGGCGGATCGTTGGAAAGGTAATCCAGATACCTTCTAAAATATTTGGACCGCTCTTGGGTTCTGGAGATTACTTTGGGTCAAATGTGGCTCGAAAGCATTCGTTAGTCTATTGGACGGGGAATCGTCGGACGCAAACGGATCGTTCGTCCGCATGGTAAGTCCGAATAACGCATGGAGCAGACCGTTAGAAAGATTAGGAGATGTAATTTGACATTCCAAAGAGTTTGATCCAATTCGGGGAGTTGACTTCGGTCAACCGAGACCTGGAAGCATTCAATGATCTTTCGGAGTAAAACGGATCGTTCATCCGTACCGAAAGTCGGAATCGCGCATGGGATGGACCGTTGGAAAGGGGTTTTAGCGCCCTTTGAATATTCATTCAGTCTCAATCGAGTTAAAGATTTTGACTTAGGTCAAACAGAGCCCGAGAGCGCCTGGTGGCCTCCTGATTGAGTCTCGGGGGAAAATAGGTCGTTCATCCGCATGGTAAGTCGGAATCGCACACGGGATGGACCATTGGAAAGGGGTTTCAGTGCCCTTCGAAGATTCATTCAGTCTCGGTCGATTTTAAGACTTTGACTTTTGGTCAAACGGAGCATGGGAGTGCTCGATAGCTTTTAGGTTAGTACTCGGGGTATGACTTGGGTCTGTAGTGATGAAGGGAGGTACTAGGGACCTAAGGAGAGTTTATGGGGTAACAGAATAGGGTGTCTATAAGTAGTACGTTAGGCGTGCACACTAGTTGAGAGGTGAGAATTCTTAAGTGAGTGTCGAGGTACTAACTGTAATACCCTGTAATTTTAATGACTTTTAAAATGAGTTAAGTTAAAAGTTAATGGGATTAATTAGAATTAATTTTAAATTGATTAATTGGGATTAATCCAGATTTTATATAACTTGTGGATATTGAAATATATGATTCTGAATATTACTTACTGATATTTAAGTAGTATATGAATATAATGTTATTTATATTGTTGTGAGTTACTAATACGGTAATTATGAAACTTAAGTCGGGGGATGCGGTATGAGACGTGTCGGGACTAATTTAAATGAATAAAAAGGAAACATTACTTTATATCAACCCCGTGGTCATTTTGAGTACGCCATTGCATCCGAAAGGGTCAAAACAGTCAGAAAAGTCTATTCGGATGTTGGATTTCGATCTCGAGTCACTTTCGAGATGAAAGGACACCTCGAAGGGGCATTTTAGTCATTTTAGTTGGGAGATAAATAGTAATTTCGGTATTTGTCTTATTATAAAGGTGATGGATTAGAGGAATGTAGGATCATTTAATTTTATCACAAAACATTTGAGAGGTATTAGTGGCAGAGAAAGTGAAGAGTTTCTTGGGAGGAGAAGAGGTTTCTTAGAAAGGAGGAGAGACTTTTGGGGTAAGCCAAAGGGGATTAACCACCTTTTACCACTAGCACCACCACCGAAAGTCACCGAAAAATGAGGAAAGGATTCTACACCATCATCACCAAAGATTCAGACCTACATAATTAAGGCAAACGTAATTCTTGCTTTATGTTATTTCTTATAATATCCATGCTAGATAGGTTAAGTAAGAAGTATGAACTTAAATGATTTAAGGATGAACTATAGAGTTTTTTGAATTTGTTCTTGATATGAAAATTAGATAGAATAAATATCTTTCTATTTAAATGGTTTAATCCACGAAATTTGGGTTTTAAATGATAGAATAAGTCTGAGTTATTATGATTTTAAGAGAAATAAGAACATATGAGAATTATGGGAATAATAGGATTTAATCCAAACTATTTGATGATAGTTTTTTGTTTGATTATTAGAAACCAATAATATATCTTGATATATCAATTGAGATTAATTAGGAGAAGTTTTGGATTGATTTGTGTTAGTTTTGATGAGAAATAAAATGGATAAAACGCATGAAAAATATTATTGAAAAGGATGAACATTTTATGATAATTTTAGGACTGTTTTAAGAGGAAATTGGCAGCGTGCTCATGCATTTTTGTATAAAATCACGTTCTGCACAACGTTGCAGTTTTAAGTTTTTTCAAAATCGGAGCAGAAATGCCTCAAAATTATAATTTTAAATTTCTAGCAGAATGTACCTTTATAAAAAAAAATTGGAAAATGGTAATTTGGCCCATGGTGAGATTTTATTAATTTTGGTACATTAACAAGGAGCGAGAGACTTGGGTTAATGTTGGAAAATTATTTCGATTTGAGGATTAAAGTCTTGTGAGAGATTTCTACATAATTATATTGCGATTTAAAGGAGAATAATCGTTATATCAACTAAGGGTAATATTGATGATATATTTACGGGTACTTGGGTCGGATAAAATACTATGTGAGTGATAACTACAAAAAAAAATATGATGATATTCATTATTACAAGTGTGGGTAGTATTCAATAAATACGACGGGTACTTGTGATAGGATGAATTCTTAATATGATATAGGTAGTGTAAGTACCTAATTTTATATAGGTATATGATAATGCATATTTGATTGATTGATAATTTATGTGTATGACATACCTAGCTTACTTGCTATTGACGGGAGGTATACGCGTGAAGGAAATCTTATCCTGATGAATATATGGGACCTTCGACTTGTCGCTCAAGAACATAGGACTTAGGTCGATTACCATTAGTGAGAACAATAGTATAAATAGGTCATTTGGGTGCGTAGGTATGTGTGTAGCCCAAAGGCTTAGGACTAAGTTCGCCTCCACTGTTTGTGTTTGATGTTTGTGGTTCGAGGAATATTTACCGAACCTTTAGTCCCCTATACGATGACAAGCTATACTGGGACATGATAGTAGAGTAATGCATGCACCGCAGCTATGTCTCGGGGTGCCGTATTGTATTATATATATATATGTATGTATATATATATATATATAATGAATTGAATGAATATGTATATACTAGTTAAATCTATCTTCTGTGTGAGTTAAGTGAAATTGAAAGATAATAGTATGTAATTAATTAAGTATGATAATGCTTAATTATGTTGAATAAATAAAAAGTCTTATCCATGTTGAATCTTGTTGGATATATGTAAATTATGCAGGATATATATGGGCTATGATTAGTTGCTACAGTTATGAACTAGTTAACATGGAGAATAGTAACTAGTATGATTTAGAGGAACGCTAGGTGTGCACTCTAGATGAGAGGTGAGAATCTCAAGAGAGAGTTCGATAATCTCACATGTATATTATAAGTGATTAATATTGAAATTGTTCACTTGCTAATTTCAAAACTATTTTACCATCGGGCTCTGACCCGTTTCCTTCCATATTCTCTTTTCCCTCTTATATCGTCTATATCAGGTGTCCAGCCGCAGGGACGCCAGCCATAGAGGATTATGATGGTTGTTGAGCTATGTAGATATGGAGATATGGAGTATTATTTAGACACCCTCATTTATTTGATTCATACTCTGTAGTGATCTTTCATTTAGGGCATGTCGCCCAAGAGGATTTTAGATGTTTCCTTTCTATTTGAGTTAGGAATTTATACTCATGTCGTTGTGTTACATTTACTATTGTTGGGATTTTTTATTGTGATTTTTTTTGGAAAGTTTATTCCAGTTGCCTTTAAATTCTATTGTGGTATCTATTCAGTTTATTGTTCTTGTGGAATGTGTGGAATTGTTCGATATGGTAAAATGAAATTTTATTAAATTAAAATTGGAAAGTTTTTAACACCAGCTTAATTGAGTATTAGGTGATAGGAAAATATTTTTAACAGTGATGCTAAGAATGACCCAACTGTATATTCTGATTTAATTGGGTATGGGATTGATCACCCGGTATTTAATTAGGCGGGGTGTTATACTAACATGTATGTAATATCAACTGCTAAGCATTTTAAATACTTGTTAAACTATTTTAAAGTTGTTTTACACTCGGGCTCTAACCCGTTTCCTACCATCTCTTCTTTCTCTTGTATATATATATATTACAGGTGCCCAGCCACAGGGGCGTCAGGCTTAGATTTTTGGAATGTGGACGTGCTGCAGCTAGTTTGGGAGTTGCAATTCCTTGCAATAGATGAGTTCATCCTTGTCTTCTCAGTCTCCTATTTAGTCATTATTAGATGGGGCATGTGTCGCCCATTTTCAATTTTATTTAGTTCACATGTACTTTAGTCCTTATTATTTCAGTCTTCAGTTTCAGTTGGGATTGTTTTATCTTTTTCTTTGTCCTTTGTTGTGGGATATATTATTTGGATTGGTTAATCTAGCCTAGTTATTTCATTTGGATGGTTTGGTTTTTAATATTATTATTTATTTTCATGAAAATTGTTTAGTATATTAAATCATAACAATGGGACTTAACTTTTATAATAAAAAGAAATTAAAATTTTTGACAATTAGCTTAATTATTTATTAGGTGATTAATAAGGAATAATTTTTTTTCAACAGTGATGCTAAGAATGAAATAACCGGGGACTTTGATTTAATTTAATAGAGGACTTATCACTCGGTATTTAATTAGGCGGGGTGTCACAGGTGGTATCAGAGCATCAGGTTCTAGAGTCCTTTAGGATCTGTATGGCTTATTGTGCTTCCATATTAGCGTATTTGATATAGAGCCCTATTTTTAGAAATGTTGTATTCTTATTTATGCAATTACATCTTCAACTATTTGAGATTTGTTAATAACTGTGGACTGATAAATTCCTTCTCATTTTATATGCCCCCGAGAGTTGTCGAACAGTTGGTCGAGGCAGGTGAATGTAACTCTAGTGGTGGTGCAGCAGGCCCCACCCTAGGTTCAGGTCAGTTTCCCACTGCATAGGAGAGAGTTAGGGACGCTTTTCAGAGGTCACCCCCCCCCCCCCCCCCCCAAAGTCCTTGGGAAGCTCTAATATTGTCATCGCGAGTCAATGGAAGAAATACGTCCCGAGGCATCTTCGCATGTATGAGTGCACGGATATTCAGAGAGAGCTACTGGCTTCCTTCAAGCTAGTAGGGTCTGCCTTGCAGTGGTGGGAGTCCACTACCACATTAAAGGATAGGGACAATATGACGATACAGAGTTTCTTGGTGCGGTTTGACTGTAAATATTTTCCTTCCACCGTGCAGACTGAGATGAGATGAAAACTGTTGAATCTCAAGAAGGAAAGTATTATTGTTGCGGAGTATGAAGAGGCATTCACGAGATTGATTACTATAGTACCGAATGAGGTGCCTACTGAAGAGAAGAACATTCATATTTTTAGGGATGGTTTGACTTGGAGGATTCGCCAGCACCTCTTGGGTAATCTATCGTTGGGTACTTATATTGATGTACTCAACGCCGCCCTATTACATTAGCAGGACCATCGCTTCCACCAGAAGGGGACCAAATGAGCTGAAGAGTTCAACCAGTAGGGTTGGACATGAGGTAGTGTAGCCAGTGGGGCAGCTACATCTCAGGTGCAGGTCCGTAAGGGTGAGCAGAGTTCCCATTAGGGGGACCCTGCTAAGAGATTCTGATCTGGTGACTCTAAGTAGGGACATAGGGGCTATAGACAGGGCCAATAGGGCCAATCCATTCAGTAGGGCCAGTAGTAGGGCCAGCAGGGCTGAGGACAATAGGGACAGAGGGGAGGAACTTTCAGGGGTAGATGCTTTAGTTATGGAAATAATGGCCATAGACATCATGATTTCCCCGAGGGGGATAGGGCCCCGCAGCAGCAGGTTGTCCGTTAGGAGCCACAGAGACTTATCTTCCAACCGCCCTCCCAGTACCACCTTAGATTCCAGCCTTAGTATCCATCCCAGTTCAATAGGTACAATTGCAGTATGGATGTGTTTATAATGTCCACCAGGCAGCAGCACTGCAGGTGCCACCCGCAATCGAGGGTAAGTTTCCTATCCAGGGTACTATAGGGCGTGTTTTATTTGACACTAAGGCATCATACTACTTCATAGCCACTAGTTTTGCATGGGCCATGGGTTTGTTAGACTCGGAGGAGAGTACAGTGTCATGTGTAGACTCACCATTGGGTAATGGGTTGTTGATTTTCTTTATATACCGGGGAGTAGGTATAGATATTGGGAGCCTAATATTGCCTATCGATATGCTAGTCTTAGATATGCACGAGCATGACACCATTATTAGTATGGATTGGCTTGATGCTTATTGAGCCATGATAGATTATTTTAGTAGGAGTATTATTTTTCCTATTTCGGGTCAGGAGATGTTTCTAGTGGAGATGTCTCGTCCTGAGGGAGGATCGTACACCCATTTATATTATATTGAGGAGGAGACCTCTAAGGAGATAGTGATTCCTATTTATTCAATTCCCATAGTTTAGGAGTTTTATGATGTGTTCCAGCATATACCGTGGCTATCGCCTAGACGAGAGATAGACTTCATTATAAATTTTATGTCGGGCACTCGACCGATAGCCCGCGTACCATACCGTATGGCTCCAACTGAGATGAGAGAGTTGCGTGATCAGATTGAGCAACTGTTGGGACAAGGATTCATCCCTAGGAGTACCTCGCATTGGGGTGCTCCCATGTTGTTTGTAAAGAAAAACAATGGGTCATTAAGGTTGTGTGTGGACTACAGAAAGTTGAATAAAGTCACGATACGGAATAAGTATCCATTACCTTGAATCGATGACTTGTTTGAACAGTTGAGAGGAGCATCCTTCTTCTCAAAGATAGACTTGAGGTCGGGATACCATCAGTTACGAATTAGGGAGCAAGATGTGTGGAAGATTTCTTTCTTGACATGTTATGGATCTTATGAGTTTCGAGTTATGACATTTAGGCTAACCAATGCTCTAGTCGTGTTCATGGACTTAATGAACAGGGTGTTCATAGAGTTCCTGGATCAGTTTATCATTGTCTTCATAGATGACATTCTGATTTATTCCCAGACTGAGGAGGAGCATACCGAGCATTTGACATGGGTTCTTCAGACTCTGCGAGAGCAACAACTATATGCTAAGTATGAGAAGTGCGAGTTTTAGCTACATAAGGTCCAGTTCTTAGGGCACATTATTTCCTCCAAGGGGATATCCGAAGATCCGGTGAAGGTGTTCATGGTGAGGGAGTGGGGGAATCCCACGACACCATCAGAGATCAGTAGTTTCTTAGGATTGGCAGGGTACTACAGGCAGTTCATTCGAGGATTCTCGAAAATAGTAGGTCCATTGACTAATCTGACTCACAAGGGGGTACCATACGTATGGGATGATGCTGGTCAGTTGGATTTCGATGAGATAAAGGATAAGTTAACTTCGGTGTCGACCCTTGCTTTACCCAGTCCAGGAGTAGAGTACCTGGTGTATACGCTTCCTTATAGGGACTTGGTGGAGTACTTTAGTAGGAGGAGAAGGATATAGTTTATGCCTCCTTCAAGCTCAAGGCTCATGAGAAGAATTATCCCACGACTTGGAGCTAGCAGCAGTTGTGTTTGCCTTACGAATTTGGAGACACTACTTGTTGGGGGAGAAGTTTCGCCTGTTCATAGACCACAAGTCACTCCAATACTTTTTCAGTTAGCAGGAATAGAACATGCGTCAGTGTAGGTGGTTGAAATTTGTGATAGATTACCAGTTCGAGATACAGTACCACCCAGGAAAGTCTAACGTAGTTGCTGATGCATTGAGTCATAGGCCAGTAGGTGAGGTGGCAGAAGTGTGGAGGCGGAGTGGAAATAATTAGACATCAGGAGGCAGTGTCCCGATCCTTTATGTCCTTCATGATTGTCACATCAGAGATGTTATGAGGGTGCAAACAGATGATTCATTTTGCCAGGATCAAATTATACGGCTTCTAGTTGAGGGCGGCACAGAGTCTTACTCAATGAGTTTAGATGGGGGTTTGCAATTTAATGGGTGATTAATGGTCCCGGAGGGGGAGGACTTACGCCATGCAGTGATGACAGAGTCGCATGGATCTCGATTTTTGGCACATCCCTGAGGGGATAAGATGTACCAGGATATGAGGCGACAGTACTGGTGGAGTGGGATGATGAAGAACATTACGGAGTTCGTGTGAAAGTGTGCCATATGTCAGGTGATAAATGTGGATCATCAGAGACCACCAGGGTTACTTTAGACGCTAGAGATACCTATGTGGAAATGGGAGAGAATTTCCATGGATTTCATCACTGATTTGCCTACATCACAGCGGGGTCACGATTCTATATGGGTAGTGGTGGATCGGTTCACCAAGGTAGCTCATTTTATACCGGTGCGGATAGACTACACTATGGGATAGTATGCCCAGCTATTCATTGCTGAGATAGTGAGGTTACATGGGGGTGGACACCGTGTCTGACACGGATAAGATTTTTGTGTTACGCTTCTGGGAGAGCTTTCAGGAGGCTATGGGTACCGAGTTGTGGTTGAGTATGGAATATCACCCACAGACGGATGGGCAGACTGAGCATACTAATCAGATGCTGGAGGATATGCTACACATGTGTATCCTTGATTTTATTGGAGGATGGGTGCAGTATCTTCCTCTGGTAGAGTTCGCTTATAATAACTCCTACCAATTTATAATTGGCATGGCCCCTTTCGAGCCGTTGTACGACAGACATTGTCGTTCTCCCACTTGTTGGGTGAAAGTGGGGGACAATAAGATACCTAGGTCAGAGGTGATTCAGGAGACATTATCCAGGATTGAGTTGATTAGGAGTCGCATTCGACTAGCCTAGGACAGGAAAAAAATCTACATTGGTGCAAAGAAGTTATTTAAAGAGTTTAGCATGGGGGATCAAGTATTACTATGAGTGTCTCCTATGAAAGGAGTGATGAGGTTCAGGAATAAAGGCAAATTTTTTCCGAGGTGCGTAGGACCATTTCCCATTATCGAGATGATCGGACTGGTAGCATACAGTCTTGGGTTCCCAGAGAACTTTCACCGTATTCATGATGTGTTCCACATTTCATCATTGAGGTGGTGTCTTTGGGATGATTTGGCCCACACTCATATTACGATAGATGAGATTGACTTATAGCCCGACAGTTCTAATGAGGAGAGACCGGTGGCTATCCTGGACCATAGTGAGAGGATATTTAGGTCGAAGGTAGTCCCACTTGTGCGGGTCCAGTGGGAGCATCATAATGTGGAGAAGTCCACTTGGGAGCGGGAGGCAGATATGCGCAAAAATTATCCGGAATTTTTCTTACCATGTAAGCCTTTTTCTGAATTTCAGGACGAAATTCGGTTATTTAGGGGGAAGTATGTAATACGCCGTATTTTTTATGGCATTTAATTATGGGATTAATTAAATTAAATTGGGATAAATTAATTTAATGTTAATCTGAATTTTAAAATAAATATTTACTATCGTGACGAGAGTTAGTAATTATTGGTAAGAATTATGTTGAATGTTACTTAATGGGTAAAGTAATATATGATATTGAAATTATTAAATTGTCGCGAGGGAATAATACGACAATTATAGAAACCAAGTCAGGACGCGCGTGTATCGTGTGGGGACTAAATTAATGGAGTAAAAATTAAGTTAATTATAAGTCGCCCATATGGTCATTTTGAGTGCTCTAATTTGTCCGGAAGGGTCGAGATAGTCAGAAACGTGTACCCGGGGATTTAGTTTGGGTCTCGGGACGATTTTAGGCCTAACCGGCAACCTGAGAGGGCATTTGGGTAATTTCCAATTTTAGGCCTTAATTAATGACGAAAATTGAGATGTTATATATGATGGAATTAGGATTCCTGGAGGGTTAGAAACACTAGATTTGCAGAGATGCTAAGGAAGAGAGAAGAGAGAAGGCTTCCAAATAGGAGAACCACCAACCCTACACCATTCTCACCAATTCCACCACCAATGCATAGATCGGGGAAAAAGAAGAGAGATCATTCCCATCATCTTCTACAATTCAGACTTATATTCTTGAGGCAATTATCTAACTTGCTATTCTTTAGTTGATAACACATCCATGCTAGTGTAGGAGATAATGATTTTATGTCTCATGAAAATATAATATTGTTTGGCAGATTATTGTTGCAATTTGGAGTAGAAACCCTGTTATGATGAATATCATTTTATATATAGAATATTAACCATGAAATTTGATGCCCTGTAGAGATAGAAATCTGGAAAATAATGGAATTCTTGAGAAAATTAGATAAACTAGGATTAAATGATAAATTCTTGAATTAATCCATTTGATGACGATTCTTGAGGAATTAATGAATGTTTTACATTAGAAATCATCCATATTGGTTTATATAATGTTCATGAGGTTTGGTTAGGAGTTTGGGACATGTTCATGGAGGTTTGATGATTTAAATTGGAAGAAACCCGTAGGCTTGATAAACAGAATTTTGGGCTAAGAACTGCTCGATCGATCGATCGACTTAAGAATGTCGATCGATCGACTGGATCAATCCATCGACCCTTTTCATCAGTCGATCGACTCCTCCTAGAAATGGAAATGTCTTCCCCTTTTTAATGTTAATCTGATCCCAATGTGTAAGGACCTTTGGACATAATTTAAATATCATAATGGAACTTGGGAAGGACCAATAGGGGATAGGCAAGGTCCGGGTAACATGACTTTATATGGAATTTACCCGTGGGATTTTGGAGCTATGAAATGGAGTGGAAATTATGCGTACGTTAAATTGGGTCTTATGGGAATCAAGAATGACTTAGACCAGTAGGGTAGCGAGCGTACACCTACTGATTTTATAATTATCAAGATGGCACACTTTGAGAGTCGAGAAAAACTTAAGGACTTATGGTAATTGAGAAAGTAAGAGTGGATTATTTATATGTAGGACTTGGGCTCTACGTGTCATATATGGTAAGAATATACTATTTTTTGTGTGTGTACCTATCTAAATGATGAAAATATAAATGTGTGTGAATATTTATTATATAAATATCTGTGTGTAATCAAACCCACGCTACTTTCTATCACAGAGGTTTCCGTGCCGGAACAGTCTTATCTCTATTCGACCTTATGAGGGATATTGAGTTATACCTTAGAACATAGCATCATTGGTACAGGATGTCTAAGAATGATAGTTAGATGGTCATAAGATATATGAGGGTATGTGCTGACCTCTTAGTGACTTGGAACTGTGCTTCACCTCTAATATGTGCGTTTTGTGTTAATATCGTTCGAGAGTGATTCCGAACTAGTATTTCCCTTTTTGTACGAGAGATACGGGTACTTGATAGGAGAGTATGCCAACACCATAGATTGATGTGGGCTTCCTTATTTGTGTATATATATATTTATATATATATTTTGAGTGATACATATATATACCCGTGATTAATCTATTGTGCTTGTAAGTAGATAAAATGGAATAATGATTATTAAACGAATTAAGTATTGTGAACTTAAAACTGTATTGAGATGAACATAGATGACTTGATAAATTCATAAGGAAGTAATATCAGATATAAACTATAGTCATGCGATCACTTGAATCAGGATTTGGTGAGAAGAAATTTGGTTAGACTAGTTAACTTGGTTAGCTTTATTTAGATTAATTCGGTAGTACGTTAGGCGTACACACTAGTTGAGAGGTGAGAATTCTCAAGTGAGTGACGAGGTACTAACATGTATGTAATATCAACTGGTAAGCATTTTAAATAGTTGATAAACTATTTTAAAGTTATTTTACACTCGGGCTCTGACCCATTTCCTATCATCTCTTATTTATCTTATATATATACTAGGGTGTATCCGTGTAGATGGCACGATGATAAATTTATTCCCATGAAATTTTGTATCGTGACGATGGCGCTTTGATAAATATGTTCCCATGATATTTTTTACCCGTGCGGATGGAACAACGATGGGTATGTGGATTTATGAGGAAACCATGATCTTAACCCATATCAAGTAACTACCTAAAACTAAAAAATACAGATTTGTGAAGAGAAGTTAGGGTCTTGATGATAAGTCTGTGGATTTATGAGGAAACCATGATCTTAACCCATATCAAAGACCCGAAAATCGAGATCCTATTTTGAACCCAAAAATACAATCAGAAGAAAGACTAGGAGAGTCAAGACCTGCAAAACCGAAATGCAAAGAGAGAGAGGTGAGTCATTAAATGTTGATAGATTTAGATTCTTCCATGTAGTGTGTACAAAAAGAGGGATCCCTTAATAATTCTTCATAATTTAGTTTAACCCTCACAATTTCCATTATTTTCATTTTCCACATAACATCACATTAATACACATTAAAACCATTTATGTACCTGTAGCATGTTCCCAAACATATGAAATTCTGGTTCCACACTAATCAACCGTTACATAAGACTCAAATGAATTCAACGTATGTAGGAACACATTCATAATGTTTCAAATGTTTCAAACTCAATAACCATAACTTTCATGTGGTTTTATTCTGGATAGACAATAAAACGTTGATTTGCTTATTTGTTATTTAAATATAGAGAGAGTTTAACTTACCAGAAGAATATCCTCCGGATTGTAGACTGAGAGCGAAGCGGGTGAGGTAGATGATAATCGACTGAAAAAGAAAAAAAAAAACATAATGGTAACTTAAGTACACTTACCAAAGCTAAATGGGTCTGTGTATACCAAAAAAAAAACTCAGAATTTGTTTTTGTTGTCTTCTATCTCCTTATCGATAACTTATTAAATGGGTCCATGAGTACAAAACTCAGAATATGTTTATGTTGTCTCACTAAACGTGTACCCAACATACCCATCACACTAACAACCCAACTATTCCACGTACACGACCACCAAAACCATACGAAAACAGAAAAGAAAAAGTGTTCATCCTAAAATGTTGAAGCTGAATTTTTATCCATCATTTTTACTGCATCACTCTCTCATAAACCACTAATATACAAAGTATAAAACATATACATAAGAAAAATAAGACAACAGAAACAGAAGAGAACAACTATTGAAAAGAAGAGAAAAAATCTGGGACGTATCCTAATAACATGATGAAGTAGGTTATGTTACTCTCACTAGAATATATACTTTATGACCTTTGGATTACATTCGTTTTTTATTCATCATCTGATCAACTATTGAAGTTGCCTTCTATAGGGATAAATATAATTGCCTGCATACATTTTTTATTCACCATCTGACCAACTATTAGTCTTTTCATTGCTTCTAAAGAAATGTTCTGCTATAGGATAAACCAGGGTTTTTTATTTATATTTTTTTACTTAATAAACCAAGGTTATAAACCGAAATCTCTCTGAGAGTTATAATTAGTATGAGTGTCGTTGAGCTTATAAACCAAAATCTCTCTGCAGATTTTTAAGGTGATAATTATGTGGTTTAGTGGTTCTGGGTGTATAAATAGAAAGGAAACATAAAAAGTAGCTCTTAACATGTGAGGAAAGCACCCAAAAATAACAATATGAAAATTTTCAGTTTTCCAAACTCATTTCAGTTTTCACCATAGTCATAGTCTAACACATTCGTTGTTTGATATGTCTCAACAATAAATTTACACACTCAGTGCAGAACCCGGGTACCAAATGACTCAGATTGAAAGTTTTACACACCCATTTCACGATATTAGTTTACATACATACAAAAAAAGAAAAAAAATGTAGAAGAAGCATACATGTTGAGATTGCAATGGTGATGGGAGATAAAACATGTATTTTTTTCTTGATATGTCTCAACAGCACCTTGTGTGTAGAGATAATAGCATGTCTTAGGTTGTCTGCTCTACCAGTTTAGCTGTGAGTCTCAATGAAAGATTCTCATATCCAAAAGATTCTCAATGGAAGATTTTCTTATCATTTTAACGCATAGATGTTAGGAACTGGATCTTTATAGTTAGGAACTGGGTTTTAACATCAAGTCATTTTAATGCATTGAAACATTACATTTAGGAACTGGGCCTTAACGCATCCAGTCCTCATGTTCAGTTCAGTTAGGAACCCGGTTAAAATATTCATTAGAGGTCAGTTCATTTTAACGCATACAGTCCTCATTTTACGCATAACCCATAACAGTTAGAAGGAACAAAATAATAGTGAAAGAAAAAATAAAACAATGAGTTTAAGGACTATAACGCATAACCCATAACAGTTCGACGATGATCTGGATGGAGTAACGACGAACTAAGAGCTGGTTCACGATAGCCAGGCCAAGGAAAGATACGCTGCTGGTGATGCACACCACCTGGATCTCCTGTGCAACGACATTTTCTTTTACGTTGATAGATAAATAATGGTCTTCGAACTGACCATCGGATTTATGAGTGCACACCGTAGTGCAGGATAGCAGCGTCTTGAAAAATTCCTCAATTGCCATTCTCCGATTTTTGTCTGCAAAGTTGAACCAAAACGCAGTTAACAAAATAAAAAATTAAAAGATTCAGAAAAATATAAAGTTGAGGCTAAAACTTCGGAATAACATAAAGTAGCAGCTCAAACGAACTGAACAGTTAAAACTCCGGAGCAACCAGCTAAAACGAACAGTTAAAACAAAAAATGAACATCAAAAAGTAGCAGAAACTGAAAGAAGTTTATTAGATGAAGTTTACATACCTTACACAGCTTTTGTTAACCGATTTTTGGTTCAAGTTTGTCTTCAGGACTTTAGAGTTACGTTTAGATCTGTAGAGTTATCTGAGTTTTGTTTTTTTGCTGTTAAAACACAACAAAACGAAAAGGGTTAACATACCTTAACATGAGATAAAGATATTAGTGTACTTACCTTGTGTGAAGATATCTGACCCATATCTTAGGTTAGGTACTCCAACCACTCACAGTCCCACTAAAAAATCCCCTTGTCCAAAGGTTTTCTAAATTGTTCAATGAAACATTCAGAAACACTCAAAGCTTCCAAAGTTAGCTAGAACAATTCTCAACCGTTAGATTTAAGAACTCTAAGATTATATAGATACAAAATGTGTTTATATAGGTTTTGTATACAAATCTAATGACATGGCAAAAAAGCCCTCCTCCTTTATTTTATATATGTATTACAAGTGGTCAATCACAGGGGCGTGCGGCTTAGATCTTTTGACGGTGTATGTGCTACAGCTAATTTGGGAGTTGCAGGTCATTGGAATAGAATAATTCATCCTTGTCTTCTCAACCTAGCATTTATTCATTATTAGACGGGGCCTGCGTCGCCCATTTCCAGTTTTATTTAGTTCAGAGAGACTTGTACGCCTTATTATTTCAGTCTTCAGTTTCAGTTGGCATTGTTTTAATTATTTCTTTGTCCTTCATTGTGGGATATAATATGTGGATTGGTTAATCTAGCCTGGTTATTTCATTTGGATAGTTTGGTTTTTAATATTATTATTTGTGTTCATGAAAATGGTTTAGTATATTAAATCATAACAATAGGACTTAACCTTTATAATAAAAAGAAATTAAATGTTTTGACACTTAGTTTAATTATTTATTAGGTGATTAATAAGGAAGAATTGTTTTTCGACAGTGATGCTAAGAATGAACCAATCGAAGACTTTGATTTAATTTAATAAAGGACTGATCACCCGGTATTTAATTAGGCAGAGTGTCACAATACGCATATGTCAAAATTGTTTTCCAAGTCAGTTTCCTTTACTCCCGTTAAAGATAATAGATTGCATTCAATTCAATTTTGGTACTTCATATAATGGGTAGTGAAACACTTGTGTTGGTAGAAAACTTGATAAGTTGGAATAAGGATAAAGTAGAAAACTTATGTATGTCATAAGATCAAAAGATGATGTCATCTATTAGAATTTTTCATGCACTACCTATTTTTCCCTTGAACATTTTGATTTCCCCCTCTTTTCTTTCTCAATACTTAATTCCCTCTCTTCCACTTTAATTAAAACATAAGGGCTAATTTGGTAAACACACTAAAATTTACACTTTTCTCACTACATTCTCCCTTACACTAACCAAAACCCCACAATCTCTAAGATCCCTTCTCTCCCTACCGAACCATTCGTCCTCACAACCTAGGTCTCTCTCTCTCTCTCTCTCTCTCTCTCTCTCTCCATCTCTTATTGCTTGGGTGACTCACATATCTAGCTGCTATTATTAGGTTTGATTTTATGTTTATGTTTTGCAGTGCAAAATTATTGTTTAGGTTAAAAATCGGCACCACGTTCTGCATAAATCAGTCTGAAGGTAAGATTTGTCAAAAATACTACTTTGGGCATATAACTTCTTTTGATTTTGAGTTGTTATTTTGCCCAAATCATGTTTTTTTTAGGTTTGATTTTCTAACAATGATGTTTCATTTGTTCTTTATTTCGTTTTTAGGAGAGGGCGATACTCTTTAAGAAGAAAACCCAACAATGTCTTTTTGGTACTAATGGGCTAAGTGGGATTATTTATTTATGCCCTATTTTGATGATATAAACCTATTGTTCATGAAATGCGTGTTTACCTATAACCTATTTGTTCATAAAATGTGTGTTTACATATTGGAGATATATACATATTGTTCATGAAATGTTTGGTTTTTTAAAATTTCAATTTGGGTTTTTTTCAATTATAAACATAACACAATCTTTTTTTTGAACTTGCAACAGGTATAGTTGAAGTTGCAATAGGTATCGTTGGGAGGTCAAATGAGGTTGGTTCATCTCACTATAATTCTTCAATTGTTTTGTTGTAGGGTGTTAATTTTACATCATTTTAGTCATATTTCCTCATTTTTGTTTAATTACAGTTTGTTATGTTTTTTTTAACAATTTCCTTTGTTTGTCTAATATTATGTTTTTAGTTTGCTAGCAACGAGCTCCATGTCTCCAGGTTGTTTATAGAATTTTTTTTGTTAGGTTCAGATTTTAAGAAATTTTCAATGTTTTTTTTGCTCGGAGTTTTTACATGGGGGTTTTACTCTTGGGGTCATGATATGTGTAGTTATTGTGACTTTGCTTTGCTACTTACCACTCATCCCATTGTAGTGAAGCAATGCATTACTATGATTGGTTGACATTTTTTAACTTATATTTTTAAATCCACTATCGATTTTTAATTATTGTTTACTATAGAAGCATGTCACGGACATGTAAAAAGCGTAGTGTGGACACAGTTACACCGAGAAAATAAAATTATCTTCGTCCCATTGGCACGATCATACCCTAGGCATAATTGTCGGCTTATATTTATTGATTGAAACTATGCGTCGTCTATGCAAAAATGGCTTAATAGTTTTGGTACAATGCTTTTTTGAAATTATTTTTTATACAAATTTTGCATCTAAAACAATGGTTAGAGTGTATGTATCCCTCCAAGACCCTTTTTGTGCTTGGATCTCTGTGGGATAATACATACCAAATTACTTGGGCATAATCCACACCAAACAATGGTTAAAGTGTTTGACATTGAAACATTATTTGGGGTTTTAATGGTTTTCTTTTCAAATAAATTACATGTTCATCGTCGGAGACATATGGATTCTCATGTAATTTTATTTTGGAGGTTCTGGGAAGTTCTTTCTTCATTTTGTTATGTATCTATTTTTTTTATAGTTTTTATGATATGAAATTGGATATTAGTATTGCATATTTTTGTGCACTCAAATAAAGTAAATGATCTACTCCAAACGAAATAAATTTCCTGCTTTTTATATATATGATCAGTAAGAGTTTATGTACATATATCTATGTAGATGCGGGTTTCCTCATATTGGATGCATTGTATTGATGTGTCGTTGCATGTATTGTTCGAATCATTCGATGTTCAAAACGTACACGAAAGTTAGTTTTATGTGCCCTATACGTTTATACACTACTTTTCTTCCCGATTTTCTTCATTGGATATGAACATTTCAAGTTATTTCTATGCCTTTATACACTACTTTTCTTCATTGGTAGCTAGATCTTAGTTTGTTATTCGAAATGTTGAGATTAAATAGTAGATTTACTTTTCTTTCTAATATTTTATATAATGGGTAACTGATAGTTATTAACAATCGATGTTTGGGATTGTACTGTGTGAGAATTGTTGAGACATTCATCTTTCTTTTTTTAATTTTTAGAATTTTTAACCTTGCTTTGGGTATGAATTTGGTTCTCATATATAATGTATTTCCCATTTTCATTGTGATGAAGTTTCTTTCATTTTATTTTTTAAAATAGAATTCAATTCTGCATACAATTCTTATTTTTTATTTTTTAAATGTCTTAAAATATTGTGATGAAGTTGCTTTCTTTAAAATTTTATATGCAATGCTTGCATCCCACATCTTTAAGTGAATCCTATTTGGCAAGACTCAAGGTATTGTTGTGAGGAAATTATTTAACTTCCTGCTCTGCATTTTACTTTTCAAATCTAAGAAGAGGCCATCGAAATAAAATCACATGTATTCTGCAGCTCATTCACTGAAAAATTTGACCTTGAATCAGTTTATTAATGTGGTAGTAACCAAGTCTACATACTTAAAGAGCTGAGAAACCAGCACTCTTGGAGAACTAATTAGGGATTATTATGCTACAAGCTTATGGACTACTTGAATTATGATGACACTGAAATAAAGTCACATGTATTCCAGTAAGGAAGACAAAAGATGGACTTGACTCATAAACCTGAAGGCTACAGTTGTCATTGGATAATGAGTTTGAAGAATTTCAAGAATAAACAATTACAGATGAGGGGTTCAAGATGCAGTTTTTTATCTCTCAGAAGAGATAAGAAGATACCATCCAATTAAGTAACAGTAGTGGAACATTCCTCTTATTTTATCTATTTGTAATTACTTTTTTAGTCCTTTTTCTTGATTAGTAAAGTTGAACGGATGGTTGATTAGTACTTTTTTAGTCCATTTTGGTACCCCCGATCAAAGAATTGATACAAAAGATCATTATGGAGGTAATTCCCATCATATTGTCAACTGATGGAAATTTAAACTATCGGATTTACAATATATCACAAATTTAAACATTTCACTGACTTTGTTGAATTTCCCGCGGTTTGGTACTAGAGACTATGGATTTTTATGGTTTTTCTCTAGGTTTCTGATATGCTCTTCATTGTGCTTTTAAACCCTCACTTTTGCTCCTCTATTAAATGCAGAGCTTTGTACTTCAGAGCAATTCCAGAAGCCAAAGCCACATGTAGGTGCAACCACTGCTTCAACAACATCACAGATACTATGGCTTTGGTATATGCGTTTAAACTTAACACACAATTTGATTAATTCCGTTAATGCCGATTTCAAATCTATAACATTTATGGAGAGAGGTTGCTTTTTCTTTTTCACTTTCTCCTAATACTATGGTTTTGGTGTATGCGTTTACACTCATCACACAATTTGATTAATTCTCAGGTGTCCATGGATCAAAGAAATAATGTTCAGTTACTCTCTTATGACGGAATAACAACTTAGAAGGCTGGAAACAATTGAACCTGATGAAACACGTGCATGCTCACTACAAGATATCTTATTGAACGCAGTTGGGCATGGAATAATTAGTAACAAATCTATAGTGGTGGAATTTGTTCCAGACTCTCACAAGGTTTGAACAGTCTTAATAATTAAAAATATGATTTCATTAAGTTTTAGTATGGAGTTCCTTCTTTTATTTTTCCCCTTTCATAATCTAGGTTACGCTGATCCTTGATGATGGCCAGCAATATGAAGGCGATACTTTTGTTGGGGCAGATGGAATATGGTCAGAAGTAAGCTCCTTCCATTTCAAACTAAATATGAACTCCTTTTCCCATAAATCTTTTGTTAGGTGTGTTCAAAACTATTTGGGAAACAAGTAGTATATTCAGATTATACGTGCTACAGTAGACTAACAAACATTGTGACACACTATGTCGATTCTATTGGGTCTGTATTTGGTGCAAGAACTAAAAACTCCATTGTGAGACATCTTTTAGAAAAAAGAAAGCTTGAGCTGGAAAAAGTACATTCTCAAAAGACATGATTTTGAAAGTTGTTCTCAAGTTCATGTACAATATCAAGTACATTTCTCTAAATTTGTGTTCTCTCTGTTGAAGGTTTTTGGAGCAGGAACTACTGTTGCTATATCTGGCCTTTCAATTGGGATATAATCATATGAATTGCATAAGAATTAAAGCAAATTCAAAGTGGTAGATGTCAAACATTTAAGATGTCATCCAGTTTACACGGGAAAACTAGAATCAAGACATGACTTCAAAAATAAGAGCCAAAAAAATAAATGTAATGAAACAACATTTGTTTCATATTATAACATTATTCTAAGTATACCATTCCTAGGCTTCAAATCTCTTGCCTATCCCCGCCGAAGAAAAAAGAAAGAAAATTACCACCTTAACCATCCCACGTCTCGAATTTGATGTAACTTAATCTATAAAATACAATTGAAGCTAAATATTTTTTATTATTTTTATTCATTTTTTTGTCCTTTGAAACAAGAATCCAAAATAGTGGGTGTACTGCGTCTAAGCTTCTACAGTTGACTGCATACCAATCGTAGCACATGTAACATAATCCAGAAGATCGAAGCCATATACGAGTTCCCTTGCATTATTCTTCACCTGAAAACTCAGGTATTCTGTCAACTTCATTGCATACTCGGTTATCATTTAATTGAATTTATGCATACTTGGTTGTCATTCGGGAAACACTGGATTAACTTGGTTCTTTATGTGGGGTTTGAACTACTGTCTTCTTGGACAATAGTCTGTTGTCGATATTTACTATTTCGGTATTTCCAGTCGAAGTTTTGGTCTTGAGATTAAACCTCGGAGCGGTGTTCAATCTTTGTGACTAGAACAATAGTGTAAAATATTTGTTTGGTGATTAATAACCTTTACAGTCGAAGTTGATAGCTAAAATTGGTGATTAATAGCTGCTACTTATTTGCCTTTATTTTTTTCACATTACAAGTGCTTATTTATCTCATTTTTATCCTTTCCTTATCAGGATTTAAAGAAAATTTTCCTAACGCTAATAGTCTCTGGTACATTTCATTACTTTAGTGAGTTTGTTTATTTTATGTATTCATTAAAAGTTATTTTTCATGGACATTTTAAAATTGTTTTGTGGTTTCAGATTTGGGGAAAACAGTTATGTATCCAAATTCACATTCAAAGTTTTGTATCCAAATTCAATATTTCTTCTAGATTTGGGGAAAACTGTAATCAGTTTGTGTTTTCATAGAATAACTATTGTAGAACTTCATTTTAAAATTTGGAATTGATTTCATTAATTTCCAATTTAAATTTAGAATAAAAAATGATAAGGAGCTTTGATTAGCAGCTAATCATACCTTGCTAACATTTCAGGATTATCTGAAGAAGGAGGAATAGGACAAAACAACCGTGGTGATTTCTTGGACAATCGAGGAGTTATTAGTCTACTGTCTTCATGTAGAAAATGTCCACTTGAAGAAATCCCTTGAGGGGAAAGTTGCCGAGAATGCGAATCGCAACAGTGCTCAATAAGGTTGAAGAAATCCCTCGAGGCCATCTCTACGTCTGACCTTGTAATGAAAAATTATATCATGCGAATGTATGTCGTAAGGTATAATATTTGTTTTATTTTGTTTTCTCTGTTCAGAATCACCGAGTTCAAATTCTGATTTGGATATTGTTTTTTTTTTTGTTTGAATACATAAGTTAGTTAGTGACCAAAATCTTTTGTTGTTCTCAATGATTCTCGACAGTTTTCGAACTTTGTGTTCTCCATTGGCCATATTGTCAGGTAATGGTATAGTTGGTGAGCATTAAGGTGGTCTTTAATTATGGGTTGAAACGGGGCATTAGCTATAATATAGGACATTTTAATAAAAAAAATTCTCTTTTTTAACCTCTCTTTTGGTGTTGAAAAGTGTGTACATATGCGTTAGTTTCTCAAATTTGACACCGCTACATGTTGTAAACTTTATTTTATCGTTGTAATTGGAGTGGGTTGTATTATTTATAGTCCCTTTTAATGAATTTTTTTCTCAATTAGTTTTATTCCTTTTGTGTTTTTTTTTCATTTGTTGAAGATGTACACGGTTATGTTCTTAGTTAGACGTGCGGCTCCATAGTTAAATGTGAGCAATGTTGTCATTTTGCAATTATGTATTCTTGAAATTTTTACCATTTTGCAATTTTGAAATTTTTGTTGTTTTGCAATTATATACTTTGGAAATTTTTGTCGTTTTGCAAAATTTTGAATTGCTTATTATGATACATGTTATTTTCTGAGTTAAATAGTTGATGATATATGCGAGGTCCAAGATGGACTATTATTATTGTTATGGTATGCTCTATTGTCTAAACAGGGTGGATAGAAAAATAAATAAAGGAAATTCTGCCCAATTATTATAAACTATTTGTATTAAGAATGAAACTTGAGCAAAGTTTTAGTAGGCACTATGTGACATTTTAGAAAATTATGTGTGCCTTTGGGAAAGTTGATCGCTATTGATATCATAATACAAAACATTTACGATTTGACCACAATTGATACTTTGGGAAGTTGTCATCGCGCCTTGAGGCACGAGCATACCCAGGTACATGTATATATATATATATATATATATATATATATATATTCTAGATCACATTCCCAAAAAGTATGGTTTGGAAAAAATGAACGTCTAATAGGCTTATGTGAACTTCTTTCATACCACCAGTATAGGTGAAAACGTCACAAAGAAATGAGTATGACATTCTACTGCCTTATCGTAGTGGGAAAATGTTAATTCTCATAATGGTCAAAAACCATATAAACGCATCACAATTTGTACACCCATAAAGGGATAACTTTATCATAGTGGGAGTGTTTCTTATTCTTCAAATTGTCACCCATCCTGACCCCTGGAGAAGAAGATAAAAATCCTGTAACTATAATAAGGTATTCCCTCACAAGGATGTTTATGTAACAACCCGCCCTTTTGGAGACGATTAAATTCCATAATTAAAAATAAATTAGAATTTGTGGAATTTTCTTAAATAGTAATTTTTGAGATTTTTGAGGATTAAATGAGTTTTGAAGGATGTTGTGATTATTTTTGGGACTGTATAGGTCGAAATATTTTAATTATATGTCGCCGTGGAGAAAAGCGACACAAGGTAAGATTTTTAATTAGAAAATTCGCATTTATTTATTTTGGGTTGGAATAGTGATTTGCGGTCAAGTACCTCGGATGGGAATTTCGACTGTGTCATGATTCTCAAAATGGTCGAGATAGTCGGAAAAGAGTGTCCGATAGTCGAAAATGAGTTTCGGGTAATTTTAGAGGTAAAAGTAACTCGTAATTGGGTAAACGAGTCGTTTTTGGGTTTTAAGGGGTTAAACCCTTTTCTTTCTATATAAAGAGAGGGAGAGGGAGAAAAATAGAAAGAAAGAAGAGAAAAGAGAGAGAAGAGAGAGAGAAAGAAGAAAAGAGGAAGAAAATGGGAGATTCCGGCCTACCTCCGTGGGATTCGGCTCGAGGTCGTCGGATTATATCCACGAGGCAAGTGTTTACTTGCTTTATTTATCTTTTTGCATAAATATCTCATACCGTAGTTTGGTATAAACAAACCCTAATGGTTTTGGGGTGGGTTATCGCGGATAAAATGGGTTTTTGGGAGTTAAAACAATTAAACCCCAAATAATATTTCAATTTATGGAACTTAGGTTTTAACCTAAATTAATTGGTGGTTTTGGGTTCTAGGATGTTTATAACCCTTAATATATGTGTATTTTTCGTTGGTTGAGGTTGTAGGACGTTGGGTGAGGCGACAAAAGCTTGGGAGAAGCTTTAATGGCCGAAATCGTCTCGAAGAAGACGATGAATAGTAACCCGTCACTTTAGGGGGCCATTTTGGCTAGGAAAAGAATTGATTTAGCTTTCGGCCAAAACACGAAAGTTGTAGATATTTTTGATACGGTCGCGTGGGAGCCGACCGAGTATTTTTCTGATTTTTCTACGATTTGATATGATTTTTACAAGATGGAAGCTCCGGGTTGAAATCGTCAACTCGGAAATCAAATCGGGAATTGGAAAAGTTACGGCTAGAATTAATTGCGTTGATGTTCGGGATAATTTTTGGTGTAGTTTAGAAACACCGTTAATGAATTTGGGTTTGTAAGAATAAATCCGACTTATAGTTTAAATGGTGAGTGGATTAAATTTTGGGGTTTGGGGTTATATAAAACCCTAAGCAGATTTGAGATTTTCGGACAAGCCGAATCGATTCGGACATGACGAATTGATTCGGTAAGAGACAGTTTGAAAGTAGAACAATTTCGAATCGATTCGGGCACGCCGAATCGATTCGGTCCTGGCGAAATTTTGAGGTTTTCTCCTTTTAAGTTTAGGGATACTTAAATTATGGTTTTGGAGATTATTATAGGAGTTTCTACATGGAATATTAGGACTCCTAGATGATGATTGAGGAGGATAAGAAAACCTCGGATTAATTTAGAGTGTGATCCGGGGTGTGGAGTTAATTAATGTTTTGGGATAAGAGATATTCGGGTTGATGTATAAGTCCGTAAATGAAATTAAGGTATTTTTGTTAGTTATAAAAGTAAGAGAATACTTTGGGTTTAGTATCATGCATATATGAATGCATGACTTGAGGGAATCTTTGGGATTAAGGGTCATCGATAGATGGTTTGGCAAATATGGCCATTTTTATATATTCAGGTAGGAATATATGGTATATATAGACTATGTGATTTAAGTATATATATGAATTCAGATAAATGACTTTTGAAAATGTAAATATAAATGTTTTCAAAAAGGAAAGATAAATGATTTTCTTAATTAATAAAAATCACCTCTCTAAATCGCTATCATAAGAGAAGTTGCGTGCGTATGGTGAAGCCCCCTGACAAATTAACGCATGGTGGATATAGTCCTATAGGCCATATGAGCGTTTATTGTATTTTTTCTGCGCTGGTTAGGAGATTCCGGGTGTGGTCTTGACTATCCCGTAGGCATATGGCCGCTTCCCGACATCTTGCGATGTAGGATCCCAGGTTGTCTTGATTATAGGCCCTGGAAGATGATAGCCATTTAGGGGCGCGCACAGTGGAGAAATCCGGATGGGCGGTCTTAGAACGCGTTATATATTAAAGCAATTCATGATAATGGATTGGCTTTAATTACATTTCCTGGATATAGGAAGGGAAATGGGATTAAAGGTTTGGCTTCGGTAACACTCCCGGATGGAAGAAGGGTTGTGGAAGCATATGTTATGATCAAAGCATTTTTATGATAATGAAAATGGCTTTGAATACATTTCCTGAATATAAAAAGGGAAATGGGATATTTTGAAACGAAAAAGCATTTTTATGATAATAAAATTGGCTTTTAAAAATGTATATGATTTATTAAAGCAATTCATGATAATGAATTGGCTTTTAAATACATTTCCTGATATGAGAAGGGAAATGGAAAGTTTTGAGATAAAAATGATAAGTATTGATAAATACTTTGTAAATGAATTCTCATTCCAGGAGATAGATCCCGATGTATATGGTAATATGTATATATATATATATATATATATATATATATATATATATATATATATATATATATATATATATATATATGGATAAATCGAGTGCCGAGGGTCTAATGGATCCCGATGATCAACCTTGCCGCATAGTAGTGTATCGGGGGAGTTCCTTGTTTGGATTTCGCTTTGCGAGACACCCCACGCACGAATATGGCATTGTGTTAAGACTGGGGAGAAGTTTAATCCTTAGTGATCTAATATTATAAATGTTTATGGTATATATATATTTATATATATCTTTCTGTATTGAGGGACTGGCGGATCTCGACGATCGACCATGCCGCGTAGTAGAGTATCGGGGGGGTTCCTTGTTTTGATTTCTCTTTGCGAGACACCCCACGCACGAACATGGCATAGCGTTGAGACTGGGGTGAAGTTTAGCCCTTAGTACATTGCTTGGACTAACTAGGATTGATAGTGGGTTGGTGATAGACTAGTTTAGCAGGATAGCTTGACTAGGATATCTAGAGGGATGCGCTAGGAGTGCACTGTTAGTGGAGAGGTGAGGGGTATCTCATGGAAGTGCGATACCAAATTTAAATATGAGATAAAACCTTTTTCTTAAAATAAGGCATTTATGCACTTGCAAAATATTTTCAAAACTCGGGCTCTGACCCGTTTATCTACTTTTCCTTTCTTTCTATATTATATATATACATAGGTGTCCAGACACAGGGACGCTTGGATGGCACTTCTTTCGAGTCAGACATCAGCTGCAGCAGCTGTGGATGCGTGCAGGTTTTTTATAGCCGCTTCCATTATTGTACTCTAGATAGAAGGTATTGTATAAACATTCGAGCCAATGGTCCAATTGCATTTAGTTATTCTTTCAGTACAGCATTCGATATGGTTGTATATTTTGATCGAGTGTTCGGTTACTTTATTTCATTTCAGTTTCATTTACGCATAAACTGTGTGGATGTTTTATTTATTGTTGTTATAAAGAGTAGTAAAGTTAAAATTTTGACACCGCCCTAATAGGTTATTAGTAATTAAATGGATTTTCGACAGTGATGCTAAGAATGATCCATATGAGACTCCTGTTTTAATTTAATATTGGAGTGATCACCCGGTATCTTATTAGGCGGGGTGTCACAGATGGTATCAGAGCATCAGGTTCTAGTGTCCTTAAGAATCTGTGCGGACGTACTACGCTTTCATCGTTGCTCTCAATTTGTTATAGTGCCTCAGGAATAGGATTGTTGATTTCTTTTGTGAGATTTCGTTCTCCCACCATATTATGAGATTATAGAAATCTTTTGCACGCTCGTTTGAGAATCGTGTGCAGAGCTTGGATGGCAGCAGGAGGTGAGGCTTAGCTGGAGCAGCTGGTAGAAGGTTGGGATGAGGATCTTAGTAGAGGTCACTCTCCCTATGGTAATTGTTAAGGATTTCGGTGGCGACTATTAAATAATAAGTAGTTATGAGTACCGCAGTACCGCTGAAGTGGAGAGTGGTACTAAAGTCGAATTCCTCATGGAAATTGAGGGTTCGAAAGGGATCTTACGGATAGTTCTAACCGTGAGTCCCCATGAATCAGCAGGATGAGAAGAATGTTGTTTTGGGAATTATTCCCCTAAGGTTCAGCCAGAGGCCGACGGTGAATAAAGAGTATTATGGCGAAGTGAACCTTGTACCTAAGTGAGTTAGGTGCAATGAATATTAAGTCCTTTCCAAGAAGGATGGGCTCACTAAAGAATGGGTATGTTCGAGGACCCCATGGTTGGACATCCACTCGGGGAATTTGTTAAAATGAAGTTGTTGTTATGAGTTTTACCTCAATTGAGGAGGTATATTTGGAGTGACTAGATAAAGTCGCGGTATTAGTTAGCCCTAGACTCGTGTGTGTAATTTGAGTTATGGCGGTCACGATAACATAATAACATGTATGTATATGTATGTTTTTTCCGCGATAGCGGTATTTTGTTTTCCTTCACTCGTCATAGAGGCGGGTGTTTATATTTTATATATTGTATAAGATGATGGTATTTTTGGAACGATAGCAGGCTAATGATGGCAAGACTATCGTTTCCATGGTTCCTGGAGGGAACGGGTTGTAGTTGCGGTGTCTCACCTAGATATAGGTTGAGTTCACCTTATTTATTATGGGTTAATGGAACTTCAATGAGAAGAGGTTTCCTTATCATGATTTGGGTTTATAGCGACCTTATATATATGATTTAAGGCCGCAGGATTTTCGTTGAGCTGAACATAAAGCTCATTATTGTTTGCACAAGGACTTAAAAATAAGTGCGAGCGCAGGGTGGTATGACTCTTAGTTAGAGATAGGAGTTCAGACCATCTTTTTGTTGGATTAGGGGATAGGGATATCCCGGTTGCATGTTGAAATGACGGAACTCCATAACGAACGAAGTCAAGGGTTAATGTGTGGAGGGGTTCCTTGTTTGGATTTCGCTTTGCCAGACACTCCACACATGACTCTTAACGGCGTCGGGAGTGGGGAGCTGTTATGGGATGCAAGGATGTTGATTTTGTGGAAAGGTCTTATAGTGTGGATGAACCACTATAGGCTATGAGCCACATGATGTTGATATACTATGGAAAGATTGTGCTATGGAAAAGCACTAAAGTGGTCCCCTCGCCACAAGTGGGTGGGTGAGGTTGGACTTAGAGAAATTGATTTGAGGACAATAGTCAGGCCTTAATGAAAAGGCAAATTTTGAGGAGATACATTTTGGGTAGTATGTTCGTGACACTTTTACAGAAAGTGGGCACTTCGAATGATTAGGTATCCTTCCGTATGGGCGGAAGGATAAGATAGTAGAAATGCGTTCGTAGCTTAGCGTAAGCAGTATTTAGGACGTCCCGCTGGTGTGCCTTAGGTCGCTATATCTCGATGATCGACTACGCGAGGGAGTAGTGTAACGGGAGTGTTCCTTGTTTGGATTTCTCCTTAACGAGACGTCCCACGCATGAAACCAAGCAATTGTCGGGAGTTGAGAGAGGCCTTGGGCACTAGGGACATACTTAGGATTATATTAGTTTCGCGTAGGTAGGATATCGCATATACATTAGTATTATTCGGAGGTAAGTTTAGTAGAGTTAGTGGCGCCGAGGTTAGGCGGGTTGGGAGTACCCATAGATGAGTATTACACCGAAGAAAAGAGACCATTATTGGGAGAGATTGTTACGTGTCAGACGTTCACGATGGATGTGCAGATGTGCACGGGTTAGAAAGGTGTATTGGCACCTTAGTAAGTTGGTTTATATACCACCCGAAATAGAATGGGAGTAGTATATAAATTTGAAGTTTATGCCGTTAGGCACTAGAAATAATGGGTGCGATGTGACGATGTTAGAGTCACTTTACGATCGTGGTAGTCGTGTAGCATATGGTTGTGAACCATTGGGTTAGTATCGTTTCCCTTGAGAAATTAGGATTTGGAGTGATCCTAGTTATATGGTGTAGGTTATATCCGAATTTCGAGGACGAAATTCCGTTGTAAGGGGGGGAGTATGTAACAACCCGCCCTTTTGGAGACGATTAAATTCCATAATTAAAAATAAATTGGAATTTGTGGAATTTTCTTAAATAGTAATTTTTGAGATTTTCAAGGATTAAATGAGTTTCGAAGGATGTTGTGATTATTTTTGGGACTGTATAGGTCGAAATATTTTAATTATATGTCGTCGTGGAGAAAAGCGACACGAGGTAAGATTTTTAATTAGAAAATCCGCATTTATTTATTTTGGGTTGGAATAGTGATTTGCGGTCAAGTACCTCAGATGGGAATTTCGACTGCGCCATGACTCTCGGAATGGTCGAGATAGTCGGAAAAGAGTGTCCGATAGTCGAAAATGAGTTTCGGGTAATTTTAGAGGTAAAAGTAACTCGTAATTGGGTAAACGAGTCGTTTTGGGGTTTAAAGGGGTTAAACCCTTTTCTTTCTATATAAAGAGAGGGATAGGGAGAAAAAGAGAAAGAAAGAAATAAGTGAAAAGAGAGAGAAGAGAGAGAGGAAGAAGAAAAGAGGACGAAAATGGGAGATTCCGGCCTACCTCCGCGGGATTCGGCTCGAGGTCGTCGGATTATATCCACGAGACAAGTGTTTACTTGCTTTATTTGTCTTTTTGCATAAATATCTCATACCGTAGTTTGGTATAAACAAACCCTAATGGTTTTGGGGTGGGTTATCATGGATAAAACGGGTTTTGGGGAGTTAAAACAATTAAACCCCAAATAATATTTTAATTTATGGAACTTAGGTTTTAACCTAAATTAATTGGTGGTTTTGGGTTCTAAGATGTTTATAACCCTTAATATATGTGTATTTGTAGTTGTTTGAGGTTGTAGGACGTTGGGTGAGGCGACAAAAGCTTGGGAGAAGCTTTAATGGCCGAAATCGTCTCGGAGAAGACGATAAATAGTAACCCGTCACTTTAGGGGGCCATTTTGTCCAGGAAAAGAATTGATTTAGCTTTCGGACAAAACACGAAAGTTGTAGATCTTTTCGATATGGTCGCGTGCGTGCCAACCACGTATTTTTCTGATTTTTCTACGATTTGATATGATTTTTACAAGATGGAAGCTCCGGGTTGAAATCGTCAACTCGGAAATCAAATCGGGAATTGCAAAAGTTACGGCTAGAATTAATTGCGTTGATGTTCGGGATAATTTTTGGTGTAGTTTAGAAACCCCTTTAATGAATTTGGGTTTGCAAGAATATATCCGACTTATAGTTTAAATGGTGAGTGGATTAAATTTTGGGGTTTGGGGTTATATAAAACCCTAAGCAGATTTGGGATTTTCGGACAAGCCGAATCGATTAGGACAGGCCGAATCGATTCGGTAAGAGACAGTTTGAAAGTAGAATCATTTCGAATCGATTCGGACAGGGTGAATCGATTCGGACAGGGCGAATCGATTCGGTGGCCAGCGAATAGATTCGGGCAGGCCGAATCGATTCGGGCCTGGTAAAATTTTGAGGTTTTCTCCTTTTTAGTTTAGGGATACTTAAATTATGGTTTTGGAGATTATTATAGGAGTTTCTACATGGAATATTAGGACTCCTAGATGATGATTGAGGAGGATAAGAAAACCTCGAATTAATTTAGAGTGTGATCCGGGGTGTGGAGTTAATTAATGTTTTGGGATAAGAGACAGTCGGGTTGATGTATAAGTCCGTAAATAAAATTAAGGTATTTTTGTTAGTTATAAAAGTAAAAGAATACTTTGGGTTTAGTATCATGCATATATGAATGCATGATTATGATTCCTTGAGGGAACCTTTGGGATTAAGGGTCATCGATAGATGGTTTGGCAAATATGGCCATTTTTATATATTCAGGTAGGAATATATGGTATATATATACTATGTGATTTAAGTATATATATGAATTAAGATAAATGACTTTTAAAAATATAAATATAAATGTTTTCAAAAAGGAAAGATAAATGATTTTCTTAATTAATAAAAATTACCTCTCTAAATCGCTATCATAAGGGAAGTTGCGTGCGTATGGTGAAGCCCCCTGACAAATTAACGCAGGGTGGATATAGTCCTATAGGCCATATGAGCGTTTGTTGTATTTTTTTCTGCGCTGGTAAGGAGATTCTGGGTGTGGTCTTAACTATCCCGCAGGCATATGGTCGTTTCCTGACGTCTTGCGATGTAGAATCCCAGGTTGTCTTGATTATAGGCCCTGGAAGATGATAGCCATTTAGGGGCGCGCACAGTGGAGAAATCCGGACGGGTGGTCTTAGAACGCGTTATAAATTAAAGCAATTCATGATAATGGATTGGCTTTAATTACATTTCTTAGATATAGGAAGGGAAATGGGATTAAAGGTTTGGCTTCGGTAACACTCCCGGATGGAAGAAGGGTTGTGGAAGCATATGTTATGATCAAAGCATTTTTATGATAATGAAAATGGATTTGAATACATTTCCTGAATATAAAAAGGGAAATGGGATATTTTGAAACGAAAAAGCATTTTTATGATAATAAAATTGGCTTTTAAAAAGGTATATGATTATTAAAGCAATTCATGATAATGAATTGGCTTTTAAATACATTTCCTGATATGAGAAGGGAAATGGAAAGTTTTGAGATAAAAATGATAAGTATTGATAAATACTTTGTAAATGAATTCTCATTCCGGGAGATAGATCCGGATGTATATGGTAATATGTATATATATATATATCGATAAATCGAGTGCCGAGGGTCTAATGGATCCTGACGATCGACCTTGCCGCATAGTAGTGTATCGGGGGGGTTCCTTGTTTGGATTTCGCTTTGCGAGACACCCCACGCACGAATTATGCATTGTGTTAAGACTGGGGAGAAGTTTAATCCTTAGTGCCCTAATATTATAAATGTTTATGGTATATATATATTTATATATATCTTTCTGTACTGAGGGACTGGCGGATCTCAACGATCGACCGTGTCACGTAGTAGTGTATCGGAGGGGTTCCTTGTTTGGATTTTGCTTTGCGAGACACCCCACGCACGAACATGGCATAGCGTTGAGACTGGGGTGAAGTTTAGCCCTTAATACATTGCTTAGACTATCTAGGATTGATAGTGGGTTGGTGATAGACTAGTTTAGCAGGATAGCTTGACTAGGATATCTAGAGGGATGCGCTAGGAGTGCACTGTTAGTGGAGAGGTGAGGGGTATCTCATGGGAGTGCGATACCAAATTTAAATATGAGATAAAACCTTTTTCTAAAAATAAGGCATCTATGCACTTGCAAAATATTTTCATAACTCGGGCTCTGACCCGTTTATCTACTTTTCCTTTCTTTCTATATTATATATATACATAGGTGTCCAGACACAGGGACGCTTAGATGGCACTTCTTTCGAGTCAGACGCCAGCTGCAGCAGCTGTGGATGCGTGCAGGTTTTTGATAGCCGCTTCCATTATTGTACTCTGGTTAGAAGGTATTGTATAAACATTCGAGCCAATGGTCCAATTGCATTTAGTTATTCTTTCAGTACAGCATTCGATATGGTTGTATATTTTGACCGAGTGTTCGGTTAATTTATTTCATTTCAGTTTCATTTACGCATAAACTGTGTGGATGTTTTATTTATTGTTGTTATAAAGAGTAGTAAAGTTAAAATTTTGACACTGGCCTAATAGGTTACTAGTAATTAAATGGATTTTCGACAGTGATGCTAAGAATGATCCATATGAGACTCCTGTTTTAATTTAATATTGGAGTGATTGCCCGGTATCTTATTAGGCGGGGTGTCACAATTTAACATTAATAGGAAAGTTATGATATTTAGTACCATATAGATTGAGCAAGATGGGGTCAAATTCATCAGTAGCAAGTGAATCTAGTAAGAGAGGTAATCAAATTCATGATTTTCATAAATGGTTGGATGTGTTCAGTGTGTACGAAAGGAGTGATAGAAGCATGGTGGTGTTTTTAGATACTAGGCGTATAGATATATTTATCGTTGCACGCGATTTAGGGATATGTCATAGAGTTAGATTGTGGTAGTCCAATCAGTTTAATAAGAAATCATTAGAAAAATTTGTTACATTTTTGTAATCAAATTAACATTTGATCACTAGAAAGAATGCACTTTTACTTATCCAAGTTATTATATTAATATTGTTCTTTCGAAACATTGTTATACAATATTCCAAGAAAGAATTTCGCTCTTTCAGATTTGGAATTTGTATAACTCGAGTGTAGAACATTGGTATTGATAGAATAAATATTCAAGTACTAGAAAAGGATTAATGAATACATATGTGGTTTCGAAGTAAAGAGATAAGTAACTTGTAGGTTACTAACTCATGTATTTAGTCAGATTTAAGATTCCAAAAAGTGTATAGTACACCTTGAATAAGAAATTATACATAAATGAGCTTCTAGTTCCTGTGATTGCATTGGTTGACAAATGGTAAGCGTCTTTTTTTAGGTGTGAAGTATGGTTGCTAGATGCACGATTCCATGTCTTTAAGTATAAGTGGGAGATTGTTGGGGTTGTATACTAGAAGTCATGATTCACTAGTGAATTTTAGTATGTCTATTTATTGAGAATCTTCACAAGTGATATTTGCATCATATTACTTTATATATTTATGCATAGGTGTCTTTTATTCTACACAGTAGATGATTTGGTGTCTAGAGTTTAGCTTACACACGGAAGATCAGATCATCGGTCCTTGTAGAAGATAAGTATGGTTAACAATTTTAGATGGAGATGGATACGCCATCAGTAGTATTGTAGCTCACAATTTTAGTAGGTCTATCTTGATTATGGAAAATGGTATAGTCTTGACTTATTGTGCTAGTACAATTTTTGTGTATTGAACGGGACCAATTAGAGATAATTGTCTTTATACTGACTATATAAGATAATGAACATCTCATTGTTGTTATGAGTGCTTAAGTTCTTAATCCAGACATAATTGATGGACATGTGCATCAATTGTTCATTATTTTGACCTATTGAGTGAGATTAATTTATGGATCAATTGTAATGCCCCGTATTTTAATGATTTTTAATTATGGGATTAATTTGATTAAAAATGGGAAATTTAAAATAATTAATTCGGATTTAAATAGATATTTACTAGCGTGACGAGAGTTAGTATTTGAGAGTGCGCGTGCGTTCAAATGAATGAAATATTTAATTGAATTCCTATTCTAGACCCAATAATTTTTTTAACTCTCATAAATAATCTTGATTGAAAAAATTAATATAAGCATGCAAGACAGTCACAAGTGAGGAAAAAATTCATGAAGGAAAAAACCATTTATTTCACTATAATTTTGTAACTCACAACACACACGGATTACAATGAAATAATTTGACACACAAATACCCACAGGCGTCGGTCGGCATTGTCAGCAATGGAACAACCTCAGCAGCTCCACAAGAACACTCAGTTCAATTTTAGCAAAGATATGTCTTGGGTTCCACAAAATAATTCATAAAAAGTAGATGGGATTGTGAATTAAATGGACAAAGATTTTGGACCCTTAAAAGTGAGAAGAATACATAAAAAAAAATTATAGAACACAAAGAATTTTTTCTTTTTGAAAAGTATCTGTCAAAAACTTTTCTTCTTCTTTTTTTCTTTCTGAAAAACAAATTGTACGATTTGGTCCTTTATATAAAAAAAATTTGTTAAAATTAAGCAATGGCACGCTACTGTTTTTCATCCATAGGCTAGCTGCGTGTTATAAAAGAAAAACTCCTTGCCAATCATTGGCAAAAACATGGCGGCGTGAATTATGAGAAGTAGTGTCGTGAGATATTTAAACAAAGATATAAGGCAACCTACTTATCCATTTAAAAAGAACGCCCCTGCCCTTTGTTTCTTTTCACCGCAATCATTGCAAATGATTGGCTTAACCTCCATTTTTATAACAATTAAAGGCACTGGCAACATTAAACAAAAACAAGGCTCGAGACTTGTTTTTTTCTTCAGCCAGCCTTAGCCGCGTGGCAAGGCATGCCAATGATTGGAAAACAACAAAAAAGCGGCGCCCACTATTATAACCACCCAAGGTTTGCTGAAAACATCAACAGGAAACAAAGGCGAGTTGGCCGTAAAAAAGTAAAAAAAAAAACTTCTTTTATAAAAATATATTTTTAAATGCCAACTAATTTTTTATTTTAAAAACTTTTTTTTCCATTTTTTTCTGTTTTTAAATAAAACTTCTTTTATTCAAAAGAGATTTTATGAATAAAAGTTCTAACCCATTTTTTTTAAACGCCAACACTTTAAATATAAAATGCAAGTGGAACTTAAACATATTTTTCCCAAAATTATCTCGACGGTGCTTGAATGTTGAAGTGCACTTTGTAATTCGGCTTCGGAGTTTGTAGAAGTTAGCATCCTCGATTCTTTATTGAATTTTAGCGATATACGACATAACTAAATGTGACGGACAATATCCTTACAAATCTCCCCTATGTCTAAACCGGTACAAAATAAAAAATTCGAATTATTAATCACAAGAATGACCTATACAAATCTACTCTCCCAAGACAATCAGGAAAAGATAAAATGATAAGCTTTTCAAAATTCAAACTTTTCTCATCAGGGTGTGCAACAATTTGATTTTAAATCTTTTTACTTACACACATGAGATAAAGAAAAAATCTCATGACGTATTGAGTTTGAAATGATATAAACATAATCAGTGTTGGCACAATCAAATCTCCCCCATACTAAAACTCCCCCATAATATCATAATTCGTTCTCCCCCTTCTTATTTGTCCGAAATAGACAAGGAAAAGAAGAAATCACATAAAGAAAATTGGGCTGTCACGAAAACCAGAACAAACCAACTATTTATGAATTTTTTAATTTTTTATACAAAAAAATGATGTTACAAAAATCGCACACCATGAGTTTATACTAAGATGACCAAATCATGGAAACGAAATGAATGGGTGCGATAGTAAAATAAACTCAATCATATCATATATGCAAGATGCATAAGTGTACTCCTAACGAATGAACATAAAAAATAGTCCTTTGGTGTAAAATTGTTGAATTTATATGAAATCGTCTTAAATCAAAATCAACAAATCAAAGTCAACATGATTTTAACACCAATAACGTCCAAAATGATTTCATGCTTTTTCAAGACTTTTTAAGGATGAGAAAAGCCATTCTAATTCACCAACCAAACTCCCTCATATATAGTTTCTATTTGAGGTGATCTAAATTCTCAAACATTGGATAATTGGCGAATAAACCTAATGGCCCATTTTGGCATGTATTTATTTTTATTGCCTTTCAATATTTTCGAGCTCTCTTAAACCTCTTTGGACCCCGGATAATTAAAATTCCTCAATTTTTTAGGTTCAATTTAAACGGCAGCTTTATCGCAAAGGATAGATGAGTACCTTTCGTAGCCATTCACCGTTTGTAAAATTCGCACAAACTTACGGCAAAATGGTAAAAACAGGCACACCTTTTATGATTTTATTTTATCGCATTTGGTTCGTTGTAAGAGACAAGATTGAGATGAAAACACGTAACCAACATGTGATTTGTCAAGAACAATCATCTAACAAATCCATGCATATATGCAATAAAGGACAAAGTGAGTCAAACAAGTAAGTAGCAACACTCTAGAAACTAAAAGACTCCAAACTTTGTAAAGCACATGAATGACATAACATATTGTACCAAATCACTATCAAATAGTCACATGGATACGGCATGAAGTTGTGACTTGGTCATCGTAAGTGTTCATTCACAAATGGTGCAAAACAATCTACAAAAATCTTTTTGATTTTTTATGGTTTTCTAAAATAAAAGAAAATCTTTTTTTTATTTTTCATTTTTTAAGAAATAAGAAAAGAACCAAATGTATATAAATACAAAAATGATACAAACTAGAAAGAGGAGCAGAATAATGTGAGCATCAAAAATGCATACTATACTAGACACAGACCATCCCCTCAGTCAACTGTGCAAATCCCTAAAGACTTCCCAAGGCTCTCGAATCTAAGGTAATCTAATGGTTTGGTGAAAATATCGGCTAACTGAATGTCAGTGGGTACGAAACTCAGGGATATGAATTTCTCCTCAACTAACTGACGTATAAAGTACTTGTGTATCCTTATGTGCTTTGTGCATGAATGTTGGATCGGATTACGAGATATGTGCATCGTGCTCGTGTTATCACATGAGAAGGTCATGGTTTCCTGTGAAATCCCATAATCCTCCAACATTTTCTTCATCCATAAGAGTTGCGTGAAACAACTCCCGGCGACGATGTACTCAGCCTCCCCAGTGGACAAAGAGATGGAGTTTTGCTTCTTGCTCATCTAGGAGACAAGAGTAGAACCAAAGTAGAAACACCCACCAAAAGTTCTCCTTCAACCATCTACATCCCCGTCCCAATAGGCATCTGAATAGGTGGACAGACGGTCATCGATATCAAAAGAATACCAAATACCGTAGGAAAGAGTCCCACTCACGTATTTGATAATATGTTTTAGAGAAAGTAAGTGTGACTCTTTCGGGGATGCCTAATATCGCGCACAGACTCCAACACTAAAGGCTATGTCGGGATGACTGGCAGTCAAGTAGAGAAGACTACCTATCATACTTCTATACAAGGTTTGCTCTACATCCTTGCCTGAAGTGTCCTTACTAAACTTGGTAGAAGTACTCATAGGTGTACGCGCATGCTTAGCGAAGTCTAAACTAAATTTCTTCACTAGGTCTCTAGCATACTTGGATTGGGAGAGGAACATCCCATCCTCTAGCTGACGAACCTGGCGACAAAGAAAGAAAGTAAGATCACCTACCATGCTCATCTCATACTCACTTTTCATCTCCTTCTCAAAGTGGTGAGCATGCTAGGAGCATGTGGATCCAAAGACTATGTTGTCCACATAGACCTGGGCAACCAAAATAGCACCTTCATCTCTTCTGATGAACAGTGTCATATTAACTCCCCCTCTCTTGAAGCCACGGGCTAAGAGATAGTTAGTAATCCTCTCGTACCAAGCATGGGGTGCTTCCTTCAAACCATACAAGTCTTTGCTCAAATAGTAGACGTGCTTAGGGTCTTCAAACGCTTTTGGTTGTTCCACGTAGACCTCCTCCTGTATAATGCCACTTAGAAAGGCACTCTTAATATCCATCTGATATAGATTGAAGCACAGATGACATACGATGGCGATTAGTAAGCGGACGGACTCAAGCCTCGAAACAGGAGAAATGTCTCCCCAAAGTCTATACCCTCTATCTATGTGTAGCCTTGAGCGACCAATGTAGCCTTGTTTCTTATTATGGTACCATTTTTATCCATTTTGTTATTAAAAATCCACCTGGTACCTATCACATTTGTCTCACTAGGTCGGGAGACAAGTTCCTAGACATTATTCTTTTTAAACTGAAGTAACTCATCCTGCATAGAAGATATCCAATGACTAATAACGTTCTCTAGCTAGGCACGAGTCTTGACCCCTGAGGTGGGATCTTCTACAATGGTGGCAGGGTCATGACTCTTGCGAA
This sequence comes from Sambucus nigra, assembly GCA_949130495.1. Lineage (NCBI taxonomy): Eukaryota > Viridiplantae > Streptophyta > Magnoliopsida > Dipsacales > Adoxaceae > Sambucus > Sambucus nigra. The sequence goes on along the minus strand of OX422223.1, from coordinate 361,220,921 downwards.
CCCAAGCAGGTGTGTCCCCTAACACAGGAGTAGGGTCAACTGAGTGTATGTGAGGGACAAGTAAATTACTGCCACAAAAGTCCTCATCCTCACACTGAAGGCTAGGATCAATAAACACTAGAGGTTTGTCATCTTGCATGGTGACATTTATTGACTCCATAACCTTAGATCTACTCAGGTTGAAAACCATGTATGCTCTAATGTTTGATGAATATCCAAGCAAAATTCCCTCGTCGCTCAGGAAATCCAACTTTCCTAATTGCTCTCTATCCCGTAGGATGTATCATTTACTTCCAAAGACACGAAAATATGCAAGGTTGGGTTTCTTGCGAGTCCACAATTCATAAGGTGTTTTAAGAGTATGTGGACGCAGGTAAACCCTATTCACTTTATGGGGCGCAGTAGACACCGCCTCTGCCCAAAATCTCCTTGCAACCTTACGACCCAAAAGCATAGATCTAGCCATTTCATGAATCGTCTGATTCCTCCTCTCAACATTCCTATTTTACTGAGGAGTACTTACGAATGAAAATTCTTGTTTAATCTCAAGGTTATCACAGTAAAAATCTACCTTTGATTTCGTAAATTTTGTGCCATTGTCATTAGGTATCCTGTTAATAGTGACTCCGTGTTGATTTTACAGGACACGGCACTTGGTCGTTAAAAACTCTAAAGTATTGGATTTCTCTCTCAGAAAACGTACAATTGAATATCTATAGAAATCGTCCACCATCACAAGGATATAACTCTTACCACCCAGACCCTCAGTACTAGTAGGACCCATAAGATCCATGTGAATCAGCTCAAGCAAATGGGAGGTGGTAATGGAATGCAACTTCCTATGGGGAGTACGAACTTGTTTACCCAACTGACAGGGTCCACAAACTGCGAAAGTTGGCTTCCCAAGGTATGGAAATCCACGTACTTGGTCCTTTTTAACAATACGATCTAAATCTCTAAATTTCACGTGACCTAGACGTTGATGCCACAGATCCATAGGAAAGATCGTGGCGCTATTGCAGACAAATGAGGACTTGGGTACAATCCTATAGCAGTTATTGTCAGTCCTCACTCCTTGCAATAATAGTTTAACGGCTTGATCATAGATATTATACTCATTCCGGTCAAACTTTACTACAAAGTCAGCGTCGTACAACTGGCTAATGCCGAGAAAATTAGCTTTTAAACCTTTCATGTACAAAACATTCTCTAGCTTAGGAAATCTAGGTATCTCTACAGTCCTTTATCTTACTATTCTAGATTTGCTCCCATCTCCAAATGTGACATTGCCTTCCTTTTGATCCTCGAGGGAGGTAAAGAAGGATACGTCGGCAGTCAAGTGCCTGGAGCATCCATTGTCAAAATACCATTGGGAGGTATTCTGTTCTTTGAGAGCGACATGAACAATAAGGGCCTTTTCATCTTTCTTAGGTACCCAAGAAGTGGTAACCTTTTTTTTACCCTTGTTGTTGTTGGTTTTAGCCGGGATGTGGGAAGCATTCACTGACGGCAAAGACATCCGTCGGAATTCCTCCATCAAACCTTGTGATATGGCAGCTAAAAACTCAACATGCTCTCTTAGACTAGTAAAATCATTAGTATGATGTGGTGGAGCATAGGTACATGAAGTTCGACCCAAACTATAGCAATACTCTCTCAGGTGGCCTCTTCTTTTGCAGTACGTACAAAAGAACACAGTTTTAGGCTGACCTTGGTTTGCTTTTCTCAACTGAACTCTTCTCTTGGGCTTTGATGGGCGGGCATATGGAGTAGTCGTAAACTTAGGGACTGGTCGAGGTGAAATCTAAGAGGTGGAAGCACCATCAAAACCAATTCCTAGACTTTTACCAAATCCTAAGGCGGGGTAGAGGAGAATCTTTCCCATCTTACAAGATCTATCCTCGATTTGAACCTTGACTTCTTGTGCTCTCTCAAGATCATAAGTAAGCTGGGAAATAAGAGCTTCCAGAATCTTATGAGCCTCTTTCGGTGCACAGCGGTCTCTCGTCAGATTAGCCACTTGTTTAGTCAAGTCCCCCTTTTCTTTCTCAAACCTCTTCTCTCTCTCATCACAAACTAACTCTCTCTCTCAAGGCAATGCTAAACAATGACTGTCTCTCTCTAGTCTTATAAGGACATATTTTTATAAGTTCGTTATCAATTTATTATGTCATATATCGCTACACCGTCGAAGAGCATTCAAGATCCATCTACATCAAGATAGATCTAAATTAATCAAGTTCTTCATCAAAAAGACTCCGCGAAGTTTACTTTGGTAAGGTTTTGTTTTAAATACCTTAACCTTCCACTTAGAGCTTTTGGAATATTTTTACAAAATATTTTCCAAGTGTTGGAGCGGACTTTTCGTCAAAATTTGAGAATGAGTATTTTTTTCAAAGTATTGAAGCGGACATTAAAATAATAATGTTTTAATGCAATAGTCGATCAAATGACATATCAATGTCGTTCACGCGAGATAGGCATGTCGCGCGATCTCGTTCGAGCGACAACTATCCTTCATTCGAGCGACATGCTGATCTCGTTCGAACAAGCACGTATTTTAAGGCGGCACATTTTTATTATAAATACTCATTAAATGGTATCATTTTCTTTAAGAAGTCCCAGCGTTTTACAGAACAAAAAAACTGTGAAAGCAGAATACTTTTGGCTTCTTCCTTTTAGGGTTTAATCCCTTTTTGTTTACAATTCACAAAAATCCCAATATGCTTTAGTGAATTGTTTTGGTGTTTAAGAACACACTTTGCTGTGGTTTAATATTTGTGGGGCGAACTCTACAACTGGAGAGTTATGTGCTATTGTGTAGGGAGTCCTTATAAAGTTCACATTTGTGGAGAATCCGTTTTCTTAGTCATTGCTGACCACCTGAAGTTCTTGCGGGAGATTTCAGCAGACGATATTTCTAGTCGTCGCTTTGGGGGTTTGACAAAGACACAGTGAATTACACTTGTGGGCGATTATCAGGTTGTATGTAAGTCAATGGTCTTGTGAATTCTTCAAAGTTCTAGAAATAAAAGGTTTTTCCCTGCAGGGATTTTTCCTGAAATTTGTGTCGCATGCTTTATTTATATATGGATCGCACACGCACACACATAGTTGAATGGTTTGGGGTTGATTTAAGTTTGTTTAAAAATAGAATCTAATTAAATAAGGTTTAATTGGAAACTTGTGAATTTATTTAATCAATTATCACACACTGCGTTTATCACGTTTTTCAAATTGGTATGAAAGTTGGCTACACTAATTAACTGTGTGATCCTGATTTTTCAAGTATTTATTTTTTTGATACAACTTGACTTCTCATGTCGTCAAATTGGTATCAGAGCGGGTTGTGCTAATTTATTGCGTATTTTTATTTTTCGCAAAATTTATGTGATATTGATTTTTTTTTTAAATCAATTTTGTGAAAAATCGCATTTTTTCCCATGGAGCACTTATGTAATAGGATGCCCCCTTTGATGAAACAAGTCAAAGTTTTAATGATTTAAATAGTTTGAATTTGATGTTTGCGAAAAGAATTGATTTTTTGGAAAAATAAAATTCTCGTTTCAAATCCCAGTTGGATCTTCTGCAAACGGTTCAAAATAAAACAGATTTTTATCCTGAAAAATTTATTTCCTTGGACCATGACTTTGTTGCTTTAAAATTGTCCAAGAAGGAGAGTGATGATAGGGTCCTATTTTTAGAAAAGAATTAGAGAACCTTAAAAATTCGATGGTTTGTGTTTGTGACAAAGAGGACAAAAATATTTTAATCAATGGGTTTGTGGCACGTGAAGGGACTCTTAGGGAAATATTTTCTTTGATTGAGGGAGAGAGAGATACTCTTTTAGGGATTATTGAAAATTTGAAAAAGTCATCCCTTAAATTGGAAGAGTCTAACTCTTTGCTTGAGTCAAAAATTTTGAAGTTAAAAAATGATTTGACAGACTCGAGTGATGGTAATGTCTCATCTTGTTCTCATGCTTCTAATGCTAAAGCCAAAACCATTATTTATTTTAGAGAGTCAACCAATTTTAAGGATGTTAGAAAAGGTCAACACATAGGTGTCGTTCCACCCATTTACACATGTTCATATTGTGGTAGGAAAGGTCACCTTAGGCGTTTTTGTTTTAACCTTCTAAAATGTCCAAGAAACTTTATGTCTAGTGTACCTTGGTTCCTAAATCCCCCACACATCGTTTCACATCTTTTTGGGTTAGGAAATCACTTTTAGATGCACTAGATTTTAGACAAGTTGATTCTCGTTTGCTTGCACATGATTCTTCTCTTGCCATATCATATAGATGATTATGTTTGTCATACGCTAGTTATGCTTTTTGATATATTTTTGCTAGCATTGTGACATGTACTTTTTGTAATATTTTGTATTTTTGAAAAATTTTGAAAAATACAAAAATAATTTATTTTAAAATAATTTTTGAAAAAATCCAAAAAAAAATTTGTATTTTGTTTGCACCTTTTATGGATGGACACTTAGGATGACCGAGTAACAACATCATTCCATTTTTCATGTGACTATTTGATAGTGTTTTGAGACAATAGGTTAATTCATCCATGTGCTTTATAATGTTTAAAGTCATTAAGATGGAATTAAGTGTTACTTCCTACATGTTTGACTCTTTTACTTCAATCCTGTCCTTAAAATGAATCAAGCGCAATAAAACTTGATAAGAAAGTTGTACATGTAAGAGCCGTTTGTGAGTTTGTGTGCTTTGTTTGAAAACGGTGAATAGCTACAAAAGATTATTTTTTATCCTTTGCGATTAAGCCGCCGTTTAAATTGGACCTAAAAATATAGGAATTTTATTATCTGGGGTCCAAAGAGGTTTAAAAGAGCCCGAAAAAATTTATAGGCAATAAAAAGAAGTTCATACTAAAAATGGACCATTTAGGTTTTTGCACCAATTCTCCAATGTTTCAGAATTTAGATTACCTCAAAAGAAAAAATGCTTGAGGGAGTTTGGATTGAGAATTAAAACGGGTTTGCACGTCCTTGAAAGTCTTGAAAAAGATCTACATAGTTTTGGACGTTATTGGTGTGGAAATCACTCTGACTTTGATTTGTTTATTTGTATAAGACGATGTCATCTAAATTCAACAATTTTTTACACCTAAGGTTACTTTTAATGATCATTCGTTAGGAGTAAACATACGCATCATGCACATACGATTGATTGAGTTGATTTACCTATCGAATGTGTTCACACCCATACATTCCATTTCCATAACTTGGTTGTTTGAGTTTAAATCCATGGTGTGATTTTTAGTATCTTATTTTTGTTTGAAAAAATTTAAAAATAGTTTGTGGAATACTCCTTTGTATGTGCGTTGATTGATTCATATTTGCTATGAAATTTTATCGTAACACTCCATGTTTTCATTGTTTCTTCTTATCTGTCTATTTGGGTACATCATAACAGGGGGAGAAAGAATTATCACGTTATGGGGGAGATTTTATTTATCACTGATTTATTCTTATATCATTTCAAACTTGATGCGTCACGAAGGTATTTGTTTTATCTCATGTGTGTAGGTAAAAAGAGATCATGATGTTTCACACCCTGATGAGAAAAGCTTTGAGATTTGATGAAGATTTTTGAAGAACAGTTTGAGACCTTGCAAATTTATTCATGGGAGGGTATATTTTTATAGGCATTTTGGTTTTTGATAATTCGGATTTTTTTATGTATGTACTGTCGTAAACATAGGGAGAGATTTGTAAGGACATATTTTTATAAGTCCGTTATCAATTTATTATGTCATATACTGCTACACCGTCGAAGAGCATTCAAGAGACATCTACATCAAGACGGATCCGAATTAATCAAGTTCTGCGAAAAAAAGACTCCGCGAAGTTTACTTTGGTAAGGTTTTATTTTAAATACCTTAACTTTTCACTTAGAGCTTTTGGGATATTTTTACAAAATATTTTCTAAGTGTTGGAGCGGACTTCTTCATCAAAATTTGAGAATGAGTATTTTTTCTAAGTATTGAAGCGGACATTAAAATAATAATTTTTTGACGCAACAGTCGTTCAAACGACATAGCAATGTCGTTCGCGCGAGATAGGCATGTCGAGCGATCTCGTTCGAGCGACAAATGCCCTTCGTTCGAGCGACATGCTGATGTCGTTAAGACGAACATGTGTTTTGAGGCAGTGCATTTTTATTATAAATACTCATTAAATCGTATCATTTTCTTTAAGAAGTCCCAGCGTTTTACAGAACAGAAAAACTGCGAAATCAGAATACTTTTGGCTTCTTCCTTTTAGGGTTTAATCCCTTTTTGTTTACAATTCACAAAAATCCCAATATGCTTTAGTGAATTGGTTTGGTGTTGAAGAACACACTTTGCTATGGTTTAATCTTTGTGAGGAGAACTCTACAACCGGAGATCTACGTGTTATTGTGGAGGGAGTCCTTATAAAGTTCACATTTATGGAGAAGCCATTTTCTTCTTCTTTATTGACCACCTGGAGTTCTTGCGAAGGATTCTAGCCGACGATATTTCTAGTCGTTATATTGGAGGTTTGACGAAGACACCATGCATTATACACATGGGTGATTATCAAGTTGTATATAAGTCAATGGTTTTGTGAATTCTTTAAAGTTCTAGAAATAAAAGGTTTTGCCCTGCGGGGATTTTTCCTGAAATTTGTGTCGCATGCTTTATTTATTTATGGATTGACACACGCACACAAGTAGTTGAATGGTTTGGGGTTGATTTAAGTTTTTTTTAAAATAGACTCTAATTATATAAGGCTTAATTGGAAACTTGCGAATTTATTTAATCAATTATCACACACCGGGTTTATCACATTTTTCAAGTCTCTCCCAATTACTTTTCAATGGTGACGATCCTAAGAACTAACGCTTTGTTCACTTTTTGATTTTGAATGTTTCAGCATCTAAATTGGCGTAGGCACGTCTAAGATCACTCTCGCTTCCAGCATCCTCTCCCTCACACTCATTAATGTTAAGGTGTCCATGTGTGGTTGCATCATCATCATCGTGAGATGCAGTGGGAGAACCTCCATGACTAGCCATGAATGCGGTGAAGTTTCATTCATGCGGTGATTCATCTCCAGAATCCAATGACTCGACCTCGCTGTCGTCACTCAATGTGGAATTTAGGACAACTTTTCCCTTGCCTTGATGTTTGAACCTAGTGGCACACTCAAAAGCCTTATGACCTCTACCGTCGCATTCTTAGCATATCTCTTCATCTCTCTTGGGGGTGTCCTTTTTTTCTTTTTCATCTTTCTTACCATATTTATTTTTCTCAAAATTCTTTTTATCTTTAAAATTTCCTTTTTTAATTTGAGAAATTTTTTGAAGTTTTTGCCAAAAAGAACCAAGTTGTCTAAATCAAATTCTCCCTCAGAATCAGATGTTTCTACCTCTCTCTATTTAGACGCTACTTTCCTTTTAACGGACCCCTCCCCCTTTCTAGCCTAGGCTTTAAGTGCAATTCCCTTATCTTTTGGTTTAACAGACTTAGGAAACATATCAATTTCAAAGGTTTGTAAGTCTCCAACCAATTCCTCTAATTTAATCATGTTTAAATTACCCATAGAATTAACAAAGTGACTTTAGGGATAAAACACTTAGGTACTGATCTTATAATCTTTTTAACAACTCTAGCATTAGGAATGTGTTCACCAAGATTAAAGTTAGTGATTACAATATCAAATAATCTAGCATAGAATTCATCAAAACATTCAGACTCAAGCATGGTGATAGTTTCAAATTGAGTTGTTAAGTTTTGCAATTTAGATTCTTTCACAGCATTAGTTCCTTCATAGGTAAGCTGTAAAACATCCCATGCCTATTTTGACATGGTGTACATCATTACTCGTGGGAACTCATTAGGTGTGATGGATCAAGAAATAGCACTAAGACCCTTATAGTTAAAAGATGACCATTAAAATTCATCTTCAGTCCATGCAGTCACATATTTTAAATTTTCCACGTTGTCAATAGTGATGGAGTCAGGTGTCAGCCATCTTTCAACCAAAATCCAAACTCTTTAATCTATGAATTTTAGAGCAGATTTCATACGGGCTTTCCAGTAAGCATAATTAATCCTGTCAAAAACTAGCATCTTATTATATAAATTTTCCATTTTGAACACGCCCTTTTTCAAAAATCAAATTTTTTTATTTAAAAAAAATTGATATCTCAGAATTTTTTTTGCAAAAAATTACACGGAATAATTGTGTAATTGGCTCTGATACCAATCTGAGAGTGCGCCTGCGTTCAAATGAATTAATTATTTAATTAAATTCCAATTCCAGACCCAATAATTTTTTTAACTCTTGCAAATAAACGTGATTGAAAAAATTAATCTAAGCATGCAAGACAGTCACAAATGAGGAAAAAATCCCCGAAGGGAAAAACCATTTATTTCACTATAATTTTGTAACTCACAACTTACACGGATTACACTTAAATAATTTGATACACGAATACCCACAGGCGTCGATCGGCATTCCCAGCAATGGAACAACCTCAGCAACTCCCCAAGAACACTCAGTTTTATTTCAGCAAAGATATGTCTTGGGTTCCACAAAACAATTCATAAAAAGTAGACGGGATTATGAATTAAATGGACAAAAGGTTTTGGACCCTTAAAAGTGAGAAGAAGTCATACAAAAAAAAAATTATAGAACACAGAATTTTTTCTTTTTGAAAAGTGTTATGTCAAAAACTTTTCTTCTCTTTTTTTCTGATCCTTTATATAGAAAAGATTTGTTAAAGTTAAATAATGGCATGCTATTGTTTTTCATCCATAGTTTAGCTACGTGTTATAAAATAAAAAACTCCTTGCCAATCATTGACAAAAATAAGGTGGCATGAATTATGAGAAGCAATGTCGTGAGATATTTAAACAAAGATATGAGGCAACCTGCTTATCCATTTAAAAAGAATGCCCCTCCCCTTTGTTTCTTTTCATCGCAATCATTGCAAATGATTGGCTTAACCCCCTTTTTTATAAACATCAAAGGCGCTAGCAACATTAAACAAAAACAAGGCTCAAGACCTTTTTTTTTCTCCAGCTAACCTTAGCCGCGTGGCAAGGCATGCCAATGATTGTCAAACAACAAAAAAGCGATGCCCACTATTATAACCACCCAAGGTCTGCCAAAAACATCAACTGGAAACAAAGGCGAGTTGGCCTTAAAAAATTAAAAAAAACATCTTTTATAAATATATATATTTTAAAATGCCAACTGATTTTTTATTTTAAAAAACTTTTGTTTCCATTTTTTTTGTTTTTAAATAAAACTTCTTTTATTTAAAAGAGATTTTATGAATAAAAGTTCTAACCCATTTTTTTAAATCACAACACTTTAAATATAAAATGCAAGTGCAACTTAAACATATTTTTACCAAAATTATCTCGACGGTGCTTGAATGTTGAAGTGCACGTTGTAATTCGGATCCAGAGTTTATAGAAGTTAGCATCCTCTATTCTTTGTTGACTTGTAGCGGTATACGACATAACTAAATGTGATGGACAATGTCCTTACAGTAGTTATTGATGTGACTTATGTTGAATATTACTTAGTGATTAAAGTAATATGTGATTATGTATTTATTAAAAATTATCGCGAGTGAAAAATACGACAATTTTGGTAATTAAATCGGGACGTACGTGTCAGTCAAGTTTGGACTCAATTTTATGGAATAAAAGGGTAATTTATTTTTAGTGATCCAAATTGTCATTTCAAGTGCAGCTGAGTCTCCACAAGGGTCGAAATAGTCAGAAAAGTCTACCCAGGGGTTCAGTTTCGACCCTGGGGCAGTACTAGGCCAAACTTGCACCCCGTGAGGGTATTTCAGTCATTCTAATTTTTAGAGGAAGGAAAAAAGATCCCAAGCCAAAAACCATCAATAGTTGCACCTTTTAATAATTAACCCCGACGGAATGTATATCGAAAGACGAGGAACGTAACCATACCCCTCATCATCAAAGGATCAGACCTACTATTATAAGGCAAGTATTTTTCTTGCTTAAAATCAAGTAGATAAAATATTATTGTTAGTAGAATATGATTAAGGTTAAATTTCATGCATGGAGAGGACAACTTTGTGGATTAAATCATGTTTTGGGTAGGATTCATGGTTAGGGTTGAAGAATTATTATGGAAAAATGATATTGAATATAATCTGAAATTGATCCGAAGAGAAAATTAGAGTGTTATTCATGTTCTTGAGGAAAAATCATTAACTAGGGTTATTGATAATTTAATTGGAATTTATCTGATAAATGGATGAATCTTGATGTTTAAACCATTATTGTACGTTAGAAATCGTTGATATATGTTAGTATAGCATTGGGTATGTTTATTTTGGAGTTTGGGAATTAATTAAGGAGGTCTTAAAAAAGAACAAAGGTGGAAACCTGTAACAGATTAAGGTTGAAGATGAAGAACTGTAGAAGAGAATAAATTCGGCCCATGGCGAATCGATTCTACTAGTGAATCGATTCGGCTACCTGCGAATCGATTCGACTGCCTAGTTTTTGTTAAATTTACCATATTTTTTAGAATCATTTTGAAATTTTTTTGAGATCCAATTATGGGGATTAAATTTAATTAAATTGAGGAATATATGGGAATAACAGTAGGACTAGGTTAGGCTTTGGGATAGGTCCTATACGGGGGATTTAAAGATTAAACTTAATTTGATTAATTCGAGACTAGGGAAAGGGATAACTTAGACTAGTAGGACTTAGGGAGCTACCTAATGCTATTAAGAATAGGATAAGAGTTAACATTAGAATGGTGAAAACTACTCGGGAGCGTATGAAGAGAATTTATGCTATAAACCCTTTAATACGTGGGACATTTAAGATAAAAATATACTACGTATGTGCCTTGTACTATGGGAAGTGTGAATACCAAGATTGATATTTATAAATACTTAGGTTGTGTTAATACCTATTGTGTGTATTTTTATGTGTATGACATGCCAATTATACTTACTATCACCTGGAGGCCTTTGAAGAGGACAGTCGTATCTTGAGGAGCCCTTTAGTGGGGATTTTAGATCTGGTACCTCAGAGCATATGACCTAAGGAGGACTTATTTTTGTGTTGACAAGTTTGGGTTATATGGGTGCGTAGGTATGTCCGTAGACCATTACACCATAGTCCATGTTTGCCTCCAAATGTATGTGATTTTCTTTCTATTTGGTGCCTAAGAGATTCAGAATCTATAGTCCTTACTATATATGTGATGTACTGGGACTTGATAGAAGAGTATGTTCACGCCGTTAGTTTCGCCTATTTGGGGTGCGGTATTAGTATATATATTATTGTGGTGAAATATATATATATATATACACACACACACACACACACACACACACACACACACACACACACACACACTTGGGATTATTCTAATGTGTTGTTTAATAGATAAGAAAGGCTACGACACATAAGATAAGTTAAGAAGGTGGAAACTCAAATAATTAAAGAGATGATTGAATTGATTAATAAATTTTGGAAATCCGACAACGTATTATTCCGGTAACATGTGTAGGCACGAGGATTTAGACATTATAGTAAGAGCCTTGCATCAAACTAGTTAAGCGGGATAGAATAACTAGGATGGGTTAGGATAATACATTAGGCGTGCACAATAGTTGAGATGTGAGAATCTTAAGTGAGAGTACGTGACCAACATGTATATAATTATATGATATTTATGCATTTAAATACTTGTTGTTTTTTAAAGATTTTCAACTCGGGCTCTGACCCGTTTTCTTCCAAATCTATTTTGTTTTTGTCAAAACCTTTTAGGTGCCCAGCCACAGGGATGCCAAGCATATGAGTTCTTACCAGTTGACGTGTTGTAGCTGCTGTGGAAGTTACATGACCTCTGTATTAGACGCCTCCACATTCATTCTTGATTCTATCAAAGTTATTTACTTCAGTCCGACATGTTGGCCATCATTATTCAGATGTATTCAAAGGTAGTGATTTCAGACATATATTTATATTTCAGATATTGGGATTTATTTCTTTTCTGACTATTGTATTTAGGATTTAGACTCGAAATGTTTATTCCATACTCAGTTATTTCATTATGTCATTTTCTTGATATGAAAAAGTTTATTAGATGGTGAATGGTTAAGTTAATCATTTATTTGGTTGCATGTTAATTTAAAAGATAAAATTTTGATACCAGACTTTTTAACTACCAGGTGGTTAGTAATTAATAAATGTTTTTTAATAGTGATGCTAAGAATGAACCAACCGGATATTCTGATTTAATTTAATAATGGATTGATCACCTGGTATTTAAATGAGTTGGGTGTCATAGGTGGTATCATAGCATCAGGTTCTAGAATCTTTTTGGATCTGTGCGGCTTTTCACGTTTCAACATAGCATTTTTTAATTTAAAGCCTTATTATAGGATTATTGCATTCCTTTACATTTGTAACTTATGTTCTCCTGTTATAATGTACGATTGACTTGATTAATATATGAGTTCGTTTGGACTTCGTACACGAAATAATACGGGATGATGAGCGAGGGTTGTTAGAAGGATTGCAGGGGGAGAAGCTTGGCAGAAGATATAGAGCATTCTGGGAATGGTGATTGCGAAAAAATTCACCATGAGTATTATTTAAGCAAGTGATAATGGTAAAATCACTCGAAAGCAGTAACTTCCCCTAATATTGTCATAGTTAACGTTAGTACTATTTCTGACTCGCCCTGCTTCGTCAGTAAAAGGGGAGGGAGTTAGAAGAACTAGTTTGAAGAACCATATATAAAGATGTGGGGTAAAAAGAAAGTGTAATGGGCCTATGGAAGTAGATAATCCAAAGCCAACTGTGTAGGGTGAAGTGAAACAATACCCAGGATTTAATTTCAGGCAAAATTTTTAGCTCATCAGAGCAGCTCAAAGTGATGAAGGTTAATCACCACGTAGAGAGAAGTATGTTTGAAATATAAATGAGAAATTTAGGTATGGTTGAATCGTGAAGTCTTCTAATTTATTGTTTTAACAAAGGTGCGAATGGAATTTCAAAACTTATCAGTAATGGGTAAGATATTGATTGATCGTAAGAGACAGGTAGATTGCTTAATGAACTTCGTACCCGACAAATGGGGTACATAGCATATAAAAGGGTTTATGGTTGATTAAATGCCCATGAGAAGAATACACAACTATGAATGAGAAATCCAGGAAGGATGACTAATGTCGCTGTCATCAAAGTCGTACGTTAGCAAGTTTATATTAATACTCTTAGAAAAAGTGAGCTAAGAGGATAAAGAAATCTAACCGAAGAGCAAGATTTAGTTTGATGGTGTGAGTAAAGCACCACATTAGATTATTAACAATAGGGAACCAATTTAGATAATTATTGATCGATAAAATCCTATAAAGTTAGGAAGGAGACAATCAGGGCGATGGAGACAAATAATAAGTTTCATAGGGCCAGCAGAGCCAAAGGAACAACGAGAATAGAAAATTGGGCCTAACATTACAAGTCAGAGGGAAGGACACCTCGAAAGGGACAATTAGGCCAAAGATGAGGGATAGCATATAAAGTTGTCCTATGGGTGGAGAGTAGGGTCGCCATTGTTGAACTTGTTCACAGTGAGATAGTGAGACCAGCGAGCCTAGGAAAGGTGATTCTAGGGCACAAAAATAGGAAGAGTAAGATCTTAAGTAAGGGAGGTGAGCTTAGAGATTTAGGCCCAAAGGTTACCAACATGAGAAGGGTGGGTTCAGACAAGATCAAAAGGGTCTTTAGAAGTAATAGCATCTCATTTCCCTAGGCCGTCAGGGCTAAGGTATCCATAGAGGAGGCCATCGATGCCTTGATTAGAGGCGAAGAGATTTTCGGGACGATGTTTCGATTGTGGGTGTATAGGCCATACAAGAGGGTACTAACCCAAAGAGAGGTAGGGGTAACCACATTATGATATCCTGGATGTGCAACTAATTGCATCAAATCTTAGGTCGGTCCCGATGTGAGAGTTACGTTTAGGAATAGGTCGACCAGTCGAGACGAACAATGAATGGAGGTAATATTTTTGCTTCATCCTTATAAGTATGGGATTTGTTCGGGTGACACGAGTGTGTCACAAGGTATGACTCCTAACACATAAATTCGAAAGTGAATTGATTTTAGTGGGTGCATTGGCAGTGTTAACCCTATTATATATGTTTACCATTGGGTAGTGGGGATCTTTTTTATGTCACTCGTAGGACTTATTTTAACCGTGTGTAGTGACTGGATACTGAGAGTTTGAGTGGTAGTAGGTTGTGTGATAAAATGATCTTGCTTGTTATTCTAGGGTGATATTTATTATTTTTCAAGGCATAACCTAAAAGAGGGTAAAGCCTACTTACACATATTGTATGTTATATTATGATCAAATATAAAGAGTTATATCTTTGACATTATATATATAGATACAAAAATATTATGGACTTCAGTAAGTATGTTCTACAGTTATATTTGATCTTAATGCGTAGGGACTTTTTACTGACATGATTCAGGTGCTCTATGTTCTTTGTCGAGTGGAGATATATAGCTCGTTATTTATATAGCGCTAAGAAATTGTGATAGCAAGGGCGATGTTATGTCTGTCGCCTTTAGTGACTTGAGAGTGGACGAGTAGACTTTTTATGTTAGCAGACAAGGAGTTGGGAGTACATGTTATGGACCGATAATAGTGTATCGGGGGGTTCCTTGTTTGGATTTCTCTTTCCAAGACATCCCACGCATGAAAATTATTGAACGTTGGAAGTCGGTAGAGGTTTGGTCTTTAGTACATGGACTTAGTACGTTAGCTATTGTACACATACGTGAATATAACTAAGAGTTGATAGTTATATTATGATTTAAGTTCGGAAGAGCCATATAATCCTGATGTGAAAACTAGTGTAGAACGTTATCACCATGAATAGATCGATGGGGCAACCTAGAAAATAATTAAGTGATAATTAGTTGGGTGGTTGAGTATAACCTTAGCGTATAATCATGCCAAAGAATATTAAGTGTGATGCAAGTATATTACGTTTGGTTGATTTGTGCTAAAATGCACAAAACATAGGGCGTATGGGCACCCTAGTTAGTTAAAAGTTCCAGTATCATTCATGATGTAAGAACGTGGGAACATATGAAATAATTAGGCAAATGAATGGGTAAAATATAGGCAAAACTAAAATGAGACAAAGAGAATGCAGTTGCATTGAGGGCAAGATGTGTCACAACAAACCAAAGAGTGAGTGGAAAAAGGTGTTTAGAGTGTTGAAGAGTGCCAAGAATGTACATTTTTAATTTTGCGAAAAGTCAAGCTTCTTCGCGCAGAGGAGTAATATGATGAGGATGACATCGTAAACAACTGAAGAGGTAAGAGCCTCACTTGCGAAACAGGAGATGATTAAGATGTAGGAAATTAGGATGTACTTTTTGTTTAATTTAGGATGGTAACGAGGGTATAACATTGTAAACCGAGTTTGGAGTTTGACGTAAGTGATCAGGATTTGTTACGAGGATCTCTTGGGGGGGAGAGTTATGAGATTTAGCATCGAGAAAGATTGACACCTAAGAGATAAGGAACTTTCCAAAATAAGGATAAAAGAGTGAGTAGAGTGTAGGCTAATTGTTTCGAAGCATTAGTAATGGGTGCACGATAATACGTTGTGTCATTTCATACATAATACTTACAAAAATGTATCAGCACATAAGTGTGGGAATAACTTGTAGCTAATCAGGGGTAGTAAGGAGTGTACTTTCAGTGATAATGGTGACACTGACAAAAGTATAGTGGAAGTACCAAAATATTATAATGAGGTTAACTTTGAGTACATTTAGATAAGTTAGATGTTAAAATCTGAAGTTTTAACACCAAGACATATCCAAACTCTGAGGACGAATAAAAATGTTGGAAGATGTACAGTGGTTGTGTGTCTTTGATTTTAGGGGAGGTTGGGAGCCATACCTTCCAATGGTGGAATTTACACATAATAACTCCTATCAGTTCTCCTGCTTATTGATAAGAGGTGTGAGACAACAAACTAATCGGACCATAGTTGATGTGACTTATGTTGAATATTACTTAGTGAGTAAAGTAATATGTGATTATGTGTTTATTAAAAATTGTTGCGAGTGAAAAATACGATAATTTCGATAATTAAATTGGAACGCGCGTGTCAAGACTCAGTTTTATGGAATAAAAAGGTAATTTATTTTTAGTCATCCAAATGGTCATTTAGAGTGCGCAAGTGTGTCCAAAAGGATCAAAATAGTCAGAAAAGTCTTCCCAGGGGTTCAGTTTGGGTTTCGGGGCAGTTTTAGGCCAAACCGACACCCCGGGAGGGTATTTCGTTCATTCTAATTTGTAGAGTAATTAAACCCGCGACTTTCCTAAGGCTATATCATCTTCAAGGGTTAGTTATTCTTGTTTTATCAAACACAAAAACAATAGAGGCCATTTGAAGAGGAAGGAGAAGAGATCCCAACCCAAAAATACCCATAGTTGCACCTTTTTCACAATTAACGCCGTCGGAGTGTAGATCGGAAGACGAGGAACGTAGCCATACCCTTCACCATCAAAGGATCTAACCTCTTGTTATAAGGCAATTATTTTTATTGCTTAAATTCAAATAGATAAAATATCCATGTTAGTAGAATATGATTAAGGTTAAATTTCATGCATGTAAAGGACAACTTTGTGGATTGAATAATATTTTGGGTAGGATTCATGGTTAGGATTGAATCATTGTTATGGAAAACCGAAATTGAATGTAATCTGGAATTAATATGTAGAGAAAATTAGAGTGTTATTCATGTTCTTGAGTACAAATTATAAACTAGGTTTCTTGACTATTTAATTGGAATTTATGTGATAAATTGATGAATCTTGATGTTTAAACCATTCTTGTACGTTAGAAATCATTGATATATGGAGTTTGGAAATGAATTAATGAGGTTTTAAAAGATAACAATGGTGTAAACCCGTAAAAGATTAAGGTTGGAGAAGAAGACATGTAGGACCGAATCGATTTGTCCACCTGCGAATCGATTCGGCTGCCTTGTTTTTGTTAAATTTCCAGTACTACTTAGAATCTTTTAAGAATTTTTTTGAGATCCAATTATGGGACTTAAATTTAATTAAATTACAGAATATATGGGAATAACTGGGGTCCTATATTGTCCTTTGGTCTAGGTCCTATAAGGGGTAATTAAGGATTAAACTTAATTAGATTAATTAGAGACTAATAGCTAAATTGGAGATAAATTCGAATTACGATAATTCATGGAAAGTGATGACTTAGACTAGTAGGACTTATGGAGTTACCTATGGATATTAATAATAGTATAATAGTTAACCTTAGAGTGGTGAGAAGTACTCGAGAGCGTACGAAGAGAAGTTATGCTACACCTTTAACACGTGGGACATTTGAGATATAAATATACTATGCATGAGACTTGTGCTATGGGATGTGTGAATACCTAGATTGATATATATAAATACTTAGGTTGTGTGAATACCTATTTTGTGTATTTTTATGTGTATGACATACCTAATATACTTGATATCATCGGGAGGTCTTTGAAAAGGACATTTTTATCTTGAGGAGCCCTTCGGGGGGATTTTAGATCTTGTACCTCGGAGCATAAGATTTAAGGAGGACTTATCTATGAGTTGATAATTTTGGGTTATATGGGTGTGTAGGTATGTGCATATCCCATTACACCATGGTCCATGTTCGCCTCTAAATGTGTGTGATTTGTTTTCTATTTGGTTCCTGAGGGATTCAGAATTTGTAGTACTTACTATGTACGTGGTGTATCGGGAGTTGATAGGAGAGTATGTTCACACCATTAGTTTCGCCTATGTGGGGTGCGGTATTAGTATATATATTATTTTGGTGAAATATATTTATACACTTGTGATTATTCTAATGTGTTGTTTAATAGATAAGAAAGGTTACGAAACATAAGATAAGTTAAGAAGGTGGAGACTCAAATGAGTATAGAGATACTTGAATTGTTTAATAAATTGTGGAAATGCGATAACGTATTATTAGGGTAATACGGGTGGGGGCACGATGATTTAGACATTATAGTAAGAGCCTTGAATCAAACTAGTTAAGAGGGATATCATAACTAGGATGGGTTAGGAGAATACGTTAGGCGTGCACAATAGTTGAGAGGTGAGAACCTCAAGTGAGAGTACGTGCCTAACATGTATATAATTATCTGGTATTTATGCATTTAAATACTTCCTGTTTAAAAAGATTTTCAACTGGATCTCTAACCCGTTTTCTTCCAAATCTATTTTGTTTTTGTCCAAACCTTTTAGGTTCCCAACCACAGGGACGCCAAGCATAGGATTTCTTACCAGTTGACATGTTGTAGCTGCTGTGAAAGTTACAGGACCTCAGTATTAGGCGGCTCCACATTTATCCTTGATTCTATCAGAGTTATTTACTTCAGTCGGGAAAGTTTCCCATCATTATTCGAATGTACTCAGAAATAGTGATTTCAGACATTTATTTATATTTCAGTTGTTGGGATTTATTTATTTTTTGACCACCGTATTCGGAATTTAGATTGGAAATGTTTATTCCAGACTCAGTTATTTCGTTATGTCATTTTCTTGATATGACATTATTTATTAGATGGTGAATGGTTAAATTAATTATTTTTTTGATTGTATGTTAATTTAAAGGATAAATTTTTTATACGAGGCTTTTTAACTACCAGGTGGTTTGTAATTAATAAATGTTTTTCGATGGTGATGCTAAGAATTAACCAACTGGATATTCTGATTTAATTTAATAAAGGACTGATCACCGTGTATTTAATTGAGTGGGGTGTCACATCAATAAGCTTAGTAGATTGGGTAACGGTGATTAGTGTATGGTGAAAGTTATTTATGAATAGAATCAACGTCATCGTATAGAGATAAATAGTACCCTCTTGATGTAGATTATAAGTTTTGATTATGTCAAACTCGGCCGATGGATTTATTTATCGAACATGTCAAATAAGTTAAGGGGATGGTCTCAAGGAAATTATGAGAGGTCGATTAAATATAATTGTCAGTAATTTAATATAATTGACGAGTATCTTTGATCTTAACGTGTGGAGATTCTTCAGCATTTAATAATGAGGAGCTGAAAATTATAATTTTGAGATTTATTTGTATTCCTTCGGATATAGATTTGGAATGTCGTTGCCTTCAAACTTCGAGTCTCAAAATTCCTGGAATTACCTACAAAACTAGTTAAAAATTTAGTATCGTGGCAAATTCGGGTATCAATCCAATTTCTAGCGTTGTAACGATTATCGTGAAAACTTGCAATTCCAATTTTTATTAAAATTCTTTTTGTGTTTTTTAAACTTTTTCAATATATATTTTTTTATTTTAAAAACAATTTTCAAGGGAGGAAACGACAATTTATGCAACTACAATGACTATGAAAAATTAGAAAGTAATCTAGTTTAGAATTTACGAGAAGAAATAAAAGGTGGGATTACACCGCGTAGTCAAATCAATTTAATGTCCTAATTATTAAATTTCATAGTTCGAAATAATATTGAATTTAAAATTTAACTCTCGTCACAATCCTAAATTCAATTTTATTTTTTTCAGTAATTAAATCTGGAATAATCACAACATAAAAAAAATTAAGATTCACACTCATTTCAACAAAATATCCGCTAAGATTAATTTATTAAAATTTGTACGAATCTTTGAATTACATACACAGAATTAATATTTATTTTTAAGAATAATACTTATCTCTAAGTGAAATTCAAAAATCAATTATGAATTTTCACCATTAATTTATTAACTCTCGTTACATAAATTAATGTGTGATTTTTTCCATTTTAATTAGCCTAGAACGCATCGACGAATAATTATTAAAATAAAACAACTCAACATACGCATTTCATCCCACCCCTTGAATGGGGTGTTTAACCAGACATGATTAAAATTTTAGCTCAAGCACAATTAACAAACAATAAACTAAAGGAGAAGACAAACAAATATGATACGCAATAATTTCTTGTGTCAACTGAGTGCATGAACACGCATCCCGAACTCGTCACAAAATCTGACTGGATTACAAAACCGAAAGTAACAAATGAACCTACAAATTTTTCTAAACCTAAAACTATATTTTTTCTTCTTTTTTTCTGACTATTTTTCTACCCTCTTTTTTTTCTTTGTCTGTCTCTCACGTCCTCTCTGTGTGTCTCTCCTTTCTTTTGTGCTGATGAGAGTCTCCTCTTAAAATCAGCTGACCTTTTTCTTTCAACCCATGAAGTGTTTAGAGGAGATATTGGTGGGATTTCATTTGGATTGGGATTGTATCCGATTTTGTTGGGATTTTGGATGACTGTGGATTTGGATTGGTTTCAAGTGACGGTTTGGATTGCTAGCAGGTTTCGAGTTGGCAAGCCGGGTCGCAGGTTGTCGCGGGTTCAGGCGTCGGGGGATCCGGGTTGGGTTTTGAGGTTTGGCCAGGTGGTGGACTCGCGGATGGATGGATCGGAGAGGGTAGGGTTGGTGGGACGCCATCGGTGCCGGGTTTGGTAAAGGGGAGGGGTCTGGCCGCGGGAGGCGGCAGGGGCCAGAGGGCTTGCTGGTATCGGGTTGGAGATTTTTCGATGGGTTCGGATTTGGTTGGAGATGGTTGGGGGAACTCGGTTTGGGGCTTTGGAGTTTTGGTTTGAAATGGGGTTTTTGGGGATTGAAACGGAGGTGAGCGGTAGAAGGTGATGAATAGTAGTGTAAGGGTGTGTTTGGGTGTAGGCTAGTTTAGGTGTGTGAGTGTGTATGGAATAGTTAGTGTGTGTGTTTAATTTGTTCCCCTAAAAAATTGACACTAAAAAAATAAAACTGGAACTAAAATAAAAAATAAAAATCTAGAAATAAAACTCTAATTTATTACTAAGAGACTAAAAAATAAAAAGAAATAATAATAAATAAATAAAACTCTATAAAAACGAAAAAAAACTAAAATTCCTAACTAAGTAAATTAAAACTAAAAACTAAAGAAAATAAAATAAATTCCTAAAAACTAATCCTAATAAAATAGAGATTAAAAACTAATAAAATTCAAACTCAAAATAAAGAAATAGAAAAATAGAAAATAAAAGCTAGAAAATTCTAAAATAATCTAAAACAAATTCTAAAAATAAAAAAGACTCAAAATAAAAATCTAAGAAAAATAAAAATATAAAAGTACAAACTAAACACACACACCGGCTCAAGTGATGGACTGGGCTCAATTTAGGCTTGGTTCAGGACAGGGTTTTGGGACGTCGGAACTCATTGGGCAAGCTCATAAATGGACTTCAGACTTCGCGATTTCTTTGATTTCCTTCGTTGATCACTTTTTATCGCTACTTTGTCGCAATTACGCAGGTTTAGCATCATTTCATACAGCGACTGCTGATTGGCCTGCAAAATAATAAAATACGACATAAGACCAATTTTAA
The DNA here is from genome assembly GCA_949130495.1 of Sambucus nigra. Classification (NCBI taxonomy): domain Eukaryota; kingdom Viridiplantae; phylum Streptophyta; class Magnoliopsida; order Dipsacales; family Adoxaceae; genus Sambucus; species Sambucus nigra. The sequence continues at coordinate 361,199,406 of OX422223.1, read as the reverse complement.
TTAAAATGAGTGACTAAAATGTATCTATTCGGGGTATAAAATAGACACTTTTGGATATTTATCACACCACCCCCAAACAGAACATTGCTAGTCCTCGAGCAAAAATTAGAGAGAAAACAGAGATAAGTAACCAAAAGTGTGCCACTTTCGCCGGCACTGGCAATTGAACTTAGAATGTGCAACAAACCGTTAAACCTATAGGTTGCCCTATAGGACGAGTTGTGTCTCATGAGGGTTTGCAAGGAATATACCCACAAAATTCGAAAACTTATATAAATGCAATATCTGAGTAGATGATGAAATGCTATACAACCCAACTTTAAAAGGACATCAAAGAAAACCGTATTCAACTATAAAAATGAGATATTAAATTACTTAATACCAAAAAGCGTAATCCTTCCTAAAACTCAGCATGTGTAGTGTGAAGTAATCTTAAGTATCATTAGAGTAATTATAAGATCGCCTTTATAGAATCGACGTTTTAACTTCAATTCTAACTGGATATATCTCTCTGAATCGAACTCTATGAGAATTGGGTAAGTGTATCTCTCTAGTGTGTGAGGAGGTGAGTAAATGAAAACAATTTCAAACATCTCACACACTTTATAGAAAATGACGGATACATGAAAAAAAATAGATCTTGTGAAGGAATGCAAACCACTACATTGAGAATGTCGAGTTATTCACCATATAGACATCTCGTTTTCCCGAACACTTTACCAATGGTGAAAATGGGGTTTATGTAAGGTATGATGGGAAAATGAAGAAGATGAATGATGGGGTATTTTGAGAAGAGTGTGACACACTGATAACTAATGTCTTCATCTTTTGACTTTATAATCGCATGCTTTCTTTTTTCTTTTTTTCTATTGTTTTCTTTCTTTTTCTACTTCTTTTTCTCCTTTTTTTTGCGATGCATTTTTTCTTTTCATAACGAAAATGAAGACAATTTACATGGAAAATTTCAAGCACTCTTTTTCTAAAAAATGATGGATGGTATTTGGTACATATGGATAAGGGTAATACGAAAAATGATAATGGATGAATGATAATGTGATAGGAAAAATGGTAAGTTTATGGCAAAATCGATTTAGTGCTCGGGAAAAACTACAGGATACATGTTTCTTACAACTCGAAAGTAATATCATTCTTAGTGATTAAGCCAAATTTGAAAAAACGATGAGACCATGCAACGACTAAATGTGGTATCCAAAGAAAGTTGAGTCAACTTGTGACTCGGAGATACGTAAAAACCCTCAAAAAGGTGAAAAGCTCAAATCTCACGACTTTAAGTCGCAACTAGTGATATTTTAAGGCTTTCTTGAGAATATATTTACTCTTCAACTTTTAATTGTAAACATGATAGTGAAACTTTCTGAGTTTAAGAATTCATAGTGTAAGTACGCTTTTTAGAGGTACTAACTAATTTAAGGTTAAAAGCGTAAGTTTTGGGTCGAACACGGGTATTCCAAGATTTCTAAAAGAGGGATATTAGACAAATCATGTCATAAAAATTATTTTTAACTGCACAAAAAATTTAAAATCACTTGTTTCTGAAAATTTTCAGAAGAGGTATGATTTTGATAAATTTCCCACCCCCAAACAAAGAGAACATCGTCCTCAATGTTTAAAACCATATATAAAAATGAAAATCACAAGGGAGGAAAGATAGTACCATAATGAACCACTAGTGAAATGTACCGCACTCTAGAGCATAGATGAAACCTAAAGAACATATGTGATACAAAAAGATGTACAAGTCTATAAAGCAGGTGAAAATCATTAAGTGGTGTGAAAATCCATCCCCAAATAGGATAAGACTCATACTCAGAAACAATGAATAACGGGTTGCCTCCCGGTAGCGCTAAGTTTAATGTCTTCAGCCAGACCGAACCAATCTCACCCAAAGGATAGGAACTATGAAAATCACAGGGTGGCGGAAAAATGGTGTGATGAGAATCACCCCCAAACAAGACTGAACAGTCAGTCCTTATAAATGGGGTCAACAAGGTCAATTTCTTCAATGTGAGAGGGGTCGAGCTCTAAGAAAGGATTCAATCATTGAGCGTTGACCTAAAATAGGCTACCATCCTTAGGATTTTGAACGGTGATGGCACCATAAGGAGTAACAGATTTAACAATAATGGGTCCAGACCACCGGGTTTTTAACTTCCCAGGAAAGAGATGAAGACCGGAGTTATATAACAACACTTTCTGACGAGGGTGGAATTCTTTGCGGGTGATGCTTTGATCATGGATCCACGTCATTTTATCCCCGTACTTCTTGGACAAATCATAGGCATCATTCCATATCTCCTCTAATTCATTAATTTGGAGCTTTCGATGAATGCCAGCCTCGTCGATATCGAAATTAAGGGCTTTGACAACCCAATAAGCATGATGTTCAAGCTCGATAGGTAAGTGGCATGCTTTACCAAAGACCAAGAGATAAGGAGACATGCCAATCGGAGTCTTAAAAGAAGTACGGTATGCCCATAAATCATCAATCAACCGTAAGGACCAGTCTTTCCTATTAGGATTAACTATTTTTTCTAAGATTTGCTTGATTTCGCGGTTGGAAACTTCAACTTGACCACTAGTCTGAGGGTTGTAAGAGCGTCCAACTTTATGGGTAACACCATACTTTTTGATGAGATATTCAAAGACTTGATTACAGAAATGTTTACCCCCATCACTCATGATAACTTCGGGAGTTCCAAAACGTGTGAAGAAAAACTCCTTAAGAAAACTGACCACAATGCGATGGTCATTGGTGCGGCGAGCGATGGCTTCTATCCATTTGGAAACATAGTCAACTGCAACTAGAATATATTAGAAACCATGAGATGAGGGAAAAGGTCCCATGAAATCAATGCCCCATACATCGAACATTTCGATGATAAGAATGGGTGTGAGGGGCACCGTGTGACGACGAGAGATATGCTCAAATTGTTGGGATTTGGCACAAACCTGGTAGTAGGGGTGGGCATCTCGAAAAAGAGTGGGCCAGTAGAAACCACTTTGCAAAATTTTGGTGGCGGGTTTCTTAGAGCTAAAGTGGACACCACAGGCACCATCGTGACAAAAGGAGAATATACTTGATTTTTCATGGTCAGGAGCACAGCGGCGAATGACTTGATCAGAGAAATACTTAAAAAGGAAGGTATCATACCAAGAGTAAAATTTCACCTGGGCCATGAACTTAGAATGCTCTTGTTTCGACCAATGATTGGGAAGTTGGTCGGTAACAAGGAAATTAACAATATCAACATACCAAGGAGAGGTGGAAATAGCAAAAAGTTTCTCATCGAGAAATGTTTCAGAAATAGGAACAGGAGTAGATGTAGACGTAACAGTGAGGCAGGAGAGATGGTTTGCAACCAAATTGTCGCCCCTTTCTTATTGCGAATTTCGAGGTCAAACTCTTGAAGAAAGAGAATCCACCGTATCAAACGTGGCTTAGAATCCTTCTTCTGAAGAAGGTGCCTCGGGGCAGCATGGTCAGTGTAAACGATGATAGGTGAACGGATGAAATAAGATCAAAACTTATCGAGTGCAAATACGACATCTAGCAACTCCTTTTTGGTGGTCGTGTAATGAAGTTGAGCGTTATGGAGGGTTCGACTAACATAATAAATGACGTGTTGGCGCTTGTCAATCTGCTGACCAAGTACAACACCTAGAGAAAAATCAGATGCGTCACACATGAGCTCAAATCGTAAAGACCAATTAGGAGGTTGAATGATAGGAGCAGAAGTGAGCTCGACTTTAAGGCGCTCAAAAGAAGCAACACATGCGTCATCAACGACAAAGGGAACATCTTTGGATAAAAGGGTTATTAAAGGTCGAGCAATTTTAGAAAAGTCCTTAATGAAACGACGGTAGAAGCCCGCATGTCCTAAGAAGGAGCGAATGTCCTTAACAAACTTAGGAATGGGGAGCGAGGAAATTATGTCAACTTTTGCTTTATCGACTTAAATACCTTCGCGAGAGACTACGTGACCTAAAACAATTCCCTTTCTGACCATGAAATGGCATTTTTCCCAATTGAGGACCAATTTATTTTCTTAACAACGTTTGAGGAGCAGAGTGAGGTGAGAAAGGCATTCCTCGAAGGAAGAACCAAACACAAAAAAATAATCCATAAATATTTTGAGAAAACGTTCTACCATGTTGCTAAAAATGCTAATCTTACACCATTGAAAAGTCTCAGGTGCATTGCAAGCCAAAGGACATGCGAGAGTAGGCAAAAGTGCCAAAGGGACAGGTAAAGGTAGTTTTCTCTTGGTCTTCAAGGGAAATTGGAATTTGGTTATATCCTGAATAGCCGTTAAGGAAGCAGTAGTACGCATGCACTACACCAAAACAGTCAATTAGTACTATTGTAGTGTTACTAAAATAATTACTAACACTAAAAAAGTGTTAGAAAAAAGGCGTGGGGAAGCAAATTACTAACATTTTTTTACTGTTACTAAATTATGTGTTACTAACACTATTTTACCGTTATTAAATTCTGTGTTACTAACACTTTTCTACCGTTACTAAAGTGTAACTAATTTCGTAACACATTTTTAACATAATTTTTGTAACACGTGTAGTAACGGTATATGTCTGTTACTAATATTAACAAAATTTTTAAAAAAATAATATTTATCTATATTATAATATATACACACACACACACACTGAGGTATACATTATTCAAAAATTCTAACATAATGACAACAAAATAACTATCGATCCGATTTAATTTCAATACAAATAAGTTAATTTTTTTTTAAAAAGGGGACAAAATCACCTTTATTTATAGTACTATCCACCCGTTTTAGGTATAAAAAATAGTACAACAATACAAATAGTCCACAATAACACTAATACACATCCAAACAATAACCTCAATAAAACTTAATAGTCCAAATTCCATTAATAGAAAATTCATCTCAATACACAAGGCAATTTGAAAAATCTAAGAATTGTTCATCTCTATTTGACAATTTGCATACCACACTAGTTGCCCCTGCTGTGATGGCCATTCATTGGTGTTGTAACTACACTTATTCCAACCTAACACATACCAAGTATCTTCAATATGCAGTTATTAGAGTTGGTGTCACCTAAAATTACCAAAGGAAAAAAATGTTAGTTGAAATAAAAATAAACAATCATCCAAAGAATGTCGCATAATAGGTGCCATGAGTAACTGAAGTAAATAAAGAACTCGTGACATAATCAAACTGACTGATTTAAATAGGTCCAGCCATCAAAGTGACACCTATTCCACGCTCATTCCCACCTAGCATGCGGCGACCCATAAATACCTGATTAAACCCACCTTACCTAACTTCCTCTCAACCTTATAAATTGGTGATCCTACTTGAACCTGAAAAGGCCAAGTCATAATTAAATAACATAATTATCACAATTCAATACAACGGTAGGAGCATCGAGAGAAGTTCTGATTTTGATTACCATAAAGGATAATTGCTGCTGAAGTCAAATTTGCAGAGGGGGATTAGTTTAGGACACCCGTATATTCCATTTTTACGTTTACTTTATTTTTTAAAGGACACTATACAAATCGGTTAGTAAATGGTTAGTAATGGCTAAATGATCAAATTACTTCTATTCACCACTGAGAACCAAAAAACTCTAAATAAATAACATTCACATAAAAAAAACATTTTTCAGTTCGATCCCTCTCATTCACATAAATAAAGTGCTAATCGCAATAGTATCAAATAAGCAGTATTATAATGCAAAAGTACTGATCATATGTATACCTCAATGACTATGTGCATTCCAGTTCGATCCCTCTAATCACGAATGTCACTTATGCCTTCCAAATTTGATCATATGTAATGAATGAGATTCTCTTCTAGTTAACTACTGCAAATAATAGGTTCAAAACGAACTATTGAAACACATAAATAAATAGCATTTACATAAAGAAAGAAAAAATATAACCATAATACTCTTGAAAATGCGCGGAAGTACAATAATCACAACTAACCTTCCCCAAACACATGCAAGCAATTCAAAGGAGTCCATAGTAGCAGAAAAGAAATAAAAGAACCGCTATTCTCCCACAAAAATGAGCATATCTTTGTTGCAAACCAAAATCCCTATTACCATATAACATTGAATTTATGAGAATTAGTTTTGTGTGATCCTATAACATATCAAATGCAAATACCAACTCTAGAGTCCATCTTAATTAGGAATTATATCAACTCTGTAAATACGGTCAACTTCATTTTCAACATCAAAAATGCATTTATATACTGTTGAATGTGTAGACAACATACCCATTTTCACCAATAAACTTCTTTGAAACTTTACATTCCTTTAAAAGTTCGCCAGTTTTTGAGATTGTTTCAGAAGCCATTCCATTAGAACCAGTACATAATTATTGTCCTTATGCATCCTCTCCACCCCAACCTTTATAAAACAATACAATACCATTAAGAAACACTAACCAGTCCATTTTTTTATAGAAACAACAATTCAATAACAAGATTTAGAAAACAGAAAGTATGGTAAAAATAGGCTTTAACTTTTCAATAGATATTCGTCAAGGTGCATGGATATTTGTCAAAGTGCAAATATTAAACTTGACTATGTTCATGTTCAATTTATTGAAAAGGGCTTTTATTTATATAAGTTTTCAAGGCGAGCAACATATTCGACGAATAAAAACATGAGCCTCACCTGATTTTTAATGAAAATGTAGTAAAAGAAAAGGCAAATACTCACTTACCCAATTATAGAAAGAAATCATGAAATGATCAGCTTTGTGGCTTCATTTCCAATAGGGATATTTCCCGCCAAGAAGATTGACGTAATCTCGAATAATATGTTTTATCGGTTTCCAGCCATGGGTTTCACGCTGAGTGTTTTCCCGTGTTTAAACAAAAACTGAAACATTGTAAAATATAATTTCCAATTAAATCACATCTTAACAAATGAAAACACAATAACATCAAGGTATACCTGCTTGACTGGGCTAGAAGCTTTAGAAACATCTGATTTACTGTCGGACGAACTACTAAAATATGAATCAGTAGAGAATATATAAGCATCAAGTGTTCTAAGAACAGGAATAATGCAGAAATAATAGCAATAGATAGATAAAACCCCCACAGATTGGTAAAATTTGAAGTTCCAAATATTGTAAAACATTTAGTGTTGTAAAATAGATTTATGAACCCCCACTATACAATGGTCACATACATCAAAATGCTTTCCCTGAAAATATGGATAGGGAATAGTGAATATCATATGAATTTAAAGGCCAAAGCAATAGGGTTTTGCACATGGAGATTTGATCAAATGAAGTTCTCAACTCTATTTATAAATAGACCTGATAATCACTAAACAAGTTGATGATTCAAATACTTGTAAGGAAGATGAAATGTCATAAATATGAAGTTCAAATATGATATTTCTCAGATTTAGTTACATTAAAAATCCTGAGATTTCGATAAATAGCCAAAGATCTAGCTCCTACTGACCACACTACAGAGTAAGGGATTGAGTAGGATAATATCCACAAAGAATGGCACCAAATGTCAAATCTTTTCCTCGAACATGGACAGTCAAGCAACTACAAATTGATGAAGAGAAATATGTCAGAATTACAAAAAATTATGGCAATGATTTATACAAACATTTAAACTATCAAGAACAGATCGAATTAGCAGTTGGGTAACTAAAAACCCTCCTCTAAAATAATCACATGAAGAAATAAAAGTTAAGGATGCCCAAAACAGTGCAGGACTGCCGAAGATCTTGAAATTGATTTCGCTCCAAAAATTGGTGAAATCAAGCCATTTAAGCCTTGGACGCATCAGTATCGCCTTAGCGCAACATAGAAATTGGTGAAACCAAGCCACTCCTCTTTTTAAAAGAAGCTTCTAAATACTACCATTGCCTATCGAAAGCGCCCCAACAACCAAATATTAGAACAGCATCAAATGACCCTAATCAAACTCCAATTCACAATCCCATTGAAGTAGTGCGTCTCAAAGATTTTTTTTTTTTGGGGGGGGGGGGGGGGGGAACAATAAAAGCTATTATTTGATATTACACTATAACAAGAATACTCCCATTCCCCATTTCCTTTTGGCCTTCAACGAGAACCACCAGTGGGTCCCACTATATGTTGAATTCCTCTTAAGAAGAGAATGATGTATTTTTGACAAGGCACTCTCGCAAAGGTCAATGTACCTTATACAATCTATTTCTATATTTTTCCACAATTACTTGTATTGACGTGGATTTATTAAAGCCTGCTGCGTGAGGTCTCTGTGAGTGTAAACTACCCCTTCATCGCGGTCCACCACTTGCCCTCTTCCTCTTGCAATCCAACAAGTGGTTATCAATCCTTCAATTCCTACTGGACCACAAGCATGAATCATACTTGTACTAATGCCAACCTCTGCACCTAATCCAAAAAGTAACCGATCATAAAATCTTGTGCTTGCATTGTGAAGTACAACAACGCTGTCAACTTTACCTAGAAAGACTTCTGCAACTTCAGCGTCTTCTATTATGATGCAATTAGTATGCGCACTTCTATGCTAATGTATATGGTAATTGTAGAATAAACATCATTCATAATTTCAATAGTGCGGGCCAGTGAATTGTACTCTTTATCAAATGAATGTGCCTCTGGAATATTCAGCAATGAACTCACCCTTGGACCACCACATATAATAACTCCTTTAGTTTGTAGTTCCACAAAAATCTCATTGAGACCACCTGTCCGCATCAAGTCTTTATGAACAAGAAGTGTTTCCATTGCATTACGTGCTGCTGGATAGTCCGTTTTTGCATCCGCAACAATTTGCTTTTCCATATCCATATCGGCAGACTTGTCAACATAAACATGGCAAATTCCATCAGCATAACCTAGAACTGGAATTTTTGCGAAAGCGTTGATTTAAGATACAAGTTTATTATTGCCTCTTGGAATCACAAGATCAATCACATCATCGATCTTGAGCAAATCAGGAATCTTTTATAGCTATTATAGCTATAAGAAAAGAAGAGAAACAAACTGAAAATATTTTACAAACCACATATATGCTAGATAGTCATATTTTTTAAAAATATATATCGAAATACATACCAAGTCAAGGAAAATAGGATCTGATGATCTTAGCTTGACAGCTGGTTCTATATCAAGTAGCCAAGCAGGGAAACCCCCCAAATCCCACTCTATAAAAAAAGAGTTGTTCTTAACAGGAATCATCTAACATAAATGTGTGCATACACAATATATAGCTATGATTGATAATTTAATACTCTGTGGTATATATGCATTGATGTTTTGAAAAAAAGTATTAAAATTATTTCACCAAGAATCCTGCTAATTATGAATCCAAGACAGACACATCAATGCTGGCCTAAAAACTAATAGACTGACGATGATGTGGACAACAGCATTATTTTTCCAAATCTAAATCATTAAATGGACTTTACAAACTGGAACAGCATAGCAAAATTTGTTGCAGCTTTAGTAAATTATCAAGAATCCTGTGGTATCAGTAAATATTTCACCCAAAAAAAGGTATTAAATCACATATCAATACTTCAAAAGTCTGAGACGCTAAATAAACTATAAACTCAGAATGAGCAAAACAAAATTCATAACCATTTAAAGAAATAAAACGGAATATTGAGCAACATACCATATACAATGATGATAGCATGAAGCAACAGGATGCTCTTCATCTTCTTGGGCCCCAAAGAAATATTCTCCCAAAAAGGCTTTATTGTAGTGACTAACTTGGACCTGATTAGACCAACATTTGTGTTCACACCAACTTCAGTTTTCACAACTCCATTGTCAATAATTGAGAAAATTGGATCATGAATTTTAAACTTTTCAAACAAATCAATAGGTAACATCACTGTGGCACGGTAGTAAATATGTTAGACAGTAAGTTACTGTTCAAAAAACTGTAATAATTATTTAGAATAATAGACAACGTGTTTACCGATATCATTTTAGTCATGCTTTCGCCATAGTTTAAGCAAAAACAGTGATTGTGGCCACACACCTGGACTGGAGGCCACAGACTACCTACTAGAAAACTCGAGTCCAAGAGATCAAGACTGAGTTTTCTAGAAATACAATTCAATTTGCAATAATTTCCTACATTACATCCTCTACTTCATATTTGCTGACTTGCAAAAGAGCTTTCTCGGCTTGAAATCTGAAATAGAATTTGACAACGACAATGCCCGTAGGACTTGATTCATGCATAATTAACGTTGCAGATTTTGGTCAATCCCAACATTGGCAAGAAAATTTGTACTGGTATATAATTAGAGGGATAAGCAAGTCATTAGTATATTTTGGTGAAATGCATTCCTATTTCCTACAGAACATACCATGCTTAAACAGGAAATGGTACAAAAAAAAAACATTGCCATTAGTTAACTATGAAGTATTTTGTTTATTCATGAAGGATTCTTTGTATGAATGCTTATGTAACATAAGACACTCTTCATAAATTCTTAAAAATAATTAGCAAACACGCCTGCGAGGGAAAATTAACATAATTATTGGATATAATTATTTCCAAAAAAAAAAAGAAAATGAAAATGAAAACCCTTATTTCCAAACAACTTATTGGATATAATTATTCACAAATTAATCATAGGTTTTGGTAAAATTAGCATAAAAACTAAAAAACAAAGATGAAAGCAAAACCCTTAATATCAAATAACTTATTACGTATAAGTCTTCACAATTTAATCATGAATTTGGGAAAAATCAATCAAATATCCAAAGAAATTAGAAAATGTAAACCTTTACTTCCAAACATATTGTTGTATATAATTCTTCACAATTTAATCACGGGTTTGGGAAAATTCACATAAAAACCAAATAAAAATATAAAATTGAAAACCTTTTATCCAAACAACTTAATCCTTCATTATATATATAAACATGTATCAAAAACAAGAATTAGATGCTATAGACAGATAATAATCAGATGCCCAATAAAGATCAATTAATTTACTTCAAAGTTTTAATTTTGTTGAAGAAAAAATAATTTAATATAATAATAAAGAAGGAAAAAACTATGGGTTGAGTGATGACATATAAATGGGTTATTGGTTTTATGGCATTCAAGTTGAAGGATTGGGGAAAAAACAGAAACAAATTTCACTTACATTTTACTCATCATCAACAAAAAAGAAAAGAGCGGTGAAGATGAAGAATGATTTCACTTGCATTTTTAGGGCAAATCGCGTGGAGGGTTTGAGGGTGAAGAAGATGGCTACAGAGGGTTTGAGAAAGTGTGGGTGGGTGCAAAGGGTTTGAGCGGGGTATTTCTTTTTGAGAAGTGTGGGTTTGAGCGGGTTCTTTTTTAGTTTTTTTTCCTTTTATTTTTTATATACTAAATATGAATTAGTATCACTTATAAATTATTTCTAACACTACAAGACTGTTACGAATAGTAATGGTATAGTAGCGTTAGTAATACTAAAATATGTCTATTACTAATAGCTCGTTACGATGTAGTGATGACCAGCTAAACGTTCAACCATCTGGGCGATATAGGGAAGAGGAAAATGGTCCTTACGAGTGACAACATTTAGCTTTCAATAGTCAATGCAAATACGCCAGCCCATTTGCATAAGTGTGGGAACAAGCTCATTGTCACTATTTTTTATGACGGTAACACCAGACTTTTTTGGTACGACATGAATGGGACTGACCCACTGACTGTTTGAGATAGGGTAGATAATACTAGCATCGAGCAATTTTAAAATTTCAGCACGCACGACTTCTTTCATAGTAGGGTTGAGTCGACGTTAGGGTTCACGATAAGTCTTGGCGTGATCCTCTCAATGCAAGCGATGACTACAAACATTGGGATTTACACCGTGAATGTCTGAAATGGTCCATCCTATAGCAGTGCTATGCTAAGTAAGGGTGTGGACTAATTGCTCTTCTTGCGCAGGGGTCAAATCAGGAGCAATGATGGAAGGGTGATGGTTGTTGGGGCCTAAGAAAGTATATTTCAACTCTAGAGGTAAGGGCTTAAGCTCCAAACTAGTAGGTGGCATAGGAGTGACATCGGACTCGGACGCAAAATAGAGGTTAGAGAGTTCTCGGTGCATAAAGTGGAGGAAACTGATGTGGACGGGAGTTCAAAAGGTGGAGCAGGGTGATCAAGAGAGTGAATAGTATCATCATAGAGGGGCTAGAAGGGAGGATCCCAAGAGGAAGTGTCCATAAGTGGAATGGAATCTAGCAGGGCATTGAGTTCAAAGATAGAGGAATCAATGTCAAAGTCGGATCCAAAATGAGCCAAACATTGTTAGAGAGGATTGGCAGGGTAAGTTTGGTCCAACATTTCATTAACTAAGGAATCAATCACACACACCTCGTCAATAGAATCGACATCAGCCAATTTTTGCATAAGGTGGAATATATTGACTTCTATAGTCATGTTGCCAAAAGAGAGATTCATGGACCCATCATGAAAATTGATGATGGCCTTGGTAGTGGACAAAAAGGGGCGAACCAATATGATAGGAGTATTGGTTGGGTCGGGCGCAGGAGTGTCTAAGATGATCAAATCCACAAGATAGTAAAAGTCTGAAACTTTCACCAAAACATCTTCAACGATAACTTTAGGTACTTTTCCTAGTGCTATCAAAGGCACATGATTGGGCCATGATGGGTTAGGGATTATCTTGCAGGAGGGGGCACAAATGAGCTAAATGATCTTTAATTAAGCAGACACCACAAGAAGAAGGACTATAATCGTTGACAGTAATTGCTTGCTTATAAAGTGTAACATTTTGTTGCATAGTATAACTGAGAGCGTCAACGGTTTTAGTCAAAGAGTGTAAGCTGTGTAGCAAAGTTTTAAAATCATGATCATTTTTGTCCTCGGAAGTGTTCCGTACATGTGGAGGATCGGATCTTGAAAACGCATTGGTACCCTCCTAATCTGAGGAGTCATCTCCCAATTCAAGGAGAAAATTATAAGCGGCAGTGGGAGTCAAATGCATGAACTTCCCTTTATGCATGGATTCAATCATGGTGCGAGAAGAAGGGATAAGACCATTGTAAAAACTATGGACTAAGTGACTTTTCTCGAGACCGTGATGGGGGAAACTATTAATATAGTCTTGAAAACGGCCCCATGCTTCACAAAACTGTTCGGTAGGCTTTTGTCTAAAATCTTGAATTACTTGGTGCATTTCATTTGTTTTGCTCATGGGATAGAATTTAGACATGAACTTATTGACAAGTTGTTGCCAAGTTAGGATAGAATCCGGGGGCAATGAATGGAGCCACATGGATGAATTATCGTGAAGAGAAGAGGGAAACAACCGAAGACGAACATTCTCTTCGTCTAAGTTTTGATTTTTAAAAGTAGCACACACAGTGAGAAATTTTCGCAAGTGAGTATAAGGAGAATTGCATTCAAGGCCATAAAAACTGGGCAACATAGAAATAGTCACGGGGCGAATTTCAAATTGCAAGGCCGGAGTGGGCAGAAGGACGATACATGAAGGCTGAGTGGTCGTAATCGGGGCAAAGTAGTCCCTTAAAGCGCGTTCATCGGCGATGATGGGTGGGGTAACATAACTAGGGGAAGTGGGAGAACTAGGCGTCTCCGATGAAGAAGAACACGGATCAGAAAAATGAGGAGGAAAGGCAACGAGAAGGACACGATCACCTAAGAGGGAATTTAGCGATGGTGCACTAGGGGAACGTGTTAATCGATGATCAATGCATTGCCAACGTGGCATAAAAGCAAGGACAAAATATTTTTGGGATTTTTCGTTGTTTGAAAAAAGAAGAAATTCTTTCTGGATATTTTTTCTGGACAATAAGGAAGGAAAAAATGAAAAATATTTTCGGAGTTTTTTTGGAGAAAAATTGAGGTGGAAAAAAAGAAAATATTTTTGTAGTTTTGGTTTTTGGTAAAAAAATGCAGAAGAAACGGGAAAAGGGCGATAGACTAATGGTGGAAAAACTGATAGTTGGAGCAAAAATTGTACTACCTAAAGGAACAATTTAGATACCTACACAAAGGGAACAAGTCCGAACGAGCACATAGCCAAATTATTATCTTCAAGTTAAGTGATTGGGTAGTCAATTTAATTAGTCCGCGGGCGAGAAAATCACGGAATCTTAGGCCTCGCCAGTAAAAGTGTGCTCCGACTTTCTGCCCGAGAGACAAGAGTCTTACTAGTTGAGGCTCACCACACTAGCTAATACAACACACAACTATCCGGTACCATGCCAGGGAAAGCACAAACTCGTTTTACTAGGCGGCTGCACTTAAAACCCAGTTTCCCTAGACAAAAGTCTTAAGATAGTTCAATGAAGATTTGTAGGGGTGGAAAGGACTCACTAGAGTATCCTACGAGGGTCTCAACTCGAAAGGGTCCTAATGAACACTGTTCCTACTTGGCTTGCTAGTTGATTGATTTTAATTTAAGTGAGAGCACGGGTACCAAGCAAATGAATATGTGATTGAGTGGGTGATGAAATCTCAACTCGTTGCAATGACCGGGTATAGATCTTAGGTAAATTTTTAAACATCAAACCATCCAATTTAAGTGCGATATAGAAATAAAAAGCATATAGGAGCAAGTAGCACACAAAAATTGACTCGCTTGCAGGAGATTCGCGAGTGATAAAGAGTGTACCTCCCACGGTTTTTACACGCGTGGGGTGAAGACCGAGTTGAGTCGACCGGGGGAAAGGACGCCTACTTCAGTCGTCCCCGGGAGTCCTACCGACCCAAAGTAGACAGGCTTCTAATTCCTCGCCTTTGGGCGCCCTCACTCTACCTTGTCCGGTTTCCCTTTTCGCTTGTCTTTTTTTTGGAATAAATATTACAAAAATAAATCGGGGTCAAAATGCACCCAAATTAATTACAAGGCCTCAATAATAATAAACAACCAATCTAAGGAGGGACAGGAAGGAATAACTCCGAAAAATAAAAAAGAAAAATAAATAAACAAAAAAAATAAAAATGAAAATTATAAATCTTCACGGGATTCAATCTTCAAGAAATCGACAATGGCGCCATTTGATAACTCTTTATTTGGAATGTCGCTGGAATTACCTACAAAACTTGTTAAAACTTTGAGTATCAAACTTCCTGGAATTACCTACAAAACTTGTTAAAAATTTAGTATCGTGGCAAATTGGGGTATCAATCCAATTTCTAGCGTTGAAACGATTATCGTGAAAACTTGCAATTCCAATTTTTATTAAAATTCTTTTCGTGTTTTTAAAACTTTTTCAATATATTTTTTTTTTATGTTAAAAACAATTTTCAAGGGAGGAAACGGCAATTTATGCAACTAAAATGACTATGAAAAATTAGAAAGTAATTTAGTTTAAAATTTATGAGAAGAAATAAGAGGTGGGATTATACCGTGTAGTCAAATCAATTTAATGTCCTAATTATTCAATTGAATAGTTCGAAATAATATTGAATTTAAAATTTAACTCTCGTCACAATCCTAAATTCAATTTTATTTTTTTCATTAATTAAATCTGGAATAATCACAACATAAAAAAATTAAGATTCACACTCATTTCAACAAAATATCCGCTAAGATTAATTTATTAAAATTTGTACGAATCTTTGAATTGCATACACATAATTAATATTTATTTTTAAGAATAATACTTATCTCTAAGTGAAATTCAAAAACCAAATATTAATTATCACCATTAATTTATTAACTCTCGTTACATAAATTAATGTGTGATTTTTTCCATTTTAATTAGCCTAGAACGCATGGACGAACAATTATTCAAATAAAACAACTCAACATAGGCGTTTCATCCCACCCCTTGAATGAGGTGTTTAGCCAGACATGCTTAAAATTTTAACACAAGCACAATTAACAAACAAGAAACTTAAGGAGAAGATAAAGAAATACGATACGCAATAATTTCTTGTGTCAACTGAGTGCATGAACACGCATCCCAAACTCGTCAAAAAATCTGACTGGATTAAAAAACTGAAAGTAAAAAATGAACCTACAAATTTTTCTAAACCTAAAACTATATTTTTTTTCTTTTTTTCTGACCATTTTTCTACCCTCTTTTTTTTCTTTGTCTGTCTCTTACGTCCTCTCTATGTGTCTCTCCTTTCTTTTATGCTGATGAGAGTCTCCTCTTAAAATCAGCTGACCTTTTTCTTTTAACCCACGAAGTGTTTAGAGGAGATATTGGTGGGATTTCATTTGGATTGGGATTGTGTCCGATTTTTTTGGGATTTTGGATGACTCTGGATTTGGATTGGTTTCAAGTGACGGTTTCACTACACCAAATCTGCCCATTTGTCAAGGTCATTGACCTTGACAAATTCACCTTGTCAAGGTCAATGACCGTGACATTTCGAGGCGAGACAACTTTTTTTGTCACGGTCGTGTCACGGTCATTGACCTTGACATAAAACTCGCGTTTTGTGTCACGGTCGTGCCAAGGTCAATGACCGTGACACATTTGTCACGGTCATTGACCGTGACAAAGCCGTGACCCTTAGTAAAAAAATTGTCACGGTCATTGACCGTGACAAGGCCGTGACAAAATTGTCAGGGACTTGTCACGGTCAATGACCGTGACAATTCTGGGCAGAATTAAAAAAAAACTGCTGGGCAGTATGGCCACTGCCACTGCCCAGCAGTATATTTGTACCTGTTATAGCAACGTTGTACCTGTTCCACACATCATATATCCGAACAAACTAAAGATAATGCAAATATATATTCAAATAAGAAACTATTTAAAAAGAAACAACATCACCATCATTTTATCTCAAATCTACAAACTATTTGCATGGAAAAGAGATTTTGTACCGCGACGCTCGGGAACACCTCCTTATCCTCGCTTCTCGTCCGAGTAGCCACATAAGTATAGAGCATATGTGGCCTACCCTTAGGGCCACTCCCTGTCCCCTGAATTGAAATAAAGTAAAATTAGTATCCGCCCCTCAAATATAGATAAATATAAATTGTAATTGAAATCGAAATCGAAATTGACATATAAATATAAATACATTACCTGTAGTGTCACTCAAACAGCTAACTTGAGCTCATATGGCACCTCCTTCCAACTAATGTACCCCGGGCAATCATGTCAATTATAATTCTCTTCATATCTAAACACTAAGAAATACCATAATCCTATGGAGGTATGCGTTGCAAATTCCTTCCAACCGTTGTGTAGCCAAAAATCAGCAGTTGAAGTTGTCAACTCCACCTTTGAATGGGGTATGGAAAGTGGAATTGACAACTTCAACCGGTGATGTTTGGCTACGTAACGGTTGGGAGGAATTTGCAGAGCATCGCTCCATAGGATTATGGCATTCCTTAGTGTTCGGATAGACGAAGAGATTCAGTTTCCTCTCCACAAATAGGACACCCCAAATAACTATGTACTAATCACCTATTAAAGGTAAGAAGCGTATATTCATGGATTAGTATAAACAAAACTTAGATGTAGTTGGAATATTTATGTATTAATCTCCTCTCCACACACGCACACTACACAAGAGTGAAAATGATAAAGTGCAGATCAAGTAAAAGCATTAAAAATGGATGTTTCGGTACAAATTGAAATAATTATTACAAATTGAAAAATTGTTTCAAATTCGGGTTATCATCAAAAATGGATTGATATTCGGTAGGAGCAGCCAAGTCATCCACACTACTATTTAGACGCCTTGGCGCGTGTTGGACAATTGACCACGGCTCGTTGTTGATATACTCCGAGTAAAACACTTGCTTAACCTTTTGAAATGCACAAACAAACGGCTCATCGCTCACGTGGTCGTTGCTCTTCAACTTGGACAAGTCAACCATGATCAAATTGGTGACAGGATCAACTTTAGAAGCATTTTTATCCTCAACTCTTACCCATTCACAGTAAAATACAACCTCTTTGAAGCTTATATAATCCAATTCAGATATATTTTGAATTACACCATAGTAAGTCATTTCAGCTTCAACGAGGTTTTTATCTTTTGCGCTTGCTCGAAAGAAAGTAAGAGCCTTGTATGAAATACCTGAGTTCTGTACATTTGTACTTTCCTCGTACACTTTAGCGCCGAAAATGTAACCGTTCAATCGATATTTTTTGTACTCTTGTGCCACGAACAAGGGTCCAGTGGCTAGACGAGCAAGCCTTGATGTCGCATCACCCATCTTTAGGAGCTGAGAATATAGATAAATTAATTATATTAGTGGTAAAATATGAGTGTAATGTAACGTTATATAACGACTGTTTTCATTGTAATTACCTCTTGTGTCAACCATAGCCTAAATTCGCTGTCTGATTGTACCACTGTTTTTCGTCTTTTATTGTTCTCACAGGCTTCATATTTACTGCATATTACAAAATTAATCATGTATAAAATAATCTAAAATAATGTTAAACATTATAATATTCGAAACTTACTTTTTCCATTCTTCGACATCTTCATGTGTGTCAAATAGATAACGAGCTACTTGTTCATGTTGCAAACTCGTTAATTTCACTCGTTTTCCCATCACATTACCACCATCATCGAGGAATTCATCAGTGTCATCAACGCTGGTAGAGTCAGTCATATATTCCCGAGTATATATTGATGACTCCACGGTGATGTATTCCTCTGCAATTGATCCTGCAATGTATCGCGTATTCTTGACGTAATCTTTAAAAACTTTCATCAATCTTTCAAACGGATACATCCACCGATATCTAACTGGACCACAAAGAAGTGCCTCGTCGCATAGGTGTACCAACAAGTGAACACTTATGTCAAAGAATGCTGGGGGAAAGTACTTCTCCAATACACAAATCGCTTCGTTCACAACCAATTTTGCGGCCACTATGTGTTCTCGATTCACTACCTTCTCACACAAGAGAGAGAAGGTAATACTAATTTGCATAATAGCCCTACGCAAATCCTTGTGCTTGGAGAAACAGTGCTTAAACAATAGAGGAACCAATTGCATGATCACATGCCAATCGTGGGACTTACACTTATGTAAATCATGAGTAGCATAATTCACAATCCTTTGCAAGTTGGACGAAAAAGTAGATGGGCCCTTCAAATTATATATTGTGTCTAGAAGCACCTTCCTTTCCTCACTCGTCAAAGTAAACGCACTAGGGGGAATTATTGTCCTTCCCCTACTATCTTCTTTCAACCATAGTTGTGGTTTAAGTTTTAACGTTTTAAGGTCTTTTCGTGCATTTTCTCCATCCTTCGAATGACTCCCCCCAAGGCAAGTACCCACAATATGTTCAGCGAAGTTCTTCTCTGCATGCATCACATCCAATACATGGCGCACCGGGTTTTTCTTCCAATAAGGCAAGTCAAATAAAATTGACCTCCGAGACCATGCCTTTCTTATCTCAGTTTCATTCCCAGTTGGGGTCTTCTTATGCTTGACATTCTTAAATTTGGGATTCTTACCTGGCATATTTGGGCCACATTGAGAAGATTTACTTTCAATTTCTGAACCCGAAAGTTGTCTCGGCGGTAGCCTATGTTCAACTCCGCCCAATAAAAAATTGGAAGCTTTCTCAAATCTGAAACTACTTGTTGAAGGATGTTGTGAAGGTTGGTCAGGGACAAAAGGAACTTTCAATTCACCGTGAAAACTCCAAAATCGATAACTATCTTGCATACCCGATCTTAACAAATGTAGTTCAACTGTTTTCCACTCAAACACCTTACCATTCTTACACCTAGCACACGGACACGGAAACTCTTCATCATTACGACATCTCTTTGCATATTTCACAAATTCGTTAGCACCTCTGCGAAACACATCCCCCATTCTATTAGTCTCACCCATCCACTCTTTGTATTTCGGATATCCCATCACAGCTACCACAACTAAACACCTATTAAAGGTAAACAAAACTTAGATTTATAGTATGTTTTTTTTAATTATCCCATCATTTAATTATCCTATTAAAGGGTATGTGGTCCTATCCCATTCAAGAATGCATTTTTCTGTAATATACTTAACAGCTCATGCACATTGTTACGATTTGAAAAAAATTCGACAGCATATCCCCTTAGTTCTCCAAGTACACGACGTAGATTGGCAGGTGTGAGTGTTATTTCAATTGGTCAATTAAAATAACAGTCACACTTGTCAATCTAGTATGTACCCAGAGAACATTAAGATACGACTGCAGAACTTCCTCCAAAAGTAACAACTTTAAGCCAATAAGAATATTATACAAAAATTATACAGTCTCAAACTGTCCAAACGGGACAATTCGAGAGATCTCATTACAGGGGTAATGACTCTCGAACGGGTCTAAGGGTTATTGAATGCGTACGCATAAGAACTAGAATGCTAGTATCTATGCGCACTATATTAAATTTCAAGTATGTTTCATATAATGGGTTAATTCAAATACACAAATAAATTCATGGGATAATTCAAATACAAAAATAAATTCATGGGATAATTCAAATACAAAAAGAAATTCATGTATTGACCACATACACACACACACACACACTATCTAAGTTGTTCTATAGGTATAAAAACAATTATTATCCAATTATTATCCAACTATTATCAATTATTTATTTTGAATGTAAATAATATTCAAATATTCTAATATTCAAGCCTAGGTGCGTAGGTGTGCGTGTGTGTGGCGTAGGTGTGCGTGTGTGCGTAGGGGCGTAGGTGTGCGTGTGTGTGTGGCGTAGGTGTGCGTGTGTGCGTAGGTGTGCCCACCCCACCCCACCCCACCCCCTCCCCCCCTCCACTACCCCCTCCCCCACCCTGCCCCATCCCGCCCCACCCCCACCACACACCACCACACACACCACCACACACACACACACACACCCCCCACCCCACCCCCTGCCCCCCTCCACCACCCCCTCCCCCACCACACACCACCACACACACACACACACACCACTCTACCCCACCCCCTGCCCCCCTCCACCACCCCCTCCCCCCCTCCCCCAAAACACACCACCACACACACACACACACTGCACCCCACCCCACCCCCTGCCCCCTCCACCGCCCCCTCCCCCACCCTGCCCCACCCTGCCCCACCCCCTGCCCCCCTCCACCACCCCCTCCCCCACCCTGCCCCATCCCGCCCCACCCCCCACACACGCACACACATACACACACACATATATATATACACATACACACATAAATATACAAACAAATCTATATATAAATGGAAGAGAGAGAGAGAGAGAGAGAGCAGCGTCGAGTCGAAAGAGAGAGAGAGAGGGGGAGGGAACGGTGGGAGGGAAAAAAGAAGGGGGAAAGTGATTTTGCTGGAAAAGTTGTCACGGTCGTGTCAAGGTCATTGACCGTGACACGAATTGTCACGGTCATTGACCGTGACAATTCGTTGTCACGGTCGTGTCAAGGTCAATGACCGTGACATAAAACGCGTGTTTTTTTGTCACGGTCAATGACCTTGACAAGGCTGGCCGGCTGAAAGGTGACAATTTGCCCATTTTGGTGTAGTGTTTGGATTGCTAGCGGGTTTCGGGTTGGCAAGCCGGGTTGCAGGTTGTTGCGGGTTCAGGCGACGGGGGATCCGGGTTGGGTTTCGAGGTTTGGGCAGGTGGTGGACTCGCGGATGGATGGATCGGAGAGGGTAGGGTTGGTGGGACGCCATCAGTGCCAGGTTTGGTAAAAGGGAGGGGTCTGGCCGCGGGCGGCGGCAGGGGCCAGAGGGCTTGCTGGTATCGGGTTGGAGATTTTCCGATGGGTTCGGATTTGGTTGGAGATGGTTAGGGGAACTCGGTTTGGGGCTTTGGAGTTTTGGTTTGAAATGGGGTTTTTGGGGATTGAAACGGAGGTGAGAGGTAGAAGGTGATGAATAGTAGTGTAAGGGTGTAGGCTAGTTTAGGTGTGTGAGTGTGTATGGAATAGTTAGTGTGTGTGTTTAATTTGTTCCCCTAAAAAATTGACACAAAAAAAAACTAGAACTAAAATAAAAAAATAAAAATCTAGAAATAAAACTCTAATTTATTACTATGAGACTAAAAAATAAAAAGAGATAATAATAAATAAATAAAACTCTATAAAAACTAAAAAAAAAACTAAAATTCCTAACTAAGTAAATTAAAACTAAAAACTAAAGAAAATAAAATAAATTCCTAAAAACTAATCCTAATAAAATAGAGATTAAAAATTAAAAACTAATAAAATTCAAAATCAAAATAAAGAAATAGAAAAATAGAAAATAAATTGTACAAAATTTTAAAATAATCTAAAACAATTTCTAAAAATAAAAAAGACTCAAAATAAAAATCTATGAAAAATAAAAATATAACAGTACAAACTAAACACACACACCGGCTCGGGTGATGGACTAGGCTCGATTTAGGCTTGGTTCGGGATAGGGTTTTGGGACGTCAGAACTCATTGGGCAAGCTCATAAATGGACTTCAGACTTCGCGATTTCTTTGATTTCCTTTGTTGATCACTTTTTATCGCTACTTTGTCGCAATTACGCAGGTTTAGCATCATTTCATACTGCTACTGCTTATTGACCTGCAAAATAATAAAATACGACATAAGGTCAATTTTAATTAAAATGAGTGACTAAAATGCATCTATTCGGGATATAAAATAGACACTATTGGGTGCTTATCAGTAGACTAGAGTGCGATGACTATTCTTTAGTGGAAAGAATAATAATTTATCGAATTATGGAATTAATTATAGAGTTTAATTAGAATTCCTAATTTTGAAGGAACCTAGTCTCCTATTTCTATTAGGGGTCCCGGTGCTAGCCTATATAAGCAACCCCTTATCTCCAAATAAGTGGGGGATCAATATCGATCAGAAAAATAACTAAAAAGGAGTGGTAGCGTTGTGATCATTAGTGCCCACAAACCAATGATATGTATTGACTTAAATGAATAGCATGGAAGATATCGAGGTCTCTTTCAAAGCTCTGATATTGTAAAATCGATTACGAGCAATTGAAGAATCCAAAAATTTCAAAAGTAGAACCACGGGTTTCTGAAACATAGAGGAAAAGGCACAAGAAATTTCAAGTCCTTTGGAGATAGTTTGATCCTCTTTCTTCATGCATCTTTACAAAACAGTGATTTACGAAGCAAATCTGACAACACATATTAGATCTGGAATCGAATCAATAATGGAACAAGAAGGCGAATTAAATTTTCTAGAAAGTGTAATAATATGCATAAACCCTGATATAATAATTTTGGAATCATGGATATGAAGGTTTAGGGATGGAATCAATTAAAGAACACATGATTTCATCTGCCTACATAAATGCGTGGCACGTCATGGTATCTACTTGGTATAGCCATAACATAAGAACCAATGATCGGATAGGGCTAAAATGTTTTCTATAAATTCTAAAAGATTAAATATATAAAAATTTGCAGAAGATCTTATTTGGACGCTATTAAGATTTTTGGGAAAAAAATCATTTCGATTTTGTGGCTGCCACACCGTTAGATTTACAACAAGGATCGGTGTAACACGAAAGAGATCAAATCTCTATGGTTCATGCCGAAAGGAACCGCAAAGGTATGAGATCTTGAATCTCCTATGTAGATTCACCATAATTATTATTTTTTTGAAACCCAATTATCATATAAATCAATTGATCCAGTATTTTTGTAAGTTCTCCAGCATCCCTCACTTCAATGAAATGTGCCCAATAGTCTAACTCACCTAAATTAATAATAATTGCTCCATCTTGGTCAACTAATTCCATAAACTCAACTGAAATCTTGATTAACCCAACAATGACCTCGAGCAGTGTGTCTATCCATTCCATCACTGGAATCATCAATAATTCTGGTGAATTATCTCGAACCAACCCCTTCCCATCTACAAGTGGTGCACCTAGAGACAACTTCACTATGACTCACTCCACACCAATTCACAGTATCAATATCCCATGTCACTTGGTACCTCTAACTCCCCTGTCTAGTTATACCGAACCCCGTGACCCACGTGTCTACTCCGAAAACTATGAACTTCCAGGGTGATTTTCGCTTAGTAAAAATCAACATCCTAATTATTCGCAAGCCATCCTCCAAATTGACTACGTACAACTCCGTTCTACTTCCCAAAACTATTGAATCCTGACCACGTCCCCTTAATAGAGACGATTTTGAAAATTCAATTAATCAGGGTTCCCATAGACCCAATATCGTGTGCATATTTGCACAAACATCATAGACGTAACATCTTTATCTTAAACTTGACCTCGCATGATCGGCGTGCCTTTACCATAAGGTTATACTTAGTTAACATACTAATCTGAACCTAATTATCCTACAAATTGTCCCACCTATCCATTAAGGATGTAAAAATTTCCAGTGCTTCCTACAGAGCACAACCCAACTTCACTACATATTGTATAATAGCTCTCAGCTCAAAGTGTTTTCTCCACAAGTATCATGATCACTGTTCAAAACAGATACTCTAGAATCCCACAACGTCTACAAATTCCTGAAGTTTATTAAACTCCATGTTTGGGATATCGTGCAATTAAATCCAACCAAGGCATTTACCTAATGCCCTATTGCCTGGAACTGTTGATTATCGAGATCGTTTGAAAAAAAGAACATAAATAGGAAACTCAAAATACTATCCCCAGATGTATAAGTCTAATCCTCAACTCCCACATCTCTAAAAGATTTTAAAATACGAAGCTCATACTATCAATATGTCCCCAGTACTAAATCAATAACGAGCTAAATTTGTTCGCCCGTTGATAAAATTTGACTCGCATCAGTATAGTCCCTAAGCACTAGAATCGAGACAATATACTCTTCAAAGTCTCCACTACAATATAGTATGTATGCGATCTCGACCCTATTTCAGGTAAGACATCGTAAAACAGCACATCGTGCCTTGGAATAATGAATAAGATAACCTTATTGTAATAGTCCACCATCACTTAAACCATCACTAACCACTATATACCCATCATACTCACATATCACATCTCTCTAAAATGAGTAGATCTACACAAATATATTCTCTCAGTGCCCACACTTGCTCTCCTGCAGATGGAACAAAAGAGAACTATGCTACCCAAGGGTAAGTGTATACACACAATAGTGATACCATGGATACATCCACTAAACCCATCTCACGTGCGACTCTAGTGCTAACAAAAATGCAATGACTCTATGTAACATAAAACATACCTTGGATAAAATTCATATTTTTATCTGCCAATGTCTCTAGCTGTTTAAATAGTTTATAGATGTAATATTCACGTCTGAACTATCCCAAAAATTACTGTAACTATTGCCCCTGTCAGGCACCCTACTCTTGTCCCCTATCTTTCTGCGGACAAGATTGACGCATGTGGTTCCACTCGCCACCTATAAAACATCTTCATTTATAATTCAATGTCTCTAGCCCACTATCCATGTCGAGGTTACTTTACTCTCTCGTTATGGTAGCCTCAGTCCTAATGGCTACGTCATTTGTTTTCCCTTGGCTCTGTTGGACCTATTGAACACGTTGCTGGACCTGATGACCATCTCTGAGTTCATGTTACTTCGGTGGAAATTCCCTTCATTTGAATATTTTAAATAGGTATCCTGAACGAATAATTCTTCTGTGGGGCCCTATAACACCGATACATCCCGTCTTGCTATGCTGGTTAGACTATCCTATTTTGTGTTTCCCTTTACATGTAATCATTGATATTAACATGATAATAGTATGGCATTTACGACGGTGGAATAAGCCGTCCAAGTCGGATTACCCCAATAAGTTCTAGAAAATTCTACTTGTGAGTCCATCATCAAACTTAAGGACTTTATCCGCCTTTGTATCCATCTCGTCAGTTATGAAATTCCCTAAACAAGAAAATTATTCCTCACACTCGACCCCTATATTGACCTCTTAATAAGTCCCAAAACATTCTTCGCATCTCTATTTAAGCAGCAGATGAAAGGACTTGCGATCAAGCTGCTCCTAAAATTTCTCTATATTTATAGTATATCTTTTCTCAGATGTGGTGACTCACTCCCACCAATGTAATGTTACTCCTACGAGCATAAACAAATTACCAATTTTTTTATTGCACTCCTACATGTGCAAATACCTTTGGATGTTATCCTTACATTGGAGAGCTAACTCTTGGCCATGGCCGGGAGAGTCATGAATATGTAGGAGGTTATGGCCGCCAAGGGAGACGAAGATAAAGGAGCGAGTGGTAGTAAGTTCCAAAAATCCAAAGGAAAGGAAGGTAAGAAGAGTTCGACGTATAACAAGTTCACTGGGAACACCCCGCTGACTTTCAGTTCAAATATGATGCTGAATGAGATCAAAGATGACCGATCTCTTAGATGGCCAGAAAAGCTGAGAGTCCCTCCTCATAAGAGGCATAAGAGAAAATGGTGCGAGTTCCACTAGGATCGCGGCCACACTAAGGATAAGTGCTTTACACTTAAGGATGAGATAAAAAAAAATATTGAAGCTATGAATGCTCAGGAAATATGTTGATAAGAGCAGTGTCAGAGGTGACAGGGACGAAAACAGGGAGAGGCGAGATGAGAAGCCTAAATGGGATGTCCAAATAAACATAAATGACAATGTGTCTAATGATAATGATGATGATGATGATAATAATAATGATGATGAGGCCAACCCTAAACTTTCACTCAAGGTACCTTCACCTAAAGTTTAGTTGAATATAATATCTTTAGGAGTGAAGATGATATGTGGTGGCCTAACAGGAGGTGGTAAGGATATAGCCGACAGGAAGGCCCATGTCGAAGAGGCTAAAGAAGTACCTAAGAGTGAAGTGGTAAACTGAGTCGTAGTTAATTCGAAGTCGAGTAAGAGGAAGAAGGTAAATGTGAACACCCAGGTGATAGGTCTCTCAAGGCTAGACTTCCAGGGGATCCTTGCCCCTCATGATGACCCTTTAGTGGTTAGTACGGGGGTTCATGGATATGACGTTCCCATAATTCTCATCAACGGGTGGAGTTTAGATGACGGGATGTTTTGGGAATGCTTCACGGCACTGGGGTGTAGCAAGAAAAGGCATATCCCATACCATGACCCTTTGATCGACTTAAATGGTGAAAAGGTCTATCATTTGGGGGTATATGATATGGACGTTTGTATGGTGACTTGGCCAAGGTAGTTCAATAAGAAGATAAACTTCACTAAAGGGGGTAATTGATATACCAAGTATGACCTCGTCCCTGGGCTACATCCCCATGGCCAAGGCTGACCAGTGGCAGACTGTTAGTTTGAGAAAGTTATGGCTCAGTCGTGGACCTATCATGAAGGGCATCTTCATCGACCATAAACCCATCATGAAAGGTCTCATCCTTATTTAAGATATAGTCAATGATAATAGCATCAGTAATCTTATGATACAAGTTCCTTCGACCTTGTCCATCACCTGGAGGTTAAGGGTCTAATGTAGACTCGGCTCAGCATGACAATTACTTTCCCATCACAGTATCGAACGTGATAACTCGGCCTTGGCCTGGTTTTAACGGTCGATAGTTGACACCTGGAAGAGCACATGGAATGGGGAACACGTGGAGGAGTGTGCATGGGTTGCAGATTTCATGTAGACGAAATCATCATAACCAAATCTCCATCACACATGAGGGAATATTTATCATCATGTTCTACATGTAGCGATAGGTGGCTAATCCTTATTAGAGGATATATTTTACACATACTTACTACATTCTTGGGGGTACAGTACACACCCTAGGCACTATATATACCCATTTTCTTCATCATTGAAAGGGATTAAAATATTCAAACCCTAGCCTAAGTTTTGCTCCTGTTACAATAGAGATAGAAAGTAATGAGAATGGTATCACTTAGGCCATTAGTGATCATTTTTATAGTGAAATTAACACTCTCCTACACAATAAAGTAGGCCAATGGCTGAACCATTTATATGCTAGTGTTCGTTCCTCTTCTCCTCATCTCCTCATTCACTTATACACTTGTTTGAACACCATTGTTTAACCTGCAAAGCTATTCTGGATTGACCTAATACTAGTTTACTTGTTGATACTAAATCAAGGATCATCAATTGGAATGAAGATTCTCCATCTTCATTTTCATCTTGTTCCTCAATTGATTCTCTAGTGGTGATCCAATTCCACATTTGTTGGGTCTGCATCACCATGGAAAGAGCTCTTGTTAAGTTTTTCAATATTTTGTCTAGTTTACTTGGTTCATCCAGTTCTCCTATTATTCCTTTCATTCGTCGGATTATATGGACTTCGATTTGCCGCTAAGCACTAGACTCAGGTCCAACGAGGTACCTCCTCGGTAAAAAATGGCTGAGGTTATTGTGACGTTGCGCTCGCTGACGGCTAGCCAGTAGAAAATGCAAGAACAACTTGTTGTCTTAAGCCAGAATATGATGAAAAGACCCATCAACGCTGTAGATAAGATGATAAATCCGACGTACAAAGAGGGTGTAGATCCACTGACAAGGGGACCACCCTCGACCCCATACAAAGAAATGCCACAACAGTAAAGATGTGGTCGACCCTAGGTTATTGCGCCTAGGAAAATAAGGTTACGAATTCGAGGATGACCAGTGTTGTGATGAGGATGAGTACTCGGAGCCCTATAAAATTTCTAGAAATACAGTTCGTCCAGTCCGAGTTAACAGAGAAAATAGTGGTAAGCAGAGTCGAGATGGCCAACCTCGGGCTTCAGCACTTGACAAATTGAGTAGAGGGTCGTCCTTCGACAGACTCAAGCTAGTTGGTGATTTAGGAGATCGACTCTCTAGGTCATGCAGTAATGCTAGTTCCAGGGTAAATGGAGGATGTACTAATCGTCCGCCTCCATGTGGCCGAGAAGATTAATAAAAAGAAGTTAACAACTGCCAGAGGACAGCTGGTAAAGAACATGTGGAATGCTCATCCAACAGAGAAGGGGCTAGGGATAATGCTTTGGTGTCCGAGGGAGATGATACAACAGTGGTCAACAAGCCATGAAATAATTCCATTTAGAGGTTTAAAACAAAATTGGTGATATCCTGAAGAAACGAAACCCCATGCACATGGGGTATATGGAAGGGTTTGTTGTAAGAATAGTTAGTTACCTAACTCCGACCATGTTCAAGACTTTGGTTTTCATGCCAAAGTATGATGGGAGAACAAGTCCTCTTCATTATGTGGAAATGTACTAGTCGACAGCTAACATCTATCCAGTCTTCGATAAGATGAGTTTCCATTCTTTCTCAAGAATCCTTACTGGTGATGCCCATGTATGGTATATCTCCCCAAAAACTCCATTGAGATTTTTAAAAAGTTGGTCGAGAGGTTCATCCAAAAATTTTGCTTCGGAGTGAAGCCTCGGAAGAAGACCACACATCTGTTATATGTCAAGTAGATAACATGAGTCTCTGAGGGACTATATAGCCTATTTCAATAAAGAAAATTTGGAAGTAGAAGACTACGTGGAAAGCATCGCTATGGCTTCCCTCATACGGGGACTATAGAAGGAAAAACTCCTATGGAAGCTAGTTGAGGATCCTCCAAAAACTATGTAAAAACTCCTGTCCATAGCTGGAAGAGTCATAAATGCGGATGAGGTCATGTCCACTAATGAAGACGATGAAAAAGGAGAGAGTGGTAGTAAGTCCCAAAATTCCAAAGGAAAAGAAGGTTAGAAGAGGTCACCGGATGACAAGTTTGTTGTCTACTCCCCACTGACTGTCATTAAAAATATGATACTGAGTGAGATAAAAGATGACTGGTCTCTGAGATGGCCAAAAAAGCTGAGAGCCCCTCATCATAAGAGGGATTGGAGAAAATGGTGCGAGTTCCACCAGGATCACGACCATACTACTAATAAGTGTTGTGCACTTAAGGATGAGATCAGAAAAAGGTTGAAGAAATGAAATCTCAAGAAATATTTTGGTAAGCTCTGTGCCAATGGCGAGACAGATGACACTAGGAAGAGACGAAATGATAAGCCTAGACGGGTGTCCAGGTAAATAGAAATGATGATATCTCTGATGATGGTGATAAGGAGGCCAACCTTATACTTTCGCCAAAGGTACTTTCACCCAGAGGTCAGGTGAATATGATTTCATTAGAAGTAAAGTTGATATGTGGTGGCCTAGTAGGAGGTGGTAAGGATATAGCAAACAGGAAGGCCCATGTCAAAGAAGCTAAAGAAGTACTTAAGAATGAAGTGGTAAACTTCGCTGCAGTTGATTCCAAGCGAGTAAGACGAAGATGGTGGATATGAACACCTTGGTGATATGTTTCCCAAGGCTATACTTTAAGGGGATCCTGGTCCCTCATAATGACCCCCAGTGATTACTACGAGGGTGCATGGATATGACATTCCTTGAATACTCATCGATAAAGAGAGTTCAGTTGGCGTGATGTTTTGGGATGCTTCAAGGGACTGTGGCTTAGTAAGAAAAGACTTATTATGTACCACCATCCTTTGATCGGATTTAGTTGTGAAAACATCCATCCTCTGGGGGTATATGAGATTGATGTTTTTATTGGGACTTGGCCAATGTGCTTCACTAAAAAGATAAACTTCTTTATAATGGATGAGAATATCTGTTTGTCTTATAATATCATCATGGGAAGGGTAGACCATAAGGAATTTCAGGTAGTGCCCTCTATTATACACCAGATGATAAAATTTCTGACTCCCTATGGAGAAGGAGAAGTTTAGAGTGATCAAGTAGATGCAGGACATTGCTACTTTAACTCGGCTGAAGAGAAAGAGGCTCATAAAAATCCTCCACCACATATAACATTGATACTCTCGATCCATGGGATGAGACAAAGTTGAAGAAATTTGGAGTCTCTAAGGAGGTAGAATTCTTCGTCCTCGATAAGGACGAGCTAAAAATACCATCCAAATTTTTAAAGCCTTGAAAAAATAAATGAGCTTATCAAGTTACTTAGGAAAAGGAAGAGTATATTTGCCTGGAGTCATGAGGACATGCAGGAACCGATCCAAATATTCTCTTCCACAAGATGAATTTGGATGAAGGACTGAAGTCGGTAAAATAGAGGTGAAGAATATAATCTAGAAAAAAAGTATGAGGTGATAAGATAAGAAGTTAAAAAGCTATAAAAGGCTGAGTTCATCTGGGAAGTGGTGTACCAGGAGTGGATGCCTAATGCAGTGATCGTAACAAATCCTAACTATAAATAAAGGATATGTGTAGATTTTATCAACTTGAAAAAAGCTTATTCAAAAGAAAACTTCCTTCTTCTAAGGACCGACCAGATGGTAGAGTCCACGGTCGGGCATAAATTGATGAGTTTCATGGATGCCTATTCAGGCTATAACTAAATCTTTATAGACCCAACTGACGCTGAGAAGACCTTATTCATCACAAACAAAGGAATATATTGCTACAAAGTCATGGCCTTCACCCTAAAAAATGTCGAGGCAACATATCACGGAATGGTGAATAAGATTTTTAAAGTAAAGACTGGAAAAACCATGGAAGGGTACGTCGACGACATGCGAAAAAAAATCCTCAAGGGCAAGACATATGTTTCGACCTTGAGCGCACTTTTAACGCCATAAACAAGTTCCGAATGAAGCTTAACCCTGTTAAGTGTGTCTTCGAGGTAGGAGTAGGAAAATTCCTGGGATTCATTGTTAATCAGCGAATAATAGAGGCAAATCCTAAAAAGATCAAAGCCTTAATTGATATGAAGATCTCGAAGACCATTAAGAACATTTAGAGGCCGACATAACGAGTTATTGCACTTAATAAGTTTGTATCAAGGTCCATAGACAAATGTCTACCCTTATTCAAAATATTGAGGAAAGCCTTTTAATTGATAGAGGAATGTTAAAAAACCTTTTAGGAGCTCAAGCCTTACTTTCGATCCCCAATGCTATTGTATAGATAAGTTCAGGGAGACAAGTTGTATCTATACTTAGTTATATCTGAGTCGGCCATTAGTGCAGTGATTATATGAGATGATGATGGGGTGAAGAATCTGGTATACTTTAATCATAAGGCCCTACAAGGGGCCGAGCAAAGGTAACCTAAGATGGAGAAGTTGACGTATGCCTAAATTCACGCTTCGAGGAAGATGAAACCTTATTTTCAAGCCCATACAATGGTCATTGTCACTGACTCCCCTCTAAGGTAGGACATCTATAAACTCGAGAAATTGGGTAGGCTGATGTCTAAGTCCATTCAGTTAGGAGAATTTGATATCGTATAACAATTGAGAACAACAATTAAAGGGAAATCTTTGGCCGACTTCATATTTGAGTATAGTGAAGAGTTTGTGGTACCAATAACCGAGCCAGAGAAAGTATGTGGAAACCTAACTAAGGCTGAGACTAGTGTGGCAAGGTGTGTAATACCCAAGACTGAAGAAGATTTTTTATTTTAAAAGTGGAGTCTTGGGTGAAGGGTCCTTCTCAAAAGGGGGTATAGTTTGGAGCTTCTATATTGATGACTCCTCATACGAAATAGGGAGTGGAGCTGGGTTGATAGTATCTGCCCTAAATGGAATAGACATAGAGTACTCCCTGAGGTTCAACTTCAAAGCATCTAACAATGAGTCAGAGTATGAAGTTATTTTGGTAGGACTCTCCCTTACCACGATGTTAAATTTCGGACAAATGTTAGTTCACAGTGACTCCCGATTAGTGGTAAATCATATCTTGGGAGTATATGAGGCTAAAGATGAAAGGATGGCCAAATACCTAGCAAGGTTGATGGAAATGTTAAAGAAATTCATAAAAGTGATGCTCAAAAGGATCCCTCGGTTAGATAATCACCAAGTCGATGCCTTGGAAAGGTTAGCATCTAAAATGAGAACTGAGATCAGATGGTCAGTTCCAGTGGAGATCCTATATCGATTGATAATCAAATAAAACAATAATGAAGTTAAGTTTTGTTTAAGCTTTGACCTAGGGGCTTCGTGGAAGGATCCCCTCATCCGATACATTAGAGACGGTGAAATGACAGAATCCAAGGTTAAGAGGAAGAAGTTTAGATATAAGGCAACAAATTTTTCAATAATAAGAGATGTGTTGTGCAAAAAAGGGTTCCTCCTCCCTTTACTATGATGCGTTCATCCCACTAAAGTGAAGTTTGTATTGAAAGATATGCATGAGATTTACTGCTCGAGCCACATTAGAGGAAGGTCTTTGGCGAAGAGAATAGTCACTTAAGGATATTGGTGGCCGACCTTAGCTAAAGATGCAACCAACTATGTGAAGAGGTGTGAAAAGTGTTAGAGATATGCCTACATCCCTCATTAACCTCATTGATCCCTGTCGTCTATCACTTCCCCTTGGTCATTTACAGTCTGGCGGATTAACTTGGTAGGACCCCTGCATATGGATATAGGCAATTATAGATACCTAATAGTGGTTATTAACTATTTCTTAAAGTGAGTAGAGGCTGAGGCCATGATCACTATAATCGAGATGAAGACCTTTAAATTTATTTAGAGGAATATCATCCACAGGTTTGGTCTACCCATCACTTTGATCTGCGAAAATGGTAAACGGTTTAATAACTCATCCCTAGAGGCCTATTGTAAGGAGGTTGGCATCAAACAGTTTTATTCAGCACCAGGCCGACCTCAGGCAAATGGCTAGACTGAGGTGACCAACAGAACTATCTTAGATAGGATAAAAAAGAAAGTAGAAGATGCCAAGGGTCTTTGGATAAAAGAAGTACATGTCATCCTGTGAGCCTACATGATGACAGAGAGAATGCCAATAGGGGAGACCCCTTTTTATGTTTTCCTATGGCTCAGAGGCTATGATACCAAATGAAATTATCTTGCCAACTCATAGGGTCCAAACATATAACCCGGAGGAGAATGCAGAGGAATGCGGACAAGACCTAGACCTGATCGAAGAGAGATGAGAAGATGTAGAGGTCAAAACGACTGCTTATCAGCAGATGACTACGAAGTTTTACAATACGAGAGTTAAGCCTAGGCCGATAGCCGTTGGGGATATAGTTCTAAAGAAGACCTGGAAAAAGACGAATAAGCTCCATGAAAATTATAATAGACTGTACAGAGTCACCAAAGAATTTGTTTCAAGAACCTATAGACGTAGAAACTTAGAGGGATAACCATTCTCAAACCCATGGAACACCGACCATTTGAAGAAATACTATCACTAAGATTCTATACAAATTTTATTTTACCATTGTATGAGAGATGTTCTAAAAGTGATGAATTAAATTTTTTGAAGTGTTCCCTTATATTTTTCTTGTGTGCAATGTTCAATTGCATGTTTCAAGTTGTCCTAAGAAAAAAAAACTCAATGACATTAATAACTCAATAACATTAACTTAACAATAACCCACTCTCGGTGACACGAGAAACCGGACAGGACTTAACTTGTCCATGGATTATCAATAACATTAAGAAGGGGTAATAGTGTGATAACATCACTAAGGTGGTGAAAAAAAAAAGAAACTTTGAAAATCATTTACTTATGGTTCATTCAAACATCATTAATTTGGTGGTATCATAGTCAAACTCTCTCTGCCAGACGATAATGAAGGATGATACGACAGTCGCCCATACACTCTCAAAATGACGAGTGGGAACTTATAGATAAACTTCAGTAATTTGGTGGTCCAGAATTGAAAAATCATTTGTTTGGTTATTATCCCTCGGCTAAAGACTAGGGAGAGCTTGATATAAACATAATTAATATGGTTGACTCAAAATTGAAAAATCATTTAATTATGGTTTAGTTAAACACGATAAATTGGTGATCTCTAATGTAAAAAATCATTAAGTTGGTCGAAATACTTATTGTCTAAGGACGAGAATGTATCCACAATCAGAAGGTTGCAAGGTTGCTTAACTGTACTTATGATCAAAGCAAGTAAACACAATATAATTAGAAGAGTTGGCAAAAAATGAGATATAAATGTTTACATTAATAAAAGTTTAAGACGAGAGTAATTGAGACGAGGGTACAAATACATTATTCCAAAGTTACACAATAGGAATTGAAAAAATAGTTGTTCAGATTTTACACATGGGGCAATAGGCCACAAACGGATGCCCTAACCGAAAAAGATAAAGGAGGATTCAAGTTGCTTAGTTCCCTTTATTCTCCACTTGCATCGACCCATCAACAACACCCGTCCCAGCTGACGCCTCTCTAGCAGCATCAGTGGTATTGATATTTGTAGTTTCAACTGGAACCTCGGCTACGGCTGCTTATCCCTCAGTTGTGACTGCTTATTTAACATCGACTAAGGCTTGGGTAGAAAAGAAGATCTTTTGTATCAGGGGCCTCAACTCCAGACAGATCGACGAGATGACATCAGGAAATTTTAAGACGACCCATCGACAGGCCATCTTAATACCTCTTTTAAGGTATTCACAACCGAAGCTGTCAAATTCATTTGATGCCTTATAAGCCTCAATGGCCTCATCCTGTATCTTTTTATGGCCTCGACTTTAGCCTTTTGGATGGTGGTAGCAAGATCGGTCGCATGCTTGGTGGATAGGGTGTTGAAATCATTATCTTTCTCTTACAAAGAGTCGTCTTTCACTTTTAAAGCATTGTCATGCTCCAACTTTAGTGCGTTAAGGGCCTTTTTGTTATCGGCTATCCAGTCCCTCAGCTCTTCTTCGACTTTCATACCTCTCTCGGCCTCTTGGATTTTTGGATAGTTCCAAGTTATCCATTTAGTAATCAAGGTAAAATAGCATACAGATTTCAAAAAAAAATATACATATATCATAAACGGACGAAGTAAAAATTAATATAATCTGAAGTTCAAATCAAACACAAGGCTGATACATATGCTAGATGATGGAGACTGAAGTCATAATCGTTTTGGGGATGCATCTTACCAATGAATTCATAATCCCCCTCTGAGTGAGCTTCAAGCATGGCAGTCTTTAACGCCATCACTGAAGGTATAAGTGAGCCTGGGCTCTCCTTAAGTTGGACTATATTGGTCTTCATATACTCTGTCGTCCTCCTATGGGACATGCATAATGTTATCTTACTTGATGCCATATAGGTGCTTAAAAAGAGAAGGTTGGATTCTCTAATAATTGATGAAAAATTCTAGGCATATAAGTAGTCAAGTGTTTCCTCGACCTCAGAATCATTATCACCAACAGTAGCTTCAGCGACCGGATCACCACTGGGGAATGTCTCTTAGAATTTTCTCTTTATCATAGTAGAGAAAGGAATAGTTGTTGGTGGAATGGAAGTGTTAACTCTCAGATCATTAGTTTCCCAGATATACTGGACTGAAATGTCATCTTGGATGGATAACTCAGTCTGGTTGGAAGATGAATGTCAAGATGAACTCTCGATCGCCTCTGACCCCTAAGGATTTGAGGTGAAAACCTCATGACCTCGTCAAAAAAATATCCACACTCAGTTCAGGTAGAGACTAAGGGACTAGTGTCTGAGGAGGATGAGGTAGACTTCTCATCCCCACCATCCTCAGTTGGTGAAGGTAGGATAACCTTAAGGGAATGGGAAAAATCGAACAAGTAAGGTTAGCACTGGCTCTACGATGATCCTTAGCCTTAATTTCAATTTGACGTATCTCCTGATAGTATCTATCTCTAATTGTGAGGTATTGTTATTATAACTCATAAAGGGTTCTTAACATTCAAGTGGATGAGATTCAACTTGGTTGGAGTAAAAGGTAGAAAGGCACAAACACATTGAAGTTTTACCTAAGTTAACCCAAAGATCAAAAGGGGATTCTGAATCATTTTTATTAAAAGCAATCAACAATTTAAGAACACTCCACCAGAGCTTGCCAGAGAAGATAAATGACATGATTCTGGTGGCTGATTAGAAGACAATGAGAGTTAAAAAATCCCCCAAACCCAAAGATTACAATTAGACCCCTAAACCACTAACAAACCTCTTACAAATAGCCGAATAACCTCCACTCAAGGTTGATGAAAAAGCTGAAAGCTCATCAAAAATTTGAACTACACCTAAAATGGTAAAAAAAAACCTTGAAATGAATGGGAGAAGGGAAAAAGAGGTTACCAGAGAAAGGAAGTATGCCTGAAGAATAAGAAAGACCCTAAAACTTCGTCGAAAAGCCTTGAATATTGGTGAGAGAGAAAAAACAATTTATGTTAGAAAGAGAGAGGTTTTAGCATGAATAAGGAAAAAAGCAGAAAAGAGAAAATGGGATTTTCAAAACCATATAAATAAAGGCAATTATTACACATAACTACCAATGTGGTCATCATTAGGGCACAACCCCCTATGGAAAGCTTACAACTGTCATTGTTAGGCAACACGTTAACCCACAAGATGACTGACAAGTGTTAATCTAAGGTTCTCATTCAACATTCCTGACCTGACATATGAAAGGACATATGAGCTGTACATAAAGGATATCGTATAAACTTTTGTCCAAAGGTACTTTATCCCTCAGCCTTCCATTCACATTGAAAACTATGGGCTAGGGGTGATTTATATACCAAATATGACCTCATCCCTGGGCTATATCCCCTCGGTCAAGGCCCGACCAGTGGTAAATCGTGAGTTTAATAAAGTTATGTCTCGTTCATTAACCCATCATGAAGGGTCTCGTCCTCGGCCATGAACCCGTCATAAAGGGTCTCATCCTCGTCTCAAATACAATCAATGATAATAATATAATTAATATTATGATCCAAGTTCCCTCGGCCTCGTCCATCACCTAGAGGCTAGGGGTCGAATAAAGACTCGTCTCAGCATCAGTTACTTTACCATTAGAGTATCAAACTTAACCACTTGGCCTTAGCCAGGTCGGATGATCGACAATTGATACATTTTACATATGCTTACTACATGCTTGGGGGGTACATTACACACTCGAGGCACTATATATACCCACCTTCTTCATCACTGAAAGGGATCAAAATATTCAAACCTAAGCCTAAGGTTTGCTCATATTACAGTAGAGGGAGAAGGTAGTGAGAATTGTATCTCTTAGGCCATTAGTGCCCATTTTAATAATGAAATTCACACTCACCTGCACAGTGGAGTAAAACAATGGTTGAACCACTTATATGCTAGTGTTTATCCCTCTTCTCCTCATCCTTTTCTTCACTTATACACTTGTTTAAACACCATTGTTGCACCTGCAAAGCTATTTTAGATTGAGCTAATACTAGTTTACTTCTTAATACTAAATTAGGGAGCATCACCCACATATATATACTATCTCTATACCCATATATATATTCTAAAAAATCCATCTAACCGTGCTTGTCCCTCGTGGCACTAGCCTAATACTTTCAAGTATAATTTCCATTATCAATTATTTAAATATTCACTTCTTTAATTAGTTGATCATTAAAACATCATTTATGGATACGGACTATTCTTAGCCAACCCGTATCCCCATTTTCCCAAATTTTCATTTTCAATCCATTAATAAATTTCCAAAGTATAGTTCCTTTCAATACTTCCATTCATACCCCAGATATACCCCCATTCACCCCAAGGCATTTTTATCATATCACCATAATTTCTAGAAATCCTAACTTAATCCTGAACATCATAATTCAATCCAAAATTAATTTATGAATAAGTTACATCCAATAAACCAAACTGGGTGTGGCAGGGCAGGTGGAACGGTTGGCTTAACGGAGAGACGATTCGTCCCTGCAGACAACCCCAATTATTCCCAAATCAATTTTTAGCAACATTCAACCAACAATAATCAATCAAAAATCATTTTTTTCCCAATGATTAACAATTATCATGAATCCTAAATATGAAACACATCCATTTTAAAACATAATTTATCGACACCTAATCACTACATGAGATTTATTCTAAATTTTCAAATAATATGACATTATCCCAATATCACAACAATTCATAATTTTCTCAACCCACTAAATCAATAATTCATCTATATACATGGGACTCAAATTTTCAAATTTCAATATAAACAAATCACACAATTTTATTATGAAATCATTTCTCGCAAAACCCAATTGTGTTTGAATCCAACCCAAAAATCCTTTCTCCATCATGATATGAATTGAATACTACACATAATCATTTAGCAAGATAGTTACTCGCCTTTAAAAACATGTAGAGTCTGAATTTTATTAAAGAACCCCCTTTAATGATGATTCTAAGCCAAAAAACCTTAAATTTCTACACGATTCCTAGCCTTTCTTGAGCACCCTTTGAGTTTCCTTCAAGAACTCTTAAATTTTCTTCTCTTTACTCTTTGGATTCTCTATAAATCTTGGTGTAATATTAAGAACGCTTTAGATATTGTAGAACGACTATTTACTCAACCCCAAACTTCAAATATGTAGGTTTAATCCCGAAATTCCATTTTCACATATTTTTAAAATGACCAAAATACCCTCGTACGGGTCCCGACTAGTTTATAAATCTCTCGAAACCCAATCATTACCCCCGGGTGCTTAATTTTTACTATTTGACCTATTTTGGATCAATTGTACGCACGAAATCCCTCGAAACCTTAGATTTCTAATTTGGGGTGACATGGAGTGCCACTGGCGCGGACTTTAAGAAATAAGAGAATATTGGATAAATGGGGTTTGGATCCACCGGAGCTCCAGTTTGGGGTGAACAGGGGTAGCATCGGGTTAGATTTATATTTGTAATATTTTCACAAATAATAAATGTTACTGTTTGTGAAAATGTTATATCGGCATCCCATTCCACCTTAAATTAGAGCTCTGATGAAGGTTGTTGGAGATCCGACAATGGGCGTGGGTGGTGGTGGGGATTAGATGCCGCTAGCGCGGACCATTAAAAATAAGATAATATATATATAAAAAAAAAAGAGGTTTGGTTCTACCTTATACACACACACACACACACACACACACACACATATATATATATATATATATATATATATATATATATATATATATATACGGAAAGGATGTGAGGTCCTAGTTTGAGGATCATTTTTTTTAAATATTAAAAAACTTATTTTTGGGCTGATTTTTTTATGATTTTTAAACATTTCAATAGGACCATAAAAAAATAAGCAGCTCAAAATAATTTTTTTTCTATTTTAAAAAAAATGGTCAAACTCTGTTAGTTTTTAAGTTGTTTAAAACTGAGAAATTTTGATCGATTTTTTTTTAAATAGTAAAAAAAATCATTTTGAACTGATTTTTTATATGGTTCTATTGAAATGTTTAAAAATTATATAAAAAAAATTATCTCAAAAATATTTTTTTACTATTTTAACAAAATTGGTCTGCGCCAGCGGTATGCAAATAGAGGTCCTCATGAGATCCTCTCTCTCTCTCTCTCTCTCTCTCTCTATATATATATATATATATATATATATATATATATATACTATGTTATATGAACACAGTAAATGTTAATGTTTGTGAAAATGTTATAGATATAAACCTAACCCAATGTCACCTCTACTCACCCAAAATCGGAGCTCCAGTGGATCCAAACCCCATTTATCTAATATTCTCTTAATTTTAGAGGTTCGCGCCAGCGGCACCCTATGCCACTACTACCCACCCCAAATCATAGCTCTGATGAAAGTCGTTGAAGCTCTGACAATGGGGGTGGGTAGTCGTGGGGATTGAATGTCGCTAGCGTAAACCTTTAAAAATATGATAATTTTGAAAAAAAATAAGTTTTGATCTACCGTGTATATATATATATATATATATATATATATACACTAGGATATGCCCGTGCCTGAAGGCACGCTGATAATCGCAAAATGGCAAAAAATTTCAAAATACGTCATTGCAAAAAGGCAAAAATTTCATTCCCCAACAAAAACTATAATTTAAAAAAAAATAGCCACAACAAAATAACGATCGACCCTATTTAATTTCAATAGAAATAAGTTAAATCTTTTAAAAAGGTGAGCAAAATTTACTTTACTTTATTATAGGACTATTTATTTTTTTAAGGTGAAAAAACACTTCAACAATAATATAAATATTCAATTATAAATCTTCTATAAACTACATAACCTATTTAATGCCAGAAATAACTAACACGACCTGGAAAAACTTAAAGCATTAAGAATTACACTAACCTTGTGAGTCATATATGATATGAAACAAATCATATGAACACAAATGGAGAACAATATGAACATTTGGTATAGTGTCTTATAATTTCAAAATAGAATCACAACTGAAGTAGAAGAACCAAGATTGGAGCATAATAAATTTCACAAGTCCACCATGTCATCATCCCGTAATAAATTTCACAAAGCCTCCATGTCACCATTTTTAAAAGAATCATTGTGAAAGTGATGGTCTATACAAAAAAGAGGGAAGTAAGTACGATATGATAAAACAGAGAACAAAGTGGATATAATTCAATAAGTGAAACACCAAGAAAAACATCCAAGCAACACCCTTAGTACACAAAAAAAACAGATTTGTACCCATACTGGGACATAGTAGCGTTGTAAGAGTATTAGTGCTGATACAAAGTGGGTGGTGACAATAAGAGTATCAGTACCCACCTGCATAATTCATTAGTGGCTGACTTAACTATAACATACTTTGATTAGTAATTACATTCTGAAATGGCAGAAAATAATTCATCAGTGTGCGACTTAACTATAACATACTTTGATTAGTAATTAGATTCTGAAATGGCAGAAAAATCATGATTATGAAGGTGCATGTTGTGTTTAAAATTGAAAACGAAAAAGAAATTGTATGGAACAAAATATGTGTATGCATATATAGCAAATTGATACTCATTTATTTATCAAGAGAAAACACAGTGTAAGAATTTTAGTGTGCTGCTTGTAAAATAAAAAATCAAAAACAATGTAAAATTGGCTACTTCTACCTACAAACAACAACAAATTTGATTGGAAATTGACTGGGAGGGGTCTTAAAACTATATATGGAGATGATTTCTTTAGGTTAACCAAACACGGGGGCAATTAAGTAATATTTCAATTCATCATTTGACAGATCTTCATGTCCAGCAGAATAAAGCAAGTACATATTTAACAAACAGAATCAAAAGCATAAATTATCGGATTAAGCATCCAAAATCTAAACATCAAAATAGTTTACGAAGTACTTCTCGATTTTAAGCATCCCTAATTAAGTGCATACATAAATGAAACTCTCAGGATCGGATTAAGTGCATAAACAAATGAAGAGTCTAATTGAACTCTAATTTGTAAGACTACAATTTAAACACCATTTTTTCTTTAAACAACTAAAATTTAGACAAAAGAAATTTGAATAGATGAAATTTGAACAGATGAAATTTACACAGATGAAACTTTCCCACAGGTCAGTGGGATATCACACATGCTAGATTTAACATTGTTCTAGATCCACTCCACAAAGTAGGAAGTGTTCTTGTTATGCACTTTTATAATATGTTCATCGACTTCCTTAGTGCTCACTTTGCCCCTAAACATGGCTGAAGTCATCAAGTAACTGTCACGGCGTGGGTAGGTTGTGCAAATCATGTTCTTTGAGTCCCACATTTGTTAGAGTCAGCTCTGGGACGGTGAAAGAGATGTATTGTTGGGACCCGCGAGAGGTGAGGGGAGAAAAACCCACCATAAAGTGAGGACATGGGAATGGAATCAGGTTTACAGCTAACTTTCATAAGTCAGAGTTCAGCTGACCCGGGAATCTAAGACAACATGTTACCTCACTCATAATGGCAGAATATTAAATAGCTCAGGTCACCAAAACTTAGAGTGCTGAGATTCAAGGTCCAAAAACGAATGTCATGCAGTTGTTCATTATCATGGACCATTAATTCATCGATATTCTCCACCAACTAATGCACCGAGAGAGTGGCATTGTATGGTTCTAAAGCAGTGTCGAAGACCTTTGAAGAAGGGAAAATAGAGAAAGTTAACCTCACTTGTACCTCCTATTTGTTAATGTGATTAGAAATTTAAATCAGCTTAAAAAACAATTTAGTGGATACCTTAATTTATGGTGGCCAAAGGAAATATCGTTCATTAATTAACAAATGAATGGAACTTGCTAAAACTCATACCCATACAATGAAGCCTGCAAAAACACCACAATATAAATTAGAGATGTAATAAAACAGAGTGAGAGTTCATGATTTTGAAATTTAGTCATCTAAATAGAAGGGTTATATCTTCAAAACAAAAAATTTAGGTTTCAATAACGTCATTTTTTAACTGCAATTTAAAATACCGAAAACTAAAACATCATTGATCAATTAGAAAGAAAGAAGATAATACAAATAATTTACCTTATGTACCTTATAATGCTTTCTCATAACATTTATGAAGTCGATCCAACACCAACTCCAAATCTACTTGCATTATTCACATCTTTTTCTTAAATCCTCAAACATGGGGAAGTCCCTCCTACCTATCATTTAGTTTCACATCATAAGGGAGACATAACAGTGCTTTCTTGAATTAACTACATATTTTTCTGAAGTTACTACATATTTTTCTCAAGATACGTAATTGTAACTACATATTTGTGCATTGAAGAAAAAATAAACTTAACATCAAGAGTTGCATAAGTAGTCCTTAGAGATGTATCTCACCAAAGAACATACTTAGTTCTGCACCATAAACTCAACAGACTCTGCATCATAAAATACATAGTAAAAACGGGACTAAAAACACACAATCAAACATGTTTTAAATAAACAAAGGTATAAACAGGCATAAGCATGTATAATTTAAGAAGAAGTAAAAAAATTGAGATAAACAGGTATTGAAATAAAATTTAAGAAAAAGATAAAATTTTATCTTTTGGAGGAATTTAAAATTAAGAGTTTGAAACCTCAAGTCTAAAAATAATGAACATGTTTGAAATATAAATCCGATATAATTTGAGATAAAGAAAATACAACATACCGTGAGAGAGAGACTGAGTTGGTTACGGAGGAAGGCGAATGAGTCAATTGATCGTTTGCTGTTTCATGTGATGTGACAGTGGGCAGTACTTTCATCTCTTTTTTTAGTATGCACTGAATGACGGCCGAGACTATTTCCGAGTTCAATCAACTTTCATCAGTAGGGAAACATTCATGCTCCAAGATAAACAATTATGAGTTTTTACTTAAATACCCTATTCTATTATCATCCAAAAAATCAGTTCATCCAAATGTGAAAATGAGAGTATAAATATATAAAAAAAACATTTTACACATTTTAGGACAAACGAAATATATGAATAAAAATGAATTTTAATCAAAAATGAATTCAATATTTCAACACTGAAAAGTAAACACGTATCATATGTATACAAATCAAATCATTGAACATACACCAAAACCAAAGCTAC
Source organism: Sambucus nigra (assembly GCA_949130495.1). Classification (NCBI taxonomy): domain Eukaryota; kingdom Viridiplantae; phylum Streptophyta; class Magnoliopsida; order Dipsacales; family Adoxaceae; genus Sambucus; species Sambucus nigra. The sequence continues at coordinate 361,155,106 of OX422223.1, read as the reverse complement.
TGCAAAAATGAAGACAACAATGGTGTACCAAAAATAGATGGTGTACCGTTTCTTTTAATCCAACAGTGAAATAAACAATGGTGTAGCAAAAATAGTAAAACTAGTAAAATGTGTCAAGTACTTATTAAGTACTCTGCTTGAAACTTGAAAAGACAGATGTAATCCAACATTCATTTTAATCCAACATTTTTATAAATTATTATTACTCCCTAACCATGACTTTAACTCGGAATAGAGACTTATATTTTTAAAGTCACTGTGGTACATCATACATATGGTAGAGCCAGCTCTCATCTAGAATACAAATCAACCTGTGATAGATGTAACTAACACAATCAGTTTCTTAGTAACTAATACATGAGTAGCAAATTCAAACATGAGAAGAAAATTCTTAGAAACTAAAACATGAGTAATTTGAATCAGCACTAACTTTAATTCTTAGTAATTAAAAATCAGTCAAAAACTTGTTGGAAAACAATATACGCTCAACAGATGTAAGTATATGCAGTTTATTTGACAACTATAAAGAAGCCAGTCTCATGAAAACACTATAACATGCAAATTCACAATTAGTACCTCAATAGCATGTTTCTCATTAAGAGATTTCTTTGGGTTCTCTTCCGAATTGGATGGATCTCGTGATGGCAGTGAAGCCATGTGAAAATCCTAAATATAAATTCAAACATGAGTAGCAAATTCTTACTAACTAATAAGTGAGTAATTTGAATCAGCATTAACTTTAATTCTTAGTAATTAAAGATTAGTCAAAAACATGTTAGAAAACAATATAAGCTCAACAGATGTAACTAACATTCAGTTTGTTGGACAACTATAGAGAATCCAGACTCATTAAAACACCATAGCATGTAAATACACAATTAGTACCTCAATAGAATGTTTCTCATCAAGTGATTTCTTTGGGTTCTCTTCTGAATTGGATGGATCTCGCGGGCTGCAACGTGGGCTGCCTACTAAATGGTAAAAGGGTGTAAATTGCAGACCTGCTACATGGGCAATGTAGGACAACAACAGACCTGCTAACATCAACATGAACATAACTTCATTTTCCATTAATATTTCGGGCTATGATATTTTTTCGTCTCAACTTAGGAGATCCCAGTTCACCATTCACCGGAACTTTCTCTTTAGAAACCAACTGAAATGATTCATGAAGCTCTGTTGAATTAGCCGTTTCATTATTAGTTGCTGATTCCAACTTGATTAATGTGTATTGCTGACTTCTCTGCCAATAACAACTACGGTACTATTTACACCTTTAATGAATATATCTAAAGAGACCTCACGTGTATTGGTAATGTACAAAAAATATATTTGGCGTACCAATTCTTGCCTTACATGTATTGTGAATGCCTTTAACCAATGGTATCTCTAAGAAAACAAAACACGTGTCAAAACATGCTAACATAATTCTCGTATAATCTTGATTATTTCTTCCATTTTCATTGTGTGAAAGCTCATGAGTGCTTTGTTAAGTGCATTGTAATATATGTCGAGATCCTTGTTAGCCATCTGAGTTGTCTTGAGTTGAATTAGTCCTTGTATTACGCCTGTTTAAGATCACGATTAGTTTGATTGCATTAGAATAACATTAAAATTAAACTAAGATAATACATTCCATATGATCATATGTATGCATGATGGTGTGGATGATAACGATGATGACCATTGCCCACTCTCAATGAATGTTGGTTGTGGAAACAGTATGTGTGAATTTGTATTTTCCACTCGTGTGCGTAGGAACTATGCTCAGTCTTCAATGATTCCATTTGAGAGAGAATGAGAGAGTAATGGAAACACCAAAATATGTCGTATGTGTATGAAATTATAGTTTTGAGTGAGTGTGAATGATAGTATTAAAGGTCAAGCTCTGATAATTTGGCTAATGGCCAAGCCAATGGCTGGATATATTTTTCCTTGAGGAAGTTGTTTTGTGATATTAAGTGTCTAGAAAACTCTTTATTTTCACTGAGATACATAAGAAAATGTGTTATGTTGTATAATCATGTATGTTTGTAAAATAATTGGAGAAAGTTGTAAGAAATTTACATTACCCCCAGCTACAAAATCAACTTGAAGTTCTTGGATATTACCCTGCTCTAATCAACCTCTTCAAATAGCCATTTTATTCCTGCCCAATGATGTGATATCTCCTGGCATGACAATAGTGTTATTCTCGATATGCTCGTGTCTATGATCAGTGTAATTTCCTGTGAACTTGATTTCAGTATCCAAGGATGGAAATAACTACTCCCGTACTAAAAAAAACTAACCCAATAATGGATAAAAAGAAGAGAAAGGGTGCTATATGCCTGGAAACCAGATAATAACCAAAACTTAAAATGAAAACAACATTGTGCATACTCCTATCAATGGAAAGTAAGAAGTTTAAAAATGGAGAGAATCATTGCGAACAAATGAAAAAGGGGAAGAACAGAGGACATCAACAAAGCTTCTACAGTTTTCTTCTCTGCTTGAATCTGTCAAAGTACATGAAGGAAGCACATGCAAATCGGAAGGAAGCACATTCGAATATGTCATTCAAGAATGGGATTCAAAATTTTGCAGTGTAATTTGATTATGGTATTCAACCTATAATATGATAAAATCGCATTAGCCTAAATTGTGGAGTGGAAATATAATTAAAAAATTGATTAAATAAAGAGTTTGGTTTTGCCCATTCTTTGTTTAAGAGAATCTTGGGCGAACCTTAATTTTTGTTGGTCCAATAATAAAAGGAAAAACAAAGGTTATTCAAAAGAAAAAAATATGTCTTGTGGATTCTTAGTTTGGCTCAACTCTAGTTGCATTAATACATACACCATTTCCCTATCACATGAGTATGTAAATTAATCATAATAAATAACAACGTTGAAACACGTAATAGAACTACATCAACAGGTATATGGATTATTGAGTCCAAAATGTAAATTTGAGACCACTTTTAGCTGAGAACTTGCAGTCAAACTACAACAACAACTATAGAAATCACTAATGTACCTCTACAAAATGTACAGCTATAAAGATCACTATTGAGACCATTTCATTATTTCTTTGTATAATATATAATCCATCAAACATGAAATTTAAATCCCTGTGGAAGTGGCATATGTAAAATTCCATAACAGTAAATCCACAAATGTACCTCTACAATATGTAATGATCATGATTTTTAACTGAATGTAAATCAAACCAAATATAAAACATAAAATATGCAATGTAAAATAAATGAAATGACTTACTCAATTCCCATATGTTTTTTTCTAATGTCCATTCCTCGTGCACGTGAAGCTGCTTCATGTTATATATGCATATGCCTTGAATGCTACAAATGCTACTTCATGTTAGTGAAGCTGCTGCCCATGACATTGGTGAAAATGTTCGTCATCAAATTCAAAATTACCATTATGTTCAGAATTCCCATCCTCTAGTTTACACAGTTAATTTTAGTCCAATGTTTAGTCCAATGTGAATACATAGTGAATACAAATACAGAGTGAAAACTACTTCCATTGTGAATTAGTTATATCTTGGACATTTGTTTCTTTGGACAATGTTTAGTCCAATGTTTAGTCTAATGTGAATATAGAGTGAATACTAAATGCATCCATCTGTTCCTTTGGACAATCGTTCACAACCACAACAAAGAAAAAGAAGAAAAAAGGAACATTAAACGAAAACATAAGAAAAGGCAGAGGAGATACAAAGAAGAGAGAACTTAGGTAAAAAGCATACCTTAAGGTTGAAAAGGTCGAGGACATCCTTCTCTTTACCCCCATATTATCAAACCGAGTTCAATAGAAGCAAACCGAGTTCAACAGAAGCAACCGAGTTCAAATCTTGCTCACAAATCTGAGAAACGGACAACAATATGCAATAAAAGTGTCATTAAAGAGTGTAATGTGAACTTTTCAATAAGAATGACACGAACTTTTATTCTTGAAATTAAAGATATCTTATCATGCCATCAAATTCATAATGTTAAACAATGTCACCGCATATCCACATCACCACATATCCACAACACCGCATATCCATTCCATTTCATCAAAGGGAAGATTAGAAGATTTTACAAACAAACAAAAAAAATCATGAAAACTATTTGCAAAAAATGAAATTCAATACAGAGTGGGATAAGTATGTTCGCATACCATTGAGGTTCTTACACTTTCACATGGTTTTTGATGATCCACACAATGTTGCGGGATATTATCCATCATCAAAACTCACTGATGTGGGAATACTGTCAATTAAAAATAGCAGACATTGCCATCATCTAACCTTCCACTGTGGGAATACTGTAAATTAAAAACAGCAGACACTGCCAAACATGGCTAATAGACTTACTTTTATGTATACGAAAAGACATTCAAAAAATTAATTAACAGAGCTAATAGACTTACTTTTATGGTGTATATAATTCACCCCATACATTGTTTTGCTCCACTTTTACTTGAGAGACGTAAGTTTCAAAATTATCATGGTATTATAAAACTAAATTCCCTGCACCAGAATATAAAATGAATTATTTTAAACTATGAACAATGTCTTAATGATAAAAAGGCTATGCATAAAGAAGTACTACAATATCTTAATGTTAGGGTTTGAGATCAACACCACAACCAGTGTCTTATACTGCTTCAATGATGAGATCCGTATTGTGTTCTTTTGATCACAATTAAATTTTCCTTCTTTGAGAGTTAAACCCGACACTGCTTTTTTCACTCCAACGACCATGGAAAGGGTACTCTCGATAGAATCTATTTAAAATTCGTTGAAGCTCCGACAATGGGGGTGGGTAGTGGTGGGGATTGAATGTCGCTAGCGTAAACCTTTAAAAATATGATAATTTTGAAAAAAGTGGTTTTGATCTACCGTGTGTGTATATATATATATATATATATATATATATATATATATATATATATATACACACGGTAGATCAAAACCACTTTTTTTCAAAATTATCATATTTTTAAAGGTTTACGCTATATATATATATATATATTGTGTAATATTGACTCAGTAAATGTTACTATTTGTGAAAATGTTATATGTATAAAACTATTTCATAAATATATTAACACAATAAGTGTTATTGTTGGTGAAAATGTCACAGATATAAAACTATTTAATTTTCTGATGTATACAATAAAGTTTAATATCTGTGACATTTTTATAATAAATAGTGTTTACTATGTTATCACATTATATATATAGAGGCAGGCTCCTGTGCACACTAAGTTTGCACATTAAGTTTTTAAAGTAGTAAAAAAAATATTTTTGAGTGCTGGCGCACACCAATTTTTTTATGTGATATTTTAACATTTCAACGGACTCACATAAAAAAAATTAGCTCAAAATTTTTTTTTTTGCTATTTTTTAAAAATCGGTCAAACTTTCGCAGTTTTTAAAGGGCTTAAAAGCATAGAAAGTTTGACCAATTTTTTAAAACTAGCAAAAAAAGTTTTTTTGAGCTGATTTTTTTTATATGGGTTCCTTGAAATGTTTAAATATCACACAAAAAAAATCAACTCAAAAATATTTTTTTTACTACTTTAAAAAGGTAATGTGCAAACTTAGTGTGCACAGGAGCCTGCCTCTCTCTATATATATATATCCAATATGCTCCTATTTTTAAAGGTCTGCGCCACCGACACCTAATTCCACCCCTACTCACCCCAAACCGGCGCTCCGGAGGATCCAAATCCCATTTATCCAATCTTATTTCCAAAGATCCGTGCCAGTGGCACCCCATGACACTCCGGTGGATCCAAAACCCATTTATTCAAAAGTCTCTTATTTTCAAAGGTCCGCGCCAGCGGTACCACATGCCACCCCTACCCACCCCAGATCGGAGCTCTGATGAAGGTCGTTGAAGCTCCAACAATAGGGGTAAGGATTCGATGCCGCTAGCGTGGAACTTTAAATATAAGGTAATTTTAAAAAAAGAGGGTTTGTATCCACCGAATATATATATAAAATAATGTAGAAAACTTATGTATGTCATAAGCTTAGACAATGATATCATCAAGATAAATTTTTCTTGCACTCTTATTTTGCCCCTTACAAATTTAGATTCCCCCTCTTTTGATACACTCTAATTTGTTTCCCCCTACTTTTCAGAATTCAAACATAAGGTTATAATAGTATTTGACCTATTTTGACGCGTCTCCCATAAGGAATAGGCGTGTCTCACTATTTCGTAAAAGAATGTATGTTCCAAACATAGTTTTAAAAAACGGCCCTTACGTATCGTATCGGCCGATACGTAACGGTATCTTGAGAGACCGTTTCCGATACACCCCGATTTATCGAACTATAAAAAAATCACACATGTATCACCGATACATCGTTACGTATCGCCGAAACACACTGATACACTGTTATGTATCACCGATACACACTGATACACACTGATGTACATTCTCCATTAAAGGGTAAAGGGGGTGTTTGAATTTTTGAGGTAAATGTAATTGAAAAACATCTGCAAAAGCTTGAAATTCAGCATTATATAGTCAAAATAAAACTATCATTCCATTTTATGGGATTGGGGAATGATAAAAAAAAATTCACACTCACTGTAACCGATTCCCGTTACATTACGTTCGATACTCCCGATACCGTAACACCGCGTCCGCAACCGTTACGTTACCCGATACCGTTATTTAAAACCATGGTTCCAAATCAACATTTATCATCTCTCAATTGCTCTCCATACCCTCTCACTTTAACCACATCTCAACCCCACTTTCGTTGCACTACTTGACCACGACTACCATGGAAGGCAGCATATTCACACCCTTTCTGCATACGTTGAAAATCGACCCCAGTGATGAATAACACAAGATTCACCCATACTCCAAAATGGCGGTCCCGAGTCGAACCCCACACGGTCAAAGAACAAGTGTGTTGGAGGCATGGGGAGACCATCTCTGATCAAAACCACCAGGGGTTTCGTAATCAACCCCGTTCTCATCGATGCTCAGAGATCCAACACAAATTCTCTCAAGATTCTCAGAGATCCAACACAAAAGCTCTCATTAGGAATTTCTGGGCCCAAAAAAAACACTGTGAGCATTTATTTTTACAAATCTCAGAGTGTTAATTTTTAGTTTGGGTTTTATCAGATGTAAAGATACATCCTAATGCTATGATCATTTTGGTTAACTTTGTTAGCATTATTTTAGTTAACTCTGTTAGCAAAATAACCTTTGATCATTAACGCTGTTAGCAAAATAACTTCTGAGCGGTAATTTTTAGTTTTGGTTAACTCTGCTAGCATTACTTTGTGTAAATAACCTCTCAGTGTTAATTTTTATACAAAAGATTAAAATTTTGCAAAAAATAATCTTTTGTATTTATATTTTTTTGTATAAAAAATTTCTTTACTTATTTATAATGTTTTTATAGAAATCCATATGGTACATTAAAAAATATTCATTATTTTATAGTTAATATCGCTTTAATCTTATTTTCGTCATTATTTTACAAAATTCTCACAGTCAGAGGTATCTTTACATCTGATAAAACAACGGTGTATACATCCTTAAAATAACTGAGGTATCTTTACATCTGATAAAACAACGATGTATACGTTCATAAAATAACCTCTGAGTGTTAATTTTTAGTTTTGGTTGTATGGGTTTATGATATAAGTGGTTTTAAGGATGTATCCCACTGTTTGAAACTGATGTCCCAATACCTTGAGGCCCTCCACATGTCATATCTCTTACCTGCTCCCTCTTACACGTCCACTCCTAAACTTTAAAAGTTAAGCCTCTTTTACACGCCTGATGCTTCTCACTGCTCCCCCAAGATAATCTCCCAACTTCTCTTACACGCTTCTTACAAGTTCTTTATCTGTCTAATGTTTTATGGGTCGTTAGTTTACAAGTTTATGAGATCCTTTTGGTGGTGGAAAATTAATTGTTTGCAATTTTCGAGAGTGTATATGTGGCTTACATTTTCATTTCACTGTCTAATATTTTTGTTCTCTCATTAGATTTTCTCTCTTTATTCTATTGTCTTATACTTTCACTTAGATTTATTTTCTTTTCTATCCATTCATAAGTCGATTCGTTGAAATGATGTACCATAACAGGTGGGTTTTAAAGGTCACTACTATGCTTATATGTATACTGCTCTCTCTCTCAGTTATTTGTTAAACTGATTGTGTTTTGTGTTTGTGAAGACCATTCTTAGAGGAATACTACTAATTTTTTAACATTTTTTTAATGTTGATGGAACAGTTGATGGTACCGGAATAAGTAATTACAAAGCATTGACGTGGAATTACACATTTTCGCATTTGGGTCTTGGACGACAGTACCGGAATAAGGAACGTTGAAACATTAATTTCCATCGTGTGTGTATTTAAATGTAAAAAAGACTTCTATTGTATGTTTCTTTGAATTTGTGTTATTGTGTAAAAATCAAACTGAGTATTTAAATGCACATGTTAATTTCCATTGATTTGGGGCGTATTGGGTTTTCAAGTTAAAAACCATATATTCCCTATTTTTTTAGTTTTTTTGCTTTCTCTTAGAGCATCCACAATGGTGGAAGGTTTGGACAAAAAAAATGGTAAAGTTACAAATTTGTAGGCGTGCAATGGGGATTGGTAAGTGCCGAAACAGGAGAGAGGAATGGTAAGGGATTTGTAAATTTACCGGTTGGCTACTGAATCAGTAAAACCTTCTTACGAACTTCTGAAGTTCGTAGGAACTTCCTACGAACTTCTTTTGTTCGTAAGAATTCGTACGAACAAAAGAAGTTCGTAGGAAACCCTTTTTACCACAAGTAAAAACTAACACCGTTTGAGAGGGATTTCTTTATAAATAGCACACTTCTTCTTCCATTTCTTTATCACACCCCTATATCCTTCTTCCATTTTGTTATTTTCATTATAAATATATTATATTTGTATAAAAAATATGTCTTCTTCTCAACCAATTATTTCTGGTACATCTCGACAACCTGATATGACTCCTTTTGAGGATGAAATATTATGTACTATTTATGCAAAATATACATCTCGAAGTATTGAAGGAAACTCAATATAACCGGGCACATTTTGGGACACTATAAAAGATGAGTATAACGTCACGCATGGAATTACAATTACTCGTACGAGATCCATGCTATCAACACGTTATAATCATATATCGCATCAAATAATGCTATATATTGCAAAGCTTTCTCACCAAATGAATAATATGGGAAGTGGGACGAACGAATTTCAAACGGTTACTAATGCACGCGACGCGTACCGCGCCGAAACCAACAAACATTTTACGTTCGATAACTGCTATCAAATTTTAAAAGATTTGCCAAATTTTGACTTGGAAAATACAGCGGGGAACAACGACAACCCTACACATGTTCGCGAAGATGATACTCCGGGGGTACGATACGTACCGGATAGACCCCCAGGTAGGAAGGGTGAGAAACAACGTGAACGTCAACGAGCGCGTTCTGACAGCTTGGATTGCAACACGGCAGTACTCAAACATTGCGAAGACTTCAATGCAATGTTTAAAAGCAAGCAAGAGTGGAAGAATAATCGTGCCCTTAAATTTGACTCTCAAATGGATGCGTTCATTCAGATGAAGCAAGCTGATCAACTCACCAAAAAGCAGGATCAACTCTTGCGCCTAGGTCGAGAGCAATCGTACATCATGGAGCTGGATATGACCCATATGAATGAAATACAAAAGGAGTTTCATTTTAAAAGGTTCAATGACCTAACAACGATGGTTGTTGCGACCGAAGCTGCGATATTTGAGTTGCAATCGAACTCCGCCGGGTCATCTGGTCCAAGCGGTTCAATTAATGATTAGTAGTGTTTTTAAATGATGTATTGAACCCTGATGATTGTAATTCATTTTTTTTTCGGTATATGGAGAGTGATTCACTATCCATCTTAATAAATGAAATGCCACCCTTAAATAGATGAAATGTGAGTATTATTTAATAATTTTCCGCTTATATAATATTGTCGGTTAAACCATTACTTTATATAAAATAACAGGTATATGATCACTACGACAATCCTACAAATACAAATTGAAAATGGAACAAACATAACATTTAACCACGGTTAAAATAAAAAATACAATAAATTCATCAACCGACCATTTCATCACCGTGGGTGTTCCAAATGTGCTCTACCAAATCATTCCGTAACTGTTGATGTTTAGTTACGTCTCTTATCTTAGTATCCCGTATGAGGTAGTCGTAGAAATTAGTTTGGCCCCTCATAATTACAGGTGTTTCATCATTCTGTTCGTACTCATTTTGCCATGGACAATCTCTACGTTCATCGTCAATAATCATATTATGCATTATAATGCACGATTTCATAATGGTTGATAGTGACGCCCTATTCCATAATTTACAAGGTTCCCGAATAAAAGTGAATCGAGCTTGTAATACACCAAACACACATTCTACATCTTTTCTGCACGCTTCTTGGTACTTGCAAAAAAAATTCTATTTTTGTGTAATACCATTTTGGTTCCTAAATGTTTTTACTATTGAAGCATACGGAGGGTAAATGCCATCTCCAAGGTAGTAGCCCATGTCGTAAGAATTTTCGTTAACATTGTAATTAACGGGAGCTGCCGTCCCATTGCGTAATTCTTGAAAGACATTAGATCGGTGCAAGACATTCAAATCATTGCAAGAACCAGGCTCCCCAAAGAATGATTTCCAAATCCAAAGATCGTAGGAGGAAACCGCTTCAAGGATTATAGTTGGTGACTCTTTACGACCACTATATTGAGCGTGCCATGCTGTTGGACAATTTTTCTAACGCCAATGCATGCAATCTATGCTCCCTAGCATTCCTGGGAAACCTCTATTTGCATTTTGTTCGAGTAACCTTGTAACGTCGCCTTGTGTCGGATTTCTGCCGTACTGGGGACCGAAAATTCGTACAATTGCCTCTGTAAATCTAATAACACTTTCTAATAGAGTGGTTTCACTCATAGCGTACTGCTCAGACCACACGTCATGGGAACCCCCATTAGCTAACAGTCGAATTACCCCCAACACTTTCTGATGAGAGCTCAAACCTTGACGACCGCAAGCATCATTTTTCTGAACAAAGTAGTTATCATAATGGCAAACAGATTCAAGGATGCGATTGAAAACACTATACTGCATCCTGAATCTCCTTCGGAAAAAAATACTCGTTGTATACCTTATCTTCCCCAAAATAATCTTCCCATAGTGCTGCATGTCCCCTTCTCTCCTACGATTCACTCGACGCCTCGTTTCGAGTTCTTTCCCATCGCGAATTATATTTTTTTCAGTACACCACCGGGTAATCTCCATCATAATAATCATTTCCTCGTCTGAATCATCGGATGATCCACCGTCATTAAATTGTGCATATTGTAGCATAAGATTTCGGCCCTCATCGCTAGAACTGGAGGAGTCCATGATATAATATGGTTACAAATTAATTTAGGTGTAGATGAAAAATTATACTCTACCTGTATAGTTTTACGATACACAGGTATTTATAAGTTTAGATGTAGACGAGTAAATTATACTCTACCTGTATGATATGTGTGGCTTAACAATTATTATAAATATTTTTTTATCATTGTAAAATAAATATCTCTGTCCTTCCGTAAAAATTATACTGTATGATATTGGTAAGTGTGCTCATGATTGATATTGGTATGTGTGTTAATTTAGAAAGTTACCTTGTACAGGTTCTTCAGGCAATCAATAAGTGACAATTGAAAAAGTTACCTTATACAGCTTTATGTGTGGCTTGGTATGTGTGCCTTTATATAGTTTTACTTCTACATTGGATATGTGTGCCTTAACAATTATTATAAATATTTTTTATCATTATAAAATAAATATCTCTATCCTTCCGTAAAAATTATATTGTATGATATTGGTAAGTGTGCTACTGATTGATATTGGTATGTGTGTTAATTTATAAAGTTACCTTGTACAGGTTCTTCAGGCAATCAATAAGTGACAATTTAGAAAGTTACCTTGTACACCTTTATGCGTGGCTTGGTATGTGTGCCTTTATATAGTTTTACTTCCACATTGGATATGTGTGCCTTAACAATTATTTTAAATATTTTTTATCATTATAAAATAAATATCTCTGTCCTTCCGTAAAAATTATATTGTATGATATTGGTAAGTGTGCTACTGATTGATATTGGTATGTGTGTTAATTTATAAAGTTACCTTGTAGAGGTTCTTCAGGAAATCAATAAGTGACAATATAGAAATTTACCTTGTACAGCTTTATGTGTGGCTTGGTATGTGTGCCTTTATATAGTTTTACTTCTACATTGGATATGTGTGCTTTAACAATTATTATAAATATTTTTTATCATTATAAAATAAATATCTCTGTCCTTCCGTAAAAATTATATTGTATGATATTGGTAAGTGTGCAACTGATTGATATTGGTATGTGTGTTAATTTATAAAGTTACCTTGTAGAGGTTCTTTAGGCAATCAATAAGTGACAATTTAGAAAGTTACCTTGTACATCTTTATGTGTGGCTTGGTATGTGTGCCTTTAAAATTACCTATAAATAAATTAGAAGGATTGCAACAATTATTTATCTACCATTGTCTTATATTTCAAAAATGGCTTCATCTCCCTACTATTCATCCATTTACAATGGCTCTTACACAGATATTGTTGGTAACGATTGGTATGGGAAAAAAATAATTTTCCAAACATATCCAATTGATACTTCTCGACGTTTTCTCAATGACTTTGGTCATATATTCATAATCTCTCCCAATTCGGAACCTGAAGACGGAGTTGTGTATCCTTGGGAACACCTCACATGAACAGATAAATATAATGAAAGGTTTGACCTGGAGGTGCTTTGCCATTACCATCACATATCCGTGCCAAAAAATCGGGCTGCCGCACTTTGGCCAATATCGTATCCCGAAGAAGCGGATATGTTTTGTCTTGATTTATTGGAGGAAGAGATATGGCAGATGGAGAGGCGCCTACAACGTTATCACAAAGCACAACGCGCGATGCTATCAGGTCGTCACATTCAAGAATAATTAATTAACATATATAACGACTCTACGTTGGCATCAGATAACGATATTTCAGACTACACGAATTCCGGTTATGATTACTTTTCGGAATGCATATATGAAAATGATGGGGAAGAGTACGAACCAAATATATCAAACTACAACGAAGAATATGTTGATTCAGATACGCAACGATCTTACTTACCTAAATGTTTAGTGCGCAATGGGAAACCATATTGTTGTACTTCTACTAGGTTCGACCTAAGCGTTTGAACACATACTCCTAATAATCATTTTGATCGTGTATTATTGTTTTTACTACTTAAGTCAATAATAAAAAATGATATCAGAGCAATCGCAATAAATATGAGACATCATAACATTTATCATCACAATTACATTGAGACAACAATAAGAAAATTTATTCTTAACATTTTTCAATTGTACATTATACATCACTGGCGCCCCGGGCCGAACTCAAAATCAGCACCTAAATCTGCATGTGAACCCGTGTAAGGGTCAGACCCAAATAAATTACCCCAACCTTGTTGGGCCTCATATGTCGGGACCGGGTCAGAGGGTGGGGCTGGTCTATAAATGCTCGGAAGAATAGAACTAGTACCACCCTCCTCAAACCCTCGACTAGGCATAGTAAAACGTGCTAGTCTACGCTCCAACTCATCAATGCGATCATCACGTGCTTTGAGTTGATCCTCTCGCTGACGTGTCTCGTGTAATATTAAATGGCGTAGACCTCGAATGTTATCTACTGCCTCGACGTAGGATTGACGCCATTCTAACTGCGTCAAAGATTGAGCTGGAGGTGCGTTGGTTGAAAACTCAGGTCTCGGCACATCTATAGTATATGAAGCCCCCTCCGGTAGGCCTACATTAACCGTCCAATTCTACCTCGGTGGTTGGATGTGCGTAGAACCACCTACAGAGAACTGTGTCTCATACACATGCGGATCAGTTGTCGGTGCTGGTGCTTGCGGGATTCGCAACGTCGAAGGTGCCACTGAACCAACTCCAATCAAATCTACATTAACATATCTGGCAATCGGTGGTAGTATTGGACCGAGTGCTACTGCCTTCCAATATGCATTATACTCTTCTTGTGACACATCTCTTACGTATTGATTTGCGATATGCCAATTTTGGGCGGCAGCTGCTTGGAAATCAGTTTCTGAGGCACAACACAAACTTGATGGTGGGTTGTCTGTGATACATATCCTCCCAGTCAATTGTCGGATGGCCCGATCACCCAAGTACCAAAAACCCTTAAATAGGGGATCCCAAAAAATCATCCGTAACCCCGATATCTCTCAAGCATATAAGATGACATCAGAGTCACGGTAGGCAGAAGTCTCGTATGGCTGCCATATAATGGACTCGGGTGACCGCATCTCAAGCTCATGTTGACTGCTTGAGATGTTAAATCGTTGTGCTCCCTTTAATTTCTTTCTATTCCCCCTCGACCAACGAAAAATGCGGGGCCACACATCAATAGACGGATCAACGAGAATAGGACATGTCGTGGCCATGTACTCGTGATGTAAATACTGCAAAATTTTTCAATAAATTTAATTCGTTAGAATAAGTTGACGTATATTGTAATGAAACATAAATTTTAATAAATAAGATGAAACGATAATATACCTCGATTATTTGCCACATGCATTCAACTCTAGTCGACTGGCTTTGTCCAAAGACCATAAAATACGGGCATAGATAGCCGAACCCCAATCGTATGTGCCTATGGCATGAATATCCTCAAGATAATGTAAATAACCGAGGTCGGCAGTGGAGTGAGCATTTGGAAAAAATACACTCCCCAATACATAAAACCAAAATGCTGGAGCTATGATTGGGGACATATAATCTGGTAACGGTTCAACCTTGACAAAATTTTCTATGTATTTTTTTAGGTCAAAAACTGGAATTCCCGCACCAGTAAATCTCTGTATATGAATTTCTGGAAAAAATTCATTTATGGTATTAACAAAATTTGTATATTGTTCAATTCGTAGATTTTCAATCCGTCGTCCTTTTCCAATTGGAATGCCTGCACGAAGGTTAAAATTTTGTCATATATTTAAATAACTACGAATATGAAAACCATAATAAATATTTCAAACAATCATTTATGAATTTAAGTACAACTATTTATTTTCACATATTGAAACATTAAGTGAATATGAATAATTATTTTCATATATTGACATATTCGGAATGCGGGTACATTTTTCAATTTATTTGTCGTATATTGAAATAATTATGAATATAATTACCTAAAAATATATTTCAAACATTTAATTATGAATTTAAGTACAACATATTATTTTCACACTTTTAAACAATTATGAATATAAGTAGAACGAAATAAGCCATAAGTTATTACTGGAAAGCATTGTGAAGTCCAGCGGAGTGAACGCAAGCTCGACATATGGTAGCTGGAAGGTATGCGTCGTGTCCCACCAACGTTCGATCATCGCCGTCATAATACATTGATCAAAATTGGGCATCACCATAGAAAAGAAATTCGACATAAAACCGACACTGTCGATAATTGTTTTGATATCGGGCTTTCTCTCTTGAATCAATTTGTACAATTTCATTGGCCCCGCCCAATTCCCTCAAAATTCGAATTTGTTTCCGTTTATTATCGGAGTTTCGCCGTCCAACGCGTGTGATACTCCGTCGTAAATACGGGTATAGTTGTCAATTGCGGGATTCGACAGTTGAGTCGGCGTGAAAGAATCGGGAATTGTCGTTGAAGTCGATCCGTGTTTTTTCGATTTCACGATATTAATATATTTCTTCCATTTTTTACCTAATTCCATCGTGTTGACAAGAGGATTTTCTATATCTAGATTGGGTATCTAGATTGGGACTGATTTGGACTAAATTGGGACTGATTTGGACTAAATTGGAACTGATTTTTTATAAAAAAATTGGACTGAATTATGAATACTAGACCGTTTCGTATGAAAATGGAGAGGCAGAAAAAAAAATGAAGATGAAGAAGGAAAGAAAGAAGATCAAGAGGTTAAATATACTGATGCAAAAGAAAGAAGAAGAATGAAAGAATACTGAAGATGAATGAAGAATGAAGAAGAAGCTTCTCAGTATATAAACGGAGGAATGTGTGACAACCCGCCTACTAAAATAATAGGTGGCCAGCCTAATACTCCAATAATTACAGGAATCATAGATGGTCCATTCTCAGCATCACTGTCGATTAACATAATAGTATGAGATAACCACCAATCATTTTAGAAAACGGATTGTCATATACAAAAAAATTTAAAAGTAACGAGAAACACTTAGACAATCCCATTTGTAAAAACGGTGGGTATCAAAAATCGATGAATATAGTATGACAACACCATAAATAATCACCGAATAAGCTGTCGGTGCACAGACCAATACAAATGATATATTAAGTATTACAATCAATATTTACAATATAATAAGTGAGTGCAAAACCTTGGGCAAACACGCCCGAATAACTATACTGAACATAACTAGAGTACAGAAGAAAGGAGCGTCTACTACAAGTATCCTACAACATCCGCAACATGCTGTAGCTCCATGACAACTGGAATGGAATATGTAAATACAGATGTCCATGCGGAAGCGCACCTGTAACGGCAAAGAAATGCAGAAACAAGGAAATATAGAAACCGGTCAGGGCCGGGTTTGATATGATTACCATGTGACTAAAATGCATGGCAGGTAAGTGCGTAAATCTCTCGCAGATAACAATAATATTCCTCACCTCTCAATCTAGAAATAACCTAGCGAAATATAAATGATGCTCAGGTTATCGAAAGAACAGAAGGCTAACTTCTCCCCAGTCTCAACACTATGCCCTATTCGTGCGTGGGGTGTCTCGCAAAGCGAAATCCAAACAAGGAACCCCCCCGATACACTACTACTTAGGCAAGGTTGATCGTCGAGATACATTAGGCCCTGTCCTAATTAATTTAAGTACTAAAGGTTAACTTCTCCCTAGTCCCAACACTATGCCCTATTCGTGCGTGGGGTGTCTCGCAAAGCGAAATCCAAACAAGGAACCCCCCCGATACACTACTACTTAGGCAAGGTTGATCGTCGAGATCCATCAGACCCTAAGCACGAAATAATAAATAAATACATGTGTGTGCATAAGTGTGGGAGGTCACATCTACAGCTACATAAAGAAAAATATATAAAAGTAAAACCCATCCATCATCTATTGGCACTATTCCTAATTCTATCTTTAGGAATATACATATGAATGGTACAACACTTTATCAAGTGTTTACCAAATTAATTTCATCATATACTAATTTATTTCACGAATTTGTTCCTTATTAGGAAATATAATCATACTTTTCATGCTCTAGTGGCATTTATCACAATTGTTTGCTTTGTAAAAATATCTTCCTTATCAGGAATATGATCATCATCATAGGCTCTTTATGGACTTACATCGTGCTCTTCATGGCACTACATCATGCTCTATATGGCATTTACATACATCAAGTCCAACTTGATTTAGAATAGTTATATTCATATATATATATAACGATTTTAAGACCGCCCGTCCGGGTTTCCCCACTGTGCGCGCCCCTAAATGGCTATCATCTTCCAGGGCCTCCAAGACAACCTGGGATCCTATCGAAACGTCGGGAAGCGGCCATGAGCCTGCGTGGTAGCCAAGACCACACCCGGAATCTTCCTACCAGCACAGAAAATATACAACCATAAGCGCTCCCATGGCCTAGGACTATATCCACTCTGCATTCATTAGCCAGGGGGCTTCACCACAACGCGCGCGACTTCCCTTATGATAGCGATTTAGAGAGGTGTAACCATAAATTAACATTTATGAAAAACATTACTTTTTCCATTGTTGAAAACTCATATTTTATATTTCCAAAAATCATTCACTTAGCCTTTAAGCACCAAGTTTTAGAAGGTGCAATATATTCTTATTTAGTCATATTTTATTAATGACCTAAGACCCCAAAGTGCCACTAACCCCAAAATAGCCTCAAATAGTTTACATAATTCATAAGCCCTCAAAGTGAGTCTCCATAATGGAGTGTCTCTCAAAATCCCACATTTATATTTTAACTTCAAATATATCCTTAGGTTAACCTCCTATATCAGTTGGACATTAACCTAAACCAAACTAGTCCTCGGGTAAACCTAAATCTCCATTCTTAGCCTAGGACATTAGTCTACCCAATACAACCCTCTAGGACTCCCCATTACTTCCCAAAGGAAGGTTCCTAAACCTTGGACCTAAAAGAAAAAGGGGTAAAAATCAAAATAAGAAAATCTCACAAAAACAGGGGAACCGAATCGATTCGCCCCTTGGGCCGAATCGATTCGCCCTTGCGAATCGATTCCCTAGACAGCCGAATCGATTCGGTGAGCAAAAACTGACCTTCTGAAATTGCCGAATCGATTCGGTTTTGATCCGAATCGATTCGGTCTGCAAGACCTGTAACCCTCTCCTTATCCGAATCGATTCGCCCTTGGGACCGAATCGATTCGGTCCTGAGATTTTGCCCAATTTGGGCTACGGGGTGTAAGAACCCTAAAATCCCAAAAAACCCCAAAACTTGATTTCTCCCAACTTCAACAACAACAATTCGACCTAAATCAATCCTACACCATTTATAATTAATGTATACTCCTCAAATCCAATTAAAACTAAGATTTAAAGGTTTAAACATCAAAATCAACAAATACCCATTTATGGGTTAAATCACCAAAATCTAACTATACATGCAATTTATCACATTAAATCAATATCTAGCAAGTAAGAAACTTGCCTCGGGGTTCGTAGTCTCTGCTCCTCTTCCGGTAGCAACTGAAATCCGGTCCAAATCTTCATTTCTCTCTCTTACTCTCCATTTCTCCCAACTCTCTCTCCTTTGGCTTCTAACACAAATGAAGAAAGAAAAAGGGGTGGGGGACTTATACGGGTCTCAAAACATGAATCCCCACTTTTAATTGTTAATACACCACTAAAATGACTCGTAACCACTTAATTGAGTCATAACCCCTTAAAATGCCTAAATCTCAAAAATTACAACTGGGCACTTATTTCGACTATCTCGACTATTCTAAAAACAACCGCACCCCCTATTTTGGCATTCGGGGAAAGTGTGAACTATTTTTACGTTCCAAATCCCTTTTTAATTCATTAATTATACCCAAATTTAAATATAAGTCATAACCGTTGTTTTACATATAACGACGCAAAGTACACAATATAACACTATTTACCTTCTCATAATGGTAAATAGACAAAGCATAGTAAATATTATCCCTAAATCTCACGGGAAATAATATTTACTCCAACATTCCTATTTTATAAAATTAGCCCATTAGGCCAAATAGTATAAAATAGTCGCTCAAATCTTTGGGTTGTTACAGAATGTTACCGTTTAAATTATACCGTTAGGTTCTTACGAACTTCTATACCTCGTAAGAACTTCTTACGGACTTTAGATGTTCGTAAGAAGTTCCTACGAACTATAGAAGTTCGTAGGAACTCCCCCACTGTTTGTTGCCCATTTGGGCGAAAGGTAAATCAAACACACGCGCCTCACGCATACCTTTCGCCGTATCACACCATTACGGATGCTCTTAGGAGGTTGCCTCGATGGGAGAAATTTGTTCCTATCTGTCTTGGACAAAAAAATGGAAAGCTGTCTGTGACCTTTATTTTGAGTGTATGACCTTATGGATCAGTTATTTTTTTTAATTTGAAATATATTTCTTTCCACGTGAAACCCAAAAAAAATATTTGAACTTTTTTCCCTATAGAGAAAATCAATTATTTGGATGAAGATTAGAAAATTTTTGCAGTTTAATTTATGATTTTGAAAGATTAAATTAGGTGGTGATGGTTTCAACTTTATGCCAGAACGCACAATACACTCAATTACACGATGAACATGATTAATAATTAGGCTGTGTTGAAAATATAAAGTTTTATATGAGCCAAATGAATTTTGTAAAATTCATTCTGCTTTGTTTTATTTTGACCATATAATTTTGGACATTTTAGTTTATTTTGTATATTACGTGATGTCACTCTGGATCCAATTCAAATTAAATACAATGTACTTTAATAAAAATATTTTTCTAAATGTAAGTAAGTTATAAATTGATGATTCATTCTTTTAATTTATTGGACTTCTAAAAAAACAAGTTTCATTAAGTTTAGAATCTCTTCTTATCATTCTCGAGCCTCATAAAGATTTTTTTCAAAAAATATCTTTGATGGCGAAGGATAGCATGACAAGATGTGGGTGATTGAAGACAGTCATCAATTAATTATCTAAAATCTACATCAAGGCCTCAAATGGTCTACTACTAATCATGGGTCATATCTGTGTTTAAAATCATGTCTCTCACAATGATTACATAAACAAATATATGGGGTAAACAAGTGAGTATAATACTTAATAATACCATAAAGCGTATAAATAAAATTTCTTTTATTAAGTAATATTAACAAAATTTCTTTTATCAATTAATATACACATAATTTAGCCAAATAATTTTTATATTATTTATAAAAATTAAAACGGGTATATCCACTATCACGCATTGTAAACAAAAAATATTTTGATATCCAATCTAATGCTGCTGAATGCATATATCAAGGAATATGTATAAATGATCTTATTACGCAAATGAATTTACTTCGGAGTGGCCATGTGGATAAGAACAATTGCGCATTTGGATGGAATGATTGATGTATCTAAAAATAATACAAAGAAATAATCGGGGTCATATTCACCATGTCATTGGCTTAGGCACACCACTAACACGTGCCTTTTGAAATTTTAAAATTGGGAACACGACTAATATTAGCACATCTCATGCACCATAAACATTAGTGAAAATATTGAAACAAACATGACATGTTCATGTGAGTAAATCCCGACGTAAATGCATCTTTTTAAATATCGATTTCGATTCATTGTCTTGATATTTTTTTTGTTTGTAAAATTATCAATTACTCTATAATGATTAAAACTAATGAAGTTGAGGAAAAATAAATCATTAGAATATCAATTATGGTTATTGAAGAAATTCACGGTTAATTGACACATAATATTATGCATTATAAGCCTTATGAGATGAGTGTTGTCGTGAGATTTTTGATGGCCACGAGAAAAAGTGTTCAACCTTTAAAATATTCTTTTGCTGATGCTTTAAAAAAATTGATAATATTTGGTATTATAATTTTTTTACTTTTTGTTAAGCAGTTTGAATGAACTTATGTTATCATCTCTATAACATCATGTTGTATTGGGTTATATGACTTTGTTGTTGCTTGATAACTATCTCATTAGTGATATGTCGCTAATCCCCTATTCATCTCTCTTATAGTGATGTGTCCAATTTTATTTAAATTGTTTGGTTTTGCATCCCATGCGGTTTACATAGAATATTGTTAAATAGGTTATGTAGTTTATACAAGGTTCATGACTGACTATTTATTTTGTTGTTGAAATTAAATCGGATCGACCATTATTTTGTTGTGATTATGTTAGCTTTCCCGAATATTGTCGTGCCTTCGGCCACGGGCATACCCTAGTGTGTGTGTGTGTGTGTGTGTGTATATATATATGTATACTGTGTAATATTACCACAATAAATGTTACTGTCTGTTTGTGAAAATGTCACATATATAAAACTATTTAATATTCTAGTGCATATAGTAAAGTTTACTGTTTGTGTAAAATTTTTTCTTTGAAATTTTATAGGCTTCATGGATCTTGTTTGATAGATCTCGTCGAGTAGATTTCAAAAATAGTAATTTTGCAAAAAATGGATTTGTGAATCAAAAGTTATGATCATTTTAAGATTAAAAAAAAAGTCCAACCATTTATGTAACTTCCTAAAGGAAATTACGGATGATTAGTTATAAAAGGGTAAAATTGTGAAAAAATTTCCTAAAAAGTTGGAATAGGACCTATATAATTGTTGAAAAGTCAATGGGACTTATATGTATGTTGATCGCACAAATGGGACTTAAATATAATAATGCTTTTTTATTAAGGGATATATTTGTATGGGTATAATTTTTAACAAATTTAGAATTAATTCATTGGTTGGGAAGACTTAGCGAGATAGGCAAGATCGCGTATTTAAACCTATCCCCATCTGATTTTCCACAACTTATCTGGGTAACCCCACGTTGACAACCACAATGGCATCATGTGGCAGCGCTACAATAGTTCATTTCTCTTCGCTCGGAAGAGCTTCGCGCCATGCACGACGTTCTCTATATACTCCATGATTATGATGTGCCCCCCTTTTTTGATTTTATTCCTATTCCCTTAGTCTATATTTACCCCCTTTCTAATTTTCCACAATTTATTTGGAGCCCCCCACATGGAAGTCCATGATGGCACCACGTAGTAGCACTACAATGGTCCATTTTCTCTCCCTCAGACAAGTTCCACGCCATGAACGGTATTCATCATGCGCTCCACGCATGTGAGGTGCCTCCTTTCTGTTGATTTTATTCCTTTTTTTATTTTATAGTTACCCCAATAACCTTTTTTCTTTTATGTTTTTGTAATACTTCCTCTAATTTATTCTCTCTCCTTTTTCTTTTCAAAAAGGTACTAAAATTTATATTTTTTTCTCCCATAATCTTTTGATCGACACCTCCATATATACAATTAAATAATCCCTTGGCCGTGACCACTTTTTGAAATTTATCTTTTTGTTAAATTCCAATGGCGTCTCCAAGTTACTTCTTTCTACCTATAAAAGGGTATTGGGTTTCATTGTTCCATCATCCATTTTTTGTTGAATAGTAGTGCCCATATTATTGTCCTAAATATTATTGGACTTTCAATTGGTTGTAATCTAATTTTCGAGATTATGAAAGAATAAATTAACTCATGTGTTTGTTGTTATTCAAGATTTTCATCTTTGCTTGTGTGTAATTCACCGAGCTAAATACTAAGCAATTATGAAATGAGGATTTCATTCCAATTGTTTGTCAATTACTTCATTCAAAGGTATGAGATTATAATACAAGGATTTTAAACTAGTTCGAACCGTTCATTCTACCTTATTCTATTACATAATTATCGTTTGTTCAAGTAATCCTTAAACTTCATTTCAAAAACTCTTACGAGTATGAATTCTTTCTATATCAATGTCTAGCTAAGTTCGTTATGGATTATGAACCCAGCAAGAATTTTCATATTATTATGAATTAAGTTACGTCTTCAGAATAAAACTGTAGAAAGTACGTTGAAATAAATACTCGGTGACTTCATTATTAATGTCATATATTAATTATTGTTTAAGATCTATTTATATAATTCAGCATAGTTTCGGAGTTATTTTTGCGAAGTTTAGTAAATTTTTTATCTTTTCGGTAACAAAAATAGCCTTGCATATTGTGATAGTTCACTTTATGAAACTTCAAATTTCACACTTAATTATTAAAACTAATTAAACTTATAACAATTGCAATCCTATGTTGGGTATTAATCCATAACTTTTGTTTTTCTAAAAAATACAAGACTCTCTTTTTAACTTTGTTAACCTTTTCACGCAAGACTTCTTAAAATCAAACTTTTGTCGAATTTTCTTGAATTCATCAAAAAGTATAACAAATCATCTTTGCTTATTTCTTTTCGCATATTACTTACGAACTCTATTAGTACTAATTACACCCCCTCATATTCAACCTCTATGGATACAATACTTAACTTATCACTACCCTCACTAATATTTAAGTTATGGAAATTAATAATGTCCTTTCATAAAATGACTCGATGATATTACTTGTTTCCATAACTCTGGTTATAAAGTGATTATTTCATATTTTACAAAACAAAGAAAAGTATTTGTCAAATGGCATCATTGTCAAGAATTGAAAATAAAGAATTATTAAAACCAACTTAATATGAAACTAATTTCCCTTTTTAGTTGTTATTCATATGTTATGATTTTTGAAGTATTGGAAA
The DNA here is from genome assembly GCA_949130495.1 of Sambucus nigra. NCBI lineage: Eukaryota > Viridiplantae > Streptophyta > Magnoliopsida > Dipsacales > Adoxaceae > Sambucus > Sambucus nigra. The sequence continues at coordinate 361,131,023 of OX422223.1, read as the reverse complement.
CTAGGTTAATTGTCCAATGAAGAACAAACTCAGATCAAATTACGGGGAAAAAATTGTCAAATTAGACCTCAACTCAACTAGTACTAGGCACTCCCAATTTTGGCAACCATTACCACTATCCTACCTATCACTCACCCTCACTACTTGCCCATAACAAACATCATTTCCAGGACAATCTTCTGCACCACTTTCCATTCAATCATCATCTAAACCACCCTATTACAAAATGATGGCCAACTTGCCAAGTAATCAAGGTGTGAATTAACCACAAACTTTGGGAGATTATCTCCAACTGAAGACAATTATGGTCCCGAGATGTATTACACACCCTTACAATGTCGAACACTCCATATTTATGATGGTATGATTAACCTTTTTTCGACAATTAACGGAATGAAAAATAAAAATCTGTAATACCCCTTACTTTTGAGTAATTATTTTTATATTAAATTGCCATATGGATTAACTATATAAAATAAAGGAAATTTAAGTAATTATTAATTTAAGTAAATTAAGAGTTAATATTTATGAGTATTGCATATTTACCTTTACGCGAATGTAAATAGTGTAATATTATGTTAATGTGGAGTCGCTATGCTTTAAAGCGATGGGTATGATTTATATTCCAATTGGATTATGATTAGAATGTTAATATGACGTTGGAATAGAAACTAATGAACGATATCCCGGATTCCAGTTTAGAGGGCATGGTTAGTCCGAGAAGGGTTGAGATAGTCAAAATAAGTGTCACGGTTGTTTTCGGGGGCTCCAGGGGGACTTTTCGCTAGTAATGAATTAAATAGAAGTTATGAGTCATTTTAAGTGTGTAGTAGCATTTAATGTTGGACTTAATGCATTTGAGTTAAATTTAGGTATTTAAGTCTTGCAAGAGTATTGATATGTCATTTGTGTATTTTCTAAACCTAAAAGTTAGAGAGAAGTGAGAGCTTGAGAGAAAGAAGTGAAAGAGAGGATTTTGCCATTTCTAACCCGGAATTGCAACTACGAAGAGAAATTCGAGGCTACAATCTTGAGGCAAGTTATTATACTTGCAATACCTTATGATTATGTTGAATAAATAGTGTGATTAGTTGTTGTTCTTAAGATTTAACCCATTTAGAGTTTTGATTGAGTTTGTTGTTCAAAATCTTCACCTAGATAAGTTAGATATGATTTGAGTGTTGAATATTGGTAGGTGATCATATAGAAATAAGTTTTTGATAATATTTATTGATGATAGCTGGTGTTGAGGGAAGAAGAAGAAGAAGAATTGGAAGATTTAGATTTTGTAAGAAAAATGGGGGATGGACGACCTACCTCGTACGACCGGTCGACCGCGGCTAAGACGCCGGTCCACGGGCCCAAAGGGAAAAGCCTACTGCTTGGCTCGAAAGGCATATTCCAATTACGCGGTCAACCAGGGGTCTAGGGTCGGTCGACCAATACTCTGTTTTTAGCCCAATATTATGATTTTCCTTCTGATCTTTTTCTTTTGAGTTTAAGGATTAGGAACCTTCTCTTAGGATGCATTGAGAAGTAATATGACCCCACATAAGGAGAGTAGTAGTCTAATATAGTACGTGAGTGTCCGGACATATTTCGAGGACTATTTATGAGGATAAAATGTCACATTTTATCTAGTAAATGAGGGTAGGACTAGTATAGTATCGGGTAGTGTGTGTTGGACCATCGGGGGCTATTGTGATAACAAATATCTCTTGTAGCCAAATTTACATGTACATATGGTTTTGAAATTTAAGGATCGTATGTTGAATTTAATATAGTTTATGTATGGCACATTTATACATACCTCTATAAATGCTATTATAAGGGAAGTACGAGATAGAGGTGAATCCCCTGACTGATCATGTAGGGAGAGTATAGTCCTGAGGCCATGTTACCGGTTGTTTCATTGTATGTTTGTATGGTTCGAAGTGAGCAAATTTCGAGTATGGTTATGACTCACTATCGAAGGTATATGGGCGCTTCCCACGCATTGCGATTTATTAAGCCTAGGTTTTATTGGTTATAAGCCCTAGAAGATGATTGTATTTAGGGGCTCATCCAGTGGGGTGACTCCCGGAAGGATGGTCTTAGAACCGTTATTATTATGATTGTAACTGTTCTCATTGAAATGGTATTTCACATGAATGATTAATTGATTTAAGAAACTGTGAATCAACTTTAATTGACTGTGGCCCTTAATGATTATTGACTTGTAAATATGTCTTCAAATGGTAAACTTGGCATGTAGAATATAGTTAGGTTACTCCTATTAAGTAGATAGGTAGTTTAACTTAGTACAAATGTACGCATTAGGATGTGCACTTAGTAGAGAGGTGAGGATGATTCATTGAATGAAGAGTGAATATTACTTGTTTATTAAAGTAGCATTCAAAACTATCATGCATTTTATTCACATGTATATCATATCAAAACGGGCCCTGGCCCGTTTATATTTCTCCTTCTTGTGTGGTTCTTATATATGTTTAGGTGCTCCGCGCATGGGCACTCGCTTTGACTTTCCTTCCCACTGTTAAGGAGCTACATCATTTTGCAGATGTTGTAGGATTATTTTTGTAGTAGACGCAACATTTCTTTTGATACGCTAGCTATGATTTGTCTGTATATTCGGGCGTGTTGCCCAAGTTTAGTATTCGTAAATATTGTCATACTTGGTGTAACCTTTTGTATGTAGTCTGTTAATTGACAGCTTATTCGGTTATGTTTTCTAGTATTGTTGTTAAACTGTTATATATTTATTTATATCAACCTTTTGTTATTGACTAAATGATGGAAATTGCCTTTACCCTATTTGTAAAATTATATATGACATCCGTTTTCTAAAATACTTAGTGGTTGTCTTTATTTATTATTGTATGACAGTTATGCTGAGAATGGGCCATTTAAGATTCCTATTTTTATTGGAGTATTGTGTTGGTCACCCCTTATTTTAATATGCGGGGTGTCACAAATGGTATCAGAGCATCAGGTTCTAGAGTCCTTAGGATCTATGTGGACTTATCACGTTCTACCGTAGAGTTCTTGGATATAGAGCCCTATTATTAGGACTGTTTTGCTTATCTGCGTCTACGATTTTCCCGTAAGGATAAATTGTTTTGACTGTGTATTGATTAAGTTCCTTTTATCTTAGATGCCGCCTACACGAGGTTGTCCGACAGGGATAAATCGAGTAGAAGATGATGTAGAGCTCCCACCACCGCAAGGCACTATAAATGCGACAGAGGTGGCTAATATTATGGCCCAGGTGGTAAACGCTGCAATGACTACTATGGTATAATAATCCCCCCAAGCTCGATAATCGGTAGCACCGGTGGATCAATCCTTTATGGGACCTTCCGCATGGGAAAGATTTAGAGAATCCTTCCTGAAAGGTTACCCTCCAAAATTTCAGGGTGGCGCTGATGTGATTGTGGCAAATCAATGGAAGAAGGATGTTCAATGCCATCTTCGCATGGTAGAGTGCAGAAAAGAGTGAAAATATATTCTCTCCACTTTTAAACTTATGGGAGCAACTCTTTAATGGTGGGAGTCAGTGACCACTCCAAAATAGAGGGATGCGATGACGATCTCAGAATTTTGGGCCTTAGTTGATCGAAAGTACTTTCCTCCGGCAATACAGAAGGAGATGAGGAGGAAACTTCAGGACGTTATTCAGGGGGAGCGAATAGTGGTGGAATATGAGGAAGAATTTACTCACCTGGAAAACTTTTTGCATGATGAGGTAAATCTAGAATAAAGGAGGATTTCAAAATTTGTTGGGGGTTTGAGTTGAAGGATAAGGCAGCATTTGTTGGGGAACCCGTCTTTGTAAAGTTTTGGTAATGTGATGATTGTAGCTTTACTCCATTTCCAGGATCACCGACTTCATTTGAAGGTGAGTAAGAAGATAGGAGATTCTGGTTAATCAAGTAAGAAAAGAGGGAATGGTGTTGGTGGAGCACTACTAAAACCACAGCAGTCTGGGAATAAATAGAAAGAGCGGACCCCCAACTAGGGGACTCGTCTAAGAAGAAATGCTTTGGGGGTTTCAACTTTGGCAGAGGTGGTTTTAGGCACGGTCAGGGTGCTCAGGAACAATAACATTTGGGCCAATCGGGCCAAACGGGCAAAGGGAATAATGGGGGTCAAGGCCAGTAGGGCCGACATCTGGAGGATTTTGTGGGCCGTTATTTTCTGTGCTGTGAGGAAGGTCACATGAAGATACTTGTCCACAGTTGAACATGGGGTAATTGCCAAGAAGCCCTCAGAATCCGTAGGCACATCCACAACCTCTGGTACCTATCCCAGCCATCCCACTACAACAGGGATAACTTCAGTATGGACGTATGTACAACATCAAAGATGCTTTATTTCCTCTAGCACCGTTAGCACCACCAGCTATTGAGGGTAAGTTTCCCATCCATGGGTTTATGGGTCGGGTGTTATTTGACACTGGCTCCACACACTCATTTATTTCTAGGAAATTTTCTCTTTTGACATGATTGTTTAAGTCTGCTGAGAGTAATTTCACTAGTGTCGAGTCTTCTATGGGTGATGGTTCACTTATACTTTTTTATTTGTAAAGGGGTGGGAATAGACTTGGTAGGTTGCATTTCGAGGCTGACTTACTCGTCCTAGATATGGTTGGGTATGATGTTATTTTGGGAATAGATTGGTTAGTGAAGTATCAGGCCATGGTAAATTATTAATGGAAGGAGTATAGTTTTTGCCATTCCAGGGAAAGAAATGTTTTTGGTGTCTATGCATCTTCAGGAGAGAGGTTGGAGCACCCACTTATATTTTATGAAGGAGGAGACTTTACAAGAAATCGTGATTTCCTTAGACTCGATTCTGATTGTCAGGGAATTTTAAGATGTCTTTCAGGAGATCCCTAGCTTACCTCCTAGTGATGAGATTGAGTTCGTAATTGACCTAACGCCGACAACCAAACTAATTGCATGAACTCCATACCGTATGGATCCTTTAGAGATGAGGGAGTTGAGGGATCAAATTAAAAAACTATTGGCACAGGGGTTTATTCGGCGTAGCACATCACCATGGGGTGCCCCTGTATTATTCGTGAGAAAGCGATATGGTTCCCTTTGGTTATACATCGAATACCATGAATTGAATAAGGTAACCATCAGAAATAAATACCTGTTACCTAAAATCGACGATTTGTTTGATCAATTAAGAGGAGCATCGTACTTCTCTGAAATAGATTTGAGGAGAGGATACCACCAGTTGCGAATTCGAGAGCAAGTTGTGTTGAAAATCGCATTCCTGAAAAGGTATGGGTCCTATGAGTTCTTGGTTATGCCATTTGGGCTGACTAATGCTCTTGCGATATTTATGGAGCTTATGAATCGAGTATTTCGGGATATTCTAGACCAGTTTGTGATAGTATTTATCGATAACATATTACTCTATTATCGAACTGAAGCTGATCATGCTAAACATTTGCGATTGGTCACGCAGACACTACGGGATCATCAACTTTATGCCAAGTTTGAGAAATGTGGCTTTTAGTTACAGGACGTGAAATTTTGGGGGAATATTATGATGGTTGAGCATGTTTCTGTGGACCTAAGCAAGGTTGTAGCGGTGAGGAAATGGGATCAGCCCACGACGCTAACGTATATTTGTAGCTTTCTGGGTTTGGTAGGATATTATCGTCGTTTTATTAAGGGTTTATCCAAAATTATGGTCCCTTTAACAAACTTGACCCGGAAAGGAATACGATTTGTTTGGGATGACTCCTATCAGCTATCTTTTGAAGAGTTGAAGGACAAGTTAACCTCTGCTCCTGTACTCACGTTACCAAAATCGAGAGTGGACTATTTGGTCTTCACAGATGCTTCTCTACAAGGATTGGGAGGTGTAATACAACAGGAGTATAGGGCCATTGCATACGCATCTCGCAAACTTAAGCCCCGTGAAAAGAATTATCCTACGCATGATTTAGAGCTTTCCGCAATGGTGTTTGCCTTGAAGATATGGAGGCACTACCTCCTGGGTGATAAATTTAATCTTTTAACGGGCCACAAGTCGTTATAATATTTGTTCTCACAAAAGATCTAAATATGTGACAACGGTGGTGGTTGGAGTTCGTAAAGGACTATCAATTTGATATTCACTATCACCCAGGAAAGGCAAATGTGGGAGTTGATGCGCTGAGTCAAAGACCCATGGGACAACTAGCGGAAGTGTGGAAAGCTACGTGGAAAGAACTTGACCAGGATGATGCTGTAGCTAGAGCATGCATGTCATTTTTTATCGTTACGACTGCTATCGTGACGCGAGTCATAAAAGCGCAAGGAGGGGATAAATACTCTCAAGACTGGGTGCACTAATTGTTGACTGAGGGAGCAAAGTCCTACACTATTAGTTCTGAGGGTGGGTTACGTTTCCATGAGAGACTTATAGTCCCGGAGAGGTGCTATCATGACGGAATCCCATGGTTCAAGATTTGTAGTACATTCAGGCGGAGACAAAATATATCAAGACATGCATCATCAATATTGGTGGGTGGGGATGAAAAGGTACATTTCTGAATTTGTCTCCTAATGTGCCACTTGTCAATTAGTAAAGGTGGACCACCGAAGGCCAACTGGATTGTTGCAGCCTTTAGAAATACTGGTGTGGAAATGGGAGAGTATTTCAATGTATTTCATTACGGGATTGCCGACGTCGCTAAGTGATCATGATTCTATTCGGGTAATTATTGATCATTTGAACAAATCGGCACACTTTTTACCGATTCAGATGGATTATAATACAGCGCGCTATGCCCAGCTCTTTATTGCAGAAATTATGAAGCTTCATTAGGTACCTATCAATATAGTGTCAGATCGAGACAAAATTTTTGTATCCCATTTTTGGCGAAGTTTCCAAGAGGCAATGGGGACCGAATTGAGGTTGAGTACATCATACCATCCACAAACCGATGGGAAAATGGATAGGGTCAACCAAATGTTAGAAGATATGCATCGCATGTGCACACTTGATTTTAAAGGAGGATGGGAGAAATACCTACCGTTGGTAAAATTTGCACATAACAATTCGTACCAATTCACTATAGGTATGGCCCCGTATGAGGCATTGTATGGCCGATCGTGTCGATCACCTACTTGTTGGTTGGAAGTAGGAGACAATAAGATCCTTAGACCTGAAATGATCCAAGACACCTCTTCAAAGATTGATCTCATTCGAAATCGCATACGAATTGCGCAAGATCGCCAAAAGAGCTATGCCGATGCAAATCGTAGGCATGTGGAATTGGAAGTGGGGGATCAAGTTTTAGTGAAGGTGTCCCCGATGAAGGGTGTGATGCGATTTGGTAAGAAGGGTAAACTTGTGCCACGTTATGTGGGTCATTTTCCCGTTATTGCAAAGGTAGGCCCCGTAGATTATCAACCGGCGTTGCCAAAACACTTATGTCAAATTCATGATGTATTCCATGTCTCATCTTTAAAGAAGTATAAAACATGTGAGGGATCCCATTGGCATGTTCCGCTAGACGATATTGGGTTGCAACCCGATATTTCGTATGAGGAACAACCGATTGCCATTTTGGACCACGGTGAGCATAAACTATTATCGAAAGTGGTGCCCTTGGTCCGAATCTAGTGGGGACACCACGATACTGAGGAATCATCTTGATAATGAGAGGAAGATATCCGAGAAAAGTACCCACACCTCTTTTTACCAGGTACGCCTAATTTTGAAGGCAAAATTCCCTTGTAAGGGGGGGAGTATGTAATACCCCTTACTTTTGAGTTATTATTTTTATATTAAATTGCCATGTGGGTTAATTATATAAAATAAAGGAAACTGAAGTAAATAATAATTTCAGTAAATTAAGAGTTAATATTTATTATTATTGCATATTTACCTTTACGTGAATGTAAATAGTGTAATATTATGTTATTGTGGGGTCGCTAAGCTTTGAAGCGATGGGTATGATTTATATTCTAATTGGATTATGATTAGAGTGTGAATATGACGTTGGAATAGAAAATAATGAACGATATCCCGGATGCTATTTTAGAGGGCATGGTTAGTCCGGGAAGGGTCGAGATGGTCAAAATAAGTGTCTGGGTTATTTTTGGGGCTCCGGGGGTACTTTTGGCTAGTTATGAATTAAATAGAAGTTACGATCATTTTAAGTGTGTAGTAGCATTTAATGTTGGAGTTAATGCATTTGAGTTATATTTAGGTATTTAAGTCTTGAATGAGCATTGATACCTCATTTGTGTATTTTCTAAACCTAAAAGTTAGAGAGAAGTGAGAGCTTGAGATAAAGAGGAGATTTTGCCATTTCTAACCCAGAATCGCAACTACGAAGAGAAATTCGAGGCTACAATCTTGAGGCAAGTTATTATACTTGAAATACCTTATGATTATGTTAAATAAATAGTGTGATTAGTTGTTGTTCTTAAGATTTAACCCATTTAGAGTTTTGATTGAGTTTGTTGCTCAAAATCTTCACCTAGATAAGTTAGATATGATTTGAGTGTTGAATATTTGTAGGTGGTCATATAGAAATGAGTTGTTGGTAATATTTGTTGATGATAGTCGGTGGAGAGGGAGAAAGAAGAATTGGAAGATTTAGGTTTTGTAAGAAAAATGGGGGATGCCCAACCTACCACGTACGATCGGTCGATCGCGACCAAGTCGCCAGTCGATCGGGTCTAAAGGGAAAAGTCTACAGGTTGTCTCGAAAGGCAAATTCCAATTATGCGGTCAACCGGTGGTCTAGGGCCGATCGACCGGTACTCTGTTTTCATCCCAATATTAGGATTTTCTTTTTTCTCTTTTTCTTTTGAGTTTAAGGCTTAGGAACCTTCTCTTGGGATACATTGAGAAGTAAATATGACCTCACATAAGGAGAGTGGTACCCTAGGATAGTACGTGAGTGTTCGGTCTTATTTCGAGGACTATTTGTAAGGGTAAAATGTCTTATTTTATCTAGTAAACGAGGGTAGGACTAGTATAGATTCGGGTAGTGTGTGTTGGACCTTCGGGGGCTAGTGTGATAGCAAATATCTGTTGTAGATGAATTTGCATCTACATATGGTTTTGAAATTTAAGGATCGTATGTTCAATTTAATATAGTTTGTGTATGGCACATTTATACATACCTCTATAAATGCTATCATAAGGGAAGTACGAGATAAAGGTGAATCCCCTGACTAATCATGTAGGGAGAGTATAGACCTGAGGCCATGATACCGGTTGTTTCATTGTATGTTTGTATGGTTCGAAGTGAGCTAATTTCGGGTATGGTTATGACTCACTATCGAAGGTATATGGGTGCTTCCCACGCATTGCGATTTATTAAGCCTAGGTTGTATTGGTTATAGTCCCTAGAAGATGATTGTATTTAGGGGCTCATCCAGTGGGGTGACTCCCGGAAGGATGGTCTTAGAACCGTTATTATTATGATTGTAACTATTCTCATTGAAATGGTATTTCACATGAATGATTAATTGATTTAAGAAACTGTGAATCAACTTTAATTGACTATGGCCCTTAATGATTATTGACTTGTAAATATGTATTCAAATGGTAAACTTGGCATGTAGAATATAGTTAGGTTACTCCTATTAAGTAGATAGGTAGTTTAACTTAGTATGAATGTACGCATTAGGATGTGCACTTAGTAGAGAGGTGAGGATGATTCATTGAATGAAGATTGAATATTACTTGTTTATGAAAGTAACATTCAAAACTATCATGCATTTTATTCACATGTATATCATATCAAACCGGGCCCTGGCCCGTTTATATTTCTCCTTCTTGTGTGGTTCTTATATATGTTCAGGTGCTCCGCCGTATGGGCGCCCTCTTTGAATTTCCTTCCCAGTGTTAAGGAGCTACGGTATTTTTCAATGTTGTAGGATTATTTTTCTAGTAGACTAATCATTTATTTTGATACTCTAGCAATGATTCGTCTGTATATTGAGCGTGTTGCCCAAGTTTAGTATTCGTACATATTTTCATACTTGGTGTAACCTTTTGTATGTAGTCTGTTAATCGACAACTTATTCGGTTATCTTTTCTAGTATTGTCGTTAAACCATTACATATTTATGCATATGAACCTTTTGTTATAGACTGTATGATGGAAATTTCTTTTATCCTATTTGTAAAATTGTATATGACATCCGTTTTTTAAAATATTTGGTGGTTGTCTATCTTTATTATTGTACGACTGTGATGCTGAGAATGGACCATTTAAGATTCCTGTTTTTATTGGAGTTTTGGGTTGGTCACCTCTTATTTTAATAAGCGAGGTGTCACAAAATTCTTATAGTCATATAAGTGATTTCGAGGAAGTGTATAACACATTCTACGTCCAAAATTGCTACCCCGAACTTATAAGACTAAAAATTTTCTCCTTCTTTGTGAAAGATAAAGCTAAATAATGGTTGACAACAATGCCTCCAAATTCAATTGGCACATAAAATAAACTTCATGAGTTATTTGTTATTGAATTATTTTCTATTGATAAGACAAATGCTTTAACGAAACCAATCCAAAATTTCATGCAAAAGGAAGGTGAAATATTGAGCGAATGTTAGAAATGGTTCGTTAGCCTATTATGCTAATGTTCACACCATGGATATGATAAAATGAGAAAAAAAATACATTTTTCATGGTTCTTTTAGCCCAATGGAAAAGAAATTGGTTTAGACAATGTGTTAGGATAGTTTTCTTACCCTCAGTGCGGATCAACTCGATGCTCATCTTGAGTTTGTGGCTAAAACCTCCCGAGGTTGGGATGTTTTTAATCCAAATGATCGCACTCAAAAACCAAATGTAGGTGCCTCTAGGAAACAAAAAAGGTATGCCAAACCAATGGTAGGAAAAGACGACATACACGCAAAGTGTGTGCTATTTAATCGCAAAGTTGAGGTGATGCAAGTGAGCTAGGGGAAAACAACCAAAGCCCTTGTAGTGGAAAAGGTTTGCGATATTTGTGATTTTGTTGGACACCCTACTAAAGTGTTTCCCATACTCCGAAATATCAATAGGTATTTATTGATAAATCCAATTACATGCGGGCATTTCGAAAGTCTTACTCCAATAACATATATGTCGACATCAACAACCCAACTTATAATCCAAATGAAAAAACATTAAATTATATTTTTTCATGGAGGAAAACATAGAAGATTGGATTTATCACGATGATCACCCAACCCTACAATCCACCATCTACACAATTTTAACACCAATAGCAGCCTCAACCCCGTTATTAATGCCAACTGCAATACCAACGTTCGCCTTCAAACAATCCATTTCACGTACCCTACATTCCAGCCCATAAGAAGTCCACTAAAGAGCCTTACATTGGGAACCAATGACTGAACCAAGTTAAACAATCTGTCAATGCCCAATCATCGAAACTGTCATAAATCTGGCAATACAAACATCTTTTTCACAATTGGTTCAAAGATAGCAATGAGGGAACAAATATCATTTGCTATCTCAAACCTCACAAAATTCAAAGGAACAAATGGGAATTAAGGTGTCAAAACAAAATGAGAACCATATTGAGCATGAAAATGGTATCACTACCCTACGAAACGGCAAAGTACTTAATAATTATGTCACAAAGTTACCTTCGAAACACAGTGTCCCGAAACATTCCTTAGGAAAAACCTTAACCTAATGGAGGTAGGACCTCCCAAACCACGACAGTTAGATACATATATCTTTACTGAGATAGAAGAGTCTACTCGTAATTCCAACACCGTAAATCCAAATAATGCACATTTTTCTCATAGACTCAAGCAAAAAGAAGACAATGCTGTCGATGAAGGATTCTTAGAACTTCTCAAACATCTGAACATGAATGTTCCATTGCTTGAGGCAATTTAACATATGCGCCAATATGCTAAATTCCATAAAGACTCATGGACAATAAAGAGAAAGAAAAATGTTAAAAAGAAGGCATATATGGAGTCACAAGCAAGATTTATCATCACTAATGAACCCGCTCCAATGCTTAAAGATCTTGAAAGCACCACAATTTCATGCGTAATTAGGGATTGAATGACTGATCCTGCGCTGATCAAATTAGTTTTTAGAATTAACATTCTCCCATATTTCTTATATTTGGAATAAAAATTAGGGGAGATTAAAGAGATGAAATTCACTCAATAACTCGTCGATAGATCCACCAGGGTACCTCGGGGAATTGTGGAAGATGTTATCATCCAAGCAACTTCATTCTAAAAATAGTTAGACTTCATTATCTTGGACACGTAACCCATCAAAAAAGGGAATTATAAAATCTTGATAATATTTGGATGACCATTCTTGGCCAATGTTAATGCCAATATGAACTGTAGGAATGTGGAAATGAAAATGTCTTTTCACAACATGACCATTGAGGTGATTTTTTTTCTCTCTTCTAAAATAACCTATTTACTTCGATGAGGAAGAAACTAATACGACTGCATATAAAGGCCCTTATGTATGCACTCATAGGTTTAGAGTTTATTTATTAGAGAGTGTAGAGCTACATAAGCCATCATACATTTTAATCAAATTGTGACATGATATTTTTATAATTATTATCTAGGTTAGTTTCCAAACCCTGCTGTCTTAATGGCCCAATTTAGATTACTCAAGTTAGCACTTCAAGAATCCTAAGAAAGGTAGTCGCTCACACTTTTAGTTTTTTCAAAGAAAAGCTCAAATAGGATCACTATATTACACAACCACATAACAAACATTGGTTTCTTGCATACTATCTTTATGTGTATGTGTTGGTAGCTCATTAATTTTTTATGTAATTTAAAACAATTTAAATGTAATTAAAAATAAACTAATATCAAATTTTTATTTAATTTGATTAATTAATTTGTTGGCTAAAATAAAGTGAAAACATGAAAATATAATTTTTAGGTACAAATCTAATGAAAATATTTTTCCTAATTTTTCTAGACTTTTAATACATGAATTGGTATTTTTTTTTACATAAATCACATTTTAAATTCTCTTTTAAATAAAAATGTTTTATTAAAATTTGAATACACGATTTATACATGGTTAATACCTACTTTATACACCTGGTATACACTCTTTATATGCTCAAATGGCTGGAATTTGTAGATAATCTAAGAACCTTCTAGTGTGGTATATTTGTCACCCATGTGTCGGCCATCTAGCGTGTCTATTTGTGTTTCCTTATATAACGTTGGATCTAAACTCTATCTAAGGCTGAAATGTATTTGTTGAAACATGTGTATTACTCTCAATACCTAATCTGAGAAGGCCCTTTAGCTATTATCTTTAGGTGAATGCAAAATTACCCAATTTTCCAAATTTTAATTACGTACCAAGTATGTGAACCGATTTTAATTATTCCAATTTTATCTTCTTAGTCCTATACATGAATCTAGTTATATAAGCAGATAAAGTAAAGCAATTTCACACGACATGCCGATGTACGAGGAAACCACTCAGGGAAAAAACCTCGGATGGCCAGGCCAGACAATCACTATGATACAAAAAACTATAAAGAGAGAATTTAGTCTTACTCAACGACTCGATCACCCACAAGCATTGACACCTCTTCTTCTCTCTAACCGTTCATCCATAGTGAAATGAAGGAGTTCACCTATGTCAGGTCCATGACACACAAGTCCATGTGTACCTCGGTATCCACCGATGTAGCCTCAACAACCGTCACCGAATCTAAACACGGTCTTCACCGCTTTATCTTCATTCACAGCACATACAGAATCCACAACACGAAAGTAATATGCTCAATGAATGAAGCATACAATTACGATAAACGATTTCAAGAACATAGGCTTCGAATTTGTGAGATTCAATCTTGAATAAACTCCGGATGATGGAAAATCGTGGGAACTTTTTTGCAAATTGTTGCAGAAACATTTAGTCAAAGGTTATGTTTGTATTTCTAAGTAGAAGAAGTCTTTATGTAATGAAACACAAAATTCCTGGCAGAAGGTTGTTCGTAAGACATCGCCATGTCATTTGAACGACGTGTGAATGTCACTTGAATGATTAAAATTACATATTATTTTAATAACAAATCCTAAAAAATTCTAAAAATAATTTAACTCAGAAATAATTAAAATACGTTTTCACAAACTATATTTTAAATTCCAAACATTTAACAGCATTTAAAAATGTTTTAAATCATCCATTATTTAGAATCATTTGAATATAATGGACAAAACTCGATATGATATCATCTTCAACGCTTTGATGACATTTTCTTCAACTCGGAATGTCATAAGCTTTGTGGGATCACAACTCAATAGCTAGCCTAGACTTAAATTGTTTTCTTCGAAATTAGGCCAATTAAAAACAAATTGACTCTATTGGAAATTTGTTCCTATAAATCTCCCCCTTTGGCTATTCCGGGACAAAACTAAAAATAGTAAGATATGCTAAGATGAGCCGTCAAGTCAAAAACCTATGTCCCATCCCATAAACCCAGAAATAAAAAATACAGGACACGGACTATAATATGTAGGACTGAAAAGCATGAATCTGTTTGAATGTGATGTAGTTGAAATTTGAATCGTTGAAAATATCTACACATATGAGACAAACAAACATATACCCAAGTGAAGTATGGAGGAACAAAAATATATATTCATTAAAGCATATACAAAAATACATATCCAATAAAGAACAATAAATAAACTCCCCCTACATTACATATCTCCTCCCTTTTTTCCTAGAATAGACATATCGTGGAAACAAACAATCACATCTAGCAAATTTGAATAATGATAAGAATGGATAGATAAAGAGTCTTAATATCTGCAATGTGAAATAACAAGATAGTATATATCAAAGATAGTAGTAAAGATATATATGGAGTATATAACGATCCAATGAGTAAGTATGATACAACACTAGAAGTCAAATTCCACAACTGAATATATAATGCTGCATATATTGATAATAAAATATAAATCCACGTCCAACATAATTAATGTGCTGATATACAAACCAAAAAGGATAATCCATATTATAAATAGAGTACATCATATCTGAGAATAAATTAATACAACAAATGTCTCAAATAAAACGTAATATCAGAATAGTCTCAAAAAGACATTAATCAGAATTAGTGTCATCCCTATCAGCAGCATCATCATCACTAGTAGCAACTCTACCACCAGATCCACTTATATCTCTATCAGAATCACCATCACCATGTCTCCTGGAAGATCATGCACCTCTCCTCTGCTCACAACATATCTCCTCAAAATAAGAAGTCACCCTGGAATCAAGGACGAAACATTTCTGGGCCTCAGAATCAATTATGTACATCATGGCATCAATTATCCTACCCTGTGAAGTAAGTTGAGCTTGTATAAAAGCCATATCACCCTCTTGTCTCTATGCAGTCATGTGAGTGCTATCGTGGGTATACTGAAGGAGGCTCAATGTGGCTAGTTAGATGAGAAATGACACCAACACCAAAAAGGAGCCAATAGTAGATGGTGCGAATTTCGCCTCCTCCCTTAGATGACCCTCTAGACGCCTAACGGTGTAAGCATCGATGACTGATATCCATGTGTGGGAAGTCTCATCAGTAAGGATGGGGACTCCAGCAGATATGCATATGCAGAAGATAAGGACACCAAAAGTGAGAGCAGTTCGAACAATGGTACAATCGGTTAGAGGTATTGTAGAGATCACCTGGAGTAGGATAGAGAGAAGTTCAATGTTCCACCCATATGACACAACATACACGAAGTAGACAATATCGAAGGATGTCTTGGTGTGGTTAATCCTAGGATAAACAACTGATAAAAAAACTAATTGAGTATATGAATGGTTGGGTGTAGATAATAGTGGTATATAATGGTATTTAACTGAGGAACCTCCTAGAAAACGTGGTAGAGGTCCTCCTTAGTAGAGGGACCATCAACAAGGACTGTAAAAAAAATAGCATCAGAGACACAAGGAATATGAAACATCAACGATATAAGGTCGACAGAAAAAATGACTGTGATGCCATGGACAGAGGTCTGAAGCCTTTCCGTCGTGTGAATATCATTGAAGTAGAACTCACGAATAATGTCGAGATAGACATTACCGTAGGACTCAAACATGTGTTCCCAACCCCTCCAACCAACACATCGGGGAATATCGTAAATATTAAACTCAAAAACTCAAAAGACTCTCTCTAACGACTAATCTTATATGCAACCCGAGCAAACATTAATGCTCATACTCGACACTTGTGGCCCACCTATCG
Organism: Sambucus nigra; assembly: GCA_949130495.1. Lineage (NCBI taxonomy): Eukaryota > Viridiplantae > Streptophyta > Magnoliopsida > Dipsacales > Adoxaceae > Sambucus > Sambucus nigra. The sequence goes on along the minus strand of OX422223.1, from coordinate 361,114,754 downwards.
ATAGATTATAGAGGTTGGTTAACCCGAGCCTGCTCAGCTTTTGCCAAAGATGGTTGATCCTCGACATGATAGGAGGGATCACCTCCCGATCAAGGAGGAATGATAAATAAGATAGATAAGATACGAAGAGAAGTTTGTGAATACACGAGTATATTCGTACAACGTCCAACCGAACAACTGCAAAAACCAACCACAACCAATCACATCAAAATCAGTATAATGACAATAAACTCAACACGCATTAAAAAGATAAAATATACACGAAAAATCGTGTGTGGTTATCTCAAAAATTCAAAAATAATATATCAATTAATTTTTCAAACAAATTTCCTTTTGTATTTTTGAAATACACAGGGGCTACAAAAATAAAAATTTGACACATTAGGTAGCCCCTAACCTAAAATGTTTGTAAATTTTCAACTATAATCATAAACACATCCTATACTCTGAAAAATTGAAAGGCAAGATACCACCAGGGGAATAGGCATTCGATATGTGTGTTTAACCCAAAAATATCAAACAAACAACAAGAACACGGAACAAATACCGCAAACACCACTATAGACTGTGATTTTTTTTATCCCAAACAGGTATGAGCATGAATCATAGATAAAAAGATGAAAATCAATAACAATGAGTGTAGATTCAAGACACCTATACTGGAATCACAAACTAATAGAAAACACCGATAAAAAATTACCCTAAAATCAAAAAAATCATAAAAATAGCTAAAGGAAGATGGGGGTATGATCAAGGTATGAAATCTAGTTGAACTCGTGTGGAAAAACAAGATTTTAAGGCTCAAACCTCAACTAACAATGGCGGACAGCAAACTCATATAGGAGAGAGGAAGAAGAAATCACGTGAGATAGGGAAGTCGACTGAAAATGAAGTATAAAAACCCTAAAGCCGACTTTACATGTAACATGAAATCGAGTTGATCATCATAAGAAGTCGTTCTAACAACATAACAATGTCGTGTAATCCAAAACAAGGTGATACATCAAATGACCTGAAACAGTATCCCCTCATTAGATACATCCTAAGAAATGACCATCTAACGACCTAAAAATGACCAACACTATTACCCAGACAACCCTTGCGAGTAAACAAACTTCAAACGACATAAGGTTGTCATTTGAACGACACCTCTATCTCATTCTAATGAGATGATCAATCCTTGAATTCCAACTTAGAAATTGACTATAATCAACCCAGAAATCATGAATACGAGATCTAAACACCTAACACCTTAAAATAGATAAAATATTACTCAAAAACTAAAATCGAGTTCACTTTACAAAGTATCGATGTGCCTAAACATGGGTACGAAATGAATTGGTGTGAACTACAACAAATGAATCACTATTCAAAGGCATTAAATATCATCAAACTATTGTTTAGCCATGTGCGACAAATATAAGTTGAACTTAATGAACTAAACTCACATCGTGCACACAGGCCTAGAATTTTTAATATTCTACCAATAAAATAGCATCATGACACGACTTTTTCAACATAGTATTCGTGGTGAAAACCCGTTCCACTTTTTCATCCAAACACCCTCATATATTCATATTTCTTTTAAGGTTCCATTTTCTCTTTTGAGAATTCCTATTATCCCCTTTTGTCATACATATTATCTTTTAATGCTTTAATTTTTTTTCTTTGGGATCTTTTTAATGCTGACTTTCACGACGAGTTTATTACACTCTCACTGTCCTCTCCCATGCACACTCATCATATTTTTAATTCCTAAAAAATTCCTCATAGGCAACGATTCTTACATGAACACCTCCTCCTAAGCCTAATATACACATAGATGACAAAACTGAAAGGAGAATGTGTCACCAAAGTCAAATGTACATCATAAGTCAAACATTCGTAAAAGCTCGTTCATGTGTGTGAGATGGCATATGTACATTGTCGAATCTAAATGCAAATCAAGTTAAAAACAACCCCATTAGCAAATAGTTAACATCAATATAAGCATCTATAATTATAACCAAATGTCATATCCACATGGAATAATGAAATGATGGTGGGTCCAAGCTCACCAATATGCCATATCAAACATGTAAACTAACGACACAAAATCCAAAAATCTTTTTGAGTTTTTCAACATATTTTGACTCAAATAAAAATAAAATCTTTTTTATTTTTAAAATACGACTCAATAAAAGAAAATATAATATGAAATGAGACACGTCATCACCCTAGAAAAGATATATTAGGACGGCACAAATAGAGTATGATAAATTGACGAACACGCTCAACCATAAGATGTAACATGGGAAGAACCACGAGCAATTACACGAGTATCACCGGGCCAATACCTAAAGCCTCCAAATCTGATTTCCTAACCCAAGTAGGTGTGAAGCAATGAGTGGTAATGTTAGGAATCAGAATGACTTTATTCATAGTCTTTCTAAGAGTGTTCTTAAGATCATATCAAAACCGTGTAAAATGACCTCTCATATCACAATGAATGAAAGTGTAGATACGGTGGGGAGCGTTTCTTACATGATGAATATTCCTAACTTTCCTAGGTGTCTCTCTCCTATTGTTCCTAGGTGGTTCTCTCACATGCACTCTACCTGCTCTGGGAATGGGAGCAACTAGGTCATCGAAGACAATTCCATACCAATCATCTTTGATTTGGACGGTGCCTAATATTTTATCTAATTTTTTGGTCCTAGCCTCCAAATCAAACTTAAACTTACTCAAATCTCCCAATCTCTCCTCAAGCACACCAATCCTAGACCCGATTAAATACCTAGACTCCTTAAACTCTAGAAGCCCCTTTTTCATAGCCTCTATTAGACCTCGAAGACTATCTCTCTATCCCTCGACATATTCTTGCTTCTCTCTAAGAGTTTTCTCACATGCCCTAAGATCCTCAATTAATGCATTGATAATATTATTATTACCTATGGAATATTCTTTCAACTTAGCTTCTACTGTCAAATTAGCCTTGTTTACCACCAAATTTTCCGCATATAATTCACGGAAGTCGACTCATAACTCCATTTCCTCAAAACCCTAACTATCACTCTCATAGACATCACTTTCTTAGGCTTCACTAACAATGGTTGTGGAAGAATCATGCACATAAATATCTTCATAAGAAGATTTGTCATCATCAATCACATGATCAGCCATGAAGGTGGTAAGGTCTAGCTTACTAGCATTAAAGTTTTCCTCTTCGGGATCAGTATCATTAAGGGTAGAAACATGATTTATCAGTTTATTAGCATCCTTCCTTAGATTAGTGGGACACTCATCTAACTTATGACCAAACCCCTCAGAACCAAGACACTCTCAGAATTACTTTTTTAATTAAGGTCTTAAGAGAAGATTTTTTACATATTTCCCAATTAGACCCTTCAAACAAGTGTGTTCTAAGATCATCAAATCCATCGAAACTCATACCTAAAGATATAGGGATCTCAACACAGTAAATTAGTGCCCTAGTTTTGATACCAATTTGAGAAGTCCCTTTAGCAATTATCCTCAGGTCAATGTAAAATTACCGAATGTTTCAAAATTTTAAATACGTATCAAGTATGTGAACAAATTTTAATTATTCCAATTTTATCTTCTGAATCCTAAACATTCAACTAGTGATATAAGCAGATAAATTAAAGCAAGTTCACATGACACACCAATGTACGAGGAAACCACTAAGGGAAAAAATATCGGACAGCCAGGCCAGACAATCATAATGGTACAAAAAACTACAAAGAGAGAATTTAGTCTTACTCAATGAGTCGATCACCCACAACACTTGATGCCTATTCTTCTCTTGAACTGATCCTCCACAGTGCAATGCAAGTGTCCACCTACGCTAGGTCCAAAGCTCATGAGTCCATGTGTACCTCGGTATCCACTCATGTCGCCTCAACAACCGTCACCCAATCTGAACATGGACTTTACTGCTTTATCTTTGTACAAAGAATGTATGGAATCCCCCATACGAAAGTAATATGTTCACTGAATGAAGAACACGATTTTGGTAAATGATTTTAAGATCACAAGCTTTGGATTTGTGAGATTCAGTCTTAAATAAACTCTGAATGATGGAAAACCTTGGGGACTTTTTTGAAAACTATTGCAGAGATGTTTTGGCAAAGAATATATTCGTATTTCTAAGTAGAAGAAGTCTTTATATAATAAAGCACGAAATTCTAGGCAACAGGTCGTTCGAACGACATCACCATGTCGCTTTAACAACATAAAATGTCGTTTGAACGACTGATAAAACTAAATATTATTTTAAAAACAAATCCTTAAAATTTTTAAAAATCATTTAAATAAAAAATAATTGAAATACGTCTTCATAAATTACATTTTAAATTCCCGACATTGTAAAGCATTTAAAAACATTTCAATTCATCCACCATTTAAAGAAAATTCTAAATCCCATAAATCTCTAACCATTCATACAGGTGTGACCTACAATCATCTGAATATGAAGAACAAAACTCGGTATGATATCATCTTCATCGCTTTAACTGCATTTTCTTCAACTCGTAATGTGATAGGATTTATGGCATCACAACTCAATATCTAGCCTAAACTCAACTTTTTTTTGTTTAGAATTAAGTCAATTACAAAAAAAAAAAAATGAATCTATTGGTTATTTGTTACTACTCATTTATACTTCACCCAAGACTCTATAAATTAAACCCCTTGGTTCACATTTTTCAATCACTGGAGAAGTAACGAAATTCTGCCGAAATTATTTGTAGAGAGTGAGAGTTTTAGCACACACAAACACACACCTACTTTATATATGTTGTGTTTAGTTTTTGAGAAAAAATGTTGCATCTTGAAACAAATCATTTTCTTGTTAACTCTCACTTAGGGAAGTTCTTTACTATTTAGAAATTTTTAAATCCCTAAGTTCTTGATTCACAAATGATTGTAGAAGATTATTTTTTTTTGTGATGAAAATTTCTCTAACTTATTTTGATTTATAATGATTTATTATCTCTAGAATTTCAAGAACCTACTATGAAAAGTTTGTTTGGTATTTCTTGAGTTTGTAGACCTAGTTTTGCGTTAGAAGGTTGAACTTTTTTATCAAGACATTTTTCCTATTTACACCCTATTGGTGTCTCTAGATTTGTTCTTAAATCTACTTTTTTACCTCTTCTTGCTTTACAAATCTTACATGCAACACGTTTTTACATGTGAGTTAATCTTTTGTTAACTAAAACTTGGTATCTCTGCTAAAGATAGTAAAATCATGTTAATATTTGGTTCTTGAACTTAAACTTCAACATCTATAAAGGACCTTGAATATAGGCCCTGACAAGATTGTATAAAGACATGACCTATATTTTGATTGGACCTAAAACTGAGGACTGTTTAAGATTCTTGACCCAGGCTATACATATTTAGGATTTATTTTAAAACATTGTATAATAACTGAGATAAAACTGGATAGGGTTTAAATAAAACAAAACATATCGTTTTGATAAAACAATCTTATATGTATTGAAAATAAAGAGTACTTTATAAATATGTACTTAAAAGACTGTTTGTTTTCTTTACTTTTATTAATTGAACACACACACACACACACACACATATATATATATTCCTTAAAAATCTTATACTTTGCCTAGAGAGTATTTTAAATAATAGGAAAATCAGTTTTGTTTGATCTTTGTTCACAATACACACACATCACACTTTTTTTGTGCTTGCATGGTAGATAAGTCACACTAGTATACTTAAGCACTGAGCGATTTTGAGAGTTTGAGTGGAATCTTTAAGAAGTGAAGAGGAGACATTTTCAACAAAGTTCAAAGCAAAACAGCAGTGAGTCAGACCAAGAAGAAAGGTTCTTGTATAGGTTACTTGGCTACTTTGCTGATTTTTGTTTATTGAATGTAACTCGTTCTTACTTTTTTTTAGTGTACTTTGGTAGATTAGGTGACCCTTAGAAGGGCCAATAGTTTTTCCCAAGGGAAGGTTTTTACCACGTGTAATAAATCATGCGTTGTAATTTTCTGTCATATCACCTCATACGAAAAAGTAGGGTAATAAGAGTAGAATCTCACCAAAACAACTTGACTATATATATTATTTGTTTAATCACCTGTTTAATAAAGATAATATAATTTGTACCAAATCTAACTAACTCAACCGATTTAGGTTGTTAATAAGGTTTGAAGTTTAAGTAAAGAGTTTAAACTGGTCCCTCTCTAATCCTTAGTTGAAACTTGTAAGTATTTGGAGTTTATTAAACAAAAGTCCATTTCGTAAAATCTTTTAAAGAGCATTTAACCCCGCTCAAGTGGTATCTGATCTTGACTTGTTAAAGATCCTTTTTAAAAGACATTTGTTAAAATCTATTTACTTTACATTAATGGAGAATACAAAACTTTTATTACTTATTTGAAAACTGGTTTTGTTTATAGCTCTAAGGCTTATTTTAAATCTATTCATGTTGGAAACGGTAAAAATAAAATTTCTCAAATGCAACTTGAGTCTGATGTTGAGGTTGATGAACCGAAAAAAATAAAAAGTCAACTAGCAGTAATGTCTACACAAAGACTATTAAAACATTGAAATAACATTGCTAAAAGAAGAGTACAAGCTAACTATCATTCTAATCATTCCACTAGGCCTAATAATAGAAACACTAAGTAGACTTATATAATGGTTGGAATAGTAACAAGCTTGATAAGTCCAAAATGACATGTCATAATTGTGGGAAACTTGGTCATTTCATTGTTGAGTGTAGGTTTAACCCACACTCAAAAGAAACCAAATTTTACAAGGCACATTTAACAAAAACTTGGGATGACTCTTCTGAATAAAAAAAATTAGAGGAAGACTAAGACATTTTTGAAACCAAATGCCTTAGATTCCTTGGATACGCGTATGACTATTGAGGTGATATATACTTAGCTGGTTTCACTGATTCTGAAGATGAGGATGAATGTCATGAAGTTTATAAATTGATTGAGTGTGCCAAAGCCTTATTATCTAGTCAACTAACTATGTCAAAATTAACTGCTCCCTTTAATTCTAAATGTACTGCATGTGTTGGCGATTTTATTTCTCATTCAAATGAGACTAATGACACTGCACACACTAACACGGAAATAAAAAGGGATGAAAATTTTGTTGGTTATGAGGACTATACTGAAATGCATGTTAGAACATTTAAAAATAGGAAAGATTTATCTAATCTGATTAAGTCACTTGGTGAGACCTTAGAGAAAAAGTATAGGGTAGTTAAGCAAACTGACTCTTGGGTGGAAGCTACCAATCTAAATTTGGAAAGAAAGACATGAATTTTAAAAACAAAAATCTGATTTTGAATTTGAAATCTCTACTCTTAATGAAAATGTTTCTATTTTTAACAAAAATATAAGGCCACATTATTAGAACTTGAAAAATCGAAAGAAATGTGTGCCAGTGCTTTTAAAAAATTGAGGTAAAAATATAGATAAGATTTCAATTTGGATAAATTATTAGACTCCTTAAAATATGATTGTAATACAAATGGGTTAGGTTATGAAGAACATTATAAAATCAATCCTTGTATCAGACCCATTGTGTTTGTAAGAGCCAATTCCTAAATGGAATCTAGGTAGTTCAACAGTTGATAAGGGAAAATAAGTCTTAATAAAAATTACTTCTAAAAATGAAATTGATGTCAAGTACCCTCCTATTAACTAAGTTGGCTCGCTTAAATATTATTCCCGCCCAAAAAGGAATAATTTGGCTCCAAAATCTGAGTTAGGTGAATGAATTAGGTTGAAGTCCAATAATCCGGTGTCTTATTTTAAACGACCTGCTGCAAATAACTATTGTAGTTTATGTGATGTTTTTGGACACCAAAACTGTGAGTGCCTGAATTATCTCAAGAATAGTGCTCATTTTAAATTCTTTAACTCAAAAGTTAAGAGATTTAATCATTTTTAAGGCACATCGTTGATGGTGTTTGAAGAGTGCGCATTTGTTTAAATAAGAAAATTATTTAATTAAACTCAGTTTTTCAATTAAATCCTAAAACATGCATCTAGGTGTGATTGAAATATATATGAGCATGGAAGAACATTCAAACACACAAATGAGGAAAAATCCCCTAAAGGGGCAAAACCTATTTATTTTCACTATAATTTGTAATTAACGGATTACACGGATTACAATGAAAACAAGAGTGACAAACGAAATACCTATAGGTGTCGATTCCGATGTCGTCAGTTTCGATGTCGTCGACTGGAATCTCTCGTAAGAACTCCAGGTGGGCAGCATTGAAGAAGAAACGACTTCTCCACAAATTACTCCAGATGAGTAAAAACAGTCCTCTTTAAGGTTTAAAGATTTACATACATATATGGGAGTGTTTATGTGAATAAAGAAGGTATAAAACCTTAAAACATGAAGTCTGTTCTCTGGGCTGTGAAAACGCAGAAACTTGTGAGCAAAAAAGACTTGGAAAATGTGTAGAATGAAGCCAAATATTTATACGAAAATCGAGGCAGCGGCGGCATTCGAACAAGATAAGCATGTCGCTTGAACTAAGGACACATGTCGCTCGAACGAGATCGCACGACATGCTTATGTCACTCGAACGATAATGTGATCTCCTTTGAATGAGCTCGTAGACCGAGGCAGTCCGCTTCTAAAGTTATAATTTTTTTTACTTTTGATAAAAAACAATTCAGACTTAAAAAAATATTTTTTCAAAAAATCCCAAATATTTATGCAAATAAAAATAACTCCAATAAATTATTTTACCAATAATGCGTAGTGGAGTAGGTAACGGTTGAGCAGCACATCGCATGTAGCATGATGCACATGTGAAGATGATGGATGCATGGATTCGGATCAAGGACGTTGTGGATGATCGTGTTGACATGCCGAATGTAGCGATATCAGACATACATACTTCAATATCTAGGTTATTTTTACCTTGGTATATCATTTGATGTACTTAAGGGTTTTGTCAAAATTAGTCTAATGGGAGAGATTGAAGGATGAGGCCCTTATGTAGACACTCATAGTTTTAGGGTTTATTTGTTTGAGAGTGTAAAGCTACATAAGCCTTCATCTAGTTGGATCAAATTTTGACAACATATTTTTTTAAATAATATCTTGGTTAATTGTCAGACCATACAGTCTCAATGGCTCAATTTGGTTTACTCAAGTCAGCTCTTCAAGAAGCCTAAGGAAGTTTGCCTCTCACAATTTTTATTTTCCCAAATAAAAGCTTAAGTAGGGTCACTATATTACACAACGACATCACACACTCCAATTTGTCGCATGTTATCTTTGTGTATATGTGTTGGTAGCTTATTGATTTTTTTATGTGATTTCAAATTAGTTAAATCTAATTAAAACTGAATTAATACCTAATTTTGATTTAATTTGATTAATTAATTCATTAGCTAAAATAATGGGAAAAACACGAAAATATAATTTTTAGGTTCAAATCTGATAAATATATTTTTGTAATATTTTCCAGATTTTTTTAGTATTTTTATACATTAATTGGAATTTGTTTTGATATAAAATCACATTTAAAATTATCTTTAAAATAAAATTGTTTTATTAAAATTGGAACAAAATGTTTATACAAGGTAAATACCAATTTTATACACCTGGTATACACTCTTTATGTGCTCAAATAGTTGGATTTTGAAGATAAATTGAGAACCTTCTATTGTGGTATAGCTGCCATACACGTGTCGACCATCTAGCATGTCTTTTTATGTTTCTTTATACTCCGTTGGATCTAAACTCTATCTACGTCTAAATGTTTTTTGTTTTAATTCGTGTGATACTATCAATACCCAATCAAACTTCACCTAAGACTATAAATTGAATCTATTGGTTCCCATTTTTCAATCACGAGAGAAGTAACAAAATTCTACCAAAATTGTTTCTAGAGGGAGAAAGAGAGAGAGCGGATTTTAGCACATACAAATACACATAATAATTAGTTAGTGTTATTGAAGAGCCAACTAATTAATAGTTTGTTTCTTTAAAAATATACACACAAACATTAAGTATTTACTTGATATATGTAGTGTTTATTTTTTGAGAAAACTCATTTCATCTTGAAATAAATCATTTGCTTGTTAACTCTCACTTAGAGAAGTTCTTGAGTATTTAGAAAATTTTAAAACATTAAGTTCTTAATTACAACTGTTTGTACACGTTTAATTTTTTTTTTTGTGTGTGAAGAAAATCTCTCGAAATTGTTTTGATTTTGGCTTTATCTATTGTCTTCATAGTTTCAAACACCTAATGTGTAAAGACCTGTCTTGTATTTTGATTGAACCTAGAACTGAGGACTGTTTAAAACTCTTGACCCAGGACATACATATTTAAGTTTCATTTTAAAACATTGTATAATAATTGAGATAAAATTGGTTAGGTTTTGAATAAAACAAAACATATCATTTTGCTAAATCAATCTTGTTTATTTTCTTTGCTTGTATTGATTGAACACACACACACACACACACACACACACACACACACATGTATATATATATATATATATATATATATATATATATATATATAGTTATAGTTATAGTTATAGTTATAGTTATAGTCATACATATTTTCCTTAAAAATATTATACTTTGCCTTAGAGTATTTTTAATAAAAGGAAAATCAGTTATGTTTGATCTTTATTCGCAATACACACACATCATACTGTTTTTCTACTCCCAAAGTAATTAAGTCAGACTAATAAACTTACGTACTAAGCGATTTTGAGAGTTTGAGTGGAATCTGCAAGAAGTTAAGAGAAAACATTTTTAACAAAGCTGAAAGCGAAGGAGAAGTGAGTCAAACCGAGAATAGGGGTTTTGGTATTGGTAACTTGTCTACTTTACTGGTTTTAGTTTTTTGATTATAACTTATTCTTAATTGTTTTTGGTGGACTTTGGTAGATTAGGTGATCCTTATAAGGGTTTGTGGTATTTCTCAAGGGAAGGGTTTTTATCACGTTAAAAAAATCTTGTGTGTTGTAAAGTTCAATCATATCACCTCATCAGAAAAAGTAGGGTAACATGACTATAAACTCTCCTAAATAAATGAACTATATATATTGTATGTTTAATCACCTATTTATCAAGATCATATAATTTGGACTAAAACTAACGAACTCAACCCCATAGGTTTTTAATAAAGTTAGCAGTTTAAGTAAAAAGTCTAAACTAGTCCCCCTCTTATCCTTGGTTGAAACTTGTAAGTATTCGGGGTCTAATAAACAAAAGTCCTTTCTGCAAATTCTTTTAAAGATAATTAATCCCCGTTCAACATATATAAAGATAATTGTCTGCGAATACATTAACCTCTCTTATTTGAAAGATCCCTTATAGGCACGTATTTTTAAATCTTTAAGTGGTGGCTTTTGGAGTAATGAATCTAAAGACAAGGAATTTCTCACTTCAAATGTTTGGTTATTGAGTGATGAGATTAGGGATAATTTTTGTGACCATAAGCTGGGGGAAGAATATGTTGTTGATAGATGATTCAACAGCACAAAGGAGAACCTTAATATTGAGGATAATTAGGGGGTTATCATTGAGTCAATGTGGGTCTCCTATTTTTATAAATAACCCTCAAGGGAGACTTTACCTTTTACCTTTAATATATCGATTCAATCTATTGAGATTAGACAATTACCTAAAGAGCTCAAGTATGCATTTTTATGGAGTTTGAACAAGTTTCGAGTTATAATAATGCTCAATCTTAACAGCTGTCAAGAATCGGCTCCTTTAAGCGTGTTAAGAAGACATAAGAATTCCATAGGGTGGTGTATTTCTTACTTCAAATGGATTAGTCCTTACAACTGAACCTATATAATTTTCCTGGAAGATAATGAAAAACCTACCCGTCAAATAAAGAGACAGTTAAACCCGAATATGAGTAAGATGGTAATGGTAGATATAATCAAGCTTTTAGATGTAGGGTTAATCTACCTATATACCATAGCATATGGGTGAGACCAACCCATGTGGTTTCAAAGAAGTCTGGCATAACAGTAGTAGAGAATGCCAATGATGACCATGTTCCGTCCCCTAATCCTACCAGATATCACGTATACATTGGCTATCATAAACTCAACGCAATTATAAAAGAAGAATATTTTCCTCTACCCTTCCTCAAAAAAATCTTATAAAGGGTAGTCAGCCACACGTTTTACTATTTTCATGGTGGGTACTCAGGTTACAATCGAATCAAAATAGCCCCTAAGGATCAAGAAAATACCACCTTAACTTGCTCGTACGACACCTTTTCCTTTTAGAGAATAACCTTTGGACTCTTTAATGCACCATCGACCTTTTAATAGTGCATGCTGAGTAATTTTATTAATATGGTGAAATACGTTGTTAAACTATTCATGGGAAATTTTAGCATGTTTGGTAACTCTTATAATGCTTGTCTAGAGAGCTTCGACTGGGTGGTAAAAAGATGGGTTGAGAAGAATATGGTTCTTAACTGGGGAAAATATCATTTCATTGTGACACAAGGGATCATCCTGGGCCATGTTGTATCCAATGAGGGTATGCAATTGAAAAAAATCCAAGATTTATTTCATTTCCAATCTTCTCCTTCCAAAAACCTTAAAGATATGAGGTCATTTTTTGGGCACGCCAGTTTTTACCTAAGATTACATTGTAACTTTAGCACGATTGCATGACCTATGTGTGGTCTCATGGATAAACATGTTCCAATTCTATGGATAGATGCCTGCCAAGTATCATTCAAGATGTTAAAAACTCTCTTGACCACAGCCCAGTCATGCAATCACCCGATTAGTCTCTTCTATTTGAGTTGATGTGTGATGTCAGTGACTTTGTTGGGGGGATGTTCTGGGCCAAAGAAGGGATAAGAATACCTATGTGAGTGTTTATTCTAGACGCACGCTTGATAGTGCACAAATGAACTACTCCACCCTAGAGAAAGAGTTTCTAGCCATAATTTTTGCATTAGGAAAATTCTAGGCTCACTTAGTGGGATCACCCATTATCTATTTACCCAATCATGATTCTCTTAAGTACTTTCTATCTAATAATGATGCTATGAGTATACTTATTCAATAGGTGTTACTCCTCCAGGAATTAAACCTATCAACAAAAGATAAAAAGGGGGTTGAGAATGTCGACGCAGACCACCGGTCCCCATTAATGTTCAATCATGATCACATCGACCCAGTCCCCATTCGAGAGTGTTTTCTTAATGAGCATTTCATGGTCATTTTTGTCTTTCCTAGGTATGTCGATATAGCTAATTTCCTTGTCATAGTGTCATACCCATCGCAGTTCTCACCTACGGACAAGGAAAGATTTTTTCTCGTGTCCTAATCATTCTTCATTGATGACCCTTATATGTTCAAATATTTTTCGGTCCAGATTATTCGAAAATGTGTCCCCTAATATGATAGTCCTCATATTTTCTCGTTCTCTCACAATAAAGTATGTGAGGAATAATTTTTCTTACCAAAAGACCTCATTCAAACTTCTACCTTGAGGATTTTATTGGGCCACACTTTTCGATGATGCTCAAGTGTTCTTCACAACTTGCCCGCGCTACCAGTTATTTAAAATGTCACTAGACGGAACATGATGCCTCTGTACTCCATCCTTATGATTGTAGTCTTTGATTGTCCAGGCATAGACTTCATGGGCTGATTCCCTAAATCCAACCAGTTCACTGTGACACCCTGCCTAATAAAATACCGGGTCATTGGTCTTATACCAAATTAAAATAGGAATCCTAGTTGGTTCATCCTTAGCATCACTGTCGAAAACTTTTGTTTAAAACTTACTAACCACCTAGTATTCCAAAAGCTGGTGTCAATTTTAACTTTTTAATTAACAAAACAGTACATGAGAAAATAAATATAAACCATTCACACAGCTGAATAAAACTTAACTGAATAATTAATTAAACAAATTTGCCAAATAAACCATCGGCCACCAAAGTGAAATCCAATACAAATATTCAACACCTGAATAAATACATCTGAAAACTGTACTGAGAAGTCTGGGCGACAAGCCCTAAATAAAACTGAAGCTGATACATGATTCCTACTCTAGGAATAAATGAACGATGCGTCTAATCCAAACTCCTGCTAGCATCCACATATGCCGCAACTCCATGTCTCTAGAATAGAATATCAATCCAGGCGTCCCTGTGGCTGGACACCTAAAAGGTTTTTAAAATAGTTTTATAGCAAGGGTTAGAGCCCAAAATATTTTGAAAGTATTTAGCAAGTGAATTAACTGCAGTAATTTAAAATGCATGAATGCGCTTCATTTTTAAGTTAGTGTCGCACTCCCTTGTGGACATTCTCACACCTCCACTATTTTGCACACCTATCGGTTACCTTAACCTCCACCTAGTTGTACTACCCCATCCAACTAGTCCTGGTATAACCTCCCCCTTGACATATTACTCTAACCCGAGTACAATGATTCTTGAATTATAAGCTATCTCACAATTAACTTAATTAATTCCTTCTTAAATAGTAGCATATAACCGTGTCACAAGTTATATAAAGAAAATATATCACACACTGTATTATTATCCGCATATAATATCGAATACAATTATATACGCGCCTTTACTGGAACATCCACACATATAACATACGTATATCCATCCCTCCGAGTATACCCTCGCCGGATGATTCCCTCTAAAGTGATATCCCACTAGGTGTGCTCACATAACCTTGTTACCCAAGTTGGATTCGGTCACCAACCTGGCCTAAAACATAAACGAAGTGGAGGTGGTCATATTCTTTCCCTGAAAGTGAGATAATCCCCTCACCCATATATCGGACGCTATGACCTCGGGATATACTCGACCTACTCCTCAAGCTAGGGGATTCACCCACATCGCGCAACCTCCCTTGATAGCACTAGAGTATATAAATTAAATAAATATCTAATCACTGGTATTTAATATCACACACAATGAATATACACACACGTATATATATATATATATATATATACTATCACTACACCGTATATATATATATTATAAACCCCAGCTTTACCATGCACTCAAAACCCCGTAACACTAGCCTGTAATTTTCTGAGTCTCTGGCCCGACTCATCTTAATAAATATTCTCACTTATAAAATTATCATTACCCTGAGTCTGTGGTCCGACTCTAATATATTTAATTCACATATCACTTAATATAATACTTTCCCCGAGTCTATGGTCCGACTCTAATTAAATTAATTAACACACCCATTAATTTAATACCTCCCCGAGTCTATCGTCCGACTCTAATTAAATTAATTAACACACTTATTAATTTAATACCTCCCCGAGTCTATCATCCGACTCTAATTAAATTAATTAACACACATATTAATTTAATACCTACCCGAGTCTATCGTCCGACTCTAATTAAATTAATTATTACACCCATTAATTTAATACCTACCTGAGTCTACAATCCGACTCTAATTAAATTAATTATCACACCTATTAATTTAACACCTTCACGAGTCTAACGTCCGACTCTAATTAAATTAATTGAAAAACCTATTAATTTAATACCTCTCCGAGTCTGTGGTCCGACCCTCCTTTAATTAATTTACACATTAAGTAATTAACACAAATCCGAGTCTGTGATCCGACTCTAATATAATTAATTTACACAAATCCGAGTCTGTGGTCCGACTCTCATATAATTAATTTACACATTAATTAATTAACACAAATCCGAGTCTGTGGTCCGACTCTAATATAATTAATTTACACATTAATTAATTTAATAACTTGGTGTCACCCAACCATTATTCCCGGAATCGCTCACTTGACCTATGCCTTAATACTTCCCAAGTCTATGTTCCGACTCCAAATTAATTTACTCTCTCAATAATTAATTTAATACTTTGGTGTCACTTAACCAACATACCCGAACTCACTCACTCGGTCCATTTTTACATCTCATAATTTCATTCCCACATATTCTCCCACAATGTGTCACACATTTATCTCCATAAATTCCCCAATTATATTTACTATAATTACCAACATAACTGGACTCACCGACTTGGTCCATAATTAAGTATTTCACCTCAATTCCTTTAATAATGTAGCGTCACCCAATTACAATACCCGAATATTATTCCGCGGTCCGATATTAATGCAAATATTTACGAATTATTTCCCCAAATTCGTCCATCTCATGACATACCGTTCACACTCTCCTAAACCCAATTATATCACCCTATAATTGTTAAGGAAATATATGCCACATATGAATTTATCACTAAATAAAAGTAAGGAATTTAATCTTAAATAAATTTCTCTTTATAATCAAAATTGGCCGAACTGCTAAGATTCATGTACCATCGATCGATCGATCGATCCAGACTTCGTCTTCTCCCGGCCACTGTTTGGCCATTGACGAAAAACTAAGGTTCTTTTCTCCAATTTCCAACCTCAACCCAGTCTGTTAATCATCTTATTATATTTCTCATGAACTATAAACATCATCCATACCTTTTAACATCCTTAACACTACGAATCTTTACCCACTAAAGAACACAAATCCTTATGGTAAAATCCCAATTTCGGATTCAAATTCCACCGTTTTCTGTCCTGGGTTTTCTCATTCAAATGACATAATCATACTCAGAAATATACAACACAACCAATTATTACTTTGAATCTTATTCAATAGTTCCATGAACAAAAACCCATTTTGTACCTATTTATCCCCAAAACGAATTTTGGTTTACACATCACTATGATATGAATTGATTATCATCACTATGATATGAATTGATTATCATCAATTTAGAAATCACAACAGTTAACCACTTGCCTGGAATTCTTCGTAGTGTCCGATCCGTTAGTGTAGCCCTTAATTTGGCTCCAAAATCCCCAAATTTGCTCTTGATTTGCTTTCCCCCAAATTCCCTCTCAAACCCTAGGTTTAGAGTTGTGCTGACTGTCGTTCCCTAATCTCTCAATTAGGTTAAAAACACTAAATCCTATTTTTGGCCATGTGGGCGTAATTTAAAAGGCCCAACTCACCCCGTGTGGGCCCGGCTATGCCCAAAAATATCTCGAGACCCAATTACTACCCCCGGGTACTCTTTTCTGACTATCTCGACCCATCCGGATGCAACTGCGCACTCGGAATTTCCATCCGAAATACTTTTTGACATATCCAAATTTCGACCCCAAAATGTGACACACATTAATTCGAATAATTAAACTTAAAGTCGCCAATTATAATTAATTCGGCTCACTCAAATAAATTTTCCAACTCATGAATTTAAGTTTCTCCAATTTAAATATTTTTATCACTCCCAAAAATAATTAAATATTAAATCCTCAAAATTACAGGGTGTTACATACTCCCCCCTTAAAAAGGAATTTCGTCCTCAAAATTAAGATGAGCGTAATGTTCCAAGCTTCTCATATTACTCTCTAGTCATGTGTCTCTAAGCTCGCTATATCTATCCCATACGCTTCTAACCATACGTTACACAAGTATGCATTTAAATTAACCAGGGCGCCCATACACCCTATACCCGTGCTTAACCGCACGAACTTTGCCTTAATTAACCCGGGTGCCCATACACCCTATCCTCGCGCTTTACAGCACGAAAGTTACCTTACTATGCTAGTCGTAACCCGTAATATAACTTCGAACCCGTAGTCATATCACACACACACACACACACACACACACACACACACACACACATACACATACACACACACAGACACACACACACACACATATATATACAGCCCGGGTACCCAACCCATGTACTAACGTCCAACATCTCCCCACAAAATACCTGTCTCTCAACACAAAAGTATATACGCTTACTCTCATGTTACCAAAGACGACATAAAGTACCGCGCCCTTACCATCACTAGTGCTTGCGCAAAATAAATCCAGAGCTATCTCTCTTTGCTCGAACATAAATCTAACCACCCTGATTCACTTTAGTAAACACCCCTACTTGCCGGGATAAAAATGTGAGAACACAAGACCTCACTTTGTGTCTATCGCACCACACAATATAACATATATAAACACATATACATAGGCTAAACTCCCTCCCAGGTGATACCTAGTACCAATTATCTCCTGGTGTCGCGAACACCAAAACTTAACATCACTATCCACAATAGTTAAATTCCATCGCTATCCAGCCGATATTTAGGAAAATATTATTAACCCTACTCCCATAATTCTCGAAAGTAGTAACTCCTCACATAATTCAAAACTTCTCTCAGTGTAAACCTCCACTCTCCCGTGAAGAACACCAAAGAAACTCCGTTACCCCACGAAAAGTTTATCCAAATACTATATCTGCTACAGCCAACGCACCCACTAAGTTCGACTCACCTTCGAACTCTAGTGAAAAATAAGTCTTATACTGTGACATCCTCTTTGTCACTCCAAAAATATACCCCATGACCATAGGGTAAATTTTTTTACCTCTATACTCCAGCTGCAACGGCTGATCCTCGGATTCCGGAGCATCTTCTCCTTGCCCGAATGCGCCCATGACTTGATGTAGTGGCTGCACATCCAGGACCTCGTCCTGTAGTTGACCCCTACCTCGCTTAAGATAATCTCTCTTCATGTGTCTCGCTTTCTCCATAAACGAAACACCTTCTAATACATTCACCCTGCCACTGGTTCTTTCCATGCCGACCTCGTTGGAATTCCTGGCCATCCTTCCGATAGCGCCCAGTTCTAAATTGTTTGGCATGATTTCCCTGTCGAAAATCCTGCCCCTGATCTTCCCCCAGTCTGCTGCTAGGATACCCCACTAGTACTATTCCCTCCTGCGTTATCCGACTGGCTAGTTTCCACTCCCCTCCCGCTTCCTTTCATGTGGAAGCGATGATTTTAACAGTGCCGGAGTGATGCGTTAACGACATCAGTATAAGCTACTAATGCATATTTACCAATTAAATGTTGTCTGATTTTCCAGACTAACCCATCCATAAACCTTGCTTTCTTTCTCTTTTCCTCGCTTACCTCATCCGGTACAACATTTGCCAATGAGTGAATTCTTCTTCGTAATTGGCCACTGAATGGTCTCCCCGAGTCACCTCTCTAAATTTTCTCCTCATTCCGATCTCAAGCGCTGGAGGAAAATATGTGCGGTCGAACCACACCCAAAACTTTGCAATAGCTTGCGTATCCCTTTCCTCAACGGTGGTGATTGACTCCCACCACTGTAGCGCTGCTCCCACTAAACTAAAAGTGGCTAGCATTTGCTTCCGCACCTCATCGCAATCTCTTGCATAGGTAACGCTGGATATCTCTCTTCCTTGACACGCTAGTGCTACACCTGAACGCCTCACAACTCTGGTGGATGCCCACTCTTGAAAAATGTCTCGTACTTGCTGCCACCCTGACGACCCCGGGTGAGCCTGAACATCTGGCACCCCTAACACTTGTGGCTGATTCCATGAAAAGTACCCTGCCATTGCGACCACCGTCGCTTCAACTGCCTGTGCCACTAGTTCAGTTACTTGTGCCGCCAAAATCATCTATGTCCGTTGCTGCGGTAACTCTTTCTTCTGACGAGCCTCCCTAGTCTCAACTCCCCCCACTGCCCTAGCTGCTCTCTCTCTCCTGGGCGGCATCTGGAATGAGAATCGAATCGTATGAGTTCACTCTCAAATATAAATTTGGCAGAATAACGTATATGCTTATACGTATGAGAAGACAACATTCCTATAATAGGGCTATATATCAAAGATTGCTAAGCCGAAATGTGAAAAGCCGCACAGATCCTAAGGACACTAGATACTGATGCTCTGATACCATTTGTGCACCCCGCCTAACAAAATACCGGGTGATCAGGCCTATACCAAATTAAAACAGGAATCCCAGTTGGTTCATCGTTAGCATCACTGTGAATTTTTTTTTTTTAAAACTTACTAACCACCTAGTATTCCAAAAGCTGGTGCCAATTTTAACTTTTTAATTAAAAAACAGTACATGCGGAAATAAATATAAACCATTCACACAACTGAATAAAACTCAACAGCATAATTAATTAAAAAAATTGGTGGAATAAACCATCGGCCACCAAAGTGAAATCCAATACAAATATTCAACACCTAAATAAATACATCTGAAAACTGTACTGAGAAGTCTGGGCGACAAGCCCTAAATAAAACTGAAGCTGATACATGATTCCTACTCTAGGAATAAATGAACGATTCGTCTAATCTAAACTCCTTCTAGCATCCACATATGTCACGGCTCCGTGTCTCTGGAATGGAATAACAATCCTGGAGTCCCTGTGGCTGGACACCTAAAAGGTTTATAAAATAGTTTTATACTAAGGGTTAGAACCCAAAACATTTTGAAAATATTTAGCAAGTGAATTAACTGCAGTAATTTAAAATGCATGAATGCGCTTCCTATTTAAGTTAGTGTCGCACTCCCTTGTGGACATTCTCACCCCTCCACTATTGTGCACACCTATCGGTTACCTTAACCTCCACCTAGTTGTACTACCCCGTCCAACTAGTCCTGGTATAACCTCCCCCTTGCCATATTACTCTAACTCAAGTACAATGATTCTTGAATTATAAGTTATCTCACAATTAACTTAATTAATTCCTTCTTAAATAGTAGCATATAACCGTGTCACAAGTTATATAAAGTAAATACATCACACACTGTATTATTATCCGCATAGAATATTGAATACCATTATATACGCACCTTTACTAGAACATCCACACATATAACATACGTATATCCATCCTTCCGAGTATAACCTCACCGGATGATTCCCTCTAAAGTTCTATCCCACTAGGTGTGCTCACATAACCTAGTTACCCAAGTTGGATTCGTTAACCAACCTGGCCTAAAACATAAACGAAGTGGAGGCGGTCATATTCCTTCCATGAAAGTGAGATAATCCCCTCACCCATATACCGGACGCTATGACCTGAGGATATACTCGCCCTACTCCTCAAGCTAGGGAATTCACCCACATCGCACAACCTCCCTTAATCGCACTAGAGTATATAAATTAAATAAATATCTAATCACTGATATTTAATATCACACACACACACACACACACACATTTTTAACCATTTATCCCCAAAACGAATTTTGGTTTACACATCACTATGATATGAGTTGATTATCATCAATTTAGAAATCACAACAGTTTACCACTTGCCTGGAATTGTTCATAGTGTCTGATCCGTTGGTGTAGTCCCTTAATTTGGCTCCAAAATCCCCAAATTTTCTCTTGATTTGCTTTCCCCCGCATTTCCCCTCAAACCCTAGGTTTAGAGTTGTATTGACTATCGTTTCCTAATCTCTCAATTTGGTTAAAAACACTAAATCCCGTTTTTGGCCATGTGGGCCTAATTAAAAGGGCCCAACTCACCCCGTGTGGGCCCGGCTATGCCCAAAAATACCCCGAGACCCAATTACTACCCCGGGTACTCTTTTCTGACTATCTCGACCCATCCGGACGCAACCGCGCACTCAGAATTGCCATCCGAAATATTTTTTGACATATCCAAATTTCGACCCCAAAATGTGACACACATTAATTCGAATAATTAAACTTAAAGTTGCCAATTATAATTAATTCGGATCACTCAAATAAATTCTCCAACTCATGAATTTAAGTTTCTATAGTTTTAATATTTTTATCACTCCCAAAAATAATTAAATATTAAATTCTCAAAATTACGGGGTGTTACATTCACGTATATATTAGTTTTTGTCGATTACATGTCCAAGTGGGTAGAGGTCATGTCAACATGGAAGAAAACCATAAATGTGGCGTTGAAGTTTATAAAATAGCATATGCTTCAACATTTTGACGTATTTAAATCTATCATTAGTGACCAAGGTGTTCACTTTTGTAATTATATTTTAACCACAATTATTTCTGAATATGACATCCCACAAAGTCTCCACCACATCCCATTCGTAAACTAATGGTTAAGATGAGTTAGAAAATAAGGAGACAAAAGGAATACTCGACAAGATTGTTAACCTCTTCACTAAAAAAATTCTTATCAGTTAATCAAACCTCTCTAGCAATATTAGACAACGTATTAGAACCGATTTAGGTATGTCCCTCATCGCATTGTGTATGAAAAAGTGTCTCATTTGCCAATCAAGCTTAAACACTGGAAAGCTCAACTTTGATGTACAAAAGAGAGAATTTTTTTGAAATTTACAACTCACTAAATTGGATGAGTTGAGGAATGAATTATATGACAACTCTCATATTTTCAAGGCCAAAACAAAATACTTTCATTACAAGAGGATAGTTTTAAATCACCTTGATGTAGGAAACAAAATTTTATCATAAGACTCCCACATTTACCTCTTCCCTGAGAAATTACAATCCTGGTTATAAGGACATAAACAATTCATCTTGTCTATGATTACAGAGGAGATGATATCGAGAACCCAAAAATTAAGACCATGTCAAAGGTAAATGACCAAATACTGAAAGCATTTCTCAATGGTTTCAACCCACTATTGGAAGAAATCACTTTAGATGAACCATTTATAGGTCCCACCTCGGGCATTCTGTAAACTATCTCATTTCCAAAAGTATCTGAGCATTGCCCAAACTTGTTATTATTGGCATTTTCTTCTATCCCATTAAAAAGGTTAGATTTTCTCTTAACTCTCATTTTTTATCTGCCTACTTGGAATTAACATGTTTTCCAAGAACGTATTATGCCATTATCAAAAGGATCCCTCCTTTCTCGGCTTGTAAACATATCCCTAAAACTTTGACATGATTATTGTTCTTAAGTAATCATTGAGGACTGTTGATGAAAAAAATTAGATTATCTCTAATCAATCACAAATAAATAAATTAATGAGACAAAGGATTTTTAAAGTGGTTCAGCCTGAAGAAAATGGCCTACGTCCACTGTTTTTGTATTGCTGAATATTTATTTGGAATCTCAATAATAGGTTTATCAAGAGATCCAAAGTACCCTTCTTGTGAGGAAGTTACAGTGTATTTATAGCCTTGAGGCTGTATATATGAAAGGATAATGCGTTGTTATCCAGTAGACATATACATATGTATGATAATAATGTGCATTTAATGCGTAGCTGTCTTTTCATTCTGATACTCTGCACGTTAAGTAGCTCGGTACGCTTAAGTTGCTCGGTACACTTAAGTTGCTCGTTTAGAGTATTTGTATTTGTCACGTAGGTTGACACGTGTCTTCAAGTGATTGGTCTATGTCAGCAGACTAAATTTGGTATCAACAGAATCCCCCAATGTTTCACAGTTGAGGTTGATGGAGAGTGTGGAACATTTTGCTGGAAAACTGTTTGGATTACTGATCTAAATATTTATGCCTTTTTCTTCTTTTAGCCACCGAAAACGCAAACGTCTTTGTAATAATTATTTTTTCCTATTCTCGAGGTAAAGTATTTAAGTGCGACATAAATCCTATCGCTTTTCACTTTTCAAATATGTATCTCTGAATCCTTCATCTTCTCTTTATCTTGTGCCTTCGTTCTTTCCATCGTTCATTGACAACTGATCGCCATTTCCTCTATAAGATTTTCTTCCTTCTTCTTTATTTTCTTTATTCGCCATGGTTTATCTTGTTGAATTGTTAGACAAATTTTGGTCCGAGTTTTCAATCCCTTCGTGGGTTATTTTGGAAGAAATTTCTTATCCTTGTGATTTACTTTCTTTAGCGGAGGGACATTTGTTCCCAATTCTTTTTGTAGCTGAGTGTGGTTTTTCTTTCCCGCCAAATCCACTGTGTTTGGAATTTTGCCAATATTTTGATATTATACCTGCAAGAGTAGTTACAAATACATGGAGGGTAGTTAATGGCATACATAGGTTGAATCAACTTCATAGAAATCGTTTGGAAATTCCAGAAATTATGTATTGCTATAGATGGGTCATTAGCGACAATACTTTCTATTTAAAAACTAGGTTTTTGAATAGAGAGTTAGTTGTCAATCTTTCTGATGCCAATCGGGATTATTTTGATCATGGGATTATGATGAAAAATTATGAACACCCTCCATTAAGTGGAGATGACGTGTACCAAGGTCCCAGGTGTTCGCTTTATGGAAATGGGATAGGCTGTTTTCATTTTTGAAATCCTGTTTTCTTTGTATTTGATGAAATGCATCACTGACATTTGATTTTTTTTGTTACAGTTGACAGTAAAAGAAAACCTCCAAAAGAAACAGAGGTTAATATAAAGCATTTAAAACTTATTTGGAGCTTGTATCAATCTGTTGCTGGGGAGCATATTAGATCTGCTTCTTATTTATTGCAATACAAAAGCTACACTTCGTCTTTCATTGCTCGTCCTCGTCATGTGGTAGTTGATCTTGATCAGGTACCAACCTCAGAGACCGGTGTGGAAGGTTCTTTTTCTGACTTGAGTATTCCTATTACTGATTTAATGAAGAAGAGGAAAGCTCCTGCCTTTTTTGACAAGTCTGCCTTTGCCACCGACGAGGCAAAGAAGAATAAACAAGATATCCCAGATGAAGGGACAAAGAATACAAATGTAACCCCTTCTATTATTGCCAAGGAGGGTGGAAAGAAGCCCCATGTGCCTCCGAGTAAGACTGTTGTCATCTCACCTTCGAGTGAGACTGTTGTCATCTCCCCAATAGAGATAACTTCTTTAATTGAGAGTGCTCCTGTTCCTCTAAGGAGGTTAAAAAGAAGTTCTTCTGAGAGACCTGTTGAACCTATTTCTCAACCTTCAAATGTTGAAGGTCATGTTCCAGTTCTTGTTGCTCCGAGCTCTGCTATAGGCTTGATAAAATCCTAGACTGTTCCAGAATCCCAAGGTGTTGAAGACACCTTTTCTCTTGAGAAACTTACTACATTAGATGCTCAACACATTACTTCAGTAAGTATATTTAGCCTAACTCCTTTATTTTCTTAGTACTATATTCATATATTGACTCAACATTCTTCCTTTTTTTAGCTCGAGACCTGATTCAATAGTATTTTGAAGAAAGATGAAGCCATTAAGGCTTCCAGCTCCTCGAGTGGGGTAGAAGAGGCTTTTGCTGGACTAACCCAGTCTTTGAGGGAATCTTATCAGAAGTACGAGGAAGACAAAGATTCTTGGGAGAAGCAATTCAAGTCTGTTGAACTAAACAGAGATCAAGCTGTGACTGCCTCCAAAGAGTTGGAGAAGAAATTAAAAGAAGCTGAACAAGATAAAGAGGAGCTTGTGATCAAGCTTAAGTCTTATGAGGAAAATGTTGATAGGCTTCAAGATGTTGAGCAACATAAAATAGAGGTGGAAGAAAAATTAAAGTATGCCGAAGAGCTCCTCAGGGAAAGGACTTCCTCGGAGAGGGTAAAAAGGAAAGCTATAGTTAAAAAATCCTTCAGTGCTAGTTGGGACAAGGGTTGGAACAAGGGTCTAGCTGTCATGTCTTCTCAAATGGAGTATGCCAGTGTCAAATATTTTAGGGATGGATGGGTAGCAGCCTTGAAGGAATTAAAAGTTACTGAGAATTCTGAGTTGTTCCAGCAGTACACTCATGGCATTCCTCCCTCTCCTGGAGAAGAAGAAGAAGAAGATGAAGCAGCTTCAGATGCGTCTTTTATGATAACAGGAGAGCAGAACCTGTTGTTCAACCTTCCGAGCAAGTCCGACCAACTAGCACATCTACCGGGCAGTTGCCCTTGCCCTTCGAACAACCAACCCCTTCCTCCAAACCCTCTGAAGAAATCGTAGGAAACAAGGAGAAAGTGTAAAGTTGTTCGGGTCTTTTGTTTTGCTATTTTCTTGATTGTAACCTTGAACTATGTTCTCCTTTATCATGATCAATAAATTTTGAACTTCTGTTGTTTGTCTTAAATTTCACTCTTGTTATGTTCGCACCATTTGTTGATTTTGTTTTTTATTTTGTCTTTGCTAGTTTGTGGCCAGGATGGAACTTTTATCAGCTCGTGATTCAGAGTTGATGAAGAAAAGCAATGACTCTTTCAAAGCTAGTTATGCAGATTTTACTGAGGCTCAAATCATTGATATTCTTGGACCAGAGGCCTCTGAACGAGTAATTGATGCTTATCAATACCTGAATTACTTGCTCGATCGTGCTATTGCCAATAATGTGGCCTATTATGAAATGATTGAAGATCTTTAAGGAACGATCGAGGAACTCCAACAGCAGTATAAAGAATCTGCTACACTTTTGCATCAAGGCTATGAGAAAAAGTACCAGCAATTGAGTGTTGACTAGGGATATGACAAGTTCATTTCTTCTAATAAGAAAAAGGAGAGTGTTCTAAAGCTTGAAGTTAAAGAGCATAGACATATCGCTAAGTTGTTGGAGCAGGAGAACAATGTTTTGTAGGAGGAAATAAAACAACTCAAATCTGCTGCCTCTTCCTCGGGAGCCTTAGTCCCCATTAATGATGAAGGTTTTTCCTTCTTGGAGGTATAAAATGCTAACTTACGAGATGAGTTAGAAACTTTGAAATGAGATGGACCCTCCACATCTACTCGTGGTAGATCAAGATCTTCTCGTGGATGAGCAAGAGTTGGTTGGGTCACTATTGAAGAAGTGAGAAATCAGTCGGCTTTAGATAATCAAGCCGTTCAGTTGATGGCGAAGAACCAAGCCTTAACATAAATGTCTAAGAAGATTCTAAACTTCACCGAGCAGCTCTTTAATCAAAGTTCTGCTCTGGAAAGTAAAGAAATTCTGGTGAAGAAACTCCACGAGCAACTTGAGAGGTTAACTTATCAATTTCACAAACAACCTAGGGAATTTTGGATGGCTGGGTATAATGAAGCTCTATATCATATTGATGCTCATTTGCAGTAATCAAATAATGAGGGGTACAAGCAAGGATGGTTGAATGCTATGTGTGTGCTAAAATTGGAGCAAGGACAATACTTATGGGATTATTATGAGCTTGGAGTGCTCGATTTGCCCGTGCCTCCTTTTAAGCTTGATATTATTTGGACTCCTACTCGTGCAATTCCTCAAAGCCTGATTTCCAAGTATCTTGGTGATTGCAGTCTTCATGCAAACTTTGAGATAGCTCGTCCAGAACACTTGCTTGATTGACCATCCATAATGAATGTCAGAATGATGCGAGATCTAAACTTTATAAATTCCCCTTATGCGTTAGATGATCCTCCAGCTGGGGTAGAACCTGTTTCAAAAGAAGAGGGAAAGAAACCCATAGAATAAGATATGTTTATATAATGAATCAAAATTCATATCATATGTAATCTACTTGATTTTAATGAAGAAATTTTTAGTCTTTGACAATTTCATTTTTCTTCGAAATAATTTGTAGAATGTCCTTGTTTGTTAGTTTGTTGGTTGGTGAATAAGTATATACATATACCATACTTATCCCATTTGTTGTTTGATTATAGTGACTTGTCACTCTTTGGGCCTAAGCAATGGAATGATTTTCATCGCATGTTCCTACATAGTTGTAGTAGTCTCGTATGGAATACCTGGTTTCCTAGACTGTGGATGCCCCGGGAGGTCGTCTAGTTTCTTTCCTAGTTTGGTACCAACCAGCTAGAGTTGGTGGTTATTGATTTACGGACAAACCGGAGTTAGTGGTAATGAGTTATCGACCAACCAGAGTTGGTGGTATTGAGTTATCGACCAATCGAAGTTGGTGGTATTGAATTACCGACTAACTGGAGTTCATGGTATTTGAGTTACCGACCAACTGGATTTGGTGGTATTGAGTTCCTGACCAATCGGAGTTGGTGTTAATTGAGTTCCCGACCAATCGGAGTTTGTTTTATTGAGTTCCTGACCAACCAGAGTTGGTGGTATTGAGTTCCTGACCAACTGAAGTTGGTGGTAATTGAATTGTCGACCAATCGGAGTTGGTGGTATTGAGTTCCTGATTGATGGTATTGAATTGCCGACCAACCAGAGTTGGTGATGAGTTGCTCTAAACTTGGTACTAATGTTCCGAAAAAATTCAACAAAAGAAGAAACATCACTTTATTCAAATTGAAAGAACTGTGCTACATAGGAATTTTATCTATTGATAATACTTGCGCAGATAATCTGCATTCCATGCATTCTTGAACTCTTCTTCTTCCAAGGTTTCAATTTTGTATGTCCCTGGATGAACAACTTCTATTACTCTGTAAGGTCCATGACAGTTGGCTTCCAGTTTGTTATGTTTTTGGATCACTTTATTCAGCACATAATCCTCTTCCTTCAAATCACACTTCTTCACTCTTTTGTTGCAGAATAAAGTTGTTCGTTGTTTATATGTTGCATTCCTGATTGCTGCTTCTTCCCTATCTTCTTTGAGCATATCCATGTCTAATCTTCTCATCAAGTCACTGACAGGAGAATTGAAATTAATCACCCTATGTGTGGGTAGACCCCATTCAGTAGGTATGATAGCCTCACTTTCAAATGTTAACAAGTATGGAGACTCTCCTGTTGCTGTTCGTGGTGTAGTGCGATAAGCCCACAACACAGAGTGTAGCTCGTTAATCCAATTTCCCTTTGCATTATCTAGTCATTTTTTCAAACCATTCAGTAGCGTTCTATTTGTCACCTCAGTTTGCCCATTGCTCTAAGGATGGCCTGGTGCAGAGTGGATCTTTGATACATTAGATTGATGACAATAGGCAGCAAATTCCTCGTTGTTAAATTGGGTTCCATGGTCATTAATGAATGCATATGGGAGACCATATCTGCAAATAATATTCTTCCAAATAAATTGATAGACTTTGTTATATGTCATATCAATGAGAGGTTCAGCTTCCACCCATTTAGTAAAATAATCCATAGCAACCACGAGGTATTTGAATCTTCCCCTGGTCATTGGAAGTGGTCCGACCAAGTCTATCCCCCACATGGCGAATGGCCAAGGGGACGTTATGGGTGTTAATAATGCTTGTGAAGTTCTTCAGATGGAAGAGAAACATTGGCACTTATCACACTTCTTAGCATAAGCTGCGCAATCATCTCTCATCATTGGCCAATAATACCCCTGTGTTATGATCCTCTGTAAAAGCGTCTGACCTGCTACATGGGCTCCACAGGACCCTTCATGAACCTCTTCGATCAAGTCTTTAACTTCGGAGGGATGGAAACATCTTTATAATCCTGATATAACTCCTCTTTTGTAAAAAATACCACTGGTCAATACATAATGAGCAACTTTAAACTTTAGTTTCTTAGCTGCGAGTTTATCAAGTGGCAGAATCCCTTCTTCAATATAGGCCCTGATAGGATCCATCGAGGAAGGTCCCAAGTCAAGGGCAATGAAATTCATCATTAAATCTTTGTCTATGCTCCGACCATCCAGGACTTCTATTGGTATTGTTCTTCGTAGCTCAGTGCGTGTGGCTGATGCTAATCGAGCTAGGGCGTCTGCTCTTACATTCTTCAATCTTGGTATTCTAATCAACTAAACTGCAGTAAAACTCGATGCACCTCCATCGCTTTTTCATGATACTTGACCATTAATTCTCCCTTTGATGCATACACCCCCAGAATTTGATTTACAATAAACTGTGAATCACTGAATACAATGACCTGCTTTGCCTTCATGGTTTTGGCCAGACATAAACCCATGATCATAGCTTCATATTCAGCCTCATTATTAGAAGCCTTAAATTGAAAGCGTAGAGCATACTCCATATCATTCTCATCCGGACTGTTTAAAATAATTCCTGCTCCACTGCCTTTAATGCACGAAGAGCCATCCACATATAGATTCCATATATGTACTTCATTATCAAACTCTTGGTCAGACAGAGCTCCTCTGTGGAATATCTGATGCTTCCTTTTGTATTCCCCCAACACTTCTCACTGGTCGCTGATTATCTTGTCTTGATCGTACACGAATGGAGGTTGGTTGGGGGTTAAATTTAATGATCCTGTAACATCCACGGCTTGGTTTGTATTAAACTCTTGTTCTTCGGAGGTATCAGATTGAGTAAACTCTGTGATAAAATCCTCTACTGCCTGCCCCTTAAGTGACAAGCTAGGCTCATAAACTATATCATATTCACCAAGTTCTACTGCCCAGTACATCAATCTTCCTAATTTCTCTGGTTTATGCAGAGCCTATCTCAATGGCATATCAATATACACCACTATAATATGGGCTTGGAAGTATAGCCTCATCCTTCTGCTTGCTTCGATTAGTGCCAGTCCCAACTTTTCCAACCTTGGATATCTGATCTCCACTCCTCGAAAAGCTTTGCTGGTGTAATAGATCGGATTTGGACTCCGTCCTCCACTCTTATCAATGCCGAACTAACTGCATTTTTTGAAACTGACAGATACAAGTATAATCTTTCTCCCATCACTGGTCTAGACAACAATGGAGGTGTCCCCAAATATTTCTTCAATTCTTGAAAGTCCTCCTCGCATTCCTTATTCCACTCAAAAGTTTTTTGAAGCATTTTGAAGAATGCGAGACATCTGTCTATTACTCGTGACACAAATCTGTTGAGTGTTGTGACTCGCCCTGTGAGACTTTGCACTTCCTTCTTCATAATTGGAGATCGCAGCTCCAATAGAGCTTTGATGTTTTCAGGGTTCACCTCGATACCTCGTTGGTTAACAATATATCCGAGAAACATGCCTTATCGTACTCTGAATATGCATTTTATGGGATTCAACTTCATTTGATATTTCTCTAGTTGATAAAAGGTCTGACCTAGGTCACCTAGATGATCAGCAGCTTTCTTGCTCTTCGTCAGCATATCGTCAACATAAACCTCCATGTTATGACTGATTTGCTCTGCAAACACCTTATTCATCAGCCGCTGATATGTCACACCTGCATTTATAAGTCCAAAAGGCATAACATTATAGCAATAAGATCCCCTTGGGGTGATAAAAGAGGTACTTTCCCTGTCTTCAGGTTTCATTTTAATATGATTATAACCAGTATAAGCATCCATGAAACTCAACAATTCATGCCCCGAGGTAGCATCCACAAGTTGATCGATTCGAGGCAAAAGAAAATGATCCTTTGGACATTCCTTATTAAGATCAGTGAAGTCTACACACATCCTCCACTTGTTATTTTTCTTCTTTTCCATCACCACATTTGCTAGCCAATCATGATATTTGACATCCTCAATAAAAGAGGCTTTTTGTAGCTTTTATACTTCTTCCTGTATAGCTTGGTTCTTTTCAGGGCTGAACACTCTTCTTCCCTGCTTCACTGGCTTGATTTCCTTGTTCACGTTGAGCTCGTGAAACAGGAAATTCGGGTCTATCCATGGCATGTCTTCATGACTCCATGAAAAAGTCTGTTTTCTGCATCTTAGAAATGCTATCAGTTCCTATTTTATTGATACATCCAATGACACACCAATTTGGGTTGTTCGTTCTGGGTGCTCATCGTCCAGAATGATACTTTTGGTAGCTTCCATGACCTGGCCCTTCACGAGATGGGACTCATCTCTAGGGTCTAATGTTTTAATCTCTGCATCTTCTATTTCATCCACTTGATAAGTAGTAGTCTTTTTCCTAGATTCTTCGCGTTCCTCCTGTTCGGCAGATGAATAGTAGCATTCCCAAGCTACTTTCTAATCACCTTTCACCACTCCTACTCTAAAGTTGGTTGGGAGTTTTAAACATTGATGCACAGTAGATGGTACTGCTTCGAACTTTTTCAAACCTACCCTTCCCATAATGATATTATAAGCTGATTGGACATTTTTATCCATTACGAAAAAGCGTACTCTTTTTGTTCGACAAGCAGGCCATGTACCGATAATCATATCCAACTTGATCGTCCCAAGTGGAAAAACCTTTTCTCCAGTAAAACCGAGGAGGGGCCTATGATAGTGCTCCAACTGGGCTAACTTCAAATTCAAACTGTCGAAGCATGGGTAGAATATGATGTCTGTAGAGCTACCATTGTCCACCAGCACCCGTGAAATCACCACTTCCTTCATTATCATCTTGATCACCAATGGGTCATCATGAGGATATAGTACACCTTCCAAGTCATTATTAGAGAAACCAATGATCAGTTTTTCCTTATTTACCTTCCTCGGGCGATCATCTTCAGCCAAATTTATTCGTTGTATATACGAGCAAGCTTGAGCCTCATTGAGGTAAGCTTTCCTCTCCACAGTAAGATCTCCACCTCCTGCATCTCCACCTGTAATAACATTACATTCAAATGATCCAAAATGGATTGAAAATACCTCACGCTCTGGCTATCTTGGTCTTTTAGGGAGGTCGGGATCGTCTTCTGGATCATCTTCGTGATCTCTCTTCTTGTCTTCTTTTGCTTGACAATGAGATTTATATCTTTTCCTTCCTCGGTTGTTGGTCTTTCCATTATTTTGGCGATCAACATACTTAACCAGTTTTCCTCGCCTGATGAGTGCTTTAATTTCATTCTGGAGAGCTATGCAACGCTTGGTCGTATGACCATGGTCTTTGTGGAATTCGCAATATTTGGACTTGTCCCTTTTGTCAGGTTCTGCCTTTATTTTTCCTGGCCAGGATAACTCTTCATTGTTCTTGATCTCCTCCAGAATGTGATTTATTTCTACCTTCAAGGGAGTATAATTTCCAAATTTCCTCATCTGCTCCAGTGCTTGCTTTCTTTTTGATGACTTGTTGCCACCATTATTCTTCTGATCCTTCTTCTCAGTTTTACCAGCTTTAACCTTGGTCTCCTTAGTGTCTTTATTCTTCTTTGTAGCCATGGCTTCCTCAGCGTTCATGATTTTCGCTGCCTTTACCATCAGTTCTGCCATGGTCCTAGGCAGATCTTTGGCCAAAGTGTAGTACAACTTATCTAGCAATAGCCCACTCATCAGAGCAATAATTGTTGTTTTCTTCTCGTAATCAATTACCTCAAGCTTCTCGTTATTAAAATGAGTAATGCAGTCCCTAATACTTTCTCTTGGCTTCTGTCTAACACTCAGCAAGTGTGCTACTCGTTTGACTGGTTTCTCTCCAAAATAGAAATTCCTTATAAAGAGCTTTGCCAATTGAAAGAAAGTTGCAATCTTCCCCTGAGGAAGTTTATTGTACCATATCTGGGCTGACCTAGTGAAAGTTCCTGAAAATGCCCTACATCTCATCTCATATGGAACCGCATAGATATCGGAAGCACCTTGGTATTGTTTTATATGAAGGACATGGTCAATTTTTCCATCGTATTTAGGCATCACCATAGGATCTTTGAACTTTGATGGTGTGGGAAAATCCACAATTGCCTGTACGAAGGGTGTTCCTTGGAAAAAAGTTCTTTGTAGAGGATTCTTGGCCTTAGGCATTTCCCATAATTTGTCCTTCAACCTTTGAATAGAGCCTTTCCATGCTTCGTTTCCTTCCTCGGGCCTGTTTGTTCAAGCAACTGATAGTGTTGAGTTTTCCTCTTGGGTCCTTTCATTACGAGTTATTGGGCGTGATTGAGCAGAGCTTTCCCTTTAGGTCGGATGGTCATTAATAGTTCCTCGATGCAATCCTAGGAGGACTTCTATTCCTCCTAGAGCCCAATCGATCAAAAGGAGATACTCTACTCAACCTTTATATTGCACTAGTCCTTTCTGGGGTGAGAGTGACATTTCAGTGGGAATTAGTAGCTCGTACTGATGAAGTTTGGCCTGGTTGATACGAAGGATCACTGGATCTTTCAGTACGATATGACCCGGTACATCTGCAGAGAGAGCTCCAGGAATAGAGTTCGTCTTGTTCTTGAGGATGGCAAATGGGTATTTCGTTGTCCAGATTGGGCCGGCACTCCACCTTGAACAATTTGTATAAGTTGACGCATAGTTTCTTGCATGGTCGTTTGCCCTTGGGATAAATTATCCATTATCAATGCCAGATCTTGAACATTTGTGGGAGTAGAAAGGTTTGGAGGGTCCCCAGTGGTTCGATTACTGGATTTCGGATTATCAGCCATAGATGATGAATTATTTTGGTGAAAAACGATAAGTACAGTCATTTCCCACATACGGCGCCAATCTGTTGATGTAAAAAATTAGATTATCTCTAATTAATCAATCACAGATAAATAAATTAATTAGACAAAGGATTTTTAAAGTGGTTCAGCCTGAAGAAAATGGCCTATGTCCACTGTTTTTGTATTGCTGACTGTTTATTTGGAATCTCGATAACAGGTTTACCAAGAGATCCAAAGTCCCCTTCTTATGAGGAAGTTACAATGTATTTAGAGCCTTGAGGCTGTACATATGAAAGGATAATGCGCTGTTATCCAGTAGACTTATACATTCGTATGATAATAATGTGCATTTAATGCGTAGCTGTCTTTTCATTATGATGCTCTGCACGTTAAGTAGATCGGTACGCTTAAGTTGCTCGGTACGCTTAAGTTGTTGGGTACGCTTAAGTTGCTCGTCTAAAGTATTTGTATTTGCCACGTAGGTTGACATGTGTCTTCAAGTGATTGGTCCACGTCAGTAGACTAAATTTGGTATCAACAGGGACAATGTTTGGTTTTAGTTTGAGGTGACTTTAAATATCCGTACTATTCACATGTTATCAGCAAGCTTGTATTTATTTGCTGAAATTTCTCGATGAAACCAACTCTAATCATTTAAATAAAATATCAAAATTAAAATTTTGAAAAAAAATCAAAGTTCTTTTGTTTTTTTGGGATTTTGCCTAAATTTTTATTTTCCTTATATTTTACGCTCTAATTTACCACGTTATTTTAAAGTAAAAAGTAATAAATATTTCTAGTTATTTATAAGGTAAAAAATTTCAATTGAGTCCATTGTAGTAAAAGTCCATTGTAGTATTTGACTTATTCCCAGAACAAAATATGTTCTTGAGTCATAGACTTTTTATTGTCACAATCCCACACAGATGACATAAAGTTTATTGAAAATGATGCGGCCAATCTTCAAAGATAAATCATGCCGAAATCAATTTTGTGCTCGTTTCACGTCTTCGTTGCATTCTGAGATCGCTTAGGTATGAATGCATAATGTTTATAGAACTCAAAAAATGTTTTAGGATTTTATTTTATTAAATAGGTGTTTAAAAAAAGTTAAAAAGTGTTTTAAAATGTTTAAACATCGTTTATTCTCCGATAATGATCATTTAGAGTTGTGTATAACACAAACTCTTGAGTTTTGTGGTTCAAACTACATCGTAGGTCGTTCAAAAAAGATGGACATGTCGTTCGAGCGACATGTACATTTTTGTTCGAGCGACATGCAAATTTTGTTTGAACGATGCGCCAACTCAAGTTTATTAGTTAAGGCGTTTTCTCTCAGAATTGCGTAAGTTATAGAACTAGAAAAATAGTTTACATACAATACGTTTTATGCACAAGTTATCTAAGATTTTTAAAGACTAAAAACATCCTTATAGTTTCAAAGCTCCGAGCTTTCATTCACATATGCTATAGTGAACTTTGTTTGCACCATCGAAGTTTGTTCTACACATTGATCGTTGGGTTTTGCGATGAAGAAGCGAAGGAGTTTGTGTTCGGAATCCATAGGCATTACACAGCTACATCGGTGGACAATGAGGCATTCATGGACGTGTGTGTTGTGGACATGTATGGAGGGAGGACATCTAAGTGAGTACTGTGGAGGAGTGGTTGAAGATCAGAGGAGCGTCAAACACTTGTGAGGATCTAGTCATTGAATAAGTCTGTCATTTGTACTTTGTAATACCACATCATAATGATTGTCTGGCTTGGGTCGTCTGAGGTTTTATCCTTTGTGGTTTCCTCATACATCAGGTGTCACTTTTATGCGTTAACTTTATTTTACTTGCTTTAATAACCTAGGTGTATGTTTAAGATTAAACAAGACAAAATTAGGCATAACTAGAATTAGTTCACATACCTGGTGCGGCTGAAATTTGAAAAAGGTTTTTTCAAAAAGAAAGTTGGTTTTTACATCCTTAAAACACATTCGAAATAAAAAGGGGCCTACAAATTTGTATCAGAGATATAAACATATTTTAGTGTGTGTTGATCCCTTGTGTTTTCTAAGGATGAATTTTTGAAATTTTGAATGTTTTAGAGCTCCTATTTTTTATGGCACAAATTATGATTATTAAAAAATGTGAATTAGAAGTTCTTTAAATCCATTGATGAGTGTGTGTGGTTCGCGATCGAAAAGGGTTTTACACCACCGATTACACGAGAGGTTGTGGCCGCTACTTTAAACCCCATTGAGTCATGGACTGATGACGAACATAAAATTTCACTTTACAACTCTAAAGGTCTTCACGTTATTTCCTCACATGTCACACCAAAAGAGTATAATAGAATCATGACGTATGAAACTTCAAAATAGGCTCGGGATATTCTTTCACTTACTCATGAGGTAATGGTCACGGTTATGGAGTTTAAACTTCAAAACCTCTATACGCAGTTTAACACGATTAAGATGTTAGAGAGTGAGTCGTTTGATGAGTTTTACGCTAGGTTGTCTAATATTGTTTACTAGCCATTCAACTTTGGAGAGAAAATACTCGACAACTGTGTCATAAAGTAAATCTTAAGATCGTTGTCGAGTAGGTTTGATGCAAAAGTAACCATTTTGAGCTCCTTAGGTATGCTTGAATCGACGAAACTTGAAGAGATTGTAGGTTACCTACAAACCTATGAACTCGATATGTTTACCTCCAAGAAAGTTCCAAAGAAAGAAAAGGGCATTGCTTTGAAAGCGCGAAAGGAGGATACTAAAGTTTCGGATGGAGATTCTGATTCCAATTTTGAGGATGTAGCCTTGTTTTCAAAGAAGTTCAAGAAAATTATTAAGTTCGAAAAGCAATAAAAAATGCCAAAAGACTTGAGAAATTAAAGAACAATAAGGTAAATTCCTCCCCTAAGGATAAGAGTGTGAAATTTTAGAGGGATGAGTCGTATGGGTGTTTTGGGTGTAAGGGGTATGGTCACAAGGTTGTCTAGTGTCCCACTAGACTTAAGAAGGGGGAAAAACCGATAACATATAATGCCACCATAAGTTATAGTGAACCGAAAGAGGGAGATAGTTCCACCATTGAGTGTAACTTTGTAGCATTCATGGCATTTCATGTGAGCGGCGACGATAAATCTTCCCATGAATATTCTCATGTGCATAACACTTCCAATGCCATTGAGTGTGAATCCCAAGTGAGTGAGGGTGCAGTAAGTGAGGATGAGGAGATAGATGTACGAGAGTTCCAAGTTGCCTTTAGTGAGTTGTATGCGAAAGCGGTAAATTTGAAAAAGGATAACTTGAAATTTCAAGCTATGTTGAATGAGCGTGTCGTAGAGAATAAAGTCGTTTCGGTTCCCAAAAGCCCCATGCGTAATTTCACACATACTTGGGTTATGAAATCAGACTTAGAGACTTACGAAATTAAATTTCATGGTTCTTGTTCGGTTCCACTTGATTCTTCCCATGCTAAATCTAAAGGATGATTGTGTTTCCATATTTTTCATATGCTAGTCTTTGCATCATGATTTATATTTTGCTAGTTTTATGACATGTGTATATTTTGTATTATATTTTTCTTTTATTGAGTTTTATTTATAAAATACAAAAGATTTTGTTTTTGATAAAAAAAATTAGAAAAATTCAAAAAGATTTTTGGTTTTAAATAATTTTGAGAAAAATACAAAAATATCTTATTTTTAGGTCAATAATATTTTTTAAAAAGTACAAAAATATTTTTGGTTTGTTTTTGCGTCGTGAGTTTTTCATTTTTGATATGGCATATTGGTTTTCTTGGACCCCCTTCATTTCATTATCCATGTGTCTAGGACATTTGGCCATAAGTATTGGTGCGTTGAATGATCTTAACCATTGTCTATATGGGGTTGTTTGGAAGTTGGTATGCATTCGGATTCGACTTTGTTTATGTGCCATCTTTGCACGCATGCACGAGTTTATTTGAATGTTTGACATCTCATTCATATTTGAGTTTGGTGAGACGTTCTTAACTCAATTTTTGTCAACTATGCGTAAGTAGACTTAAGAGGAGGTGGGCATGTCAGAAACATTTACCGCGAGGATTATAATTGCAAAAAATGGCGAGTGTTCACGGGAAAGGGCTGCGAGAGTATAATTAACTCGCCGTGAAATCCATCGTTTAAAAGAGCACAGAAGAAAAAATAAAGGAAATCAAAAGAATCATATGCCAAAAGAGGGACTATAGGATTTCTCTAAGTTGAGAAAAATAGATACCTCAAAATAGCTTGAAAAAGAAACATATATTTGAGGGTTCTTGGTTGAAAAATTTAAACGAATGTAAACCAAGAATCCTAGAGTTGAAACATCGCATCGTGATGCTATTGTTTGTAGAATCGTCTATATTCCGTATTTGTGTGCATGTTGATAGTTTAGTTCATTTAGATCAATATATTAATTGTCATGTTACACTAAAATGAATTTTGATGACATCTTGCTATCAGTTAGAGCTTCTTGAACATTTCAATATGTTGGAGTTATGATTCATTTGTTGTAGTTCACACACATTCACTCCATACCTATGTTTGAGCACATTGATACTATATTGGCATGAAACTCACATTATTTTAACTTGTTTTATTTTTTTGTTTTGAGTCTATTTTGCTGTTGTTTCCTCTTTCCAGTTAATTTTTTTAGGAAATTTGTTCGCTGGACGAAACTTCATTATTTTTGGAACTGGAATTGAGAATTTCCTATGTCGTTCAAATGACAATTGGGTTTCGTTCGAGTGACAAATCAATGTCGCGAGATGTTCTGTTCACGCGAGGTTCAAGCGACATAATGAAAATTGTTAGGTATGGGTCGCGCGAAGGTCGCTTGAAAGGTTTATCGAGCGAGAGATTACTATTTTTCATTTGTTTAGGTCGCTTGATGGATGCTTTGAGCAACATGAAAAGTCATTCTAATGACCTAGAATTGTCGTTCATGCAACCCTTGGAAGATTTTTGAGGATTCTTTTGTTTAAGTACCCGATTCTTATTGATATCACTTTTGGTATTGCTGGATTACTTCTGGACAATTTTTTATGTAGTTATTCTTCAGAATCCATGATTATTTACTCATAATGCATTATTTTTAGTCACATCACTACCGATTTTGATGATTTCTCTTATGTGACTTACGTTTGCTTGCTACGATTTAAAACATTTTGATAATTGTAGCTCGCAGGTTTATGTTTCTTTAGAGATGCTTCATTGATTATTTCATTCTAGATATTTGGTGATTTGTTTATATTTTTCACTTATTGTATGTTCGAGACAAAAATGGGGAGATATGTATGTGATGTATTTGGAGAGTTTGTTTATTTTATGAGCACATAATTTTTGCACAAATTGATACCCTGAGTTTTCGATGTTTATTTTGACAATTGGTATCAAAATATTTTGCTCACATGTTTAACAAATGATTTGATTTTAATTTTACATATTGGATATTTCATATCGGAATCGTAATGCTTTATATCATTTGTACCTCCATACTTCACTAGGTGTTAGTCTGTTTCATGTGTGTATGTATGCTGTAGAGATTCAAGATTTCAAGACTACATCACATTCAGACAACTCATGCCTGTCGGACAAACATTTACTATTCTTGTCTTGAAAATTTTGATTTTGGGTTTTATGGGATGGGATTTAGGCGTCATACGGCTTGATAGACTAGCTTAAGGATTTCACTGCTTGGGTTTTGTCCCGGAATAGTCAAAAGGGGAGATTTGTAAGGACAAAATTTTCAAATTGAGTCAATTGCAGTATTTGACTTATTCCCGGAACAAAACATCTTTTTGAGTCACAAATAGATTTTTTATTGTTACAATCCCACACGGTCTATGACATAAAGTTTATTGAAGATACTGCGACCAATCTTCAAAGATAAATCATGACGAATTTAATTTTGTGCTCATTTCAAATCTTCGTTGCATTCTAAGATCGCTCAGGGACTCAAAAAATGTTTTAGGGTGTTATTTTAAAAAATAAGTGTTTTTAAAAAAGTTAAAAAGTGTTTTAAATGTTTAAACTTCATTTATTCTAAGATAAGTATCATTTAGAGTTATTTATAACACAAACTCTTGATTTTTGCTGTTCAAACAACATTGCAGGTTGTTCAAGCGAGATTGATGTGTCGTTCAAGAAACATGGACATTTTGTTCGAGCGACATGCAGATTTCATTCAAACGATGTGCCGACTTGGGTTTATTACGTAAGGCGTGTTTCTCTCAGAATTTCGTAAGTTGCATGACATGAAAAATAGTTTACATACAATACATTTTATGCACAAGTTTTCTAAGGTTTTCAAAGACTAAAAACATCCTTAGAGTTTCAAAGATCTGAGCTTTCATTCACATATACTATAGTGATCTTTATTTTCACCATTGGATTTTTTTCTACACTTTGATCATTGGGTTTTGCGGTGAATATGCAAAGGAGTTCGTGATTGGAATCCGTAGATGTTGCCAAGCTACATCGGTGGACACTAAGGCATTAGTGGACACGTTTGTTGTGAACAGGTATCGTGGAAGGACTTTGTGTGGGCACTGTGGTGGAGTGGTTGAATATCAGATGAGGGTTAAAGACTTGTGCGGATCGAATCATTGATTAAGTCTATCGTCTGTACTTCGTAATACCACATCATAGTGATTGTTTGGCTTGGGTCGTCCGAGGTTTTTTCCCTTTGTGGTTTCCTCTTGCATCCAGCGTTGCTTTTATGAGCTTACTTTATTTTACTTTCTTTAATCACCTAGATGCATGTTTAGGATTAAACAAGGAAAAATTTGGCATAACTAAAATTGGTTCACGTACTTGGTTCGGTTAAATTTGAAAACATTTTTTTTTAAACTTGGTTTTGACATCTTTGAAACACATTCGAAAGGAAAAAGTTCCTACATTATTAACCTACCTAAATAGCTCTTTAGTTTATTTACCATTACTTTTATGCCTTATTAATTCATATGATGTATGTGTTGACACCTTATGCATAACACGAATGATACTTCCATAATTATGAAAAGCTAAATTACTCGGCCAATTTAGATATGTATATGTATACTTACAATATGAGCTTTGGGTTTTCTTCCCTATTCTGAGAGATGTATACATTTATTCATTATTCATTTGAAAAATGTTTTAAGTTGTTGGTAATGTCAATAGCCTTACTTTGAGTGTCGACTAAAGAATGGAAATATAATCTTTTCCGAAACAAAATCCAAATATTGAGTTTTAACAGTGTAAGAGAAAAACTTTACAATTGCTCATAGCTTACTTGTTTTGATGTATCCTGCTACAAACCATTGCTTTAAACATAATAATAAATTTTCATTTTCCTTCATGAACACTTAAAGCTATATTGGTGATCGAGCATCATGTCTGAGATTCAAGTCGTTGGAATGTATACGAACTTATGGTTTTATTTTAGTTGATCATATTATTCTAGGATGTTTTTTTAATACTCGAGGAACTTTTTATTATACGATTTTTGGAAATAAAAATTTATTTTTTTGGTTCGTTGGAATGATATTTCAATATCGTTCAATCGAGATCAGTCTCATGAGATCGAAATGCTTAATTCATTCGAATATACTTCTAACAAACATCTAATGAGACGATCTTTGTTTAGCAGAGCAATTTTCATTGGAAGCTCATTCAATTGTCGATCGAACAAAATAGGCATCTCGTTAAAATGAGACCTAACCTCGTTATAACAAAACTATTGTTTCTTTCGAAAGAGAGTCCATTTTCATTCGAATTAAATAATCACCTCAAAATAAATGTTTTCTTATCAAAGTGATTCCTTTGGTCTGATTTTCATAACTCTTTTGGTGAAAATCATCTGCTATATATAAACCAAAAGTTTTCATCTTTGTGTTTTATAAAATCAAATTTCTTTTTCAAATCATTCATATCTTATACGATTTACTGAGTTTTGCCAAACCCAAGCTTCCATACATTACATCAAACCCTTGTATAATTTTAATCTACTGCTGATTTGTTGAGCCAAGGCTCTACTACTGAAGAAGAAAGGATCTTGAATCTTGAGGTTAATCAGTGGATTCCAAGAAAAAACTGATTCTTATGGATGGTGTTGGACTGTGCTATGTCTATAGAAGATTTGAAATCCTATGTATAATAGTTAGTGGATCTCTAAGTATTCAGTAAGTCATGGAGCCTGTCATATTCGAATACAACACTGAAATCTATATTTTTCTCGAAAGGGATTTTTTCTCAATTTCTTCTTCTGCTTGGTTTGGTTTAATTGTGTGGTTTGAAGAATTCAATTTGGACTATATCTCGCATGAACACCTAATTCTAATCAAGATAAAAATTTAATTAAAAATAAGATCTTGTGTGTGCGTTAACATAATATACGGACTACCCATATGAACCCGCGTTCTCAAATTTATATCATAGTAGGTTACACTAAGTTTTTTTGTGATATTTAAATATGGATAATATGTATAATATGGTTTGGGTTTTTTATGGGTCTATTTATATATATTGTACATCTAGGATGATGTTGGTTTTGAAAGTATTGATTAGAGAGTCTCGATTGTTTGTGAAAGAGGGTGAACACCATCCACTATGACTAATAGCGATGTCATAAGTCGTAAACCTCCCACCTCTTGGATGGATGATGAATTTAAATGAAGCAATTTTAACTCTCGTGACTTAAGTGACATTTCTGGAGCCATCACCCCTGCCGAGTTCCACCGCATTGTGATGTTCACCGCATCTAAGTAAGTGTGGGATATCCTCTAACTCACTCACGAGGGTACCAATGTTGTAAAAGTTTTTAAGCTTCAAAATATTGCCACACAATTTGATATCATTACTATGCTAGATTTTGGGTATTTTGATGAATTTTATGCACGATTGTGTGATACGGTAAACTCTAGTTATAATTTGGGTCGGAGAATTCCTGAGACAAGAATAGTAAAAAATATTTTGATATCTCGTTCATCCTGATTTATACCTAAGGTTATTCTCCTTAATTCATTGAGAATTTTAGAAGAACTCGTAGGAGATCTTCAAACTTATGAAATTGACATGTTCTCTGAAATTCAAAGGCCTAAGGAAAGTTGGATTGCTTTGAATGTACAACATAAAAATAAAGAGGAGGGTTCCTCAAACTCCGATTATGATTTTGATTTAGATGATGTTGCACTGTTTGGGAAAAATTTCAAAACAATTCTCAAGCTAAGAAAAGAAAACACTTGAAACGAAAATAAAGGTTTTGAGAAAGATAAAAAGTTTAAATCAGGCAAGAAAAAATTTAAAAATGTGAGAGAGGATTACCCTAAGAAAGATGAGGAGAGATGCTATGAATGCAAGGGTAAGGGTCACAAAGCTCATGAGCGTGCTACGAGGCTAAAGAGTAAAGGAAAAAGGCATAGCAGCCTTAAATGCCACGCTTAGTGATAGAGATGTCGAGTCGATGGATTCTATAAATAGATTATTGCATGGACGTAACTTCATCGCATACGTGCCCCAGTCATGTCGGTACATCGAGTATGTCTCACACTAATAAAAATGTGTCCAAACAAGTTGACCTCGATAGTGAGAGATTGATATTTTCAGTGAGGGAGAGAGTAACTTTCAGTGCATTTATGTTGAGCTTTATGTTGAGTCCTTTAATAGGAAAACATAAAACAAAAGTTTGGCGCTTAGGGTATTAGGTTTAGATAAGGATTTCATAGAGAGAGTAATCGGTGAGAATTTTTTGTGAGATAGAGTTCTTTTAGTGGAAAGGGAAAATGGAGACTTGACAAACAAAGTGGCTAATATTACAAGAGATCTTCAAGCTTCATTGGAGATTCGGGAGAAACTTGAAGCCCTTGTATACCAACTTGTTAAAGATCTCGAACATTCTCATGAGGTCGACGTTACTATAAAGGATAAATAAAAGAATGTTAGAAATATGTTCCTCAGTCCCGTTTTAGGATTTAGGGAGAGGAAAGGAATAGGTTACAATGATGCATCCACTTCCCATGTTTCACCAGAATCGGCTCTTAAATTTATGGTAGATACTTTTGGGCCTCTATCTAAACCAAAAAAGAGAGTTCAACCTATAGGAGCGAACAAGGGTAGACCTGAAAAAGTTTATGCTTGCACGTGTTGCAAAAGAGGAGGTCACTTCTGGGAGTTTTCTACAAGTTAGGTAGAACTCAACGTATACATACTCTCGTGCACCACTATAGTGAGTTAGCTAGTCTTAAAGAGCAAGTTAAGTTCCAGCCGCCACTTCTCAAAGCTTAATGCAAGAATTTCAATAGATATGTTTGCCTCTTAAGAACTTTTCAAGGCTGAGAGTATTGTAACAAACCCACATATA
The DNA here is from genome assembly GCA_949130495.1 of Sambucus nigra. Classification (NCBI taxonomy): domain Eukaryota; kingdom Viridiplantae; phylum Streptophyta; class Magnoliopsida; order Dipsacales; family Adoxaceae; genus Sambucus; species Sambucus nigra. The sequence continues at coordinate 361,070,475 of OX422223.1, read as the reverse complement.
TTTGATAAATAACCCTAAAGAATAAGGTAATTATTTAGTAACCATTAAAGTTCTAAAATTATCAAAATACCCTTAAGGACTTAAGAACTTATTATTTAAAACATATCATACCCTTATAACCACTACTTAAACATAAAACCTAATCATAGAGCTTGTATTTTGTAACAATTATACCACCCAATCCAGAAAGTGTGGAAAATTATATATTTACCCCCTAAACTTTCAAAAAAGTATATAAATGTCTTTAAATTCACTTTATATACTATCTGAGGACCCAAATAAAAATAAAAACTATTTTTCATTTCACCCCGGAACATTTTGGTCAATTAGATGCCTTGTGAGCAGTTGTACCCCATGGGAAACACATGGTGCCCATGTCATCCCACATGGTACCTTGTTAAAACTTAACTAAACCATGGTAAATACCCACCTCTTTTTCCACTAATATCTTCACCTAAACGAACATCATAAAACCCTCTCCAACACAGTAAAAATGTACTTTACCTCAGTGAAAAGCACAAAGCAAAAGATAGCTTTTTGGTATTTCTATGATTTTATGTAGCATTTTTATTTTTCAGTTGTTTTGAGTTTTTGGGCATTCATAGTTCTTAAATATGAGTTTACATCTAAGTTCTAATGTAGGAAATGCACTGAAAAGGATTGAATATTAGAAACCTCCATTAAAGCTTGAGCTTTAATGGTAGAACATTTAGTTATGAATTTAAACAAATTTAAAAGTGGGGGAACTCAAGCCCTTAGTATAAGGAACCCGGATGCATATCTTAATTCAAACCAAAATAAGTTTTGATATCCTAAATCAAAGTTTAAAAATTACGGACCTGGAAATTTCATAAACAAAATTTAGTAGCTACAGTAAACCAAAATCTTTGAAACGAAACTGGTTCAACTCCATTTTGATCCTAGATCATGAATATCAACATGACCAAGATCGAATTATAGCCTAAAGCTACGAATGTTTTTGTCAAACTTATGCCATTATTATAGAAAATGAATAGCTCAAACTCGTTATCCTTAATGCTTGAAACCACTATGGTTAGATTCCTTGAAACAAATTCAACAATTTTCATTCAGGAATCAACCTAAATGGTATTATAGGACTATTTGAATTTGAGTTCAAGGTTTTCAAACCCTAAAGTCAATAAAACAAAGGTAGAAGCTGAAGCATAATACACGTGCATAAGTGAAGTCAAATCCAGGCACGGATAGGCTTTGACCCAGCGCATGAGGGCACGCTTCCAATCAAAGTTTTTTTTTTTAAAATTAAAATTATTTTATGTTTTAGTAAAAATTGTATATTGCATGACCCTATTCAGTTTCTAAAAAATCACTTTCTCGAGAAAACAGTTTTAAGGAATAAAAAAACCAAAACTTTACTTTTGACTTAAACCCCTGCATTTTCCAACTATTTCAAAATAACCCCAAACTTTAAATCCATGCCCTTTTTCTTAAATACAACAAAATGTCTCTTATCACCAATCCCCAAAATGAACATAAATGAGAAAAACTAAAGAGAAACCTAACTTTTCGTAATTATATATTTAACCCCAAAACTAAAGTACAATTTAAATAATTTATTTTAAACCCCAGATTTCACTTAGAAATTCATTTTTTTTCTTCATACTCTAAATATTTATGATATATATTATTTTAGAATATCCAGTTTACCCCCTTGAGAACGAAGATCAAGTACAAATAATCTGAAATTAAAAAGTAGGTGATTTTATTTCGATATTATTTTCAAACTTACACCCTTTAATTACTGCATTTATTTATATCACTGTGTTATAACTCCCAAACTTTTGTTATCATTTATAAACTTTTTTGTGTAAGTGTATATTGATCGAATTCGTATCCGATTAAACCCTAACCCGATAATTTCAGGCAATCGAGGATTTCATTTGAACACAATAGAATACATTATAATTTAGAGAATAGACTTTTGGTATACCCACATAAGCACTATTTGGCTTGTAGGAATCATATGTTTAAGTGCCTAAATTTATTTCTATATTTGTATGAGTTTCACTCTAGTTAGTGTGCCTAGCTGGTTAATTTCCCCATAGGTTTTAGGTTGGTTATATCTCCAAAGGTTTTGAATTGATTTTATCCAAAGATTTTGGATGTTATTATAAGAATATTGCTACACATTTGAAGCCTTTATAACCGATAATTATGGGTTATCCTGTTACAGAATGAACCTTATCTTTATGGCTTGATAAAATACTATAAGGACATATTTTTATAAATGTCCATCATAATTAATTATGTCGTATACCGTTACAACCGTCGAAGAAGTTTAAGAGCAATCTACATCAAGACGGATCCGAATATATCAAGGTTCTTAATTAAAAAGACTCCGCAAAGTTTACTTTGGTAAGGTTATGTTTTAAATACCTTAACTTTTCACTTAGAGCTTTGGGATTTTTTTAAAAATATTTTTGAAGTGTTGGAGCAGACTTTTTTCGTCAAAATTTGAGAATGAGTAAATTTTCTAAGTCCTATAGCGTTCCTCGATTTTGATGCTCAAGTCGTTCAAGCGAGATCCCATCTCGTTCGAGCGACATTGAGATGTCGCGCGATGTCGTTTGAACGACACGTGTCCTTCGTTCGAGCGAGATCCCATTTTCGTTCTAACGACCAAGGCGGTGAATTTTTCTATAAATTCTCATTAAATGGCTTCATTTTAATTAAGAAGTCCCAACATTTTTAAAGACAGAAAACTATGAATTTGCAGAATTCTTTTTTGACTTCTTCTTTTAGGGTTTTCATCCCTTTTGTTTTCAATTCATAAAAATCCCATATGCTTTGGTGAATTGTTTTGGTGTTCAAGAACACACTTTTCTTTTGTTCATCTTTGTGGGGAGATCTCTTCAATCGAAAATATACGTGCTATTGTGGAGGGAGTTTCTACAAATTTTATGACTGCATGTCATTGAGGATCTTCTGCGTGTTGATTCTTTGCTGAAGACTGCGTGTTTGGACTGCGTATCCTGGTGGTATAGTTGCGTGTGAACCATTAATGATTTATTTTTAGCCATTTCTTTGGAGGTTTGATGAAGACACTGTGAGTTACTCTTGTGGACGAAAGCAAGATGGTAGGTAAGTCAATGGTCTTGTAAACTTATCAAAGTTCTAGAAATAAAAGGTTTTGCCCTTCGGGGATTTTTCCTGAAATTTGTTTCGCATTCTATATCTTATTTGGTTTGATATGTAGTTGCATGTTTAGGGGCTGAATTAATTTTGTTATAATAGACTCTAATTAAATAAGTGTGGCAAATTAAAAATTTACGAATTTCATCAATTATCACACAGTCATATATTCTACAAATACTTTTTAAGTTATAATCACCATACTATTCGTACAAATATCAACAAAGCACATATACTCCTTTTTCATTTATGTTGATATCTCAGTTTGTTCCAAATTATTATAACGTTATCGCTATATAACAAACTCACATATATACACTTATTAGAAATAAAATTATTTGCATGATAAAGTTTTGCTTATTTGTTTCCCTTCCAAATGGAAAATGAACTCGAATAAAGAGACATACCCCCCTCCCCAATGGATTTTTATCATATATTATCAAGGAAACACCTTTCCATTACGTAATTGGGGGCGATAACTAGCACAAAATGTAGCACCCACTGGAACATTTTCATCACAACTTACTAGATTATATGACCTCTTAGTCCCCCTTTTTTGTGTTATGACGACTTCGAGATACCCATTTATTTCTATTTTACGGAGAATACAAGCTATGTAATAAGATGCTATGCATCCACATAAATAAAGTTACATTTTCTTTTCTCTTAAAATATTATTGTAATTTTCTTAAGCATAACCATACATAGAATATTGCGTGTGATAACATAGTAGTAGAGCGAGCACCAGGTTTTATCCCTATAGGAAACTTAGAAGGTTTTATGAATGAACATGACTTAGAACATGCATATTAGTCATTAAAAACTTCCTTGTTATATTATGTAACTAATTATGTTTTGAGAACATGAACATTGGGATGAAATTTACTTCGATATATGAGGCACGATGCATGAAAAGTTTGAACAAGAAATTAGAGATGAGGGATGTGCCAATCTATGTCAGACTATTCAAAGTATCCATCGAGATCTGCTATCTCTATTCTAGATATTCAACATAGTTTGTTCATTATTCGCCTAATGGGAGAAGCACAAGCCGCGAGACAAGATAAAAGATATTTCGAAGATCACAATATACTGGAATAAACCATTCATTTAGCTTAGGACATGGGTCCATCTTAACAACTTATCGTTTCTCCCCTAGACTCTCCAACTGATTACAACCATATTTCATCAAATACTAGTTATTTTACTTCCACTACCTTTGGCACTACCTCTACTGACTTCGATCCTTTCGACCTAGGAATCGAACTTGACATCATTGTACCTCAGCTTGCTCAAAGCACACTAGAAAAGTGATATTGATGTAAATAAATAAACATATGATGGATTAAGTATCTTTCCTTGAATTTATGCATGTGTGAGAAGAATTGATCACCATATTCCTAACTAATCATAGTAGACCTAACTAATAGTTTCCACTCATAGGATTTGTAAAAAGTAACCTATAAGTTTGTACATTCCTTGCAACAAGATTTGATTGTATCATATTCCAATGTAACATAGTATTGATATTAATATAAAAAGTTTGATTGGTTACTTAGACTATCATTATATCTTTATTATTATTTTATAGGATGGCTAATACACGAGCATCTGTCAGTGGATTATAACGGGAACAACAAAATGTTCTGCATGTACCAAATCGACCTACGGCTAATGAAGGAATATTATGTTGTTTATAAGAACTAATGAATTTGACCAGGATGCAACAAAATGTACCACTTCCATACCCGATTAATAATGAGATTCGAGATGTGGCCTGAAGAACGAACACGCTTAAGGAATTTCTTTGACAAAGACCACTAGTGTTCTGTGGAAAGCTCGATGCCATAGAAGAAGGAAAATGGATACGTCAAATACTTAAAGTTATAAATGGAGGAGGTATAATCCCTGAATTTAGGGTGAAATTAGAAACATATCTGTTTGAAGGAGAAGCATATTTTTTGTGGCAGCCTGTTCTTTGATCTTGTAATATGGAAAATTTAATTTAGAATTGGTTTGAGGATATTTGCTTTGAAAAGTACATTTTGGAATCTATGAGAGATGGGATGATGTTAGAATTCCTAGTTTTGTAGAAGCAACAGATGATGATAGAATAATATGTGGCCAAGTTCATAGAATTATCTCGGTATGCCCAAGAGTATGTGGGTACTAAAGCCAAAAAACATAAACACTTGGAATGTGGATTGCAAACAAACATTAATAAAGAGTGCCCAATATGTGTGTTTCAAACAAAACCAATTTTTCTCCGAAAAAGATCCAACTTTTAATTATGCACCAAACCAAGTTGTGAAAAATCAATTCTTACTCTAAACCAATTTTATCTTGATTAATCCTAAGCATGCATCTAGTGATTAAAGAAAGTAAAGTAAAGTAAAGAATACTCACAACGCCGGATGTACGAGGAAAAAACCCAAAACGGGAAAACAACCTCGGACAGCCCAAGCCAGACAATCACTATGAATAATGGTTTTACAAAGACAGATTAGACTTATAATAAGACCCGATCCCCATGGGTATTGACGCTCCTTCTGATCTTCAACCGTTCTTCATTAGTGCCCACGCATAAATTCCGTCTTCCACGATCTCTGTCCACAACACACGCCTCCACGTATGTCTCGGTTTCCATCGATACGGCTTTGATTCATCTACGATGTCGAACACGATGTCCGTCGCTTCTTTACCGCAAAACCCTTTGTGTTTAATATGTAGAACAAACAACTTTGGTGCAGCAAGATCACGTAAACATATAAGAATGATAACTCGGATCTTTGCAAACTCTAAGGATGTGTTTATGCTTTGTAAACCTTAGAAAACATGTGCAAACAATGTTCTGGTTAGTAAAACTTTTTTCCAGAAAGCACACTTACGAAATTATGATGCAAACACTGTTTAAATAGGATTTAAACACTGCCTCGAAAAACGTGTCGTTCGAACGACTTAAGCATGTCGTTCGAGCGACATTATATCTCGTTCGAACGAGATTCAATGTCGTTCGAGAGACAGCGTGAAAGTTTGACTTTCTTTGACTTTCAGATAAAAACGTCTCTTGACACAGAGATTCAAATTAGTCAAACTCTATTTCGAGCTTATCATTATAAAATGAAGTTTAAATCATTAAAACACATTTAAAAACATTTTTCTTTATAAAAAATACATCCTTATCTTTTATAAAAATAATTTCGAGCACCATTAATTATACGCATTCATACCTGAGTGATCTCAGAATGAAATTAACTTTGAAGACGAGTAAATTTGCACCAAATAAACATCGGCATGATTATTTCTTTGAATCTTTGCCGCAACGTCTTCAATTTCTTCAATACGTCATAGACCAAGTGGGATCATGACAAAATATAAACATCTCCCTATGACATATTATAAATACAGTTTTGTTCACAGAATTAAATCAAAACAATACAGGGACTCAATTGGAAATTTATGTCCTTACAAATCTCTCCCTTTGACTATTTCGGGCCAAAACTAAACCAGTGAAATGCCTAACCGGGCCGTCAAGCCGTATGACGCCTAAATCCCATCCCATAAACCCAAAATCAAAAATACAGGACACAGACTAATATATGTAGGACCGGCAATCATGAACTGTCTGAATGTGAAGTAGTATTGAAATCTATAATCGTTGAAGCATACCTACACACATGAAACAGACAAACAGATACCCTGTGAAGTATGGAGTAACGAATGATACCAATTTATATAGTCAATAAGAACAAATCATTTGAAACATGTGAGAAAATATTAGATACCAATTTGTTACCAATTTGAAACAAATATAAGCGCTCAACAAATCTCCCCCAACATCACATACCAAATCTCTCCCCCTTTTTGTCTCGAATAGACAATCCGGTGAAAAGATAAATCGATATGAAATATATAGCATGAGAATATGATATTAAATAGAATCAAGTTGATACCAATTTAAAAAAAAGAAAACCTCTAGATAATCATGAAACAACCAGCTAATAATGATACCAGTAACAACTCAGTAGCTAGTAAACCAAGAAATAACACAAAGAGTAAACCAATCAAATCAAGTGTGATAAACAGACTCATATGTAAAATACCAATTTGGAACATAAAAGAACCTTCATATAACGAAACAGTCCAAAAATATTTCTTGCAGTACCAAAAATATATCAAATTAAGCCAGAGGACTACAAACCAATCAGAAGCCATTTTTCACCCTGTCGTTCGAACGATCCAGGGACTTCGCTCAAAAGAGATGAGGAAGTCGCTCGAACGAAGTACAAAGTCGTTCGCGCGAGATGCAATGTCGTTTGAACGACTTCGCACGACCTGCCAAAATTTCCCATAAAAAATATAAAGTATTGCCTAGTGAAAAAATTTCCACAAAAAAATTCCAGGAAGGGACTGACAGAAGCAAAACAGTGCTAAAACAGTAAGCTTTTCACACAAAACGCAAAAACTCATAAAAACTTAAAATGCGAGTTACATGCAAACATAGTACCGATGTGCTCAAACATGGACATGGAATGAATGGGCGTGAAACTACAACAAATGAGTCACAATTTCAACACATCGAAATAATCAATAAGCTCTAATTGATAGCAATAAATCATCAAACTTTATCATTGCCAAATGACAATTAAAGTGTGAGCTTAATGAACTAAACACACTACATGCACACAAATCCAGAATTTTGACGATTCTACAAACAATAGCTTCAAATTGCAATGTTTCAACATTAGGATTAGTTGTGCAAACCCGTTTAAATTTTCTCCAACCAAGCACCCTCATATAAACATACTTTTTCAAGTTCTTTTGAGGTTTCTAGCTTTCTCAACTTAGAGAAAATCTTATTGGCCCTTTTCTTAGTATTATGCTTTTTCTTTTGGGCTCTTTTAAACGGTGGCTTTTACGACGAGTTAATTTTGAACTCTCGCAGCCCTTTCCCGTGAATCACTCATTATTTTTTTCAATTCAAATCATCACGGTAAACGGCTATTACATGCACGCTTCTCCTTAAGTTTACTTACGCATAGATGATAAGATTGAGATAAGAAAACCTCACCAAATTCAAATATGCAAGAGAAGTCAAACATCCATATAAACTCGTGCATGTGTGCAATGTTGGCATATATACATAGTCGAATCAAAATGCATATCAACTTCGAAACAACCCCATATAAACAATGGTTAAGATCATTCTAAGTATCGAAAATAATGACCAAGTGTCCTAGCCACATGGATAATGAAACGATGGGGGGGTCCAAGCACACCAATATGCCACATCAAACATGTAAACTCAAAAACCGAAAATCTTTTTGGCTTTTCAAAAATTTTGACTAAAAATAAATAAAATCTTTTTGGATTTTCAAAAGTTTTCTCAAAAACAAAATCTTTTTGTATTTTTCAAATAGGAATCAAACAAATGAAAACTATAAAACAAAATGATACATATGTCATAATACTAGAAATTAATATATCATGAAGCAAACTAGCATATGACAAACATGGCAAAACTATCATCCTTTAGATTTAGCATGGGAAGAATCAAGTGCACCCAAACGAGAATCATGGGGTTTAATCCTAAAGCCACTAAATCCGATTTCCTAACCCAAGTAGGTGTAAAACGACGCATGTGGGTGTGGGGAACCGGGGAAACTTTATTCCTAAACTTCCTAGGAGCTTGTCTAAGGTCGTAACAATAATGCCTAAGGTGACCTTTCCTACCACAAAATGTGCAAGTGTAGCAGTGGTGGGAATGATTACCTTTATGTGGACCTTTTCAAACCATCCTAGTGTTTCTCACATGAGCGGGGGGAATGGGAACAACTCTCTCACAAAAACCTATACCTCCCCTATCTCCCTTAATTTGGACGGTGCCTAGGATTTTATCGAACTTTTTCGACCTAGCCTCCAAATCAAACTTGACTCTAGACGAGTCTTTCAACCTTTCCTCCAACTCGTGAATCCTAGACTCGAGTAAACGCCCAGTCTCCTCAAACTCTAAAATCTCCTTTTTCAAGGACTCCATCAAACCACGGAGATTGTCTCTCTCTTTCTCCACAAACTCTAGTTTCTCCTAAACTTATTTTCTCATGCCCTAAGATCCTCAATCAAACTATCATTACTTTCTATGGCACGCTCATTCAATTTAGATTGCAATTTTGAGTTATCCTTTTTCACCTTCACCGTTTCAGCATACAACTCATTAAATGAATTTTACAATTCTTTCACATCTATCTCCTCCTCGTCACTCTCTTCTCCCTCACTAACATGGGATACACTCAAAACTTCCTCGAAAGAGTCATTCACATGAGAATTGTCGTTATCTCTCATATGACATGCCATAAACGCAGTAAAGTTACGCTCAATGGGGGAACTCTCTCCCTCTTCCGGTTCACTATCACTTAAGGTGGCACTATAGACAATGGGTTGCTTGCTCTCTTTCTTAAGTCTATTGGGACACTCCTTAACCTTGTGACCGTACCCCTCACACCCAAAACACTTATCCGACTCATCTCTCTTAGGCTTTTCAAACTTATCCTTAGAGGTGGGATTCACTTTGTTGTTCTAGAATTTTTCAAATTTCTTGGCATCTTTCGATTGCTTTTGAAACTTAATAAATTTTTTAAATTTCTTTGCCAACAAAGAAACATCCTCAAAATCGGAATCGGAATTCGAAACTTTAATTTCCTCCTTCAAGGTTTTCAAAGAAATACCCTTTTCTTTCTTAGGCACTTGCTTGGAGGTAATCATGTCGATTTCATAGGTTTGTAAGTCACCTACAATCTCTTCTAGTTTCGTTGATTCTAACCTACCCATGGAGTTTAAAATTGTCACTTTTGCATCAAACCTACTAGGCAATGACCTAAGGATTTTCTTAATGACATGGTTGTCGAGAATTTTCTCACCTAGGTTAAACGACGAGTTGACAATATTGGACAACCTAGTGTAATACCCCGTACTTTTGGCTATATTTATTTTTGGGATTAATTAATTAAATGTGAATTATTTGGAAATTAATCTGGGTAAAATACTAGCGAGTTGTGAGTTGGTATTTGACTATATTGAGTATATATGATGTTATATGAATATTTAATTATGAAAAATTTGTCGTGAGATTTATATACGACATTTTGGAATTTTGTTGAGACGCGTGTGACCGCCGCGTGATGGTGTAATATTTTGATTATAAAAGTGAATTTAAATTCTATAAATAGTATGGTCGTTTTGAGTGCGCCAACGCGTCCGAAAGGGTCGAGATAGTCAGAAAACACTAGCCGGGGGTGTAGTTTGGGTTTCGGGGTATTTTTAGGCCATACCGGCAATATAAAGGGTATTTTGGTAATTTCGTATTTTTAGGAATTAAAAATGACGAAAATTAGAGAAGTAAATCTGATTGGGAATAGACCCACTAAACCCACTAACCAACCCATATTAACCCATTAAGCTACGGAGGTTATCATTTAGGTTTCCAACTTTCCCAAAGAAAACCCTAGCCACCCTAGCCACCTTTGGACAAGATAGCTTGGAGAGGGAGAGAAAGAGAAGAAATTCTGCAGAAATCTTTACAGAAATCAACACCAAATTCAGAGACAATAAAGGCAAGTGATTTGATTACATTTAAATTCAAAGAATGTCCTTTCCATGTTTGAAGAATTCCAATTGTTCTTGAAAGGTGAATGAAAACCCATGTTAATTGGATTTAGAACTTGAATATTGAGGATAAATTGCATGTAGGAGCATATAGAGATGATTATTCTGGTATTAGTATGCGTGGGATGTAATAAAAATGGATCTAGAATGGACTAATTGATGATTACAAATTCTAGGGTTTATGTTCTTGAATAATTGGGGAAAAAGTATAGAGATTTGTGTTTTGATTGATGTTAGGGTGACTTAATCCTTTAAAACGTGTTAGGAGGTGACTATAATATGTTTAAGATTGATTAGAGACCTTTAAACAATGGTTGGGACTAAGTTTGGAGGATATTTGAGGAGTAAAAATGGTGAAAAACGAGATTAAGACAAATCTGGGACGAAACTGGTAGGTCGTTAGAAGCCCCTCCCCAGGTCGTTCGAACGAACTCGTTCGAACGAGCTTCTAATGAATTGACCAGTCACTTCTAACGAAAGGGAACTTCGTTCGATAACTTCATTCGAACGAGATCTCGTTAGAAGGTACAGTTCGCTAGAACGAACTGGATCTCGTTCGAACATCCTCGTTCGAACGAGACTTCTAACGAGCTGACAGTTTGATCTCGTTCGAATAGCCTCGTTCGAACGAGACTTCTAACGAGCTGCCAGTTTGGAACTTTTTGGCCTGTTTTGATTTTTGGAGTCCCGTAAACTTGTTCGAGGGTAGAGTTAACATTTCCTTTGATGATGTATTGATAGATTTGGGACTTTTGGGTTAGTATGAGGAGTAAATTGTATACGAGTGATTTAAATCAATGAACCGTTTGGGTTGAGATGTGAGTGTCTACTACGACGTGAGAATAGATTATGGCGCGTATGATTATAAATTGGAATCGTATAAAGTGTGTAAATTATAGATTGGTACGAGAATGAGAATAGTACTACGATTAAACTACGGGATTACTAAGACGTGTGTTTACTTAGTATTGATATATGAATTGTGTGTATGACATACCTACCATACTTGCTATCACGGGAGGTTTGCGTTCGCTTAGGGCCCTCTAATCCTTGTGTTGCCCGAATTTAGACTGGTTACCTTGATGAACATAGGTCATAGAAAGACTTATTGGGATATTAATAAGTCCGCTGATCGTGGGAGCGTAGGTATGTGCGTGACCCATGTGATGTGACTATGTTCGCCTCCATTATTTGTGATGATTGTTATCTGTGAACTATTCCTGAGAGATTCAGAATATGTAATCCTTATGTACGGGATGTACCGGGATGGATAGCAGAGTAAGTGTGCACCACAGCTTAGTTCTCGGGGTGCTTGTATTGTATATTTTTGATGTGAATAATATACACTTAATTAATGGGAACCTTCATGTTAATGTTGTGAATATAATTACGGTATTGTTTCGAGAGAAACATAACGGGTTAGCTAATAGTGAAATATATTTCATATTGAGCATCTGAGTTTACGTTACACCCCTATTTAATTACGAGCGTTATAATGTTAATAGAACCGAGTAATAAGGGTAGGACCTATGACAGTCTAGCTAGTTATGATGTCACTTAGCTAGTGGTTTGTGTCATTGTAGATGGGTACTTACGTTAGGAGTGCACAGTTAGACGAGAGGTGAGAATATCATGTGAGTGCACGTCCTAACATGTACTTTGCATTTAATGTTTTAAATGTTTTTAAAGCACTTGCAGGTTTTTAAAATATCTCCACATTCGGGCTCTGAACCGTTTGCTTTCAAATCTATTTTTCTTGTAAACCATTTTAGGTGCCCAGCCACAAGGACACCATGCATAGGATACTCATTCAGGTGACGAGCTGTAGCTGTTTGTGGAAGCTACAGGGATTTGCTTGTAGACGCTTCTATCATTTGGATTCCAGAGTCATTATCTATCAGTTGTAGGGCATGTTGCCCATTTCTATTAGAGATACCTTTCCATTTCAGTTTTAAGACTTTGGCATGTATGGATTTAGTATTCAGTTTACTTATTTCAGTTATGGGATTGTAGTGAGGAGTTTTTCTCCAGACTTTATTTACGTTATGTGATGGTTATTCTATTTATTTCCTTATGGTGAATGGTGTTATTATTCTTCATTACACTTGTTGCATGTTAATCAGACTTAAATTAAAATTTGGCAACTTACTTTTTAAATACTAGGTGGTTAGTAATCATTAAAATGTTTTCGATAGTGATGCTATTAACTGGACCAACTTGGCATTTTGAATTAATTTAATAAAGGAGTAGCTACCCGGTATTTAATTAGTCGGGGTGTCACAGGTGGTATCAGAGCATCAGGTTCTAGCGTCCTTTAGGATCTGACGGCTTATTATGTTTCCGCTAAGTTTCTTTGATATAGAGCCCTATATTTTAGGACTGTTGTACTCTTTTTGTGTATGCTTCGTTCTTCTGCTATTTTAAGTTTATAACAACGAACTTATAAACTTCATTCTTATTTCAGATGCCTCCACGACGTGCACGACGAGTTCCCAGGGATGCAACGCCTGAACCCCAGCCCGCTCCAGTTCAGGGCATGATGAACGCCGCTGAGGTTGCAGCTATAGTAGCCCAAGCGATAAATGCCGCAATTTCCGTTGTTCAGTAGGCACCACCTCAGGCGCCGGTTGCCGCGCCAGTACAGGCAAATGCATTCCCGTCTGCTTAGGAGCGTGTACGTGACGCTTTTCAGAAAGCGCATCCGCCAGAGTTTTCAAGTAGCTCAGATGTGGTAGTCTCGAGCCAATGGAGGAAGGATATGCAGAGGCACTTGAGGATGTATGAGTGCACGGATGCTTAGAAGTAGGTGCTAGCTACTTTCAAGCTAGTTGGATCTGCACTGCAGTGGTGGGAGTCTATTACCACCATGGAGGAGAGGGATACTCTCACTATTCAGGACTTCTGGGTGCGGTTTGACCGCAAGTACTTTTCGTCAGCTGTTCATACGGAAATGAGGAGGAAACTGATGAATCTGAAGCAAGAGGGTAAGACTCTGGCCGAGTATGAGGCCGAGTTCACAAATCTGTTGAATATCGTTCCAGATGAGATACCGACAGAGAAGAAGAAGATTGAGAAATTCACCGACGGGTTGACATGGAGGATCTGTCAGCATCTGTTAGGGAACCTTTCGTTGGCCACGTATTCTGATGTGGTTAACGCTGCTCTGTTACACTGCCAGGACCACCGCTTTCATATGGCCGAGGGCAAGAGGTCGGGAGAGTCTAGCCATCAGGGCAGGACAGGAGGATATGGTGCCGATGGGGCACAATCTGTCCAGGGGCAGAGACAGGGTGAGCAGGGTTCGCAGCAAGGGGATCAGAAGAGGTTCCGATCAGGGAACTACCGACAGGGACAAGGAGGTTTCCGTCAGGGCCATCAGGGTCCAAACGGCCATCAGGGCCAACAGGGGCAGAATGGGAAGCAGTTTCACTAGGGCCAGCAGGGCCAAGGGAGGAACGGTAACGGCCACCAGGGCCGGGGACAGCAGGGACAGAGAGGAGGGAACTTCCCAGGGAAGTGTTTTGTTTGTGGCAAAACTGGCCATAAACGACAGGATTGTCCTGATAGGGGCAGGGCCCCTCAGCAACAATAGCAGGGTGCTCGCCAGGAGCCGCAGAGGCCTATGTTTCCCGCCGCTCTCCCCGCACCGCCACAGATGGCAGCATTGCCACCCATTCCAGCAGTCCCAGTTCAGCAGGGGCAGCTACAGTATGGACGTGTCTATAACGTCCACCAGGCTGCAGTTCCACAGGCACCGCCTGCGATTGAGGGTACGTTTCCTATCCATGGCCCTATGGGTCGGGTATTGTTTGATACGGGGGCTACACATTGTTTTATAGATACACATTTCGCAAAAGCTTTAGGATTGTTAGCTACGGCAGAGAGCACAGTGACGTGTGTCGACTCACCATTGGGGAGTGGGTCACTTATATTCTTTATATGCCGGGGAGTGGGAGTAGGGATTGGTAGTCTGGTATTACCTGCAGATATGTTGGTATTAGATATGCATGTTCACGATGTGATTATCGGTATGGATTGGCTCGTAACTTATAGGTCCATGATTGATTGCTTCATCGGAAGCATTGTTTTTGCCATTCCGGGGCAAGAGATGTTCGTAGTGGCGATGCCTCGCCTAGAGGGAGGCTCGACCGCTCATTTGTATTACCTTGAGGAGGATACCTCTAAGGAGGTTGTGATTCCTTTAGATTCGATCCCAGTCGTCAGGGAGTATTCGGATGTGTTTCAGGAGATACCAGGCCTACCCTCAAGTCGAGAGATAGACTTTGTTATAGACCTACTACCAGATACGAGGCCTATAGCACGTGCACCGTACCGTATGGCTCCGGCAGAGATGCGAGAGCTACGAGATCAGATAGAGCAGCTGTTAGGTCAGGGCTTTATTCGTAGGAGTACCTCACCTTGGGGCGCTCCAGTTTTGTTTGTGAAGAAGAGGGACGGTTCACTGAGATTGTGTGTGGACTACCGAGAGTTGAATAAGGTCACGATACTGAATAAGTATCCGTTGCCTCGAATCGATGAATTATTCGACCAGTTGAGAGGAGATTCTTTCTTCTCAAAGATTGATTTGAGATCGGGATACCATCAGTTGCGTATTAGGGAGGAGGATGTCTCGAAGACTGCGTTCTTATCGAGATATGGTTCTTACGAGTTTCGGGTTATGCCTTTTGGTTTGACCAACACTCCAGCAGTGTTTATGGACTTGATGAACAGAGTGTTCAGGGATTTCCTAGATCAGTTTGTCATTGTCTTCATCCATGATATTCTGGTTTACTCCCAGACAGAGGAGGAGCACGTCGAGCATTTGAGGCAAGTTTTGCAGACACTCCGTCAGAACGAGTTGTATGCAAAATATGAGAAGTGCGAGTTTTGGCTGAAGGAAGTTCAGTTTTTGGGACACATTATTTCCGACCGGGGAATATCTGTTGATCCGGGGAAGGTATCCGCAGTGAGGGAGTGGGGACAGCCCACGACACCGACGGAGATTCGTAGTTTCTTGGGTCTAGCAGGATACTACAGGAGGTTTATTCGGGGTTTCTCGGAGATAGCAGGTCCTTTGACACATCTGACTCGTAAGGGTGTGCCCTACATCTGGAGTGATGCCTGTCAGTTGGCATTCGATGAATTAAAGGACAAATTGACCTCAGCACCTGTGTTAGCATTGCCGAGACCGGGAGTTGAGTATTTGGTTTACACCGACGCGTCTTTGCAAGGACTTGGAGGTGTATTGCAGCAGGAGAGACAGACCGTAGCTTATGCTTCCCGTAAGCTTAAGACTCATGAGAAGAATTACCCCACGCATGATTTGGAGTTGGCGGCGGTGGTATTTGCCCTACGGATTTGGAGGCACTATCTTTTGGGGGAGAAGTTCCAACTGTTCACGGACCACAAGTCCCTACAGCACCTATTCACGCAGAAGGAGTTGAATATGCGGCAGCGTAGGTGGCTTGAATTTGTGAAAGACTACCAGTTCGATATCCAGTATCACCCAGGTAAGGCTAACGTGATAGCAGACGCATTGAGCCGTAGGCCAGCAGATGAGGTGGTAGAGGTGTGGAAGGCAAAGTGGAAGGAATTGGGACACCAGGATGCAGTGGCCCAATCTTTCATGTCTGTGATGACCGTTACACCGCAGATTGTCACGAAGGTAGTACGAGCACAGGCTAATGACTCATTCTGTCAGGAGCAGATAGTTCGATTACTAGCAGAGGGAGCCGAGTCCTATACCGTCAGCTCAGACGGGGGATTACGCTTCAATAAGAGATTAGTAGTTCCGGAAGGGGAGGAATTGCGACACGATGTGATGGCAGAGTCGCACGGCTCACGGTTCGCGGTACATTCCGGAGGGGACAAAATGTACTAAGACATGAGACGCCAGTATTGGTGGAGCGGTATGAAGAGAGATATCGCTGAGTTTGTTTCGAAATGCGCCACTTGTCAGCATGTAAAAGTGGAACATCAGAGACCGGCAGGATTGCTACAGCCGTTGGAGGTCCCGGTGTGGATGTGGGAGAGCATATCCATGGACTTTATCACGGGGTTGCCTACGTCGCAGAGGGGTCACGACTCCGTTTGGGTAATTGTGGACAGGTTGTCCAAGGTCGCTCACTTTTTACCCGTAAGGACTGACTACACTACGGGACAGTATGCCCAGCTCTTCATTTCAGAGGTTGTGAGACTTCACGGTGTGCCCCTAAATATCGTGTCTGACAGAGACAAGATATTTGTTTGGAGGTTTTGGGAGAGTTTCCAGGAAGCAATGGGCACGGAATTGCGGTTGAGTACGGCTTATCATCCGCAGATCGATGGGCAGACCGAGCGCACAAATCAGATGTTGGAGAACATGCTACGCATGTGCATCATTGACTTTGAGGGTGGATGGGAGCAGTACCTACCACTGGTGGAGTTTGCTTATAACAACTCCTATCAATTCACTATTGGCATGGCTCCGTTTGAAGCATTGTACAGTAGGCCTTGTCGTTCCCCAACATGTTGGTTAGAGGTGGGGGACAACAAACTACTTGGGGCGGAAGTGATCCAGGATACTTCGGCAAGGATTGAGTTGATTCGGAGTCGCATTCGGGTAGCTCAAGACAGACATAAGAGTTATGCTGATGCGAAGAGGTTTTTTAGAGAGTTCCAAGTGGGGGACCAGGTTTTGCTCAGAGTGTCTCCTATGAAGGGGATTATGCGTTTCGGGAAGAAGGGGAAGTTGGCACCAAGGTATGTGGGGCCGTTTCCTATTATTGAGCGGATCGGACTGGTTGCGTATAGACTTGGGTTACCGGAGCATTTGCATCGGATTCACGATGTGTTTCATATTTCCTCGCTGAGGAAATACCTTAGGGATAATTTGGCTCATTC
This sequence comes from Sambucus nigra, assembly GCA_949130495.1. Classification (NCBI taxonomy): domain Eukaryota; kingdom Viridiplantae; phylum Streptophyta; class Magnoliopsida; order Dipsacales; family Adoxaceae; genus Sambucus; species Sambucus nigra. Next base: position 361,052,760 of record OX422223.1, on the reverse strand, counting down.
TCACATTGCTGTGGAAGACATCGATCTCCAGCCGGATAGCTCCTACGAGGAGGGGCCGATTGCTATTTTGGACCGAAGCGAGAGGAAACTGCGGTCAAAGATAGTCCCGTTAGTGCGTGTGCAGTGGCGACATCACAATGTCGAGGAGTCCACATGGGAGCGCGAGGATGAGATGCGCGAACGTTATCCAGAGTTATTTTTAGCAGGTACTTTCTAGTTTCGAATTTCGGGACGAAATTCAGTTATTAGGGGGGAAGTATGTAATACCCCGTACTTTTGGCTATATTTATTTTTGGGACTAATTAATTAAATGTGAATTATTTGGAAATTAATCCGGGTAAAATACTAGCGAGTTGTGAGTTGGTATTTGACTATATTGAGTATATATGATGTTATATGAATATTGAATTATGAAAAATTTGTCGTGAGATTTATATACGACATTTTGGAATTTTGTTGAGACGCGTGTGACCGCCGCGTGATGGTGTAATATTTTGATTATAAAAGTGAATTTAAATTCTATAAACAGTATGGTCGTTTTGAGTGCGCCAACGCGTCCGGAAGGGTCGAGATAGTCAGAAAACACTAGCCGGGGGTGTAGTTTGGGTTCCGGGGTATTTTTAAGCCATACCGGCAATATAAAGGGTATTTTGGTAATTTCGTATTTTTAGGAATTAAAAATGACGAAAATTAGAGAAGTAAATATGATTGGGAATAGACCCACTAAACCCACTAACCAACCCATATTAACCCATTAAGCTACGGAGGTTATCATTTAGGTTTCCAACTTTCCCAAAGAAAACCCTAGCCACCATAGCCACCTTTGGACAAGATAGCTTGGAGAGGGAGAGAAAGAGAAGAAATTCTGCAGAAATCTTTACAGAAATCAACACCAAATTCAGAGACAATAAAGGCAAGTGATTTGATTACATTTAAATTCAAAGAATGTCCTTTCCATGTTAGAAAATTGAAGAATTCCAATTGTTCTTGAAAGGTGAATGAAAACCCATGTTAATTGGATTTAGAACTTGAATATTGAGGATAAATTGCATGTAGAACCATATAGAGATGATTATTCTGGTATTAGTATGCGTGGGATGTAATAAAAATGGATCTAGAATGGACTAATTGATGATTACAAATTCTAGGGTTTATGTTCTTGAATAATTGGGGAAAAAGTATAGAGATTTGTGTTTTGATTGATGTTAGGGTGACTTAATCCTTTAAAACGTGTTAGGAGGTGACTATAATATGTTTAAGATTGATTAGAGACCTTTAAACAATGGTTGGGACTAAGTTTGGAGGAGATTTGAGGAGTAAAAATGGTGAAAAACGAGATTAAGACAAATCTGGGACGAAACTGGTAGGTCGTTAGAAGCCCCTCCTCAGGTCGTTCGAACGAACGCGTTCGAATGAGCTTCTAACGAATTGACCAGTCGCTTCTAACGAAAGGGAACTTCGTTCGATAACTTCGTTCGAACGAGATCTCGTTAGAAGGTACAGTTCGTTCGAACGAACTGGATCTCGTTCGAACAGCCTCGTTCGAACGAGACTTCTAACGAGCTGACAGTTTGATCTCGTTCGAACAGCCTCATTCGAACGAGACTTCTAACGAGCTGGCAGTTTGAGCCTTTTTGGCCTGTTTTGATTTTTGGAGTCCCGTAAACTTGTTCGAGGGTAGAGTTAACATTTCCTTTGATGATGTATTGATAGATTTGGGACTTTTGGGTTAGTATGAGGAGTAAATTGTATACGAGTGATTTAAATCAATGAACCGTTTGGGTTGAGATGTGAGTGTCTACTACGACGTGAGAATAGATTATGGCGTGTATGATTATAAATTGGAATCGTATAAAGTGTGTAAATTATAGATTGGTACGAGAATGAGAATAGTACTACGATTAAACTACGCGATTACTAAGACGTGTGTTTACTTAGTATTGATATATGAATTGTGTGTATGACATACCTACCATACTTGCTATCACGGGAGGTTTGCGTTCGCTTAGGGCCCTCTAATCCTTGTGTTGCCCGAATTTATACTGGTTACCTTGATGAACATAGGTCATAGAAAGACTTATTGGGATATTAATAAGTCCGCTGATCGTGGGAGCGTAGGTATGTGCGTGACCCATGTGATGTGACTGTGTTCGCCTCCATTATTTGTGATGATTGTTATCTGTGAACTATTCCTGAGAGATTCGGAATATGTAATCCTTATGTACGGGATGTACCGGGATGGATAGCAGAGTAAGTGTGCACCACAGCTTAGTTCTCGGGGTGCTTGTATTGTATATTTTTGATGTGAATAATATACACTTAATTAATGGGAACCTTCATGTTAATGTTGTGAATATAATTACGGTATTGTTTCGAGAGAAACATAACGGGTTAGCTAATAGTGAAATATATTTCATATTGAGCATCTGAGTTTACGTTACACCCCTATTTAATTACGAGCGTTATAATGTTAATAGAACCGAGTAATAAGGGTAGGACCTATGACAGTCTAGCAAGTTATGATGTCACTTAGCTAGTGGTTTGTGTCGTTGTAGATGGGTACTTACGTTAGGAGTGCACAATTAGACGAGAGGTGAGAATATCATGTGAGTGCACGTCCTAACATGTACTTTGCATTTAATGTTTTAAATGTTTTTAAAGCACTTGCAGGTTTTTAAAATATCTCCACATTCGGGCTCTGACCCGTTTGCTTTCAAATCTATTTTTCTTGTAAACCATTTTAGGTGCCGAGCCACAAGAACACCATGCATAGGATACTCATTCAGGTGACGAGCTGTAGCTGTTTGTGGAAGCTACAGGGATTTTCTTGTAGACGCTTCTATCATTTGGATTCCAGAGTCATTATCTATCAGTTGTAGGGCGTGTTGCCCATTTCTATTAGAGATACCTTTCCATTTCAGTTTTCAGACTTTGGCATGTATGGATTTAGTATTCAGTTTACTTATTTCAGTTATGGGATTGTAGTGAGGAGTTTTCCTCCAGACTTTATTTACGTTATGTGATGGTTATTCTATTTATTTCCTTATGGTGAATGGTGTTATTATTATTCATTACACTTGTTGCATGTTAATCAGACTTAAATTAAAATTTGGCAACTTACTTTTTAAATACTAGGTGGTTAGTAATCATTAAAATGTTTTCGACAGTGATGCTATTAACTGGACCAACTTGGCATTTTGAATTAATTTAATAAAGGAGTAGCTACCCGGTATTTAATTAGTTGGGGTGTCACACCTAGAATAAAACTCATCAAAGGTCTCACTCTCTAACATCCTAATGGTCTCAAATTGTGTAGTGAGATTTTGAAGTTTTGACGCCCTAACCGTGTTAGTGCCCTCATGAGTGAGTGACAAAATATCCCAAGCCTCTTTTGATGTTTCACAAGCCATAATTCTATTATATTCTTCTTGTGTGACATGTGAAGAAATAACGTGCAGACCCTTAGAATTATATTGTGCAAGTCTTTGTTCAGTTTCGGTCCATGACTCAACAGGCTTTAAACTAGTGACCTCACCTACAATAGTGACTGGGGGTGTCCAACCTTTTTCAACTGCAAGCCAAACTCGCTCATCAATAGGTTTTAAAGCACATCTCATTTTCATCTTCCAATAAGTGTAATTTTTGCCATAAAAAATAGGAGTTCGAGAAAAGTCATTATATCTAGAATTCATCTTTGAAAACACACGGGTTCACAAAAGAAATAAAAATGTTTTCTAGCTCTGATACCAATTTGTTAAACGTGAGTGGACGATATGTGTGTTTCAAACAAAACCAAATTTTCTCCGAAAAAGATCCAACTTTTAATTATGAACCAAACCAAGTTGTGAAAAATCAATTCTTACTTTAAACCAATTTTATCTTGATTAATCCTAAACATGCATCTAGTGATTAAAGCAAGTAAAGTAAAGTAAAGAATACTCACAACGCCGGATGTGTGAGGAAATAACCTAAAATGGGAAAATAACCTCGGACGGCCCAAGCCAGATAATCACTATGAATAATGGTTTTACAAAGACAGATTAGCCTTACACTAAGACTCGATCCCCACGGGTCTTGACGCTCCTTCTGATCTTCAACCGTTCTTCATTAGTGCCCATGTAGAAATTCCGTCTTCCACGATCTCTGTCCACAACACACACCTCCGCGTATGTCTCGGTGTCCACCGATATGGCTTTGATTCTTCTACGATGTCGAACACGATGTCCGTCGCTTCTTCACCGCAAAACCCTTTGTGTTCAATGTGTAGAACAAACAACTTGGTTCAGCAAGATCACGTAAACATATAAGAATGATAAATCGGATCTTTGCAAACTCTAAGGATGTGTTTATGCTTTGTAAACCTTAGAAAACATGTGCAAACAATGTTCTGGTTCGTAAAACTTTTTTCCAGAAAGCACACTTACGAAATTATGATGCAAACACTGTTTAAATAGGATTTAAACACTGCCTCGAAAAACGTGTCGTTCGAACGACTTAAGCATGTCGTTCGAGCGACAGTGCGAAAGTTTGACTTTCTTTGACTTTCAGATAAAAACGTCTCTTAATACAGAGATTCAAATTAGTAAAACTCTATTTCGAGCTTATCATCATAAAACGAAGTTTAACCCGTTAAAACACATTTAAAACATATAAAAACATTTTTATTTATAAAAAATACATCCTTATCTTTTATAAAAATAATTTCGAGCACCATTAATTATACGCATTCATACCTAAGTGATCTCGGAATGAAATTAACTTTGAAGACGAGTAAACTTGCTACAAATAAACATCGGCATGATTATTTCTTTGAATATTTGTCGCAACGTCTTCAATTTCTTCAATACGTCATAGACCAATTGGGATCGTGACAAAATAAACATCTCCCTATGACATATTACAAATACAATTTTGTTCACGGATTTAAGTCAAAATAATATAGGGACTCAATTGGAAATTTATGTCCTTACAATTAAAGCTTCTATCATCCAATTGTAACTTCATGAATTTAACCAAATGATAGAGGTAGCCTCCCTTATCGAAAGGAATCTGGCATCTAGAGGAATTAATCGAATCACAACTTCACCCCCAGATGCTTGTATGTCATTAGGAATCAATCCAATCAAAGAGATCATCCTTACAACAAACCAAATGAGTATAGAGTTTTTAAAAAACTCGATTATAGTAATATTGGATCTACAATGCGATGCCAAGAGTTTAACTAGGTAGGGAATATGAGGCTAAAATGCCCACACCTACAACAATCATATCCTAAAAATTTTACTTCCTCACCAATTACCAAATCCACTAATTTTATCAAACCCCCATCCTTGACACCATCTGGTAGTTTTGAAAATCACCCATCTCAGCAAAGTTTTCATAGAAAGAGGCAAGAACCGATGAATGGAACTCGAGGATGGAATTTTGTCATTCTTCCAACGTAAAATCCAAACTATTACGATGTGGTAGGCAGCAACATATTTTTCATAATATCTGGGAACATATATAATTTGACTCTGGCTCAACACATTCTTTCATTAGCTATGCCTTCATGACTCTATTGTAATTATCTAATAGTCCCTTGTCGTATCCATTATGCATAGGAATGCCAACCTAAGAAATTAATGTCACTAATAGAGGTTGTAAATAGAGCATCATATGGATTAAGACCGGAATTTTGAAAGTACATTTAATAGTCTTAGAGCTGAAGGAATTCGACTTGATCATATGGATGGATGTTTTAATTATCACCCAAATTTACTCACATTACCTACCACGAAAAGATATTAACGTTCACAAGGCCTCATCAAACCCCATCTTACTTCCAAGGAAATAGTCAGTTAAAGTCAATACTTTCTCAACTTCATAATGATGGATCTATATCTCCTCCTACTACCTTAGATAAGTACAATGATTTATTCCTCGAAGAGTTTCCTAGTATACTCCCTGTAACACCCTGTAATTTTGAGGACTGAGAATTTAATTATTTTTGGGAGAAATAAAATTTATTTAAATTGGAGAATTTTATATTTCGCATATGAGGCCAAAATTAAAGGATGTTATAAAGTATTTCGGATGACGATTCTGAGTGCACGGTTGATCCGGGATGGGTCGAGATAGTCAAAATGACTTTACTTAGGTTTTATTTGGGTTTCGAAATATTTTAAGTTAGTTTGACTCGAATTGGAGTAAACGAGTCATTTAAAGTGTGTATTATCATTTAAAGTTGGGTATTTTGGAGATAAGGCTTATTAAGCCTACGTGAGATAACAATCTCATTTGTGGATTTAATCTTGTATTTGATGTGTGTATATGGGTTTAATGGTGTAGTGATGGTTGGGATCATAATTGAGTTGATTTATGAGGTTAGAATCATGATTTGATGAGGGTTTGATGGTTAGAGTTGATGATTTTTGGGTATATATTGCGTGGGTTTTATGTAGAATATGGAAATTTTGAAGTTCTGTAGACTCTAATCGATTCGCCTCCCAAAGCGAATTGATTCGCCTTAAGGTAAAAGTGTCAGGTCTAGGTGATCGAATCGATTTGGATCCAAACGAATCGATTCGGCCTAAGATAGACTTACGGGTCCTTTCGACCAAATAGATTCTCATACTGATGAATCGATTCGCTTTTAGGACCGAATCGATTCGGAAACAGGGTTGTTTTGCGAAGTTTTCCTAGATTGAGTTTTACTCTGTTCCGATTGGGTTAATCAACTAGGAACGTTCTTATATGCTGCAAGAAACACGTGTTTATATGATGTGATATTGGGGACGTGTTGAGTTATTTGGGAAGGTACCCATAGTGATGTTAAACTTAAGGATTTATTCATAAATGCTATAATGTTAAAGTCTCATATGAGCAACTAAACTGTAATCTGAATTGCGAATGATTTAGTGCATCACCAACTAGAATAGTTTGTGTATATACTTATAACTTGGATAATTGTTGTATATCTATGTGCATACGGATATTGACGGTGTGCGTTTGATTATTGTATATATATCTTTTGTATTTGATAATTAGGTAGATATAACTAGCATATGTTATCATGGGAAGTTGCGCGATGTGGGTGAGGCCTCTGGCTTGAGGAGCAGGGATCTTATAGTCCCCATTTCATAGGAGTCCATTATTTGTGTTATGAGCTATTATATCAGGGGTAAGACGTCTTAGGTATGATTCGTCTTATTTTTCGGTGAGTAACTATGACCGCTTCCCATACACTGTGATTTGATTGATTTCCAGGGCGGTGTGATAATAATTTTATAGCTGCTAACCCGGGAGAATGCGAGTAACTCCTATAAGATGATAGCATTATAGAGAATATACAGATCCTATAAGTGAATGTGTTATAGGTATTTTAAATTCACGTTATGTGTGTTATGTGTACGTGTTTGTTAGGGTTGAATGATTGTGTTTTGTAACTAGAATAATGTTATATATACCCTAATGGTACTGTGCGATATCTTATTTATGTTCTTAGAGATAGTTATTCATAATAAGTCGCTTATGTTATATGTGTTATGTACTGAGGGACTAATGGATCTCGACGATCAACATTGTCAAATAGTAGTGTATCGGGGGGTTCCTTGTTTGGATTTCTCTTTGCGACACGTTCCACGCAAGAAACGTAGTGCAATGCTGGGAGTGGGGAGAAGTTTAGTCCTTAGTACTCAGGTTTATGATGAATGGTGAAAGAATGTTTTTTAAGAATGAAAATGGCATGTGATATTCTGATGCCAATAACTCGTTTAAGTTAATAATTAGAAATCGATGGATTCTACTAGTATTATATATATATTAATGTATAAGTTCGGGCGTGAACTTAGGATATGATAGAATATGAAGTTAATGGTTATAGTTTAGATAATGGGTTACACGGGTGTAGATTATGCATTGATTAAGATTGAATTGTCCCTAGAATGTGACGGGTATCTTAATTGAGGTTCACATGCATACGATTAGGTGTGCGCTTTAGTTTAGGGGTGAGTTTGAGTTCCACAAGAGTGCGACTCCACTTTAATTGTGAAATTGTGCATTTATAGTTATTATTCATTTTAATTCACTTGTTAAAATGTTTTCAAACCTCGTGCTCTGACTCGTTTATATTTCTATCTTGCTATACATATCTTGTAATATATTATAGGTGTCCCACCACAAGGATGCCAATGATCCTTTTCTATCCAGTGTCCATGGAACTGTAGCAGATGCAGACTGTTGTAGGATTCTGTTATAGTCGCTTACTATCTTTTGTAAATCTAGTTAAGGATTCATTTTTGTATATCGGGTTTATTTCCAAGGGTTATATATGTAGCACTTTTATATTTCTCTCCTCAGGATGTTGTATTGTCTGTGACCCGATAGCATATTCGGGTATTTTCTTTTGTTGAACTTATTAGGTCTTAACATGAGTACTTCCTTTTATCATGGTACGTGTGTATATAATATCATGTTCAGTAGTTACTATATTGTTGGTATGACGTTCATTGCATTTTTTAATTTTTTTTTTGGCATCCGCTTCTTGTAATATTGAGTAGTTAGCTATGTTTCTAGGATCGACAGTAGATGCTGAGAATAATCCAGTTGAGATTCCTGATTTATTTTAGTATAGGGATGGCCACCCGTTATTAATTTTAAGCGGGGTTCCACGCCCCCATAACGAGAACTTGAATTTGTTATCAAATTTTACCTAACACCTCCCCCATTTCCATACCTCCTTATTATATGGACCCATTGCAACTATTGGAACTCAAAACCCAAATTGAAGAAATGTTAAAAAGAGGTTTTATATGACCTAGTACATCCTCGTGGGGAGAGGGAGCGTCGGTCTTTTTTATGAAATAAAGGATCGAGCATTTAGATTATGCATCGACTATCAAAAACTGAATCAGGTAACCATAAAAAATAAATATCATTTTCCTAGAATGGGAGACCTATTTGACCTATTGCGACAGTCAAAAATATTTTTGAAAATTAATTTATGATATGGATATCACCAACTTTGCGTGAAAGAAGAAGATATACCGAAAACTACCTTTTGCACTCGATATGGACATTTTGAATTCATGTTTATGTCCTTTGTATTAAGCAATACACCCTCCACTTTTATGGACCTAATGCATAGAGTATTTAGACCTTTCTTAGATTAGTTCCTGATTATTTTCATAGACAGAATCTTAATATACTCTAAGAATATAGAGGACCACGAACAACACTTGCACAGAGTACTAGAAACCTCACGCCAAAACCAACTTTTTGTGATGAAAATCAAGTTTGATTTTGTTATGAAATAGGTGAAATTTCTCTCGCATGTGATTGCCAAAACATGGATACAAGTAGACCCAATAAAAATCGCAGCAGTACTCAAATAGCAGCAACCTACGAACGTTATGGAAACACAAAGCTTTCTCAAACTTGCATGTTATTATCGATGCTTTGTGGAAGTATTTTTAAAAACATCCTTAGCTTCAAGGAAGATAACTCGAAAGGATGTTTCGATTTGTGGAGATTCCGAAATGTGAACAATAATTCGTTACGTTATTAAAAAAGTTAAGCATTGCCCCAGTTCGCACTATTCCCTCCAGTAATATCGATTGTGACGTATATAGTGATGCGTCATTACAAGGAGTGGGATGTTTGTTAATGCAATAAGGAAAACTGATCAAGTATGGATCATGATAATTAATGATTCATGAACGTAATTATCCTATACATGATTTAGAGTTGGTTGCAATAGTCTTTGCACTAGAGATTTGGAGATGTTATTTTACGGGGAAGAGTTTTAGGTATTCTTCGAACACAAGAGTCTCAAATATATTTTTTCTCCGAAAGATCTAAATCTTCAACAACGGTGATGGATTAAATTTCTGAAAGATTACAAATTTAGCTTACTATATAACCTAGGTAAAGGTAACGTAGTTGTCGGCACTTTAAGTCAAAAATTAAAAGGGAATCTCAATAGTATGTTTACAATTTTAATTACCATAGGAGAATACAACTTGCAATATTTTGAAACACCAATTATTCTGAGTAATATAATCGCTCACCCAACCCTCCAAAAAAGAATTTTAGAACAACAATTAAAGGATGAATTCCCCATAAACCAACAATAAGTATTAGAAGACAACAAAGAATGGAAAGGCTGGTCATGTAGACCGAGATAGCATTAAGATTTAAGAATCGAGTGTGTGTCCCCTTAAACCCCTCGTAATAAAATGAAATTTTAGAGGTAGTCCATAATTAAAAATTTATGACTTATCTAGTAAGCACCAAAATATATTATAATCTCAAATAATATTATTAGTGGCAAGGTATGAATAAGGATATAGACAATCTTCTCGGAAAGTGTATATCCTCCCAACAAGTAAAAAATGAAAACCAGTATCCCGGAGGATTATTACAACCACCCCTATTCTCGGATGGAAATGGGAGCACATCGCAATGGAATTTGTCAACAGATCACCTAAAATAACTCAAGGTTGTAATTATGGGTTATTATACACCGGCTTACTAAATTTTCTCATTTTCTACCGACGAGAGCTACTGATTTAAAAAAAAAACTCAGTGAGATTTATATTCGAGAAATTATTAGACTCCATCGAATACTCTTATCCATTATATATGTTCAATATTCTCTATTCATATGAAGATATTGACAAGAATTACAAAAATCCATGGGAACAAATCTTTATCTAAGCACTGCCTTCTATCCACAAACTGACGGTCAATCCAATAGAGTAATTCAAACCCTGGAAGATAGGTTATGAGCTTAAACTTTGTACTATTTCGGTACATGGAATGATCATCTCACCTTAATCTAATTCTCCTACAATAACAGTTATCAAACCACCATTCAATCAAATCCTTACAAATCCTTATATGGTTGACCTTGCCGTTCACCCTTATGCTGGAGTGAATTCGAAGAAAACAATATCTTTAGATCCGAAATTATAGCTAAAACTAAAGAAAATATACGAATAATTCAAGGAAGATTACAGACAACCCAAAGTCGTAAAAGAGTTATGTGGATAATAGAAGAAAACATTTAGAATTTTGAATAAACAATCAAGTATTCTTAAAAAAAATGCCATGCAAAGGAATTATTTAGTTTGGGAAGAAAGTGAAGTCAGCTCCTCATTATATCAGAACTTTTAATATCATCAAGCGTATAGAACCAATAGCCTATCGTTTAGAACTACCATCGATATTATCCAACATGCACGACGTTTTCCAAGTTTCACAATTACGAAAATACATACTCGATCATAATCACATTATTACCCGGGAATGTATATTGGTGAAATCAAATCATGATTTTGAAGAAAAACCTATCAAAATTATTGATTGACAAAATATGGCTCTTCAGCGAGAAACCATTCCACTAGTAAAGATACTTTGGTAATATCATGGTACGGAAGAAGTAACGTGGAAAACGGAAGAATCTATGAGATTACATTATCTTGCACTCTTTGAAGCTAACTTCGAGGACAAAATTTTCTTTAGAAAGGTAGGATTTAAAAACCCACAAATATTTGATATATAACCCTAAAGAATAAGGTAATTACCTTAATAACCCTCAAAGTTCCAAAATTACTAAAATACCCCTAGAAACATAAAAACTTATTATTTAAAACATACCATACCCTTATAACCCAAAATTAAACACAAAACTTACTCATAGTACTTGTATTTTGTAACAATTAAACCACCCAACACAGAAAGTTTGGAAAATTACACATTTACCCCTTAAACTTTTAAAAAAGTATATAAATGTCCTTAAGTTCACTTTATATACTATTTAAGGACCCATATAAAAATCATAACTATTTGCACTTCACCCCCTGAACATTTTGTCCAGTGAGATGCCTTGTGATAAGTTCTACCACAATGAAAGCACATGGTACCCATGTCATCCCACATGGTACCTAGTTAAAATTTAACTAAACCATGGTAAATCTCCACCTCTTTTTTAACCGATCTCTTCACCTCATCCAACATTATAAAACCCCTTCAACCACTATAAAAATGTACTTCACCACAGTGAAAAAATAAGAGCAAAAAACTCGCATTTTAGTATTTCTATGATTTTATGTAGCATTTATATTTTTTAGTTGTTTTAGTTTATGGGCATTTACAGGTCTTGAATATGAGTTTACTGAAAAACATTGCTAATGCCGTTTAATACAAGATTAAACTGTATAAGCAACTCCGAGATGTTTGTTGAAGAAACCCTTTTCTTTTGAAAATAAAAATGATAAACAACAAGATGTGTTTACAAAAACTTATGTACGAGAATAACCAAGACTTTGTAATCAGTTTTAAAACTAAGACAGTTTCAAAAATTCAGCACACTATAGAATGAGATGAGGAGATGAAGATAATTAGAACACACAGTTTTTAACGTGGTAAAACCTCTCCCAATAGAGGAAACATCCACGGTGACTTCTAAGTCAAGAAAGTAAAAATTCACTAAAAACAAATAGCAGTTACAAACAATACAACATACATGCACACAACTCAGCCTATTCTAAGTTTAGGAATATACCCCACTTGGTGTCCTTCTAACTTCTCTTAGATATGATTGTTGATGATGTTCTTCCAGTTTGATAACTTCCCCTTTGTTTTAGCTTCCTTGCGTCGACTGAATAATCTTTGATCTTATTCACAACACTTCCAGTGTGGTAGTGTGTTAAGTGTTTGTGATGTGATTCCTATCAACATGCATGAACTCACACACACTTAGTTTTTACAAACAGTCCTAGAAAATTACATATAAAGACTATATGCTGTGATTTTCTTTCCTTTCTTTCTTACAGAACTTGAAACCTTTTTGACCTTTAATATATCCCAGATTCCACGGAAATCTTGCTTCAAAATCGGTCAAGACCTTAATCAATCTCTGTTTTAAAAATATTTTTGAGATTGAAAATCTCCAAGTGTGAATCCAACTAGGTCAAGGTTAAGTTTCATAAGAACAGAAACCATAAAATATTTACAAAACTAAATCAGTAAAGATTTTCTTAAAACGAGAAAGAAATATGCAGATCTAGTGAAATATAACATGCAAAGTGTAGATCTAAGATTTCTATGATAAAGAAATACAGATCTTCACAAAAATGTTTAAGTGGGTAATAAGATCACAGATCAAGAGGTTACAGCTTCAAATGAACAAACCAGTAACACAACTCTCTCTCAAACACTCAAGGTTGTGTTTGGGGTTTTGAATATACGAAGGTTTGAATCAGATTTGAAGTGTTTAGGGTTAGGGTTAGGGTTTGGCTAACACAGTTTCCCTTTCTCTCTCTTCTCTCTTTTCTTTTCTCTCTTCTCTCTCACTTCTCTCTTCTCTCTATTTTTTTTCTCTCAAAAATGACGACTGCCAAAAGTCTTGAAAGGTTGAGAATTAGAGGGCTTATATAGGAGTGGAGGAAGGTTATGGATTGTCGAAGGCAATCAAGGGTTGAGATTAGGTCTTCCTAATATTGACTTGATCCAAGGGTGATAATATAGCGGTGGTTAAGTCGAAGTTGATTGGTCCACAGTGATAGCACATGGATAAGTTTAAAACACATGCAGGCCATAGATAAGGTTTGATCTAACGATCAGCAAACCACCAGGCAACCCTCTCACATAACAAAGACAAATGAGTTAACAGGAGCATGACTTGTGTTGGCACTTAATTGGCTTGCAAACGCGCGTCAAAAGAAATTACAGGTTGTTCCCTAGAGTCTCTAGCGCATTTACATTCTACCCAATCAAACATTCCAATGAAAAATAAAATTTTCAAAATAGCATATTAACCCCACAAAGTTTATAATCAACCTTTTATTAATGAAAACATTATTTTAAAAATGTTTAAAAATTCCCAAAAAAATATTAAAACAACATTTTAAGGGGAATTTAATCACACAATCAATATGATCAATATATACACATGTATTCACTTCTAATGTGTGTAGTGTGATTCAATTATACCTTGTTTGGATCATTGAAGAGGATTAGAGAGAATAATTCCGAGGTTCTTTGGATTCTAGGTTAGACAACCAATTTTGTCACTATTTCCAAATTAGTTGAACACTTATACAATATAGACTTAAGTAAGTCAAAGGTATAAGGTTCTTCATTTACATGTAAGTTCTAATGTAGGCAATGCACTGAAAAAGCATGAATATCACCAACCTCCATTAACGTTTGAGCTTTAATGGTGGAATTCGTACTCCTGACTTTGAACCAGTTTAAAAGTTGGAGAAATGAGGCCCTGGTCTAAGGGACCTAGGTGCATAACTTAATTCAACCCCAAATGAGTTTTGATACCCCAAATTAAAGTTTGAAAATTACGGACTTAAAAATTTAAGAAATCAAAATTCAAGAGCTATGGTAAACCAAAATCTTTGAAACCAAACTAGTTTAACTCCATTTTGATCCTATATCATGAATATCACCATGTTGTAGTTCGAATTATAGTCTAAATCCATGGCTGTTAAAGTCAAATTTGTGCCATTTTTACATAAAATGAATAGCTCGAACCGATTAACGTCAATGCTTGAAACCAATATGGTTGGATTACTCTATAAAATTAGACAATTTTCACTGAGGAATCAACCTAAATGGTATTCTAGAACTGTTCGAGTTTGAGGTCACAGTTTTCAAACCTTAAGGTCAAAAAAATTAAGGTAGACAATGAAGTGTAATATGTGCGTGAATGAAGTCAAATTCAGGCACATATGGGCTTTGACCCAAAGCATAAGGGCGCTTCTCCAATCAAAAACATTATCATATTTTTTTTTCTAAAAATTTATTTTGTTTTTTTCGAATCAAAATGGTATATTAGATCCCCCTGTTTGGTTTCCCATATAGCAATTTCTCGAGAAAATCGTTTCTTGGAATTAAAAACCAAAACTTTCAATTTTCACTTAAAACCCTGAATTTTCCATTTATTTTAAAACAACCCCAAACTTTAAATCCATATCCTTTTTCTTAAATACAACAAAAATGTCTCTTATCCCCAATGCCTAAAATGAATAGAAATGAGAAAAATTAATGAAAAACCTAGCTTTTCATAATTATATATTTAACCACAAAACTAAAGTTTACACTTTAAATATTTTATTTTAAACCCCATAATTCATGTAGAATTTTTTTTCTTCGTACTCTAGAATACCGAATTTACCTCCGTGAAAACAAATATCAATTACAAACAAGTGAAAATTAAAAAGTAGGTGATTCTATTTCGATATTATTTTTGAACTTACATCCTTGAATTACTGCATTTGTTTATATCACTACGTCAGAGCCCCAGAACTTTTGTTCTAATTAAGGAACTCTTTTTTGTTGTTCATAAATATTGTGAATATTGATTCAATCCTTATCCTATGAAACCCTAACCCGATAATTTCATGAAATCGATGATTTGATTTAAATATAGTAGCATATATTATAATTCACGAAATAGGCTTTTGATATACCCATGGAAGCACTATTTGTCCCGGCTCATATGTTTGAATGCCAAGATTTATTGATTATATCTTCAAAGATTTTATATTGATTTTATTCAAAGGTTCTGGATGTTATTATAAGAGTATTGCTACGCATCTGAAGCCTCTATAATCGATTATTATATGTTATCTTGTTATAGTCTTAACTTTATCTCTATAACTCGATAAAGTACCAATCCAGTTATAATCACCATACTATTAGTACAAATATCAACAAACCCCATATTTCTCTTTTTCATTTCTATTGATATCTTAGTTTGTTCCAAATTACTATAACTTTGACATATTATCGGTACGTCATTGGTATCTAACAAAGTCGCATATATTCGCTCATTATCTAAACAAATTATCTACTTGGCAAAGTTTATTTTATTTGTTTACCTTCCAGATGAAAAATGAACTCGAAGGAGGAGAGATAGCCATCGCCCTAATGGATTTTTATTTTTTATTAGCAAGGAAATCAATTTTGATTACGTATGTATGGGAAGTAACTAGAAAAGATGGTAGTACCCACTACAACACTTTGACCACAACTTATGAGCTTATGCAACCTTTTATTCCCCCTTTTGTTTCTGGGTTATGACGACTCTGAGATACCCATTTTTTTTATTATGTGGAGACTCCAAACTATGTAATAACATGATATGCATCCACATAAATAAATCCCTATTTTTTATCTGCTTAAAATATTATTGTTATTATTTTAAGAATTACCACATACATAACATCAAGTGTGATTACTAGAGCCAACAATGATAAGGGAAAATAAACGGTTACCTCCACTTGGGTACTTAAGCAAGATGACAATGCATTTTGTGTTCATGTTTCTTTGAAGGTTCAAAATACTTCCTAGTTGTATTTTTATAGTGGGTGCTCTACACTACACCAAATCTGTCGAATTATCACGGTCATTGACCTTGATAGGTTCAACTTGTCAAGGTCAATGACCGTGACAATTCAGGGCGAGACAACTTTTTTCGGCACGGACTTGTCACTGTCATTGATCGTGATAAGTTCGTTAGACTTGTCACGATCGTGTCACGGTCCCTGACCGTGACAAGTTTAGTCACGGTTAATAACCGTGACAAAGCCTTGACCCTTTTTAAAAACATTGTCATGGTCAATGATCGTGACAAGTCCGTGATAACCTTATTTGCCAAGGACTTATCACGGTCAATGACCGTGACAATTCTGGGCAGAATTTAAAAAAAAATTGTTGTACAGTATGGCCACTGCCATTGCCCAATAGTATATTTGTACCTGTTATAGCAACGTTGTACCTTTTCAAACATCATATATCCAAATAAACTAAAGATAACGCAAATATACATTCAAAATAGAAACAATATACATGACGATATAATCCAAATATAATTCAAATGTACCAACTTAAAAATAATGTCACTACATGTTTGGGGTAAATGTGAGGAGGTGAGTAGGACACACGATATACGAATTGACACACCCACTAATATACATCATGCCTCATTGTTCGCGCAACCATAATAGGGAGTTCTCCTTCCCGGGTATCACATGTGTGCTGAGCACATTGGACTCGATCTCTTGAAGCTCACGTCCATGAACTATTCCACCCTGGAGGATATTCGGGTCCCTCAACCCCCGCCCTATCCGCTGGCCATCAAATACGTCCAATATAAACATGCTCGGCCAACCAAGTGTTGACACCGCTCCGTTTAAGGGAGCCAAAAAGGGAAGTGTATCATCGAAGTACGCATGTGTCGGTGATGAAGAGCGAGGTCCACATCCTCGTCATCTTATACCTCATTCTCCCGCATCTCCTCCTCTACCTCCTTCTCCTTCCCTTTCCCCTTACGATCTCCGCCCAACGTACGCTTCATGAATGAGTACCTATCTTGGACCATCGCCTCCAAACGGGATAGCTTCGCGTCATGTGAATCCCTCGAGCCAACCCGGTGTCGCTCGTCTCCAATCCGATGATCCTAGATTTGGCCACCCGCGAGCTCACCCCCTTGTCCTCCCCTTGCGATCAGAGACAAGAACTTAGCTGAGTGCGTCGGTGGACAAAGATGCCTTATCGGCATCAGATTGCGACTCATGCACTTCCTTAAGCTTTGCCTGAAACGACAAAAAGCACATGATTAGTAAAATAAGTAAACTAAAAAATTGTAACGTAATTAACAAAAAGTAAACTGTCGGATTACTTACAATCGTGGACGCGAAGCTCGGGGACACCTCATTGTCCTTCCCCGTCTTCGTCCGAAAATACACATAAGTATCGAGCTTATGTGGCTTACCCCCAGGGCCACTCCCTATCACCTGAAATAAAATAAAGTAAAATTTGTATCAGCCCCGCAAAGTAAAATAATGCAGAATAATATATTTCTGTAGTTATAGACAAATTAAATCTTACCATCATCCTATTCTCCACCTCGTCGTAAGACGTCCGGTTGGAGTAGTGCACATCCGTCTTTTTTGCCCGATTTTACCTCCCCGATTGGCGAGATGCTAATTGTCGCTCCCCGATCTCATTGTCAATAAACTTTTGCCATTGTGCCAATGAGATCAGCTCCTTCGGTGGGACGGATTCACGCCTTTGGATAATGGGCTCTCGTGTTTTCCCAAAGTACCGTGTCCGCATATTTTTCTTCCACGTTTTGTGTTTCTCCCTCAACTACTCCAAGACGGAATCGCGTAGCTTTGGATCCAAGTTGAATTGTTGATGTCCAACAAATACAATGTTAGTTGCGAATAAATATAAATATAAATAATAAAATGAAATTGAAATCGAAATTGAAATTGAAATATTCATATAAATATAAATATATTACCTGTAGTGCCGCCCAAACAGCTAACTTGAGCTCATATGGCACCTCCTTCCAACTCATATACCCCGGGCCGATGATCGTCTTTACCAGCTCGAGGGATCTCGCTAATACCTTCGACTTGCTCTCGATGGTAATCCCAAATTTGCCATATTTAGGGAGCCTAGGGGCCGAGGAGCCCTCGTCACCTCCGCTGCCACCGAGCCCAGACGACATCATCATAACTAGCATCATCATCCTCGCCTGAATACCTGAAGTAATTTTCAAAAAAAGTTAAAAAAATCCCACCCCCATATGGACAATAATCCAGTGGTAATGCCACTTTTACTGTTAACCAACCCAACATCGATCCACTATAATCTAACAACAATGTCAATAACAAATGTGTATCCCGTACTCCTTCTAATTTATCTACTCAATTAATTCATTTCATCAATTAAACAAACAATTAAAGTATACAATTATTAATTTACTAATTTACAGTGAGGGGCAATCCTACTTTCATATGAAATGGGCACTAAGTCTTAATTTACTTTCATCTAAAACTATACAATTAAAATTACAATTAAAGCTATACAATTGTTAAGATTGCCCCACCACACACATACACACACCCACCACACACCCCACCCCCACCACCACACCCCCTGCCCCCTCCCCCCACCACACCCCCTGTCCCCCCTCCCCCCACCCCCACGACACCTGCACACACACACACACACACGTACAAACATAGCCCACCCCACCCCCACCACCCCCTTCCCCCTCCCCCACCACACACATATATACACACATATACACATACATATACACACATATATACACACACATATAGAAATGAAAGATAAAGAGAGGAAAAAACATACCTTAGAGAGAGAGACCTCGAAATCGCTTAGAGAGAGAAAGAGAGGGAAAAATCAAAATCGGTGGAAAAAAAAAAGAAAGGGTAGGGCTTTTTTGCTATGTAAATTGTCACGAACGTGTCACGGTCGTTGACCGTGACAATTATTTTAAGTATTGTCACGGTCAATGACCGTGACAATACTTTGTCACGGGCGTGTCACGATCAATGATCGTGACACAAAATGCGTGTTCGTTATCACGGTCAATGACCGTGACAAGGGTAGCCGGTTGAAAGGTGATAATTTGTCCATTTTGATGTAGTGCTAAGTAAATGAATAATGACAAGTAATATTTTACTGACCTTGTGGATCGCAAGGAAGGGAAAGCCGCCTTTGGAGATGGGAGAGGATCCAGTATTTTAGGATGTGGTTGTGTTGAGATACCTAGATTTTCTAAACTAAACAATTTTTTATAAGTCGAAGGGTTGAAAGCGAACTTGATTAGCATAAGTCAACTTTGCGAGAAAACTTTGTAGTAAAGTTTGATCGGTCCGAGTGTAACGTATATGATCAATCCAGTGAACTATTACTTCAAGTAGTGAGGACCAATGATAATTGTTATGGTATCATTCCTAAATCCTCCTTTGTGTATAATAATTCTAAAGGTCTTGTCTCTTCTATGGACCTTTTGCATCAACGACTAGGTCATGTGAATTTTAGAGACATTAAAAGATTAGTGAAGAAGGACCTAGTTTGTATCTTACCATCACTTAAGAAACCAATATCCTCGGATTGTGGTCCTTGCTAATAAGGAAAACAAATTTAAATTACCCATCAGAAGTTGAATACCATTACCACTTCTTGTGTGTTGAAATTGATACATGTGGGTCTTATGGATCTTACTCGTACAAAAATCATAAGTGGTAAGAGATACATTCTCGTGATAGTCGATGAATTTTCAAGGTACTCTATCATGGGATTTATTAGAGAAATTTTGATGCGATTGAGTTCTTAATAACCAAATTTTGTGTCCTATAAAACTAGCACGGTGTCACTATTAATCGAATGTTAGTGATAATAGCACTAAATTTAAAGAAGTCAGAGTGGATATTTATTGTGATGGAGTGTGGATCAAAAACAAGTTTTTGACCATTCATACTCCTCAACAAAATAAAATTGTTGAAAGGAAGAACCGAGCGATTCAAGAAATGGCTAAATCCATAATTCTTGGATAAACATGCCAAGACATTTTTTGGCAGGGGCGGTTAATAAGTCATTTATATGGTGAATCGGGTATGTCTTCCTCCACCAAGTTGTGGCCATCCCGTCTACTGATCGGCACACGTGGGGGTTCGCGCCCGTCCTCAGGGGGCTTCTGCCATCGTTGATGTGGGGTGATGTATAAAGATAGAGTTGCTAAGATATTTTGTAAAAAATAGGCCAAAAAAATGTTATCGCCTCGAGAAAACGACATCAAATATATACTGATGCTTGCGAAATCAATTAGTTCAAGGATTCGGGGCCTAAGTTACGGAATGGGAAGGTGTTAGGCACCCATCCCCACTTTAGGTCTCTCATGGGTAGGTGTTATTCTTCTCCTTAATAACTCTGTGAAGTGAATGCACATGTATTTATAAATGGAAAATGGAATTACTCTACTCGCATCACGGAAAATGGCGGAGTGAGGTCTTCCATATGAGTGTTCCCAAAACATTAATTAAAAATATAACTTCTAAGTTTGTCGGGTCACTAATCGTTTATAGAAAAATGATGGTATAGGTTTGACAAAACACGAGAATGAGTCACAAATATAATATGTGGAAATAATATACGAACAAAAATAAGAAAGGAGGACTCGAATCTGAGATTTTACCCGAGATGCCTACATAGACTATAACGGCATCAAAGTCCATGTAGGTTGCATACAACACGGGGGTGGGGTTTATCCCATAAATCCAACTGGGGACTTTTCTTATATGTGTGTGTGTAGAAAAATAATGTCTTAGTGTGGAAAAACGTAGTGATAAATCCCCGTTTGGAATTTATAAGCAAACCCTCTTTTATTGAAAATATAGTATGTGAAATACTACTAATAAAAAGTTGGATATTAATATGAGTAATCTAATAAATATGAAATGCTAAAGTGGGAATTAAATAAGTAATACTACAATAAGAGAAATTAAAGAGAGCGTGAAAGGTCCGTACCTTCTTTGGAAACTTTAAGGTTAATCTTGATTGTTAAAGGGATGATCTTGAATGTGGATGAAGGTGGTAGAAGGAGAGGGATTGGAATTTTCTAAATTGAGTAAGGAAAGGATGGAAATGGAATGTGGGGGAGAGGTTTCAATATGGAAACCATGCTGACTTCAAGAGAATGCTCCCGAGATCATGTATAGGGATGTTTCTTGGGTCTCTATCGAAGTGAGCTCATTCTCCCATTATATAGGGTCAAGGGGGTGACGATCGGCATTGTCCTTGACATGCCTGTCGACAGGCAATCCTAGACACACTATCGATGGGTAGGGAAATGGGTTTGCCATTCGATAGTCTCAGATAGATTTTTTAGAAAAAGGGTCGTAAAACGTAATCCATAAATCAGAATTTCACATAGGACGAATCGTTGGAAAGGGTATTAAGATACCTTTAAAAATATATTAATCCACTCCTAGGTTCAGGGGTTGAACGAGGTTGAACGAGGCTAAAAAATGCCCGTTGGTCATTGGACAGGAAATTCCTAGAGGAAAACATATCGTAAGGCTGATTCGTGTATGGGATGGACCGTTGAAAAGGGTGTTCAGGGCTCTTCAATGTTTAGAAGATCTTCCCTCGGCTCGGAGATTCGACCTTGGTCAAATAAGGCTTCAAATTACCTAGTGACCCTTCGAACTAAAATGGGTCGATCGTCCGTACTACAAGGCTGATTTGCCCACGGGGTGGACCTTCAAAAAGGGTATTCATATCCCTTCGAAGAGTCATACATTCTCGGTTGAGCTGAAGAGTTTATAAGAGTCAAATGGAGCATGGGAGTGCCCAATGTCCTCCTTATCAATTTTTAGAGGAAAATGGTCCGTTCGTCCGAACTGTAATCTTAATTCGTGCAAGAGGTGGATCATTAGAAAGGGTATTCAGGGCCCTTCAAAAATTCAAAGAGCTTCCGCTTAGGTGAGAAATTTGATTGGGTTCAAAACGAGGCCTGAGAGAGCCTGATGGCCTTCAGATCAATTTTCAATAGTAAAACAGATCATTTGTCTAAACCATAAGGTCGATTCACGCACATGACGGACCATTAGAAAGGGGATTTAGATCCCTTATGAAAAACTTGTTTACTAGATTAATAACAGAATGCTGTAAGTTGAGTAAACTCTAAATAAACTTTTTGGGCAATACTTTTTTCGAACAAAACATAAGATGTGTTGAAAAAACTTTTTGCATATATGGTCTAGATTTGATATTTGATTACCTTAGTTATTAAAATTTAAAAACCATCTACTAAATCTACCAAGCAGCACCAATCACAACAACAATTAAGAATATTCAAAAGAATAAACACATGAGTTTTTAACGTGGTCAAACCCTTAATCAAGGGAAACATCCACGGTGCCCTCTACAACACAAAACAAAAATTCACCAGAATAAATAATCAAGTTACAACACTTAAGCAAACGCACAAGGATCCTAAATCTAAGTTCAGAGTTATACCTACATGAGCTACTCCACTCCAAAGCTTTTTTACTAGAACTGATCTTTTCTTTGTTGCTCATTTGCCTTTTCCTTGACCTCATTCTTTTTGAATTCTGATTCCAGAAACTCTTTCAAATTTAAGTCTCAAACAGAACCATTATGTCTAAGTGTTCATATGAGAAAGTGTTTGTGAGGTGATCTAGATGCAGATTTATGCAACTCACCCTCTCAAAGAATTTATACAGACAATATCCTATGAATCAATAAATTCTTTATGACATGCAAGATCTGATTCCAATGATTTTGTAAAACAAACTTTTTATTCAAGATCAGATCTAGAAAAACAACCTTGATTTTAAAAATAGCCAAGGTCCTATGTGTCTCATTTTTATTTTTGTACACGTTTATTTCACAAAGTGTGAAATATAAATCAGGCGACACAAACGTTCTTACGGATCTGATATTTTCTTGAAAACTTAGAAGTTTATTTTTCAAAAACCTTAGAATCAAATGGATCTAAAATAAGAGATCCAAACAGAGAACTTAAAAAATAGGCGTGTCATGTTCTCTTTGGAAAGTCTCAAGTTTCAATATGTGAAACTCGTTATTTTCTCATAGAAGAGTTCTGAGAGAGACTCAAATAGAAACGGGTCTTCTTCCAAACGTCAACCCTACCACCAAACTCGCAGAAACCCTAAAATGGATCAAACTCTCATTATTTTGGTTTTTGGTAAATGTATCTTTAACGGTTAAGGTGTATGGGTTGTGGTAAGTCACTCAGAGGTGTGAGGATTTGAAGATAGATTATCTTCTTCTTTCTTTTCTCTCTTTTTTTCTTCTCTCTTTCTTCCCTTTCTCTCCCTTCTCTCTCTACTCTATCTTTTTTTCTCTTATTTGGACGAAATGAAAAAAGTCTCTAAATGCTAAGACTTAGATCCTTTTTATACATACTGAAGAATTATCTCGAACATCAGTTGCAATCCAAGGGCTGAGATTCAGTCTTATAGGTTTGACTTAAAATTTAATGGCTTATAACAAGTGGTGGAATAATGTAATCTCATTGGTTAAGAATTAGGCACTAGGATTATAACATAAGACATGCAGATAGTCAATTAAAATTATCCAAGGTTTGATATTTGTAGGAGGGTTTGTGTCTATGAGAAAACATAGATCTAACGCTTAATAAGCTAACACGTGTATGAACCATATTAAACAAAAATGCGTGTTTTGAAAATAAATACAAACGAACCCTGAAGTCTCTAGCGCTCTGGCATTCCACCCAAGCTAACTTTGAAGAAATTAAAATACTTTCTAAAATTCAATTTATATCCCCAACACTTTCAAAAACAAGTTTTAATTAATTCAAAAATTATTTAAAATGTTTTACAAATGTTGCAAATGAATTAAATTGATTTTAAAAATGCTTAAAATGTTTGAAAAATGACCAATGCAAATAGGAATAAAATATTATGCAGTGAGAGTGTCCAATAGTGGTTTAAAGATAGAATAAACTTCCCTATTAGGATATCTTGGACTGGATTAATTATTCTTCCTTTTTCTTCTTGAACCTTTGGGATATGGTGCAACTCATAAAATATAGCCTACTTTGTCTCAATATCCAAACTAGTTGGAACTCCTATATAATATAGACTGAAGTAAGTCAATTATATAGTGTGTTCTTAATCTCCCCCTTTGGATATTGGAGACAAAATTCCCTTGAGTATTCTTAACTCGTGGGTGAAAAATGAAAAATCCTAGTTTTCCTATACAAAAGGTTCTAACTACCCATTCCCATCCTAGAACCGAAAATAAGATGAAAAAAATACATTACTCAACTAAATACACACCAATACCCTACAAATAAGTAAGAAGCTATACAATGGGTCTGAAATGCTTGTTAACAAAAGTAAGCATTGAATGGCATATTAGTTGAGTTAGAATAGGAATATATATATAAATTTCCAGTAAATACTCAAGATATTCTCCCCCAATTTTTCTCAAATTACAATGGGATAAAAAATAGAGAAAAATAGGTATAGAGAAGCATAGTGAATCATAAATTATACCATAAACAAGGGCAGAATCAAGGGTCTCCTACATAAACTAGTGTTAGGAGGCGTCTTTTGTCATTTATTAAATAACCATGCCCTAAAACCTCAGAAACCAATTATAAGCAAGAAACTACCGAGGTTATGATAAACTGTGACGGAACTAAGTAAGAGTTATCATGCCTATAGCATTTCGCAAATACTCAAATCGTAGATTGTCTAATGGTTTGGTAAAGAGATCTGCGAGATGTTTTTGAGTGTTCAAATATTCAATGATGAGTTCTTTGGATTCTACAAGGTCACTGATAAAGTGATGTGTAATCTTAATGTTCTTAGTTCAGGAGTGTTGCACCGGATTCTTCAAAATTTTAATGGCACTCTGGTTATCACAATACATGGTTAACTAATTTTCGATAATACCATAATCTTTAAGCATTTTTTTAATCCACAAAAGTTATGAGCAACAACTACCCGCTGCTATATATTCAAATTCTGCACTAGATTAGGAAATACAATTTTGCTTCTTATACGATCAACCTAAGAGATTATTTCCTATATCGTAGCATGCACCAGAAGTGATTTTACTATCGTTAAAAAAACTGGCCCAATCTACATCGGTGTACCCTACAATAGAGTTAGTTGTATCTTTTGTGTAACAAATGCCAAATTTTAGAGTACCCTTAACATATCTAATAATTCTTTTCACACTTAATAAGTGGGATTCTTTAGGGTTACTTTGATATCTAACACGGTTACATACAACAAAGGAAATGCCGGGTTGAGACACGGTAAGATATAGGAGACTCCCTATCATACTTCTATATAGAGTGGTATCAACATTTTCCCCATTATCATCTTTAGGAAATTTTGTTGAACTACTCATGGGGGTTCTAGAAGATTTAGCATTTTCTAATCCGAATTTTTTAACAAGTTCGGTAGCATATTTTGATTGAATGATAGACAGACCATCACTGCATTGTTTTACGTGTAGACCTACAAAATATTGAAGCTCACCCATGAGTGACATCTGAAATTCAGCATGCATGATTTCAAAAAAAAAAATTAACTTGTTTAGAACAAGTGGATTCAAATATTATTTTTTCAACGTACACTTGTGCAATTAAGACGTGTTTGCCTTCATTCCTAACGAATAAAGTTTGATCGTTTCAACCTCGGACAAATCCATGAGATACTAGAAATATAGATAATCATCCATACCAAGCTCTAGGATCTTGTTTCAAACTGTGTAAGTCTTTCTTAAGCCTTATAACACCCCGTATTTTTATAATTAATTGGAATAATCGGAGAAAAATAAAATTTTGGATTTTATAAATTTTATAATTTAAAATGTTGATTTTTATATTTGAAAAATAAATTTTCAAACGGAATTGGAATCGGAATTAAAATGGAGTTTTAAATTGAATTTTTATTATATAGAAGACTCCTCAAAACACAAAACTCTCTAAGAGTCCTCGGAGCATAAAACTCTCTACAAAAAATAATATTTAAAAATATTGAACGGTCCGATCAAGCTGAAATGTTTTTCGTAGTTTCCAATCGTCTTTCGTTAATTCTCTGTAAAATTTCATCTAATTCCAACGGTCCGATCGTCCGAAATAAAATTGTTAGTGTTTATATCTTATTAGAGTTCTATTAGGATTAGGTTTCTTAATGACTATATAACGACTCTAATTCATGGGGGGACTTCTCATAATAACTTTTTCTCAAGTTTTTCAACAGAGAACACTTCTAAAAATATTTCCTCTCAACCATAATCATCAACCTCCAACATAATCAAGGTTTTGTCACCAGATTTGAAGGCTTACTTGGCGTTTAATCAAGATTGGTCCAAGAACACTACTTTGCTAATTTTTCGAGAGGAATCCAGATTTATAATAAGATTTTGAACACAATCTTCACAGGCATGAATACTCTATTCTTTTCCTTTAGTATTAGGCGTTTTAAGTGTCGCCTAAATACTTAATTACATGTTTTCTTAAAAACAATTAGTAACTTAATTAGAAAAAATGGACACTAATTATGTTTTTTTTTTTATAAATTCTTTTAATCTGAATAATATTCATAACCCTTTGGGTACGTAGGATTCGTGAGTGATTTTGGATTTATTTGGTGTAGGTTGCATGTAGAAAAACCCTAGTTTTAAAATAAATGATTTTGGGTGCGTATAACTCACGTAATTTATGTAGAGATAATGAAATTGAAATTTTGTTTTATTAATGATGAAATAGCGGTATATTTAATTTAAATAATTAAATGAGACTTATTGGAGGTTTATGATAAGGTGATAATTAAATTAAGATTTAATTGAATTGGACTATCATGCGTAGTTTATATGTTGATTAATTATGCTTGTTTGTGTGACTTGTTGGTATTATTATATTACCTTTCTGACGACGGGTTGTTGGGTAATTTTGCTCTCCCTATACTTTAGGATGCCTTATAGGTATGGGACTAGTGGGTAGGCCTTTTAATGATTTACGCCTTCTAGGTATGGGACTAGTGACGGTAGATTATCGTGTTTTTGTCATCTTGGGTGTGGGTTGATTTTTGGTACTTTTTCATCGTTACGCTGGCCTAGGCATGAGACTAGGTCGAAATTTAGGATAGAAATTCTTCCTATACATAGGGTAGGACGTAATAATAACTTTGGGACCCTTAGTTATGGGAGTAAGGGGTATTTTGAGGATCTCAAATCGATTAAAAGGGTGGGGTGATTATAAATTGAGAAATTGAGAATTAATGCCTAAGATAAAAACAAGTATTAAAATTTGTGGCGACATAATGTGTCGTGGCCGAGAGTTTAAACGGATCAGAGGGCGATTGACAAGGGGAAGTGTGACACTTTAATAAAAAAAAGTGAGAACAATAATAAAATAAAGTTGGTTAATTTAATTAAATTAACATTGTGGGACTTGGGAATTTAAAATCATATTGGTGTGCCTTTTAAATGGGGATTCCTATGGGTAGTTAGTAATTTATATTTATCGCGTTTAATTATCCCGTTTAATTTAAAATATTCTATTGTGATATTTATTGCGTATAATGCTACTGTCTGGATTCAAGGATCCTATTTAAGGGGAGTAGTGTGTGTTCTTACTCGGGGGCTTTAGCTCTGACCCATGCGTTAACTAATCTTTTTTAGGATTAGAATTGGAGAAGCTGAATGAGTTTATCGGAGTTGTCATTTGGCGGTACAGCTGGAGTTATTTATTATATGGCATAGTTTAGTTAGACTTTCTTTTCTAGACGTATTTAATTATGAGACTTCATTGGAGTTTTATTGGGCCATTCGGTTCCAAAGTTGTTTAAAGGATTTATGTTGGATTATTAAGATCTTTATTATTCAGGTTTTATTTAATCATTTTTGAAGATTGGATTTATTCGGAGTTAGCATGTGATGGATCTTTTATCGCTTTGTAGTTTATGATCATTTGAGATTGATTCAATTATTTATCTTATGGACTGATTATTTATGTCTCATATCTGTCTCATGCTAAGAATGGTATTTATTTAGTTCATTGTAATACCCCGTATTTTTATGCTATATTAATTTGGGGATTTATTAAATTTAATGTGAATTAATTATTTAATAAAAATCCGAAAATTAATTATGTTATAATTATTAACGCGATGAGAGTTAGTAATTATGGAAAAATTTGTTGAATATTACCAATGAGCAAAGTTAATTTGGGGATTTATTAAATTTAATGTGAATTAATTATATAATAAAAAACCAGAAATTAATTATGTTATAATTATTAACGTGATGAGAGTTAGTAATTATGGGAAAATTTGTTGAATATTACTAATGAGCAAAGTAATATATAATAGTGGTCATATTAAATGTGACGAGTGAATAAAATGACAATTTTAGAAATTTGAGTCGGGACGCGCCCGTGTCGCGTCGGGACTAAATATTGATAAATAAAAGTGAATACTTTATAAGTTGTTCGTATGGTCATTTTGAGTGCGCCAACGCGTCCGGAAGGGTCGAGATAGTCAGAAAAGTATACCCAGGGCTTTTATTTGGGTCTCGGGGTGTTTTTAGGCCTAATTAGTACCATGGGAGGGCATTTTATTCATTTTGTATTTTTGGATAATTAAACCCACGATAATTAAAGGGGTTATATCAGATGTTTAGGTTATCTCCTAGGGTTAGAAATCTCAAAACACTAGAACGGCCATTAGAGAACAGATGAGAGAGCTCTCAAGGCATTCCAAGACTCAAAACTCAACCGTTTGCACCGCCGCCACCGCCGCCGCCAACGCTTAGATCGCGAGACGGGGAACGCAACCACACCAATTTCGGCACCAAACCAGACTTCTGAAAATCCTAGGAAAGTGTTTATCTTTCTTATTTCGTTGATGCATCTTTCATATTGGTTTAGGAATGATTAGGATGAATTGTATGGAAGAAAAATCCAATTTGAGATAGGAAATTGCATGTAGTGATGACTTAAATGATATTTTGGAAACCTTTGGTGATGTAGAGAATTAAACCACGAAATTTTGATGTTGTATAAGAAGGAGATTCTAAGGAAAACAGATTAGAACCATGATTAAGAGATTTCTAGGGTTCTTGAGTTTTAAATGAATTTTGGCTTCTTAATCCATGTTTAGTGACGAAAATTGACATGTTTTACATAGGAAATGCATAATATTATGTTAGGATGTTTGTAGTATAAATCTTTGGACGTATGGGAATGCAAAACTTGAATTTGGATTAAGATATGTGTTAGAACCCGTAACTGCAAAACTGCAGAAATCGCAATACCTGTTTGATCGATCGATCGAGCGCAGAGCTTCGATCGATCGAAGGTTCGATCGATCGAGCCCCTAACCTCGATCGATCGACCCCTCCTGGAAGACTTATGTTCCCCTTTTAAAATTGTTGAATTGATTCGAAATGAAGAAAACTCCTTAGACATCCTTGTTAAGATAATTTGGGAGATAATGATGACCAGTAAGATTCATTAATGAATAAGAGACTTTTAATGTAAGGCGAAATCTATATTTTTGGGATATTTTGCATAAGGGACATTGTAAGTATATATTAAAGGGGAGAGATACGTAAGAGAGAGTTACGTTGGAACATAAATGGATATCTACTGAATTGTACATTTGGAAGAATAGAGTCCATGAGGGTTACGTAGTAAGTTGGAAAAACCCTTCGAATTAAAGTTAGAAACGAACCATTATACTTGATAAATAATAATGGGAAAATAAGGATAAATGTTGTGAATGTGGGTTATTGGATAAACCTAAATTGATATAATAAAAGTGGTATATTTATATGATTGTGTATGCATATATTATATACTTGTGAAAATCATGCCCGCGCTACTTGCTATCCCTGAGGTTTTCGCGCTGGGACGATCTTATCTCGTGTGCCTTATGGGAGATATTGACTCGTACCCTAGAAGATAGAAATTCTAGGTAAAGGCTATCGAATCGGTAGTCACGGTCCTAAGAGACGTGAGGGTATGTACTGACCTCTTGGACTTGGAAACTATGCTTCGCCTCAATATTGTTTGTGTATGTATTTATACAGTTCGAGAGTGATTCCGAACTTGTATTACCTTTAGTACGATTGATACGGGGATTGGATAGCAGCGTATGTCCGCACCATAATTTTTATGTGGGTTTCTGTTAGAATATATATATTATACGAGTATTTAATATATATATGAACTTCTAAAATTTGGGAAACTGCCTACTGTGTTATGGTAAGTGAGACATGTATAATGACTCAAATTGGAAATACTTGTTTTGAAAAGTATAGTATGATATTGAAAAACTTTATGAATCAATAAAGTTAAAATGAGCATTTTGTACTAAATGAAATTTTCCTTTTAAACCATGATGTTGTTAAATCTTAAATCTTGAGAGTCACCTAAGATAAGTTAAATCCTTGGGGAAAGATAGTGTGGTATATGATGAGATAAACCCTTGGGAAGGTTAGTGCGATAGGAGTGAACATTAGAAGAGAGGTGAGAATTTCT
The DNA here is from genome assembly GCA_949130495.1 of Sambucus nigra. Taxonomy (NCBI): domain Eukaryota; kingdom Viridiplantae; phylum Streptophyta; class Magnoliopsida; order Dipsacales; family Adoxaceae; genus Sambucus; species Sambucus nigra. The sequence goes on along the minus strand of OX422223.1, from coordinate 361,021,865 downwards.
CAAGAGAGTGTTGCACTAATATGTTATTGCATTGGCCTGTATCAATTTAAATACTTGCTAAACGAATTTTTAAATCATATACACTATCGGGCTCTGACCTGTTTCTATTCCTCTTTCTCTCTTGTATATATATGTATATATTACAGGTGCCCAGCCACAGGGGCGTCTTGTTTAGGATCCCTTGGAAGGAACGTGCTGCAGCTTAGGTGGGAGTTGCAGGCCACTTGATTAGACGATTTCATTTACTTGATTCCACTTCTATCATTCTCCTTATTGGGCATGTGTCGCCCTTTCCACTATTTATCTGTTTTATTAGGACATTTGTATTTCAGTTATTTCTAGTACTGTTACTTTGGGATTTATTCAGCATGTATGATTTACTTTAAGTTTTAAATGCTAGAATTTAGTTGTTGAATGTTTAAATTAATTGGATTATATGTTCCAGGATTATTGTGGTGTGATTCTTTAAATATTAAATTGTTGTAGATAATTAAATCTTTATTTTCAAAATCAAGTTTGAAAAGTAATGTTAAAAAAAAATGGTTTTGACACTTAGCTTAATTAGATAGGGTGTTAAATTTAGAAAAGTTATTTTTACGACAGTGATGCTAAGAATGAACCAACTGTTCACCTTGATTTTAATTTAATAAAGGAGTGATCACCCGGTATTTAATTAGGCGGGGTGTCACAGGTGGTATCAGAGCATCAGGTTCTAGTGTCCATAGGATCTGTACGGCTTATTTTCGCTTTCAGCTTAACATTTTTGCTATAGAGCCCTATTTTTAGGATTGTTGTATTTCTGCTGTTACATTACGTCTTCAGGTATTTGAGATTTGATAATGACTATAGACTAACAAACTTCTTCACGTTTTAGATGCCTCCGAGACGTGCATCGAAGGATAGGCGTGCCCAGGCCGAGCAGCCTGTAGCTCCGGCACAAGGCACTATGAATGATAATGAAGTAGCCTCCATTGTTGCTCAGGCGGTGAATACCGCGCTAGCGATGGTTCAGTAGGCTCCACCCCAGATTCAGGCAGTGGCGCCAGTACCATCACAGCTTCCATCTGCATGGGAGAGGGTTAGGGATGCTTTTCAGAAGGCGCATCCCCCTGAGTTCTCTGGTAGCTCAGATATCATCACAGTCAGCCAATGGAAGAAAGACATCCAGCGGCACCTTCGTATTTATGAGTGCACCGACGTGCAAAGGCAGTTATTGGCTTCCTTTAAGCTGGTGGGGGCCGCTTTGCAGTGGTGGGAGTCCACTACCACCTTGGAGGAGAGGGACATGATCCCTATTCAGTCATTTTGGGAGCGGTTTGACCGCAAGTACTTTCCACCCGCCGTGCAGACGGAGATGAGGCGGAAATTACTGAATTTGAAGCAGGAGAACTCTACCGTTGTTGAGTATGAGGAGGAGTTCATGAGACTTCTCACCATAGTGCCAGATGAGGCACCTACTGATAGTAAGAAGATAATGTTGTTTGTGGACGGGTTAGCTTGGAGGATCCGTCAGCATCTTATAGGGAATCTATCTCTGAGTACTTTCACTGATGTACTCAATGCTGCGTTACTACATTGCCAGGATCACCTCTTCCATCTGCAAGGAAGCAAGAGAGCAGGAGAGTCCAGCCAGCAAGGCAGGACCGGGGGTAGTAGTGCTAGTGGGGCACCATCTCATGGACAGACTCGTCAACACGAGAAGAGTTCCCATCAGGGGGACCCTGGTAAGCGATTCCGTTAAGGTGATTCTAGACATGGATTTGGGGGTTATAGGCAGGGCCAGCCTATTCAACAGGGCCAACAGCGTTCTAATCAGGGCCAACAGGGCCAGTGGCGGGGAGGTAACGGCTAACAGGGTCGTGGTCAGCAGGGTCAGAGGGGAGGTAACTTCAGAGGCTGGTGTTTTGTATGCGGCAAGCATGGTCATAAGCGCCAAAATTGCCCAGAGGGTAATAGGGCCCCACAGCAGCAAGGTGCCCGTAATGAGCCACAAAGACCACTTTTTCCAGCTGCCCTCCCAGCTCCAGCCCAGGTGCCAGCCCTACCAGCCATTCCAGCAGCTCCAGTGCAGCAGGGGCAGTTACAATACGGACGTGTCTATAACGTCCACTAGGCAGCAGCTCCACAGGCACCACCCACGATTGAGGGTATGTTTCCTATCCATGGTACTATGGGTCGGGTTTTGTTTGATACTGGGGCGACGCTATATTTTATATCTACGTATTTTGCGAAGGCCTTAAGGTTGTTAGCCACAGCAGAGAGCACAGTGACATGTGTATACTCACCATTAGGGAGTGGGTCGCTTATCTTCTTTATATGCCAGGGAGTGGGGGTAGAGATTGGTAGTTTGGTATTACCTGCAGACATGTTAGTCTTAGATATGCATGAGCATGATGTTATTATCGGTATGGATTGGCTCGTAGCTTATAGAGCCATGATTGATTGCTTCGGTGGGAGCATTGTTTTTGCCATTCCGGGGCAAGAGATGTTTGTAGTGGCGATGCCTGGTTCGACCGCTCATTTGTATTATATAGAGGAGGATGCCTCTAAGGAGGTTGTGATTCCTTTAGACTCAATCCCAGTTGTTCGTGAGTATTCCGATGTATTCCAGGAGATACCAGGCCTACCCCTCAGTCGAGAGATAGACTTTGTCATAGATTTATTACCAGATACGAGACCTATAGCACGTGCTCCATACCGTATGGCTCCGGCAGAGATGCGAGAGTTACGAGATCAGATAGAGAAGCTGTTAGGTCAGGGCTTCATTCGTAGGAGTACCTCACCTTGGGGTGCTCCAGTCTTTTTTGTGAAGAAGAGAGATGGTTCACTGAGATTATGTGTGGACTACCGGGAGTTGAACAAGGTCACGATACGGAATAAGTATCCGTTGCCTCGAATCGATGATCTGTTCGACCAGTTGAGGAGAGCAACTTTCTTTTCGAAGATAGATCTGAGGTCGGGGTACCATCAGCTACGTATTAGAGAGTAGGATGTTTCAAAGACTGACTTTTTGACGAGATATGGGTCTTACGAGTTCAGAGTGATGTTATTTGGTCTCACAAATGCTCCAGCCATATTCATGGACCTAATGAACCGAGTATTCAGAGAGTTCTTAGATCAGTTTGTCATCGTCTTCATAGATGACATTTTGATATATTCACGCTCCGAGGAGGAGCATGCCGAGCACTTGAGGCAGGTTCTTCAGACTTTACGAGAGCATCGGTTGTATGCTAAGTACGAGAAGTGTGGATTCTGGTTATGAGAAGTACAGTTCTTGGGGCATGTTGTTTCTGAACAGGGGATAGCAGTTGACCCGAGTAAAGTGTCAGCGGTGAGGGAGTGGGGACAGCCCACGACACCGACGAAAGTGCGTAGTTTCTTGGGGTTAGACGAATACTACAGGAGATTCATTCGGGGATTCTCCAAAATAGCGGGTCCATTGACGAACCTGACTCACAAAGGGGTACCATATGTTTGGGATGATGCTTGTCAATTGGATTTCGACGAGCTGAAAGACAAGCTTACTTCAGCACTAGTCCTTGCTTTACCGAAGACGGGTGTGGAGTACCTGGTTTACACCGATGCCTCTTTACGGGGACTAGGGGGAGTACTTCAGCAGGAAGAGAAGGCTATAGCTTTTGCCTCCCGCAAGCTTAAGCCGCATGAGAAGAATTACCCCACCCACGACCTGGAGTTAGCAGCGGTCGTCTTTGCATTGAGGATATGGAGACACTATTTATTGGGGGAGAAGTTCCGTTTGTTCACAGACCATAAGTCACTGCAGTACCTGTTCACTCAGCGAGAGATGAATATGCATCAGCGCATACGGTTAGAGTTTGTGAAGGACTATCAGTTCGACATACAGTATCATCCGGGGAAGGCCAACGTAGTTGCTGATGCGTTGAGCCGTAGACCGGTAAATGAGGTAGTAGACGTCTGGAAAGCAAAGTGGAAGAAGTTGGGTCACCAGGATGCAGTAGCCCGTTCCTTCATATCTGTTATGATAGTTACACCCGAGATTATTACAAGGGTAATACAGGCCCAAACCACAGACCCGTTTTGCCAAGAGCAGATTGTACGACTTTTAGCCGAGGGTGCTGAGTCCTATTCTGTTAGTTCTAATGGGGGTTTGAGGTTTAATGGGAGGTTAGTGGTTCCAGGAGGGGTAAAATTGCGTCATACTGTGATGCCCCAATCTCACGGGTCCCGATTTGCGGTACATCCTGGAGGATTTAAGATGTACCAGGATGTGAGGAGGCAATACTGGTGGAGTGGGATGAAGAAGGACATTGCTGAGTTCGTGTCCAAGTGTTCTACTTGCCAGCTAGTGAAGGTGTACCATCAGAAACCGTCAGGATTGCTTCAGCCATTGGAAGTACCCGCGTGGAAGTGGGAGAGTATTTCCATGGATTTGATTACAGGGTTGCCTACATCACAGCGAGGCCACGCCTTTATCTGGGTGATCGTAGACCGTTTGACCAAGGTGGCTCATTTTCTGCCGGTGCGGACAGATTATACCACAGGTCAGTATGCTCAGTTGTTCATTTCTGAGATTGTCAGATTACATGGGGTGCCCCTGAATATTGTGTCAAATAGAGACAAAATTTTCGTGTCACGTTTCTGGGAAAGCTTTCAGGAGGCTATGGGTACTGAGTTGAGGTTGAGTTCAGCTTATCACCCACAGACAGATGGACAGACAGAGCGTGCTAATCATATGTTAGAGGATATGCTACGCATGTGTGTTCTTGATTTTGGAGGAGGTTGAGAGCCACATCTTCCACTGGTAGAGTTTTCTTATAATAACTCTTATCAGTTTACGATTGGCATGGCTCCATTTGAGGCTTTGTATGGTAGGCCTTGTCATTCTCCAACTTATTGGCTCGAGGTGGGGGATAACAAGTTGTTAGGACCAGAGGTAATCCAGGAAACCTCCGCGAGGATTGAAATGATTAGGAGTCGCATTCTAGTAGACCAGGACAGGCAGAAGAGCTACGCCGATGCGAAATGGTTCTTCCAGGAGTTTAATGTGGGGGACCAAGTGTTACTGTGTGTATCTCCTATGAAAGGAGTGATGAGGTTCGGGAAGAAAGGGAAATCGGCCCCGAGGTATGTGAGACCATTTCCCATCATCGAGAGGATTGGGCCAGTAGCATACAGGTTGGGACTACCAGAGCATTTACATCGCATTCACGATGTATTCCACATTTTGTCGTTGAGACGGTATCTTCGGGATGATATGGCCCATACTCACATCGCGATAGATGAAATAGACTTACAGCCTGACAGCTCTTACGAGGAGAGACCGGTGGCTATCCTAGACTATAGTGAGAGGAGATTGAGGTCGAAGATAGTTCCACTTGTACGGGTCCAGTGGGAGCATCATAATGTGGAGGAATCCACTTGGGAGCGTGAGGACGATATGTGCGAGAGATATCCAGATTTGTTCTTACCAGGTATGCCTTATTTTCTGAATTTCGGGACGAAATTCTGTTATTAGGGGGGAAGTATGTAATACCCCGTATTTTTATGCTATATTAATTTGGGGATTTATTAAATTTAATGTGAATTAATTATTTAATAAAAATCTAGAAATTAATTATATTATAATTATTAACGAGATGAGAGTTAGTAATTTGAGTCGGGACGCGCCCGTATCGTGTCGGGACTAAATATTGATAAATAAAAGTGAATACTTTATAAGTTGTTTATATGGTCATTTTGAGTACGCCAACGCGTCTGGAAGGGTCGAGATAGTCAGAAAAGTATACCCGGGGGTTTGATTTGGGTCTCGGGGCGTTTTTAGGTCTAATTAGTACCCCGGGAGGGCATTTTAGTCATTTTGTATTTTTGGGTAATTAAACCCACGAAAATTAAAGGGGTTATATCAGATGTTTAGGTTATCTCCTAGGGTTTGAAAGCTCAAAACACTAGAACGGCCATTAGAGAAGAGAGAGAGCTCTCAAGCATTCCAAGACTCAAAACTCAACCGTTTGCACCGCCGCCACCGCCAACGCGTAGATCGCGAGACGGGGAACGCAACCACACCAATTTCGGCACCAAACCAGACTTCTGAAAATCCCAGGCAAGTGTTTATCTTGCTTATTTCGTTGATGCATCTTTCATATTGGTTTAGGAAAGATTAAGATGAATTATATGGAAGAAAAACCCAATTTGAGATAGGAAATTGCATGTAGTGATGACTTAAATGATGTCTGGAAACCTTTGGTGATGTAGAGAATTAAACCATGAAATTTTGATGTTGTATAAGAAGGAGATTTTGGGGAAAATAGATTAGAACCATGATTAAGAGATTTCTAGGGTTCTTGAGTTTTAAATGAATTTTGGCTTGTTAATCCATGTTTAGTGACAGAAATTGACATGTTTTACATAGGAAATGCATAATATTATGTTAGGATGTTAGTAGTATAAATCTTTGGACGTTTGGGAATGAAAAACTTGAATTTGGATGAAGATATGTGTTAGAACCCGTAACTGCAAAACTGCAGAAATCGCAATACCTGTTTGATCGATCGATCGAGCCCAGAGCTTCGATCGATCGAGCCCCTAACCTTGATCGATCGCCCCCTCCTGGCAGACTTATGTTCCCCTTTTAAAATTGTTTAATTGATTCGAAACGAAGAAAACTCCTTAGACATCCTTGTTAAGATAATTTAGGAGATAATGATGACCAGTAAGATTCATTAATGAATAAGAGACTTTTAATGTAAGGCGAAATCTATATTTTTGGGATATTTTGCATAAGGGACATTGTAAGTATATATTAAAGGGGAGAGACACGTAAGAGAGAGTTACGTTGGAACATAAATGGATATCTACTGAATTGTACATTTGGAAGAATAGAGTCCATGAGGGTTACGTAGTAAGTTGGAAAAACCCTTCGAATTAAAGTTAGAAACGAACCATTATACTTGATAAATAATAATGGGAAAATAAGGATAAATGTTGTGAATGTGGGTTATTGGATAAACCTAAATTGATATAATAAAAGTGGTATATTTATATGATTGTGTATGCATATATTATATACTTGTGAAAATCATGCCCGCGCTACTTGCTATCCCTGAGGTTTTCGCGCTGGGACGATATTATCTCGTGTGCCTTATGGGAGATATTGACTCGTACCCTAGAAGATAGAAATCCTAGGTACAGGCTATCGAATCGGTAGTCACGGTCCTAAGAGACGTGAGGGTATGTACTGACCTCTTGGACTTGGAAACTATGCTTCGCCTCAATATTGTTTGTGTATGTATTTATACAGTTCGAGAGTGATTCCGAACCTGTATTCCCTTTAGTACGATTGATACGGGGATTGGATAGCAGAGTATGTTCGCACCATAATTTTTATGTGGGGTGCTATTAGAATATATATATTATACGAGTATTTAATATATATATATGAACTTCTGAAATTTGGGAAACTTCCTACTGTGTTATGGTAAGTGAGACATGTATAATGACTCAAATTGGAAATACTTGTTTTGAAAAGTATAGTATGATATTGAAAAACTTTATGAATCAATAAAGTTAAAATGAGCGTTTTGTACTAAATGAAATTTTCCTTTTAAACCATGATGTTGTTAAATCTTAAATCTTGAGAGTCACCTAAGATAAGTTAAATCCTTGGGGAAAGATAGTGTGATATATGATGAGATAAACCCTTGGGAAGGTTAGTGCGATAGGAGTGCACATTAGAAGAGAGGTGAGAATTTCTCAAGAGAGTGTCGCACTAATATGTTGTTTCATTGGCCTGTATCAATTTAAATACTTGCTAAATGAATTTTTAAATCATATACACTATCGGGCTCTGACCCGTTTCTATTCCTCTTTCTCTCTTGTATATATATGTATATATTACAGGTGCATAGCCATAGGGGCGTCTTGTTTAGGATCCCTTGGAAGAAACGTGCTGCAACTTAGGTGGGAGTTGCAGGCCACTTGATAAGACGATTTCATTTACTTGATTCCACTTCTATCATTCTCCTTATTGGGAATGTATCGCCCTTTCCACTATTTATCTGTTTTATTAGGACATTTGTATTTCAGTTATTTCTAGTACTGTTATTTTGGGATTTATTCAGCATGTATGATTTACTTTAAGTTTTAAATGCTGGAATTTAGTTGTTGAATGTTTAAATTAATTGGATTATATGTTCCAGGATTATTGTGGTGTGATTCTTTAAATATTAAATTGTTGTAGATAATTAAATCTTTATTTTCAAAATCAAGTTTGGAAAGTAATGTTAAAAAAAATGGTTTTGACACTTAGCTTAATTAGATAGGGTGTTAAATTTAGAAAAGTTATTTTTACGATAGTGATGCTAAGAATGAACCAACTGTTCACCTTGATTTTAATTTAATAAATGAGTGATCGCCCGGTATTTAATTAGGCGGGGTGTCACATTCATGCCCGGCATAGTTCGTCGACGGTGGCTGGCACCCCGTCTGTCGGATTTTTTCAGGGTGTGACAGATGGTATGAGAGCATGGTCTTAGGTCTCGTAGGTTATGAGTCCGTTTAGCTTCCGCGTTGCCGATCTTTGATTCCCTTTGTTGATTCGTACTTCTTAAGGTAGATGGTCTAGCATACGTGTTAAATGTGTTTCTTGGAGATGTGAAGTTTTGAGTTAAGGACGTTGTAGGCATTGAGTTTACAATTAGTAAGCTTGATGTGGGGATCCTTAGAATGGATTATGGAGATGATAATTATTTTTGGAGATTTTAGTACATATGTTAGGTATCGTATGTATCAATTTTTGGTGTTGAGATTTAATTTGAGGAAATTAGCATTTTGATAACTTTCGGCTATCAGATCGAGTTGGGGATTTGTGAGAGCGTGAGGTACGCCGTTATTTTTATAGTTATGCGTATGCATATAGGCAATATACATATTATTTTTTTATTCGTGGGGAACTGCGCGTAGGATTGGGTGTATGGGCGCCCAATTATGGTATTCTACGGGTAAGCATATGTGAGCCTTATTTTCTTTTATAAGATTTACACGTTTATGTGTATGCTTCATCTAATTTCGAGGACGAAATTCTTTGCTAGTGGGGAAGTATGTAATACCCCGTATTTTTATAATTAATTTAATTAATTAATTGTAATAATATGAGAAAAACAAAATTTTGGATTTTATAAATTTTATAATTTAAAATGTTGATTTTTATATTTGAAAAATAAATTTTCAAACGGAATTGGAATCGGAATTAAAATGGAGTTTTAATTGAATTTTTATTATATAGAAGAATTCTCAGAACATAAAACTCTCTAAGAGTCCTCGGAGCATAAAACTTTATACAAAAAATAATATTTAAAAATATTGAACGGTCCGATCGAGCTGAAATGTTTTTTGTAGCTTCCTATCATCTTCAGCTAATTCTCTCTAAAATTTCATCTAATTCCAACGGTCCGATCGTCCGGAATAAAATTGTTAGTGTTTGTATCTTATTAGAGTTCAATTGTTTCTTAATGACTATATAATGACTCTAATTCATGGGGGGACTTCTCATAATCACTTTTTCTGAAGTTTTTCAACAGAGAACACTTCTAAAAATATTTCCTCTCAACCATAATCATTAACCTCCAACATAATCAAGGTTTTGTCACCAGATTTTAAGGCTTACTTGGGGTTTAATCAATATTGGTACAAGACACTTCTTTGCTAATTTTTCGAGAGGAATCCAGATTTCTAATAAGATTTTCAACACAATCTTCACAGGCATGAATACTCTATTCTTTTCCTTTAGTATTATGCGTTTTAAGTGTCGCCTAAACACTTAATTACATGTTTTCTTAAAAACAATTAGTAACTTAATTAGAAAAAGTGGACATTAATTATGGGGCTGTTTTTACAAATTCTTTTAATCTGAATAATATTCATAACCCTTTGGGTACGTAGGATTCATGAGTGATTTTGGGTTTATTTGGTGTAGGTTGCATGTAGAAAACCCTAGTTTTAAAATAAATGATTTTTGGGTGCATATAACTCACGTAATTTATGTAGAGATAATGAAATTGAAATTTTGTTTTATTAGTGATGAAATAGCGGTATATTTAATTTTAATAATTAAATGAGACTTATTGGATGTGTATGATGAGCTGATAATTAAATTAAGATTTAATTGAATTGGACTATCATGCGTAGTTTATACGTTCATTAATTATGCTTGTTTGTGTGACTTGTTGGTATTATTATATTACCTTTGTGACGACGAGTTGTTGGGTAATTTTGCTCTCCCTATACTTCAGAATGCCTTCTAGGTATGGGACTAGTGGGTAGGCCTTTTAATCATTTACGCATGGGACTAGTGAGGGTAGATTATAGTGTTGTTGTCAACTTGGGGGTGGGCTGATTTTTTGATACTTTTTCATCGCTACGCTAGCCTAGGCATGAGACTAGGGTGAAATTTAGGATAGAAATTCCTCCTCTACATAGGGTAGGACGTAATAATAACTTTGGGACCCTTAGTTATGGGACTAAGGGGTATTTTGAGGATCTCACATCGATTAAAAGGGTGGGGTGATTATAAATTGAGAGATTGAGAATTAATGCCTAAGATAAAAACGAGTATTAAAATTTGTGGCGACATAATGTGTCGGGGCCGACAGTTTAAATGGGCCAGAGGGTGATTTATGTCGTGTTGTGTGTGGAACCTTGTCATGTGTCGGGGCCGACAGTTTAAACGGGTCAGAGGGCGATTGACAAGGGAAAGTGTGACATTTTAATAAAAAAAAGTGAGAACAATAATAAAATAAAGTTGGTTAATTTAATTAAATTACAATCGTGGGACTTGGGAATTTAAAATCATATTGGTGTGCCTTTTAAATGGGGATTCCTATGGGTAGTTAGTAATTTATATTTATCGCGGTTAATTATCCCGTTTAATTTGAAATATTCTATTGTGATATTTATTGCGTATATTGCTACTGTCTGGATTCAAGGATCCTATTTGTGGGGAGTAGTGTGTATTCTTACTCCGGGGCTTTGGCTCTGACCCATGCGTTGACTAATCTTTTTTAGGATTAGAATTGGAGAAGCTGCATAAGTTTATCGGAGTTGTCATTTGGAGGTGCAGCTGGAGTTATTTATTTTATGGCATAGTTTAATTAGACTTTCTTTTCCAGTCATATTTAATTATGAGACTTCATTGGAGTTTTATTGGTCCATTCGGTTCCAAAGTTGTTTAAAGGATTTATATTGGATTATTCAGATCTTTATTATTCAGGTTTTATTTAATCATTTTTGGAGATTGGATTTATTTGGAGTTAGCATGTGATGGATCTTTTATCGCTTAGTGGTTTATGATCATTTGAGATTGATTCAATTATTTATCTTACGGACTGATTATTTATGTCTCATATCTGTCTCATGCTAAGAATGGTATTTATTTAGTTCATGACTGTCATAATTCGTCGGCGGTGGTTGGCCACCTCATCTGTCTGATTTTTTCGAGGTGTGACAAGACTAAAGACGTAGTCAGGGTGTTATGGATCTACAAACCCTTTAGGTTGCTCTACGTATACCTCCTCAGTTAAAATTCCATTCAAAATTGCGTACATAACATCCATTTGGAATAACTTGAATTACAGGTGACACGATATGGCAAGGAGGAGACGAACTGACTCAAGATGAGTAACTGGTGCAAAAGTTTCGTCGAAGTCAATTCCCTCTATCTATGATTATCCTTGTGATACCAACCTAGCTTTATTTCTAATGACCTCCCCATTTTCATATGGTTTGTTTTTTAGAATCCATCGTGTGCCGATTACCTTCGAATATTTTTACCTGGGAACGAGATACCACACATCGTGACTCTGAAATTGGACAAGCTCTTCTTATATAGCATTTATCCATAATGAGTCAGAAAGGGCATCATTTACATTTTTAGGTTCCTCGAGGTAAAAAAAACATGCAAATTATGCTACATTATGAAGTTGGGACCTTGTTTTAACAGGTTCAGAAGGATTACCAACTATAGTTTCAATAGGGTGGTCTTTAGAAACCCAAGAGGGTACAAAAGGGTTCTCGGGTGGCAGTGAATCATTGTCTTGTGAGGGTTCATTTGGAAAATTTGGTTCTTCCTCATCTTGTGACAATGATTGACTAACACTACTCCCTACACTCGTATCATCTACAATCACATTAATGGATTCCAAAATAGTTTTGGTTCAATAATTAAAAACACGAGAAGCCCTACTATTTTGGGAATAAACAAGAAATATTCCTTTCTCTCCTAGGGTGTCAAATTTTGAAAGTTGTTCTCTGTCTTTACAGACATAAGAAATACTCCCGAAGGTTTTTAAATGTTTTAAGTTAGGCTTTTTGTGAAACCAAAGTTCATAAGGGTTTTGTTTGGAATTTTTCCTAAGGTATACACGATTAATGATATGACGTGCTGTTTGAATAGCTTCTACCCAAAAATAACTAGGAAGACTTTTAGCATGTAGCATAACCCTAGCCATTTCTTGTAAAGTCCTATTCTTACTCTCAGCGATGCTATTTTGCTGGGGTGTTTTGGGAGCACTAAACTCATGTTTATAGCCATTGGCTACGCAGTATTCTGTAACACTAGAGTCTTTGAACTCTCCACCTCTGTCACTCCTAATACGACATACTTGGGCGTCCTTCTCATTCTATATTTTCAAAAGAATTTTCAAGAATTCACCGAAGGTATCTGATTTTGTTTCATAAAAGCAACCCAAGTATATCGCGTATAGTCGTCTACTATAACCAGGATATAACTATTACCATAGAGACTAACAGTTCTTGAGGGATCGATGAGGTCAATGTGGATAAGTTCTAAAGGTTTTGTGGTTAAGACATCCTTAACTTTCTTATGAGGGGATTTACTTATTTTCTCTTCCTGGCATGGTCCATACACTGGATTGAAAGAATTTTTTATTTTGGGTAAACCTTTAACTATTTCTTGGGAGCTTAATCTTCTAAGATTATCAAAATTTGTATGTCCTAATCTATTGTGTTAAAGGTTAGAGTCCTTTAATCTGGCAACATGGTAAGAAGAAGACTTGGGAATCACTGTGTAACAGTTTTCCTGAGTTCAGGTTCCTGTCAATATATAATTTCCTTTTTTATCGATAATTTTCAATCATTTTTTGAAAAAGTAATGGTATGATTGGAATCACAGAATTGAGATATACTTAAGAGATTAGATTTGAGGCCTTTCACTAATAGTACATCATTTATATCAGGAAGCCCATTCTCACTTAATGTTCCCTTACCTATGATCTGAGATGAAACACCATCTCCAAACATGACACTACCTCCTAAGAAGTCTGTCTTGTTTTTCAATTTGGTTTCATCCCCGGTCATATGTTTAGAATATCCAGATTTTAAATACCATCCAGTTGAAGTGCTTTGTTTCTTTAAAGTAGAAATGATAATGTTGCACTGGAGCTGGGGTAATAGATCATCTATTCTAATCCAAATAGGCCTAGTTTTAAAGGTTTTGTGGCCTTTTGATTTAGAAAAAGTTTGTGGGGTCTTTCTAAATGGATTTTTCTTAGTCTTGGACCCTCCCTTTTTCTTTTTATAGCTAGAGTTGTTTGTGGCCTGTCTAGGGAGAACATAAGTATTTCTTCCTTTTCTAGAATAGTTAAAGTTAATGTACGTGGGTGTGTATATCCTTTTTTAAAAACATTCTTCAAGAGTGTGGCCAAAAACATTGCAATAAGAATAGTATTGATGGGCGTTGAACTTGACTTTATTACTAAAATCTTTAAAAATGGGTTTGGCTCTATTTGGTATTATCGTCCAATTTTCATCGGTCTTAAGTTTTTATCGTTGGTCTCTAACGGGTGGACAAACATATTTAGCATGACTATTTCAATTAGACTATTGATTGTACTGATCATGTTTTCCTTGACAGACATTGAGACTAGATTCCCCTTTTTGAATAGTTTGACAAGTTTGGCCTTGTTTGACAAAAGTAACATTTTCAGGATAAACTTTGATTTTATAGGTGTTCACTATTTCTCCAAAACCTAGGTCAGACTTATCTTCAGAGTCAAATTTACTTCCAACATAAATTTCCTCATAAGATTTAGCTTGGGTTTCAAAGTGTTGACATTTTTTAAACACATTTGAGACCTTTTGCTTAGACTCTTCTAGTTCAACAAGGGTAGCCTTATACTTTGGTTCAAACTCATGATTTTTCTTAGACAAATCTTTTATTTTTAAGGCAAATTCTTGAATCTGAGTCTCATGCGCAATACACTGGGAAGTATAATCTTCAGTATTCTTCCTAATGGTTTGGTTAAGTAAATCGATACGCTCAGTTAATAATTTTATCATTTTTTCAAGATGAGCACTCTTCTTAACCGTTTTCATGTATAACTCATATAAATTAGGCAAATCATCATCAGACTCTCTAAGTGTGTCATGTGAAGTGTTCTCTAACACGTTCCTTGGTTCTTTAGGACTAACGCACAAATTCAGTTTATCGACAGTATTAATACTTTGACTCACACTTAGATTACTCTCAACGATAAAAGGAGCAGTATGAACATTAACATTAATAAGAAACATAGATTCATGAGTAGATAGGCATGTATCATCATCATTATATACAATTTTACCGAAAAAGGACATGCAATACTCATCATTTTGGGTTGACTCTGTTTCATCTTCATCAGAATCACTAGAGTCATCCCAAGTTTTACACACATTAGCCTTGTTGTTGTTGTTGCTAAAATCAGTTGTACATTTATTAGCATAATTTCCCATTTTACCACACCTATGACATTTCACATCTTTCAGGTTTGTCTTAGGTCTGCAATTATCATAAGTCCTTTTATTATCATGTGAGTGTTTGGAATTATCTCTGTCATGAGGTCTGCGATTTTGATTTCCTTGATAATTTGACTTGCCTTCTTTAGAGGCTACAACATTTCTGAATTTCAAAATCGTTTTGAAATGCTTGCTCATAAGAGCTATTTGATTGTCAAGGTCATCCAAATCACAATCATCAACACAGTCAGGGTCAAAGTCTAAGGAACTTATTTTAGGAACATGGAGTTTAGAAGAAAATACAACATTAGAGCTAGAGGGTTTCTTCTTTTGTCTGGTCAGTTGATTTTTGAAGCCTAACTCCAATTCTATGATCCTCAATTTACTACTAAGCAATTCAGGAGTCATATTAGGGTCGTCAATCTCTTCAATGGCATATCTTTTATTGTCAAATTTCGAAGGTAGTGACCTAAGAATATTTTGAACAATTTCCTTTATACTATAGGTTATACCATTAGCATGAAGTTTTGTGAAAATATCACTTAACCTAATGTAGAAATCATTAAAGGATTCATTGTCATCCATTATCAAGTTATTGTATTGTTGGACTAGCATTTGAATTTTTCCTGCATTAACTCTATGATCACCTTTATGAGCAGTGAAAAGAATATCCCATGCCTCTTTAGAATTTAAACATATCGATATTCTTTTGAATTCGTGTTCATTAATTGACGTAAATATGCATTCCTGCCTTTGTTATGATCTAGGGATACCTTTTTCTCTTCCTTAGTAAATTCACTAAGAAGTTTCTTAATCCTTATTGGATTAGTTTCAGAGATGGCCTTAGTAGGATGTTCATACCCTCTTTCCATCATTTCCCAGACATCATCACTGAGGGTTCCTTGAATGAAAGAAACCATTCGTACTTTCTAGTATGAAAACTTGTTTCCATCAAAGAGTGGTGGTATGGAGATGTTACCAAACTTCTCAAATCCTTCTTCTATTTTCAGAATTTTTGAAAGACGTTTCGAAAACAATTTTTGAAGTTTTAGGAGCACAAAAGATGGTCTTGCTATGATACGACTTGAAAAAATTATTTACTAGTTTAATAACAGAATGTTATAAGTTGAGTAAACTACAAATAAACTTTTTGGGCAAAACTCTTTTCGAATAAAACACAAGATGTTTTGTAAAAACTTTAGGAATATATGGTCTATATTTGATAGTTGATTACCTTAGTTTTTAAATTTTTAAAACCATCTACTAAAGCTACCATGCAGTACTAATCCCAATAATAGTTAAGAATATGCAAATGAATAAACATAGGATTTTTTAACGTTGTAAAACCCTTAATCAAGGGAAACATCCATGGTGCCCTCTATGACAAAAAACAAAAATTCACTAGAATAAAAAATCAAGTTACAGCATATAAGCAAACACATAAGGATCTTAAATCTAAGTTCAGAGTTATACCTACATGAGATACTCCACTCCAAAGGTTTTCTGACTGGAACTGGTCTCGTCTTTATTGCTCATTTGCCTTTTCCTTAACCTTCTTCTCTTTGAATTCTGATTTCGACAACTCTTTCAAATTTAAGTCTCAAACAGAATCACTGTGTCTAAGTGTTCGTGTCAGAAAGTGTTTGTGAGGTGATCTAGATGCAGATTTATGCAACTCACCCTCTCAAATAATTTATACAGACAATATCCTATGAATCAATAAGTTCTTTATGACATGCAAGATCTGATTCAAATGATTTTGTAAAACAAACTTCTTATTAAAGATTAGATCTAGAAAAACAACCTTGTTTTTAAAAATAGCCAAGGTCTTATGTGTATCATTTTTATTTTTGTACACCTTTATTTCACAAAGTGTGAAATATAAATCAGGATACATAAACGTTCTTAAGGATCTGATATTTTCTTGAAAACTTAGAAGTTTGTTTTTCAAAAACCTTAGAATCAGATGGATCTAAAATAAGAGTTCCAAACAGAGAACTTAAAAAAGGGTTAAAGTGTCTTAAAAAACACCAATGCAAATAGGAATAAAATATTATGCAGTGAGAGTGTCCTATGGTGGTTTAAAGATAAAATAAACTTCCCTATTAGGATAGCTTGGACTTGATTGCTTATTCTTCCTTCTTCTTCTTGAACCTTTGGGATATAGAGGAACTCATAAAATCTAACCTACTTTGTCTCAATATCCAAACTAGTTGGAACTCCTATATAATTTAGACTCAAGTAAATCAATTATATAGTGTGTTCTCACCTTCGAAGATTCGTTAAGCTTCCGTTCAGTTGAGAGAGTTGACCATTAATCAAACGGGGCCTGAGAGCTCTCGGTGTCTTCTAGATCAGTACTCGAAGTATAACCTAGGATCAGTCTTCAGCGTCTTTTAGCTCTAGGCCCTATCATACATCTATATAGACCGATTCTGTAGGCTGACATCAATTCTGAGGTTCTAAAGTTATAGAGACCGATTTTATGGGTCGTCATCAATTCCGGGGACCTAAAATTATAGAGACCTATTATGTGGATTGAGGTAAATTCTAAGGACCTAAAGTGGGAACGCGAGGAGTTATTATCTTAAGTAATTTTTTTCTTATCTTGATCGTGTTGTTTTGATACTCTTTTGGGGAGGGTTTTACCCTTTAGACATCCAGTTTGGGATTATGTTAGTTTGAGAGGGGATAACTTCGCTGGGGAGACTATGAGGGTTTTTTATTGTAGGTGTATCCTAAAATTCTGTTGGCAGATGGATTGGGAAAGTTCAGCCTAGAAAATTTTAGTGGGGAATTGGGAAGGTATTATTTTTTAATCTTTTTAGGGAGGCATTTGGGTTCTGTTGGGGAAGACTTGAGATTTGAGATTCCGCTAGGGAATTGTAATTGGAATTGGGTTGCGGGAATATTGTTGGTTCTGTTTGTGGAATATTATATAGGGTTTATGCTCGGGACAAGAGTGTAATATTGATACTTCTAGGTATTTCAGAAGTATGTAGGAGGTTTAGTGCTCCAAAAAATAGTTTCTTGATGAAGAAATGTTCCAATATTTGTTTGGCATTTTTAGGAATTTTTTGGGAAATAATTGATTTTTTTGGCATTTTTTAGCATTTTTGTACACACTTTTCAGGGGGGCTGCTAATCGGTATGTTATAGGGGTTTCCTTTTGGCAATGCCATGGACTCCTAGGTTTCCTTGGGCAGAGGAACATGCAGGTATTGATCGGTATGTGCAGGGGGTCCGACGATCGGCATGTCATTTAGTCCCCTATAAAAAATGGGGTGATACCTCTTCATTTTTCACATATTCCAGAGTTAAAATATTTTGCCATCTCTCTCTAAAAATCATTCTTAATTCCTTTCTTCTTCAAGACTTTAAATTACAGGTTCTTCCAGTGAGGAATACAACTTATAGTAGTTGAGTGTTGATGAGTGGTCTGGTTTGGAGTGGCAGCCTAGGGGGGCCCTCGCCTTAGGTTACGAGAATGCTTTTGATCTATTTGAGCCTGTTGCTGATAAGTGTACTCTTCTCCATGAGCCTTCACACCACGATTCCTCTAGGGGAGGAACCCTAGAGGATATATAAATATAGTGACCTTTGGTATTCTTTTGTATTTTATCTTTTTTTTCTTTTGCTAATGAAAGGGTTTTCTACTCTTTGGCTTTAGCTGACTGACATAGCTCCTTTGAGAATGCATTCAAGGGGATGACTAGGTTGAAGGACATTTTGGACCATCTTCATATGGTGGTGCGCTGGATGGTTATTTTCGATGGTTTTGTCTGCCTAGCGCAGGCTTTGGATGAGATGACTCGTTCTACTGTGGTGATGTGCGCATTGGGAAAGAGGTGGTGGGAAACTACCCACAGCTTCCATTTGGGTTTCGAGGAGATAACAGTTACTCCCATTGAATTTTAGTAAATACTGATGATAGATTGCGAGGTTTGAGAGATAGAGGTGGTCCGTACTGTGAGGGTGACGTCGGAGGTGATTCAAGAGATGTTATGGGATGTCGGTAGGATCTCTTTGGGCAATTCTATTCGAATCTCTTCTCTTCGGGAGGCTCTCTTGATTAGGAGGATTAATGATACTGACGGGCGGCATGTGAGACAAATGGCCCGATTATTTATTCTGCTTATGTTGGGTAGTTTTTCTAGTGGTGACATCGTTCATCTATGGTTTTTGCCATTTTTTAGGATATTTTTCGACGTCCCGTTCCATGATTTATGGATCCTGACCTTGGAAACCGTTTATTCTTCTTTGTATGCATATAGTTGGTGCTACCATCACACTTTTATAGAGGCCACGTACCTTTTATAGGAATCTTTCGCATTCATTTCCCTTCTTATGCATTTCTTTGCATTTTCCTTTAGTTTCTTCTTTGCTGATTCTTATCTTTTAAAGACGGGTCTTTATGAGGTGATTGGGCTCAACATGAAGTTGATACCCTAATAGTGGACCCTCAGTTGGTTGTGATAACAGCGTGGATGTGTTACCATCCCAGTCCTACAACGACGATACTGGTGGAGACTCTGAATGGTCTTGATGCTTGGAGCGAAGGTCGATTTGATTTTCTGAGAAGGTTTATGATAATGTTATTCATGTGTCTAGTTGAGAGGTTCCATCTGGTGGTTCCTCCTAAATATCCCTTGGCAAATGTGCCAAATTGTTTTCTCCATACTTTATTATTTTTGTCCTATCTATATAGAATTGGGTCAATTGGTTTATGGAGCATGGACCTTGGTGCCTTCATTGGCCGGTTCCACGATGGAGGAACTGTAGCCAATTCTGGAATTAAAAGAGTAGTGGTAAGATTGATTAGTTGGCCTGAAGCATACTTTGTTCTATTTTCCTTGGTGGATTTTGCATCAAGTTGGATGGGAGAGAATAGTGCATCCTCAAACACTAGACTTCTTTTCGGTGGAACATTTGCCTGGATCGATCTGCATAACGTTGGGTTCTCTTTGGAAGAGACATCATCCATCAACCCGTCCATCTCAATCCATAGGTAGGGTTTAGCATGTGTTCAAAGACTATCTGAAATGGTTGTGGAAGCGAGTAGTGACTAAGATCCTCACGAAAGAAACCAGCCAGAGGTGGTTTGTTCTTTTTGACACCATGGAAGTAGGGATAGTGGTTTTTTCCAGACTGGTCAGGGAGTAATACTCCATGGAGCGTATTCAGAATATCAACCAGACAGGGAAGTTTGGGGACCTCCGAGGGCTGATGATGATGGGGTTGGGTCTTCTGAAAGCTGTGGATTGGTTTCTGTGAAGCTAGGATTATTTTCATGTGAAGCTTTTTAGGTGACTTTTGTGAAGATCTTGGTGTGTTTTTGTATTTAGAGTTTTAGGAATAATTTTGTGAAGTTTGGTTAATCTTGTTTAAAAATAGTTTGGTCAGCGGGGAGCGTTGGTTATTTTGACTCCCTTTGTTGATACTTCGTGTTATAGTACCAAACTTACTTATTTAAAATAATTTTTTTTTTATCATATTGTTGTGCCTCTTTATGAGTTTCACATTTGAATTATTTATAATAATCGTTAAGGCATACATAAACCTTGTGTTCATGTAAATGACAAGATGAATCATCATTCTTAAAGATTAAAAAGAGTAGCATTTTATGAAAAAGAAGGGGACTGTGTCATGTAAGGTGTATGGGTTGCTTACATACCTCTGTGGGTTTTGAAAAAATTTGAGTTCCATTTTGAAAGAAAAAGGTTTTTCTAGAGGATCAGGCCCCACATAGTTCTGAGTACAGAGAATTAAGTGTTTTTAGAGATTATAAGGGAGATGAGAGAAGTCATAGCTCATCGAGAATTCGGACTAAAGGTAGAAATTTTTAAGACGGTCGACTGGATGTGCCATTTCTTCTCCATCAAGGTCACTGAGAATGGTGGCACCTCCTGAGAGAATATTCTTTACTATATAGACGACACTCCAATTCAGTTTAAATTTCCCTTTGGGGTTCCAGACGAGTTTTACGATCTCTTTAAGGGAAAGGTCCCCTTATTGGAAACCATGGTCCTTGACTCTTCGATTGAATGATCGCCGTATCCGAAGATGGTACCCTTATATGTGGTATAGAGTCTTCAGCCTCTTCTCATCTAAGAGTAATAGTTCGTCAAAGTGCTCTATTGTGAGTCTTTCTCGCTGACTCTGTTCTCAAAGATAACGTGTAAGGAAGGTATTTTTAGCTCAATGGGTAGGACTACTTTCATGTCATATACCAAAGAGTAAGGGGTAGCCCCAATAGGTGTCCTCATTGAAGTGTGGTATCCCTAAAGGGTGTAAGGGATCCGATCATCCCAATCATAATAATTATATGTCATTTTACTGATGATGGCCTTGGGCTTTTATTAGCGGCTTCGACTGCACCATTTTTTGAGGGTAGATAAGGAGAAAATTTGTTAATTTGAATCTCGTATTCATCGACCGGTTATGTGACCTCAACTTTGAAATGTAACCCATTATCTGATACTACCTCGTGGGGAACCCCATTGATGATGTTCTTTAGGATAAACTTGACCACCTTCTTAGCATTCAGTATTGCGTATGACTCGGCTTTAACCCATTTAGTAAAGTGATCAATGGCAACTAATATAGACTCATGTCCATTTAAAAACTTAGGGTCTAAATTTCTCTATGATGTCAATGCCCCCAATGGAGAATGGCTAGGGAAAAGTCATGTTGTATAATTCTCGGGGAGGTGAGCTCTAAAGGTTAGTAAACTACTAGCATTTAAAGCATTTTTGAATGTAGGCAGTACCATCCTAAACCATGGTGGTCTATTAATGCCCTTGATATTGATCTTATTAGCAAGCGTATGACCATTTATGTGGGGTCCACATTACCCTTTGTAGATTTTTTGCATCATTTCTTCAAGGTCAGCCCCGAAAAAGTTGTGCAAATGGGTTCCATCGAACTTTCTCTTGAACAACATTTTGTTGCAAATGATGAACTGGCTAGCCACTTTGCGAAGGGTTGTGCGATCTTTCTTGCTAGCATCTTGGGGATACCTATAGTGTTTTTGGAGGTTACAAATATCGTAGTACAAAAACTCATCCATATTAGAATCTTCCTCTATGATGAGGTCAATGTGGTAGCTGTGGGTTGGCAAATCTTATTTTTATACTAGGAAAGGGGCTATCATTATTCCTTAGGGCATGTCGACCATAGAGACCAGGGTAGCAAGGGCATCAATTAAGTTATTCTCTAAATGGGCCAAGTAGTGGAAGGTGATATCTTGGAACTGAAAGGCTAGTACTTCTAGGTGGGCGTGGAAATGTAAGAGCTTTTCATCTTTGACTTTCCATTTTTTAAGGACTTGATCAATGATGAGGGTGACTTTGAGGCCTACGGTGCATGCCTCGTATTTGGTTATATTATTGGTGCAGAGAAAATATAGCTTGATGGCAATGGGAGTGTGAGAGTCATCAGGGGCGATCAGGAGTATTAAAATGTCTCATCCTTTCTTGCTGGTAGCACCGTCAAAGAACATTTACCATCGAAGGTCCTCCTGAGAGGTGTAGAGGATATCCTCATACGAGAATTCAGAGACACAAACATTAACCTTTTGTATGGGTTAGTCAGTAAGGTAATTGGTGATGGCTCTCCCTTTCATAGTTTTCTGTGTGACATACACGATATCAAACTTATCTAGTAACATCAACCGTCAGGCCATTCGGCTACAGATGGCGGGTTTCTTAAGCAGGTATTTGATAGGATCCATTCGGGACACAAGTCTGATGGGGAAGGCGAGCATGTAGTGACGTAACTTTTAAGTGACCCATATTAGTGTGACGCATGCTTTTTCCAAGGCAGTGTAGTTAACTTCATACTCGACTAATTTTTGACTGGCATAATAGATGGCCCCTCTCTCTATGGGATTCTTCATTGTATTATCCCAGCAAATCCCTTGCCACAATATCTGTTAAGTCAAGTACAAGAGTAGAGGGAGATCAGGTTGCGAAGTCATTAGTACCGGAGGTGGGTAAGGTATTGTTTGATTCTGTCGAAGGCTTCCTAACAGGCATCATTCTAGACTCTGGTAGAATACTTCCAGAGGATTTTGAAGATGGTCTTGCAAATATAAGTTAGTTGGATGATGAATCGGCTTATGTACTATAACTTTCCCAATAATACCCAAACCTCCTTCATCGTTCGGGGAGGTGGAATTTCGAGTATAGCTTTCATCTTGGCTAGGTCTGCCTCGATTCCCTTTTCACAAACCATGAATCCTAAAAGCTTTCCTTTTGTGACACCAAAAATGCATTTTTATGGATTATCAACATTTGGTATTGTCATAGTCATTCGAAGTACTTTTAGAAGGAGTGCAAGTGACCTTACCAAGTCTTAGACTTAATTTTTATGTCGTATATGTAAACTTCGACCTCCTTATGTACCAGATCAAGCAAGATAGTTGTGGTCGCCCTTTTGTATGTAGCCCCTACATTCTTGAGCCTCAATAGCATAATAGTGTAACAAATGGTTCCCCAAGTTGTGATGAATGCAGTTTTCTCCTGATGGTCAATGTGCATCTTAATCTGATTGTATTCTGGGAATCCATCGACGAATTACTTGAGGTCATGATAGGTCGTGTTATTGATAATCATGTCGATGTTTGGAAAAGGGTAGTCGCCCTTTGGAGATAATTTGTTCAAATCCCAGTAGTCGATGCACATGAGGAATTTTCCTCCTTATTTCAATACATGTACAATGTCGACGAGCATTGTGGGATATTTGATCACTCGGATGAAGCCTACGTTAAACTATTTGACTACCTCTTCCTTGACTCTGAGTGACCATTCAGTACGAAGCTTTTGCAACTTCTATTTGACTGGCTTTCATTCGGGGAGAGTTGGGATCTCGTGTTGGGATATTTTGGGATCGATTCTAGACATGTCATCGTAGAGCCATGCAAAGACGCCAACAAATGCTTTCAGCAGCTCTTCAAATTATATGCTCTCATGATTGGGTCAGGAGTTTGATGAGGTTTAGGCTTATGTTATTTGTTATCAATTGGAATGCTACACTAGGTCTGGAAATGGACGAGGGTTTAAGAGTTTGATGAGGTTTAGTCTTAATAAGGCTTAGTAGACTTTGGATAACGGATCGTGGATCTTGGTATATTCCTTTCTGGCGAGATTAGGGTAACTTTTCGGTACCCAAGAGGTAGAAGGCTGGGAGATATTATTGATGGCGGAGACTATAGTAATAGCATCCTTCTCATACTTTTGGGAATGAACCGTTCGGTCACATTCTTTGGTGAGACTTCTACCTTGATAACACTTTCTTCAATTTCTACTCCCACTTTCTGGAGAGCTCGAAAGTGTGGATAATATTGACCTCCCATAGTCGCTCGAATATGGGGCAGGAAATTCTTCTTCACAATGCTGACTTGTTCTTCTTCAGAGGGCCAGTTGTTCATGGTGGAAGCTTTCTCTCTCCACCTTGCTATAAAGTTGCTGACAGTTTTTTCAGGATTCTACCTACAAAGCTCTAGATCACGGTGTGTAACATCTAGTTATTTTTCTACTCATATTATGACATGAATTCTCGAGCGACATCTTCCTAAACGAGGATTCTAGATTCTTCATGGGATAGGAACAATTAGAGGGAATTATAATTTAAAGTATGTTGAGACATCTAGGACATTATCTCTTAAGAGATGCCAAAAAGGGTCACGGCTCGGCGATAATTACAAAGTTGCACAATTGGGGGCCTACTACCCCTAAACTTCTCGATGGCTGGCATCTTGAACTTTTTTGAAAATTTGCATTAGGGTAGGGTGACATATTGGTGTAGTCCATGTAGTTCCCAGATATCCTAACTTAGTAGAACTTCTTAGGAAACTCCTTGAGTTCTTCCTTGACCTTGTTAAGTTCTTTCTCCTTGGGATCAACGAGTACTGGAAAGTTAGCACCTAGCTAGGCAAGGTTTGGCATATGGAGATAAGATGGAAGTGACCCATTAGCAGGTGGGACATATGGAGCATGTTGATATTCTTTTGGGACACAAATAGGTTCGGGAGCGGGTGGACTCATAGATCAAGAAAAGTTTACATCGAGTTCTTCAGGAACTTGGATTTGGTTTCGCTACATCTTATGGACCTTAGTTTAAAGGTTGTCAATCTTGGTACTGAGTTGGACTATGCCTTCCATCAGATCAGGTTGTATGTTTGATGAAGAGATAGTGAAGGTATATTCCGAACTTGAATAAAGTATAATAGGAACTGATGGTGCTTTGGGATGATTTGATGGAAGACCCAAGACAATAGGGAACTAAGCCAAGAACCGGGTATGCGATCGACCTGAGAAGGAAAATGATTCGAATTTATTTTTGAAAAAAGGAAGAAAGGATTTTTTTTGGTATTTTTGAAAACGAAGAAAAATATTTTTGACACTTTTGGTAAAAAGGAGGGAAATGTTTTTAGTATTTTGGATGAAAAGGAGGCAAAAATGTTTTTGGTATTTCATTTTTTTAAGAAGGGAGGAAAAATGAGAGGAGAGTCTCAGCATGATTATTATTGTGTTTTCACTTGTATTAGGTTTACCAAAATGCAATAGAAATGTCAGACAAGACCTGAGCCTGGGGAAATTGTGTTTGAAAAAAAATAGGTAAGACATGGTTTGACTTGTTTCCAAGATTATGGATAGGGTCCTATTTTAAAAAATGAAAAAATAGTTCAAAAATTTGGGCGGGTGCCAACCCAACATTTCGGCACAGTTTTGTGTGGCAACTAGCAAACTAAATATGAGTGTCCTAGGTTTGACGAATATATGAGGTTTATGCATTTGTTGGGTTAGTGGAAGGGTTCCCCCCTTTGGTATGACTTCCACGTTATACTTTTTTTCTTTTAAAGCCAATCGGTATGTGTGGGAAAGCCTTTTATATACATGAGTATACGTGAATTGACTCACTATATGCCTCATGGAGACAATACGTGTTAGAGAAAATTTGATATACTAGACATACGTGAATGAGTTCCCTTCCATATACCTCCCGTCCTGAGGTTGGTCAAGAGGTATGATGCGGAGGAACCGTTTGATATACGTCAAAGCTATAAGGAGAATGGAAGGTGAGAGTCATACTTATTAGGCTAACTGTGACCTATCGGACTAGCACCCATCACAAAGTGAGACCCAGTACGGGAAATTTTTTTGATCAATAGCCATGCTCTTGGTGATGTAGTGTGCAAAATGCATGATTCTCTATTAGTATATTATGGAGAGAGAGTCTTTCATTTGGCATGACGAGTAAAAGTGGCACTATACTAATAGGAAGAATATACAAGTATCATGAAAATTAAATCTAGGATGGAATATGAAGACTACAGTAAGCATGGATACATGGGAGTGAGTGATATGTTAATATCTATAAGTGATTGTGTGGTAGTGAGCCTAATCATGGATCAACAAAAAGTGGCATGTGATAAGTGCAAGTGAACATGGATATGTACAAGTGTGATGAGTGGATATATGTTCTAGTGAAGCCTAAGCATGGATATTCTATGTGGTGTGTGAAACATGTGGGTATAGGTGATCATATAAGTGTAAGTAGTGTGAAGTGTACATGGAGGGTATTTACAAGTGTGTGAAGTAAAAAGTGATATATGATGTACATATATACAATAAGTAATATAGGGTGAAGGGAACATATAAGTAAGTGCATACGCACACCTACAGAAAATGATAACACCCACATGAGAATATACGAGCCCTCTTATGACAAATAAATCCCTAGTGAAGTCACCACTGTGGCCATCCCGTCTCCCGGTATACGTGTGCATGAGCGGGGGGTTCGCTCCCTTCCTCGGGGTGCTTCGCCCTTGGTTAATGTGGGGTGATGTATAGAGATAGAATCATCAGCCTATTTTGCACAAAATAGGCAAAAGAAATATTACCGCCTTGATATAACGACATCAAAAACATACTGATGCTTGCGAAACCAATTAGTTCAAGGATTCGGGGGCTAAATTACAAAATGGGAAGGTGTTACGCACCCAACCCACCCTTTCGGTCTCTGATGGGCATGTGGTATTCTTCTCCTTAATAACTTGATGAAATGTGTGTGCGTGTATATATAAATGGAGAATGGAATTACTCGACTCGATCATAGAGAAAGGCGTAGGAGTGTTCCCAAAATAGTAATTAACAAGATAATGTGTGCATTTGTCGAGTCACCAATCGTTTATAGAAAAACGATGGTACAGGTTGGACAAAATGCGCGCATGAATTACAAATATAATATGTGGAAATAATATATGAACAAAAATAACAAAGGAGGCCTCGAATCTTGGATTTTACCCGAGACGCCTAAGTAGCCTACAAAGGCATCAAAGTCCACGTAGTTCTCATATAACACGAGGGTGGTGTTTATCCCATTAATCCAATTGGGGACTTTTCTTATATGTGTGTGTAGAAAAAGGATGTTTTAGTGTGCAAAAATGTAGTGAGAAATCCCCGATTGGAATTTATAAGCAAACCCTCTTTTTCTTGTTTTTTTATAGAAAATAAAGTATGTGCAATACTACTAATAAAATGTTGGATATTAATATGCGTGATATAATATAGATGAAATGCTAAAGTAACAATTAAATAACGAATGCAAAAAAAGATAATTTAAAGAGAGGGTGAAAGGTTTAGAACTTCTTTGGAAGCTTAAAGTTTAATCTTGATTGTTGAAGGGATGATATTGCAAGTGGATGAAGGTGGTAGAAGGAGAGGGAATAAAATTTTCAAAATTTGGGTAAGGAAATGTTGGAAATTAAATGTGGGAGAGAGGTTTCAATATGGAAACCACACTGACTTTTAGAACATGTCATTGAGATTACTGAGATGGTTATTTTTTGGGTCTCTTTCGAAGTGAGATCATGATCTACTTATATAGGGTCAAGGAGGTTCCGATCAGTATTGTCCTTAACATGCCTATCAGCAGTCGACCCCAGACACACTACCGATATGCAAGAAAATGGGTTTGCCATTCGGTAGTCTCAAACAGATTTTCCCGAAAACCGATCGTAAAATTCAACCCATAAGTCATAATTGCGCACGGGATGAACCGTTGGAAAGGGCATTCAGAGACCTATAAGAACACATTAAGCCACTCTCGGGTTTGGGAGTTGACCAAGGTGAAATGGGGCTCAGAAGCGCCTATTGGTCATTAGACAAGAAATTCTTGGAGGAAAGCAGATCGTTCGTCCGAACCATAAGGATGATTCGCGAATGGGATGAACCGTTGTAAAGGGGATTCAGGGCCCTTTAATGTTTCAAATAGCTTTGCTCGATTTGGAGAATTAACCTTGATCAAACGATACTCAAAAGAGCTCGATGACCCTTCAGAGTAAAATAGGTCGTTCGCCCATACCGTAAGGCTGATTTGTGCACGGGGTGGACCGTTGGAAAGGGTATTCAAAGCCCTTTGAATATTCATTTAGTCTCATTTAAGCTAAAGAGTTAATGGAAGTCAAATGGAGCTTAGGAGTGCCCGGTGGCCTTCGCACTAATTTTGAGGGGAAATGGTCCATTCGTCTTAACCGTAATGCTGATTCATGCACAGGGTGGACCGTCAGAAAAGGGATTTGGTGCCCCTAAAAGATTCAATGAACTTTCGCTTAGGTGAGAAAGTTTATTGTGCTCAAAATGGGGCTCGGGAGTACCTAGTGGCCTCATGATTGGTTTTTAATAGTAAAACAAATTATTCGTCTAAACCGTAAGGCCGATTTATGCAGGTGACGAGCCTTTAGAAAGGGAATTTAGATCCCTTCAAAGATTCATGAGCTTTTCTCAATCGAAAGAGTTGATCGGTAGTCAAATAGGGCCCGAGAGCACTCGATGGCTTCTAAATTAGTACTTGGAGTATGACTTGGGGTTTGTGGTGAAGGAGGAAGTTCTTAGGACTTGAGGATATTCTTGGGATAGTCCTAAAATGTGGTGTTTACACACGTTATACATGCCATATGAATTATGGATAGGGAAGAAGACCAACATAACGTATTTTCGTGTCTTTGGGAGTACTTGCTATATCTTGAGAGATAGAGAGCACTTAAGAAAGTATGACTTCTGAAGTGATAAGGGGATATGCTTAGGTTGCTAATCGTCGAGTAGGTCTTATAGGGTGTTTAACCTAGCAAACTCTACGGTTATGGAGTCACTAAATTTCACAATTAAAGACGATAATCCATCAACATCTATTGACCCAAACCCTAAGTGTGAGAATGATTTGCCTTTAGTGATGATCCCATCGTTCCTCATACTACCCCGACGGAGCCCTCTATGGATTTAGAGGATCCACCCTATAGGGTTTGAAAGATTCGTGACCTTTTCGCTATATGTGATGATCCCACACTAAGTGTCAAGACTCGTACTCAACTTGAGAATGTGGTTAGTTACTTTTGCGACAACTCCTTAATTGAGACTAATAATGTAAAATACGCACTCAAGAATGAGAATTAAATATCAAGAACAGTTTTTTTAGTTTTTTAAGAATGATATCAGGGATTCATCCCCCGACCTAGTGATTAGGCACATATTCTTCACATTTATCCCCTTAATTTTTGTATTTTTATGATCCCGTGGAGTGTAAATATCTTGGATTTGTCTCGTATTTATGCTACTAACCTTTTTTGTCAATTATTTCTTGTTTTGTGTATTTCTCACGTGTTTTACAGGTATTTCATGTAAGTTAGTGCGAAGGAGAACTCAAAACAGTGAAAGAAACCAAGAAATGGAGAGTTGAAGGGCATTTTCATAATTTTTAAGCCTTATTCCGGAGGTGGGACCAACTAGAAAGTTGAAGAGCTCTAAATTACAAGAATACTAGAAAAAACGGCACCTTAATCCGAGCTACGGTGAAGAAGTTACGATGTTTTGAAGTTGCGCGATAATGAAGAGTCTGAATGTGCGGATTTTTGTCATTAATTATGCAGATTTTATGGTGATTGGTTGGCAAAAACTTGTTCCACAAGCGAAATTTGATGCCAAATTCGTGCAACTTGGTGCTATAAAAGGCCAATCCCTAACATTCTTTTGGGGGAGGCTTAAAAAAATCCTTTTAGGTGGTTTTTATCAAGTTGTAGGAGTAGGATTAGAGAGAGAAAGTTAGATTGTAATTTTCTTTGGTAGAAGTTTTCATAAACCCTAGTTGTAAGTTTGAAGAAGAAGTTTTGCTGGATTCAAATTCATCTCTTTCTCCTCTTGCTAAATACAAGTATCAATTTCTATTCTCTATTTTATTTTTCCATTCAATTCTCAATTGTTTTGCAAATTGTTAACAATATTTGTTAGAGTTTTCTTTTGTTTTCATCATGTTTAGCTAATTTTTAAGGGTTGGGATGCATGAACCTATCCCGATGTAATTTATCTACGTAGGAAATAGAATTTAAATTTAAATTTGAAAGAATCGTGTAAGATAAGTTCACAATCATCCTAGATCTTTTAATCTCTCTTGCCCTAGGTACTTGGGATATTTAAGAATATGATGTGCGTGCAATTATTTAGCACCGCTTTATATTTATCTTTGATTTCATATGATGCGGGCTTGAACCTCATATATGTAATGCTTAGGATCTATAAAGACTGGATTCATTCAAATTTATAATTTACAATTCTAGTATTCTAATGGGTAATTACTAGGGATTGGGGGATTGTATTCCAACCTATTTCCTCATTCATTTTAATTAGTTTTATAAATTTGTTCCAACTTATTTCCCCTTGTCAACCATCATCATCTTTTTCACTTTTATTTTAGAAGTAATAAATCAATTAAATTCTATAAAACATTCCCCGTGGATTCGATACCCAGACTTACTACTATACTCCATAAAAGTGTAGTTAAAAGTTTAGTTTTTTTTTTATTGAGGTTGGAAGCCGATAACAACGACTAGCGTAATACACGGACGCTCGGTTTTCCACTCGATCAAAAATGGCGCCGTTGCCGGGGAGTGTTTGTTATAGATTGTAATTGACTTACTACTTCGTAAAAATAAAAAAAAATAAAAAAATAAAAAAAAAGAATAAAAAAAAAATTGAAAAATATGTGTGTCACGTTTTTGAATTGCCCACTTTGAAATGTCTTATTTTAACTCTTTTGGTGGCTTTAATTGTTATGCTAATAGTGAGGAAGAGGAGGCACTCAAGACTTATGACCATTGGATCAATATCACTAAAGATGATTATCAAAAATACAAGCCTAGTTATAAGAAACTCCAAATTTATCAAAATCAATTGCTTGAAGAAGAAAGACTTGAAAAAGAATATCGAGAAAAAAATCGTTATTGGGAGCAAGAGTTAGATGCATTGTTTGAACCCAATGAGGATTTTTTTTCCGATAGTTTTGAAGATGAAGTAAGTTTTCAACCAAATGAGGAATTCGAGCTGCTAGAACCAAGGAAGCCTACTTTGGAAGAACTCTTTCTTGATATAAAAAAGCAATCTGATGACCTTGATGTTACCGAGTTGAAAATTACAACAATTTGCAAGGAATTGAATGATTATTTGGACAACTTAGAGAAGGTCGAGACTTGTGATTCACCTAATACTTTTGAGAATGAAATCATTGAGAGTGATCCAAGTTCTTTTGAATATCAACCTCTTATAAATATTGCAAAATCTACTGAGGTTGAAGATCATTTGTCTCCTTGTGTCCCCACTATTATCGAACCATTAAATCCATCACAAGAACTGGATGAATGTTTTGAGGATGTTGATCCGATTCTTGTACGGGAATGTTTTTTTGAGATGCTTCATCTTACGGGCCATACACTTAGACGTGTCACTCCGCCAGATCCAATTGAACATTTTAGAGGACAAGATCTAGAGAACAATCCACGGGACATAGGAGAACACTCCTTGAGCGTTAGCGAAAGAGAAAATTTAGAGGGCATCAAGAGAGATTCATTGGGTTACCTAGAAGAGAGCGAATAGCAAGACACGATAGATACATTTCTTCTAGGTGAGATAGAAACCAAGCCAGAGAGAGCGCTAGAGGAGTTGAGCCTAGCAGAGTTTGAGCGCGAGTTCGGACAGGTGGATGCAAGCCTCAATGATGAAGTCCAATCTTTCTGGGCCTCATTTCGTCATTTAGACGAAAGCGAGTGGGAAAATAGAATTGATGAATTTCTCCTTCCCAAACCTCCACCAAATCCATTTGAAAATTTGGGGGGAGAAGATTTTGAGGACAAGGACTCTATGTTTGAATTGTTTTCCAATATGGAATCTTTCTGTTTGTGTGATCCGCTTCCCATAATTCCTGAAAAATCTTTGGGAAGTGATTCTATTTTTTTTGGATCCCAATGGTACTTGTCCCCATGTACACTCAAATCCCTCATTATCCCCCTATAATTTTTAATTGGTGATGGTTCATTTTTTTATCTCACACATGCCTTCCGTTATTTAAACGGAATTCTTATTTTTTGGGAGGCATGATTTACAGTGAGGGTACACTATTAATCCCTCAAAGTCAGATTGTATTTTGGGTGGACCCTCAAATTTTTTGACTTCTAGTGTATAACTTATTAGAAGTTCAAATCGTAGGTTGTACATAATTAGCTTTTTATTTTTATTTTTCTTTTTTTTATAATTTAGAGTAATTAGTTAGAGTTTTTGGTTATTCTTTTTGTTATGCTTGGTTCTAACATGTTTTGTAGATTCAATGGACTCGCACTCATCGGAGATCGCTCCATTTGGGTAATATCTTTCTTTTCCTCTCTTTATGTTGTGTTCTTAATTTGCATTGAGAACAATGCAACATTTAAGTTAGGGGGTGTGGGATATTCTTCCCATTTATTGTTTAGATTCATTGATTCGATCACATGTTCTTTCCAAGTGTGTATTTTAGAAAATTTCAAAAATTAAAAAAAAAAAAAAAAGAAAAAAGCCAAAAATATTTTTCTTCAAAATAAATAAAAATTAGAATTTAAAATTTTCAAAAATATCACCTTTATTCTATTTAAAGTCTCAAATTGTTAACAATCAAATTGCACTAAGCCAAAATTGACCGAAGATGGAAATTGAAAGAAAATTGACGACTTAACGAATAAGTGTGGAGATTGATCAAACCCGGCGAGATTTCGAGCCTATCGATCTTTATGAGTTTTTAAATCAATCCGAGTTTATGATTAACTCAAAGTTCTTTTCAGCGTTTTAATAAGTCGTTGATGATCTCAATCCTTTGTTTTGATCGGTTATGGGAAATGTGTGAAATGTTGTCTCAAAATTCGTGCTAAATATATCTCTAAACTTAATTAATCTCGAGATGCATATGGTAATGTGATTAGCAATTTGGACAATGAAGTAGGCCCTCGTTTGTTACCCAAAAATATTAGCCATAAAAAGTTGTGAAAAATTATCCCTTTGCAACCCAAGTTGAGCCTAATAAAATATTTTCCTTTCGTTTGATAACCCAAAAAACCCAAATAGCCCAGAATTGTGAAAATTGAAAAAAATTCATCAAGTAAGTCCAAATTGTGTAATAAAAAGGGGCAAGAGAAAAATAGAAAGAAAAAAATAGCCAGAAAAAAAAATGAAAAAAACAAAAAAAAAGTGAAAAATGAGTAAATGCCCGAAAAAGCACTAATGGACATCATAAGGACATTTTCCAATTCCAACATTCCCTACCATTCCCAATTTTACCCTTTACACCTTAATCCCAAGAAAAGTCCTAACCGAGTACGAATGGTGAAATTAATTACCGCATGGAGAGCTAAGACATGAAAAGATAATATGAGAGATTAAAATGGTGTGAATAAGAGGTGATGTTCCCATTTCCAAATAACCGTACTCCGATGATGAGATCTTTTCACCATATATTTCCTTCTTTTCAATTTTGTATGCATGAATTTGTGTCCATTATATTTACTCTTTATATCATGCATACCGAGAGAAAATAACCACAATCCGAGTGATTCGTTTGTGAGTGCATCCGTAAGAATTTGAATCAAAACGAATTTTCAAAAAGTAACGTAATGCTCAATCAGTGGAAATTTGAGGTTTAATTTTTGGCTTTGCACACACACACACTATGGTTTGAGACAGTTGAATATGAGTTGATGGTGATTATTTTTTCAAAAAGTTTAAATTGATCAATTTTTAAGTATTTTGATATTTATTTGAGTCAATAAAGAATTTTGTGGGTATATTCACTGCAAACCCTCACGAGACAAAACTCGTCCTACTAGGGTAACCTAGGGGTTTAAAGACTTATTGCATACGCTAAATGCAATCGCTTGCCCGCGAAAAAGGTATTCTATCCCAATAAAAGATTTTTCAATAGTTGAACTCTAAACTAATTTCATTTACATTGCTCGGGACGCGCAAAGTTCTAAGTTAGGGGGTGTGATTAGGCACATATTCTTCACATTTATCCCCTTAATTTCGGTATTTTTATGATCCCGTGCAGTGTAAATATCTTGGATTTGTCTCGTATTTATGCTACTAACCTTTTTTGGCAAGTATTTCTTGTTTTGTGTATTTCTCATGTGTTTTACAGGTATTTCATGTAAGTTAGTGCGAAGGAGAACTCAAAACAGTTAAAGAAACTAAGAAATGGAGAGTTGAAGGGCATTTTCATAATTTTTAAGCCTTAGTCCGGAGGTGGGACCAACTAGAAAGTTTAATATCTCTAAATTACAAGAATACTGGAAAAAATGGCACCTCAATCCGAGCTACGGTGAAGAAGTTACGATGTTTTGAAGTTGCGCGATAATGAAGAGTCTGAATGTGCGGTTTCTGTCATTAATTATGCAGATTTTATGGTTATTGGTTGGCAAAAACTTGTTCCACAAGCGAAATTTGATGCCAAATTCGTGCAACTTGGTTCTATAAAAGGCCAAGACCTAGCATTCTTTTGGGGGAGGCTTAAAAAAATCCTTTTAGGTGGTTTTTATCAAGTTGTAGGAGTAGGATTAGAGAGAGAAAGTTAGATTGTAATTTTCTTTGGTAGAAGTTTTCATAAACCTTAGTTGTAAGTTTGAAGAAGCAGTTTTGCTGGATTCAAATTCATCTCTTTCTCCTCTTGCTAAATACAAGTATCAATTTCTATTCTCTATTTTATTTTTCCATTTAATTCTCAATTGTTTTGCAAATTGTTAACAATGTTTGTTAGAGTTTTCTTTTGTTTTCATCATGTTTAGCTAATTTTTAAGGGTTGGGATGCATGAACCCATCCCGATGTAATTTATCTACGTAGGAAATAGAATTTAAATTTAAATTTGAAAGAATCGTGTAAGATAAGTTCACAATCATCCTAGATCTTTTAATCTCTCTTGCCCTAGGTACTTGGGATATTTAAGAATATGATGTGCGTGTAATTATTTAGCACCGCTTTATATTTATCTTTGATTTCATATGATGTGGGCTTGAACCTCATATATGTAATGCTTAGGATCTATAAAGACTGGATTCATTCAAATTTATAATTTACAATTCTAGTATTCTAATGGGTAATTACTAGGGATTGGGGGATTGTATTCCAACCTATTTCCTCATTCATTTTAATTAGTTTTATAAATTTGTTCCCACTTATTTCCCCTTGTCAACCATCATCACCTTTTTCACTTTTATTTTAGAAGTAATAAATCAATTAAATTCTATAAAACATTCCCTGTGGATTCGATACCCAGACTTACTACTATACTCCATAAAAGTGTAGTTAAAAGTTTAGTTTTTTTTTTATTGAGGTTGGAAGCCGATAACAACGACTAGCATATTACACGGACGCTCGGTTTTCCACTCGATCACCTAGTGATACCAATGTGATAGGTACCAAGTGGATTTATAAGAATAATGTGGATAAGAATGGTACCATCATTAGTAATAAGTCTAGGTTGGTCACTCAAGGCTACACACATATTGAGGGTTTAGACTTTGACTAAACAATTGCTCATGTTGCTAGGCTGGATTCCATCCACTTACTACTATCCATAGCATGTCATTTATGCTTCAAGTTATATCAAATGGATGTCAAGAGTACCTTCCTTAATGTGGTTCTATAGAAAGAAGTTTATGTGGAATAACTAAAGGGGTTCAAAAATCCAAAGCACCCAGTAAACGTCCTTTATCTTAAGAATGTCTTATATGGTTTAAAGCAAGCATCTCGTGCTTGGTACAAGAGGCTCCCTTCTTATCTCTTAGTCTGTGGCTTTAAGATATGGAGAGTGGATAAGACGTTGTTTTTTTTATAAGAGAGAGTGGTGCAATATTAGTTGTCTAGGTCTATGTGGACGATATAGATTTTGGATCCATGTGATCCCAACATGCTCACACTTTTAAGGAGTAAATGAATAATAAGATTGAGATATACATGGTTGGTGATATTAAGTTCCTCTTCGATCTACAATTATGTCAACTAGAGGATGGGATATTCATATATCAATAAAAATATGCTAGAGACCTAGTGATGAAGTTTGGTTTAGACTCCGCTAAGCAATCATTCACCCCTATGTGTACATCGATTAAGCTTAGAAAAGACACTTTAGGCAAGGACATAGAGCAAAATCTTTATAGGATCATGATTGGTAGTCTTCTTTACTTAACCTCTACTCGTTTGGACATTTACTTTAGTTTTGGAGTTTGGGCGTGTTACTAGGCACCCCTAAAAACGTTTCACTTACTAGAACTTAAACGTATCATAAAATACATGAGTGGAAGTCTTTCTTATGATATTTGGTATTCCTTTAATACCTATGTTCATTTGACCTCCTATTCGGATGTCGATTGGGACGGTATATTGATTGTTATAAGAGCAACTTAGGTGGGTGTTTTCACTTTAGTAGTGCTCTTATCTCTTAGTTAACCAAGAAGCAAAACTGTCATTCTTTGTCCAGAGTAGAGGCTAATTACATAGCCATCGGGAGTTATTAAACACAATTATTATGGATGAAGAACATGTCACAAGATTATGGAATTTACCAAGGCACAATGACTATTTCATGCGATAATACGAATGAAATTCATATATCCCATAATTTGGTCCAACATTCTTGCACAAAGAACATTAAGGTATGGCATAATTTCATTAGAGATCTTGTTGAGGATAATTTCGTGTCCTCGAGCTTTGTGAGCACCGAACGTAAATTAGCCTATATTTTCATGAAACCTTTAAATGCATAGATTCGAAAATCTTAGGAAATCTTTGGGTATTTGTTCTATTGATTGAGTTCGGGTTATTTTTTTTAGTATATGGTCATTATAGTATTCATATCATATATCTCTATTACTAGATTGTATTTTTATGTATTTATATGCTTTTATTTTGGGAAAAATTTACAAATCAAAAAAGTTTTTGGGTTTTAAGAAAAAGTTTGAAAATATTTATTTTAATAAAACATATGAAAAAGACAAAAAGATTTTTGTATTTTTCATTTTTCACCATATATGGATGTACATTTAAGATATTCGTATCACCCCTACATTTCATCCATTCATGTGACTTTTTCATGGTGTTTTGAAACAAGACTTTGTTTCGTTAGTGTGCTTAATAATGTGTGGATAGCATTTCGTTGATCGTTGATAATTACTTTCTTCATGCTAGACTCCTTATCACCTTTATTGCACACGTGCATGGATTTTTTGAATATTGTAGTTTCCTATAATATATAAAATATGGTTTTCTCATCTCAATAATACTTAATAACGATCCAACTGTAAATAGAGATAAGTTGTCCTTTTAGGAACCATTGACCAGATTTCGTTTCCCAAAAAAATTGATATATAAATATATATATATATATATATATTAAGTAATGGAAAGGGAATACAAAAGATAAAAATTCTCTTTGCGTTAAAAGCCAACATTTTCTAAAAGAGACAAAAAGAAAAACGACACACAAAAATATAAGTGTAAAGGCCATTTTATATTTCATTGATGCTTCATTACATATGATCATTATGATATCTTCAAAATATTTAGAGTGAAATCTCATATATGTGAGATTTTGAGCGTGTTATAAAGTAGAAGATCAATGAATTTGCATAATAGGCTCTCTTAAAAAGCCTTAAATAGTTTGGCACTATTGATTTGATAAGAATTTAAATGCATGGCATGTTGTATAAGTCAAGGAACTTCATTTAAGTGAAAAAACATTTCACCTAAGATTGAAATTGTGTTCTTTCTTGAGAAGTATCTCATGACTTCGTGCACCTGCATTATGAAAGCCTTTGTTGATTTATCCATGGATAATGTTTGCACAATATCATTTTCCTTTCATGATTTAGATATTTTATTGTTATTCTATGGTGTGCTGTATTTGTACCTTTTAAATTTTTACATGAAAATTTTTAAAAAATTGCAAAAATAGTTGGTATGCTTTTTTGTATTCTCATCACATGTCAATTAATGATTATCTTTGTGATAATATCTTTGCTTTTTCATATGATGCTTGATATTCATGATAAGTTTCTAACCCTTTGTCTATTATGGACAAAAAGGGGGATAACAAATTGAGGGGGAGTTTATTTTTATGTTTCACGATATTCATTTATTTTATATGTATAGGTATCTTCCTCTTTGATGATGATCTCATAAACTACATAAGACGAAGAATTTTAATTGAAGACAAAGTTTTGAATGTCGTTCCGTTTTTGAGTTTGGGAGAATATTCTGATACATTGCCTTAGGGGGTTATTTTAAATTGGTTTTTGGTCTTTGATTTGTACCGAAAAACCCAAATGGGAAGATTTGTAAGAGAAAAACTTTGTAATTGCTCATAGCTTAGTTATTTTGGTGTATCCTGCTACAAAGTGTTTCTTCAACTGGAACACTACATTCGCATTTCCGTCCATGATCATTTTAAGATGTGTTACCAAGCATTGTGTCTGAGATTCAATCCGTTTGAATCTTCATGAACATTTTATTGAGGTATACGAACATATGGTTTTGATTTTACTCGATCGTTATATTCAGGGATGTTTATTTTATACTTGAGGCACTTTTTATAAAATGATTTTTGAAAATAAAACCTTTATTTTATTAGTTTGTTGGAATGAGATTCCAATCTCGCTAGAATGATGTCCT
The DNA here is from genome assembly GCA_949130495.1 of Sambucus nigra. Classification (NCBI taxonomy): domain Eukaryota; kingdom Viridiplantae; phylum Streptophyta; class Magnoliopsida; order Dipsacales; family Adoxaceae; genus Sambucus; species Sambucus nigra. The sequence continues at coordinate 360,983,087 of OX422223.1, read as the reverse complement.
GATCTAGTTTGAACGAGATAAAATCTCATTGGAACGAAATGCCTAATTCAAACAAATGTACTTCTAATGAGAATCTAACGAGAGGGTCACTGTTTGGAAGAAGAAATTTTTGTTGGAAGCTCGTTGGAATGTTGATAGAACGAAACAGGCATCTTGTTCAAACGAGACTTAACTCATTAGAAAGAAAATGATGTTTTCGTTCTAAAGAGAGTCAATTTTTGTTTGAACAAAATTTCTGCGTCAAAAAATGCATTTTCTTAGAAAAAGGATTCTTTTACTCCATTTTTCATAACTCTTTTGGAGAAAATCATCTTTTATCTTTGCACCTATAGTTTCATTTTTTTTATTTCATAAAAACACATTTCTTTTCCAAATCATATAGGCCTTATATGGTTTGTTGAGTTTTTTCAAACCTAAGCTCCCATACGTTACCTCAAACTCTAGTGGAGTACTCTACCGTTGTTTTGTGGATTCGAGGTTGTACTACTGAAAAAGAAAGGATCTTAAATCCTGAGCATGATCGATCGATATTGAGGGAAGACTACTTCCTATGGACGGTGCTTTGCGGTGTCGAGTCTGTATAAGATTTGAAGACCTATGCATTAAACATAGTGGAGCTCTAAGTAGTCTGTAAGTCATAGAGTTTGTCATATTATGATATAATGCTAAAATCTAGGTTTTGCCCGAAAGGGATTTTTCTTAATTTCTTTTTTTTTCTTAGTTTGCTTTAACTGCGTGGTTTAAAGAATTTAATTTGGACTGTATCGTTCATGCACAACTAATTCTAATCGAGATAAATTTCGATTAAAAATTACATAGTCTGTCCATATGAAGTCACTTTTTTAAACCTAATTTTTTATCAAGGCAATTTATTTTCGTCACCTCACCTATTTCACCAACATCTTGAAAGTTGATTAAAAAGAAATGCAATATGAAATAGGGACTGAACAAAAATAAAAGAAGAAAAGAAAAGAGAGAAAAGAAACGAAAAATATAAATAAATAATTAGAAAAGAGAAAAGAGTTCAAAAGAAGGAAAATAAAAAAGAAGTTACTATTTAAAAGTTCATCCATTTTTAAAAAAATATGAGATCATTTTGATGTGTTGACCGTTATCACTCATCCATACATTTTTCATCTTGAAAAGTCCTTAAATTATCACAAGTTTAACATAATTTTCTTAATATTTAAAAGATTACATTTCCACGTTCTTTAGAAAACAGTATCCTATCATGAGATTAGGTTTTATCATTTCATATAAACATCTTTCATCACTAACAAGTGCAAGGTTTTTCTTCCAATTACATTTACTCTTTATGCCTACATGTCCCTAGTAACTACACCAAGTTGGAGTGTTTTTATGTTTTCAGTGTAATCACTAGCAAGAAATAAACTACCGCGCTTCATTATAAGCATCGAGCCGTTAAAAGATATCATACAACTTCACTTAAATTTCGTGATGCTCACCACACAACGGGTGAATACATATAAGTCTCATGAATTGCTTTAACTTAATGCTTGTAGTAAATAAATGATTGGAGAAATCTTCTAGCAATTGCTATTTACTTTTCAAAATGCGAGATTGTGAAAAAGATTTTTTATTAGAAAATGGGTAATTATTTTGTAAAAATTTAATGTTTGTTAGTATCACCTCTCCACTAGGGTAATCTAGGGTTTTAACTTCTTGTTGAATAAGCTAAATTTAATTATTTTGTACATCCCATGAAAGTAAATCTCTATCATTTTTTGACAAAAATAATGAATTTACATAAGAAAATATTTCTCTATGTCTCTAGGGACTTGCAACACGTTAGTTAGGGGGTGTGATGATGTCAAATATTGTATTTTATTACCCCTTTCACTATGAAATATCATATTCTTATGCCCATTAAACTCACATTTTACACTTATTGACTGTATAACTTTAAAAATTCATCACTAATCATATGTGGAGTCTTTATTCGAGTATTTACGGGTTTTACGATGCTAATGGTGAAGTCGAGAAGTGAACATGGAAAGAAATTCACAAATACACACCTTCAGGGTCAAAATATTAAATTCAGATAACCAATTTTAAAATTGAACTATTCATAAAAAACTTCATCCTCGAATCAAGGAACGAGTCGGTTAAAATGGCATGTCAATTCGGTCTCAAACGAATAAATTATGAACGTGTAAAGCTGGAACCGAAGGAAAGTCAAAATCCAATAACCCAGGTCAGACTTGAAGTCTGATCCCATGAATCAAACACTGTTGGAATCTTTTTGGTCTCGAAATGAGGGTCACTTCAATTCTTGTGATGCGTGAATCTAAAATTATTTGATGAAGATATGGAGTTTGGGGGCTAATTTGTAATTATGAAATATGGATTTTTAATTAAGGGATAGATATTTGTGGGGGTACAATTTCAACAAATATAGGCTTAGTTTAATGGGTGGGAAGGCTTACTCGGAGAGGGAAGGTTGGGGGTTCAAACCCAATTTCCCACCTTCTGATTTTTTGCAATTTATCTAGGGACGCCAAATGGACAGGATGGTGCCATGTGATAACGCAACAATGGTCCATTTCCCTTTGCTCGGGCAAGCTTCATGCCATGCACGGCATTCACCACGAGCTCCACACGTGTAAGGTCCCCCCCACCCACCCCACCCCACCACCACCACCACCATCTTTATTCCAGTTCCCTTAAAAAATATTTACACCCATAAACTTCTTTTTCTTTTATATTTTCTCCATCTGTAACAACCCAGTCTTTCGAGCAACTATTTTATATTATTTTTGCCTGATGGGATAATTTTATAAAATAGAGGAAGTTGGAGTAAATATTATTTCCCGTGAGTTAAGGGATAATATTTACCATGTTTTGCCTATTTACCGTTATGAGAAGGTAAATGGCATTATATTGTGTTTTATTGCCTCGTTGCACTTTAAATGACGGTTATGACTTATATGTAAGTTGTAGTATAATTAATAAATTAAAATGGATTTGGAACATAAAAATATTGTACGTTACTCCAAATGCCAAAATAGGGGGTGCTGTTGGTTTTAGAATAGTCGAGATAGTCAAAATAAGTGCCAAGTTGTATGTTTGAGTTTCGGGCACTTTTGACAGGTTATGACTCAATTATGTAGTTATGAGTCATTTTAATGGTGTATTAGCAATTAAAAGAGGGGAATTTATGTTAAGACCCGTATAAGTCTCCCAAACCCTTTTATTTCCCCATTCTTATGTTAGAAGCCAAGAGAGAGAGAGAGAGAAGAGAGAGCTTGGGAGAAATGGAGAAAAGAGAGAGAAATGAAGATTTGGAGCTAGAATTCGTTGCTACCGGAAGAGAATCCGATGCTACAAACTCGAGCCAAGTTTCTTACTTGCTAGATATTGATTTAATGTGATAATTTGCATGTATAGTTATCTTTTGGGAGATTTAAACCATTTATGGGTTTTGGGTGTTTTTGGTGTATAACCCCTAAATCCTTGTTTTAACTTGATTTGAGTAGAAAATATACGTTAGTTGTAGTATAGAAATGATGTAGTTTGAATAATTATTGTTGATGTTGGAAGAAATCAAAAATTTGAGGTTTTTGGAATTTTAGGGTTCATACAAACGTAGCCCAAATTGGGTAATTCTGCAGGGCCGAATCGATTCGGCCTTAGGGGCGAATTGATTCGGATAAGGGAAAGGTTACAAGTCTGGGTAAACCGAATTGATTCGGCTGAGGCGGAATGTTTTTTTACTCACCGAATCGATTCGCTTTTGGGGCGAATCGATTCGAAATCAGGGGTGAATTGATTCGGATGCCCTATTTTTGTGAGATTTTTCCTAGTTTGATTTTAGCCCTTTTCCTTTAGGTTCGAGGTTTAGGAACCTTCCTTTGGGAAGTAATGAGGAGTCCTAGAGGGTTATGTTGGGTATACAAATACTCTAGTCTAGTATGGAGTTAATTGGGCTCATTTTAAATGTTAGATTGTGTAGGTTAATGTCCGGATGAGATTAGAAGTTAACCTAAAATTCGTAGAAGATAAAATGAAAATGTTGGGAATTTTGGGAGATAATTATTGAGGGAGACTCACTGTGATGATTTGGAATATTGTTTTGGACTCTTGGAGACTAGTGTGAGGATATTGTCACTTCGGGTCTTAGGTCATTAATAAAATATGACTTTAAGTATAAGAAATACACATTCTAAAATTGGTATTTCATCATTGAAAATAAACGATTTCTGAGAATGTAAAATATGGATGTTTTTAGATGAAAAAAGAAATGATTTTCATAAATGTTAATTTATGGAAACACAGCTCTCTAAATCTCTATCATAAGGGAAGTTGCGCGCGTGAGGTGAAGCCCCCTGGCTAATGAATGCATAGTGGATATAGTCCTAGGCTATATGACCGTTTATTTTATATTTTTCTGCGATGGTGAGGTAATTTTGGGTGTGGTTATGACTCTCCCGCAGGCATATGGCCGCTTCCCGACGTTTCTTTAGGATCCCAGGTTGTCTTGGTGATAGGCCCTGGAGGATGATAGCCATTTAGGGGCGCGCACAGTGGGGAAACCCGAACGGGCGGTCTTAGATGCGTTTGATAATAATTTGGGATATTATTGATTTTAAATCATTTTATGATAATAAAATGGCTATAAATACATTTTCTAGATGGAAGAAGGGAAATGGGAAGTTAAATATATTTTCCAGGTCTAAGAAGGAAAATGGGAAGACATAAAATGAAAAAGGATTTTTATGTTAATAAACCCGCTTTAAATATATTTCCTGGATTGAAGAAGGGAAATAGATTTTGTAAAGAAAGAAATGAGATAAAATTGATTTGGTAAACATTTGATAAAATGAATTGCCATATATGTTTTCCTAATGAGAATAGGAACTGTGCCTTTAGATTGTGAACGTATTTATTTATGTCTCCCTGAGTAATGTTGATGAGTTCTCCCATGTATATATGATCATTGAGCATCATCATTAATATTGCGCTACGTTGTGCCTTTAGAATTGAGAGGTGATAAATATTATGTTAATTGCGAGATAATTACGCACTTAACTGTCATGCATTTTAGTCACATGGTAATCATATCAAACCAGGCCCTAACCCGTCAATATTTCTTTGTTTTGCATGCAACTCTTTGTCCGAACAGGTGATCCTCCGCAAGGACATCCGTATTGACCATTCCTTTCCAGCTGTCATGGAGCTATAGTATTTTGCGGATGTTGTAGGATATTTTTTATAGACACTTCTATCTTTGTACTCTAGTTACATTCAGTTTATTATTATTCGGGCATGTTGCCCATGCTTTGTACTCATTTAACATAAGGTGATATTTAGTTTGTAATACTCGGTGTAACTATTGTATTGGTCTATTAATCGATAGCATATTCGGTTATTATTTATTTTATTGTCGTTCCTTTATCCATTGATTTTTGGTATCCATCGTTTTTTGTAAATTGGATTGTTTACGTGTTTTATTTTATATACTAAATTTTAAATTGACAATCCATTTTATAAAATGATTGGTGGTTATCTCATAATATTATTTTAAACGACAGTGATGCTGAGAATGGACCATCTATGAATCCTATGATTATTAGAGTATTGGGCTGGCCACCTATTATTTTAGTAGGCGGGTTGTCACAGATGGTATTAGAGCATCAGGTTCTAGTGTCCTTAGAAATCTGTGCAGACGTACTACGCCTTCAGCGTCATTCTTCGATTTGATATAGAGCCTTAGGATTAAGAACGTTGATTTCCTCTTGTGAGGTTTCACTCTCCTGCCGTAGGGTAGGAATTTAGAAAATCTTTTGTGCGCCTTCGTGTGAGATTCGTAAGTCGAATGAGGAAGGGCGTAAGAGAAGGCCGCTGTGAAGGCGTCATGAGACGAGATTACTAAGAACTGTAAACTTTAGTCGGGGATGTGGGCCGCTTTGGAGGTCTCTCCCTTCGTAGCATTATCTTGTATTGCTACCACGACTACTAAGTATAGTAAATATAGTTTTTCCAAGTACCGCTGCCAGAGAGAGTGGTACTATGTTTGTAATTCCTAGTGATGTTGATTTGAAGTTGAAAAGTACTTGACAAGGACCACATGTTGAAGTTAAATTAGATGGAGGAAGTGTAACCTCATCCGGTCGAAATATAAGGACTAGGAGTTTTGGCCTAGAGAGGGGTATAGAAATGCCCAGATGAGAGAGATTGAGGAGAAATTTTCACCCATAGAAGTAAGGTTACAGTGGCAGGAATGGTAGTCACCCATGGAGAAACCCGCTAGATATTTTCAATAGCGAGTTTCTATGGAACGTCTGGAGTGATGAGAAAGTAGATTCTCAATTATTCACACGAGGCTCGGTCAGAATCCATCCGTGAATAAAGAGTGGTATGAGTAAGGAAACCGTGCATCGAAATAAGGTAGAAACAAGGTAGAAAGAGCCCTTTAGTGGAATGATAGGCTCACGAATAAGTGTTGTTAACACTTCTTGAGAAGTAGTTTTAATGATACCCCATTGGTGGACATCCACGAGGGGAAGACTCATTGAACAACGGCTGGGGAGGCCAACATCATGTTCTCTTTTATTGAGGAGGTTAAGGGAACTACGCGGATAATCTCCAGGGTAACTAGAGGTGGAGGAACGGTTCTGACGTGGAATATAGAACCACGTATTTTGATTTTGTTGATTCGAGAACAAGGGCGAGAATAGGGTGCCTAGTTGGGGCATTAAGGGTAGTAGTTTGGTTCAGATAAGACTAGAGTACGGTGTCTAAGAACCATTAGTGTTGGCCCGAGGTGATCGGTAAGAATGTTGGCGAGAATTCCACCTTAGTAGAGGGTGGTGCATTTCTTAAGATAAGATGGAGTAATATTTTATTAGCCCTAGATTCGGGTGTGTAAATCGAGCTTGTGGTATTATCTATATTATTATAGTGAGTGTATCTATATGACTTCCGTGGTAGGGAGGTTCTATATTTTTCCTTCACTCGTTATAAGGCGAGTGATGATATTTTAAAACCATATGTGTGGTATATGCTACTCGTATTATATGTGTTATACGAGTGAGAATATTCTTGGTTTGGTGGGATCGATAGCAAGCGAATAAATTACGAGGCTATCATATTTGTAGTTCTAGAATGGAACTCGTTGTTCTATAATATCTCTCCTGGATACAGGTTGAGACTTTATGGAGGTGGTTTAAAGTAGGTAAGAAACTCCCATTGTTTGTTTTATTTGTTTTGTTTAATTGTATATTTGTTTTGCATGTGTAATGTTGCCTTATCTCCACGACTAACAAAGTTAAGTAGTAATGCATAGGAGGGGTTCCTTGTTTGGATTTCCCTTTGTGAGACGCTCCACGCGTGAACCTTAACGACGTTGGAAGTGGAGAGATGTTGTATTTTTCTTTCTTTCTTTTCTTTCTTTTTGTTGGTAGGGTGCTGGGTTGGAAGGTTTAGCTGAGAATCACGTGATTGAGTGATTAAAGGGCTACTAAAGTGCGATATAGAAGAACTGTGAATAGTTCTCTCCTCTGATCGATGTGAGGGAGGCTTGGATAAGAAATTCGAATTGAGACTTATGGTTATGCCTTAATGAGAAGGCCATTTAAAAAGATGTATGTATATATATACTGGGATAAAGCATTTGTGGCATCTTACAGAAAGCAAATGCCCGATTAGTTAAATTTTTAATTATTTGATATGGTAGGACATAGATTTAGAATATCATTTATAGGGTTAAGAGTTAGAATTTTAGTGGTCCCGATCATGTGTCTTAGACCGTTACATCTTGATGACCGACGATGCGAGGTAGTAGTGTAATGGGAGGGTTCCTTATTTGGATTTCGCTTTGGCAAGACGTCCCACGCATGAAACCGAGCGAATGTTGGAAGTTGGGAAAGGTCTTCGACACTAGGGATATTATTAGTATAATACTTATACGACATGATTAGGATATAGATTGACTTTAGGGTTACTAGGACGTAAGGACCTTAGGGAATGTGTGGTTGTTTTAGGAAGACGGTAGGGAGTTGGCCATGAGTAGGTTTGTGGATTAACTCTAAGAGGGATTAGGTCCCTAGAAATAAGATGTATGGGATCTTTAGTGATTCAGAATGTTAGGCTATAAAAGGTGAGGCCTCTCTTGGATAGAGAATTACGTTGGTAACATAACTTTAGGGGAGTTAAAAGGATGAGTTGACTTTTACTCCTTCACTCATGTTGTTAAGATCGAGAGTGGATTTGACGAGCGAGTCTCTACCAGGAATGGGAAGTACTAATACTGGAGCATAGACCCATTTTTCATGTGTCTCACAAATTTGAACCTCGTGAGAAGTATTATCCCACGCTTGATTTAGAGTTCGTAGCGGTAGTATTCGCCTTAAAGAGATAAAGGCACTACTTCCTGGGCAGGAAATATATTGTTGTTGCAATATATTATTGGGGCGACAGAGTTGGTGTTTAAAGTTCATAAAGTACTATCAATTGGATATTCACTTATGCTAAGGAAATGAGAATGGGGTAGCTGATGCACCGAGTAAAAACCCATCGAAGATATTAGTGAAGGCAAAGAAAGCCAAGTAGAACGAGCCTAACTAGGAGAACTTTGTAGCAAGAGTATTTATGTCCGTGATTGACCATTTAACCTATTAGTATGAAGAGACTAGTGGTGGAACGAGAAAAGGGTATATCCGTTGACATTTTCATTGAATAGCCGGCACCAAAATGATCATGATCCTATTTGAGCAAAAATTGTTGATCGTTTTACCAAATCGTTGTTTTTTCGGTCAATGTGGGTGGACTATTTATCGAGGAGTACGCCCATCTCTTTATGGTAAAGTTTCCAGAAGGTAATGGGAACCGAATGGAACTTGGGTATATCCTACCACCCTAAAGTGGAGAATGAATGAAGAAAGTTATCCTAATGTTGAAAGGCATACCTTGAATGGGCGTGTTCAACTTAAACAAAAGATGGGAGCATTCGCTTTTATGGGTCGAGATTTCGGACCGATTTTCTCTAAGGATGCCACCGGCTGTGGCCTGGTGTAGTCGGCTGAGTCATTCGCCTGTTCGTTGGATGGAACCAGCGAACGATATATTCCTTAGGCTTGGGTGGTCCGAGAATATTTCTTTAATGATAGGGCTTATGGAGCCGCTTACTTTGAAGGGCTACGTCGACTCGAATAGAGGTCATGTAGTATTGGAGGTAGGGAGTAAGTTTTAACGAGGTATTCCCTAAGAAGGATATAATGCGATTCAGGAGGAAAGGCAAATTGGGCCGAGTTATGTAGGCTTTTTCTTCCGTTATTGAAGGTAAGATCGATAGTTCATAAGTAACGACTAGGTGTTATTTTAGAACACGAAATATGTAGACTAAGATCGATGGTGACGACCTTGGTCCAAGTCCAATGGGGACGCCACAGTCACGAGGAATTTTCTAGGGGTGTAAGAACGATAGTTTCGAATAGTATACCCTTTATATGATTATAGGGTACGCCTAAATTTTGAGGGAAAAATTCCGTTCTAAGGGGGGAGTATGTAACAACCCAGTCTTTTGAGCGACTGTTTTATATTATTTTTGCCTGATGGGCTAATTTTATAAAATAGAAGAAGTTGGAGTAAATATTATTTCCCGTGAGTTAAGGGATAATATTTACCATGTTTTGCCTATTTACCGTTATGCGAAGGTAAATGGCATTATATTGTGTTTTATTGCGTCATTGCACTTTAAACGACAGTTATGACTTATATGTAAGTTGTAGTATACTTAATAAATTGAAATGAATTTGGAACATCAAAATATTGTACGTTACTCCGAATGCCAAAATAGGGGTGCGGTTGGTTTTAGAATAGTCGAGATAGTCAAAATAAGTGCCAAGTTGTATGTTTGAGTTTCGGGCACTTTTGACAGGTTATGACTCAATTATGTAATTACGAGTCATTTTAATGGTGTATTAGCAATTAAAAGAGGGGAATTTATGTTAAGACCCGTATAAGTCTCCCAAACCCTTTTATTTCCTCATTCTTATGTTAGAAGCCAAGAGAGAGAGAGAGAGAGAGAGAGAAGAGAGAGCTTGGGAGAAATGGAGAAAAGAGAGAGAAATGAAGATTTGGAGCTGGAATCCATTGCTACCGGAAGAGAATCCGAGGCTACAAACTCGAGGCAAGTTTCTTACTTGCTAGATATTGATTTAATGTGTTAATTTGCATGTATAGTTAGGTTTTGGGAGATTTAAACCATTTATGGGTTTTGGGTGTTTTTGGTGTATAACCCCTAAATCCTTGTTTTAACTTGATTTGAGTAGAAAATATAAGTTAGTTGTAGTATAGAAATGATGTAGTTTGAATAATTATTGTTGATGTTGGAAGAAATCAAGAATTTGAGGGTTTTGGGATTTTAGGGTTCATACAACCCATCGACCAAATTGGGCAATTATGTAAGGCCGAATCGATTCGACCCTAGGGACGAATCGATTCCGATAAGGGGAAGGTTACAGGTCTGGGTAAACTGAATCGATTCGGGTTGGGGACGAATCGATTCGACTGAGGCATAATGTTTGTTTTACTCACCGAATCAATTCGCTTTTGGGGCGAATCGATTCAAAATCAGGGGCGAATCGATTCGGCCCTAGGGCGTATCGATTCGGATGCCCTGTTTTTGTGAGATTTTTCCTAGTTTGATTTTAGCCCTTTTCTTTTAGGTTCAAGGTTTAGGAACCTTCCTTTGGGAAGTAATGAGGAGTCCTAGAGGGTCGTGTTGGGTAGACAAATACTCAAGGCTAGTTTGGGGTTAATTGGTCTCATTCTAAAGATTAGATTGTGTAGGTTAATGTCCGAATGAGGTAGGAAGTTAATCTAAAATTCATAGAAGATAAAATGATAATGTTGGGAGTTTTGGGAGACAATTATTGAGGGAGACTCACTGTAATGATTTGGAATATTGTTTTGGACTCTTGGAGACGAGTGTGAGGATATTGGCACTTCGGGTCTTAGGTCACTAATAAAATATGACTTTAAAAAATAAGAAATGCACATTCTAAAATTTGTATTTCATCGTTGAAAATAAATGATTTCTGAGAATGTAAAATATGGATGTTTTTAAATGGAAAAAGAAATGATTTTCATAAATGTTAATTTATGGAAACACACCTCTCTAAATCGCTATCATAAGGGAAGTTGCGCTCTTGAGGTGAAGCCCCCTGGCTAATGAATGCAGGGAGGATATAGTCCTAGGCCATATAACCGTTTATTGTATATTTTTCTGTGATGGTGAGGTAATTCTGGGTGTGGTTATGACTCTCCCGCAGGCATATGGCCACTTCCCGACGTTTCTTTAGGATCCTAGTTTATCTTAGATGCGTTTGATAATAATGTGGGACATTATTGATTTTAAAGCATTTTGTGATAATAAAATGGCTTGAAATACATTTCCTGGATGGAAGAAGGGAAATGGGAAGTGAAATACATTTTCCGGATGGAAGAAGGAAAATGGAAAGACATAAAATGAAAAAGCATTTTTATGTTAATAAACCTGCTTTAAATATATTTTCTGGATGGAATAAGGGAAATAGATTTTGTAAAGAAAGAAATGAGATAAAATTGATTTGGTAAACATTTGATAAAATGAATTGCCATATATGTTTTCCTAATGAGAATAGGAACTGTGCCTTTAGATTGTGAAAGGATTTTTTTATGTCTCCTTGAGTAATGTTGGTGAGTTCTCCCGTGTATATATGATCATTGAGCATCATCATTAATATTGTGCTAGGTTGTGCCTTTAGAATTGAGAGGTGATAAATATTATGTTATTTGCGAGAGAATTACGCACTTAACTTTCATGCATTTTAGTCACATGGTAATCATATCAAACCGGGCCCTAACCCGTCTATATTTCTTTATTTTGCATGCAACTCTTTGTCCGATCAGGTGCTCCTCTGCAAAGACACACGTATTGACCAATCCTTTCCAGTTGTCATGGAGCTATAGCATTTTGCAGATGTTGTAGGATATTTGTTATAGACGCTTCTATCTTTGTACTCTAGTTACATTCAGTTTATTATTAATCGGTCGTGTTTCCCATGCTTTGTACTCATTTAACACAAGGTGGTATTTAGTTTGTAATACTCGGTGTAACTATTGTATTGGTCTATTAACCGACAACTTATTCGGTTATTATTTATTTTATTATCGTTCCTTTATCCATTCATTTCTGGTATCCACCGTTTTTTGCAAATTGGATTGTCTGCGTGTTTTCTTTTATTTACAAAATTTTAAATTGACAGTCCGTTTTCTAAAATGATTGGTGGTTATCTCATACTTTTATTTTAATCGACAGTGATGCTGAGAATGGACCATCTATGAATCCTGTGATTATTAGAGTATTGGGCTGGCCACCTATTATTTTAGTAGGCGGGTTGTCACACCATCCTTCCACCATACATTATTCTTTCTCATTTTTCTTTTAAAGGAAAACAAATTTTGTATTTTTTTCTCACATAATCATTAGATCAATTATTAAATTTCGTTGCAATAATAGTTACGAGTATGAATTTTTTCAATATTTGCGTCTAATTATTATTTTATCATGTTAGTTATGAGTATCTAAGTTCTTAACGATTATGATTTAAGAACCCATCTAGAAGTTGCATGTTGTTATGAATGAAGTTATGTTCCAAGAATAAAATCGTAAAAATTAAGTTGAAATAAATACTTGGTGACTTCATAATTAATGTCACGCATTAGTTATTGTTGAAGATTTGTTTACACATTTCAACCAATTTTCGGACCTATTTCAATAAAGTTTAGTAAATTTTTAATCCTTTATGTAGCAAGTTGTCTGGCCAATTTGATAGTTTACTTTAGGAAACTTCAAATTTCACACTTAATTATTAAAACTAATTAAATCTGTAGCAATTGCAACTTTAAGTTGGGGATTATTTTGCATCCTTTATTTTTCTCAAAAATACAAAATAACCTTTTCAACTTTGTAAACCATTTCAACAAACCTTCTAAAAATCCAACTTTTGTCCACTTTCCTAGAATTAATCAAAAACCACATCACGTTATATTTTATTATTTATTTTAGGAATTTACTTATGAATTTAATTAATATTAATTGCGCCTTCTCTTACTCAATCTATGTAGATATGATACCTAACTTATCACTACACTCACTAATCTTTAAGTTGTGGAAATTTATAAAGTGTTATCCCAAAATGAGTCAATGGTATTACTTCTTGGAAAAACTTTGGTTAGAAAGTGATCATTATAGATTTTACAAAACAACAAAAAGAGCTTGTCACATATCCCTATTTTGATAAAGATGAAAAAAATTAAGAAATCAAATCAATAATGTAATACCCTGCCCTAAATATTTTATTTACTCCCCGTATAACACTTCGATAATACGAGAAACAAGGGGAATTTAATGAGTATGACTATATTATATCCCTAATTATTTTGATATGGATACTTGATGATAACTATTAGAAAATTTTGGGTAAAATATTTAATTATAGAGAATTATTGAATAAGGATTTTATATGAATTATAAAATTAGTAGTTATAAATTAATTAACTATATATATAAATATCTTCTAACGTTTCGGGACTGTTAGGGGAAAAATGGCGAAAAGTGAAAGATGGCCATTCAAACGACTATGAGTGTTGTTCGAACGAGGCTAAAAGGAATCTGACACGCAGCTTACTGCCAAGCTCTCGTTCGTGGGATTTAACTCTTAAGTCTATAGGGTGGATCGTGGTGTTACGAGAATTTCAAATTTGTTAAAATTATAGCAGAGAGAGAATTACATAAATTTTCCAACTTTGACAAGCCATTGTGATGTCAACTTGCTCACCCTTAGATTTTGCGAGTTGTCAACTTACTACATCAGATATTTCAAATATTTTATCTCTCTCTCAACACTCTCAAACTTCCTCTCCACAGTCTATAATCCATCCTAATTATTTAAATATAATGACTACACTCACACAAATAAGCCTTTGTTTCCACACTGATTAAAGGGTAGAGTCACTGACTATGAGAGCCATTGTTGGAGGGTTTAGTGGTGTATTTAGAAGGGGTTATTTTAGAAGAAGGACACATTTTGGAGGTTGTGTGGATGGTTTTAGTGGAGTTTCCTTGAGATGATTCGGTGTAGCATTTTGTGAATCCCTTTAGGGCCACCTTTGGAGGTGGGGGAGTCACCCATCTTCATTACCACCGCCACCACTTTGGAGTCATTTGAGGTAGGAAATACTAACTTTTGTTTAAGTTTAATGTTGAGTATATTTCAGCATGTTATTTACATATATTATACTAAATACATGTGTTTGGTTTATTGGATTGCATCATAGTGTTGATTAATACCCATATTAGCATTTGTATGAAATGGTGCCAAAAGGATGATATAAAATAAGACTTGAAAATAGAATTAGTTCATAATATAATAGTGGGAATTTTTATAGAAATAATATTGTAAGGTAATATTATTTTAGTGTGTTTGCTAATAAAACTGAAAATATACATTTTTATGCAATAAAAATGTAAGAAGTGTTATTTTGGCATTTTTTAGTAAACTGAAACGATATACATTTTTATGGGATAAAAATATAAGAAAATATTAGTTTGGTGTATTTTATAGTAAAAGAAAGAATGAAAATTTGTATGGAATAAAAATATAAAAAAAATACTAGTTTGTTTTGTATTTTCTAGCAAAAGAGAAATTGTGCATTTTTATGGCATAAAAATGTAAGAAAATATCATCTGTGTGTATTTATAGCAAAAAGAAATAATGGACATTTTTATGGAATAAAAATGTGAGGAAATGGTATTTTATGCAAAAAGAAATAATTGACATTTTATGTAATAAAATGTGAAATGTGGAATGAGGTTAATGTTCTCAAAATATTTATGAAATAAATATTTTTTGGTTTCTTGCAAAATGGAGACTCTATAGATAAATGGACATTGTCCAGTTTAAAGATATTAATAAAATGTCATCATTGCTTAAAATGTATGTTTAATCCACTTGGTAGGATTTTAGTGTGTAAAGTCACTTTCTATGCATGTAAACTCGTAATATTTTGTAAATAAATACGTGAGTGAGTTTAGAGGAGGTCTTATTGGATTTGAACATAAAGTAAGACAAATGGAAAACTTTAGTCTAGTGTAAAGGGTTATATTTCATGTAATAAAGTTGTTAAATTGACGAGTGTGATAGTTGGGCAAAAGTGTGATGTTAGTCAAGTGTTAAAATGACCAAAGTGTTTAAAATATTAAGTTGGAAACTTAAGAACAATTTTGAGAAATAAAAGTTGTGAAGGAAACTAAATTGAAAGTTTGGTAAACAATTGATAAATTTGTAATTTACTTAATGCAGAACATTTTCATGGAATAAAAATCTTAAATAATTTCTTTACACTAATGTGTGTGAAAATGAATTAAGTCCTAAGGCCTGAATGATTTTAGTATAAATCACGTGTGTGTGTGGGTAAGGGACATAAAGAAGAAAGGAAATAAAATTTTCAAGTGTTAATGGAAAAACAGACGATTAAGTCCGGATTTTGGCTTCGACCGAGTAAAAGGTAAAGAAGTGGAATAAAGTGTACAGGTGCGAAATGTTAAACATATTAATAAGGACTCAGATATAGTCAGAAATAATCAAGAAGGGCCTGAAGCCCTTGGGTGAAATCAATGGCCAGAGCATATAATGCGCCTAGCCCTCAGTGTGTAGCCTGTGTAAGTATGTCGTAAATGGTAAAACTCCGAGAAAAGATAAAGGAATAAGGAACATGTCAAGAAATGGTTATGTGGTAAAATATGTTAATACAACCTAACTTGATTGAATGAAATAAATGTTCTGGTGAAGGATTAAATGGTAAAGTAAATTTATAAATCTATAAATGTCCATAAGTTGAGGAAAGGGGGTAAAGTAAGGTGGGAAAATGGATGGTTGTGTAACATAAGTTGTTAAACCCATAATTTTCACAAGTATGAATAAAGGAAGTATTTTCAATATTAAGGTAAATTAATCTGGATGAATAAGGTTTATGGAAGTAAAACGATTAATGCAGTTGGATATGTATTTTTGCATGCATATGATTGTAGCGTGTGAGTATTCTTTACTGGCGTTCATTTCTATACTGCTTGTATTTTTCCACTGGGCATAGTCTCACACCCTCGCTTTGTTACGGAAGGTTGTGTGCGGGTTGATATTTTGAGGGCATTTTATAGGTAAGTGTACTTTATTATTTTACGTTAGTAGCTCTGTTTACGTGGACTCGGGGTGATCCCCATGGGTCCCACACATGGTTTATTTTGAAACTTAACTCACATGTTATACAAGTGAAATGTTAATTTGGAATAAAATTTGACTAGCAACATTATCTAGGTTGTTTCATCACACTTCACACCTAATGCTAGGGCCGGACCGGGTTGACTCATGGGTAACCCATAAATTCGGGTTGAGTCGTTACAAATAAGGACACAAGAAATATAGTTCTAAAACATAATTAGATAAAATAAGCTTAGGTTATGGAAAATATGATATGTAACACATTAAGAACATGCATATGATAGAAAAGGGGGATATGTATCATATATAAAGGCAAGAAAGATCAGAAATGATATAACAAGCCTAATATATAGAAACCATCACCAAATTTTTTGCATAAGTACTGAAAATGTACTAAACATCAAGCAATGAATCACAACAAAAGAGGATAGTATATAAAAGATACTAATTCATACTAGTTAATATTCTACGATTCAACCTTAAAACTCAAAACAAAAACATAAATATATGTACTAAATGATAACTCATGACACGAGAAGTATCTATGAAATATGTCTAAAACTATGATCAAGATAAAGTCTTGATCACATAAACGTCTAAAGGTGAAGCATGGGTAATATCATGAATAGCAAACAACATACACTAAGTTATAATGACATTTCATTGTATATTTCTATCATGTATCATCAAAATAAAATATTATCATAAACAATATTAGAATGACTTTTAAAAATATGACACAAACGTAGGCATGTCGTCATAAGCCACAATTAAATAATCCCAAATGTAAAAACACTAATATTAACATGTGTTGTGATTAAGTATGAACATGAAAGTAAAAGGTAATATAACATACTTTAAGAACATAAATAAGAAACATCAAGTCTAAATTCAATTAAGAGTAACATAGAGCAAGTATATACCAAGAAAATTATCAAGAAAAAAATGTGATATCCCCCACCAAGCACAACATTCAATAGAAATATTAATCTCAATGTATATGATAACATATGGTATTTAAAGCAATAGATAAAGAGGCATACATTATCAACGAATCTATCGAAGAAATGTGCAAGATATAATATATGGGGAAAAGAGAATAAGATGCAAAGAAAATAATACCAATTGAGCTTCTAGGAACTTATCTCTATAAAATAATTTACATGGAATAAGAACATTTATGAAATAAGAGAACAACTCCAAGACCCCATTGGGCAAGTAAAAATATTGGAAATATTATAACATTGAAATAATTTCAATTTTACGTAAAATGTTCATAATTAAGAAAAGATAACTAATAAATGGATAATAACATGATGAGAGAGTTAATCAAGAACACATTTCAATTATGCAAAAACAAAAACAAAAAAGAAAACACAATTGAGAGAGGGGTTAAGGGTTATGTTCAATAAAGATAAAAAATCATAAAACAAAGAATGCAAAGCTTTAACTCGAGTGAAATCTCCAACTCCCATTTTAAAAGAATTTCAACTATCATTTTTTACCTTCAATTAAGTAATTGCTTAAAACCTTTTGTCTCATAATAACCCAGTTTTGTATAGATTAAAATCTTTGAGACCTTTCCATGTTCAAATTCTTTTGCAAGTGGCATCACTCATTAAAGCACAAAGATGGGGTAATATTTTCGATTTTCATAGGTAGAATCATATAATAAAATTTATAGCCCTAACCATTTCTTCCCACATGATATTTTAAATATCATAAGAACTTTCAACATCCTGATCATGAAATGATATTCCTCACATAACACTTTAGGAATTTAAACATTCTTTTACAAGTCTATTGAAGATTTGAACACTTTGTAGAAACCATATATCTTTTTCACTAATGTAAAGTGGCATTTAATGATGTGCAGTGCGGTGTAACATGTAACAAGATATGATCATGTATTATTAAGCATAAAATTTTACAGAGTTTATAAGACTAGAAGGAAAATAGAATCCATATTATGAATCACATGTCATATTCCCAAGCAAAGGAAAAATGATAAAATAATACATTTTGATATACAAAAGTATATCATGGAGTTTATCATCTAAAAAGGCATAACATTGTTTGTACTAAATTCATTTTTGAATTTTTAGATGAAAGAAATGTACAACCACGAAAGATCATGTCATAGGATTAAGAGATATACATGATGCATATAATCTTAAATATGTTTTTATAAGCTCAATCGATCAAGCAAATAACCGTTAAAGTCCTAAGATAGTAAATCTACATAAATCACAACGTTTAAGACTAGAAGATCGTTCCACATAGAAATACAAAATAGGCAACCATGAATATTAATCATATATGACAAATATCGATCCGACGATTACATGAAAACACTTTCAATATGCACAAAATATAACAACACGTGGATCAATAAGATGATCAACTATATGTGACAATCACAAACGCATACTTTTGGAAAATCAAAAATAGTATTTTAAAACATAAAAAATTTGAATTATTTAATATGTGAGCGGAGAACAAATAAATAAACTAAAAAAATTCACATATGAGTTGTCAAATACATATGAAATATAAACTCATGTTATTATCAAAAGCGTATAGCCTTGGACAAGATATATTAAAATAAAATCCTAACAATGATATTAAAAATAAGCAAAAACTATCATGTCTAAAGGTGGAGGGGAACACTTTTGTATTCTTATTAGGGTTAATTTCAGTCCTATCCATAATGTCCTTTCTTACACATTCTTTACTCACATGAGGAGCCTCGAATCTTAGTGGGGGATTAGGTACATTTTCTTTCACTTTGGCTTTCTTGGCATGGATTTTTAATAAATAATTCTTTGATTTGTTTCAACCAAATTTGCCTTTTGATGGGTTTAAGATAAAATTTATTAGGGTAACCAAATTTTTCATCATGTTTGTTCCTCAAAAAATTATTACCATTACTACCATGATGCAAAAGTCAAGTTACTTTAAGCAAAAAGAAAATACCCTCATGACCAAATATGTGATCATTTTTACATATAAAAGTTATGGGACTAGCCATTTGGGTTTTAGACTTAAGAACAACTTTTTCAAAATTTTGAACATCTTTCAACTTGTAACAAAAATCTCTAAGGTGGTCATTATTACGAAAATAAAAACAAAGAAAGTGATTTTAAGGTCTATTGTAATTAACCACATGATTTTTGTTACCAAACTTGCGATGCATAAGTTTATTTTCCTTTAAAAATTATTTCTAACTTTTTTACCTTTATCTTGAATTTTTAAAACAAATCAATTTTGTTGTCTTATTCTGAAAATAATATTTTACAAAAAACAATTCTCTTTTGGAAGACAAATCATTAAACTTGTTAAAACCTAACCCTCTTTTTTCATTTGAACTTTGGGTTAGTATCAAAAGCATATTTCCATGTTTTTGTGATCTTGCCTTTAAATCCATTTTCACTTTATTGGTCAAGATCAAATTGTTTTGAAGACTTTTAAATTTATTGTTCAAAACGACTTTGAACTCTTCATAAATTTCAAGGTCCATTTTTTATTTTTCAAGAGATGTATAAAACATTTTCTTTTTTCTTCAAAAATTGATACAATTTTAAACCTCTTCTTTTGAAATAATATTCTTATATTTTAACTCGTCCAAATAGTCTAAAATATTATACTAAGAAACATAAAAAAATAAGCTTTTCAAACAGAATAGATACTTGAGATTCCGAGCACACAAAAATTCATTTTCACCTTTCACAAGGGATACCTCATGTAACAACTCGCTTAAAATAATAACGGGTGGCCAGCCCTATACTACATTAAATCAGGAGTTTCAGATGGCTCAATCTCAACACCAATTGTCGGTACAAATATAATATAGACTAACTACCCGATATCATATAAGCGAGACGTTAAAATTAGATAAAACATAGAACAGACAACAAGCAAACACTATAAACTACTAAGAAAGAAAAGAAAGATGCATACAAGAACTATGATAAATGAAATGCCAGAATAAAATGAAATAAGTAACTACAAATGAATATACTATAAAGAAATATACCCGAATAAGCTGTCGGGTCACAGACAATACAATAACTGAAATGGAACAAATATAAACATTTATAAATATCCCTTGGGTACAAACCCGAATATACAACATGAATCCTACCTAGATTTTTAAAGAAGTAGGAAGCGACTACAATCTAAGTCCCGCAACAGTCCACACCAATCACGGCTCCCAAGACTCTGGATAGAAGGTCATCCAACATCCACGCGGTAAGACACCTGTAGTAATATATATATACATGCAGGAGAGAAAAGTAAACGGGTCAGAGCCCGAGTTGTGAAAATATTTAGCAAGTGTGTTAACCGTTCATAATAAATATCAATGCACTTATTTCATAATTTAAAGTGGAATCGCACTCTCGTGAAACCCCAACTCACCTCTCCTCTAACGGCGCGCACCTATTCGCGTCCTGCAATTTTAGTTAAGTTACCCCACCTAATGGGCAACCTAACTAAACATAGGTATAACCTATACCCCCAGTACCTGCCTTCCTAGCATACCCAAGAATCCACCCCTTACTAATCATACTAGATTATTTTCAAACAATTATGCCATACTAGGCTTAATGGATTCTGGTTTATAATTAATCAATTATAATTCATAATCGGTTACCCATATATATTTGGTTTGAAACATAGGATTTAATTTCTAATATTATGCATACCAATTATTATTGACAAAACTTCTCTCCAATCTCCACATTGCACTACGTTTCGTGCGTGGGGCGTCTCGTAAAGCGAAATCCAGACAAGGAACCGCCCCTTTACACTACTCCTTGACAATGTTGATCCTAGAGATTCATGATGCCATACATACAATTTTACTATAACATAAACTAAACCTAGATTACCATATAAGAACAAATCTCAAAATCTCCCATAATATCCTTGGGATGATGTAATCGAAATATTCCTCAAATGCGATACATCAACCCTCAATAATCTAGTACACCATAATCATCCAAGATGTACTCTAACAAGATTCCATATCCTTTCATCTATAGGATATATATAAATATATATATATATAGGTGTTCATTATAACCATATATATATATATATATATATATATATATATATATATATATATATATATCATCATCCATACCCATGACCAAGTGTACATATCACATTTGATGTACAATGGCCATGCACATAATATACCCGGCTATAT
Organism: Sambucus nigra; assembly: GCA_949130495.1. Lineage (NCBI taxonomy): Eukaryota > Viridiplantae > Streptophyta > Magnoliopsida > Dipsacales > Adoxaceae > Sambucus > Sambucus nigra. The sequence goes on along the minus strand of OX422223.1, from coordinate 360,961,589 downwards.
ATAGCGCCGATAAACTGCACCATGTTATCATCTTCCAGGGCATTACTCACATACCATCCTGGGGACCACGGTCGAACTCAATATCACCGACATCGGGGCCAAACACACACACAAGACGTCCTGGGAAGCGGTCATAGCTCCTAACCGGTCAGTGAGACGAGACATACCCACCATGTCCCACCCCAAAAAAAAAATGCATATCTCATAATAACACAATGGACGACTATGACCTGGGGAATATCCACACCCTGCTCCTTGAGTCAGGATGCTCACCCTCTGCGTGGAAACTTCCTAATGGTAGCATGAGCGGGGTATGCTTAAGCACATAAATATATATATCGTTCACATGCACAATATACATACATCCATATGATCCCATCATATGATCAAATATTAAACCATCATATACGGTTTAGATATTCATATCATGTATATCCACAACATAAACATGTCCATATATTCATATCCATACAGATATATATACATATATTCACATATCCATATATCTATATATAAAAACTAATTCTCGTTCATATGTATAAGATATATAAACTCGGCTTTAGGTATACATAATCCTCAATATTCTAGCCATCACCCAAACACATTTAATTTACCTCAATATGTGAATACAATCCCTCACTTGAAGCATATTCATTTATTTTTCCTACGATGAATAGTCTCCCAAAAATATATGTTCATATCCAACATTTGGGTTATCACCCAAAGTTTAGTGTAGGAAACCATCACTACACATCTCCTCTATATTCAAAAGTACATAATTATCTCTAGTACTATTTGACTATTGGCATATACATGAGTAATACTCTACAAACCTCAACTTATCCCAATTTCATTTCAAGTATTGGAACCCCAATGATTATTTCCACACAATTACGTGTAAACTATCCTGACTAGAATTTATGCTACCACTTATTCTAGTTGATAGTACGATCCAAATCGTTCCCCATTTCACCTATGGTTCGATTGATCATATGAACCCCTTACTCCGGTTGGGTTACCGATTGTTCCTTAATTTAAACATTTCCAAGGATACGTGACCCCTCTCACTCTTCGGTCCCCAAAACTTAATCTCAAAAGAATCCTATTTACCATAAGGATTTTGGCACTACCCTCGACCTACAATTTCGATCCATGCCCTCGCAACTCTCTCTATAAGAGTTCTTAACTTCACCCCATATCTAGACCCACTCACGTGATCTAATATTAGGATTTCCATCCCCAATGGGGTTTCTCATTATCTCTATACACAACTCTAATGCATACATATATACATACTTTCCCAAATTGTCCCAAGAAGTCCCCGAAATCACAACGTGTGAGAAACCCCTTATATATCTCCAAAACATATCTCTTACATCATAAGAGAAGGCCCCAATTCAATAAACCCAACCAAAAAGGGTTTGAAATCATCCTAGAGAAAAATTCCTCAAAATGCCCTATTTTCGAATCGATTCGGCCCTATTCCGAATCGATTCAGCCTCCAAGGCGAATCAATTCAGGTCCAAAGACATGGGATTCTGTCTCAGGCCGAATCGATTCGCCTTGGGTCTGAATCTATTCGGTCAATGCAGACCTGCCAATTTGCCTAGGCCGAATCGATTTGCTTAAGGGGTGAATCAATTCGGGTCTGCAGAATTTGAAGGTCTCCTCTTCTTCAATGAACCCACGAATTCTAAACCCTAAAATTTTACTTCTAACCCCTAAACCTTCATAAAATCATGATTCTAAGCCAATAGATCAACCCAAGGTTACCCCCAACCATTTCTACACCATTAAATCCATTCTTTAAACATAGATTTCAAGATTAAACACAAAAAATTTAGGTTTTGATATTAATACCCGAAATCAAATTTTCGTATCCAAAGTTATGAAATCAAATACACAATTGACTTATTTAGCAAGATTAAACACTTTCCTCGATTTTGTAGAGGTTGGATCGTCCTCGATGTCGCGCTTGGGCCGAGATATCCAAGCTTTTCTTCATATCTCTCTTCTTTTCTTCTTCTTTCCTTCTTCCTTTCTCTTTCTCTCTTTCTCTCTTTCTCTAAAATGAGAATGGCTTGATCCGTAAGCCTCTTAAGCCTTAAAACATAAGTACCCAATTTTAAATGTTAATACACACTTTAATTGACTCGTTTACTCCAATTCGAGTCAAACAGACTTACAAACATTCTGAAACCGAAATAAAACCCAATGATAGTCATTTTGACTATCTCGACCCTTCCGGGATCGATGGTACCCTCAAAATCGTCATCCGGAATACTTTGAAATGTTCTCTATTTTTGGACCTCAATTCCCAAATTTTGAAATTCTCCAATTTATTTAAATTTTATTTTCCCAAAAATTTAATTTCTCAGTCTCCAAAGTCACGGGTTGTTACACCTCATTTAAAAACTTACGTTTCTCTTTTTTTAGACATTTGACCTTTTTCAAAAGAGAATCATTTTATTATTTCAAATCTTTTATTAAACTCAAATCAACATTTAAAGACTTTTTTTTCAATAACTTAATTTTCTCACACATGTGAGAACGAGAAACTCAAAATTGATTAACAATGGATGACTTAAGTTGTAAATCAATGTTCTTATTCCATATTCATTTAATTTTGAGGACTTTAAGGTATTTTATTTAACAAGTTTCAAAAACTCTTCATAAAGTTTATCATATTTAGATTTAGGAGTTTAGAAATATTTTTCATCACATTCACCCTCACTAGATTGATATTTATTTTCGGAATAAGGGTGACATGTTAAAATTGAGCGGAGAATAAATTCCAGTAAAATAATGACCAAAATTAATAATAGTATCATCTTTAAATATATGACGTTTGTATCAGGAAAGAAAACTACTAGTGAAATTATATGAAGTAATAACTCCGATAAAATAATGATTAGAAGTATAAAGAGGAAAACTTCAAAAATTGCATACCCCGCTTCCATTGCTAAACAAATGAAATAGATGATCAAATATAAGTGATTTAACCGAAACTATGAGTAACCTCTCAGCTACCAGATAAGAGTGCATTTGTAGAGATATATAAATCTCAGATAGATGGAGAAACCAAAAGGCTAAAAGCAACTACCCAAATTAAAAATTATTAAAAAGTTGAGGCAATATTTTCCTTTAGTTCAAATTAGGTCAAAAGTTAATCCTAATGTCCAAGTTATGAAATGTGAATTAAAAATTGATTCAAATTATCAATATATATTCATGAGGCATATTACGGGAATCAAAATGCATAAAAGTAAATCATCCACTTGAGACGATGATTTATACGAGGAAAAAAACCACATTGAGAAAAACCTCAGGTCGACAAGAATGATAAATGAACTATAGTAGACTATTTAAAATAAAATATACAGAATTATAATAAAGAGATGCTATGAATGATTAGAAACCCTTTCCCACCATATCCTTCGGGGAGAGCACTAACAGATGGAGCAACCTTCACAACTGTCACTGGTGTTGATCGTAACCAATGTCTTTATCAACACCAAGAACAACAATCCTCCTTTTAAAGCAGAAGATAAATTTTGTATTCCAATGGAAAAATTGATAATCCACCAATGAAATTCCGATGATGTGAGATTTCTAAAGGTTAATGAGATTTTTAAAAGTGTTTGGCTAATTAAAATAAACCCATAAGTATTTTTTTTAGATATGAAAAATATTTAAAGTCTTTCAAAGAACATATTTTAAAAATATTTGTTCAAGTCTTGAGAATAAGTAATCAAATTTTAATTGACTTTAAATAGCAATAATATCAATTGATATCTCTTGAACACTCAAACAAGCTTGAAGACAAATTCCAATAAATAGTGATATTTTGTATATGTTTTTCCCTCTAAAACATTTAAGCTTTCATAAAAAAAATATTTTATTTGGAGGAGAAGATCACCTTAAGTAATAACCAAATCATAAATAAACTTATGGATACAAGGGAATGAGTCTTCTTGTCTAAAGAAAAACGTCAAGAGAAAATCAATGCAAAATATATGGCTAAAAAGTGATTTACATAAAGTCTGAGTCTAAAAGACTGCAAAAAGTGGTCATTAGATTTCCGTCACACTTAACGCTGGTCATCTCCACGACCAACATACTGTCCTTCACTGTAGTAAGGTATTCCTTCCCTCGAGCTTAACTGTAGTGAACGAGGTAGAGTCAACGGTCATATTTTTACCATTTGAGTTTTTACTATTCACTAAAAAGTAGAATTTCGCTACAGTGAACCAAGACACGTTTTTTTAGATGTTTTTAAAATGAAAGAAATTATCTTACATAAAAAATATTCATGTTTCAAAGCAGATTTATGCAAGAAAAATATATGGCATATGTATATGAAAAAAATTAAAAAAAAAACTCAAACAAGCACTCTAGTTTAACATATTTTCCAATTTAAGATAATTCATTTTGAACAGAGTTAAATAATGGGTGGTATAAGTCATTTAAGTCCTTTAACTTTATTCTAAACATGAATTATCAATGTCATGGCATGAGGTATTTCTCGAATGAATATTAAGAAGTCTAGCCTCAAAATATTGAACATAAAGCTTTCTGTAACAATCTAGACTACGATTGAAAGTGTTTTGGTAAAGGAATAAGACAATCATAAATTCGAGGGAACTTGATCATACTTGTTCTCTTACAAATACAAATAATTGTCAATGGATCTTCCAAGACTATTTTCAATATATATCACCTCTGTCTAACTATAAATCTTATCAGTAGAGCTTACACCATAGAATGAGGACCACAGTAATGAATCTCAACGCCTCATCAAGTAAGATGGATCAATCAAGGAGTTCCTAGCCCTCTATATAGGGTTCGTATCTAGATAAATGATTTCAGAGGTCCAACTAATCCTCATCAAGACGAAATCCCCTTCAATCTCCTTCTTCGAACCATAGTTAGATGTAAGCACTCTTATATCAAATCTATGCATCCTCAATATCTCATATCAGCAATCGCAAGACCAAGAATGCTCTCGAACAATTAAGCAAGGATTCTTACACCAATCAAACAGGTCGGTAGAAAGTACAACCATTATTTTACCAACCTCTACTTACTCACATCAATTTATCTTAAAGCATTTTATGGTACCAAAAACCATCATTGCTAGCCTACAACTCCTTCCACCAACACTTTCACCCTTACGATGTAGCAACGGATCCTTGTTATGTGTCTCCCATGATGTAAATATTGCTTCTCATGAGTTCACATGAGTTGGCTATACAAGGAACAACGGAGGACAATTACAAGGATTAGTATTCGATCCATTGGACTGTAGTATTTAGTATAGCATTAATACTTTGCATTTATAACAGAGTTAGGACCACTTCCATCTCTCATATTGAATTCTAAGCACCACAATTGGTTGACTTATCTTTATATTAGTATTTTGAGTCATAAACAAGTATCAAGTACTCATATAACTCACTCATTTATCTATCAAGGGCTATTTTCTTGTCATAAAAAACTTATACTCTTCCATCTCTCTAATGTTGGTTACATTTGTATTATTCTCTATTACATTGAATGTGTGAAAGAGATATTACCTTAAAAGTGGACATAAGTACCTCAGTAGATATACTGAACTAATATAAATCAATGTGTCCAATTATTTTTTACATTAAAACACCCTTCCTACCTCTAAAGGCCTCATTTGGTGAGACTAAGGTCTTAACCGATTTCAACACCATTACATTGTATTATTACAAACCTATAAGTATCCCTTGCTTATCCACTCACCTAAAACTAACAAACAAACCCTAGGGATCTATATGGTGTGATACAGCTTAATATGTAGATGTATACCCTAAAAGAGGCGTCAACACCAATTATGCAAAAGAATTTTTAAAAAAACCCAAAATTATTTTATATGAACAAATATATAAATTGGAATTTTCAAAATTTCGATTTGAAAAATGTGGATTTTTGAAATTTTGGGATTTTAATCAGAAAAGGTGTTTCAATTCTAAATGTTTTATCAAAACACATCTAATATTATAATTTAAAAATGGTGTCTCCTATCATAATTCTGCCAAGTGGTTGCATTTCCTATCTCTCTATTAGTCACCATATGTGGCTGCATTTACTCTCTCTATATTAGCCACCTTCCTTTCAGTTCACACATTTCCCATCTGCTGGAAGCCTTAATAAATGGTCTTACATTCTCTTCACCACCTTATTATATTAAGAGTATATAATCTCACTCTCTCTCTCTATCTCCCCTCCATCCTTTGGTTTCCCACCCTCTTCTCCATCTATATCTCTTCCGCTTCACTCCATATATATCTCTTCCTCTTATGAATTTCACTTTTGCTTCTATCTATGTTTAAAGGAAGGAAAACTATATATATATCCATCCCCATCTCTAATCTCCCCAAAATATCTATTGTTTCATCACCATAATTAAGTGGGTGATTTTTGTAAATTCCTTCAAATCTAATTGGCATTCTTATCAGCATACATATATTAAATTAGTAAGAGTTAGAGAGAGAGCTAATGTAAAAGATTGCACACACACACAAGTGTGTGTGTGTGTGTGTGTGTGTATTACTACATGAGAGAGATATAACCATTAATGATAAAAAAAATTAGAGTGATGGGTGCTAGAGAAAGATAAAGGCGTTGTACATAGAGAAAGACATAAGTTAGTTCAACAACTTATTTTGTAGATATTTATACTTGCAAAATCCATTTGATCATTTAATATGTCATTGGAAGTATTTGATATAAAAACTATATAGTTCATTTTGTCTACATGATTGATGTTAGACTCATGGGAGATGCAGCCTCACTTCTACCGAGAAAAACTCATAGGCGTATCTTGAGAATGTTCCTTGCCCTAATTAATGCTTGTTTTAATTAAGAGGATATTCAGTTGAAAGTGAAAGAGGATTACAATAGTTTCAGAGATAGAACAGCAGTTTTGTTTCTTTTCTTCCCTTATTTGCTACTTGCGTTAAGGTCGTACATGTGGGATGGATGGTTATCAGCATTGCCAATTCATCTTTACTAGGTTGTGACAACCCGTATTCCGAAATAAGGGGTGGCCAGCCCGAAACCTCGACATAACGGAATCATGGATGGGTATCATCCTCAGCATCATAACAATAAAATAGGTATACGGAAAAACCGCTCCATAAATCAGAAAGAAGGTTGTCAAAAATTTTAGTTTACTAAAGATTTAAGAAATAAATTAAACAACCCAAATCTGATGAAAGTGGAATTTCAAAGGAACATATAGGTAGATACCAAATCAACATACAATAAAAGAACCGAATAATCTGCCGGTCCACAGTTACATTCAAAGAGTCTCCACAAATCAATATTTTACATACTACATTCATTAACAAGTACAAAAGATGGGCCACTAGCACGAATGAAAGACCCGATCGTAACTAGATTCCAAAAATGAAGGCGTCTAACAAATATCCTGTAATAATCCGCAAGGCCATACAGCTCGTTAAAACCATAGGAGTGGGAAATATCACAACGGGCGCCCTTGCAGAGGAGCACCTGAGCGGATACAACAACATGCACAACATAGAAAAAAATGAACCGGTCAGGGCCCGATTTATATGATTCCTAGAAGAGTAAGAAACATGATAGATATGGACAATAAAGCATAATTAATGTGAAGGTGATTCTAACAACCTAATCATAAAATGGGGTGATGCAATTATATAAGTTCTAACAGTTATTAAAATTAAGCTAGAGAAATTTAATTAAATCTCATTTCTTCTCATATCTTATCATTTTCCATTCTTTAATAGGAATATAGTTTTCATCATATCTTTCCGTTTTCCATTCCTTAGAAGGAATATAATTACCATCTCATATCTTATGGAAATTTACATACCTCAAGTCCCACTTGAGTTAGAAAGGTTATATTCTTATACATATAATGTTTCTAAGATCGCCACTCCGAGTTTCCCCACTGGGCGCGCCCCTAAATGACTATCATCTTCCAGGGCCTATCTATACAAGACAACCTGGGCACTAACGCACGTCGGGAAGTGGCCATATGCCTGCGAATGAGTCATAACCACACCCGAAATTACCTCACTTGCGCAGAAAAATATACAAACCCCGCATATGGCCGAGGACTATAGTCAGCCTGCATTAAATAGTCAGGGGACATCACCTCATGCGCGAGCTTCCCTTATGATAGCATTTAGAGAGGTGTGTTTACGTAATTTAACAATTACCAATTTAATATCATTTTCATTATCATAAATCTCATGTGTTTCATTTTACTTGAAACATTTATCTTTGAATATTTATTATTCAATTTCCTCATATAATTAGGTCCCGAAGTATTCTCTAAACAATTTCCCAAATTCTCATAAGTCCAAAGGTTTTATATACCGCCAAAAGGCTTCCAACATCTCCACATATGGGCTTAGAACACTAACTTTAACTAATTTACCAAAAGAGAAGTGATGCCTAAGCATCACTTTAAGTACCCCTGAATTAACCCCAAGTGATCCCATTCAACTATGGGGTAACGACCAAACTCGACTAAAACTCTAGGATCCTATGTTTACTTCTTACAAGAAGGGTCCTAGGTCATAATCCTAAAGAAAAGGGGTCAAAATTCAAAAGAAAAATAAAGGAGAAATGCAGGCCTTCCGAATCGTTTCGGACTGGCCGAATCAATTTGGGATCTTAGGGGTGAATCGATTCAGACTAGCCGAATTGATTCGGTCAAGAAAAGTGAGATTCTGCATAAGGCCGAATCGATTCGGACGAGCTGAACCGATTCGGACGACCCAGGCTTGGAAACTGTCTCCTAGCGAATCGATTCGGTTCTGCAAAAATTTCAAGTTTAATTTATGGAGTCTTTGACTCCACATTCTACCCAACTTCAACCCACTCAATTCCCTATCCTTTAATGCTACCAAATGATCATATATGCATCATCCAACCATAATTTATCTCCAAACCATATCAATTTAACTTCCAAAGATCTAAAGCCCATTAATCAAACAAAAACCCTAACTTCCATAAACCATACATAACCATAACTATCAATGTAAGTTACTCTACTTAAATCATAAAATAGCAAGTAGAAAAGTTGCCTCAAGTTTGCAAGTTCAGATTTTGAAGAAGTTGAATGCAAGAACAATCACCCAAGCTTCAATCTCTCACTTTCTCCCAAGGTTTTTTCTTCCTTTTCTTTCTCTAGGTTTAACAATTCAATTAGGAGAATAGTGACTTGGTTCAAGAAATAAATCGTGGCTTAGTCTTAAAATTCCAGCTTAAGTGATTAATGCGCGGTAAAGTAATACGCAACTACTCATATAAGCTACAACTAGTCAAAAGTGCCCAAAACCTCTAAAAACAATATGGCACACAGTTTGACTATCTCGAACCTCCCGGAACTATTGGCACCCTCCAAATTATCATTCGAAGATTTTATAATTCATTTTAGGTTCCGGTTCCATTTTAAGACAAATGTCATTTTTTTAAATCATATGACATAATAAAACATAACATAGCAAAATTCACATCTACATACGGTAAATATGCAACATCATAGTAGATATTAACTTATCTTTCTTAAATTAATACCTACTCCACATATCAACATCTTTATATCTAATCACTATATTTAGCAAATTAAATAAAAAATAGGACCTCAAAAGCGAGGGTTATTACATACTTCCCCCCTTATGAGAATTTTGTACCCAAAATTCAAGCGTACCTTGTATAAATAGATGCGGATACTTTTCCCACATGTCATCCTCGCGCTCCCATGTTGATTCCTTGGCATTATGGTGACTCCATTGAACCCTCACCAAGGGAAACACACGAGACCTCAATCTACGCTCCACATGCTCTAATAGCAACCGTAGTTCTCCATATGAAACATCGGGTTGCAAATCAATATCCTCAAAAGGAATGTGCCAAAGCGCACCTTCACATCTCCTATACTTCTTTAGGGAGGAAACATGGAATACATCATGAATTTATTGTAATGGTTCCGGTAAAGCAAGTCGGTATGCCACTGGACCCACCTTTGCAATAACTGGAAATGGTCCAACAAAGCGCGGTGCAAGTTTTCCCTTCTTACCGAAACACTTTATCCCTTTCATGGGTGACACTCGAACCAAAACTTGGTCCCCAATATCCAATTCCATGTGTCGTCGTCCCGCATCGGCATAGCTCTTTTGAGGGTCTTGGGCTATCCGAATGCGATTTCGAATCAAATCAATTTTCGAGGAAGTATCTCGGATCATTTCAGGTCCAAGAAATTTATTATCGCCCATTTCCAACCAACAAGCGGGTGATCTACACGGTCTCCCATAAAAAGCTTCATAAGGTTCCAGTCCAATTGTGAATTGGTAAGAGTTGTTATAAGCAAAGTCAACCAATGGGAGATATTGTTCCCAACCACCTTTGAAGTCAAGCATACACATGCGAAGCATATCCTCCAACATTTGATAAACCCTTTTAGTTTGGCCATCTGTTTGAGGATGGTATGAAGTGCTTAACCTCAATTTGGTCCCCATCGCTTCTTGGAAACTCTTCCAAAAGTGGCAAACGAAAATCTTGTCTCGGTCAGAAACTATATTCAAAGGCACCCCATGGAGTCTCACCACCTCCTCGATGAATAAGCGAGCATACCGAGCAGTGTCATAATCTGTCCTCACGAGTAGGAAGTGTGCCGACTTTGTCAAGCAGTCGATAATCACCCAAATAGAATCACACCCGCCTTATGATCTTGGCAAGCCTGTGATAAAATCCATCGATATGCTTTCCCATTTCCACACCGGGATCTCTAACGGTTGCAACAAACCTGTCGGTTTCTGATGATCGATCTTGACCAGTTGACAATTAGTGCATTGGGACACAAATTCTGAAATATCCCTTTTTATACCCGGCCACCAATACTAACGGCGCATATCCTGATACATTTTTCCCCACCAGGATGAACCGTGAACCTAGACCCATGAGATTCAGCCATCACTGCCCGTCTCAAATCTCCTTCCTCCGAAACGATGAGTCTTCCATGGAAGCGTAATCCACCCTCAGAACTAATCGAGTAGGACTCCGATCACTCGGACAGCAATCGACGAATATAGTCTTGACACCCCTTATCCCTTCCTTGAGCTTCTACCACCCTTGCCACAATGGTAGGAGTAACGGTCATTACCGACATGAATGCTCACATCATCGCATCCTCCTGACTGAGTTCCTTCCATTTAGCTTTCCAAACTGCAGCTTATTCTCCCTCGGGCTTTCTACTCAAGGAATCCGCTACAATGTTCGCCTTACCCGGATGATAATGAAAATCAAATTGATAATCTTTCACGAACTCTAACCATCGGCGTTGTCGCATATTCAAGTCCTTCTGTGAAAATAAATATTGCAACGATTTATGGTCCATGAAAAGACTAAACTTCTCTCCCAAGAGATAATGCCTCCATATCTTCAAGGCAAAAACAACTGTGGCTAGTTCTAAGTCATGAACCGGATAGTTTCTTTCATGGGGATTCAACTTACGGGAAGCATAAGTGATAACCCGTCTCTCTTGCTGAAGTACACCTCCTAATCCTTGAAGATATGCATCGGTGAAGACTAGATATTCCAATCCTGGTTTTGGCAATGCAAGGACCGGAGCCGAAGTCAATCTATCCTTAATCTCATCAAATGCAGCTTGGCAAGAATCATCCCAATTAAAGCTCACGCCTTTCCAGGTCAAATTTGTCAAAGGGCTAGCAATCTTAGAGAAACCCTTGATGAACCGACGGTAATAACCCGCCAAACCCAGAAAATTGTGAACTTCGGTAGGTGTCGTGGGTTGACCCCACTCCCTCACCACAGCTACCTTTCCTGGATCCACAGATACACCTTGGGACGTCACCACATGACCCAAAAACTGTACTTCATGTAACCAAAAGCCACACTTCTCAAACTTGGCATACAGTTGATGGTTCCGTAATCTTTGTATGACCAACCTTAAATGCATAGCATGATCAGACTCCGTTCGAGAATAGACTAAAATGTCATCGATGAACACAATAACAAATTGGTCCAGGAAATCCCGAAACACCCTATTCATGAGATCCATAAATACAGCGGGGGCATTGGTTAGTCCAAAGGGCATAACTAAAAATTCATAGGACCCATACCTCGTTAGAAAAGCAGTCTTGGATACATCCTCCTCTCGTATCCTCAATTGGTGATACCCCTTCCTCAAATCAATTTTGGAGAAGTACGTCGCTCCTCGAAGTTGATCAAACAAATCATCGATACGAGGTAAAGGGTATTTATTCTGGATGGTGACCTTATTCAATTCTCTATAGTCCACACATAACAGGAGAGAACCATCTCTTTTCTTAACAAACAACACTGGAGCACCCCATGGTGATGTGTTACGCCGAATAAAACCTTGCTCCAACAAATTTTGAATTTGATCTCTTAGCTCCCTCATTTCAATAGGAGCCATTCGATATGGAACCCTCGCGATAGGCCTCGTTCCCGGCGCTAAATCGATCACAAACTCAATCTCACGACTAGGAGGCAAACCCAGTATTTCCTGGAAAACATCCTCAAAGTCTTTCATAACTGGAATAGAATCCAAGGGAATAACTACATCCCTAGAAGTCTCCTCGGCAATGCAATACAAATAAGTACTAGTACTCCCCTCTAAACGAGGTAAAACTACCAGGAACATTTCTGGTCCCGGAACGGCGAAGACTATACTCTTCTCGTAGTAATTTACTATAGCATGATATTTTATAATCCAATCCATACCCAAAATCACGTCATACCCGACCATATCCAGGACGAGTAAATCGGCCTCAAAGCATAAATTACCGAGGGAGATTTCTATATTTTTACAAACAAAGAAAATGAGTGAACCATAACCCATAGAGGACTCCACACTAGTAAAAGTTCTTTCAGCAGATTTAATCAACTCGGTGGTTTGAGCAAAGCTCCTAGAAATGAACGAATGTGTTGCACCGGTATCAAATAAAACACGACCCATATGTCCCTGAATAAGGAACTTACCCTCAATGGCAGGCGGTGCAGGCAGAGCTGGAGGGAGCATAGCATCCTGAATATGGTAGACCCTACCATACTATAACTGATCCTATTGTGGAGGAGCAACTGGGTTAGGCACCTGCAGTGGGAACTGAACGTACGGATGCTGTGGAGATTGAAGAAACTGTTCCCCAATCAACTGAGGGCATTCCTTCTTATATTGACCCGCTTCCCCGCATTGGAAACACCGACCTAACATATTCTCGGCATTTCGGCCATGACTGTTTCTAAACTGATTCACACCTTGGCCCTGCTAGCCTCTGTCTCCCTGACCCCCATGACCTGCTTGTTGTTGTGGGGCACCTTGAACGTGCCTACTATTTTGGTTCCTTGAAATAAACCCACCCGAACGCTGCCTCTTCGACAAGTCCCCCTGTTGGGAATCCCTTTCCTTCTGTTTACTGCCCGAAGGTTGGTACGAGGGAAAGACTCCTCCTCCAGTTCCACTACCTCCCGGCCTTCCCGCTTACCCCACTACGGAAGTCTTCTCGCCACTTTGCAAAAATAGTCTATGTTCTTGGCAATGTAATAGAGATGCATTCATCACATCCCCAAAAGTCTGTAAAGTAGGATTACCCAGCAAGTGTTGCCGGATTCTCCAGTTCAACCCTCTCATAAACTTTGAAAATTTCTTTTCTTCAGGAGTCACTTCATCCGGTACAAAACTTGCTAACCGGGTGAACTCCTCCTCATATTCCGCTACTGACCTCTCCCCTTGCATAAGGTCCTGCAACCTCCTTATCATCTCCCCTTGAATTGCGGGAGGAAAGTACTTATGATCAAATAAAACCCAGAATTTGGAGATCAACATTGTATCCCTCTGTTCTGGCGTAGTCACAGACACCCACCAGTGTAATACAACCCCAACTAATTTAAAAGTAGCAAGGACTTGCTTCCTATCCTCACCACACTCCACCATACGTAGATGGCGTTGTATATCTTTCTTCCATTGATTCGCCTTTATAACATCCGAGCTCCCATAAAATTCTGGGGGCTGACCCTTTAGAAAAGATTCCCTAGCTCTCTCCCACGGAGAAGGTCCGGTAGGAACTTGGGCATCTGGCGCTCTCGGTTGAGCTTGTGGCACTTGTTGGGCCACTGCTGTCATGGGCGCATTAACGGATTGAGCCACTATATTTGCCACATCCGCGGGATTGAATGTTCCTTGTGGCGGCGGAGGAGGACCAACATCCTCATCTAAGACCCTATTGCGTCTCGCCGGGCGACCTCTTTTAGGCGGCATCTGAGATGGAGAAACAATAGAGTTAGAATTTCACTTAAAACAATCTATTTTTGCAAAAGATGGTAAGCATAAGCGACAAAGTAGTCCTAACATTAGGCTCTATGTCAAAGAACGCTACGGTTAAACTTGAAAAGTCAACAAATATCCAAAAGACTTTAGAACCTGATGCTCTGATACCATCTGTGACAACCCGCATTTCGAAATAAGGGGTGTCCAGCCCGATACCTCGACATAACGGAATCATGGATGGATATCATCCTCAGCATCATAATAATAAAATAGGTATACGGGAAAACCACTCCATAAATCAGAAAGCAGGTTGTCAAAAATTTTAGTTTACTAAAGATTTAAGAAATAAATTAAACAACCCAAATATGATGAAAGTGGAATTTCAAAGGAACATATAGGTAGATACCAAATCAACATACAATAAAAGAACAGAATAATCTGTCGGTCCACAGTTACATTCAAAGAGTCTCCACAAATCAATATTTTACATACTACATTCATTAACAAGTACAAAAGATAGGCCACTAGCACGAATGAAAGACCCGATCGTAACTAGATTCCAAAAATAAAGGCGTCTAACAAACATCCTGTAATAATCTGTATGGTCATACAGCTCATCAAAAGCATAGGAGTAGGAAATATCACAACGGGCGCCCTTGCGAAGGAGCACCTGAGCGGATACAACAACATGCACAACATAGAAAAAAATAAACGGGTCAGGGCCCGATTTATATATGATTCCCAAAAGAGTAAGAAACATGATAAATATGGACAATGAATCATAATTAATGTGAAGGTGATTCTAACAACCTAATCATAAAATGGGATGATGCAATTATATAAGTTCTAATAGTTATTAAAATTAAACAAGAGAAATTTAATTAAATCTCATTTCTTCTCATATCTTATCATTTTCCATTCTTTAATAGGAATATAGTTTTCATCATATCTTTCCATTTTCCACTCCTTAGCAGGAATATAATTACCATCTCATATCTTATGGAAATTTACATACCTCAAGTCCCACTTAAGTTAGACAGGTTATATTCTTATACATATAATGTTTCAAAGACCGCCCCTCCAAGTTTCCCCACTGGGCACGCCCCTAAATGACTATCATCTTCCAGGGCCTATCTATAGCAGACAACCTGGGCACCTAACGCACGTTGGGAAGTGGCCATATGCCTGCAAGTGAGTCATAACCACACCCGGAATTACCTCACTAGCGTAGAAAAATATACAAACCCCGCATATGGCTGAGGACTATAGTCAGCCTGCATTCAATAATCAGGGGACATCACCTCATGCGTGAGCTTCCCTTATGATAGCATTTAGAGAGGTGTGTTTAAGTAATTTAACAATTACCAATTTAATCTCATTTTCATTATCATAAATCTCATGTGTTTCATTTTACTTGAAACATTTATCTTTGAATATTTATTATTCAATTTCCTCATATAATTAGGTCCCGAAGTATTCTCTAAACAATTTCCTAAATTCTCATAAGTCCAAAGGTTTTATATACCACCAAAAGGCTTCTAACATCTCCACATATGGGCTTAGAACACTAACTTTAACTAATTTACCAAAAGAGAAGTGATACCTAAGCATCACTTTAAGTAGCCCTGAATTAACCCCAAGTCAACCCATTCAACTATGGGGTAACGACCAAACTCGACTAAAACTCGAGGATCCTATGTTTACTTCTTACAAGAAGGGTCCTAGGTCATAATCTTAAAGAAAAGGGGTCAAAATTCAAAAGAAAAATAAAGGAGAAATGCAGGCCTTCCGAATCGATTCGGACTGGCCGAATCAATTTGGGATCTTAGGGGTGAATCGATTCAGACTAGCCGAATTGATTCGGTCAGGAAAAGTGAGATTCTGCATAAGGCCGAATCGATTCGGACGAGCTGAACCGATTCGGACGACCCAGGCTTGGAAACTGTCTCCCAACGAATCGATTCGGTTCTGCAGAAATTTCAAGTTTAATTTATGGAGTCTTTTACTCCAAATTCTACCCAACTTCAACCCACTCAATTCCCTATCCTTTAATGCTACCAAATGATCATATATGCATCATCCAACTATAATTTATCTCCAAACCATATCAATTTAACTTCCAAATATCTAAAGCCCATAAATCAAACAAAAACCCTAACTTCCATAAACCAAACATAACCATAACTATCAATGTAAGTTACTCTACTTAAATCATAAAATAGCAAGTAGAAAAATTGCCTCAAGTTTGTAAGTTCAGATTTTGAAGAAGTTGAATGCAAGAACAATCAGCCAAGCTTCAATCTCTCACTTTCTCCCAAGGTTTCTTCTTCTTTTTCTTTCTCTAGGTTTAACAATTCAATTAGGGGAATAGTGACTTGGTTAAAGAAATAAATCGTGGCTTAGGCTTAAAATTCCAGCTTAAGTGATTAATACGCGGTAAAGTAATACGCAACTACTCATATAAGCTACAACTAGTCAAAAGTGCCCGGGACCTCGAAAAACAATATGGCACACAATTTGACTATCTCGAACCTCCTGAAACTATTAACACCCTCCAAATTATCATTCGGAGATTTTATAATTCATTTTAGGTTCCGATTCCATTTTAAGCCAAATGTCATTTTTTTAAAATCATATGACATAATAAAACATAACATAGAAAAATTCACCTCTACATACGGTAAATATGCAACATCATAGTAGATATTAACTTATCTTTCTTAAATTAATACCTACTCCACATATCAACATCTTTATATCTAATCACTATATTTAGCAAATTAAATATAAAATAGGACCTCAAAAGCGAGGGTTGTTACATAGGTATGATTGCTTCTCCTCTGCACGGGTTTGGCTTTAAAAGAGAATATTTTGAGAGTGAATGGAAGTGATATTCGCCCATGTTGGATATACCATCACTATTGCGCTATGGCTATGCCATTCATTATTCTCACTAAGGGTATAACTTTTCCTACATTGGGCAATCATGCAAGCAGTTACAAGGCATAGACCTTATATATGTATTGCACTCGAGAAGGCTAGGAGAATGGCTATCAAATGGGGAGAGTGGAGTAGAAGATCAATCATGGTTATTATGCTCTATATTATTCACCTTGCAGGGCTTTTAAGCACATATTGGAGTAGTGTTACTAAAATCTGCAATGGTTGGTGTCATTTCTGAGTGAACGATAGTTACATGTGGGATCCTTTTGATAATATTGTCCACCATTAATTTCTTAAATTCAACTCAAACCTCATGCCCAAGTCCCGATTTAATGCGAAAATGAAGAGAGTTAAAAGAAAGCACAAGCAAAATGAGGAACCCAATTCCAAGAATTTGTAATTGGAAAGATAATCTTTATATTTGAGTTGAGGCTTATAGTAATGTGATGATGATGGTGATTTTGAACTGCATGAAATGGCACTATTGGGAAAAAAGATATATGGTTTGAGAGATTTCAACCCTACATAGTTGTCACTTGAGAAGGTAATATTTTTATGCATATCCACATTATACATTATTTTCAGTATAGTGTATTATTTACTTTTTCCCAAGCTTCTTGCAACGTTGAATTCTTTAATATTCACTATCCTAACATATTATGTTAAATGATTTTTTGTTTCATCGTTCACAATGCATATTATTATTAAAAAAATTGTGATTTTTGAGTTAGAAATCAGTGTTTATTCGGTTCATTTTTTGGGTCTCTAATGGTTTTTTTGTTCAAATCAGGTTTTAGAAGTGCACTGCATAGTCTTTGATGTCGAGTATATCGTCATTCTTTCAATTTGGGACGTCACACTGAGGTTAGACTTGAATGCTTTGAAGACTTTGCCCTCTGGAGAGTTGTTTCAGCTCTCCCTCTCGCCTATAATCGGGTCCTCTGCAGGATTCAACTAAGTGGGTGTGTGCCTAGATGAAATCTAACTATCGTTTTGTGAGATGCTATCCTCTTTATCTTTCTTCGCACGGAGCGTAGTTGTTACCTGAAGGTTATCGGGATTGATATATTTCTTCCAGACCAAGGATAAAGTACTAAATGTTGTATACGAAAGAGAGAGTTTTTAACTAATAGAGAAAATATAGGGTAACACTATCCTTAGTGATCTGAGAATTTTTTCTTTCTGACTTTCTAGTAGAAATAACTCTTCTTATTTGGTGGTTTCATAGCTATGAATTATAATCATATTGAAACATAAAAGTGCTGGTGATTGTTAGCAATTATTTTGTAAGCTTAGTATGTTTAAGGGGTTACTAGTATTAAATAATCGAGATTCGTTTGAATATTGTGATTATTATATATTACATCGTGGGACTCATATATAACTATCAATTATAGAATGTTTTTAAAATAAATGTTCACTTGATATTTTTTATCATTAATATCTATTTAGTGGGATTGAGGATAATGATTTTCACTTTCATGCGTTCGTTTACTTATCTTATAAAATAAAAAATTGTTGCTCCCATCTCTGTTTATATAAATTGGGGGTATATTTTTTATTTATATAAATTGGTCGTATAAAAAATGTTGACTCAAATATTCCTTGGCCAAGCTTCTTAATATAGTTCATAACAATGTATTTTAAACACATACTTGTTATGCATAAGAATTCAAGTTGTGATTGTGCTATTATAATAGTTTGCACTCGACATAATCTTGCGATATGTTGACTACTAATTAGAGAATCAACTTGTGGCATGAGTACGCTTTGGAATTTTATTTTTAGAAGTGATGGAATGAAAGATAGTAAAGATGAAATGCTTTTATTACGGTCAATTCAAATTTCTCTACTTTTTTTGGAAATTTAGGTGTGTACCAATCAACTAATTAGAATGCATAAATATGTTATGTTATTCTCACCTTCCTTTAAGCTTAGTTGTAGATACATAATTACACTATGTTGTTATAAATTTGTTTTCTATTTATGTAAGTATTTGGGGTTTGTTTAGGTCAGTCCCTGAATAAAAGAAAGCTATTTAACTTGTCAATTGAAATGTCACTTTCTTTGAGTATTGGTTACCTTTAGTGTAAGCTTTTGACTATTGTATTTCAGAATGGAATTTGTGGATAAGAGCTCTAATTTCGTTAAGGTTATTAGTATAAAGGGTATGCTAAATGTCCGTTTAAGGAAACAATTATAGATTGTTGAATTGAATATCACATACAAATGTTATCATAACTGATGTCGGTTGATGTTATAGATTCAAATAGTGTAATAGTATTCCTAAAAAATGCCCACATGCATATGCATCCTTGAAAGTTATTTGAAAAGTAAACTTGGGAAGTGCATTGGCATATAAAGTTTGTCCAACATAAATATTTTAAAACTTTTTATTTAATGAGTTGGTCAAGTGTAATTAGTATTTATAATAAACTAGGTTTTCTATTATTTGACTCTTTGTTTGGTTTGTGCAGTGTCCCAGCTGTGGTAGGACTTGCAATACTTCACGTGCCTCGTAACGAAAACCTTCTCGTACATTTTGAATATAATGTTGATCACAATTATAGTGTTTTCTTAACTAAATATCCATTTGATATTTTTTGTCATAATTGTGTAATTGTGATAGTATTGTTATTGGAGTATTTTTTTTAATTTCTTAAATAGGGTGGATAGTTCTACAAATAAAGAAAATTTTGCCTAAAGTTTTTAAAATGTCAACACATTTGTGTTATAAGAAACAATTTTTTATTTAAATTAGTATTTGATGGCAATGATGTTGTTTATGTGAGGTCCAACACGGACTATTTGCATTGTTATTGTGGACTACTTTTTATTTCTTAAATAGGATGGATCGTCCTATAAACAAAGGAAAATATGTCAAATTTTTTAAATTTGTTTATTATTTCGTCTTATATATAAGTTTCCATTCTTACAAGGTCCAGGACAAACTATTTATATTCTTGTTGGACTACCTTTTCTTAAACGATCTGTAGAAACATAGTTTAAATTATTTATACTTATGTGTTGTAAAACAACTTTTTAACTTAATTACACAAGATTTAACACTACTTAAATTTACATGATTCAATACTTTTAAAATTTACACTTATAATATAAAAACTATTTATTATTTACATTATACACAACTTAATACTTTTAAAAATTATATGTGTGCCTTCAGGAACGGGCATACCCTAATATATATTGTTTATGTGTGTGTGTGTGTGTGTGTGTGTGTATTACTACATGAAAGAGAGAGAACCATTAGTGATAAAAAAAATGAGAGTGGTGAGTTCTAGAGAAAGATAGAGGCGCTGCATATATAGAGAGAGATAAATTAGTTCAACAACATATGTTGTTTTCCATTTGAGAAGGTATTTATTTGGAAGAACTTTCTTTGAAACTTGCGTAAATTTTTTCATGATAGTACCTTACTTTAACCTTTTTTTTTCTTTTAGCAGATGTATGTTTAACTATTAGGCTTGAATTTAACTTTTTGATTTGGAAGTGGGGAAGAAGGTTGGGCTCATTGGGTTTAACATTTTATACTTTAAAGATATAATAATATTATACTATAGATTATAGTTAAGTAATAATTTACTTCAAAATGTGTCATCAAAATTTAAAATTTGTCTCAAGAGATAATTAATAAATGTCACCATATATCATTTTAGAGTGCTACTCATTTGGAGTGCATTTAGTCATGTCCTATATTATATTACTAATTTTACATTATTTATATGCTTATATCAACTTGAAAAAAATTCTAAAAATAATAGTGTAATATAATTACAACAAGCAGTTCTAGGATGGTTAACTCAAATTTAGTGACCACTCATATAAACTCCTACAAAATCACCATACACAAGTTAAGTCATTGTCAGTTATGAAAAATATTTAAATAATGAATAAACTTATTTTTTTGACCAATTAGTTAAGTTTCACAACTTCCAATCTTAGAAAATTCTCGAACATTGGATTTAATTACAAATACTACTATTAATAAAAATGTTTGCTTATTTGCAATGTGCTCGTTATTTATTTTGATATGATAGTTTTTTCTCTCAATGTTCTAATTTTTTAGGATTGGATACCGAATGAGCATCACAGTCACACTTTTGTAATACTCAATGTGAATTTTGTGTTTACGATTTGTAGTATTAATGAAAAATATATATGACTATTATTAATATTATTTTACCTATTAACTAAAACCATTAACTTATTCGTTTTCACGTTTATCTATTTTTTGTATTTTCATTAATTGTTAAAATTCGTAATTTAAAGTTTAAAGAGGGACAATACTTTTAACTTTAAAGCATTGTTATTATTAACTTATATGTTGTGATTGTATGTTTTTATATCTCTTTCAAGTGAAGTTTGATAAGAAATAAAGATAACTGTAATTGAATATTTCAGTTTTGTAATTGGTTTCGTTAGTAATTTTTTTTATTTTCCTTTTTTTTAGGGGTTTTGTAAAAACTTCCATTTTCTCACGTAAAGGATGGCCATGCATGATACGCTAAAGATATGTCTTGTTTTTCAATTAATACCATTCTCGGAATTAATACATTATAAATCATATATTATTGTCCCATAATTATGTTTAAATCAACGTCTCAAAAATAAATAAATCCAATCCAACACCAATCATATAATAAATCCGACATAAAAGTAAATATATCAAAACAACATAAAGTAAATGAATCTCGGACTTATGCCCATACGATAAACCCAAATAAAATAAGTAACCAAGGCGAAAAAGAACCTAAGAGAGAATCAATAGATCTGAAATTCCTAAGGAGCAAATAGGAGAATTCAAGGCTGCTACGCCAACAGTCCCGCTATCCCTCTTTAGGAACACCTGGGGGGAGAAAAAATTTAAATTTTGGTCAGAACCCTAAATGTGAAGGAATTAACTTATACAATTTAAAAAGCAATAAATACAGTCGATGCAGAGTAAATATCCCCCATCGTCACTCATATGCGATTAACATCTCAGCCCTCATCTAAGTGTGATATTACCCGCATCGAAACAAGTCCCAAAGTAATGTCTGACAACCGTGCCAATTTAATATTAATGGATTGGCTATAATCAATTGCTAACATGAGGTCGAATGTATTCAATTACCAATGCCTAAGGTATTCCAATATTATATATCTCATGAAAGTGACATAAACATATATTATGCCCAATATAGTAAGGGTCCGTAAATTATGTCAATATTCTTAGACAAATTAACTAATCTCATTCAATTTGGGTGATTTATATATATGTACTTTCATATATGCGACACTCAAAGAATATACAAATGGTATCTCGTTCGTGCTCTATCTTCAAATTCGAATGAATCTCTATCGAAGTCAGACGTCACAAAACACACATAAGTGGGGCGATCCCTACGCAGTACACTAGTGCACGGCCTATACCCCGTGGTGACAAAGGATCCCAACATCAATACCTACCTCTAGTAGATGGCACTGCTACGTAGTACCTAAATGACCTACACAACGTCTATCCCACCTACGTTTACGTGTGCTATGGTCTCGCATGGGCGATACCCCAAGACGATAGGACCATCCATGAACATTGGTATGTCTATACAAATACACATAAATACATATTATTCCCATATAATATATATAGGTAACTACTCTATAATTACCTAAATATCCCACATGATATCCACAAATATTCTTCCATAAATAATTGGCCTTCTAGTAAATTATTAATTTCATCTTCTTTAACAATTTATTTAACCATCTAGTTAAATATAATGTCCCAATTAATATGTGTGTCATGTTTACATTTTTAATAAATTCTTCGATGGACCAAAGACTGTCCTAACAACTCGTACGAACTTCTAATAATACATTAGGACTAACCCTAGTCCCATCTCAATCAACCCCTAGGACAGAATCGATTCGCTGCCAAGCCGAATCAATTCGCTCCAAGGCCGAATCAATTCGAAATGGGGCATTAGCTCAACTCCGCCAGTTTTGTCTGATACGAATTTTCTTAATCTTCCTTAAGATCCGTTCTAATCCATTCCCTAAGATCGTTTCTATAAGCGTGTGAGTGGATTCTTAGTAATAAATTACATATCATATAACAATTAATTCCAAATAACAACACCAATTTATATCTGCAAATCCCAGATTTCACATGAATATATCAAGAACTTTAACCCAGATTTCTTCCACCATCCCAACTATATGTAATTCATTTTATGGGGTATATAACATGAAATTAAAGTCACAATATACAGATCATAAACATGTATTAAAATTCTCTACACGTGATTCCAAGATTCTCCCATTTCATCCCAAGGACCCTAAGACTTCTATCATTAAATTTCAAGAATTCGATTCCTAGATTTTCTGGCTAACACCCTATGTTATAATTAATCCTATATATGCATAAGATTAATTACTAACATTTAATCATAAAAACTCAACCTAAAATTCAGAATTCATATGGGGTCATTATGATGAATCGAGAAGAAAATTGGAAATTAAATTGAGCAAGAAAATTCTTGCTTGGATACGCAATTGATGAAATCCACCTTTGAATTCCTCTCCAATTTCTTATTATGGCCTCTCTCTCTCTCTCTCTCTCTCTCTCACACACACACACACACAGTAGTGTAGTCTAGGGTTCTTAGATGATCTCCATGGATTTTATTAACTTCTTAATATAAGTTATTAACTTCTTAATATAAGTTATTAACTGTCTAATCCCGAGTTGGGTTAAATTCCCAAATTTTAGACCCCCAAATGGGTCCGAAACCATAACAAGACTAGCCCCAACGTCTCTTAACTTATATACCTATACCTCGGGACCATTTATGATGGTTTAAAACACCTAAATGAGCCCATTTACTTTTCGAAACACGTCCCAATTATTTTATCACAACATTACATTTTTATAATCGCATCACCCATCATTTATGAATTTTCTACTACACAAGCAATTGTTATAATTATCGACATCACAAAAATCAACCACACATAAATACGACATAACAAAGAATTACATATTCATAATTAAAAATTAAATTCACCAATTAAATTTAATTTTCACAATTTTTTATTTTATCCCAAAAATACAGTTTCATTATTTATTATAGAAAAATATGGGGTATGACATTCTCCCCCCTAATAATGGGATTCCATCCTCGGAATCTAGGAAAGTACGTACCTAGCTAGAATAGTTCAAGATATTGAGTGCGCATGTCGTCCTCCCAATCCCAAGTCGACTCGTCCTCCCGATGATTTCCCCACTACACTCGAACTAAAGGAATAACTTGGGATCGAAGTGGGCGCTCCCGGCGGTCCAGAATGGCTACCAATCTCTCCTCATAAGTAGCATCTGAATGGATCCCTATATCATTAATAGCAATGTGATGGTACGCTATCTCTTCTTGAAGGAACCTCCGTAATGTCGATAAATGGAAAACATCATACACTTGAAATGGTCCGATAATCCCAACCGATATGACATGGGTTCAATCCTCTAACACCCGATCCTCATACACTTTCCTTTATCCCAAAACCTCATCACTCCCTCCAAGGGAGATACTTTAACTAACACTCGATCCCTAACACCAAAATCTAACTGTCTTCGGCCCGTGTCTACATAAATCTTTTGCCTGGACCGAATCAACTCTACCTTTTCTGAGGTATCCTGAATGAAATTTGGCCCAAGTAAATTGTTCTCTTCCACCTCCAACCAGAATGAGGGTGAACGACAAGGTCTCCTATAAAGTTCCTCAAACATTGTCATCCCAATTGTGAACTGGTAGCTGTTGTTGTACGCAATCTCCACTAAAGGAAAATAATGCTCCCAACTCCCCATAAAATCTAAAATACACATCTGTAACATGTCCTTCAACATCAAATTCACCCTCCCCATCTTCCCATTGGTTTGAGGATGATATGAGGTGATCAATCTCAACTCTTTCCCCAACGCCTTCTAAAAGCTCCTCCAAAAGTGGGATACAAACGTCGCATCCCTGTTTGACACAAAGTTGAGCAGTACTCCATGCAACTTAACAATATGTACAAGGAAAATCCTAGCATACTACTCAGAGCTATAATCTGTCCAGACCGGTAAAAAATGAGCCACATTTGTCAATTCGACGATGAGCATGCAAATGGAATCATGCCCTCTCTATGATGTAGGTAGCCAAGTAGTGAAGTACATGGAGAGGCTCTATTATTTCCACATCGGGGTATCCAAAGGTCATAATACACTTATAGGACGCTGATGGTCCACCTTCACCTGTTGACACGTAGCACACTTGGACACAAAATCTTCTATGTTCCTTTTAATCTCGTCCCACTAATACTGACGTCGCATGTCCTGCTACATCTTATCCCTTCTGAGATGTACCGTAAAGCATAAGCTTTGAGCCTCAGACATAACGGCTTATCTCAAATCCTCATCATATGGGACAACTAACCTTCCCCAGAATCTCAAACCACCATCCAACCCAATGGAATAACATTCCCCTCCCTCGGCTAATAACTATCTAACTCGCTCCCGACAAAGCCGATCTCGAGCCTGTTTTCACCACCCGAATAATGATCTAGGGTGTGATGGCAAGGGCTGACATAAATACACGGGTCAAGTCGTTGCCTCCACGAAGTGATTTCCACTTTGCCTTCCACAATGGTGCTAACTCCAATATCGGCTTTCAGCTCAAAGAATTCGCTACGACATTCTCCTTCCTCGGGTGGTACTGAATGTCGAAGTGGTAGTCTTTCACAAACTCTCTCCACCTCATATGCCTCGTGTTCAAGTCGCATTGTGTGAACAAATACTATAGGCTCTTATGGTCTGTGAATAGTTGGAAATTCTACCCCAGGAGATAATTCCTCCATACTCATAGTGCAAAAACCAAAGCTGCTATCTCCAAGTCACAAATGGGGTAATGACCCTCGTGAGGCTTAAGCTTTCGTGAAGCATAAGCTGTCGGCCTCTCCTTTTGCATCAAAACCCCTTCAAATATCCTTAAGGATGCATCTGTGAAGACTTTATAGTCAATCCCTGGCCGAGGAAAGGCCAAAATTGGTGTTTTAGTCAATCTAGTCTTTAGTTCATCAAACGCCTGGTGGAACATGTCCTTCTATACAAACAGAACTCCCTTCCTTGTCAAATTTGTAAAAGGCCTAGCTATCTTAGATAACCCCTAAATCAACCGACGGTAGTAACCATTCAGTCCCAAAAATCTATGTACCTTGGTGAGTGTAGTGGGTTGCCCCCACTCCATCACTATAGAAACCTTTATCGGGTCCACTAATATCCCCCTCTTAGACACAATATGGCCTAAGAACTGAACCTCTCTTAACCAAAAACTGCATTTCTGAAACTTAGCATAAAACTGGTGGTCATGTAACGTCTATAAGACTACCTGTAAATATTGTGTGTTCTCCTTCACAGTTTGAGAATAAATTAAGATATCATCGATAAACACTGTGATGAAACGATCCAAATAATCTCTGAACACCCGATTCATCAAATCCATAAATACCATCGGTGTGTTGGTTAACCCAAATGGCATCACCAAGAACTTATATGATCCATATCTCGTAAGAAATGCCATCTTGGAGATGTCCTGCTCCCGAGCTCTCAACTGGTGATAACCCGATCTTAAGTCAGTCTTAGAGAAATACGCATCACCTCTCAGCTAGTCAAATAAATCATCAATGCGGGGTAACGTATATTTATTCCTTATGGTGAAAATGTTTAACTCCCTACAGTTTATACAAAGTCGCAATAATCCATCCTTCTTATTGATAAACAAAACTTAAGCACCTCACGGCGAAGTAATCCTTCTAATGAACCCGTGTCCTAATAAAGGCTCAATTTGATCCGGAAGCTCCATCATCTCTAAAGCAACCACCCAATATGATGTACTTTCAATGGGTCTCATGACTGGTATCAATTCGATCATGAAGTCTATCTCCCGACTAGGTGGAAACCCTGGGATCTCCCCAAACACATATGAAAACTCTCTAACTATCGGGATGGAATCTAATGTCACCCTAACCTCTGCATAAGTATCCTCATCGATATAGTATAAATGCTTGCTCAACCCATCCCTAGAGTGCGTCATCACAACCAAGTACATCTCCTGACCCAAAATGGCGAAGACTATGGACCTCCCATAATAATCAACACATGCTCTGTATGTAAATAGCCAGTCCATCCCCAAAATAATGTCGTACTCGTTCATATAAAGTACCAATAAGTCGGCTACAAAAGTGAGTTACTTTATCTCAGTCCCGATACACCAACATACTAAATGTATGGGTGCCCATCTACCCATCGGTGAATCTACGTGTAATGTAATATCGGAAGCAAAATCTACCATCCTAGTATCTCGTGCAAAACCCCTGCTAATAAAAGAGTGAGATGCCCCCCTGTCAAATAAAATGAGTACTAAATGACCAAAGATAGGGAACATAACCTTAAATGCATGTGTTGGAGATGGCCCCTCTACAGGCGCATAATGATAAACACATCTACACTATAGTGGCAGTTATCCATGAGGTGGGGCGAAGTGTGCTGGAGCGGCTGGTACAGAAACGGTGGGTGTTGTCCCATCTGACCTCCCTGCTCCTGGGCTGACTGAATACCCCAAAGATAACACCTCGACTTATGACACCTCTCTCTGCAAATTAAGTAATCCCCATGGAATGGGGTCCACTCTGTCTATCGAGCCTGCTTGCCTCAACCATGCTGGCCTTGGCCTTGATGGCCTCTGTACCGCTGGCCCTGTCCCAACTACTTTTGGCCCTTCTGCCCTGTCTGTTCTGATCATCTGAACCCATGAACTTCTTCTTATAATCTGTGGGCGAAGTACCCCTGAACTTCTAGGTCTCGAATCTGCTACCCCCATTCGTCTTTCCCTGCTATTTTGACGACTCAGTTCCTTATTGTTTCTCACCCTTGCCGTTCTGAAAAAGTCTTGTGATCCTGATAGTAGAGAAGTTCGGCATTTATCAATTGATTATATGTGCTAAAGATGACCCCGTTATGAATCTGTCCATATTATTATGTTCAGTATTCACATCTTCTTTTACAAAGTATGAAAGGGCATTAAACTCTTCATTTTACTTATCCATGGTATTCCCCTCCCGCTTAAGCTTTATAAATCTTCTCCTCATCTCAGACTGCATAGCTTGGGAAAAATACTTCCCCTCTCCCAAAACTCATCAATTGTCAGGTTATCCCTCTCTAGAACTGATGTAACCAACTCCCACCACTGAAGCGCGACCTCCACTAACCGGAATGAAGCTAACATCTTCTTTTTCATTAGCATGCACTTTACCATCCAGAAGTGACTTTGTATGTATTTCTTCCACCTGCTTGCCACTAGTATATCTGAACTGCCTAAGATCTCTAGAGGTTGGCCATTTACGAAGACCTCCCTTTCCCTGTCCCAAATCAACCCCCATGCCTGGGCTAGTACGACCAC
The DNA here is from genome assembly GCA_949130495.1 of Sambucus nigra. Taxonomy (NCBI): domain Eukaryota; kingdom Viridiplantae; phylum Streptophyta; class Magnoliopsida; order Dipsacales; family Adoxaceae; genus Sambucus; species Sambucus nigra. Next base: position 360,932,825 of record OX422223.1, on the reverse strand, counting down.
CTGTTGTTGTTGTTGTGGTGGTGGTGGTGGATGTTGTTGAGCCTATGACAGTGGAAAATATGGGAGCATGGCCTCCATAGTTGTAGAAACATCTTGAGTCACAATGGTGGTGATCTATGCTGGAGTAATCAACTATAGGGATGGTGGGGATTGTGGCTTTGGTTGATCCTCCTCCTCAGGAATGGGTGTGACCACACGTCTAGGCCTACCTCTCTGTACATTTCCCATCCGAAAGCAAACAAGGTTCGAATTAGTACAATCGCAAGAATATAATGAACCCTAAACATAGGCTCTACAAATCAAAGGATGAAACGCAGAACGTAATGAGCGCAACACAGATCTTAAGGACACTACAACCTGGATTCTCTAATACCAACTATAACAACCCTCATTTTTTAACATAAAGGCTAGCTAGGCACAATACGCCAAAGGTGGGGCTTGTTTGTTAATTAATACCACTATCAGCATCAGCATATTATAAATAATATATTAGTGGCCCATAGTTGAGTTTAAATCAGCGTTCCAATAATAAATAAATACAATCCAACACCACTCGTATGATAAATCCAACATAAAAGAAATATCTCAAACCAACATAAAGTAAATGAATCTCGGGCTTATGCCCATACAATAATCCCAAATAAAATAAGTAACTGGTGATAAAAAGAACCTAATCTAGAATCAATAGATCTGAAATGCCTGAGGAGCAAAACGAGAATGGAAGGCTGCTACGTCAACAATCCTGTTATCCCTGTTTAGGAACACCTGGGGTGAGAAAATATTTAAATTTGGTTCAGAGCCCTAGATGTGCAAGAATTAACTTATCCAATTTAAAATGGAATAAATACATTCGATGCAGAGTAAATATCCCTCAACGTCACACACATGCAATTAACATCTCACCCCTCATCTAAGTGTGAAATTACCCACATCGAAACAAGTCCCAAAGTAATGTCTGACAACCGTGACAATTTAATATTAAATGGATTAGCTATAATCAATTGCTAACACGAGGCCGACTGATTCAATTACCAATGCCCAAGGTATTCTAATGTTATATCTCTCATGAAAGTGACATAAATATCAATTACGCACAATATAGTAAGGGTCCGTAAATTATGTCAACATTCTTTGACAAATTATTTAATCTCATTTAAATGAGGTGATTTATATATATGTCCTTTCATATATGCGACACTCAAAGGCATCTACAGTGACACCCCACTTAAAATAATAATCAGTGTCCCGCCCTATACTACAATTAGTTAGGAATCTCAAGTGGATCATTCTCAGCATCTACTGACGATACTAAAATAAACATAGCAAACTACCCAAAACTATAAAAAGCGGGTGCCAAAAAAATTTTAAAACATACAATGAACATCAACAAACCAACAACACAATAACTACTAAACATGATGACATATGCACATGGCTATGATGCAAAGAAGAAATTCTAAATTACATCATAAGTACACAAAAAGAATATACCCGAATATGCTGTCGGGTCACAGACAATACAAAAATTCTGAGGAGAGAAATATAAAAGTGCTACAACACAACCCTTGGGTGTAAACTCGATGTACAAACTAAATCCTAAACTAGATTTACAAAAAGGTAGGAAACGACTATAACAAAGTCCCGCAACAGTCCGCATCTGCTACAGCTCCACGAATACTGGATAGAAAAGTATCATAGGTATCCTTGTGGTGGGACACCTAAAATATAATACAATATATATAGCAAGAGAGAAATATAAACGGGTCAGAGCCCGAGGTGTGAAATTTTTTTTAGCAAGTGTATTAAAATGCATAATAATTATAAATGCACTTATACATGATTAGAGTGGAGTCACGCTCTCTTGGAACTCCATCTAGCCCCACAACTAATGTGCGCACCTAAACGTATGCACATGGTCCTCAATTAAACTACCCAACACGTTCTAGGGACAATATAACAATAACCCACGCCAAATCTACACTCGCGTAACCTATCTTCTAAAACATAACCGTAAACTCCCTTTTCTACCCTAACTCAAGCGTGCATCTGAACTTAAGTTAACAAATAACTATACATATACCATTCTCTTACTATAATTTATTGGATTCTAGTTATTAACTTAAACAAGTTATTAGCATCCAAATGCTAAGGACTAAACTTCTCTCAACTCTCAACATTGCTCTACGTTTCGTGCGTGGGACGTCTCGCAAAGAAAAATCCAAATAAGGAACCCCCCGATACACTACTCCTTCACAATGTTGATCATCGATATCCATTATGCCCTCGGTGCATGATACATATAGCCTTAGCTACTTATTTAGAGTATTACTCTAATAATTATCTCCCATAAATCATTGTTATGCTATAACATATAAATCCGAGTACTAAGGACTATACTTCCCCCCACTCCCAACATTGAACTGCGTTTCATGCGTGGAACATATCGTAAAGCGAAATCCAAACAAGGAACCCTCCGAATACACTACTCCTTGACAATGTTGGTCGTTGAGGTCCATTTTTCCCTCGGTACCCCACACATAACTTTGAATATATATATAACGAGAAATAATCTCAAATCACAATATATAAGATAATGCTCCGAACATTTAGGGTCTATAACATTACTCTAGTTACAAAGCATAATCATTTAACCCGAATAAGTAAGTACACATAACACGCTTAGCGTACAAGTAAATATCCAAAACCTAATCATTTATGGGTATAAAAATACTTCAAAATGCTATAATCTTCCAGGAATTACTCACTTTATCCCGGGTTAACATTCATTAGATTATTATCACACCGCCCTGTTAATAAAAACAAATCACAACGTACAGGAAGCGGTCATAGTTCCGAACCAGAAATTGAGAACGAATCATACCCAAGACTTCTCACCCAGAATAAAATCACAGAATAAATAATGGACGACTATGATCTGGGGACTATACGCACCCTCCTCCTCAATCCAGGGGCCTGACCAATAGCGCGTAACTTCCCATGATAGCACTAGAGGGTATTCTCACACAATACATATATATATATATATATATATATATATATATATATATATATATATATCATTCACACTAGATATATATGCAGTCACATCATATATATATGAAAACCATCACACAAGGTATTACATCACTCCATATAGGTTTACATACTCTCTTACATCAATATGTATGAAATAAGTGAATTCATTTATAAGTATATAACTCTCAATATACTGACCGTTGCTAACTTGCATACTTTCCCAATTCATCTTTTAATACGATCTCTCACTTGAAGTTTACTCATCCACCACACCTATTAAATATGAATAGTCTCTCAATTCAATCAACATTAAGGATACCAACTATATCTGGATGCACCCCTTATCAATAATAATTATCCACAAATAGAAAATTTTGATGCTAAAAGGATTTCCCACTAGTCGATACGATAACTTCAATTTAAACACTCTCAAAATAACTCAATACGACCCCAACATTTTTTTCATCATTTGTGAAACTCCTTAAAAGTCTCCAAAACATACTCCTCACACCATATTTAAAAAGGGTCCTAAGTTTCAGACCCAAAAGAAAAGGGGTGGAAATAAAATCCCATTCCTAGGCTAAAAACAGAGGAGCAGTCGACCGGCCCCTGACACCCGGTCGACCGCGGTTCTAAATTTTTCCTTAAGAAGGAGGCAATAGGCTTTTCCCTTGAGGCGCGATCGATCGACCTCCTGTTCGTGGTTGACCGACCATAGTAGATATCTCGGCCAAGCTTCAATTTGGAAGAAACCTAACTTCCCCAAAACCCCAAAATACCATCTTCTAACCATAAATCTTCAACCCAAACATGTTTCTAACATTAAAACTCATCAAATAATTTAACCCAACTAATTTACAACTTAAAATCCATATATAGATATCAAATGTAAGATTTAACCCAAAAATTTAGGGTTTAACACTTTTAACCCAAAATCCATAATTTATCCACAAATCATGAAATAAATGACACACATGAATTATTTAGCAAGTTTAATCACTTGCCTCAAAGTTGTAGAGGTTGAACCTTCCTCAAAATCGAGTAATGGCTGGAATCCCCAAGATTTTCTTCTCTTTCTCTTCTTCCTTTCCTCTTCTCTCTTTCTCTCTAGGGCTTTCTCTTCTCAGAAAATGATATTGTTATCTCACGGAGGCTTTTTAAGCCTTAAATCCAAGATACGCCACTTTAAATGACTCGGTTACTCCAATTCTATTCAAACAAACTTAAAATATTCCGAAATCCAAATAAGACCCAAGTACAATCATTTCTACTATCTTGACCCATTCGGGATCAATCGTACACTCAGAATCGTCATTCGAAATAGTTTCTAACATCCTCAAATTTGACCTCAATTGCCAAAATTAAAATTCTCCAATTTAAATTAATATTTATTTATCCCAAATTAATTAAATTATTAGTTAAAAAATCACGGGCTATTACATATAACAGTGGTGTCTCGTTCATGCTCTATTGGTAAGTCTAAAGGAATATCTCTTCAAGTCAGACATCACAAAACACACATAAGTGGTCGGTCCCTACATAGTACACTAGAGCACGACCCATAACCACCGGTGACAAAGGATGGCACTGCTACATAGTACCTAAATGACCTACACAACGTCTAGTCCACCTGTGCTAGCATGTCCTACGGTCCTGAACGTGTGATACCCCAAGCTGATAGGACCGTCCATGAACATTGGTATGTCCACACAAATACACATAATTACATATTATCACTCCCATATAATATGTACAGGTAACTACTCTATAATTACCTAAATATCCCACATATTATCGACAAATATTCATCCATTAATAATTGAACGTCTAGTTAATTATTAATTCCATCTTCTTTAACAAATTATTTAATCATCTAGTTAAATATAATGTCTCAATTAATATGTGTTCCATCTTTACATTTTTAATAAATTCCCCATTGGCCCAAACACCGTCCTATCAACTCGTACGGACTTCTAAAAATAACCCGAAACTAATTCTAATCCCAGCTGACTTAGCCCCCCATGACCGAATCGATTCGATTCAGTTATTGACTGAATCGATTCTCTGCCCAAGTAAATTAATTCACTTTAAGGCTGAATCGATTAGGAATGGTGCCGTAGCCTAGCTCCGCCAATTTTGTTTGATACAAATTTTCTTAATTCTTACCAAAGATCCATTCTAACCATTATTTCTTTTATATAAACATGTGAATGGATTCTTACAACTAAATTACACATCATATAATAATTTATTCCATATAATAACATAAATTTATCCCCAAATCCTAGAGTTCACATGAATATATCAACAACTTTAACCCAGATATCTTCCACCATACCAATTACATGTAATTCATTTAATGGGGTATATAACATGAAATTAAAGTCATAATATGCAGGTCATAAATATGTAGTAAAATCCTCTACATGTGATTCCAACAGTCTCCAATTTCATCCCAAGGACCCTAAGGCTTCTATCATCAAATTTTAAGAATTCGATTCCTAGATTTCTGGGTTAACACCCTATGTTATAATTAATCCTCTACATGCATTATATTAATCCCTAACATTTTATCATCAAAATTCAATGTAAAACACAAAAATCATATGGGGTCATTACAATGAATCGAGAAGAAAATTGGAAAGTAAATTAAACAAGAAAATTATTGTCTGGAAAAGCAATTGATTAAATCCCCCTTTGAATTCCTCTCTAATTTCTTGTGACGGCTTCTTCTCATCTCTCTCTCTCTCTTACAATGGTGTAGGCTAGGATTATTATATGATCTCAATTGAGTTTATTAACTTCTTAATATAAGTTATTAACTTTATAATCCAGAGTTGGGTTAAATTCCCAAATTTTGGACCCCCAAATGGACCCCAACCCATAATAAAATCAGGCCAAAAGTCTCCTAACTTATATACCTATACCCCGGGATCATTTATAATGTGTTAAGACACCTAAACGAGCCCGTATAATTCCCAAAACACATCCTAATTATTTTATCACAACATTACATTTTTTATAATCGAGTCATCCATCATTTATGAATTTTCTACTACACGGGCAATTGTTATAATTATCAACATCACAAAAATCAACCACACATAAATATGATATAACAACGAATTACATGTTCACAATTAAAAATTAAATTCACCTATTAAACTCAATTTCCACAAATTTTTATTTTATACCAAATATATAGTTTCATTATTTATCTAGAAAAATACGGGGCATTACAGGTTTCTTGTGCCAGCTTGTGGGCACCAGGCTAATCCCTTGAACCGATCCAGATGAGCATCCACGTTGGTCCTATCGATCTCACAAGGGAATAATTTCATGTTGCCAGGCCCCAACATGTTGCTAATAAGTTTCGAACCCGACCAACCTGGACTTACCGCTTCGCCCCATGATTATTAGTTGTGAATGTATGATGATTAGGCATAAATTCTCAGTATTTATCCTCATAATTTAGAAGATTTTATCACCGCGTATGATGTAAATCGAGTTGATTTATCTCATATCCTTGCTACTGACATTTTCTATATAGTACATCGAGTTTCGTGTATTTCTCTTACATTATACATGTATTTTATACACGTAAAGAAGAGAGAAAACTCAAAGCCAAGAAAAAAACAGGAAAGTCAACACCAAAAGAGAAATTTTGCACCCAGAATTAGGACGTGAAACTCATAATAAGTTGAGGCATGTAAGTCTATAAGAGCATAGGAAGAAACGACATCCAAATCCGAAGCCATAGTGAAAAGTTATAGAGTTGAGAAGTTGAGAATAAATCATGGCAAAACGAATGAAAGAGTTAGAAAAATTTACAGGTTCTGTTTTTGCATCGCTACTAGAATTCCAACCCGGTTCGCCCCAGGAAAGAAGAAAAATCCTAATCAATTCGGCATGACGCAATTAGAATTTTTTTATGTTATAATAAGAGTTGTGCATGAGTTAAACACTTAATAAGATGTGGGAGTTTTATGGTAGAGTAACATCAGACATTAGGGGATGACGTTTTGCAGTGTTTGGTGAGATTTTTAGAGGGGAAAACTTGGGAATTATTTTTATTCATCTTTTGGCTTTGAATTCAAGGGTTGACATCAATTCAAGTATAATTCCTCTATTGCTTTCATGTTCTTTCATCTTTTTTATTGATAATTTAGTAATTCTTAGATAGAGATCGATTTCATATGTTTGTTGACACTTTTTACATAGAGATGGTTTCGTGCAACGTAGTTATCTTGATTAATTGTCCTTTTACCATGTCTGGCTAGATTTTGAAATGTTGGGATGCATGAAATCAACCCTAAATGGTTTGCATGGATATAAAAACATGTTTTTGAATTAAATAATTAATTAGAACGTGTCGATTTGTTACTACAAACATCGTAGAACTTTTAACCTCGTTTGCCCTGCGTAACCGAGATGTTTAAGAATATGATGTGCGTGTTAACTAATTGACCTCGTACTTTGTTTATATTCTTGATTAGGTATGATGCGGGTGCGTTCCCTCATACATGTAATGCTTTAATTAAATAATGTCGTTGTTTCAAATTAAATATTTAATTCTAGACTAGTTTCGTAACCGGTGACCTCATTAGGGGTTGGGGGATTGTATTCCGACCTTATCTCTCATTCATATTAATTAATATGTGTTTTGTTAAGTCTTGCATGCGTAGTTTATTTAGTTAAGTTTTTCTTGTTTATTTCGTAGAAATTCATAACCTTGTCACAATCACCTTTTCTTCTTATTTTCGTGAGTCAATCCTTTAAGTTAGTCATTTTCCCTATTCGTTGTCACGATTCTTCATCTTAGTCCATATGTTCAATCACTGGTTTACCAGTTTATTACTTGAGCGACCGGCTTACACTTGAGTCGATATTAGTATGCACTAGAAACACTTTTAAAGTCGTGTCAAGTTTTTGGCGCCATTGTCGGGGATTAGGTAGACTTGTAGGTTAGGTCGATTTAATCCAAAAATTTGACTCCAATTCTTAAAAAGCCAAAAAATCATAAAATCAAAATTTCAGAAAAAAAAGCAAAAAATAAATATAGCATCTCTCGAATCCTTTCATGCAACATCCGCAAAAAACTCCTCGATCTACTCCAACCCATATTCACAAAAATCCTATAGTTGAGTACGATTCCGACAATCCATACACTTCTAATGCTCCTTAGTTTTGGGTTCCACCTCCTACACCGCCGAATTCTATTATGAGTCACGCTTCTATGGCACCGAGTGAAGATACCGAGTCATTTGGAGAGAGAGCGATATCGGATCACTCTAGATATGGCACGGGTGAGGCTGAGATATCGTATCATCCCATGAGAGACTTGTTATATCTCAAGAGAGTTGTCACCCTGGGATGCATTCTACTTCCGTACAATGAAGGACAATTCCACTTTCTTAATGGGATGATCCAAATTCTTCCCACCTTTCACAGTTTGGATTCGGAGAAACCATACCTCCACATCCCTGAGTTCGAAGAGGCATGTGATACGTTTAGTGATCAAGCTTGCACTCAAGATGTCGTTCGCCTAAAAGTTTTTCCTTTCTCTTTAAAGGATAAAGCTAAAACATGGCTATGGTCTTTGTCACCAAACTCAATCGGGTCATGGAGAGAGATGAAATCCAAGTTTCTTTTGAAATTCTTCCCCTAACATAGAACAAATTCCACCAAGGCTCAAATTCAAACTTTTAAACAACAAGAAAATGAGCCATTTGATCGATGTTGAAGCACTTCCAAGAGTTGATTAACACATGCCCACATCATGGTTTTGAGATGTGTATCCTTATCTCTTTCTTCCACCAAGGTCTAAGTATAGCGTCTAAACAACTCATGGAAACTATGTGCGAGGGAGAATTTTGGGGGTTACATGCAAACGATGCCGAGGCCCACCTTAAGTATGTCGTCGAGACTACTCAAGCATGGGACACATCCGATCCTAACACACAAAATCGAGTTCAATATATGTCCACTTACACCGCTCATCTCGCATCCGGTCTCTATCATATGGATAAGGGAACCTTGTGGAAACTTCAAGTCAACCAAATTAAGAAAAGATTGGAAGACGTACTCGAATCACAGGCAAGAGAAATAATAAGATCCACCCGAGCAATGAAAAAAAGGTGTGTGCTATTTTTTAGGCAGATCATTCAACAGAGGAATGCCCGACGATACCCGCCTGCAAAGTTACACTTCAAGAGCAAGTAGGGGCGATAGGAGATTTTAAGGATAATTTGTATTCCCCTCATGGAAATTCTTATAACCCTTCATGGAGGAACCATCCCAGTTTTAATTATGGGCAAAAACATGCTATGTTGAATCCTAATTCACACGTTTCGCCTCCTCCACCACCGCCTCCGCACTTTCAACAAGCTCCACACATGCAAGCACCACCTCCTGCGCCATATATCACCCTACCGAGAAGAAATTTCGAGGATATTTTGAATCAACTCATGTAAGCCCAACAAGTAATCAATGATCAAAACACCCGGATGTTTTCTAAGATAAATGAGAACATTTCAAAGTTGCAATCATCCTTGAGTATCCAAGAGAAGGGTACACTACACCAAAATGGTCAAATTGACACCCTTTAAGCGGCTAGCCTTGTCACGATCATTGACCGTGATAAATGCTTGTCACGGTCAATGACGGTGACAAGGCCGTGACAACTGTACTTGTCACGATCATTGACCGTGATAATCCTATAAAGTTATCACGGTCAATGATCATGAAATGTTCATGATAATTCTGTTAGTAAAAAATCCTCCCTCTTCTTTTTTCCCACCGTTTCTATTCCCTCCATTTCTCTCCCTCTCTCTCTCTCTAGCGACTGCTCCTCTCTCTCTCTATATATAACTTTGGTATGTTTTCTCTCTCTATTTCTCCTCAATTTATGTATATGTGTATGTATATGGGTGTGTGTGTATATATGTGTGTGTAAATATGCGTGTGTGGTGTATATATGCACGTGGGGGGGGGGGGGAGGGGATGGGGTGTATGTGCGCGCGCGCGCGTGTGTGTGTATGTGTGTGTTTGTGTGTGTATATGTGTGTGTGTGTTTATGTGTGTATATGTGTGTGTGTGTGTGTGTGTATGCGCGTGTCGTGGGCAGCGGCAACGGGGGGAGGGCGGGGGGTGCGGGGCAGGGGGTGTGGGCCTTTGTGTGTATATGTGTGTGTGTGTATTTTTTTTTAATTAAATTCTTATTGGTTTATTAGATATTTTCCCTCATATTGTAGTGCCCCTTGTAAAAGAATTGATTGATTTAATATTGATTGGTTGTTAATTTTTTTTGTAAATTAATAATTATTTCCCCTTTCATATGCAAGTAGGATTGTCCCTCATTATAAATTAGTAAATTAATAATTGTAAACTTTAATTGTTAGTTTAATTGATGAAAAGAATTAATTGAGTAGATGAACTAGATGGAGTACGAGATACACATTTTTTGTTGCCATTGCGGTTGGATTATAGTGGTTCGATGTTGGGTAGGTTATTTTAAAAGTGGCATGACCACTGGATAATTGTCCATATGGGGGCGGGTGGGATTTTTCAACTTTTTTTGAAATTAATTTGTATAACGAACAATATATATATATATATATATATAGTATGATAATTAAATGAAACATACTTGAAATTACATATAGTGCGCATAGATACTAGCCTTCTAGTTCTTATGTGTACGCATTCAATTGCCCTTAAACCCGTTATAGAGTCATTACCCCTGTAATGAGATCTCTCGAATTGTCCCGTTTGGAGAGTTTGGGATTGCATAATTTCTGTATAATAATATTCTTAGTGGCTTAAAGTTGTTACTTTTGGAGGAAGTTCTGCAGTCGTATCCTAATGTTCTCTAGGTACATACTAGATTGACAAGTGTGACTGTTATTTCAATTGATCAATTGAAATAAAAATCACACTTGCCAATCTACGTCGTGTACTTGGAGAACTACGGGGATATGCTGTCGAATTTTTCTCAAATCGTAACGATGTGCATGAGCAATTAAGTATATTATAGAAAAATGTGGTCTTGAATGGGATAGGACCACTCATCCTTTAGAGGAGATGGAGGAAATAGAAATTTCTATTATAAATTGAATTTGAATTTGAAATTTAAAAACTGAATATAAATAAAACATAATTAAATGAAACATACTACAAATCTAAGTTTTGTTTATACTAATCCATGAACATACTACAAATCTAAGCTGTGATGGGATATCCGAAATACAAAGAGTGGATGGGTAAGACAAATAGAATGATGGATGTGTTTCGCAGAGGTGCCAATGAATTTGTAAAATACGTAAAGAGATGTCATACTGATGAAGATTTTCCGTGTTGTAGGTGTAAGAATATTAAGGTGTTTGAGTGGAAAACAGTTAAACTACATTTGTTAAGATCGGGTATGCAACATAGTTATCGATTTTAGAGTTTTCACGGTTAATTGAAAGTTTCTTTTGTCCCCGAATAACCTTCACAACAACCTTCAATAAGTAGGATAAGCGTATAAGGGGATGATGTAGATCATAATATGTTAGAGGATTTAGTTGATGATGCGTACAAAATTTATGAAGCCGAGGAGAATGAGGTTACTGATGATGTACAAGGTTCAAGTGCTCGCGAAGATATCACGATAAACCTTGACGATGACTACCAAAGTTTAAAATTTAAGGCGACCCAACCGTTATACTCTAGCTATGAGAAAGATCAAATAAATTTACATGCCATGGTTGGTTTGCATAGTTTGAAGACGTAGTACAGTTTGTCTACAATTGTGTGATAGGAATTCTGAAATAGGTGAAAGGCTTACGTGGCACAAGAGTACAAAAAGTATCGATTGAACGGTTACGTATTCGATGCAAAAGTGTACGAGGAAAGTACAAATGTACAGAACTAGGGCATTTCATACAAGGCTCTTACTTTCTTTCGAACGAGCGCAAAATATAAAAACCTCGTTGAAGAAGAAGTGACTTACTATGGTGTAATTCAAAATATATTTGAATTGGATTATATAAGCTTCAAAGAGGTTGTATTTTACTGTGACTGGGTAAGAGTTGAGGATAAAAATGCTTGTAAAGTTGATCATGTCACCAATTTGATCATGGTTGACTTGTCCAAGTTGAAGAGCAATGACCACGTGAGCAATGAGCCGTTTATTTGTGCATTTCAAAAGGTTAAGTGTTTTACTAGGAGTATATCAACAACGAGTCGTGGTCAATTATCCTACACGCGCCAAAGCGTCTAAATAGTAGTTTGGAGGGGAAATCGGGCAAAAAAGAAAGATGTGCACTACTCCGGCCGGACGTCTTACGCCAAGGTGGAGCATAGGATGATGGTAAGATTTAATTTTTCTATAACTACAGAAATATATTATTCTCCATTATTTTACTTTGCGTGGACAATACTAAGTTTCCTTTATTTTATTTCAGGGGACAGGGAGTGGCCCTAGGGTAGGCCACATAGGCTCGATACTTATATGGCTATTCGAACGAAGAAGGGGAAGGATAAGGAGGTGTCCCCAAGTGTCGCAGCCACGATTGTAAGTAATCCGACAGTTTACTTTTTATGAATTACGTTATAATTTTTTCATTTACTTATTTTACTAATCATGTGCTTTTTATCGTTTCAGGCAAAGCTTAAGGAAGTTCATGAGTCGTAGTCGGATGCCGACAAGGCATCTTTGTCCACAGATGCACTCAGCCAAGTGCTTGGCGCTAATCCTAAGGGGAGGACAAGGGGGTGATCTCGCGGGTGGCCAAATTTAGGATCATCGAATTGGAGACGAGCGACACCGGGTTGGCTCGAACGATGAATTCACACGACGCGAAGCTGTCCCGTTTGGAGGCGACGGTCGAAGATATGTACGCATTCATGAAGCGTACGTTGGGCGGAGACCGAAAGGGGAAGGGGAAAGGGAAAGGGAAGGAGAAGGCGGTGGTGGAGGAGGAGGAGGAGGTGCGGGAGAACGAGGCGCAGGAGGACGAGGATGTGGACTTCGCTGCTTCTTCACCATCACGTGCGTATTTCGATGATCCACTTCCTTATTTGGCTCCCTTCCCCAGACCATTGTCGACACTTGGTTGGCCGAGCGTGTTCATATTGAATGTATTTGATGGCAAGCGGATAGGGCGGGGGTTGAGGGACTCGAATATCGTTGAGGGTGGAATAGTTCATGGACGTGCGCTTCAAGGGATCGAGTCCAAAGTGATCGTCACACATGTGATACTCGGGAAGGAGAACTCCCTATTATGGTTGCGCGATCAATGCGACACGGTGTATATTAGTGGGTGTGTCAATTCGTATATCGTGTGGCCAACTCACCTCCTCATGACCCGAATTGGCTCGAACGGTGGACTCGCATGACCCGAAGCTATCCCGTTTGGAGGCAACGGTCTAAGATATGTTCTCATTCATGAAGCGTTTGTTGGTCGTAAACCGTAAAGGGAAAGGGAAGGATAAGGTGGTAGAGGAGGATGTGTAGGAGGACGAGGATGTGGACCTCGCTGCTTCATCGCTGACACGTGTGGACTTAGATGATCCACTCCCCTATTTGGCTACCTTCGACCGGACGATGTCGACACTTGGTTGGCTGAGCGTGTTTATACTGGACATATTTAATGTCCAGCGGATATGGCGGAGATTGAGGGACCCGAATATCGTCCAGGGTATGCTAGTTCATGGACGTTCTCTTCAAGACATCGAGTCCAAGGTGCTCATCACGCATGTGATACCCGGGAAGGAGAACTCCCCATTGTGGTTGTACGAACAATGAGGCACGATGTATATTGGTGGGTGTGTCGATTCATATATCGTGTGGTCTACTCATCTCCTCAGAGCTAACCTTACCCCAGACATTTAGTGACATTATTTGAATTGAATTGTTTTAAGTTGTTACATTTGAATTATATTTGGATTATATCGTGATGCATATTGTCTCTATTTTGAATGTATATTTGCATTATCTCCATTTTATTTGGATATATGATGTTTTAACAGGTACAACGTTGCTATAACAGGTACAAGGAAACTTGTCATGGACATGTCACGGTCATTGATCGTGACAATATTTTATTAAATATCATGGTCCTTAATCGTGACAAAACTTGTCAAGGTCAAGGACCGTGACATGACCGTGACAAGTCTAATGAACTTGTCACGGTTAATGACCGTGATAATTCGGCAGATTTGGTGTAGTGGTAGATTTTCGGCCCAAGGCCAAAGACCTCCCTAAGGTGAACCTAGTGTGAGCTCCACTTCCAACACTAATTAAGAGAAGGTAGCGCGGTAACCACTCTACGTAGTTGGAGAGTAGTTGACTTGTCTCTTCCCCTACATAACGAGAAAAATGACAAGGAGATTTGCACGACACAAAAGAGGTCGAAGATGTCCCCTTGAGAAATAGTGGTAATGATGACACAATTAGGCCCGAGGTAGTTGTGAAACCTTCCATTTCTGCTCCATACCCTCAACGGTTAGTATTCCACTCTAAGGAGACCTCTCATGACGATGTTTTAGATGGTTTTAAGCAATTAAAGATTAACTTACCTTTTCTCGATGCCATAAAGCAAATTCCCGCCTATGCTAAAGTCCTTAAGGACTTGCTCACTGTGAAACATAGGCTAAAGGTAAAGAAAAATATGTTTTTAATACATAACGTCAGTTTAGTACTGTTCAGAGACCTTCCACCAAAATTTAATGATCCGGGTGCACTAGATATTTCGTGCATCATGGGGAAGAATCGAATTGAGAGAGCGTTAATAGACTTAGGGGCGAGTGTTAACATTATCCCCTATTACATCTATAAGCAATTAGATTTGTGGGACCTTAATCCCACAACGATGACTCTCCAACTTGTAAATCTTTTCGTGAAGATACCCCAGGGGTCGTTGAGGACGTGATCGTCTAAGTTGACACTTTCTTACTTCCCGATGGATTTTGTCATTTGCAACGAAGAGCCCTCCGCTTTATCGAGCAATCATGTTCTCGTCATCCTTGGTCTCCCATTCCTAGCCATGGCTAACGCGCTTATTAATACACCCAATGGGAAAATGTAACTCACATTCGAAAACACGACTTTCGAAAAAAATATCTTTAACATCACCAAGCCTGAGGGGGTGAGGGCGAATCATGAGAGACGAATCTTATGGAAGAGACAGTACACGAGAACGAGAGGAATCACATGAGAAAGCCAATAGGGGTATGTCTTATTACATTAAGTGGGAGTGATAATCTTGATAGTGATCGAGAGGTGAGGGAGGCATGTTTAGTGACCACTATTAAGAGCGGGAGAGAGAGAGTTTAGATAAGAGTGTGAGAGAATATGCGGAGATCAAGCATGAGATGGAGTTAGGAGATATGAGCCTAGAGGACTTTGAGAAAGAATTTGGGCCGGTGGATGAGAGCCTCACTATTGATGTCCAATTTCGATTGGACTCATGTAGTCACTTAGAAGAGAGCGAATGGAAAGATAGGATAGATGAATTCCTTATGTGTGACCATCCACCCGTACCACTTGAGCCCTCAGATGCAATTGAGGAGAGGACTCGAGTCTCGTCTGATTTGTAGCCCGACCCATGCATTCCCGATGTAAGGGAAATCTAGGTTTAAAATGTCCTTCCAATTTTCATCGACATGTTTTCCCCAAGTCAAGAAAAGTATATTGTTATTCAATTGAGCCTTAAGGTATCCCAATTATCTATGGGGTTGGCCCCAACTTGTTCCGACTATTCATTTACGATATTAAGATGGGAGAGACGAGGAGAGCATTGGACCCCGTACAAGGGGTCAAATGAGTTTTTAGTGGAGTGAGAGAGGTCGTCGCACCCCTGACGCGTATGGGGTGAATTTTTTTATTTTTTTTAGTCGTGTGTTGGAGTTATATAGTGTCTTTTTGCTTTTTAATAATTTTCTTATTTTATTTGTCACACTTATTATTTTTTATTCTTTATATTTTAGTCCTTTTGATTGAGAACAATGCAAAAGTCTAAGTTATGGGGTGGGGGTGACAAGTACGTCTTTTAAAAATTTCACAAAATTTTCAAATGCCCAAAAAAATAGAAAATTTCCAAAAAATTAAAAAAGTCAAAAACATTTTTTCCTCAAAATGAATAAAAATTGGAATTTAAAAGCTTCAAAAATGTCACAAAATTTTGTTTAAAGTCTCAAATTATAAAAATCATATGCGCAAAGTCGAAATTGACCAAAGATGAAAATTGAGCAAAAATTGATGACCTTACGAATAAGTGTGGAGATTAATCAACCCGATGAGATTTAAAGCCTTTCGATTTTTTGTGAGTCTTTAAATCAATTCGAGCTAATGGTTAAGTCTCAGTTCAATTCAGTGTTTAGAAAAGTAGTTGAAGATCTCAATTCCTTTATTTTGATCGGTTACGAGAAACGTGTGAGATGTTGTCTTGAAAACGCGCTAAAATATCTCTGAACTAAATCTATTCTCGAGATGTATATGGTAAACTAATAATTAATTCGGATAAATGAAGTTAGGTCATCGTTTGTTTACCCAAATATATTAGCCATAAAAAGATGTAAAAAATTATCCTTTTGCTAGCCCAATTGAGCCTAATAAAAATTTTCGTTTTCATTTGATAACCCGAAAAAACCAATTGGCGCGAAATTGTGAAACTTGAACATTTATCAAGAAGTCCAAAAAGTGCAAGAAAAAGGGGCAAGAAAAAAAAATTGCTCAACAAAAATAGCAAGAAAAGAAAATTGTGAAAAATAGAAAAAAAAAATAAGCAAAAGCCTGAAAAAGCACTAAAGGACATTGTTGATACCAAAATTAATATGCTGATGTGGACGAATAATACGAAGACACGTGTCAATCTACGTGGCACGATAGCAGCGAGGAAGTTCATTTCCCGACCAACCATGCTTCTTTCCGAGCAACGAGGAACTCTAGCGCACCGAGGTACTCTAGTTCTCCGAGGAACTCTTGATCAGCGAACAGCTATGGCGGTCCGAGCTGCACCTCGATCGTATCATTAATTGCCAGATAATCAACAGTTCAGATATTCATTGAATGCTTATATTCTTGACTCGCACGCTGCATTAAATGTATTACCCTTTCACATGTATATCATTTAATGTATCGAACCTTTCATGTACAGCCTCAAGGCTATAAATACCTTGTATCAAACCCATTCAAGGGGACCAGAATTTCTTGAGAGAACTTGTAATCAAGAATTCTGCAAACACTCAGCAATAACATAACAGTGGACGTAGGCTTTATTCCTAGGCGAACCACTTTAAAAATCTTTGTATTATTTATTTATCTGTGATTGAATAATTAGAGCAATCTAGTTTTTTACATCAACAGATTGGCGCCGTCTGTGGGAAAAAACTGTTACTATCGTTTTTCGCAAAAATCATTTGTTATCAATGGCAGATAATCCAGAATCCAGTAATCGAAATGCTGGAAATGCTGGAAATCCTCCAAATCCATCTGCAACTCCAGATCTGGCTGGAATTATGACAAATCTGGCTCAAGGACAAACCGCCATGCAAGAGTCTATGAGGCAACTCATTCAAACTCTTCAAGGCGGTGCACCTACCTATTCAGGACAACGGAGTGATCATGGGCAATCACGATCCAGACGTACTGCGTATCGCAATGGGGAATCTAATGATTCTTCTTATCAACCTGGGCGAACTTCATCGATACGGGCTACGGATACAAATCAACCTATATCTCTCTCTCCGGAGAGAACCAGCGCTTTGGAAAGATTAAGCAGGGCGTCTCCTTTCAGTCGATTAGGACCAAGGAGGAATATGAGTCCACCTAGAGCTCCATCGAGAAGTTTTCGGCCACCATCAGGTTTGAAAGAAGGATCAGCACAATCACGACCAGCTACTCGTCGAGATAAATCTCAGGAAGCTACGTCAGAACAATCAGTTGCTCGGACTAAGCGGCCTGGGGAAGGAAATGAAGCATGGAAAGGTTCCATTCAGCGGTTGGAGGATAGACTGGGCGAAATGGCTAAGGCAAGAAACCCCTTATAGAGAACTTTTGTTCAAGGGACACCTTTTGTGCAAGCCATTGTGGATTTTCCTACACCATCGAAATTCAAAGCACCTGTGGTGACCCCCAAGTATGATGGAAAGACAGATCCTGTACTTCATATAGAACAATACCAAGCTGCCGCCGACATATATGCCGTCCCCGACGAGATGAGGTGTAGAGCATTCTCGGGAACTCTTACCGGATCTGCACAGATATGGTATAACAATCTTCCTCGGGGTAAGATTTCAACTTTTATTCAATTAGCCGAGTTGTTCATTGAGAATTTTTGTTTTGGGGCGAAGCCGATAAAGCGAGTAGCACATTTGTTAAGTGTTAGACAAAAATCAGGTGAAAGTACTAGAGACTACATAACTCGTTTTAACAACGAGAAGTTGGAAGTCGTAGATTACGAAGAAAAGACAGCAATCACTGCTTTGATGAGTGGTTTGCTGCCTAATAAGCTGTACTACACCTTGGCCAAAGATCCACCTAAAACTATGTCCGAGTTGATGGCAAAAGCAGCCAAAATTATGAATGCCGAGGAGGCTATGGCTGCGAAGAAGAATATGGATAAAGAAGTAAAAGTGGAGGTCGACAAGTCTAAGAAGAAAGATCAGAAAGGTAATGGTGATGACAAGCATTACAGGAATAATAGGACAACGTTGGAAGTCCTAAAGAAGTACGATAATTATACCCCATTGAAAATGGGTATTAATCATGTTTTGGAAGAAATCAAGAACAGCGAGGAAATCAAGTGGCCAGAGAAACTGAAGATGAATCCCGATCTGAGGAATAAGGCCAAATATTACGAGTTTCACAAAGATCATAGCCATATGACCAAAAATTGCATAGCCCTTCAGAACGAGATTGAAACACTCATTCGAAGAGGAAAGTTGTCGAAGTATTTAGATCGTAGAGGTGAAAGGAAGAATGATGACAGAACTAGAGAGAGATCTAGATCTCCTCGTCGTGCAGAGGAGAAAAAGAAGAGGGATCATGAAGATGATCCAGATGATGACCCTGATCTTCCCAAGAAGCCAAGGCAGCCTGAACGAGAGGTATTTTCCATTCGTTTTGGGTCATTTGATTGTAATGTTATTACAGGAGGAGATGCAGGAGGAGGAGACCTTACTGCAGAAAGAAAAGCTTACCTCGGAGAGGCTCAAGCTTGTTCATATATTCAGCGAATAAATCTGGCCGAGGATGATCGTCCGAGGAAGGTAAACAAAGAGAAGCTAGTGATTGGTTTTTCAAAAAACGACCTGGCAGGTGTTCTTTACCCTCATGATGATCCTTTGGTGATCAAAATGAGGATGAAGGATGTGGTCATTTCAAGGGTGTTAGTAGACAATGGTAGTTCGGCAGACATCATGTACTATTCATGCTTTGATAGCTTGAATTTAAAATTATCTCAATTGGAACCTTATCACAGACCCCTTCTGGGTTTTGCTGGCGAGAAAGTTTTTCCACTTGGGACGATCAAGTTGGATATACTCATCGGAACTTGGCCTGCTTGTCGAACAGAAAGAATACACTTCTTTGTGATGGATAAGAATATGCAGTCAGCCTACAACATCATCATGGGAAGAGTTGGATTGAAGAAGTTCGAGGCAGTTCCATCTACAGTACATCAGTGTTTGAAATTCCCAACGAATTTTGGAGTCGGAATTATAAAAGGTGATCAAAAAGTAGCTCGGGAATGCTATTATTCGTCTGCCGAGCAAGAGGAGCTTGAAGAGTCAAGGAAAAAGACTACTACTTACCAAGTGGAGGAAGGTACAGAAATTGAAACTCTTGACCCTAGAGATGAATCTCAACTCGTAAAAGGGCAGGTGGTGGAATCTACAGAAAATGTTATTCTGGACGACGAGTATCCTGAACGAGTAACCCAGATAGGATCGTCGTTGGATGTTTTAATAAAACAGGAGTTGATAACTTTCTTGAGAAACAGGAAGAATACTTTTGCTTGGAGTCATGAAGACATGCCAGGAATAGATCCAAACTTCTTATGTCATGAGCTCAATGTGAATAAGGAGATCAAGCCTGTGAAGCAGAGAAGAAGAGTGTTTAGTCCCGAGAAGAACCAGGCCATACAAGAGGAGGTCGAGAAACTCCAGAAAGCCCAATTCATTGAAGATGTGAAATATCCAGATTGGTTGGCGAATGTGGTGATGGTAAAGAAGAAGAACAACAAATGGAGAATGTGTGTTGATTTCACTGATCTTAACAAGGCATGCCCAAAAGATCATTTTCCATTGCCCAGAATTGATCAACTAGTGGATGCTACCTCGGGACATGAGCTACTCAGCTTTATGGATGCATATTCTGGCTACAATCAGATCAAAATGAAGCCTGAAGACACGGAAAGTACTTCTTTTATTACCCCAAGGGGAACTTATTGTTATAATGTTATGCCTTTTGGTTTAAAAAATGCAGGTGCAACATATCAGCGGCTGATGAACAAGGTTTTTGCCGAACAAATCAGTTGCAATATGGAAGTCTATGTCGACGACATGCTCACCAAAAGCAAGAGAGCTACTGATCATCTAGTTGACTTAGGCCAGACCTTTGATCAACTGGATAAATACCAAATGAAGCTCAACCCGACGAAGTGTACCTTTGGAGTACGAGAAGGAATGTTTCTCGGATACATCGTCAATCAACGAGGAATTGAGGCAAATCCAGAAAAGATCAAAGCTCTTTTAGGGCTGCGATCCCCAACGACGAGGAAAGAAGTACAGAGTCTTACAGGACGAGTTGCAGCGCTCAACAGATTTGTATCCCGAGCAACTGATAAATGCCTTCCATTCTTCAAAACACTGCGAAAAAATTTTGAGTGGACTGACGAATGTGAAAAGGCTTTTCAAGACTTGAAGAAATATTTGGGAGCCCCACCATTGTTGTCTAGGCCAATAACTGGAGAGAAGCTGTACTTGTATTTGGCAGTATCAGAAAATGCAGTTAGTTCAGCATTGATCAGATTGGAGAATGGAGTCCAGAAACCTATCTATTACACAAGTAAAGCTTTCCGAGGTGCAGAAATCAGATACCCAAAGCTAGAAAAATTGGCATTGGCATTAATTGAAGCAAGTAGAAGAATGAGGCCATACTTCCAGGCCCATACAATCATTGTGTATACCGACATGCCATTAAGACAAGCCCTTCACAAGCCAGAAAAGTCAGGAAGATTGATGTATTGGGCAATAGAACTCGGTGAATATGACATTGTGTATGAACCCAAATCATCATTGAAGGGGCAAGCTGTAGCAGATTTTATAGCAGAGTTCACATACCCTGATACCCCCGAGGAACAAAAGGTACTTGCTGACCTACCTATGGACGATACAGGATCAACTGACACAGACCCAGACCAACTACGATTGGTAAAAGGGCGCGAACAGCTGACCGACGAGGAACGAAGGATACCCGGGGATGATGAAACAAAACAGCAGATATTTTACCGAGGAACTCTGACGGACAAGAAATTTGAAGACGAGGTACCTACATGGAAATTATATGTAGATGGATCATCGTGCACAGCTGGTTGTGGAGCAGGAATTATTTTAAACACCCCAGATGATATTGACATGGAGTACGCCTTGAGATTCCAATTCAAAGCCTCCAATAATGAGGCTGAGTATGAGGCTATGATAGCAGGTTTTCATTTGGCGAAAGTTATGGAGGCACGACAAATAATTGTTTTAAGTGATTCTCAATTAATTGTGAATCAAATGATGGGAGTATATGCAGTTAAGGGAGAATTAATGGTGAAGTACCATGCAAAGGCGATCGAGTTATTGGCAGAATTTGATGTTATTCAATTGGTGAGAATACCGAGGATGGAGAATGCTAGAGCAGACGCATTGGCCCGATTAGCGTCAGCTACGTGCACCGAGCTGCGAAGAACGATACCAATTGAAGTATTAGAAAATCGGAGTATAGAGGAAGATCTGATGGTAAATATAATTACCCATGATTTGGGACCATCTTGGATGGATC
Organism: Sambucus nigra; assembly: GCA_949130495.1. Lineage (NCBI taxonomy): Eukaryota > Viridiplantae > Streptophyta > Magnoliopsida > Dipsacales > Adoxaceae > Sambucus > Sambucus nigra. The sequence continues at coordinate 360,910,756 of OX422223.1, read as the reverse complement.
CTATCAGGGCATACATTGAAGAAGGAGAATTACCGGAGGACAAACTAGCTGCCAAGAAATTGAAGTATAAAGTTGCTCGATATGTGTTAACTAATGGTGTTTTGTATAGACGAGGAATTATGGCAGGTTTACAAAGATGTGTGTATCCATCAGAAGTCAAAGAATTGATTGAAGAAATCCATGAAGGATCTTGTGGAGCTCATGTAGCAGGTCGGACACTTTTGCAAAGGGTAATGACACAGGGATATTACTTGCCGACGATGAGGGCTGATTGTATAGCCTATGCTAAGAAGTGTGACAAGTGCCAACGTTTTTCCTCCATCCGAAGAACTCCACAAGAATTGTTGACACCCATAACTTCACCTTGGCCATTTTCCATGTGGGGGGTAGATCTGGTTGGACCACTGCCGATGACCCGAGGAAGGTTCAAGTATCTCGTCGTGGCAGTAGATTATTTTACTAAGTGGGTGGAAGCTGAACCACTAATTGATATGACGTATGAGAAGGTATATCAGTTCATTTGGAAGAACATCATTTGTCGATATGGTCTCCCCCATGCTTTCATCATAGACCATGGAACACAATTCGATAATGAAGAATTTGCTGCCTATTGTCATCAGTCGAACATTTTGAAGTATCATTCAGCACTAGGCCATCCCCAAAGCAATGGACAGACTGAGGTGACAAACAGAACATTACTAAATGGTTTGAAGAAGAGGTTAAGTGAAGCTAAATCAAATTGGATAATTGAGCTCCAATCAGTACTATGGGCTTACCGAACAACTCCCCGAGCAACAACTGGAGAATCACCATATATGTTGGCATTTGGAAGTGAAGCTGTGATACCTGCCGAGTTGGGTCTCCCAACTCATAGAGTGCTGAATTTCAACTCCCCAGTCAGCGATTTGATGAGAAGACTGGATTTGGATATGCTCGAGGAGGTTAGAGAAGAGGCAGCCATTAGGAATGATGCTTACCAACAACGTACAGCTCTATTCTACAACAAAAAGGTGAAGAAATGTGACTTAAAAGAAGGGGATTATGTGCTAAAGAAAGTCATTCAGAAGCAAAATAAGTTGGAAGCAAACTGGCATGGACCTTACCGAGTTACAGAGGTTGTTCGTCCAGGAACTTACAGAATAGCAACTCTAGAAGGAGAAGAATTTAAGAATGCGTGGAATGCTGAACACCTACGCAAGTATTATCAGTAATGTAAAATGTAAAGCTTTTCCTTCAGTATGAATAAAACGAGGATGTTTCACCATTTTCTTTTTGTTGAAAGTTTTTCGGGGAATACTAGTGTAATACACTACCAACACAAAAAGTGCTCTAAGGAGCCAAAAAGTGCTCTAAGGAGCCAAAAGCTCTAAGGAGCCAAAAAGTGCTCTAAGGAGCCAAAAAGTGCTCTAAGGAGCCAAATGCTCTAAGGAGCCAAAAAGTGCTCTAAGGAGCCAAAAGCTCTAAGGAGCCAAAAAAGTGCTCTAAGGAGCCAAAAAATACTCCTTTGGTTAGGAGGCGCTCTAAGGAGCCAAATGCTCTAAGGAGCCAAAAAATACTCCTTTGGTTAGGAGGCGCTCTAAGGAGCCAAATGCTCTAAGGAGCCAAAAAATACTCCTTTGGTTAGGAGGCGCTCTAAGGAGCCAAAAGCTCTAAGGAGCCAAAAAATACTCCTTTGGTTAGGAAAAACAAAATATTCCAAAATACACCAAGTATAGTTGGTCGGGGATAAAGGCCCACTAACTGTAGTTGGTCGACGAGGACAAATTATTGACCTTAGTTGGTCGGACACATTTTTATATTTGAAATTGAACCAAGTATGGCTGGTCAGGGATGAAAATCCATCAACTGTAGTTGGTCGACAAACATTATTTATCCACCTTGGTTGGTTGGAAACAGTTTGAACATTTTTATACTCATTACTTTATTATTAAGTGATCGAGAAACGTTACCAATACTTGTAACTTTTTATTAAGTTGCTCAATGAACAATATTATTGTTATCTTTTTAACAGATACATATGCATAAGTGTAAAGTGTTTGATAAACACGAGATAATACCAATACAGATTTACAAACAAAAATGAAGTCTTTCATTAAAAATTCAAAATAAATTACAAGTTACATGAATGTACTAACTGTTACATTGAAAACCTATTCTATTGGTTTCTGTCCTTTATTTTTTGAAACAGGCTCCTCGCCAGCAGGAGGATCCTCTAGGCAAAGAGGAGAATTAATGAAATTAACATCCCTGAGCATTCTGACGTTCATCACAGAAGGTGTATCCAAGAGATGCTCAGGACGAGACAATTCAACCTGAGAATGAAGGCTATAATCACCAAGGTACTTTGAAATCAAGCTACGAGGAATGGAACGAGCTGGGATCCATGCCATGTCCAATTTGAAAGGTGGTACAGGCAAGTCTAATAGTGATGGGGCATGATAATCCCATAAATAATGCCCTTGCTCCAATTTTAACACACCCAGTGCGTTCAACCATCCTTGCTTGTAACCTTCATTGTTGGCATGTTCAATACGAGCATCCAGATGAACAAGAGCTTCATTATATCCTGCCATCCAGAATTCCCTGGGCTGCTTGTGAAATTGAAAGGTTAATCTATCCAACTGTTCGAGAAGATTTTTGGCAAAAAGATCCTTGGTATGAAGAGCAGATTTCGTTGCAGTAAGTTGATCTTCCAACGATAGATTTTTCTTGGACATTTCTGACAGAGCACGATCCTTAGCATTCAATTGAAACGCTTGAGTTTCCAAAGTGGATTGAGTACGAGCCTCTTCAACATTGCGACTAAGAACTCTTGATCGGCTCCGAGAAGCAACTGGAGAACTTTGCTCCTCGACAACATTTTGAGCAGCTCTTCCTCGCCCCCGAGAACCTCTTCCTCGTCCACGAGCAGTCCCAGAAACAGCAGATCTTCTTAAATCATCCAGTTCTTGCCTTAATTTGGCATTTTTGACCTCTAAGAAAGAGAAACCTTCATCAGTAATGGGCACTAGAGCAGCGGAAGATGACGCTGCAGATTCATATTGAGCCAACTTTTTCTGTAAATTATTATTTTCTTGTTCCAGGATCTCGGAAATCTGCCTGCAAGCTTCAACTTCACCTTTTAGGGTCCTTTCCCTAATATCATATCCAGCAATGATCTTCTTATGGCCTGTTTCAGAAGAAAGTTGTTGGTATCTATTTTCATAATCTTTATGTAACAAAGCCATTGATTCATTGTGCTGACCTTGGAGATCCTCTATGGAACCATGAAGTTCCTCGATCAATTCGTAGTATGCCACATTATTGGCCACAGATCTATCAAGTAAATCTTTCAGGTACCGGTAAGCCTCAACTGCTTGTTCTGAGGCATCGTGACCAAGAATGTCAACAATCTCTGATACACTTAGGTCTGTATGACCAGCTTTATAATAGCCATTGCATTGTCGCATCAATTCAGTATCAGGAGGAGATATCAATTCCATTCTGGCCAAAAACTAATAAAGAAGAGGAAGCAGGAGTTAATAAATAAAAGCAGACAGAGTATCAATAAAGAAGAGAAACGAAGATGTATTTTATTAGATCATCAAAAAGTTACATTGTTCGGTTATAAGTAATGAAATATAGAAATGATACCGAACAACTTCACACCTTTTCCTTATCCCCCAAGACTTTCTCGGGAGGCTGGGACGAGGAGCTCGGTTGCTCGGTGGTAACAACGGTTTGATCAGCAGGAATTTTCTCAGCAGGAGGAGGCATGGAAGAAATGTCCTCGTTGACAGAGGGTTGAGAAGCAGAGACTGGGTCACCCGTAGCCATAGAAGATTCATCTGAGACAGGCTCATCTTCTTCTTCTTCCACAATTGCTGGAGGAGGACCAGGGAGGTATTGTTGGAACAGTTCAGAATCGTCTTGGACCTTCAACTCTTGCAGAGCAGCTACCCATCCATCGTGGAAGTATTTCAACTTTCCATATTGGACTTGGGATGTTATTGCAGCAATCCCTTTATCCCATCCTTTCTCCCAACCAGCACTGAAATGTTTCTTGATGGCGACCTTTCTCCTCAACTTCTCCGAGGAGAGCTTCACATCCAATTCCTCTTTTTTGACCTTGATATCTCGCAGGGTAGATAACTCTTCCTCTGCCTTTTTCAGATGGCCATCATATTCCTGATGTTTAATCTCTAAACCTTTTACTTTCTCCTCCAAATTCTTAGAGGTTTCGGCCATTTTCACTTTCTCAGCTTCAGCCTCAGCTAATTTCTTCTCCCAAACAGCTTTTTCGTCAACATACTGTTGACGAGATTCCTTTAAAGACCGGGTCAAACCCAACAGAGCATCCTCTACACCTGATGAGGAGCTTGAAGCTTTAATAGCTTCATCCTTCTTCACAATATTATTAAAACGGTTCACCAACTGAAAGATGAGAAAAATAGTAAAGTCAGTACAAAATGCAAGTATTCAGAGAAAGAAAGAAAAACCAGAAGTATGAGAAATTTACTGAAGCAAGGTGACGAGCAGCTAAGGATGTCAGCATATCCCTAGGAATTCTTTCATCAATACCATGGACCTCGGGTACGACCGAGCTCATTGCAGAACTTGGAAGAATGATGTTTGGAACATCAATACCACCAGCAGGTAGAGAGGGGGCAGTTTCAGTAGGAGTAACTGAGGATGATTTCCTCAATCCCCTCAACGGGAGTTCAGAACTTTCAACCAAAGAAGTCTTGGTCGGAGAGATTGTAATTACATCTACAGGAGCATTTTTCTTGCTCGGAACCACTGGGGGCTTCTCGGTAGCCTTAGAAGACCCAGCATCCACTTTCTTAGTCCCCTCTGGGACATCGTCTTTGTTTTTCTTGGCCCCAGCAGAAGAAGTAACATCATCAAAGAGAGCAGGAGGAGCTCTTTTCTTACCCATCCTTTGACTTCAAGGAAGATGAGAATCTGAAGATGAACCTTCTGGAGTTGAAGCTGGTTCAACAGGGAGAGCAGTATAAGAGGTTGTGTAACTCTTATACTGTAGCAGATATGAGGCAGACCTGATGTGTTCGTCTGTAATATTCTTGTGCAAACCCCAGATAAGTTTCAAATGCTTGATATTAACCTCTGATTCTTTTGGAGTTCTTCTTTTGCTATCAACTGCAAATAAATACACAATGAGATATCAGTCATACATTTTGTCAAACATGATGAAAGCATAATTTCATAAGTAAAATAAAATGAAAAATAAACCTATCCCATTGCCATATGGAGGACATCTGGGACCGTTGTATACTTCATTTCCAGCTAAAGGGGCATATTGCCAATTTTTTATAACCAACCCATGTTCAAAATAATCTCTATTTGAGTCAGGGAGGTTAACTACAAGAGCCCTATTCAGAAACCTAGTTTTTAAATAATAAATATTATCTAGAGTGGCCCACTTATAGCAATACATAATCTCAGGGATCCCAATACGAGTCCCATGAGTTAGATTTAATTTGTGTACCCCATTAATTATTCTCCATGAATTGGGGGCTATTTTTGCAGGGACAAGATCGAAATACTGACAAAACTCAAGACACAATGGGTTTGGTGGAAAAGAAAATCCACATTCAGCAACAAAAAGACTGGGGAACCAATGTCCCTCAGCCAATCGAAAGTAATCTAAAGGCTCAGAAAGAACCTCTAGAGTTACCCACGAAGGAACGGAAAAATCAGAACGAAATTTTTCAACAGATTCTACAATATAAACCATATTGAATAAAAGAGATACAGAAGAAAGGAAGAAGATCTTACAGGAAGAAAGGAGGAATGTTGACAACGAACGAAAACAAGGATGAACGCACAAGAGAGAAGGAGAGAATAGAAAGCTTGAATGCAGAAAATTGGAAAACGTAGAAGACGGTATGATTACCCAAGAAGTTTAAACACTTTGCATCGGGAAGCGGCGAAAGAAATGATTACCAAAAAGAAACTACTGAACTTCCGGCGGCGAAAAGGACAAAAACTGCACGGAGATCGAAGTGCTTATAAAAAATTCAAAAAAAGGGCGGAAGCTGCGAAATGAGAAGGAAATTTGAACACAATGTTCCTGAAACCCAGGAAAAGTCATTTAATATTGCCATATACCGAGAAAGAATGTTCCATACTCCTCAAAGTTCGAAATATGAAACATTGGGGGCTTCTGTTGATACCAAAATTAATATGCTGATGTGGACGAATAATACGAAGACACGTGTCAATCTACGTGGCACGATAGCAGCGAGGAAGTTCATTTCCCGACCAACCATGCTTCTTTCCGAGCAACGAGGAACTCTAGCGCACCGAGGAACTCTAGCGCACCGAGGTACTCTAGTTCTCCGAGGAACTCCTGATCAGCGAACAGCTATGGCGGTCCGAGCTGCACCTCGGTCGTATCATTAATTGCCAGATAATCAACAGTTCAGATATTCATTGAATGCTTATATTCTTGACGCGCACGCTGCATTAAATGTATTACCCTTTCACATGTATATCATTTAATGTATCGAACCTTTCATGTACAGCCTCAAGGCTATAAATACCTTGTATCAAACCCATTCAAGGGGACCGGAATTTCTTGAGAGAACTTGTAATCAAGAATTCTGCAAACACTCAGCAATAACATAACAGTGGACGTAGGCTTTATTCCTAGCCGAACCACTTTAAAAATCTTTGTCTTATTTATTTATCTGTGATTGAATAATTAGAGCAATCTAGTTTTTTACATCAACAGACATCATAAGAATATTTTCCATTTTCGAATTTCCCAACCATTCCCAAATTTACCCAATACACCTTCAAACCAACGAAAGTCCTAACCGAGTCCAAATTGCGAAATTAATCACCGCGTGGAGAGATAAGACACAAAAAGATAATAAGAGAGATTAATTGGTGTGAATAAAAGATGATGTTTCTCATTTTCCAATGACTGTATTCCGTTGAAGGGATCTTTTCATAATAAAAAAAATCTTTCAAATTTGTGTGCTTGAATTAGTTTACCATAATGTCTACTCTTTATATCATGCACATCAAGAGAAAATAGCCACATTCCGAGTAATTCATTTATGAGAGTATTCCGTGAGAAATTGAATCAAAATGAATTTTTGGAAAGTAACGTAATGATCAATCGGTGGAAGTTAGCGGCTAAATTTCGGCTTCGCACACACACACACACACATAACGAATTGAGACTTATTTGCGGTGACTATTTTTGAGGAATTTAAATTGTACAATTTTTAAGTTTTTTAATTTTTTTTTTTGAGTCGAAAAATAAATTTTGTGGGTATATTCACTACAAACCCTCATGAGACACAACTCGTAGGGTAACCTAGGGGTTTAAAGACTTATTGCATATGCTAAATGCAATCGCTTTCTCGCGAAAGAGGTATTGTATCCCATTAAAAAAATTGTTAAGTGTTGTGATCGTGCTTTGATTCTTTTACACTGCTCAGAACGATCAAGGTTCCAAGTTAGGGGGGTTTGATTAGGCATCAATTCTTCGTATTTATCCCCATAATTTAAAAGCTTTTATCACATCTTACGATGTAAATCGAGTTAATTTATCTCATATCCTTGCTACTAACATTTTCTATATAGTGCATCGAGTTTGTGTATTTCTCTTACATTGTGCAGGTATTTTATACACGTGAAGAAAAGAGAAAACTCAAAGCCAAGAAAGAAAATAAAAGGAGGAAAGTCAAGGGCATAAGAGTTATTTTTCACCCGTAATTAGATCGTGGAACCTAAGAAGAAGTTGAGGCCCGTGAGCCCATAAGAGCATAGGAAGAAACGATATCTAAATCTGAAGGCCGAGTGAAAAGTTATACAGTTTCAAAATTGAGAAGAAATCATTGAAAAATAAAGAAAAAGAGTTAGAAAAATTTACAGATTCAGTTTTCGCGCCTCTACTGGAATTCTAAACCGGTTTGCCCCAGGGAAGAAAAAAATACGAACCGGTTCGGCATGATGTAATAAAAAAAATTATGTTAAAATAAGCGTTGTGCATGCGTCAAACACTTAATAAAACGTGGGAATTTTATGGTAGAGTATCATTAGACATTAGGGGCCGAATTTTTACAAAGTTTGGAGAGTTTTTTAGAGGCAAAAATATGGGAAGTATTGTTCTTCAACATTTATTCATCTTTTGGCTTTGAATTCAAGGGTTTACATCAATTTAAATATAATTCCTCTATTGCTTTCATGTTCTTTCATCTCTTTGATTGATAATTTAGTAATTCTTAGATAGAGATCGATTTCATATGTTTATTGGCATTTTTTACGTAGAGATGGTTTCATGCAACGTAGTTATCATGATTAATTTGTCCTTTTACCATGTCCGGCTAGATTTTCAAAGGTTAGGATGCATGAACCCAACCCTAAATCGTTCACATGGATATTAAAAATATGTTTTTGAATTAAATAATTAATTGGAACGTGTCGGTTCATTACTATAAACATCGTAGGACTTTAAACCTCGTTTGCTCTAGGTAACCGGGGTGTTTAAGAATATGATGTGCGTGTTAACTAATTGACCTCATACTTTATTTATATTCTTGATTAGGTATGATGCGGGTTCGTTCCCTCATATATATAATGCTTGAATTAAATAACGACGTTGTTTCAAATTAAATATTTAATTCTAGACTAGTTTCGTAACCGGTGACCTCATTAGGGGTTGGGGGATTGTATTCCGACCTTATCTCTCATTCATATTATTTAATCCATATGTTGTTAAGTCTTGCACGCATAGTTAATTTAGTTAAGTTTTTCTTGCTTATTTGGTAGAAATTCATAACCTCTTCACAATCACCTTGTCTTCTTATTTTCGTGAGTCAATCCTTTAGGTTAGTCGTCTTCCCTATTCATCATCACAATTCTTCGTCTTAGTCCCTGTGTTCGATACCTGATTTACCAGTTTATTACTTGAGCGATCGACTTACACTTGAGTCGATATTAGTACGCACTAAAGACACTTTTAAAATCGCATCATATGACTGGAATTTTAGCTTTGTTTGATTTTTGTGGTAAACATCATTATAATTTTGGTTCAAATTAAACTTTATTTCTAAAATGAATTTTATACAAGAATTATATTTAAAAGTTTGTTATTCGATTTTTATCAATTATAAACACGTGTTGATTAAGGTAAGATAATTTACATGAGGTTGGTATTATAAAATACGCCAGGATAGTCGGTAGAAGGACACTCAAAGAGATTGTTTACAAGGGAGCAAGTTATTTTTTACTAATAAAAAAAATTGTGATTATTATTTTATCATTATATAATTTAAAACTCACTTACATTTACATGCAAATATAAGTTGGATATAAAATATATTATGAATGTAATACATATGTTTTATATACCCTGACATATGTTTCTCCATATCGTAGATGAACTTACTATATATTTGTTATTTTTTTATGAAACTGTACATTTGTTAATTTATAAACTTGACATTATTTAACAAGAATTACGAAGCGTCCGTGCATCGTGCGGAACTAAAAATTAGTTCCTAATTATAACTAATCCACAACTTCCCACACGTTTAATTGCCAAGGAAGAATATTGAGTAAGACAATACTGGGTAGAGTCAAAATTAGGCTAGAGAACTACGGATCAGAAAAGTGGGTCAAAGAACTTCCCACAACTTCTTGGGCCTATATAACTACCCAATATGAGATGGGTGATGCGGGGGCATATGGAGTGGTTGGGCCAACTCTTGAAATACTCAAAGCATAACTCGACAAGATCTGTACAAGGCTAGATGTAAGCCCCTTAAATTGGTCTTCGCATATTGTCTAAAATAGGTCTTAAGGTAACTTATTATTAAATAAATAAATATTCTGAAAAATCGGCCGACAACTTTAAAAAATCTCTATGTATTTTTATCAAATTTGTATACCAATTATATTGAAATATTGTACGGTAAGTGTAGATACAATTAATGTACTTGGGGTACAAGATTAAAAAAATTGTAAGTATAGCATTCATCGACATATTTTATTGCTACAAATTCCATATAATTTGTAGTTATTTGGCATAGAATTTTGTAAATAAATGGATTTAGCTATGCACCGTAAGATCTTTGTTTTAAAATGGTGCAAACCATTGAATGGAGTAAACCTTTATTGGACGGCATAAGTGGGAGAGACTACAAGTCTACTGATTACAACGCCGACCACTGATTCCAAGCCCACGTTCAATAAAAACATAGGTCCATACAAAATTGGCCAGAAGCCCTGAAACTCTGTAACATTTAAAATGAGTTTGTAGTCTAATAAACTCATTGTTCATTGTCCGTTGTATTCTCATCTAGAATTGATGTGTCAAGTGTGTTTGGTATGTTTGTAAAATTTCACAACTCTCTAATATTTAAAGGAAAATGTTAGACACGTTGGGTGTTAGTATCGGTTTAGTACTAGTACTGTTTTATTTGTTTATACTATGGTGTGAGTCCCATAAGAACTGTAGGTCCCACTAATATACAATAAAATAAGGGTAGAGCTATTGGCACTACACCCAATTCCTCTAGCACTCCAAAACGTTTAATAATTACCACCTTACCCCCATCTCTCTTAAGGCTCTCTAAATAAAATACAAACCTTCATCTCCCTCCTCATTCAACCTTTGTTTTTTTTCTACAAACATTACTAGAAATCTGCATAAATATCAACATTTCAACAAAAATATTGCAACAAAAATTTATTAAATTAAAAAAATTCAGGAAGCATAAAAAAACAGAAAACGTAAAACGTAAAAAAAAATCTAATCTCCCAACAAATAAAAAAAGCAGCAAAAGTAAAAAAAGAACGTCAACAAATAATCCCAACAAATAAAAAAAACAGCAAAAGTAAAAAAAAATCTCAACAGATAATCCCATTTATCAAGCGGAAAACAATTTTTTTTTACTGAAAATCATTTTATTATGTAGAGTTTATTAAAAGAATTTTAATGAGTGTTAATTGAGTATATTAACAGTAATTTAAAAAATATATATATGGCGTGAAATGTTTTTATTTTATATAAAAATATTTTATTTAATAGTTAAATAGAAAACTATTTATAAAATGTTTTTTAAGAAATAAACAGATAACAATTTTTTTTTAAATAGTTATGAAAAGTAAATTTTTTTTATAAATAAAAGCATTAAAAACCCGCTAAGGGAGCGGAATCCGTATACAAGGAGTATACAAACATGCTCATAAGTAATTCCATTACAGGATTTTTTTACCAAATACAAACACGATTTTTTTTACCAAACCCAAACCCATATATATATATTTTAAATTAATGTTAATATACTCAATTAACACTCATTAAAATTCTTTTAATAAATTCTACATAATAAAATGATTTTCAACAAAAAAATTGTTTTCCGATCATTTTATTTTGGGAAAATAGTTTTTTTTTTTCATTTTACTTGGAAACTCGTACGCTTGATAAATGGGATTATTTGTTGAGATTTTTTTTTACTTTTGCTGTTTTTTTATTTGTCGGGATTATTTGTTGACGTTCTTTTTTACTTTTGCTGCTTTTTTTATTTGTTTAGATTTTTTTTTTTTACTTTTTCTGTTTTTTTATGCTTCGTGAAAATATTTAATTTAATAAATTTTTGCTGAAATATTTTTGTTGAAATGTTGATATTTATGCAGATATTTAGTAATGTTTGTAGAAAAAAAAATCAGGAATATGAAGGTTTGTATTTTTCATAAGAGAGATGAGGGTAAAGTGGTAATTATCAAATGTTTTGGAGTGCCAGAGGAATTGGGTGGAGCGCCAATAGCTCCACCCTAAAATAAAATGCATTTGATACTAAATAGTTACTTGAACCACGTAAAAATATTATTACTCATATTTAAAATGAGTTTGTAAGTGTCTTTGTTAGTTGAGCAAAAGTAGATTGTGTAAGAATTACACTAAAATGAGTACAATTATGGTGCTTTAACAATACTTGTAAAAATCATGGGCAACTCAATAATGCATAAATTGTGTTCAAGAGAAGGTATGTTCTATTATTTTGTCACTTGAACTTTTTTTTCTCCCTTACTTTTCTCTCGATTTAAATATGTGCCTGCAATTTTCAAATTCGAGTCAGGGAGATCTATGAAACAAAATTTATAGACTATGAAATTTTGTACAAAATATTGAGATTGAACTACTTTAAGCATACATGTGCTGTCACTATTCCATGTTTTGATCTAACTTATACCATAAAAGTTGAAAACAAATGATTGAATAGTAACATAAAGTGTATTATTTTTGTGTATAATCTACTTTGCATTTATAATTTATGCAAATTTGGTACACAACAATCAGACATGCTACTAGTGGCAAGTAAACAGACTGTCATTTGCCATACTAAACGGGAAGGGAACGAGTGGCGCAGATTGATTTACATCATGACGAAGGAGAGTTTTGGGTACGACATCCGCACATGAAGTAAGAGAGTTTTGAATTTTTAGTTTCTGTATTCTTTTGCTTTCCTGTAGAAAAAAAAAACATGCATGTGAAGTACTGTCCAATTCTGACAAACTGTCTTATGTATCTCTCATACACGGACGCACAACAAAAGGGTGTGAAACTTGTCTTCCATTTATAATATATGATGATGTAATTGACATGATATGGTCAAAAGGTTCATCCACTAATCTTCTATTCGAGTGGGTAATAGTTGACATGATTGTTAAAAAAGTCTCGTCCACTGTAAATATATATAATGAGCTTTTCTATTTGTACATAAAATTTTTCTACATAACACGTACATAATGATGTAATCACATAGATTTTTTTTCCTTGTTCTTTAGTTTTCAACAATGAATATAAAAACAATTTTTTATATAAAAAAAGGTCAGTTTTTTATTAATATTAAGTAATTTTTTTATTGAAAGTATATAGTTTTTTTTTTTTTTTAGGGACATATACCAAATAGTCCATCGGACATTTTTTAATACCTATTTAGTCCAAACTTTTTTATTTTGCCTCAAAAAGTCATTTGCCACATATTTTGGAGAGGGAGTGTCGCTGGCGCGGACCTCTAAAAATAAAAGGATATTGAGTGCTTGAGGGACTAAATGGGTTAAACTAAAAATATGTGTCCTTTTTAAAAAATATATATTTATAGTAGGGACTATTTAATAATTGACCCTTTTTTTTAAGCATGTGTTGGCTAATTGCCATTTAAATATATTGAAAGAGTTGGCGCTTGCGTTCAAATAAGAAATAATATAATAAACACCAATTTCAACCCAAATTAACCATAAGCATGCAACTAGGTGTGAATGAAACAATATGAAATCATGCACAAGATATTCAACACACAAAGTTTAAGGAAAAATCCCCTACAGGGGCAAAACCATTTGTATATCACTATAATTTGTAAAATACGGTTTACAATCGGATTACAATGAAATACAGATTGACTAAGAATTACCCTCGGGTATCGGATTCTGTAGTCGCGGCTGGAAGAAAATCCCTTTCCAGTAGGGCTTGCGGCTGGAACTATCCCTGTCCAGTAGGGCTGCAATGAAGAGGAAGAAACGGTCCACTTCACAAGGGTTGAACAACAGTAATGGTGTTCTTGGGTTACCAAACTTTGATTCACATAGATATGGAAGATGTGTGAATCTAAAAACCTAGAATCATAGGACTCAATAGGTGAAGACTTTAGGGTTGATATGCTCTGATAATCGTGGGAAAGTCTTGTGAAAACCAACTGCTGATCGTGGTTTAAATAAGGGATCGAAACCCTTCAAAATCGGCTGCACGAACTGGCAGTGATTATCCTCGCCGGATCGGTCCGGTCGATTAGGCGGATCGGTCCGGGTAAGTCGGATCGGTTCTTTTTCTGAAACCGGATCGGTCTGGATGGCATCGGATCGGTCCGGGACTTTTGCCTTCATCGGTTCGCTATGGATCCGGTGGCTACTGGAGTCTGACAAAACGGATCGGTCCGGTAGATGGTCGGATCGGTCCGATAAACCGGATCGGTTCTTTTTCTGGACCGGATCGGTCCGGCCAGGTCTGATTCCCAAATTCTTTCTTCTTTTGATCTTCGGATTTTGTTGATGACGATGTGATCTTTTCAACCAACAATCTTGTAACGGCGTATGACATAACATATACATAAAGATGGACAAATTGTCCTTACAAATCTCCCCCTATGTCTATGCCGGAACAAACATAAAAAATCCGAATTATCAAATATGAAATTTCCTATACAAATCTACCCTTCCATGAACCCAAAACTGAAAGAGTACAAGTGAATAAGACTGCATCGTTTGTTCTTCAATTCTTCAGGAATCTCAAAGCTTTTCTCATCAGGGTGTGCAATTCAGAGATCATCAAGATAGTGCCTACACACATGAGATAAAGCAAAATACCAAGTGACGTATCGAGTTTTGAAATGAGATAAACATAAGCATATATATGTAAGATGATATTTTCAGAATTTCAAAAACTCCCCCATAATCAGATAATTCATTCTCCCCCTTTTTATGATGTCCCCAAATAGACAAATGAGAGAAATAAATCAAGCAATCAAGTACCGGGGTGACACAAGGCATAAAATCACACCATGAATGAACATAAAACAACCAAGTCGGTGAAAGCGTAAAAGAATGGGTGTGATCAAAATTCGATAGGAAAATCAAAGTATACAAACATGACATATGTGCACGATGAATATTGGATATTCCTAACGAATGAACTCAAATGCTTCCTTTGGTGTAAACGAGTGACAGTATAAGATATTGACTCAATCAAATCATCAAATCAAAGCTCAAAGTGATTTCTACACCAATAACGTCCAAAATGATTTATGCTTTTTCAGGACTTTCAAGGAAGTGCAAACCCGTTTTTCAATCTCCAAACTCCCTCAGATTTATATTTTGAATAGAGGTAAACTAAATTCTCAAACTTTGGAGAATTGATGGTGAAACCTAAATGGCCCATATATGGCATGTATTGCTTTTGATTGCCTTAACAATTTTTTCGGGCTCTTTTAACCTCTTAGGACCTCGGATATTAAAATTCCTCCATTTTTTAGGTCCTTTTTAACGGTGGCTTTTGCGCAAAGGATAAGAATCAACTTTCGCAGCCCCTCCCCGTTATGAAAATATGCGCACAGTCTCACCAAACGGTTTTTACATGCAATCCAATCTTGTCAAGTTTTATCGCATTTTATACATTGTATAGACAGGATTGAGATGGAAACACTCAAGCCAACATGAGATTGACAAGTGCAATAATCAAATATAGCCGTGCATGTGTGCAATAAAGGATCTAGAAGTCAAGCATGTAGGAAATATCGCTAATTACATCTCAAGGACTCCAATCAATGTTAAGCACATGGATGAAATGATGTAGCCTCTCAAATCTCTATCAATCAGTCACATGGAAAAATGGAATGAAGTTGTGACTTGGCTATCTTAAATGCTCATCCATAAAAGGCAAATCTCTTTTTGAATTTTTCAAAAATTTTATCAAAATAAAATCTTTTTGAGTTTTTCTGAAAATTTTTCTAAACAGAAAATCTTTTTGTATTTTTTTTTTTAAAAAAAAAACTAACTAGTGATACATGCTAGCAATAGGTTTAAAAAATGACATGATAAACAACCTATGCTAGCAATCAAGACTAGATCTCAACCGGGAGTAACGGTGGAGTTTTCTAAAGATGGTGGCATCTTTTGAACCAACTCCACTAAATCATGTGTAGTCTTGATCAAAAACTTCACTTGCTCGCGAATATGTGCAAACTCTCTATCAAAATGAGCAGGAAAAGTATCATGAGTGGGTGCATGTGCATGAATATGTGAAGTGGCATGATATGGCACAAAACCCAACTTAGAACAAAATTCCCTAAGATGTCCTCGCTTCTTGCAGTATGAGCAAACATAAACCGGTCTAGGAAGCAATTTGTCAACAATTTTGGGAAGATCATTCCTAGACGGACACCCATGGGACTCACTCACCACGGTGGATATAGGCACGAGAGCAGTCTCTAATGTGACATGGACCTCCTGAGCTTGTTTGAGGTCATCCTCGAGATGGGATACACGTGTCATCAGACTAGACACCGTGTTGGACAGGTCACCTTTTTCTCCTTTTAGCTCATCACATTCTACCTTTAACTCACGAATACGAAGACCTAGGATCCTATTTGACCTTTTTGTTTCCATGGTCTCGATGAACAACTTTCTAAAGGCATTTTGGATCAACCTATCATCACCATTCTCATCCTCACTATCGTTTGGAGAAGTGGGCATGGCAATCTTCTTGCGCTCTCTCCTACGAATAGTGGGACAATCAAATTTCTTGTGCCCTATCCCATCGCACTCAAAACACCTTATCTCTCCAATTTTTTTCTCTCTCTCCTTTTGATTCTCACAACCCTTCTCTCTCTCTTCAAACTCTTTCTCTAAGGCGGTGATCCTAAGAACTAACGCTTGGTAGCACCTCTTGGTTTCAAGAAACTCAGAATTTAACTCAGCGTATGTATGTTGAAGATCACTCTCACTCTCACTTCCTTCATCCTTCCCCTCACTTTCTTCGCTCTCACTGTCGAGGAATCCATGTGAAGAAGCATCCTCATAGTCGTGAGAAGCATTGGAGGTGCTCACATGACTTGCCATGAACGCGGTGAAGTTACGCTCATGCGGTGACTTATCTCCACAGTCCACCGAATCGACATCACTGTCATCACTGAGGGTAGCATTTAGGACAGTTTTACCTTTCTCTCTATTCAGACGATTGGCACACTCAAACGCTCTATGACCCCTACCATCACATTCAAAACATCTCTCACTATCTTTCTTAGGAGGGTCTTTGGAATCTTTCTCATTTTCCTTTTCAGAAGTATTTTTCTCAACATTCTTTTTATCATTGAAATTTCCACTTTTCTTGAATTTGAGAATTCTTTTGAAATTTTTTGCAAACAGGGCCAAGTCATCTAAGTCAAAATCACATTCAGACTTGGATTCAAAAACTTTTTCTTTCTTTTTCTGAAAATGAGTCTTTAAAGCAATCCCATTATCCTTAGCCTTAATGGTTTTGGGAAACATGTCAATCTCATAGGTTTGAAGATCTCCTACAAGTTCTTCCAACTTAAGTGATTTCAGATTTCCCAAAGAGTTCAAAACAGTGACTTTAGGAATAAAGCGTTTTGGGAGAGATCTCAAAATCTTTTTAACGATACGCGTGTTATCAATTACCTCACCCAAATTAAAACTAGTGTTAACGATGTCCGACAAGCGTGCAAAAAACTCATCAAAACAATCGGACTCAGACATGGTGATAGTCTCAAATTGGGTGGCCAAATTTTGTAATTTAGACTATTTAACAGCATTCGTACCCTCATGGGTAAGTTGCAAAACATCCCATGCCTCCTTTGACGTGGTGCACGTCATTATGCGTTTGAACTCATCAGGTGTGACAGACCCAGAAATAGCACTTAGACCCTTAGAGTTAAAAGACGACCATTTAAATTCATCATCAGTCCAAGTGATGTCAGGTTTCAAGTTGGTCACATTATCAACAGTCACGGTTGGAGGAGTCCATCCTCGTTCAACCAAAATCCAGACACGTTCATCAATGGCTTTTAAAGCCGACCTCATACGGGCTTTCCAATAGGCATAATTCGACCCGTCAAAAATAGGCATTTTATAATATGACTTCTCCATTTGAACACGCTCTTTTCAAAAATCAATTTATTTCAAAAATTGATATCTTTAGAAAAATTTTGCGGAAAAAGGAATACGCGATAGATTAGCGTAACCTGCTCTGATACCAATTTGAAAGAGTTGGCGCTTGCGTTCAAATAAGAAATAATATAATAAACACCAATTTCAACCCAAATTAACCCTAAGCATGCAACTAGGTGTGAATGAAACAATATGAAATCATGCACAAGATATTCAACACACAAAGTTTAAGGAAAAATCCCCTACAGGGGCAAAACCATTTGTATATCACTATAATTTGTAAAATACGGTTTACAATCGGATTACAATGAAATACAGATTGACTAAGAATTACCCTCGGGTATCGGATTCTGTAGTCGCGGCTGGAAGAAAATCCCTTTCCAGTAGGGCTTGCCGCTGGAACTATCCCTGTCCAGTAGGGCTGCAATGAAGAGGAAGAAACGGTCCACTTCACAAGGGTTGAACAACAGTAATGGTGTTCTTGGGTTACCAAACTTTGATTCACATAGATATGGAAGATGTGTGAATCTAAAAACCTAGAATCATAGGACTCAATAGGTGAAGACTTTAGGGTTGATATGCTCTGATAATCGTGGGAAAGTCTTGTGAAAACCAACTGCTGATCGTGGTTTAAATAAGGGATCGAAACCCTTCAAAATCGGCTGCACGAACTGGCAGTGATTATCCTCGCCGGATCGGTCCGGTCGATTAGGCGGATCGGTCCGGGTAAGTCGGATCGGTTCTTTTTCTGAAACCGGATCGGTCTGGATGGCATCGGATCGGTCCGGGACTTTTGCCTTCATCGGTTCGCTATGGATCCGGTGGCTACTGGAGTCTGACAAAACGGATCGGTCCGGTAGATGGTCGGATCGGTCCGATAAACCGGATCGGTTCTTTTTCTGGACCGGATCGGTCCGGCCAGGTCTGATTCCCAAATTCTTTCTTCTTTTGATCTTCGGATTTTGTTGATGACGATGTGATCTTTTCAACCAACAATCTTGTAACGGCGTATGACATAACATATACATAAAGATGGACAAATTGTCCTTACATATATTATTATATATTTTTCATATCCATTTATGCTTCATTTTTAAATACATTACTATACAAAAAAATAGTTTTATAACATTATATTTTTATTATCAAAAAATCAATGTTTATATAAAAAAAATGAAAAAAAAGATTTTTATATAAAAAAAAGTTTATTTATTGAAAAAAAGAATGTTTTTCAAGAAAAAATATAGTCTTTTATATAGAAAAAAATTATGTAGAAAATGTTTTTTAAAATGTTATTGTAAATAAAATGGTTAAAACACTATTTTTATAAATATGAGCCCGTTTGATTCTGTATTCAGAAAAATCGTTTTAAACACTATTTTTAAATACAGTTTTAAAAACTTATGAAAAATTGCATTTTTTTATTAAAAATATGAAAAACATTTTTTTTCAAAACTGACGCGAACCCACACAATCATCATTGATGAGTGCCGCTAATACATACTCACACAATCATCGCGATTGGTTAATGGCGCTGACACAGCCTACATCACCATCGCGATTGGTTAGTGCCGCTGGCGCGGACCCATATCATCATCGCGATTGATTAGTACCGCTAGCATGGACTCACGTCATTTAATAAAATGACTTTGATTGAATATACAAATTTTCAATAAAAGTTATTTTTAAAAAAAATAGTGTAATTTTTTTTCAAACATCTACAAAAAGTTTAAAACATATGAAAAATTGCATTTTTAAACAAATGCATTTTTTTAAATTAAAAATATGAAAAATTATTTTTTTAAAGCTGGTGCGACCCTACACCAAAATCGCGATTGGTTAGTGCCGCTGGCGCGGACCCATAACATCATCGCGATTGGTTAGTGCCGCTGGCGCGGACCCGCATCATCATCGCGTTTGGTTACTACCGCTGACGTGGACTCACGTCATTTAATAAAATGACTTTGATTGAATATACAAATTTTCAATAAAAGTTATTTTTAAAAAAAATAGTGTAATTTTTTTTTAAACATCTACAGAAAGTTAAAAACATATGAAAAATTGCAATTTTAAAAAAATGCATTTTTTTTAATTAAAAATATGAAAAATTATTTTTTTAAAGCTGGCGCGAACCTACACCATAATCGCGATTGGTTAGTATCGCTGACGCAGACCCATAACATCATCGTGATTAGTTAGTGCCGCTGGCGCGACCCCACATCATCATCGCGTTTGGTTCGTGTCGTTAACGCAGACCCGTATCATCATCGCATTTTATTATTATTAGTGTGATTGACGCGGATCTACATTATCATCGCGATTGATTAGTACTGCTGGCACAGACCCATGTCATTTAAATATTTTTTTGTTTTTTAAAAAAATTATGAAAAGTTAAAAACATTTTTTTAAAACAATTAAAAAACGTTTTTATTAAAAATATTTTTTTAAATTTTTATTAAAAAAAATCAATTAGACAAATCCAAATAAAAGTATTAATGAACTCTTTTTTTACTTTTTGTCTTTTAGTCCTAGGTACAAATCTAGGTCATTTGTCTCGATGCAAATAAATTTTTTCATATATAATAAGGTCGGGTTCAATTGTCAAATTTATTAGAAAACAGGTGAAAATATATATATATATATATTATTGTAACTGATCTTAGGGTCAATCTGACTTACGTATTTTATAACCAGTGGGTAAACCAAGGCGACAGCCCACCTCGAAAAAAATAAGAATTTTTTTAAGCTCTCTTAATATTATATACGCTGAAGATACACATTTAAAAGTTAAAAATAATAAAAACAAATTTTTTATTAGTCACGTTACTTGAGGCATGCTCTTATGCACAGACATACTTATTTTTTTTAAATATTAAAAAAATATTTTTGAGCTGATTTTTTTGTATGATATTTAAACATTTTAAGTTTGATTGATTTTTTTAAAATATCAAAAAAAAAATTAAGTTGATTTTTTTATATGTGTCACTTGAAATGTTTAAATATCACACGAAAAAAATTAACTAAAAAATATTACTTTTATTATCTTAAAAAATTAATATGCAAATTTAATATGTAAACTTGAGTGTGTCCAGGAGCCTAACTCTTCATTATCTTATCCAACTCAGTACTAACACTTTAGCACAATCCAAAACAACATACTTATTTCTGAGATACGAGTATTGGA
This sequence comes from Sambucus nigra, assembly GCA_949130495.1. NCBI lineage: Eukaryota > Viridiplantae > Streptophyta > Magnoliopsida > Dipsacales > Adoxaceae > Sambucus > Sambucus nigra. The sequence goes on along the minus strand of OX422223.1, from coordinate 360,889,869 downwards.
AAAAACCGGTTAGTGGGCTAAAAAGTTCATACTAATTTTGTTGTTGATTGAAATGCTATTAAACAAGCACGAAATCAAGATACTCTCAACTACTCTCCGTTCCTATATCACTGAATTTAAGATTGTATCACTTTTGTTTATAGATTTGTATTGATTGGTATTTGAATAATGCAATAGTGAATGTATATAAGTTTCTTTCACAAATTAATGTATATAAACCTTTTTTTCTCCACAATGTCATTGATTTGGCAACCAACTTTGGTTATGGGTATATAAATTAAAACCCCAAAAAAAAAAATCTCACTCAGGGCCCTTTTGGTTAAGGAAAAAATATTTGAAGTTGTGAAAAGTGAAGTGGTATAATAATTTTGACATATTTGAATTTAGTGGTTCATTTGATTTACGTTGTTTTCTTTTCTTCAAATATATTTACTTTACATTTTTAATATTTTTTTGGTGTTTGATTTCAAATACATTGAACCTAAACAATAATTGCCGATATTTAAAGTACTTAATAGTTTTATCATTTTCACCTCCCAAAATTTATTCATGGAAAACTTTAAAAGTAAGATCAAACTACTTTCGTATTTTCCCATTCATTTTTCAACTTCTGAGAAAAATGAATTATTTTTCAACTTTGTAATAAACACACTAAAATAAGTTGTTCGTTTGAAATTATAAATAAGTGCTCACATTATAATTACAAAATTTTAAACAAAAATAGTGAAGAGAATACAACCCCACAAAGGTGAAATTATATTTCACTATGTTATTTTTTACCTCGATGCAAAGTATCTCATCTCGGAACACACCATAATTACATAATTTTAAACAAAACTAGTGAACAGAATAAAACCCCACATAGGTGGAATTATATTTCACTAAATTATATTTCATCATGGAAAACTTTAAAAGTAAGATCAAATAACTTTCGCATTTTTCCACTCATTTTCCAAATTCTGAGAAAAATAAATTATTTCCCAATATTTTTCAACTTTGTAATAAACACACCAAAATAAGTTGTTCGTTTGAACTTATAAATAATTGTACACGTTATAATTACACAATTTTAAACAAAAATAGTGAAGAGAATACAACCCCACATAGGTGACTATGTTATTTTTCATCACGATGCAAAGTATATCATCTCGGAACGCGCCATAATTACATAATTTTAAACAAAAATAGTGAAGAGAATAAGACCCCACATAGGTGGAGTTATATTTCACTATATTATGTTTCATCATGATGCAAAATATCTCATCTCAGAATAGGCAGAGGACAATTTTATTATGAGATTATCATAATATTAGCCCACTCCTGGAATAAATCCTCACTCCACCCTTGTTTAAGACTTATGTCAAATAAATTTAACAAAGCATTTACCAAATAATGTGACAAAAAAATGATGTATTATCCTTTTCACAATAAATACTTGAGGTATTATATTTTTTTCAATATTATAATATAAAGTATAATACTTACTTGAGAGTTGTATCGCTTTTCATGTTTTAAATAAGTTTTAGGAAAAAAATAATATGGGTTTTGTGAATATCACAGACCCCTTTTATTTTTATTTTTTTTAGATACACACTTCAAAAACTATGAGTGGATATAAAAATTGACCAATAAACATTTTATTTTAATTTATTTAGAACATTATAAATAAATTTAGAAAATAAAAGAAAAATATCTACTCCATTATATGTAATAACCCTCATTTTCTCACGCAAAGGCAGGCCAGGCACAATACGCCGAGCATGGGGGTTTGTTGATCAATTAATATCATTCTCAGCACAACGTAATATAAATATTGTATTTAAAAAAGGCTGATACTTTAAACTTTATGAGTATCTCACTGACAATAATTAAACTTAACCGAAACAACTAAAATAATAAATTTAAAAGCAAGTAATATCATAACTCCAGCATAATATAAATAAATAAATAAATAAATAAATCATGGGCTTATGCCCTTACAATATTTCTCAAATAAAATAACTTAACTCTGTCCAAAAAGCACCTAGGCTAGAGTCAACAATCTGAAAATCTGTGTAACAACCCTCTCTTTTGAGAATCTATTTTATATTTATTTACTATGTGAGTAATTATATATAAAATGTTGGAATGTAGAGTAAGTATTAATTTAATGAAGAGAAAAGTTAATATTTACTAAGATGTTGCATATTTACCTTATGTGTAAGTAAATATCGCCATGTTGTATTTTATTGTGTCATAAGATTTAAAATCACATTTTGGTTTAAAATGAAACCGGAATTTGAAATGAATTATAAAATTTTCAAATGATAATTTGGAGGGTGTAGTTAGTCCCGAAAGGTGCGAGATAGTCAAAATAAGTGTCATATTGTATTTTGATGTTTCGAGCACTTTTCACTGGTTATAGCTTAAATGTGCAGTTGCGAGTTATTTTATCACGGTATTAATCACTCAAGTTGGACATTTTAGACTTAAGACACGATTTATGTCTTGCCTTTCATTTATTTCCCTTAAATGCCTTTTGTTAAACCTAGAGAGAGAAAGAGAACTTGTGGAGAAAGAGAGAGATTGAAGATTTGGAGTTTGATCTTGCTTTCATCTTCCTCAAATCTGAGATTCCTACACCAAGGCAAGTTTTCTACTTGATATTATGTGATTTAAGTTGGATAATTAGTATTGATAGTTGTGGATTAGTTATGGTTTAACAAAGTTAGGGTTCTTATGGATTTCTGGGTTTTGAATTCTTGGAGGTTGATTTGGATGGGTATTGGTGTAAATCATTGTTGTTTGATGCATTAATAATCAGTTGGTGGAAATAAATGCCCTTGGTTTGAATGGATTTGAGTTGGGGGAAATTTAGGAGTCCAAGACTCCATAGCCAAACTTGGCAAATTCGCAAGGGCGAATCGATTCGGCTCCTGGGCGAATCGATTCGCTTAGGGTCAGTTTTCAGGTCTGGGTACCCGAATCGATTCGGGTTAAGGCCGAATCAATTTGGCATTTACAGAAAGTTGGGTTTGTTACCCGAATCGATTCGCTTTTTGGGAGAATCGATTCGGTTCCTGCAGTTTTGAGTTATTTTTTTTTAACTCAAATTTTTATCCTTTTTCTTTAGGTTTAGGGCCTAGGAACCTTCTTGAATGAAGTAAACTTAGAGTCCTAGAGTTATAATTGAGTTGAGTCCACTACACCAAATCTGAACTATTGTCACGGTTATTGACCTTGACAAGTTGGACTTGTCAAGGTCAATGACCGTGACAATTCTGGGAGAGACAAATTTTTTTGTCACGGATGTGTCACGGTCATTGACCTTGACAAGTTCGTTAGAATTGTCACGGTCGTGTCAAGGTCATGGACCGTGACAAGTTTAGTCACGGTTAACAACCGCGATAAACCCGTGACAATATTTAAAAAAATTATCACGGTCAATGACCGTGACAATTCTGGGCAGAATTGTAAAATATTCTGCTGGGCAGTATGGACACTGCCACTGCCTAGCAGTATATTTGTACCTGTTATAACAACGTTGGTTGTACCTATTCAAACATCATATATTCAAATATACCCAAGATAGTGCAAATATATATTCATGACGATATAATCCAAATATTCAAAATAGAAACAATATACATGACAATATAATCCAAATATAATTAAAATGTACAAACTTAAAAATAATGTTACTACATGTCTTGGGTAAATGTGAGGAGGTGAGTTGGCCACACGATATACGAATTGACACACCCACTAATATACACCGTGCCGCATTGATCGCGCAACCATAATAGGGAGTTCTCCTTCCCGAGTATCACATGTGTGACGATCACTTTGGACTCGATCCCTTGAAGCGCACGTCCATGAACTATTCCACCCTCAACGATATTCGAGTACCTCAACCCCCGCCCTATCCGCTGGCCATCAAATACATTCAATATGAACACGCTCGGCCAACCAAGTGTCGACAATGGTCTGGGGAAGGGAGCCAAATAAGGAAGTGGATCATCGAAATACGCACGTGATGGTGAAGAAGCAGCGAAGTCCACATCCTCGTCCTCCTGCGCTTCGTTCTCCCGCACCTCCTCCTCCACCACCACCGCCTTCTCCTTCCCTTTCCCTTTCCCCTTCCCCTTTCGGTCTCCGCCCAACGTACGCTTCATGAATGCGTACATATCTTCGACCGTCGCCTCCAAACGGGACAGCTTCGCGTCGTGTGAATTCATCGTTCGAGCCAACCCGGTGTCGCTCTTCTCCAATTCGATCATCCTAGATTTGGCCACCCACGAGCTCACCCCCCTTGTCCTCCCCTTGCGATCAGAGACAAGCACTTGGCTGAGTGCGTCTGTGGACAAAGACGCCTTGTCGGCATCAGACTGCGACTCATGCACTTCCTTCAGCTTTGCCTGAAACAACAAAAAGCACATGATTAGTAAAATAAGTAAACTTAAAAATTATAACGTAATTAACAAAAATTAAACTGTCGGATTACTTACAATCGTCGTCACGATTCTCGGGGACACCTCCTTGTCCTACCCCTTCTTTGTCCGAAGAGCCACATAAGTATCGAGCCTATGTGGCTTACCCCCTGGCCCACTCCCTACCCGTTGAAATAAAATAAAGTAAAATTAGTATCGGCCCCGCAAAGTAAAATAATGAAGAATAATATATTTCTGTAGTTATAGAAAAATTAAATCTTACCTTCATCCTATGCTCCACCTCGGCGTAAGAGGTCCGGCCGGAGTAGTGCACGTCCGTCTTTTTTGCCCGGTTTTCCCTCCCCGATTGGCGAGATGCCAATTGTCGATCCTCGATCTCATTGTTAATGAACTTTTGCCATTGTGCCAATGAGATCGACTCCTTGGGCGGAACGGATCCACGCCATTGTATAATGGACTCTCGTGTTTTCCCAAAGTACCGTGTCCGCATATTTTTCTTCCACGTCTTGTGTTGCTCCCTCAACTGCTCCAAGACGGGATCGCGTAGCTTTGGATCCAAGTTGAATTATTCCTCTCCAACAAATTCAATGTTAGTTGCGAATAAATATAAATATAACTATAAATTGAAATTGAAATTGAAATGGAAATTGAAATTGAAATTGAAATTGAAATTGAAATTAAAATTGAAATTGAAATTGAAATCGAGATTGTAATTGTAATTGTAATTGTAATTGTAATTGTAATTGTAATTGTAATTGTAATTGTAATATTCATATTCATATAAATATATTACCTGTAGTGCCGCCCAAACAGCTAACTTGAGCTCATATGGCACCTCCTTCCAACTCATAAACCCCGGGCCGATGACCATCTTTAGCAACTCGAGGGATCTCGCTAATAGCTCCGATTTGTTCTCGACGGTAATCCCAAATTTTCCATATTTGGGGAGCCTAGGTGCGGAGGAGCCCTCGTCGCCTCCGCTACCACCGAGCCCAGACGACATCATCATAAACAACATCATCATCTTCGCCTTAATATCTGAAGGAGACATTTTTTGTAAAAAATGTTATTAGTACAGATAAAAAAAATGTTAATAGTACACATACACACACCCCTACCCCTACCCCACCCCCACCACACACACACACACGTCATGCCACTTTTAAAACTAACCAACCCAATATTTCATCAATTAAAGTACACAATTATTAATTTACTAATTTACAATGAGGGGAAATCCTACTTTCATATGAAATTGGCACTAATTATTAATTTACTTTCATCTAAAACTATACAATTAAAATTACAATTAAAGTTATACAATTTCTTAATTAAAGCTATACAATTGTTAAAATTGCCCCACCACACCCCTTGCCCCCCTCCCCCCGCCACGCACACACCTACGCGCACACACACACACACCCCACCCCACCCCCATCCCCACCCCCACCACCCCACCCCTCCCCCCACCATGACCGTGACAACTACATTTGTCATGGCCTTATCACGGTCAACGACCGTGACAACTCTTTGTGTCAAGGTCAATGACCGTGACACAAAATGCGTGTTTTATCATCTTATTCATTGCACGATCTTTTATCATCATCTTATCTGTATATTCATTGCAATTATCTACTTCTTTAATCCTTTATCTTTATATTTATTCTTTGAGATTCTTTTATATTTCAAAAATCTCTTATCCTCATTATATTTTATCACAATATGCATATCTTATAAGAGAGTCGGGTTTGGCATGAATAATTAGTAATGAAGTCTAGAACGAATCATACTAAATCAATTGGGGTATTTTCATATTTTTATTACTTTATTAATTTATTGTTTATCTATAAAATTATGACATGAGATAATTATAATTGGAGCACAAATTTCATTATCATAAAGGGATAAATCCAACCAAGTACAGAGATTCTACAAATTAAAGTGAGAATTAAATTTAAGACTTTCTAACAACATACATGTGTATGGATTCTACATAGTTGGGCATGAAAGTAATTAATGATATTCCTAAAAACATACAATTAGCAACATTTTGTGAATTTACTAAACTTTATATAATATTATCAAATTCTGTTAAAAAATTATCTAGGGTTTTACCTAATTGAATTAATTTCATGAATAATTATACACACATATATACACACCACCACACACACCACCATGCACCACCACACACATATTCACACACACATACACACACATATACACATACCCCACCCCCTCCCCCCACCACACCTGCACCACGCCACTCCCATTACCCCCTTCCCCCCTCCCCCACCACACACATATATACACACACATACACACATACATACACACACATATATATACACACATACACATACACACACATATAGAAATGAAAGAGAAAGAGAGGAAAAAAAATATACCTTAAAGAGAGAGAGAGAGCAAAAATCACTTAGAGAGAGAGAGAGGGGGGGAAAATCAAAAAAGGTGGGAAAAAAAGAAGACTAGGGCTTTTTTCACTACAAAAGTTGTCACGGTCGTGTTAAGGTCATTGACCGTGACAATTATTTAAAGAATTATCACGGTCATTGACCGTGACAAGTCCGTGACAAGAAAATTTATCACGGCCTTGTCACGGTCAATGACCGTGACACAAAACGCATGATTTGTGTCACGGTCAATGACCTTGACAAAGGTGGTCGGCTGAAAGGTGACAATTTTGTCATTTTGGTGTAGTGTTCATTACCCTACGTTAGGAATGGGTTAAAGGGGGGGGGGGGGGTTCCTTGAGGTGTACCAATTTGAGGTTGGGGTATTTTTCCCCACTTTAGTACATTATGTATTATTAGGAGTCTAGGAGTTTTAATGGCCATACTTGGAGACTTTAGGGGCTCAATTGAGGTATATATATAAACCTTGGGACTAGTAGAAGTATTGTGACCACTTGGAGAATAATTCGGGGCTTAAAATATTATGAATATTCAATGATTATGGTTTCAGATAAAATGAAACACACATATGATTAATGGAAATGAAAATGTGATTTAAATGGTAAACGTTAATTTACTTAAACACACCTCCCTAAATGCTATCACAAGGGAAGCTCGCGCATGAGGTGATGTCCCCTGGCTAATGAACATAGGAATACTATAGTCCTCGGCCATATGCGGGGTTGTTATATGTTTTATTCTGCGCTAGTGAGGTAATTCCGGGTGTGGTTATGACTCACTCGCCGGCATATGGCCACTTCCCGACGTGCAATAGGTTCCGAGGTTGTCTTGTTCGATGGGCCCTGGAAGATGATAGTCATTTAGGGGTGCGCCCAGTGGAGAAACTCAGAGGGGCGGTCTTAGAATCATTATATGTATAAGAATATAACCTTTCTGAATTTAAGTGGGACTTGAGATATGTAAATTGCCATAAAAATGTATGATGGTAATTATATTCCTATTAAGGAATGAGAATTGAAATGAAATAATGAATAATGATGGAGACTTTCAATTAATGAGGTTTAATTATATTTCCTTGCATAATTTAATAAAAAGTTATGATTATCTAAATTGCCTTTTTATGCTTTGTGATTAGGTTGTTAGATACTCATCCTTATCATTCATGATTAACTGTTCACATCTACCATGCTTCTTATTCATCAGGGAATCATATAAAAATCGGGCCCTGACCCATTTATTTGTCTTGTTGTGCATGAAAATTATATTCGCTCAGGTGCTCCTCCGCAAGGACGTCCGTTCTAATTTTTTTCCAACTTCAGTTACTTTTGGGGAGCTGTAAGATTTTGCAGATATTACGGGTTATGTTGATAGATGCCTTCACTTTTTGTATTCTAGATATGATCGGGTTTTTATTGAGGCATGTGGCCTAAACTTTGTAACTGGTTAATGGATGTATTTATGTAAATTATTAAGTGGTTGTAATACATTGTATGTATCGGTTGATCGACAGCATATTCGGTCCTCTTCTTGTATATTCGTTATGGATGTATGATATATGTTATCTTGGGATTCCACTATCTTTTAGAATGGGTTGTTTGAATTATTTTCTTAACTTGATTTTTAATAAAACTAAAATTTTTGACAACCCGTTTTCTGAATTATTGGGTGGTTTTCCCGTATACTCTTCATATTGATGTTGATGCTGAGAATGATTTCCATCCATGATTCCGTTATATTGAAGTATCGGGCTGGCCACCCATTATTTCGGATCGCGGGTTGTCACAGATGGTATCAGAGCATCAGGTTCTAGAGTCTTTAGGATCTATGCGGACTTGTCACGTTCTACCGTAGCATTTTTTGATATAGAGCCTAATGTTAGGACTGCTTTGCTACTTATATTTGTGATCTTCTGCAAGATAGATTGTTTTGGATAGTATTCTAACTCTATAGTTTCTCCATCTCAGATGCCGCCTAAGAGAGGTCGCCCAGCGAGACATAATAGGGTTGTAGAAGAGGATGTTGGTCCTCCGCCGCCGCCACAAGGAACCATTAATGCTGCTGATGCAGCAAATATTGTGGCTCAAGCGGTCAATGCTGCTATGACCGCAGTGGCTCAGCAAATGCCACAAGCTCAACAATGATCACAGGATGTACAAGCTCCTACGGGACCTTCTCCGTGGGAAAGAGTTAGAGAGTCCTTTTTAAAGGGCCATCCCCCGAAATTTGATGGAGGTTCTGATGTTATTCGAGCTAATAAGTGGATGAAGGATATGCAACGCCATCTACGAATGGTGGAATGTAGTGAGGAGAAGAAACAAGTCCTTGCTACTTTTAAGCTTGTTGGGGCCGCATTGCATTAGTGGGAGTCGATGACTACACCAGAACAGAGAGATACCATGGCTATCACTGATTTCTGGGTCTTGTTTGACCAGAAGTACTTCCCTCCCGCAGTTCAAAGGGAGATGAGAAGGAGGCTTCAGGATGTGGTGCAAGGTGAGAGATCTGTGGCGAAATATGAAGAGGAGTTCACCCGATTAGAAAGTTTTGTACCGGATGAGGTGACTCCGGAAGAGAGGAAGGTTTTGAACTTTATGGGAGGTTTAAACTGGATGATTCGGCAACATTTGCTGGGTAATCCAGCTTTACAAACTTTTGGTGAGGTGATGAATGCGACATTTCTCCATTGCCGAGAACATCGGTTGTATATGCAAAGTGGAAAGAAAGCTGCAGTTGTGGAGCAAGTAGGAAAGCCTGGAGGAGGATTTTTTCCCTCATCCCAATCTTCGGGAAATAAGAAACGTGAAAGGGATCCACAGCAGGGGGACTTGTAAAAAAGACAACGCTTTGGTGGGTTCAATTCGGGTGGCAATAACAGTAGGCACGGTCAGGGTGCCCCGCAACAACATACAGGTCGGGGTGGTCAAGGGGGTAGGGGCCATTCGGGCCAAGGTGTTAACCAGTTTAGAAATAACCGGGGTCTAGTTGCGGAAAATATGATGGGTTGGTGCTTCCAATGTGGGGAGGTGGGTCATTACAAGAAAGATTGTCCTCTGTTAGTTTGGGGACAACCTCCTAGGGCTCCACAATAGCCATACATTCAGTTTCCTCCACAAGCACCGAATCCGGTTGTTCCTCCGCAGCAGGGTCAGCTACAGTATGGGAGAGTTTATCATATCCAGGATGTTATGCTTCCTCCGGCTCCACCAGCCATTGAGGGTAAGTTCCTTATTCAGGGACACACGGGTCGCATTTTGTTTGACACGGGTGCGACACACTCGTTCATTTCTAGAAGTTTTGCTCAGTCCACAAAGTTGATAAAATCTGCTAAGAGTACTTTCACTAGCGTTGAGTCCTCTATGAGTGATGGTTCACTCATATTCTTTATTTCTAAAAAAATAGGAATTACTCTAGGTAATTTGTGTTTTGAGTGCTATTTTCGGATCCGTCACTCCTGACGAGTTCCGACGAATTATGACGTGCTCCACGTCAAAAGAGGCATGGGATGTTTTGCAACTCACCCATGAAGGAACTAATACTGTAAAAGAATCTAAACTATAAAATTTAACAACTCAATTCGAAACTATCACCATGCTTGAGACTGAATGTTTTGATGAATTTTATGCTAGGTTATCTAATATTGTTAACACTAGTTTTAATCTTGGTGAACACATTCGTAATGCTAGAGTTGTTAAAAAGATTCTAAGATCACTTCCTAAGCGTTTTATTCCTAAAGTCACTGTGCTAAATTCTATAGGAAATTTAAACATGCTTAAATTGGAGGAACTTGTAGGAGACTTACATACCTATGAAATTGATATGTTTCCTAAAACCTTCAAACCAAAAGATAAGGGTATTTCACTTAATGCTCAAGCAAAAAAATGTGAGGGTTCGACAAGAAAGAGAGTTGAATCATCTAGAAAAAGAGAGATATAAACGTCAGATTCTGAGTGTGATTTTGATTTAGATGATTTAGCTCTATTTGCAAAAAATTTCAAGAAAATTCTCAAATTCAAGAAAAATGAAAATTTCAAAGATAAAAAATTTTTTGAGAAAAATAAGAAAAATGAAAAAGGTTTTAAATAGCCTCCTAAAGATGGTGAGAGATGCTATGAGTGCGATGGAAAGGGAAATAGAGCTTTTGAGTGTCACACTAGACTGAATAGACTTGCAAAAGAAAAAAATAAAGTTGTCCTAAATGCTACCCTTAGTGACGACAGTGAGGTCGATTCGGTGGAATCTAGAGACGAGTCACCACATGAATATAACTTCACCGCATTCATGGCTAGTCATACGTCTAGTGCTCCTCACGACGATGAGGATGCTACTTCACAGGGACTCCTCGATAGTGAGAACAATGTGAGTGAGAGGGATGAGGATTCAAGTGAGAGAGTGTGTAATCTTCAACGCGCCTACGCTAAATTATATAATGAATCATTTAAAACCAAAAAGAGTAACAAAGCTCTAGTTCTTAGGATCAACCTCTAAAAGAAGATTTAGAAGAAGCGAGAGAGAAAGAATCCTCCACCTGCACTACCTTGAGAGAAAAAGAGTCTGTCTTTATTGAGAAAGAGAGTTTGTTTAGAGAGAGAGATAATGGTTTTAAGAAAGAGATAGGGAACTTGAATAATCAAGTGGCTAGTCTTACGAGTGAGCTCCATTCCTCCATGGAAACTCGGAAGAAACTTGAAGACCTTATTACCCAGCTTACTCATGATCTTGAAAGAGCACGGGAAGTCAAGGTATAAATCGAGGACATATCTGAAAAGATGGAAAAGATGCTCCTCGACCCTGCTTTTGGTTTTGGTGATAGGCAAGGAATAGGTTATGATGGTGCCACCACATCCCAAGTTGCACCTGGACCAATTCCTGAGTTTAATACGACTCCATATGGCCATTGTCAAAAACCTCGTAAGAGAGTTCGACCAAGAAAATCAAACCAAGGTCCGCCTAATACTGTGTTCTTTTGCACTTGTTGCAAAAGAAATGGCCACCTCAGGGAGTTTTGATATAGTTTGGGTTGGACATGACGTACTACTGCTCCACCACATCATTATGATGATTTTGCCAATCTGAGAAAGCGTGTTGAGTTTTTAGCTACCACATCACAGTGTTTGATGGAGGAATTCCGACGGATATCTTTACCGTCACTGAATGATTCTTACATCCCAACTAAGACCAACAACAACAAGGGTATACAAAAGATTACCATGTCTTGGGTTCCTAAGAAAGGAGAAAAATCCTTTGTTATTCATGTCTCTCTCAAAGCACATAATACCTCACAGTGGTATTTTGATAGTGGTTGCTGCAGACATATGACATGTGATGTCTCATTTTTCACCCACCTAGAGGATTATAAGGATCAAAGAGTCACCTTTGGAGATGAGAGCAAATCTAGCATTATAAGACGAGGTAAAGAAGTGTTACCAGGATTTCCTAAACTAGAGAATGTTTTGTATGTCAAAGGTTTGAAGGCAAACCTTCTCAGCATTAGCCAGCTGTGTGACGACGACTTTGCCGTAAAGTTTGACCGGGACGTATGTAATGTCTATAATCAATCCGGTAAACTTTTAGTGTAAGGGGTAAGGACAGAAGATAATTATTATGGGATTTTGCCCAAATCCTCACTTGTCTGCAACAGCGCCCCGATCACTCCTATGGATTTATGGCACCAGCGTCTAGGTCACGTGAACATAAGAGACTTGTCACGTTTAGCTAAAAAGGACCTAGTACGTGGCTTACCATCTCTTGGAAAGCCAACTTCCATGATTTGTGGACCCCGTCAGATGGGAAAACAAATTCGTAGTCCCCACCGAAAGCTGCATTCTATTACCACCTCTCGTGTGCTTGAGTTAATTCACATGGATCTTATGGGTCCTACTCTCACTGAGAGTCTTGGTGGTAAGAGGTATATCCTCGTGATAGTAGACGATTTCTATAGATATTCGATTATTGGTTTTCTGAGAGAGAAATCTGATGCTGTTGAGTTTTTAACGACTAAGTGTCGTGTCCTGCAAAATTAGCACGGTGTCACTATTAACAGGATACGTAGTGACAACGGCACATAATTTAAATAAGCAAAAGTTAATCTTTACTATGTCAGTCTTGGAATCAAACATGAGTTTTCTTCTGTGAAGACTCCTCAGCAAAATGGGATTGTTGAAAGAAAGAATAAAACGATTCAAGAAATGCTTCTAGGTCGTAAGGTTGCTAGGAGATTTTGGGTAGAGGCAGTGTCAACTGCATGCCATACGGTGAATAGGGTCTACTTACGTCCACACAAACTTAAAACGCCTTATGAATTGGGGACTGGCAAAAAACCCAACCTTGCATATTTCCGTGTCTTTGGGAGTAAATGCTACATCCTACGGGACAGAGAGCAGTTTGGAATGTTTGACTCCCGAAGCGACGAAGGAATGTTTCTAGGATATTCATCAAATAGTAGAGCATCCCGAGTTTTTAACCTGAAGAGCTCCAAGGTTATGGAGTCAATAAATGTCACCGTGAAAGATGACGAACCTTCTGCGTTTATTAATTCTAGCCTTCAAAGTGAGGATGAGGACTTTTTTGACAGTGATTTACTTGTCCCTCACCCACACTCTGTGGATCCTACTCCTGTGTTAGGGGACACACCTTCTTGGGTTCGAAAGTGTCATGATCCTTTTGCCATTTTTGGCGATCCCACCTTTGGGGTCAAGACTCGTGCTTATATTGATAACATTGTTAGCCATTTCTACTACACGTCCACAGTCGAGCCCAAAAATTACAAAGAAGCACTCAAGGATGAACACTGGATATCTGCTATGCAGGATGAGTTGCTTCAATTTAAAAAGAACAATGTCTGGGAACTAGTCCCCCGACCTAGTGAGACTAATGTGATAGGTACCAAGTGGATTTTCAAGAATAAAATGAATGAAAATGGTACCATAATCAGAAATAAAGCTAGGTTGGTCGGTCAAGGCTACACACAAATTGAGGGTGTAGACTTTGGGAGACATTTGCTCCTGTTGCAAGGCTTGAGTCCGTTCTCTTACTACTCGCCATCGTATGTCATCTGCGCTTAAAGTTATATCAGATGGATGTCAAGAGTGCCTTTCTAAATGGCATTCTACTGGAAGAGGTTTATGTGGTTCAACCAAAAGGGTTTGAAGACCCCATGCAGCCGAAACACGTATACTATCTAAGGAAAGCCTTGTATGGTTTGAAGCAAGCACCCCGTGCTTGGTCCGTGGCTTTAAGAGAGGGGGAGTTGATTTGACGTTATTCGTCAGGAGAGATGACGGTGCTATTTTGGTTGCCCAGGTCTATGTGGACGACATAGTCTTTGGATCCACATGCTCCCCGCATGCTCACCACTTTGAGGAGGAGATGAAAAGTGAGTTTGAGATGAGCATGGTTGGTGAGCTTACATTCTTTCTTGGTCTCCAGGTTCGTCATTTAGAGGATGGGGTGTTCATCTCTCAATCCAAGTATGCTAGAGACCTAGTGAAGAAATTTGGTTTAGACTCTACTAAGCATGCTCGTACACCTATGATTACTTCTATTAAGCTTAGTAAGGACACTTCAGGAAAGGACGTAGAGCAAACATTGTATCGGAGTATGATAGGTAGTCTTCTCTACTTGACTGCTAGTTATCCCGACATTGCCTTTAGTGTTGGAGTTTGTGCGCGATATCAGGCGTCCCCGAAAGAGTCATACTTACTTGCTCTAAAACGTATTATCAAATATGTGAGTGGGACTCTCTCATATGGTATTTGGTATTCCCTTGATACCAATGATCGTTTGTCTGCCTATTCAGATGTCGATTGGGCCGAGAATGTAGATGGCTATAAGAGCACTTCTGGTGGGTGTTTTTATTTTGGTTCTGCTCTTGTCTCTTAGTTGAGAAAGAAACAAAACTTTATCTCTTTATCCACTGTGGAGGCTGAGTACATCGCCGCCGGGAGTTGTTGCACGCAACTCTTGTGGATGAAACAGATGCTGGAGGATTATGGGATTTCACAGGACACCATGACCATTTCCTATGATAAGACGAGCGCGATACACATATCCCGCAATCCAGTCCATCATTCGCGTACAAAGCACATCAGGATACGCGAGCATTTTATACGATAGCTTGTTGAGGAGAAAGTCATATCCCTGAGTTACGTTCCCACCGACCGTCAGTTAGCTGATATTTTCACGAAATCTTTAGATGCCCTTAGATTCGAGTGTCTTAGGAAATCTTTAGGAATTTGCACAGTTGACTGAGGGGATTGTCCGTGTCTAGGATAGGATGATTTGTCATGTTTATATCATATGATTCCTATTACTAGACTGTTTCTTATGTATTATTATTATTTGTTATTTTTTTTAAAAATGAAATAAACAAAAAGATTTTATTTTTATAAACATTTTAGAAAAGAACAAAAAGATTTTTTTTTATAAAAATTTAGAAAAGAACAAAAAGATTTTCTTTTTATAAAAATTGTTTTAAAAAGAACAAAAAGATTTTTGTTTTGCACCTTTTATGAATGAGCTTTTTAAGATAGCAAAGTCACAATTTCATTCCATTTATTCATGTGGCTATTTGATAGTGTTTTGAGACAATATATCTTATCATCTTTGTGCTTTATAATGCTTGGAGTCATTAAGATGTAATTAAGTGTTACTTCCTATATGTTTGACTCATGATTTCCTTTATTGCACACATGCACGGATTTGTTTGGTTATTGTACTTGTCTTATCACATGTCGGTTGGGTGTTTTCACTTCAATCCTGTCCTTAAAACGAACCAAGCATGATAAAACTTGATAAGAAAGGTGTGCCTGTAAAAACCGTTTTGTGAGATGGTGTGGTATTTTAAAACCGAGGAGGGGCTACGAAAGGTAGATATCTATCCTTTGCGTAAAAGCCACCGTTAAAAATGGAGGAGTTTTATTATCCGGGTCCAAAGAGGTAAAAAGAGCCTGAAAATTTTAAAGGCGATAAAAAGAAATACATCTCAAAAATGGACCATTAGGTTTCACCATCAATTCTCCAAAGTTTGAGAATTTAGTTTAACACCTCTAAAAGAAAATATATCTGAGGGAGTTTGGTTGGAAATTTTAAACGGGTTTGCACGTCCTTGAAAAATCTTTAAAAAGCGCTAAATAGTTTTGGACGTTATTGGTGTGGACATCACTTTAACTTTGATTTGTTGATTTGATTAAGACGATGTCATCTAAATTCAACAATTTTTACACTTAAGTATACTTTTGATATTCATTTGTTAGGGGTACACGTATGCATCGTGCACATATGATTGATTGAGTTTATTTACCTATCGAATGTGTTCGCACCCCTACATTTACGTTATCATCGACTTGGTTGTTTTTGTGTTATTTCATGGTGTAATTCTTTGTTGTATAGTTTGTGTAAAAATTTGAAAAAATTAAAAAAAAAAGAACATTTTTTGATTCTTTGTTGTATAGTTTGTGTAAAATTTGAAAAAAAAAGTTCAAAAAAATAGAACATTCTTTGATTCTTTGTACTATATTTTGAGCAAAAAATTTTAAAAAATTAAATAAAAATTTAACATTTTTTTTTGTGACATTTTCCATATTTATGCTTCTCATATCTGTCTATTTGGGGACATCATAAAAAGGGGGAGAATGAATTATGGGGCAGAAAATCTTGTTGACTTATCTATGATTTGCTTAAGCTTAATTGATCTTTGGTTTGTTGCATATCATTATATTTCAAACTGTTGCGTGTCACGGGTATCTACTTTTATCTCATATGTGTAGGTACAAAGATGATATCTATTGGATTGCACACCCTGATGAGAAAAGCTTTGGGAGTTTCAGGAATGTTGAAGATTTGAAGATGTTGAAGTTTGATTGGAGACATGTCATTTAGTATTCTCAGTTCGAGGGTTTAATGGGGATATTATCGCATATGTCATTTGTTTTGGGAGTTTGCATAATTCGGATTTTTTATGTATGTACCGACATAGACATAGAGGGAGATTTGTAAGGACATAATTTTATAAATGTCCGGGTAGAATCTAGGAATTTTCTATTTTCCCTAGATCACAGTTTGTATGTCTGATACCGCTACATTCGGCACGTCATCACGATCATCCACGATGGCCTATATCCGAATCCATGCATCCATCATCTTCACTCATGTATCAAGCTACATGCTACGTTCTGCTCAACCGTTTCCCACAAACTCCACGACACATTATCTGTAAAATTATTAATTGGAGTTGTTTGTATTTGCATAAATATTTGGGAATTTTTTAGAAAATATTTTTTAAATTCTGAAATTATTTTTTATCAATTGCAGATTTTTTTCTAAACTGATTCAAACTTTTTTGGAAGGCGTGCTCGCTCAAACGAGATGTCACTGTCGTTCGAACGACATAGACATCTCGTTCGAGCAACATCTAATGTCATTCGAACGTTACCGCCGAACCTCGATTTTTGGGCCAAGTACTGTCACCACTCTTTGCTGGTCCAAATGCTTTTTCTGCATGTTGAGAAAAATACGGCTCAAAACATTCCATGTTTTCCTAAAAGATGTTTTTATGTTTTTAAGTTTACTTATAAAAGGAAAACTAATTCCCATTTACATTTGCACATTTCTAAACCTTCAAGAGGTCTTATACACTCAATTGGAGTATTTTGTGGAGAAACCGGTATCTTCTTCATTACTTCGCATCTAGAATTCTTGCCGGTGATTTCAGCCGACGACATCGGAACTGACACCTACGGGTATTTTCATATGTCACGCTTATTTTCATTATAATCCGTGTAACCGTTCTTTACAAATTATAGTGAAAATAATATGGTTTTGCCCTGCAGGGATTTTTCCTAATATATTGTGTCATATGCTATATTTATTTTAATGGATAAATCATCTAGTCACATGTTTTTAGGATTTAATTGAAAAACTGTGTTTAATTAAATAATTCCTTTATTTGAACAAAAGTGCACTCTTCAATACTGAAATCCAGCGTCCATCCTCGGCCATTGATGGTATGTTCCTTCCTTCTAGTACTATGGGACACATTTTACTCAATACTAGGGCGTCATAATATTTCATGGATACTCACTTTGCACGGACCTTAGGGTTTTTAGACACTATTGAGAGTACGGTGTCATGCGTAGACTCATCAACTGGAAAAGGGTCATTAATTTTCTTTATATGCCGGGGTGTAGGTATATAGTTTGGTTTTACCTACAGTCATACTAGTTTAGTCATATGTGAGCACGACGTCATTATTGGCATGGATTGGCTCGCTACGTCCAGAGCCATGATAAATTGATTCGGTAGGAGTATTATCTTTGCCATTACGGGGCACGAGATGTTTTGGTGGCGTTTCCTCGCCTAGAAGGGGAATCTTCCACCTACTTGTATTACATAAAGGAGGATACCTATAAGGAGACTGTGATTCTCCTAGATTCGATTCCAGTCATTCGTGAGTTTTCAAATGTATTTCAGGAGATAAGTGGGTTATATGTTGAGGTATTCCGTGGAGAGTAAAACTACATGAGTTAAAAATTTCCAAAGTGAGAATAAGGGGAAGGGGCATGGCGCTTACAAGGGAAATTTTTAATATAATTTCCGATTTGGTTTAGACAAATGCGCTATGTCCGGAAGATGATTAAGTAGCCAAGGCGATTGGCAAAGTAGAAGTATGAGTTTTATCCTAGGAGGATGAAGCGTGTTTTATGTGACATGAGCAAGTCATTATATTTTCGTTTATTGCTAGATTCGCATGTGAGAAGAATTTAGTGCGTATATATATAGCGTTATTATTATATATATGCTCCCTTGGTAAAGTGGGATTGTCTTTAGTGTTCTCAGCAAAGGACAAATGGGTGCACAATTAGTGATTCATATTCTTTATTGATAATTCTCGTATTAGTGATGTGATATACGACTACGACATTATACTAATTATGGTTTATAAAAAAAATGGTCAAAACAATAGTGGACAGTGATTTCAAGGCTATCGGAGTGGTTGCCTTAGGGAAGCATGTTTTGTTCTGGCGAGGCCTCACCTGCAAGAGGGCCAAACTCGTAATTATATTATCTATTGTAGGAACTTCGAAGGGTATAGTAGTATCAAAATGTTTAAATTCCAGAGTGTTTAGGGACCTTGTTGCCATGGTTCAGTGTATACTAGGTTTAGCATTGAACGAAAAGCTTTAACTCAATATTATGTTTAGCGCTTAAGACTTGGTGATAGGAAGAGCGTGTTGACATACCTATCCTTTAGAGATGTGGGAGTGGAGAGTTACACCCATATGATTGGGAACGGGATTTTGAGAATCCCAATTGTATGTATTCAAGGTTTATAGAATGTGATTTCCACCAATACTGAACGATTGTACAATTGGTGAAATGTTCTTTGTTAGGTGTAATTACGGTAGGAGATGTAACTTTTTCTATCAAAAGACCTAATGATGGGGTACATGTTATGGACGGAGGGCCTAACGGATTTCGATAACCGACAATGCTAGGTAGTAGTGTATTGGGGGGGTTCCTTGTTTGGATTTCGCTTTGCGAGACATCCCACGCATGAAACTTAGAGTAAGGTTGGAAGTAGGAAGATGTTTGGTCATTAGTCTATGAGTTTGGTATCTCGGTCGTAGTAGGAGCAGGTAATTATATCTGTAAATCGGAAGTTGAATTATGAATTAAGGTCAGTGGAGCCGGTTATGTGGAAAGAAAACATTGAAAGTTTTGTCTCATCACCCCGAGTCGAGGGGTGGAACGATGATAAGAAAGATTTAAAATTTCAATTTCTAGGGTCATTGAGAGTACCCAAGTGTTGTAATCACGTTGTGAGCACGAAAAGAAAGAATTGGGTATTATGTGTGAAGCGTATGTGATGCTTATGCTAGTATGCACGATTTATAAGGTGTGTGGGCATCCTGGTTAGCTGATGTTAGAATCGTCCGAGTTGTAGGGATGTGGGAATAGACGTGTAGAATATATGTTTGTTGGACTAACATGACGAGGTGGAAGTGACAGAGTGGATTAAGCGTTGCGTGAAGATAATAATCCATATATATGTGTGCAATTTGACTAGCACACTCGAATTTGGTTGGAAGGCCGTGGGAAGCCATTTACAAAGGAATATTTCTTGTGAAGGGTAGAATTTAACTATATGGAGAACACTTGGAGCGGAGTTGTAATTAGTCAAATGTTGAGAGCGAGTTGCGCGTATAAAGAACGATGATGTTAGTATGGAATAAAAGGTACAGAAGTGCACATCGTGGAGAAAAGTGTACGGGTCGTAACTTTATGTATACGCCAAGGAAAGAAGGGCAGTATTAAGTGTCACTTAATGTGAGACATTTCAAGTAAAAGTCTATGTTGAGAGGGACATAGTGAGTGGTCTCCGCATGGGCCACTCATAGATAGAAATCGGTTGGAATAAGAGGACCAATGAGAGAATTTTGTGGCTATCGAGAATTCCTATAGTGGAAGAGGCCGATAAGGTCGGTAAAGTTTCTTGAATGAGTTGCCAACCCCAAGGTAAGATCAAGAGTTCCTTAGAACGTGTGGAACAAGATGACCAAGAAGGAAGTAATTGATATTCCTTTAGGGTGGTTGACAACATTAACTAGTGTGCCCTAGTCTTCCTTTGAAAGGAAGGATCGCACCGGTACGTGGTCCTACACGGTATATTTTTCTAAATTAGGAAGAGATTTTTGAACCCCACCTTCAAAATGGGATTTCAGGAAGCCGCGGGGATTACATTACGTTTTGAGTAGAATGTATCACCCATAGCCGGGGAGTAGGCAAACGGTGATTAACGATTGGTGGAGCAGTGTGAAAGAAATTTTTAGATTCTTTGTGATCATTTAATCCCTACAACGGTTATAGCTAGCAATCGGAATATAATACGGTAATTGAGGGAAGATATTCTCTAATGGTAGGGTTCCGTGGGAACACTCCTATCTGCTTATTGTGAACAAGGTACTTATTGAGGTTTCGAGTGTGGAAAAACCTTAACTTTTCTCACTTCAAATGTTAAGAGATGGACGAATAATCAAATATTTTGGGAGTTGGTCAAGTTAGAGTCTGATGTTTATGGTGAAATTACCATGGCTATTTTTGCCAAGTTGTGGTCAGATGTTCGTGTGGTTTCTCTCATAATGGGAGTTGTGTGTTTAGATAAATACGAGTAGTTGTCATGTAGTGACATGCGACCTCCCAATAATATTGAAATAATGGGAGCCAATGATCTATAGTCTCATCTTACGCCAATGTTTTCGGATAGGAGCATATTGTGAAGTGTCGTTAATGAGAGTGTTAAACAAGCTTGAGGTGAAACGGGGACTATAGTAATTCAGCTCCTTACTTTGAAGTTAGTTTACAAACTAATAGGGTATAAAGAATTATTTTTACCAGGTATGCCTCATTTTCTGAATTTCGGGACGAAATTCTGTTACTAGGGTGGAAGTATTTGATACCCTGTATTTTTATGGCTTTTAAAATTGGGGATTTATTAAAATTAATTGAGTTATTAATTTAATATTAATTCGAAAATATTTTTATATATTTACTAACGTGATGTGAGTTAGTAATTATTGGATATTTATTGAATATTACTGGATGAGTAAAGTAATATATAAAATTTATTTTATTAAAATTTCAGGAGTGAATAAAATGGTAATTATGGAAATCTAAGTCACGACGCGCCTATGTTGTGTTGGGACTAAATCATTATTATTAAAAGTGAATAAATTATAAGTCACCCGTATGGTCGTTTCGAATGCGCCAATGTGCCCAGAAGGATTGAGATAGTCAAAATAGTGTACCCGGAGGTTTAATTTGGGTCTCGGGGCGTTTTTAGGCCTCATTGGTATCCCAAGAGGGTATTTTAAACATTTTACATTTTTGGGTAATTAAACCCACGAATTTCCTAAGGATAAATCAGCCTTTAGGAGTTTCCTTCTAGGGTTAACAAGAACAAAAGAAAATAACGGACATTAGAGAAGGGGTTGGAGAGCTTCCCAAGCAACTCAAGGCCAAGGACTCGACCGTTTACATCGCCACCACCGCCAAAGCGTAAATCGCGCGACAAGGAACGTAACCATACCACTTTCGTCCACAATTCAGAAACCCAAATTTCCAAGCAAGTATCAGTCTTTCTTTATTTTTAGTTGATGTTTCAATCATGTTAGTCTAGGGTTGTTTAGAACTTGTTTCATGAAAGAAAGTATAGTTTTGAGACTTGAAATCACATGTTGTAGAAGAAGTAGTCATATTCTGGACATCTAAATCGCATGTAGAGGATAAACCACGAATTTGTATGGATTTAGAAGTAGGAAATCTGGAAAAAATTTGGTATAATTGAAAGAAAAAAAAAAAAATTAGGGTTGTTGAAGTTCAGGAAAATGTTACCCATTAAATTGTCGTAATTGATGAATTGAGACATATTTTAAGTAGAAAATTATGTGTTCTGGTATATAGTACTTGTAGTAACGTTTGTTGGGAGTTTAGGAATGATATATGGAGAGGCAAACCCATAACTGGGTTAATGCAGTTTTCGTCATAACTGCTTGATCGATCGATCGACCCAAGAACATCGATCGATCGATGATCGATCGATCGACCCCCTTTCCTCGATCGATCGACCCATCCTGGAAACTTCATATTCCCCTTATGATGGGTTAATCCGATTAAAAATGCGTAGTAACCCTTGATTATTATTGTTGGAGCATAATGGGATATAAATAGGACCAGTAGGGTCTAGGTAAACTCCGTTGAGTGAGAATTTAATGTAAGATGAAATTAAGGGTTAATGGGGAGTTATTCACACATATGAAATCATGCGTACATTTAATAAAAGGTCGAGACTTGTAAGGAAGTTAGACTAGAAGTGAGTGAGTGTGCGCCTATTGAAATTATTCTTAAAATACTTCGAGGGAGGAAAAGTGAGTATGACGTGAATTATAAATGAAAATAAAAATAACGAGTCCGTTATGCGATGTAATCGAGTAAAATGTGTTAATAACGGATAATTATAATTATGGGTCATGGGCGCACCTAATTTAGAAATGTGAATATTTATATATATGACTGTGTGATTGTGCATATTATATATCTGTGTAAAAATCATACCCGAGCTACTTGCTATCACCGGGGTTTCCGCGCCGGCACGGTCTTATCTCGATTGGACCTTCGTGGGGGATATTGACTCGTACCCTAGAAGATAGTATCCTCGATATAGGCTATTAAAAAATGATAGTAAAATTTTCTAAGAGACGTGAGGGTATGTGCTGGCCTCTTAGGACCTGAAACTATGCTTTGCCTCCATTTGTTTGTGTATTGTGTTAATACAGTTCGAGAGTGATTCCGGACGAGTATTTCCCTTAGTTTATGTGATACGGGGACTTAATAGTAGAGTATGCCAGCACCATAGGTTTTATGTGGGGTGCCGATAGTATATATATTACATATGTGACTAATATATATACGTACATCTATATGGAAACTTCCTACTGTGCGTATAAGTAGATAAGTAATGAATAAATGCTTCAATTTTATTATAAGTGTTTGGGAACTTTATAAGGGAAATGATTTGTTCTAAATAACGTAGAAATCTTGAAGCGAATTATTTCCTAAAGTAAATATCATAACCTCGCTTTTCACCTGATAAAACCTTATGGAGAATCAGTTAGGGAAACTTATGAGATTTATTAGTACGGTAGGCTTGCACACTATAATGAGAGGTGAGAATTCTCAAGAGAGTGTCGCGTACTAACATGGTTGTTACATTAGCCGGTAAGCATTTTAAATACTTGCTAAACTAATATTAAACTATTTTACACTCGGGCTCTGATCCGTTTCCTGTTATTTCTTATCTCTTGTATATGTATATATATATATATATATATATATAATATAGGTGCCCAGCCACAAGGAGAGTCATGTTTAGGTTGTTTGGACCGGACGCGCTGCAGATTATGTGGGAGTTGTAGGCCATTGCTTAGACGACCTTGTTGTTGATTCTACTCTTACTTTTAGTTCGTATTAGTTAAGGTATGTGTCGCCCATTTCTCTATTCAATTTGGATTTTTTTCAGAGATTTACGTTCCTTTATATTTCCATTTGTTGGTACTCTTTGAGATTTAATTACTGTCAGGATGGTTTTATTTATAGTTTAAACTGGTTTGCTTTATCTGGAAGAATCTAATTCTTGTGTGTTATTATCCATCTTTAGTATCGGAGTTCTTAAATTGTTCGTCATTTAAAAAGGTTTTCATATTCGGATTTAATAGAATGGAAATAAGGTTTTAAAATTATTTTGACACTTAATTTAATTATTTAGGTTGTTTAAATTAAAAAATTTATTTTGCGATAGTGATGCTAAGAATGAACCAACCGTTCACCTTGATTTTAATTTAATAAAGGACTGATCACCGGTATTTAATTAGGCAAGGTGTCACATATAAATAATATAATTATTTTTTTTAAGGAAGAGGGACGATACCCCCACAATTATTATTAAATCTTATAGAGAAAAAGCCTCTCTAGTTGCACTTACAAGCTCAAGAGAAATACTAAATATAAAAATTAACTGTTGAGCCCAATAAGTTAACTTAGAGTTTATAAATACTCCCATTACAAGGCAAAAAATCAATAAAATAAGGGCCATATAAATAACACCAATAGAGAAAACCAGGAGACATTAGTTATAACAGACCATAAGTAATGGCATCCCATCTTATAAAGCTTAACTGCTCCTCTCACCAACTTAGGGAGGTCCATGATGGCATGATAGACTTGAAGAGAAGGAAGAGTCATTCCTGTATTTGCTAAGGCATCTTCCACCATATTAGATTCTCTATAACAGTGAGATAGAGAAATTTTCAGCGTATCCAATAAAGCTTTGATTTCCTCAACTTATTTTTTTAATCTCCAAAGGGGCTTCCAATTGTTGTTAATCAAATTAACGACAAACAATGAGTCAGATTCAATGTAGACATTGTTGAGATTGAATTGAAGGCACAGTTTGATCCCAGGACAGAGACCTATAAGCTCAACGAAAGTATTGGAAGAGATCCCATTTGAGTTTGTAAAAGCAAAAACAAGATTACCTTTTTCATCTCTTAATATACCACCATAACCACTCATTCCTAGATTACCCTTTGAGTCACCATCCACATTAAGCTTCAAACAATTTGGTTTTGGGAAATCCCACTTTATAGGCTTTGTAACTTGAATCATCTTTGAAATCTTTATGGCGAAAGTGTATTAAGCATCGTAATTTTTTACCTAGAATGATAAAGTTTTCATATTTTGTGCATTAAGTTTTTTCTTTGATTTTGTTTATCACGTTATACCATTTGTTGATAGGGGATAAATGATTGGATGAGAGATTGAATTTCTAAAGAAGTCAAACAAAATATACGAATGCAAAGACGTTATCGACGTCGACAATCCGCCCCCTCTATGATTCACGTATGCAACCAAGGTATCGCACCCGCGAGTTAAATGAGTACATGAAGATGTCTAAGAACAATACTAAAAAAAACATGCGCAGAGAAAATATTTTTTTATCTTGAAAGCATTTCACTGCGTTCCCTTCATTGCGTTCCCTTCATTGCCACATATGATGGAGAAGGCAAGATGGTGGAATTTAATAGAATTGAGGAAATGAAGGAAATTATTTTTTCATCTTTGTTCCCCCTACTTGAAAGAGCTATTGAAGGTAATGAGCCACATCGATCCGATGTTGACAAAGCCTTTTATGATGTGATACTTTAGTTGAAGTCGATGAACCTGTAGAAAATGAGGATGAGAATGAAGATGCTTTGACTGCCGGTGGATTCATGTACATAAACGACTATCCTTAATATGATTTCTAACTCTTTTCAGTGTGTTGAATAAGTTTTGATCAATAAAGACCGTTGAATATGTATTTGTTGTTATCTAAAAAAAAGAGATTTTATCACTGTTGATGCAATAAGTACGTTGTATCGAATAGTGCTATGTTATCTATAGCATCATGAATTAAACATTTGTAACTTTTTTATGAGAGAATGTCTATTTTTCGTGGTATTATTGTTATGGATTGAAGAAAAATTTTATGTGATATGAATGACGAAAATTATTTGTTGATAATACTGCTCCGTACGTTTATATTTGTATTTATATTTATATTTATTTTTTAACCATAATTATGGTTATCATTGGATGTAATTTATGACTATCTATTTCTATTTATGCCTTACTCAATGTCTTTAATCATTTATGCACATGTTGAAGATTATTCTAAGATATATTAATTAATTATACCCTTAAGTGATTTCATCGTCATCATCATCTTGAGGTTTTTAATTAATTATACTCTTAATACCTTATGTGATTTGATAGTATGATTTATACATTTGAGGTTTTTTATTGTCATAGGTCTGAAATAGAAGTTCAAATTGTATCCCACAACTATAGTTACTTGTATTTTATTTATGCATTCCATTATGTTTTAACTAACCGATATTGATTTACGATTCATTTTAACATAGTGGAAATATGATTGACAATTATAATTAAGCTATGTGTTGTTTGTGAACGTCGTAACTAATGTAGCTAATTTAAGTTCACTAAAATTTGTATCATATTCCAATGTTATCTATATTATTTTCCGCGTACTTTCACTGAACTTCAAATCGTTAAGTTAATGATATTTTCACGCTTTACGAATGTTGAAAGTAATTTACATATATAAGTACGTAAAAATGAGAGCTTTGGGTTGATTTTATGCTATTTCAATATTAAGTGCGATAAAATGTTTTACCTCTATTTTACATATTCACACATCTCCAAAATCTATTTTTATTAAATAAATATGTTATCGTGTCACGTCACTACTACTATTATTAATTGTTTCATAATTTTTCAAGTGTTAAGATTCAATATTTATGTAATAGTGTTATACTCAAGCTTTTTTTTTTATAATAATATATCCATTCTAATAAAAAAACACAAAATCAACGGCATTTGAAGTGTCAAGAGTTAGATTTAATCTGTAATTTTAAACCTTAGCTCAACACTTTCATCGGATGGCGGTTCTTTCATAGAAGTTATGAGGTTGTAGATAATGTTTTGTAAGGTATCAATAGTGGTTTCTAAATGCTTCTAAAGAGTCCTAGGTAGTTAGGGGAGATTATGGAAGATGATCATCTACAGTTAATGGGATTGGGTCGTATTAAAACTGTTTTAGAGTTTATCTGAACCATTGATCTTCAAGCTACTATCTTGAGATGCATTAATGGGGAGTGATGGGACATAAAGAAAAATAGCTTCTTTGCCCGTATGTCAAATCAATTATGGCTATCCATGTTGTTGTTGGGGTTATTCATATGGGCATTGAAAGTTGTCTTAAACTCAAATGCTATGAATAAGATGAGAGTTTCAGGTTAAGTATCGCCACTGGTGTCCTTTCTCACATTTTCAAGTTTGGTGGCTTCACTTATGGTAACCCACAAAATCTTGCTTTCTAGCCATCAAGGCTCCTTGACAGTCTAACATAACCCAACATATAAGTTAAAATCTAAGAACCACGAAACAAAGGTTGTGAGGTGACATACCTGGCTTTCGATGACATTGCTCTACAGTTTGGTAACATATTTCTACCGTACTTGCGTCGAAAAGTTGCATTTATATAAAAAGTCTGATACACAAATCGTACATTAGTGATTATGATAAGGTTTCCATCGAATTTCTAATCGCGTTATTATATCTATAAATCTGTTACATTTTACACATGTAACTTGTGTCACCCCATCTATTCTAATTCTTGATGATTAGTCTATTATTAAATTGAACAGGAACCGTTAATGGTTTCATTCTTAGCGTTACTGTCAAAACATAATTATATTACTAATACCCTAATATCCCAGTGTCAAAATTTTAACCATTTTATTAACATGCAATAATTTAAACTACTAAACCACATTTACCATTCGAGTAAACAACGTAATAACTGATAAAACAACTGAATAAATAAATGTGATAGGAGTAAACACTCCGGATTAAAGTCCACATACAATAGTCCATAATAAAAAGAAAATCCAACAACTGGAAATAAAAGGGAAATGAAGTAGCTCTGAAATAACCGCTAACGAAAGATGAGCGACATACCGGACTGAGATAACTGAATGATAAAAATGAATTGATAAAAGTGGAAGCGTCTACTATCGAGGTCCTGCAACGTCCATAGCAGCTGGAATCACGTCAAATAAGAATGGACTCCTAAGCTTGGCGCTGCTGTGGCTAGGCACCTAAAAGATTTTTACAAAAATGAATTTGAAACAGGCGAGAGTCCAAGAACATTTGAAAAACATTTGTAAGTATTTAAAATGCAGTAAGAGAAGATATTGTATATATGTTAATTTTATGTGCCCTCGCTTGAGATCCTCACCTCTCAACTATTATGCACGCCTAATGTATTCTCCTAAACCAACCTAGTTACACTACCGCGCCTAACTAGTTTTAACAAAGTCTCTCCCTGCCTACTAACTCGTTGTGGCCATCCGTATTTCTTATACAATACATTATCGAAGTCCAATCCCGTTTAGACAGGAAAAATCACAAAGTAAGTATTAAATTTCAATATACTTAGTTTACTTCAGATATCACTATCTATCTTATCTACTAATGAACACACAATAGAATAAATCACACGTATATATGTATACACCACTCTTGTATTATATACGAATACGGCATCCCTGGGTGAAGACCCATGATACGTGCATACTCTACAATCGAGTCCTGGTACATCATGTACCAAGTAAAGAACTCTCGGTTCAGAATCACTCTCGAACCATAAATTTATAATTCACACAATTTGAAGGGGAACATAGTTATAAGCCTTTGGGCTATGCACACACTTAACTCACCCAAATGACCGGTCACACTATCAAACACACAAGTAATGCTCAACCTTAAGTCTATATTCCGAGGCACAAGTCTAAAATCCCCCCAAATGGCTCATTAAGATAAGACTGTCTACGACGTGGAACCTCCCGTGATAGCAGGTAGGGTAGGTATGTCCACACACATAAGAAGTCACATAATAGGTATTGATGCCAAAAATTATCCACCTACGTGGACCAATTAGAAGTGAACACGTGTCCTCCTATGTGACCAAAGTCTTAGTCAGAAAGGAATTAAATCTTTCGACCATTACATGGAATGTCAACCAACACAGAGAATGCTGACCAACACAAAGAAGGCCTACCAATAAGATAACGAAGCGTCCTCATACCAAGGGTCATACTACACATGGCTTATACAACCAATCGCCACAGTTCTTATGTAAAGATATAAATTCTTAATTATGTAAAGGCATTCGATCCCTTGACATTGGAACCCTTGACCTCCGGGGCACTATAAATACATTGTATCCCTTTCATCAAGGGTAGGGTCGAACGAATTCTAGGATATTCATACCTACAAGAATACCTAGATTTCTATAACCAAAAATATTAATAAAATAACAGTGGACGTAGGCTTTCTTACATAGCTAAACCACTTTAAAAACTCTCTCTTTATTTATCATTACATATTTTATTTGTGATTGTGAAATTAGATCAAGTTTAGTTTTTTACATTAACAGATTGGCGTCGTCTGTGGGAACGTGTTTCTAATTTCCGTTCTTACTCTTACATACTTTTGTTTAAAGCACGATGACAAACCCTGAGTCCAGTCTCAGAAATGAAGGTAATCCTCCTGTTTCGTCTGCTCCACCTATGGCAATAGACCTAACTGGAATCCTAGAAAGTATTACTAGAGTACAAGAAACCATTCAGGACACGGTGAGGCCATTACCTTAGTCATTATAAGTTAGGTCTCCATTATTCTCCCGAAAACCCTCGTCCAAAAGAGAAATGCCACCTCCACCTCCAAGATCCAGAAGACATAATTATTCCAGATCTTCACGAGATGCCTCTTATCATCCAGGAGCAAGTTCATTGCTCAGGTCCACAGAACCCTATGATATCCATTCTTTTTCTCCTGAGAGGCCAAGTGTCTTAGAAAGGCTAAGCATAGATTAGAACTTTGATCATTTGGAATCCCGAGTAAATAAAAATTCTCCTAGGGTATTATTCAGGAGCACTCAACATTCAACCGACCAATATGAGGCCTCGATTAAATCAAGATTAAGCATATGATGATCTGTACACGTCGAGTAGACCTCTTTGGAGGATAGTTCAGTGTAGACAGATGGTCGGCACCGTCGCGCTACTTCGCATAGATTTGAGGAAGGCAATCTATCCTAGAAAGGGTCAATCCAGAGGTTAGAAGATCGATTGGGTAAAATGGTGAAAGCAAAGAATCCTTTGCAGTGGAGTTTTGTTAAAGGATCCCCATTTGTTCAGGCAATTGTGGATTTTCCTACTCCACCAAAATTTAAAGCTCCTGTGGTCACTCCCAAATATGAGGGTTAGACTGATCTAGTTCTCTATATTGAGCAATATAGCTGCAACTGATATTTATTTTATCCCCAATGAAAAGAGGTGTAGAGATTTTTCAAGTACCGTCACGGGTTTAGCCCAAATATGGTATCATAACCTGCCCCGAGGATAAATTGCCACCTTCAATTAGCTTGTCGAGCTATTCATTGGAAAATTTTGTTTTGGATCTAAGCCAGTGAAAAGAGTAGCTCATCTTCTAAGTGTAAGGCAACAAGTGGTGGAAAGTACAACAAAATACATTACGTGTTTTAATAATGAAAAGTTAGAGGTGATTGATTATGAGGAGAAAAAAGTAAGAACTTCTCTTATGAGTTGCTTGCTTTCCGAGAAACTATATTATACTTTGACTAAAGATCCTCCCTAAACGATGGCTGAACTCATGGCAAAGGCATTAAAATAATGATTGTCGAGGAAGCTATGGTCGCAAAATAGAGTCCAACCACGAAGCCTGACACGAAGCTTGATAAGAAGGAGAAAAAGGAGCAGAGGCCAAATAAAGAAGACAAGCTCAAAAATTATGGAAACTTCACTCCATTGAGTGTTACCATTCACCATATCTTAGAAGAAATCAAGCACAATGAGGATTTACGATGGCCTGAGAAGTTAAGGGAGCCTCATAACAAGAGGTATAGATCTAAATATTGTGAATTCCATAAGGATCATGGTCATAAAACGAATAAGTGCATCGCTTTGCAAAATGATATAGAATTCCTCATCCGTTAAGGAAAACTCATTAAATTTGTTGATAGGTGAGATGGCAGAGAACCCAGAAGAATGTAAAATTCTCTGTGCAAGCCTAGAGATGATTGGACGAGAAATCATAAAGATAATTATGAAGATGATCCAAACCCTTCGAAGAAGTCCAAGCAACCAAAACGAGAGGTAGCTATGATCAGTTTTGGTTCATTTAATCGCCATATGATTACAAATGGTAATGTAGGAGGAGGTAACCACACTGCTGAAAGGAAAGCTTACTTAAATGAAGCCCATGCTTGCTCCTATATCCAGAGGATTAGTCTGGATAAAGATAATCGACCAAGGAAAGTCAACAAAGATAAATTAGTGATTGGGTTTTCAAAAAATGATATCTCTAAGTTACTTTATCCCCATGATGACCCATTGGTTGTCAAATTTAGAATTCAGGATATTATCTTCACTAGAGTTTTGATTGACGATGGGAGTTCGACCGATATTATGTTCTACCCTTACTTTTAGAGTTTAGACTTGAAGCTCAGCCAGCTGGTACTCTGTCACAGGCCATTAATAGGATTTTCTGGTGCAAAAGTTTACCCTTTGGGAATAATCAAGCTAGAAGTGTTTATAACCACTTGGACAATAAGCCGCACAAAGAAAATACGTTTCTTCGTGATGGATAAGAACGTTCAATCTGCCTATAATGTGATCTTCGACATGATAGGATTAAAGAAGCTTAAAGCCATACCGTCAATAGTCCATTAGTGCTTAAAGTTTCCAACTCATTTTGGGGTATGTGTTATGAAAGGCTAGCAAAAAGTGTCTAGAGAGTGTTACTACTCATCAGCTGAGAAAGAAGATCTGATTGAATTGAAGAAGAATACTACAACTTACTAGGTGGATACTGCTGAGCCTAATGGTGAATCTGAGGTTAAAACCTTAGATCCACGAGATAAAATAGAGTTGGTCAAAAGACAGATTGTCAAAGCCACTAAAAGCACAATTCTGGACGATGACAAACCAGAAAGGACTACGTAGATCATCTTAACACTGGATCCTATCCTTAAATAGAAGTTTATTATATTTCTTAGGCAACGAAGACATGTATTTTCTTGGATCCATGAGGATATTCCTGGGATTGATCCGAATTTCCTCTGCCACGAGCTCAACGTCAATAAGGATGTCAAGTCGATCGAGAAGAGACGTCGAGTTTTCAGTCCTGAAAAGAATCAAGCTATCCAAGAGGAAGTAGAGAAGCTTCAGAAAGCCTGGTTTATTAAAGATGTGAAGTATCCGGACTGGTTGACCAATGTAGTAATGGTAAAAAAGAATAATGATAAATGGAGGATGTGCGTAGATTTCACTAATTTGAATAAGGAGTGCCTAAAAGACCATATTCTCTTACCTATAATTGATTAGCTGGTGGACGATACATCAGGACATGAGCTTTTAAGCTTTATGTATGCCTATTCTAGTTATAACCAAATAAAAATGAAACCTGAAGACGAGGAAAGTACAACATTTATCACCCCCTGAGGAACTTATTATTAGAATGTAATGCCTTTTGGTCATAAAAATGCAGGTAAAATGTATCAAAGGTTGATGAACAAGGTCTTCAAAGAATAGATAGGCAAAAATATGGAGGTTTATGTGGATGATATATTGACAAAGAACAAAAAAGATTCAGATCATATTGCCGACCTTTGTCAGACTTTTGATCAGTTGGAAAAGCATCAGATAAAGTTGAATCCGACCAAGCATGTGTTTGGAGTACAAGAAGGGATGTTCCTCGGACTCATAGTTAATCAATGGGGAACTGGAGCCAATCCAGCAAATATAAAAGCTTTGATCGAAATGCAGTCTTTGGCTTGTAAGAAATATGTAAAGAGGCTCACTATAAGAGTGTTAACCTTAAACAAATTTGTGTCCCAAGCAACAGACATGTGCTTGCCATTTTTTAAAGTGTTGATAATTTTTTTTGAGTGGAATGGAGAATGTAAGGAAGTGTTCCAGGAGTTAAAGAAGTATATGGGGTCGCCACCATTGCTTTCCCAACTAGTACTAAGAGAGAAATTATACTTGTATTTAGTTGCATCTGAGTCAGCAGTTAGCTTAGCATTGGCCAAACAGGAGAATAGAATCCAAAAACTAGTCTACAATATCAGTAAAGCATTCAGAGGAGCGAAAATTAGGTACCCACATTTGGAAAAATTAGCCCTAGCACTTATTGAGGCTTCAAGACGAATGAAACATTTTTTCCAAGCACACATCATAGTTGTGTATACTAATTTGCCTCTTCGGAAAGATCTCTACAATCTTGAGAAGTCAGGAAGATTGATGTACTAGGAAGTAGAATTGGGATAGTATGACATAGTCTATGAATCAAGATATTCATTAAAAGGCCAAGCTTTGGCAGATTTCACTGCTGAATTTACTTATCAAGAGGTTCCCAACCAGCAGAGCTTTCCTACCGAGAAGACTTCGAAAGAAGAGAGCTCAGCTCAAAAGTAAGTCGAAGTAGCTGTCGACCAACCTGAGTCTTCCAGAATTCAAGAAATGGCCCATAATTATGTAGAGGAAAGTAAAAAGATATTCCAGCATGGATCATTAATAACAGAAAGCTTCAATAATGATGTCCCGTTATGGAATTTGTACGTGGATGGATCTTCATGTGCTACCTACAGTGGAGCATGTATAATACTTAATACTCCTGATAATATTGATATTGAGTATGCTCTCAGATTTCAGTTCAAAGCATCAAATAATGAGACAGAATACGAAGCCTTAATAGTTGGTCTAAATATAGCTCATTCATTGGGCATCGAGCAAGTAGTGGTGCATAGTGATTCACAGTTAATTGTTAACCAAATGCTGAATTTGTATAAAGCCAAAGGAGAATTGATGACCAGGTATCTTGCCAAGTCTATGGAAGGCATTGCCAAATTTACAACCATCTGAATGAATAAGATCCGAAGAATAGAGAATGTCCGAACA
This sequence comes from Sambucus nigra, assembly GCA_949130495.1. NCBI lineage: Eukaryota > Viridiplantae > Streptophyta > Magnoliopsida > Dipsacales > Adoxaceae > Sambucus > Sambucus nigra. Next base: position 360,855,846 of record OX422223.1, on the reverse strand, counting down.
GATTCACTTGCTTGGCTAGCATCCTCAATAATAATTAAGCTCTGAAGAATAATACTAATCGAGCTCCTGGCTAGTCGAAGTATTGATGAAAAATTGATAATTAGTTTTATTGTTGTAGATCTGGGACTTCCTGGATAGATCCCGTTAAATATTATATTAAAGATGGAACCCTACCACCTGATCCTTTAGAGGCCAAGAATCTTTGATATAAAGCAGCGAGGTATGTGTTGGACAAAGGAGTTTCATACAGAAGGGGATTGACGATCTCCATGCAGCGCTGTGTTCATCCAATGGAGGTGGAAGATTTGATCAAAGAAGTGCATGAAGGATCCAGTTGAGCTCATTCAGCTAGAAGATGATTGCTCCAACACATCAGCACTTAGTATTATTACTGGCTGACCATGAGGGAAAATTATACAGCCTTTGTGAGAAAGTGTGATAAGTGCCAGATATTCCCTAGCGTTCATAGACCACCTAATGCTGCTTTAACACCAATAACTTCACCTTGGTCATTCTCTATATGGGGAATTGACTTGGTCGGCCCACTGCCGATCACCAAGGGCAGGTTCAAATCTTAGTTATTATTATGGATTACTTCACCAAATAGGTAGAGGCAGAGCCGTTTATTGATATTCCTTATGAGAAAGTGTATCAGTTCATCTAGAAGAATATCATATGTCGATATGGTTTACCATATGATTTCATCACAAATAATATCAAACAGTTTGATAACTAGGATTTTGAAGCATATTGTGCCCAGTCCAAAATCCAGAAGATGCATTATGTACCAAGACATCCTCAAAGTAATTGTCAAAAAGAGGTGACAAATAGAAATTTACTGAATGTGTTGAAAAAGAGAGTTGATGCCGCCAAGGGCAACTAGATTAATGAGCTACACTCTGTTCTTTGGGCCTACAGAATAACACCGAGAACAGCAACTGGAGAAGCACCATACATGCTTGCGTTTGGGAATAAATTAATGGTACCAACCAAGATTGTCCTACCTGCTCATAGGTTACTGAAATTGAACTCCTAATTAGTGACTTGATGAGGCGATTAGATCTCAACATGTTAGAGGAGGTTAAAAAGATGCAACTATGAGAAATGCTTCCTACCAACATCACACTACTCGCTTTTATAATAAAAGGGTCAAGCCGACTAACTTGAAAGATGGAGATTATGTCTTAAAAAAGTTATCTAGAAGAATAATAAGCTCGAGGCCAACTGATATGGACCATATCGCATCTCAGTTGTCATCCGACCAGGGACATATCAGATAGAGACTTTGGAGGGTGAAGAGTTCAAAAATCCTTGGAATGCCGAACATCTTTGGAACTATTATTAGTAATCCAAAGGATGTCCATTATTTTATCTTTCTTGCTTTTATTTTAGTATCAATAAAAAGTTGATTTCAGTCTCTTCAAATTTTCATTTTTTTGAAGTACGGTGATGATATACATCTCCCAAAACAAAGACAACTTATCTCCAACGAAGTTAAAACATGATTATAACCCTTAGCACTTAGTCGACAATAAAAAAATAATATCCAACCAAGTCAAAATAGGATTATAATCCTTAGCACTTGGTCGACAACAATAATTTACTTAATGTATGACTTCTTAAAAATAAAATCATGAACAATAGGTTGATTACTTCATATATGATTTTGTATAAACAAGTAAAGAACAATAAGTCTAAAACTTCATATAAAACTAGAAAAGTTATAAACAAGTTTTACCACACTAAGTTAAATGTAGGAAGACGTGTAAAAATTCCTAGATACTGGAATATAAACATACATTCCTCATACACTTGGTCACCACTGATAACTAATGCGAAATTTAGATCAATATATCTAAGTGCATTGATAGAATCAATGGCATAACCACTGGTAACTAATACTAAATTTGGATTGATATATCTAAGTGTATTAGTAAAACCAATGACATTACAATCACAAATTAACTTAATGATGAAAATAATCACAAGTTGACAAAAATAAACATGTTTTATTCAGATAAATTGTATTACGTTAAAATGAATTACAAAATGCAGTATAATCATTCAATTGGACGCTTTCTCTCAGCTTTGGAAGACGATTGTACTCTTTCCATACCACTAGGAGGATCATCTGGCGTATAAGGAGAATTGCTAAAGTTAAAATCTTGAAGCATCCTTCTGTTACTGTTGCTCGACGTGTTAATCAAATGAGGAGGTCAAATTATCTCAAGCTCATCATGTAACTCATAATCCCCTAAATATTTGATATCAAGCATTATGGAATCGACTCAATTGGAATCTAACTAACATTTAACTTGAATGGGTGTTGTTGGCAGTCTAAGAAACTAGGATCATGCTAATACAAGAGTTTGCTATCTCGGTCAACCTTCATCATAGTTAAGCAATTGGTTTAATCCCATTTATAACCTTCATGATGAGATTGATCAAGGTGGTCATCCATATGGACTAAAGCTTCATTATAGCCATCCATCCATAACTCTCTGGGTTGTTTGTGAAATTGGAAGGTTAATCATTCAACTTGATGTTGAAGTTTCTTCAAAACCTTATCCTTTACCTTCAACTGAGAGGATTGGCCGGGAAGTTAGGCTAGGGCAAGGATAAGGTTTCTAAACATGATTTGTCCTCAAAACTGAGGCTTTTTTGGTCTAGCTTCCAGTTTTGAGGACAAATCAGTAACAACTTGACTCTTTACCGTTGCCCAACAAATTGCCTCCAAGTTGATTAGCTAAAGAGTCCAGTTTTGAGAACAAATCAGTAACAACTTGGAGGCAATTTGTTGGGAAACTTTAACAGCTTACAGTTGGGCAACTTGATTAGCTAAAGTTTTATTTCTCCTAGTCTCTTCTACAGTTGGTCGTCTAGTTCTTTGTTTAAAAGATGATGAAGATTTGAATTTTGTTAAAGCTTCAAGATCTTCCCTCAATTTGGCATTTTACACCTTTAGAAAATAGGCACCTTCAACGGCACTAACAACAAAAGATTATTTTAAGGATCTAAGTTCATCGCTCATCTTATTATTTTCCTCTTTTATAAGTTTATCAATCATTCTGGATTCATCAAATTCATGGTTCAACAAGAACTCCTTCTTCCTGAATGCAGAGGCATATCTTTCTAGTTTCTCCTCAAAACCCCAACCTTCACTCAAGGCCTTATATTTGGCTTCATAGTCTGCATGCATAAGAAATTTGCTATCATTATGCTCTACCTGCAAATGTTCAATCATCTCGAAGTATGTAACATTGCTGGCCACAACCCAATAAAGAAGAAATTTGAGATAAGTGTATGTATCCTTTGCCTGATCATAAGCGTCCGTGTCGAGTAAGTTTGTTAATTATTAATTAGTTAAGTCCAAGTGACCAACTTTGAATAGGTTAATTGGAGGCAATTTGTTCCATCTTGGCCATATACTAGAAAGATAAAGTAACAACTGATCAACAACAAAAGAAGAAGACAGAGAAACATCCAAGCAACAATAAACGACATGTGAATTGAAGAAAAAGTTCTTTCCTTGATAAATAAGAAATGTTACAAATACATTGGAATAGAGACACAATGAAAACAAAAGAATATTGCAAAATCCAAAGACCAAAAGCCGAACAAGTCTACACATTATTCTTATCCTTTTTAATGTTAGAAGGAGTAGTTCAGTCCATATGAACTTTTTTTTTGTTTAGAAGGGGGGATAGCAAAGTCCACAGTAGTTTTGTCTTGGTCGGCAGAATGGGAAGTAGACTCAACCACCAAAGAGGATTTCCCAAAACCAACATCATCCTCAATTTCATCATAGAAGTTGTGGGGGGGGGGGGGGGGGGGGGGGGGGGAGCCAGGGTCATGCCTAAGAAAAAGTTCAGAATCCTCAGCAGTGACAACTTCCTTCAACTCTTCTGACCAACCCTCCTTAAAGAATTTTTTCTTTGCATACCCAATTTGTATAGAAGTAGAAAAGATGGCGTTATCCTAACCCTTGTTGTAGGATTCTTCCTTAGCCTTCTTCCTTTTGGCCTTCTCGATAGATAAGTTTGTTGTTAAATTGGCTACTTATCCTTCAACAACCTTTGTCATGCACTCATCTTGAGCAAAGACCAAAGAAGCCACAAATAAGGCATTATCAGCTTTCTGCCGAGCTTCTTCAGCATCCTTGATCTTCTCTTCCCAAGCCTTCTTCTATATCTCCAAATCTTATTAGGAATCCATAATAGACTTGCTAATACCTTTAAATGCCTCCTCTACTTCTCCCGAAGAAGAACGTAACCTTCTCCAACATTTGGTCGTAATCAATCAGGAATTGCAAGAAAAGACAAATCAATACAAGTCGAAGAATATATGACAAGTATCCAACCATCTTCAAATATGAAAACTTTCCAAGGATAAGATTTGAGTAGCTCTTGCTGATAGTTGTAATCAGGACATGGATTCAGTAACAACTCCGTGGTCTGGGAGTGTACCAGAATTGATCAACTTCCTAGCTAGGCTAAAGGCCACAAATGAGCCAACAACAGATGAGACAACACCAATCAAACCTTATTGATCGGCATCAATAATTTTCTCAACCTGCTTATCGGTAGGACCCCTCCTCAATATCTTCAAAGGAGACTCCTCACCCTTGTTGGCTGGGGGCTTCTCACTAACATCAATCTTTTTCTTCTGGGAAGTAGTATCAACTGTTTTCTTGGCACCAATTACAAAATCATCCGACAAAAGGTTGGAAATTTTTCCCTTGCTTATACTGACAGCAAGTGGAAGATCAGAGTCAAGAGAGGTGGAAGTACCAGCTTCAGCAATAACTCTAGCAGATCCACAAGCATATGAAGTAGATACTAAGCCTCCAAGTCAATTATAATTGATGGAATGCCAAATGTTGATAAAGCAACAAAGGAAGTGATGGAGGTTTTATATTCCAGGAATGTAGAAGCTGATCAGGGGTGATCTTCTCCTGCTCTTTGGTTCGGGCCCTATAAGAATTTAAGTTCTTCCAAATTTAATTCACCCGGTTTGGGAGACATTCTCTTATGCTCCTTTGTAATAAAGAAATAATCAGTTATATTTAGTACACATCATAAAAGATATCGGAAAATAAGAGTAAGAGTTAAAATAACAACCTATCCCATTCCCCGATTGAGGGCATCTGGGACCATGATAGGCTACTCCACCATCAAGTCTAGTTTTTTACATCAACAATAGGTATTCATAAAACATATATATATATATATATATATATATCAAAGAAGGAGGGGTTTTTTGCCACATCATAAGTCTTTATATACAAAATCTATATAAACAAGTTTCGTATCTATCTATATAAACAGTTTTTGAATCTAATGGTTCCGAATTCTTGGTCCTTTTAGATGATTATTTATTCAATTACACGCACAAGGTTCGAGGTCATTTTTCAAATGGATCCTAAGGCTCGATGTCATTCATTTTAGAAATACTTTCTAACTTCTCTCTACCGAGACGTGAAAATCACAGCACAACTCTAGAGCTTTCCAAGCTCATGCAATGGAAGCTCACCCATAGCAAATTGATACCGCGTCTTTTGGATTTCGAGCTCACAATTTTGAAAGGCGTTCATCTGTCCACCGCCTCTGCTATTTTGGTTGCTTCCCAACTGGTGGCGGATTTTTAAATACGAGGTATGTGTTTCTACCAAGTTTATTTATCCTGAAGTTTTTCATTTATGTTGCGACTTTTGTGAGGTTTTTCTTCAGGTCAAGTTTCATTTATGGGATTGGTATTCATGTGTTTTGATTTTGGACAGGTACTTTGTTGGGTTTAGTTGGAACTGAAATTACTTTGGATAGGGGTTGAGATGTGCGTGGGTCGGGTTATGGTTGGGAGTGGGTTTGGGTTTGGTACGATCAACGAGAGGAGGAAGTGCTCTGTTACAAGGGGAATAAAGTGGCTGAAATCTAATATTTGTCAACATTTTTATGTTAGCATCTTTTTTTGCGATTTATTTTACAAACTTAGTAATAGTTGTTTGGGTTCCTTTTTTTCCCGTTTTCTTTATTTAGTCATCATCATTATCATCAAGGAGACAACTAAGCGATCTCTCTCTCCATCGCACCTCTAACATGTTTGAACGTTAGGCGATAACTTTGTTTGTTTCCATTTATGTTTTTTTTAGTGAATCAGGTTTATTGATTTATTGAAATATTTTCCCCCTGATTTGGAGAATTTTTTTTTTGTTTGAAATCCTTTTTCCCCAGATTATTCACTCACATTTAAACAAGCCATATTATTTACTCACATTTAACTACATTTTTTCAAAATATAGTTGTGAAATAATATTTTTTTTCATAAGTTTGATAATGGTTTCGAAAATGAAAATGCAATTATTGTTCAAACTATAATGTTTGACAATTTTAAAGTTGTTTCATGATAATTTATCTTATTTCGGGTGTATTTTGATGTACAAATTGTATTTTTTGATAGTTTATGCATTGAATTAGGTTTTATAAGGTGTTGGGCATTTCTATATTTTTAAGATAACTGGGTTTTGTAGATGACGTACTGGTAAGTTTTTGAGTTGCTGGGTTTTTTATTTTTAAAATCAATGTAAAAAAATGATAGTAAAATTAAGATGAAAATAGTGTTCTGTCTTTATGAAGCTTTCTTTATCTTAAAGAATTTCCCAACATTCATTTTCTTCTTAATAGTTTGTTCGTTTTGTAGATAATTTTTTAAGAGTTTTGAAACCATGGATGACATATGTGGAAAATAGATGCTAACTTTTTGGATCTTGCTTAAGGTGAAAAAAAGGGGCTAACATTTTGTGTATTATGGATCTTGCTTACTTCAGTTTTGTTTTTATTTTTAGTTGGAATTTTTTTTATTTTTTCTTAAGGTGAAATTTTATTTTGTGTTTGATGGAATTAAGTGTAAGTTTTAACAAAAACTATTTTATTAAAATAGTCGAACCAATTTTTTTTATAAAAACTATATTTTTTTATAAATTTTTAATTAAAATGTTTATTTCTTTTTAATTCAAAGTGGTTTCTTTGTTTTGTTTATTTTTTTCAATTGAAAATGTGAGATGATTGGGTCCATAGTTCTTTGTCTTTTAGATGGGTATACTTTGTATTACTTTTTCTTAAATGGTTCTTTAGTAGTATATAGTTGGTGCTTCCGTAGTACATTTAAAGAGGATCCATGTTTATTTGGAGTTGGCAAATAAACTTAAATTCGACTCATGCTTCAAAAATAGCCCATTCGTGATTAGATCAATGTTTTAGAGAATGATATTGTGGGATATCCTAGTTGGAATACTCCACGTGAGTTCAATGCTTTTAAGTCCAAAGTGGGACAAAATTCCTTGATTAATGTCGAAGCCAATGTAAGATATGACTGTCCATGAAAATCTAAAGGACAAAATATCGCAGATCTCATAGGCTTTGTACAGTTCGGTCAAATCACATGTAATATGATTGTCTATGAAAATATAAAGGACAAAATATAGTTTAAATGGTACTATATTGAAAAGTAAGCTTCATAATTTAAATGACCTATAGATAAGTTTATGTGTGATAACTCGGTAATTGAAATGGCAGATAACTAAACTAAGCTTGGTAAATGAAATGGCCTATTTTTTTGGCACAAATATTATGTATGACTTGGCTCACTTTGATAACTTTAGTTACTCATCCTATATGTTGCGGTGAATGATTTGGGGTTCATATAATTTTTTTAATGGAATTAAGTTTACCTATTTGGTCCGATGGCCACGAATTGAGTTAAATTGGTTGTATTGCATTTTAATTGAGTCATGTCTGTATTTGAAAATAAAAAAAGATTTTGTATTGTTTCATGTTGTGTCATGTCGTGTCACTTTATTTGGAATGTATTAGTGTTAAATAAACAAATAAAATCGTGTCGAGTCACAATTAATTGGATCGTGTTCGTATTGGGTAAAAAAAAGTGACATGACACAATTTTATTACCATTGATACGATTAACCCGAGTCGAAATACAACGTTTAGTATTATATTTTCTTTTTTATTAATCTGTAATACCCCGCACTTTTATGGGAAATTAAATTCAATAATTCAGTGTAATTTGGAAATTTAAGAATTATCGTGAATAGTAAATTTTTGAGGTTTTCAAGGATTAAATGATTTTTGATGGGTGTTATATTTACTTTTGGGGTTAAGAAAATAAGTCAGAGTATTTTAATTATATGTCGCAGCTAGGTAAAGCGACAGGGGATATTATTTTTAATGGGAATACCGCATTAAGTTATGTGGGGTTAAATTAGTGATTTGCGATAAAGTACCTCAGATGGAGATTTTGAGTGCGCGGTTGGTCTCGGAATGGCCGAGATAGTTAGAATAGATTATCCGGGGGTCGTAATTGAGTTTTGGAAAATTTTGGATTAATTGGGACTCACAATTGAGTAAACGAGTCATTTTTGGGTTTAAAAGGGATAAACCCTTATTTTCTCCTATATAAGACACGGGAGAGTGGGAGAAAGGAAAGAAAAAGAGAGAAAAGAAGAAGAGAAGAAAGGAAGAGGAGAAAAGAGGAGAGAAAAAGGATTTCCGGGCCAAACTCCGAAAGATTCGACTCGGGCTCGTCGGATTTTATCCTCCAGGCAAGTGTTTACTTGCTTTATTTAATTTTGAGCATAAATCTCATAACATAATGGGTAATAACAAACCCTAAATATTTTGGGTTGGATTTTCGTGGATTAAACGAATTTTTTGGAAGTTTAACGGGTCAACCCTGAAATTTATTAAATTGGAGAACCTTAGAAATTAACTGAATTTATTTGTTGATTTTGATTCTAGGATGCTTGGAACCTATTTTATTTTATGTTAAATTTGTTGGTTGGGGGTTATATAAGGTTGAGAGAAGGAGTAAAAATGGTTGGAGGTTTGTTAATGTCCGAAACAGGGGTCGGAGAAGAAGCTGTCGAGCTTGATCGATCGATCGAGAAGGAATTTCGGTAATTTTGGCTTATGATATTTTATGGGATAAATTCCCAAATTAAGGATTTCTAGCCTATTTAATTGAGGAAATAAAAAGACTTAACTAATGAAGATATATTTATCAAAGTGAGGACATTTTGGGGGCTAAGAGAGTGTTTTAAGTGTGTGACACTAGAAATTATATTTTCGAGGAAAATAAATAAAGTGAGAAATTAAAGTTTTAGGGTTCCTAAAATAGAGTGGGAACCTATAAATTATTATCTAAGTGAAATATAGTCCTTGGGTTCGTGAAAATGGAATCCACGAACTATTTAAATTAAGGGTGTCACTGATGGTATCAGAGCATCAGGTTCTAGTGTCCTTAGAAATCTGTGAGGACGTACAACGCTTTTTGCGTTGCTCTCGATTTGTTATAGAGCCTTATGATTAGGATTGTTGATTCCTCTTATGAGATTTCATTCTCCTGCCATATTGTGAGATTATAGTAAATCTTTTGTGGGCTCACTTGAGTTTTGTGTGCTTATCGAGGAAGGGTTACCAAGGAAGGCCGTGATGAGGGCAGCAGGAGGCGGGGCTTAATTGGAGCAGTTAGTGGAAGTCGGAGACTAGGACCGTAGTCGAGGTCATTCTCCTTATGGCATTTGCTAAGGATGGTTTCAATGACTACTAAAGTATAGTGGTTATTAGTATTCAAGTACCGTTATAATAGAGAGTGGTACTAAAGTTGAATTAACCAGTGAAGCTAAGGGTTCGAAAGGGGTCTTTGATAAGGACCATATTTGGAGTTAATTCATTCGAAGGCAGTGTATCATTTCTCAGTGGAAGTAGAAGGCTCAGAATCTTTATCTTAGAGAAGGGTATGGAAATACCCAGATGTGAAAATTTGAAGAAAATTTTTCACTCGTAGGAGCAATTTTGAAATGGTGGGTGCGGTGATCACCATAATCGGGGGGAGCAGGATGTGTTGTCCCTAAAGGGACCTTATGGATAGATTTTAACCGTGAGTCCCCATGATTTAGCAAGAATAAAAAGAATGCAGTTTTAAATTATTCATGTAAGGTTCGGTCAGAGGCTGACAGTGAATAAAGGGAGTTATGGATAAGTGAACTTTGGCTGAATCAAGGTAAGTACAATGAAGAGAGAGTCCTTTCGAGGAATAATAGGCTCACTAGAAAAGTGTTGCAAACACTTATGGAGAATGTGTATGTTCGAGGACCCCATTGGTGGACATCCACTCGGGGAATTCGTTGAAACAGGGCTGTTGAGGCGAGTGGTGGAGTTTTCTTTTCATGAAGAAGTTAAGGAGAACTAGTAAAGTGATTGTCAGGATCGCGGCTATGGAGTCCAAGATACTGATAACCTTAAAAGGTTCAGGGTGACCCGAGATGGGGAATGTTTTAATGTGGAGTATAGAACCATACAGTTAGTAATTTCCCAGTGGGAGTTGAAGAGAAAGAGTAGGGTGCCCAGATGGGGTATTCATTAAAGTAATTTTTGTTTAGTTACGACAAGTGTACCAAGTCTAGGAACCTTTTTGATTAGATAGGGTGATAGGCAAAGTTGTTGTTATCAGTTTCACCTCAGTTAAAGGAGGCTTATTCTGTATGACAAGATTGAGTCACAGTGTTTTATTAGCCCTAGATTCGTGTGTGATACGAGTTGATAAATAGTATCGACAACGTTACGTAGTATATGTTTATGTGTTTTTTCGCGATAGAGAAAATTTATTTTCTTTCATTCGCTGTGAAGAGTGGATGTTAGTATTTTGAGTTTATATCAGATTGGTATTACTATTTTTGTGTGTGTTATACGAGTATGGTGTTATTTTGAGTAGAATATGATATTTGTTGTTCGGAGCGATAGCAGGCTAATGATGGCAACACTATCGTGTCTGCGGTTCCAGGGTGGAATGGGATGTTGTTGCGATATCTCACCTTAATACAGTCTGAGTTCTCCTTTATTATATGCATAGATGAAACTTCAGTGAGCAGATGTTTCTTTATCATGATTCGAGTGTGTGGCCTTATAGGTGTGATTTAAGGTATGCACGGCTACTTGTTGAGCTGTGAGTTTAATCTCATTATTGATTGCGCAAGGACTGACTGTTAGTGCAAGCGTTTAGTGGTATGACTCCTGGACAGAGATGGGAGTTCAGACCATATTTTTGTTGAAAGAGGGGATAGGGTTATCCCGGTTGCATATTTAAAGTTAACGCACCTCCACGACTGACAAAGTTAAGTAGTAGTGTATTTAAGGGGTTCCTTATTTGGGTTTCGCTTTGCAAGACGCTCCACACATGGCCCTTAACGACGTCGGGAGTAGAGAGATGTTATAGGATGCAAGGATGTTGGTTTTATTGATAAATCATATTGTGTGGAGGAAACACTATAGAATGTGAGCCGTATAATGATAGTATGCTTATGGAAATATTGTGCTATGGAGAAGCACTAAAGTGGTCCTCTCACCGTAAGTAGGTGGGTGAGGCAGGAGTTAGAGAAATTGATTTGAGGATTATAGCCAAGACTTAATGAAAAAGAAATTTTTGGAAGAAGTATGTTTTGGGTATGATATTCGTAACGCTTTTGTAGAGAGTTGGAACCTCAATTAGCTAGATTTTCCTTTTCGCCTAGGTGGAAGGATAGAATAGTAGAAATGAGTTAATAGGTTAGCGAGGTAAGATTTAAGATGTCCCACTGGTGTGCCTTAGGCCGTTATATCTCGATGAACGACGACGCGAGAGAGTAGTGTAGCAGGAGGATTCCTTGTCTAGATTTCGCTCTGGCAGACGTCCCACGCATGAAACCGAGTAAATGTCAGGAGTTGAGAAAGGTCTTGGGTACCAGGGACACAATTTAGGATAGTACTATTTCCCGTAGGTAGGAACGATTCGATCTTAGAATTTTTGTGCAAGTGAGGCCAGTGGAGTTAGTGGCACCGATATAGAAATATTTGTTGGCTAACCTTGAGAAGAATGGGATTTTGTGGGTTGGGAAGACCCATCTGTGAGTATTACGCCGAGGAAATAGGGTCCATTTTTTAGAGAGTGTGTACGTGTCAAACGTTTGCGATAGTCATGCGGAGAGGCACGGGTTAAAAAGGTGTATGGGCACCTTAGTAAGTTGAGATTATATACCTCCTGAGATAGAAAGGACTTAGTATATACAATTGAAGATTAGGCCAAGATGGCAGGATAGTATAGTAAAAACCTTGATAGAGGTGAGCGTTGAATGTGTATACGATTAAGAGTTATTGGGTAGTACCATTCCACTTTGAGGCATTAGGATGTGGAGTGATTCACGATCCTAGGTTAGTGTTGGTAGTATCAGTTATATCTGAATTTTGAGGACGAAATACTGTTGTAAGGGGGGAAGAATCTAATACCCCGCACTTTTATGGGAAATTAAATTCAATAATTCAGTGTAATTTGGAAATTTAAGAATTATCGTGAATAGTAAATTTTTGAGGTTTTCAAGGATTAAATTATTTTCGATGGGTGTTATATTTACTTTTGCGGTTAAGTAAATAAGTCGGAGTATTTTAATTATATGTCGCTGCTGGGTAAAGCACAGAGGATATTATTTTTAATGAGAATACCACATTAAGTTGTGTGGGGTTAAATTAGTGATTTGCGATCAATTACCTCGGATGGAGATTTTGAGTGAGCGGTTGGTCTGGGAATGGACGAGATAGTCAGAATAGAGTATCCGGGGGTCGTAATTGAGTTTCGGGAATTTTTAGATTAATAGGGACCCACAATTGAGTAAACGAGCCATTTTTTGGTTTAAAAGGGATAAACCCTTATTTTCTCCTATATAAGACACGAGAGAGTATGAGAAAGGAAAGAAAAAGAGAGAAAAGAAGAAGGGAAGAAAGGAAGAGGATAAAAGAGGAGAGAAAAAGGATTTTCGGGCCAAACTCCACGGGATTCGACTTGGTGTCGTCGGATTTTATCCTCCAGGCAAGTGTTTACTTGCTTTACTGAATTTTGAGCATAAATCTTATATCATAATTGGTAATCACAAACCCTAAAGATTTTGGTTCGAATTTTCGTGGATTAAACGGGTTTTTCGAAAGTTTAATGGGTAAACCCCGAAATTTATTAAATTGGAGAAACTTAGAAATTAACTGAAGTTAGTTGTTGATTTTGGTTCTAGGATGCTTGGAACCTATTTTCTTTTATGTTTAATTTGTTGTTTGGGGTTATATAAGGTTGGGAGAAGGAGTAAAAATGGTTGGAGGTTTATTAACGGCCGAAACAGGGGCCGGAGAAGAAGCTGCCAGGCTTGATCGTTCGATCGACGGCCAAGGGTCGATCGATCGATCGAGCAGGAATTTTGGTAATTTCAGCTTGTGATGTTTTAATGGGATAAATTCCCAAATTAAGGATTTCTAGCCTATTTAATTGAGGAAATAAATAGTCTTAACTAAGGAAGTTATATTTATCAAAGTGAGGAGATTTATGGGGGCTAAGAGAGTGTTTTAAGTGTGTGACACTAGAAATTATATTTTCGAGGAAAATAAATAAAGTGAGAAATTAAAGGTTTGGGGTTCCTAAAATAGAGTGGGGACCTATAAATTATTATTTAAGTGAAATATAGTCCTTGGGTTTGTGGAAATGGAATCCATGACCTATTTAAATTAAGGGTGTTTGGTGACTAGTATCTCTTGGGATAATTTCAGTTGGCATTTAGGCTTATATAATTATGCGCGTAGAAAACATAATTATATCGATTGTGGTTGAGTATATCCTGCGAGACTATTAGGATGAATTTGGAAAAATGCATATTTACTTAGTGTGAATTGGTATAGTTGGAGAAATCATATAAATCGTTAAACGTGAATAAGGTACAAGTTATTTATCAAGTGAGGGAATACTTTTGAGTGTAGTATCGTGAGTGTGCGAATACTTGAATATTATTATTTATGAGAATCTTTGGGATTATTGGTCATCGTTATGTGTGATTGGCAATTATGGCCATTTATATTTATTTGAGGAATAGTGTGAATATATATATATATATATATATATATATATATATATATATATATATATATATATATATGTGTGTGTGTGTGTGTGTGTGTGTGTGTGTGTGTGTGTGTGTGTGTGTGAAGCATACCCCCTCTAGTGCTATCATAGGAAGTTGCGCGATGTGGGTGAGGCCCCTGGCTTGAGGTGCAGGGAGCGTATAGTACCCAGGTCATAACGTCCATTTTTATATTGTGTGATTCTTATTAGGGGTGAGACGTGGTGGGTATGTTTCTTCTCACTTTCGGGGAGGAACTATGACTTCTTCCTAGACATTGTGATTGTTGACCCCGATGTCGGTGATATTGAGTCCGACCGCTGGTCCCCAGGATGGTATGTGAGTGATCCCCTGGAAGATCATAGCATTGAGAGACCGCATCCTCGAGTTATAGCTCGTTGGGATGGTTATTGTACTTGTGTGTATAGTACATTACTTGTGTATGAGAACAAGATAATATATATATATATATTAGAGTAAAGAGATAAATTGAATATGAAATGAATTCTCATTCCGGGAGATTGTATCCGGACTTATATTGTGATTCGTATTATAAATGAGGAGGTTATGTATATTTAATTATATATATATATATATATATATATATATATATATATATATATATATATATATATATATATATATATATATATATATATATATATATATATATATGTTGTGTACTGAGGGCCTGATGGATCTCGACGATCGACCTTGTTAAGTAGTAGTGTATCGGGGGGGTTCCTTGTTTGGATTTCGCTTCGTGAGACACAACATGCACTAACATAGCTTAGTGTTAAGATTAGGGAGAAGTTTAACCCTTAGTGCTCTAGTTTGGGTTTTTCTTATATGAGTATATATATATGTTGTGTACTGAGGGTCTAATGGATCTCGACGATCGACCTTGCCAAGTAGTAGTGTATCAGGGGTGTTCCTTATTTGGATTTCTCTTCGCAAGACACCCCGTACACGAATATGGCACATTGTTGAGATTGGGGAGAAGTTTAGCCCTTAGTACTTGGTTTGCTTAGGATTTCTAGAGTTTTGGGGTGACGGATTAGTTCGGCAGCGTAGCTTGACTAGGATGTTTAGAGGGATGCGCTAGGTGTTCACTATTAGAAGAGAGGTGAGGGGTATCTCGTAGGAGTGAGATACCAATTTAAATATGAGATAAAACATATTTTTAAAAATAAAGCATTTATGCACTTGCTAAATATTTTCACAACTCGGGCTCTGACCCGTCTATCTACTTTTCCTCTCTTTTGCTATATATATATTATATATATAGGTGTCCAGACATAGGGACACCTGGATGATGATACTTTCGAGTCAGACGTCTGCTGCAGCAGTTGTGGATGCATGCATGTTTGATTTAGACGCTTCTATTCTTGCGGTCTAGATATGAAGCATTGTAGTTACTTTCGGGCCAAAAGCTCAATTGTATTTATTTAATCTTTCACCGCCTTTTAGTGCGACATTCGATTTGGTTGTGTTATAATTGAACCGAGAGTTCGGTTATTTTATCTCTTTCTAGTTTCATTTATATAAACTGCGTGAATGTTTTAATTGGATAGTTCGTTTAAAAAGATTAGTTATATAAAATTTTGACGCTAGCCTAATAGGTTATTAGTAATTAATTTGGTTTCGGCAGTGATGCTAAGAATGATCCATATGCGACTCCTATTTTAATTTGGTACAGGAGTGATCACCCGGTATTTTATTAGGCAGGGTGTCACATAATGGTCATTACTTTCTCCATTTTTTTTGTTTTACATATAATTTCTTTTTTGGGTTTTACATATAATTACTTTTTGGGGTTTAAGAAATATTTGATTTTTTTGGTTTTACATAAATTTGCTTTTTTATTAACTTATTTGCAAAATCATCTTATGATATGGAAAAGAAACTGATTACCCCATCCTCTAACTTCACGTTATTGTTGTACTTTATAGAATTGGGATTGTCACAATGAAGAATAAGAAAAGTGCCAAAGTAAAAGGACGGGTTCAAGGGGCTGGAAGCAATTCATCATTTTTGGAGAAGTTTATCAACATGTCACGTTTCAATACATTGTAATCAGTTTTAAATATAACACGTTGAAAGAAACTTTACTTACGGTAGTGTGCGTGTTTTATAACTACAAATACCCGGGAGAAAATTTATCCCCGTGCTTTCACATTTAAAATATAGTATTTATATTTGCAGTATTGGCGACACTTTTAAAATACTAAATATCACGGGAACAAATTTATCATCATGCCATCAACACGGGGACAAAATATCACGGTAACAAATTTATCGCCATGCCATCAGAACGGGTACAACCCAATATATATATATATATATATATATATATATCATCAGTATATGTATACACATTACCTATAACATATCCCGAACGTGGTATATAACTCTCGAATATCCTACGTACTATTGATCTACCATTATACTTCTCATTGTCTATTCTCGAGTATTTTCTAATACTCGAAGGGTCCTAATTACCCCTTAAATTATTTAAGTAGTCATAACATTTCTCTCTACTAATGGTCTAGTCTTAGGTTCACTCATGCTCTCCATGAACCGTTCTAATTCTTGTGGCTTCATTAAATATCAAATTATGCCCAATAATTCCTAGCCTCAATTCTCCTAAATTGAGAAAACCTGAACCCTACCATATGCTTACTGAAATTACTATATTTCTCATTAATATTTAATAATGTCCCAAAAGTCTTCCCGTAATTTATTTGTGGATTTATGGCTTAAAACAACAAAATTGGTCAAATCTGGGAAGCTGAATTGATTCGGTGAAGAGGTCGAATTGATTCACTCACCGAATCGATTCGCTTTCTGAGCTAAATCGATTCGAAATGCTTCTGGTCATCTCCTTCATTTAACTGCTATGATTTTCACCACTTTTTACCCTATAAACCTTAATTACACAGTACCAAACTCCCAACGAAGTATACCAGACCTTATAATAACATTTATAAAAGATTTCTAACGTGACCAAATCATTGAATTATCATAGGGAATCATTTATACCAGATTAATCCTATACTTTAATCCCAAAACCCTAAATTATTATTTCTTTGTTCAAGAACATCAACAAACCTAGATTTCTCCACATTCTCATGATGCTAAATTATCAGATCCATGTTACATACATGAGTGAATTTTATTTATCATGATTTCTACACAGGAACTTAAATTAAATCTCCAATCTAACACCGATAATCATTTTTTAAGGATTTATTTATTTTTATACAATTTGTTTTCTCACGTCGTCAAATTGGTATCAAAGCCGGTTGTGCTAATTTATCGCGTATTCTTATTTTCCGTAAAATTTGTGCGATATTGATTTTTTTAAATCAATTTTCTGAAAAATCGTAATTTTTCCAATCGAGCACTTATGTAATCGGATGCCCCCTTTGATGACATGAGTCAAGGTTTTAATGATTTAAATAATTTGAATTTGACATTTGTGAAAAGAATTAAAGTTTTGTAAAAAGAAAATTCTCGTTTTAAATCCGCGATGGATTTTTTGCAAATGGTTCAATATCAACTAGATTTTTATCGTGAAAAATTTGTTTCCTTGGACCATGACTTTGTTGCTTTAAAATTGTCCAAGAAGGAGAGTGATGATAGGGTCATATTTTTAGAAAAAGAATTAAAGGACCTTAAAAATTCGATGGTTTGTGTTTGTGCCAAAAAGGATAAAAATATTTTAATCAATGAGTTTGTGGCACGTGAAGAGACTCTTAGGAAAAAGTTTGCTTTAATTGAGGGAGATAGAGATACCCTTTTAGAAATTGTTGAAAATTTGAAAAAGAAATACCTTTCTTTGGAAGAGTCTAATTCTTTGCTTGTGTAAAAAATTTTGAAGTTAAAAAATGATTTGACAGACTCGAGTAGGTTTGATAGTGATGGTAATGGATCATCTTGTTCTCATGCTTCTAGTGCTAAAGCCAAAACCATTATTTGTTTTAGAGGGTCAACCAATTTCAAGGATGTTATAAAAGGTCAGCCCATAGGTGTCGTTCCACTCGTTAACACATGTTCATATTGTGGTAGGAAAGGTCACCTTAGGAGATTTTGTTTTGATCTTGGAAAATGTCCTAGGAAGTTTGTGTAGTGTTCCCTTGGTTCCTAAATCCCCCACATGACGTTTCATATCTATTTGGGTTAGGAAATCACTTTTAAAGGTACTAGATTTTAGACAAGTTGATTCCCGTTTTCTTGCACATGATTCTTCTCTTGCTATATCATATAGATGACTGTGTTCGCATGTTTGTCATACGCTAGTTTTTGTTTTATGATATTTATGTTTTCTAGCGTTGTGGCATCTACTTTTTGCCTAAAATTTTTCTTTTGAAAAATTTTAAAAAATACAAAAAGATGTTTTTTTGATAATTTTTTTGAAAAATCCAAAAAGAGTTCTGTATTTTGTTTGTACCTTTTATGGATAGACACTTAGCATGACCGAGTCACAATATCATTCAATTTTTCATGTGACTATTTGATAGTGTTTTGAGACAATATGTCAATTCATCCATCTTCTTTATAATGTTTGGAGTCATTGAGATGTAATTAAGTGTTACTTGCTACATGTTTGACTTATGAGTTCCTTTATTGCACACATGCACGGATTTGTTTGATTATTTTTCTTGTCTTATCACATGTTGGTTGGGTGTTTTCACTTCAATCCTGTCTTTAAAACGAACCAAGCGCGATAAATTTTGATAAGGAAATTGTGCATATAAGAACCGTTTTTTAAGTTTGTGTGCTTTGTTTGAAAACGGGGAAGGGCTGCGAAAGGTTATCATTTATCTTTTGCGATTAAGTCGCCATTTAATTGGACCTAAAAAATTGAGGAATTTTATTATCCGGGGTCCAAAGAGGTTTAAAAGAGCCCAAAAAATTTAAAGGCAATAAAAAGAAATTCATGCCAATTATGGGCCACTTCGGTTTTTCCACCAATTCTTCAAAGTTTGAGAATTTAATTTATACACCTCTAAAAGAAAATATATATATGAGGGAGTTTGAATGGATAATTAAAATGGGTTTGCACGTCCTTGAAAATCTTGAAAAAGCATTACATAGTTTTGGACGTTATTGGTGTGGAAATCATTTAGACTTTGATTTGTTGATTTGTATAAGACGATGTCATCTAAATTCAACAATTTTTACATCTAAGGATACTTTTCATGTTCATTCGTTAGGAGTACACGTATGCATCATGCACATATGATTGATTGAGTTGATTTACCTATCGAATGTGTTCACACCCATTCATTCCAGTTCCATGACTTGGTTGTTTGAGTTTAAACCCATGGTGTGATTTTTGGTATCTTATTTTTGTATGAAAAATTTGAAAAATCAAAAATATTTTTTGAAAGTTTTCATGACATACCTTTGCATGTGCGTTGATTGATTCATATTTGCAATGTAATTTTATTGTGACACTCCTTGTTTTGATTGTTTCTTCCTATCTGTCTATTTGGGGACATCATAAAAGGGGGAGAAAGAATTATCATATTATGGGTGAGATTTGATTTATTAATGACTTATTCTTTTATCATTTCAAACTCGATGCGTCACGAAGGTATTTTTCTTTATCTCATGTGTGTAGGTACAAAGATTGAAGATCATTATGTTGCACACCCTAATGAGAAAAGCTTTGAGATTTGATGAAGACTTTTTGAAGAGCAGTTTGAGATTTTGCAAATTTATTTAATGGGAGGGTAGATTTGTATAGGCATTTTGTTATTTGATAGTTTGGATGTTTTTATGTATGTACCGTCATAGACATAGGGGAGATTTGTAAGGAGATTATTTTATAAGTCCGTTATCAATTTAGTATGTCATATACCGCTACACCGTCGAAGAGAATTCAAGAACTTTCAAGAATCAAAGAAGGATCCGAATATTAAATTTCTTCATCAAAAGGACTCTGCGAAGTTTACTTTGGTAAGGTTATGTTTTAAATACCTTAACTTTCCACTTATATCTTTTGAGATATTTTTACAAAATATTTTCTAAGTGTTGGAGCGGACTTTTTCGTCAAAATTTGAGAATGAATATTTTTTGTAAGTGTTGAAGAGGACATTAAAATAATATTTTTTAACTCCAAACGACATAGCACTGTCGTTCGAGCGACATAGGCATGTCGCGTGATCTTGTTCGAACGACACGTGCCCTTCGTTCGAGTGACATGCTTATCTCGTTCGAATGCGCTCTAATACCGAGGCATCACATTTTTGTATAAATACTCATTAAATGGGTTTGTTTTCATTAATAAGTCCTAGCATTTTGAAAAAAAGAAAACCGCAAAATCGCAGAATCCTTTTTGACTTCTTCTTTTAGGGTTTAATTCTTTTTTGTTTACAATTCACAAAAATCCCAATATGCTTTGGTGAATTGTTTTGGTATTGAAGAACACACTTTGATGTGGTTTATTATTTATAGGGAGAACTCTACAATCGAAAAGCTACGTGTTAGTGTGGATGGAGTCCTTATAAAGTTCACACTTGTGGAGAAGCCGTTTTCTTCTTCATTGCTGACCACCTGGAGTTCTTGCGGGAGATTTCAGCCGACGACGTTTCTTGCCGTTGGTTTGAAGGTTTAACGAAGATACCGTGCGTGACACTTGTGAGCAATTATCAGGTTGTATGTAAGTCAATGGTCTTGTGAATTCTTCAAAGTTCTAGAAATAAAAGGTTTTGCCCTTTGGGAATTTTTCCTGAATATTGTTATCACATGATTTATTTATTTATAGGTTGACACATGCACACACATAGTTGCATGTTTAGGGGCTGATTTGAATTTGTTTAAATTCACTCCAATTAAATAAGTGTGCCAAATTAGAAAGTTGCGAATTTAATCAATTATCACACCGACACGTTTTTACATACCAGAGCAGACTGTCAAAACTGTATCTATATGTATAGATTGCACTATCTAATATATACATATATAAATACAACATTTAAATGATCAAACTTGTGATGCATGGATACTTTTCTATCTTGTCCCTACGTACCTCACGTACTTAATTAAGGACTAAGGCTAGGTGTGACACCTCAACCTGTAAAATGATGAAACATAATGGAGGCGAACATAATCCTTAACACCATAAGGATGATGTCTATACCTAACTTATCCAAATGACCATTAATACACTATTATCTCTCAAGATAATGACAACGTAACTGCTATGTTCCAGGGCACGAATTGAAATCCTCCCTAATGGACCTATAAATATAGGATTACGCCTATGCATAACCTTCTGTGATAACAAGTATCTACGTATGATATTACACATAATATCACAATCAACATAATATAAATGTGCACTGATCCTATACATACATAGAGTATATTTCAAGTTTATCCCGTAAACTAATAATTCACATTTTATTCCATTTCCCATTATTCCTAACATCTCTTGTTAACCTTAGGTATTATAATAATTTAATTTTTTCTGTAGCTACCATCAATCCGTACCTACTAGTCCAAAATTCGAAATCATTATAATAAGCCCAAATTATAATTTAATTCCCAATAATCCTTTTTCTCGATAAAGTTACATTCTTCCTAAAAATATAAAATGTTGATTTGAGGCCTTTCTGATCTGATTTTGAAGAAACTTACAATTAGAAAGTTCTTCAAAACATGATTTTATATAGAAGCCCCCGAGCACACTACCAAATTACGCTTGAAATAGACCTAAACTCAACCTACAATGTTCGTTATTTTCTAAAATGATTTCACATGCGTTTGATTTTTGGATTCATACAAGTTCACTTCGTTTCTCGTTAGATAATTTAATCTTCAATTGAATCACATGATTTTCTCAAATTTCTTAATCATCAATAAAATATATAATCCTGCACATGAGTTTTACAATCCCAAATGATATAATCTCAAATCAAAACTCCTACACATGGGTTTTTATCCAAAAATCATATAATCTATAATGTGTTTTTACAAACTCATAATTAAGAAAGTTTAAATAACTTGCCTCTTAGGATGATTCTTAATTTCGCTTGAATAAGATGATGCGAGTTCCTCCTCCTCGTTCTTCCTAAATTTCGACGGTGTATGGTGGTGGTGCAAGGTGGATCTAAGTGTTGCTCCTCCTCTAAGACCCTTCATCTCTTTGAGAAACAATCCACTTTCTTATTAAAAGCTAATTAAAATATTAGGTGATCATTCTACTATTCAATTAAACAAGATTCATAAATGGTTCATTCTTAGCATCATTGTCGAAATTTGTTTTTCCCACTAAATATCCTAATAAGTCGGATGCCAATTTTAATTAATAGAGAATAATAATTAAATAACAGAATAATGAACAACACAACCATCATAATAATAATGACCACAATAAATTGAATAGAATCATAATCGGATAACACATCCAAATCCAAATGTTAATACAAGCCAATTACAATACCGAGACAAATCGGAGATAAAGGTAAGACTAAAAACCAAATGTAAAGTCTAGACAATGACCAAAGAAGCTCGAATGTAAGTACTGAATCATAAGCTAGATGAAAAGAATGATAGTTACATCTCATCTCGAGGTTCTATAGCATCCTTAACATTGCAATACTTCAAAAATCTGAAATGAATCTCCTAACCGTGGTGTATATGTGGCTTGACACCTAAAAAGTTTTGAAAAAATAGATTTGATTCAGTTCAGAGCCCCAAAAATATTTTAAAAATATCTAACAAGTGTTTAAAATGTCTTATAACGAGTAATGTAAATATCCATGTTATATGTGTGTAATCTCACAAGAGTCCTCACCTCTCTCTTAATGTGCACACCTAACGTACTCTAACATTTCTTTCTAGTTAAGCTACCCGCTTAACCAATTATAGATCCCCCGATTAATCCTTATTAATTTATATTAATATCTTAACCCACTTGTATCTAAATACGGTATGATAATATCATCTTACTTTCTCAATCAATTTATTCACATTATTTTAATCGCTTTGGTTCACATACTTAATGTACATTTTAAACTTTCACAATAATCACTTATTCAACACCCAACATAGTAGACTATCAGAAGTGTATATATATGTATAGATTACACTATCTAATATATACATATACGAATATGGCATCAAAACAATCAAACTCGCGATGCATGCATACTTTGCAATCTAGTCCCTATGTACCTCACGTACCAAGTTAAGGACTAAGGCTAGGTGTAACACCTCAGCCTATAAAGCGATAACACTTAATGGAGGTGAACATAATCCTTAACACCATAAGGATGATGTCCATCCTAATGTTTTCAAATGACTGTTAATACACTATCATCTCTCAAGGTAATGACAACGTAAGTGCCATGTTCTAGGGCACGGATCCAAATCTTTCCCAATTGTCACACAAATATAGGATTACCCACTACGCGTAACCTCCCTTGATACCAAATAGCTAGGTATGACATTACACATAATATCACAATCAACATAATATAGGCATGCGCTCATCCTATATATGCATATAGTATATTTCAAGTTTATCCCATAAACTAATAATTCACCTTTTATTTACCTTTTCCATTATTCCTAAAATCTCTTGTTAGCCAAAGGGATTTAATTAATTTAATTTCTGATTTCAGTAGCTACCAATACATACTAGTCCAAACCCTAAAATCAGTATAATATGCCCGAATTATAATTTAATTCCTAATAATCCTTTTTCTCAATAAAGTTACATTTTGCTCAGAAATATAAAATGCGAATTTGAGGCTTTTCTGATCCGATTTTGAAGAAACTTAAAACTACACAGTTTTTTAGAAATTGATTTTATATAGGAACGCACGTGAACACTACCCATTTTCGCTTAAGGCAAACCTAAAATCAACATACAATGTTCATCCTTTTCTAAAATAATTTCACATGCGTTTGATTTTCGAATTCGTATGGGTTCAGTTTGTTTGTCATTAAATAGCTTAATCTCAAATTAAATCACATGCTTTTATCAAATTTCGAAATCATCAATAAAATATATAATTCTAATCATGATTTGTATAATCCCAATTGATATTATCTCAAATCAAAACTTCCTAAACATGGGTTTTTATCCCAAAATCCTGTAATCTAGCATGTGTTTCTACAAACACTTAATTACATAACTTCAAACAACTTGCCTCTTAGGATGTGTAAGGCCCTTAAACGTGATTAGGAATTTTAATTACATGATTAAGTATAAGTTATGATTTATAAGTTCGTTGATGGATGTTAAACATTTTAATTATCATGTTTAGGGGATGCATACCTACGTGTTATATATGTTGTTTACATTAGATGCTAATTGAGCTTATGATCGGGGATAATTTTTGTAGAGCATATGAACAGTTATGTGGATAGATGCATCATAAAATATGTTTTAATGCATAACTATGTTTATAAAATTAAATTAGAATGTTGATGCGAAATTGGCGATGTGTGGTCGCTAAATGTGAAAGTTTTGAGAATTTTGGTACATTGTTACTCTCCTGTTTGAGCCCAAATTAGGCATATTAGTTTTATGATTTTGGAAAAGCTCAAAATATCAAAGTTGTAGATATAAAATTTATCTACACGTAGATGCAAAGTTAGAGTAAATCAGGGAATGTACTTGTGGGTTATGGTGATTTTACCAATGTAGGACAAATCTCTCATTAGTGGAATTATTTGATTGGACCTTTAGTCCAACCAATCACACACAACCACAAGCCTAATTGCTATTGGACCCGTTAGAACGTATTTTCTGATAAAAAATAGATATAAACCTTCTTCCTCATGGGAAATGAGAAGGTTGTAAGGTTTTTTCCTTAGGAGAGAGAAAGGAAGGTTTAAAGAAGATGTTTTTTTGAAAATTTACCTTAAATCGAGAAGTTCTTGTAAGGTAGTTTTCTCTTTGTAAAGGCTGGTCACGTGAATAATTTTTACACTTTGTATGTTTTTATTTCTGATTTTTATAATGATTTGAATGATACCCATATTGCCAAATTGTGTTAAAAACAAGGATGGATTAAGCACATATATAAGAACTTGTGCTTAGATAGTATATGTTAACTTTAAAGTTCAAGATTTAAATCACCTTCTTGTGAAGCTTTTTAATTTGAGAAATTCATGTATATGATGTGTGTATATATTGAAACATGTTTAGTTCATGCTTCCATTACTGATGCCTGAGGTAGAGATTATGTATGCTTAATTATGCTAGGTTTTGCTTTAATGTTCTATTATGACTTAGTTGTGTTACAAATAGCATAAATCATTGAATACTTATTGAAATCAAGAAATTCCAGTTGGAGATGTTAGAAAAGATATATGAGTATAACATACTCAAAGATGAGAATGAAATACCTTCTAGTTTGGCTTGGGGATATTTTTGAAGTTGATATTTTGTTGTTGTTTTTCGGTAGAAACAACTTGAAAAATAATATAGTAAAATAAATATAATTTTCTCTAGAGAATTCATAATTTTATTCTATAAATTGTTTAACAACCTAATGAATAATATGGTACAGAAATGTAAAGTAGAATGTCTAATTTATTTTCAGTTATTTCAGATTGACTAACTGATGTGATGTGTTATTGGGTTTAATGTTATTTGGTGTATTCAAATATTAATGACGTTGAATTGGTAGGTGGGGAAGCAGTTAATACTACCATACAAAGGAAGTAGGTTTTGTTATTAATATTAATATTTACTCTAAGGTGAGTGACCTACCTTATGAAATATAGATGATTATGTTTTAATATGGAAATGTATAGGTTAAATACATGTATGGTGATGCTTGTGTAATGATGTGACGTTTATAAGACATATGCATATGATTAAAAATATTAAGTTAAGTTATCTAATGTTATGGGCTGTGGTGGGTCCTTTACCTAATGTTAAGGAATTTGGTGCTTACTATGGGATGTGGAGGTCCCGTTAATCCAACGTAAAGGTTTATGTACTCGGGCCTAAATTTAAGGGATGTGGTGGTCCCCATTAATTGTGGTGGGTTAACTGAACTGTGGCGGGTCCAGGCTTGCTAGAGTTGCACAATTCTCTCTTGGGTTGTAACATTTAAAAATGGTTATTCAAACTGGTTATAAGTGTGGCGTGCGTGTATATGGTCAATCACCAAGATTTTATAGCTTACACTCCTATAATGTTTTATTTTAGATATGCCTATCATTTGGAGTTCACGACTAAGCTAGGAACTTAAAACGGAGGAATGACAAATACCTTTTATGGCCTGAATATCGAGAAGATTTTTGTGTAAATTGATGAATGCATTATTTTTTATGAATTATGACCAAATCTAGGCCTTGTTAGGCCCATTTTATCTTAAATAGTGAGCATTTAGAGTCATTTTTGTAAAATAAAAGAAAAATGCAAGCTTGAATAGAATTTGAGTTAAAATGCAATTTTAGTAACGTCAGGGGGTGAAATCATAATTTTAGAAATTTTATGGGCTTGAAAATAATTTTTAAATATTTATCTAGGCAAAATAAAGTTCTCCCTAAAATTTGGTTAAATTCGGAGCTAAAACGAAAATGTTTTGAATTTGGGTTACAATTAAGGGTAAATTCATAATTTTCTAAATTTTATAGGACTGAATTTAAATTAATATCATTTATTTTATACTTTTATAGGTACCCTAGAATTTTGATGAAGATTTATTGTCAAGAGACGATTTTAGAAGTTTTAGGGTCCAAAGAATGAATTTGGAAAAGTGGTAGAAGATAAGGGTTATATATTAATGGAGACATAATCTTATCAAAGGCATTATTGGTGTAATTGTTAGTCTCCGTAATTAAGGGCTTGAGATCATGGGTTCGATTCTTATCAAACCCAATTAATTTTTTTAACAACAATGGCCAGTCAGCAGTCTAGTAGGCGACACGAATATTGTATCTTTGGTGAGGAATTCTGTCAAGAATATTCATGACACACCATTTGTAAGTCTATTTATTTAATGAAAATTGGGATTTATTCTTGCAAATTTATTATGTCTACAATTATGCTAGATTAATTTCTTTACTTGGGCTAGGTGAAATTTATCATGTGTGATTAATATTTTGTGTGATTTGAATTCATTTTTGATACTGATATGTGCTAAAGTTTTAAAAAAATTCGAAATTCATTTAAAATGACACGAGAGTGCATTTTAAACATTCAGCATTATTTGAAAAAAAATATTTTTTTATTTTAAGTATGAGTACTTTTTGATGGGTTATACTTTTATTAAATTAATTGATAACCCATACTTAATGTCTATATTTTAAAATTTAAAAGTGAACTTTTAAGGGAATAGGGATTTTAGCCGTCTAAATTTAGAGGCGTTAAAATTTATTTAGGACTTATAATGTGTTATTTTTCCGAATTAAATACGATGAGAGTCGATTTAATTCTAGTTATAAATCAAGAATGACGAGTTTGAATTATTGCATAGTGTTAGTTAAATGTGATAAATGAATCCAACGTCCTAATTTTTACACTCATTTGATTATATCTCTCGTAGTTATGTTTTTTTGTGTGTTTGCTTAGTTTAATACTAAATCTCATCTCCAAAATCAATTTCGTCTAGTTGGACAATCACAATTATTTTTAATGAAAAAAATTGATAAATTTCAATGGATTCGATCCGTACTTACACTCGCTATTTTATAATAGCCCGTGCACTCGTAGTATTTATAAAATTGACAACAAGTCTTTGGCACCATTGCGGGGGGTTTTTTCTATTTTTTTAAAAAGAAGTTGTGATTTTTGGACTAGTTTTTTTTTTTTTTACTTTTCGCATTTTTGTTAGTAAAAGTTTCATTAAAAATTCTGAAAAAAGAAAAAAATATGTAACTAATATTACTGTTTTTTTAGTTAGTAAAAAAAAGTTAGTTTTAAGTTTTCTCTAGTAAATAGTACATTTAGCACTTGTATAATACAAAAATACATAAAAATTGAAAAACAAATATTTTTTTCCTAGAAATTTCAAGATTCGTTTTTTCATTAAGTAGGCCCTAAAAAATAAAAAAATAAAAAAATTCAAAAAACTAATTTTTATTCTCAGTAGAAATTCTATTTTTATTTCAAACTAAAAAAAAATTGTTTCACAAAGTGTGCTTAGCTATTTTTGTTTTGTAGTAAATACACCACTAGTGCTCGTGTCGTGTTTATATTTTTTTCATTTCTTTTCTTTACTGTTATTTTTTTGTGTCGCACTTTACGTTTGGTGTAGTGCGCTTTGTTTTTTTTCCAGTAGCACATTTAAAAAAAAAAAGAGAAAAGAAAAAAAGAAAAAAAAAGGCCAAAGTGAAGAAAAATTTGAAACGGTGTGCAACGGTGAGCGAACATAAAGAAAACTTGTGCAATCTTACCACAAGCATAAGGAACTCTCGGTGACGATTGAAACGTACTTGACATTTCCCTCTGATCGATGTCAACTTAAACTTCGGCCCGGCATAAACAAGTGACCGTAACAAGTCTTCGTCGGAGGTACGTTTTTGTGTGCTCCTAAGTTGTTTAATTTCACATTTAATTTAGCACGTTGCAAAAATTGACTTGAGGGCAAACCCCGTGTGAAAGTTAAGGTGGGTATTTCATCACCCTTCCTTGGACCGAAAATCACTAATTAACCAAGCATTTGTATATCTCGTGCCATCACAGTTTAGTTTAAAATCAAGTAGACATTGACCTTAGGATATCACATAGCTCATAGGAAACCTCTTAATGAGGCTAGAATTAAAAGCTATCACAACGCGAACTTGTCAAATCGATCCCTTTTCACCTTGTTTAGAATTGGTGGGTTTTAATATGTCTTCGTACTGACCACCTACCTAGAGGAAAAAGAGGGATTTGAGGCGATAACCGTAGTTGTTCGTCTTTTAAATTCTCCATTGTCAAAGAGTAGGAGTTGTCTAATTAGGGAGATTAATTGGAGACCCCTGCTGTCGTTGATTAATCTGGGAAAACTAGATTCTAAAAATTGAAATTCCCCTCACCTAAACTAGATAATTCAATTTTCTTTGTGTTAGCTAGGAATCACATGGTTTGATTCAAATTTCTTATTTTTAATTTTCTTCGCATAAAAAAAAAGAAAAAAAAAAGAGTTGAAAATTCGAGCGAGCTCAGTGAATGCGAAGTTGGTTTTGAGATCATACCGGTCGTTTGTCAAGTGTAGAGTCTAGCATGCCCGATACTTATGTAGGTAGATTTTTTATATTCACCAAGACGGGAGTCGAGTTATCACCACATGCCCTTAAATATTACCTTTATCCAAATAAGTCTAGTCAACTTTCGTGTATACGTCTACCCGAGCACACCGCGAACAATTTCCAATTCCATTTGGGAACAATCTAATTATTGTCCGTGTTTTGTGACATTGAAAAAGAGGATCCCTATCTCCATGTGCGTGAGTTTGAAGAAATTTGTGGGACCATTAAGTTCCAAAAACTCACCGACGAGATTGTTAAACTTAAATTGTTCATGTTCTCATTGAAAGACAAAGCTAAGAGTTGGTTTAACTCTTTAGAACCCGAATCCATCACCATGTGGACCAAATGATTGTAACCTTCCTGTAAAAATTCTTCCCCAACCAAAAGATGACGTCGATACATCACGCCATCAACACATTTAGCTAAAAGTAGGGCGAAGCCTTATGGATGTATTTAGAGCGATTCAAGGACATGCTACTGCAATGTCAGTACCATGGGATTGAGATAGGACACCAAGTCCAAATTTTTTATGAGGAGTTCGATTGTAATACTTGAATTATGCTGGAGTTTCTATGTAATGGTGATTTTACTAAAAAAAGTGAGATTGACGCGTGGGTATTCCTAAAAGCCATAAGGAAAAAGTCCCAGCAATGGCACCCAATAGAGAATCTAGGTCCACCATGTCCAATGAGGGTTTCGCTCACTAAGTCGAACAAAGTTATGATTTAAATGCCAAAGTGGCCATATTGGCCCAACATTTAAACGCTTTAAAGAGGAGTAAAGAGGACAATAAAATAGAACATGAAGTTGTTCAACATGTAGGTTCCCCTATGTGTATACTTTGTGATGCATTGGACCACTTAGTCAAGAATTTCCCTGCCCTTCCGGACCATAAGGCCCTCACCAGGAAAATCAATTCCCTATATCTAAATATGCCAAAGAATGACCCATATTCTAATGCGTACAATTTGGGGTGGCGAGACAACCTTTATCTTTCATGGTCCAAGGGTCAATACCAAGGAAGTGGAGGTCAATTTTATGGAAACCCACACTGGGATTCAAAAATAATTCCATCGTACCCTCGAATCCCTCATCCCAAAAGATCCAATATTTAGAAGATCTGATGAACCTTATTGCCCAAAGTACCCTTCAATCCCAGCAACCCACTCAAAATGTCCTCCAATCCACCCAACAAAGCATGTGCATGAATACTCAAACCATTACCAAAATTGAGGTTCAAATGAGCCAACTAGCTAACGCGTTGAGTGAGAGGAATAAGGGAACATTCCCGAGTTAGTCCTAACCCAATCCGAAGGGTAACATTCCTAGGGGAAATTTCTTATTCAAGATGACACGAGTGCGCCACACACCCAAGAGCATGCGAAAACCATCATAACTCTTAGGTCCGGCAAGGAATTAGAGAAAAATATTTCACCACCTACTGAGAATGAATCCGAGAAATGTAAGGAGAAGAAAAATCCACTCGTGGATGCAACTTCCTCCGTACCTTAATCTTTTGAGCCATTTATAGAGAAATATTTCTCCAAAGATCCGTTTCCCCAACGGTTGCTTCCCCAAAAGAAAATTGCGCAACTTGATAAGATGTTGGAAGTATTCAAGAAAGTACATATCAATATCCCACTGCTTGATGCTATTCAACAAGTGCCGTCGTACGCCAAATTTTTGAAGGACCTTTGTACCTTCAATAGAAGCACCAACTTACCCCAGAAAGCATTTCTAGCCGAACAAGTAAGCTCGATCATTTCTTATCGAACTCCCATTAAGTTTAAGGATCTCGGTACTATGATGATATCTATCAAGATAGGGGATCACCTTATTGAGAAAGTCCTTCTAGATTTAGGAGTGAGCGTGAACCTTCTGCCATACACCGTGTATGGGAAATTGGGTTAGGGGGAATTGAAGCTAACTAGGATCACCTTGCCCTTCGTCGACCGTTATGTGAAAATTATGAGAGGTATCGTTGAGGATGTCCTAATTAAATTGGGTGACTTTGTATTTCCCGTCGATTTCATTGTCTTGGACACCCAACAAGTGAAAAATCCTCTTGCATCTCACTACATCTCCTACTTTCATTATGTGTTGTGGTGGCCAATTGAACCTATCCTTTAGGAACATAACTATGGACCTTAATGTGTTCAATTTGGCCAAATAACCACCCGATAATGATGAACTTCTGGATGTAGACGTGATTGATAATATCGTCCAAGAGACTTTTGAACAAACTTATAACGATGATCCTTTATCAACATGTATTGCATTTTTTGGATTTGAATTTAATGTTGAAGAGTCAATTGAATAAGTCAATTCCATCCTCGACTCTACCCCTATCATGGAAGTAGGAAGTTGGAAGTATAAGCCTGGACCCCTCTCATTTTCCACATCACCTGTTCTACCCTCGATTGATAAAGCTCTCGAGCTTGAATTGAAGATACTTCCTGAAATGCTTGAGTATAGGGTCTTAGGACCTCCTAAATCCTTTCCTGTTATCATCGCGTCTGACTTGGAAAAAAATAAGAAGGTAAATTGTTGCGTGCTATCAAAGAACACAAGGAAGCCATAGGGTGTACCATAATCTATATTAAGGGGTAAGTCCCTCGGTGTGCATGCATAGGATACCCTTAGAAGAGAATTCTAAAAAATTCCCATGAAGCACAACGTTGACTTAATCCCAATATGAAAGATTTCGTCCAAACCGAGGTGCTCAAATTACTCGATGTGGGTATCATTTACCCCATCACTGATAGCCAATAGGTCAATCCCGTTCAAGTGGTCCCTTAGAAATTTGGTGTTATGGTGGTGAAAAATAATGATGATGAGTTAGTACCCACTAGGATTCAAACTGGTTGGCCAGTGTGTATTGATTATAGGAAATTGAACGCTGTTACAAGGAAGGATCACTTTCGTCTTCCTTTCATAAACCAAATGCTAGAGAGATTATCCAGCTATCCACATTACTATTTTCTCGACGGTTATTCCGGCTACAATAAAATTCCCATTGCTCCCGAGGATCAAGAGAAAACCACTTTCACTTATCCATTTGGTACTTTTACTTATCGAGGCATTCCCTTTGGATTATACAATGCACCCAAAACCTTTCAACAGTGCATGATGAGTATTTTTTCGAATATGGTGGAGCATTTTCCCGAAGTCTTTATGGATGATTTTTTTGTGTTTGGGTCTTGCTTTAATGAGTGCCTCCATCACCTCACCCTCATTCTGAAGAGGTGTAAGGAAAATAACCTTTTTCTTACTTTGGATAAGTGTCACTTCATGGTCAAACAAGTCATAGTTCTAGGTTACATCATTTCTGAAAAGGGTATCAAGGTAGATAAAGCTAAAATAGATCTCATTGCTAGTCTCCCACCCCCTAAAACTGTGCGGGATGTTCGGTAAATCTTAGGACACGTCGGTTTCAATCAGAAATTTATTAATGATTTTAGTAAAATTTCTCAACCCTTGTGCAATCTTCTTTCCAAGGACACACCCTTCGATTTCACTAATGAATGCCTTCAAGCTTTTAAAAGGATGAAAAAGGAACTGACCTCTGCACATATTATCAGACTCCCTGATTGGAGTGACCTGTTTGAGATCATGTGTGACGCTTCTGACTATGCCATATGTGTGGTTCTAGGTCAGCGTAATGAGAAACTTCCTCATGTCATCTATTATGCCGGTAGAACTCTTAATGATGCCCAATTGAACTATGCCCAAAACTAAAAAAGTGTTCATTGCTGTTGTTTTTGCTCTGGAGAAGTTTAGGTCTTACTTAATAGGATATAAAGTTGTCATTTTCACCGATCACTCGGCCTCGCGATACCTTTTGTCTAAAAATGATGCTAAGGCCCATCTCATTAGGTGGATCCAATTACTACTAGAGTTTGACCTTAAAATTCGGGATAAGAAGGATGTGAGAATGTAGTGGCAAATTATTTGTCTAGGTTAACCATTGAATCATCCAGTAACCTGTTGCCACTAAATGAGTCATTTCCTGATGATAAATAGATGCTTGTCTCTTAACTTCCATGGTTCCCCCATATTGTGAATTATCTTGTAACCGGTGAAATGTTGCTGCATTGGTCGAAATAAGATCGTTCTAAATTTTCAAAGGAAGTGAAGAATTTCTTTTGGGACGACCCATATCTTTTCAAGTAATGTCCTAATCAAATCATTCAGAAGTGTGTACCCGATCACGAGATTCAAAGCATAACCTCTTTCTACCATGACCAAGCCCATGGAGGTCATTTAAGTGCTAAGAAGATAGCAACATAGATTTTGCAGTGTGGATTCTATTGGCTCACCATTTGTCATGATTCGAGCGATTATAGTAGGAGTTGTGGTCGTTGCCAATGGTTAGAAAAGATTACACGTAGGAATATAATGCCCTTAAATCCCATTCTAATTATCAAGGTTTTTGGTTGTTGGGGAATTAATTTTATGGGTCCATTCCCAAATTCCTATGGTAATCTCTACATTCTTTTGGCGGTTGATTATGTGTCTAAGTGGGTAGAAGCCATACCGTGTAGGATGAATGACCTCCACGTAGTGGTCAAATTCATTCGAGAAAATATTTTCTCTCGTTTAGGTATGCCTCGAGCCATCATTAGCGACCAGGGAACCCATTTCTATAATCAATCCTTCAAGGGTCTCATGAAAAAGTATTCGGTCATGGACACAGTAGGATGTTCTTATCACCCTCAAACCAATGTTCAAGTAGAAATTTGCAATAGGAAAATCAAGAAAATCATCGAGAAAACAGTGAATCCAAACCAAAAGGATTGGTTCTTAAGGTTGTTGGATGCATTGTGGGCTTATCCTACTACCTACAAAACACCACTTGGTATGTCCCCATGTAGGCTTTTCTACGAAAAAGCCTATCACCTTCCGGTAGAGTTAGAACACAAGTCCTATTGGGCCATTAAGACCTTCAATTTTGATTTACCTGGTGCGGGAGAGGTTCAAAAACTATAAGTCAATGAGTTTGAAGAGATTAGGAATGATGCGTACGAAAAATGAAAAATTGTATAAAAAGAAAATGAAAATGTTCCATGACAAGTCCATCCTACGGAAGTCTTTCAAGCCTGGATAAAAAGTTCTCTTGTACAATTCTAGGTTGCATCTCTTTCCCGGTAAGAGTCTACCCATATGGGGCGGTTGAGATTGAGAATCCTAAAAATGGTGAAATTTTCAAAGTTAATGGTCAAAGGTTGAAGCCATATCTGGAATTGCGAGATGGGGACGTGGATGACATTTTCCTCCATAACATTGTGTACCACGAGTGAACATGAAAGTGGGTCATTGTTGTTGTGTCATAGTTTTTGTTTTACACGATTTGTGCGTCGAAAAAAGCCCCTCATTATGGTAATATCTTTCATATCTTTCCCGCCTTTTCAATTTTTTCTTATACATTGAGGACAATGTAGAAATTAGGTTTGGAGGTATTGAGGTCATTTTTCTTCGCTTGAAAAATAAATTCAATAAAAAAATCAAAAATCCAAAAAGATTTTCAATATAATTGAGTTTTGAAACGATTCTTAATATTGAATTTATTCATTGATCTCTCAACTTATAATTTTTTGTACACATTAGCCCTATAATATGATCGAAAATGGATATTGAGGCAAACATTAATATACTTAACAAAAAAATGTGGAGATGTTAACCCGGTGAGATTTTGTGCCATTCATGATTTTTGAGAGATTTAAATCAACCCGTGTTAAAATAACTCAAACTTTCCTTTAGTGATAAATTCGTTGATGATCTCAATTTCTTTGTTTTGTTCGATTACTAAAAACAAAAACCTAAAATGTGAATCTTAACCACTAAAAGTCTTATTAAGTCGTCTTCAGACATAAATCAAATTAACAAAACTTGAGAAATGAGATTTGGCCTTCGTTTGAAAGCCCAAAATTAAGCCTAGACTACAATATTTGTTAATTATTCCCTTGCAAGACGATTTCAGCCAAAAATAAAATAAGCCTTTTGTTGAAAACCCATTATCCTACTGTAGATGAAATTATTATGCAACACAAATAAATATGAGAGAAACAATTATCAAGAAAAGAGCAAGGAATACAAGATTCCAATCATACAACAAAGGATGTACGTGGTTCAGCCAAGATGTGCCTACGTCCACGGTGGTGCAGTCGATATTATTTCTATATACTCCGGAGAGTGATTACAGAGAATACAACTTGTCCTTTTGCCCCGAACCTAGGGTTTAATATATACATGTACATGTAGATGAGTGAAGGTGATGGGTTCCTCCATGTTTTCCATTTCCCCTATAACTTCCCTTAATGGGATCGTGGGGGGAGACCGGATCAATTATAAAAGATGAGGGGCCTGGACTTTAGGCCGCCAGGACTGGGCTACTCGTCCAGGCCCATAGTTCTAATTTTCGGGTACCCACAATTTCCCCTAAATTCGTTGGGACATGTTTATGGGTCCAATGGATTTAAATGATCAGCCATTATGGCTGATTTGCGATTCTTCAAAAATTGTGAAGTTGCTTTGGCGGCACCCGCTTCGCTATTTGTGCGCTATGATTAGAATTGAAGGCTTGTTGGGATAGCCACTTTTTCTTCCGTCGCTTCAGCCTTTCTAGTACTCTTCTTTCTTCTGAGAACTCTAGTGCCTCGTACCTTCTTCTCTTAATCCCCATTCCCATTGCTTCTTAGTCGTCTTGAGCTCGTGCTTCTTTATCACTTGAACCGATCTTCTGTTTTGTAAGTTTCTCGTGCCCTTTCTTTGCACTTTTTCCTTGGTTTGTAGATTTTCTTGAGTTTTTCAATGGCGAAGATTGGAAATACGTTAATCTCCGAATTCAAGAAGTTTTACAACATTCCTGAGTGGGTAGATATTGAATGTTGTGCCTCCCCTCTTAGGAACGTTAGGGATATAAAGGATGCCCACTGGATCTATGTTTTGTTGCTTTCCCAAGGGGGACTTACTTTTCCCCCTAATGATTTATTTTTGCATTTCTTTGGCTATTTCAATATTGTTCCCGCACAGTGCTCACCCAATGTGTGGAAGATAGTAAATGGCATCCACAGAATAAACCAGTTGTATGGTACTAGGTTAGGACTTGCCGAGATCTGTTTCTGTTATTCCTTTTCTCGAACTAGTTCAGGTGTCTTATACCTCAAAGCTAGGAGTCCTGATAGGGTATTAGTAGTAAACCTACCTGATTCCCATAGAGACTACTGGCAAGAGGGTTTTCTCGTTAGGAATTGGCAGTTCCCTCCCCAGTTTGAAGGGTCGAGGTCTGAGAGGTTCTCTGTTCCTTTCTACGGAGAGGAATATATAGGTAGACATTGTAATATTGTTTCAACTTTTGCTGCTTTGTGACTTTTCTAACCCCTATTTGCTTTTTCTTCCACTGCGAGGACAAAGAATTTGGAGCCTGCTCTCAGCGAGGTTCGTATCTTGGAGTTGGTGAAAGCTTGGAATATCAGGGAGCCTCTGGGTGACAGTGAGCATCCTAGGTCTGCTCCCTTTTTGCTCGAGTATAAGAACATATACTCCAGCTTTATAGGACGACCTGTGGATAGTGTTCCAGAGTTTGATTCTTTTGGAGAGACTACTGTTGAGCCTATCTAGTTGGATGAAGAGGAGAGCAGCTCTGAGAGTGAGCCTGCAGGAGCTGCGAGTAATTTGGGTGAAGGGAGCTCTGACAGTAGTAGTTCTTCTGACTGTGAAGAGGATTCTGAAGCTCAAGGATCGTCGAGCACTTCTAGCAGTTCAGGTGAAGAGATACCTCCAAGGAAGAACCTGATTAGAGAAAATGATGATTAGGACCACGTGCTCCTTGCACAAAGGTCAAAGCAATAAATATCCACTTCAGGGGCCGTGGCTACTGGTTCTCGGTCTTCTACTCATGAGCAAGAGAGGAAGAGGAGAGAGGAAGAGCAGGTGAGAGAGAGGGAGAGGAAAAAGGAGGAGAAAAGAAAGAAGGTGGAGGAAAAGAAGAGGATGGAGGAGAGGAAGAGGATGGATAGGGAGAAAGAGGAAGAGAGGAGAAAGATGGAGTCGAGGATGAAGGCTGGGAAAGCCTTGGTCCCGGTGTCTGCTTTCCCCGAGGGGGCCTCAGTTGCCATTTCTCCTCAGCTGGCACCTGCGCTGCTCGAGAGGGCAGTTCTTCCTATAGATCACCAGAGGGCGCTGGGGTCTGATCAATTGACCCTACAAGCTAGCCAGAGGCTAGCCTTGGTAAGATCCTCTCCATTTTTCAATTCCTTAACAAGTTTTAGTTGTTTCTCCTTCTTGATCTCTTCTTTATTTTTGGCAGTTTGTGATTGACTTCGCCATGCTCTACCGTTCTCGCGATGTGTTGGTGAGAAGGAATAGCGAGATGGAGCAGCAAAAGTCCGCTATGGAAGTCAGGGGTTCTCAGTTGGAGGCTGATTTGAAGGCTGCTGATACTGCCTGAGCTTCCTCTGATCTGGACCTCATCAATTCTAATCGAGAGAGGGATATGGTGGTTAAGGAGCTGAGCGAGCTAAGGCAGGCCTATGACCTAGTCTGCTCGATCAAGATGGGTATCATGGAGGAGAACAAGGCTCTGACCGAGAAGTTAAAGGAGAAAGAGTCCCAGGTAGCCACCATCAAGGAGGATTCATACAACTCCGGGTGGACTGCTGCTTATGAAGACGCCAAAGTTCAGATAGGCTACATCAGCCATTTGAACTTATAGAAGGGCTGGAACAAGGCCCTCTTAGCTGCTGGTGTTGATGCTGAATCTCCTCTATTCGATGAGCATGACCCGGGTCCGAGGCCAACTGTGGACGAAGAAGCCCCTAGCCCAGCCATCGAGGGTGTTGATCTTGCCTCTCAGATAATTCCTACCGATGCTGGTCCTGCCCAGGTGAATGAGGGCATCCCTGTAGAGGGGGATGCCTCTCCTGCTGCTGATAAGGGAAAGCAGCCAGCCACCTCTGGGCAGCCTGAGGTTGCTAGTTAATTTTCTTTTAGGACTATTTTTGTACTTT
This sequence comes from Sambucus nigra, assembly GCA_949130495.1. NCBI lineage: Eukaryota > Viridiplantae > Streptophyta > Magnoliopsida > Dipsacales > Adoxaceae > Sambucus > Sambucus nigra. The sequence continues at coordinate 360,817,650 of OX422223.1, read as the reverse complement.
TGCTTGTAATTTTTCCAATTTTTTCTCGATGTACTTGACTTTTATCAATGAAATGAAAAGGCTTCTTTTCCAGTGCATTGATTGATTTTTCTTTCCATTGCCCTTTTATGTCTTGTAGTTGACTGATGTAGAAGAGTATATTCCTGCCACATCTCAATTGGGCAGGACTCTTGGTCCCAATGCTAGTCCTCAGGTTTGTTAGGCCTTTGTTAGGCTTTGTAAATCTCTCAGGTCAAGGAATCAAAAGTATAAGGTGCAGTCTGAGCTAGTGGCTAAGCTGAAGGACAGGCTCCAAGAGATGGAAGGCATTGGTGCCTCTGTACAAGAGGAAGCCAATGTACTGAGAGCAAGGTTTCTAGAGGCCACCGACATAAACCAAGTTGGGGAGTTCCTGCTGAGGAGGGAAGTCTTGCAAATTAGAGAGCATGCGCCGAGCACTATTTTAGTGGTTCTGCAAGGCTCCTCGTCTTCGCAATCTGGATATACTCCTCCTATGCCGCGAGGTTCCACTCGTCCTCCCCTCCCGCGAGCTGGTAGGAGCACGAGGGGCAGGAACAGGGAAGCAAAAGAACAACGTGATAAGGAGATGGAAGAGCTCCGTGATGATGTTCGACGAGCATATGTAATTGCTGCTGGGCTTCAAAGGGACGTTACCCGATTGCGGCACTTATTCAAGAAGGGTCCTCGATAAGCGTGGGCTGACGGTTATGATCAAGGCTGGCTAGATGCTCCAACAAGACTATTTGAGTTCGAGGAACTTTCTTTCATCAGAGGGTGGTTGAGTGCCTTAAAAGAGCTTCAGGTCCCGAGGAACTCGATGTTATGGTATTGTCACGAGATGTCCTCCTCCACTCTGATGCCCAACCCATTCAGGAGGGATGATCGATGGATCCCCATTGATGCTATTCCTCGGCAACTATTAGAGTTGGACGCAGATGAGGTTGTGGAAGAGCTGGTCCCCGCTACTGATGACGGATAAAGAGCTAGAGTGGCAGATTATCTTGTTTGGAGGCTTCCACCTTCCCGAATTTTTGCAAGTTATTATTCTTTTGATAATGTAAATGCTTTGGGCGAGCTTCGTCGACTAAATATGTATTATCATTGTTATAAATATAACAAGTTGTTATTCTTTTGTCTTTTTTGATAATGTAAATGCTTTGGGCAAGCTTCGTCGACTAAACATGTATTATCATTGTTGTAAATATAAGAGATTAGTGAAAAGTTCGTGTTTTGGGCCATTTTGCGGACTAAACGTGTTCATCCAATTTTTTTTATATTCTTGCTGCTTCATAATCCTTTTTGTTTTGTCATGCAAGTGTCCCCCCAGTACAATATAATACCAAAATACCATTATGCCCCATTTTACCTTTTAGGTTGTGTCATCACACTCCCTTAGGCCTAAGTAGGGCAATTGGCGAGGACACACCTGGTATTGGATGTCTTCATCCGATCAGGATTTTGCTCAACCAAAGTAGGTTTGATGGCCAGTATAAAATCTGGTCGCATTGCCTAGGAATCCTCTGTAGGGCTTTATATATTGCCAGGGGCAATGCTAAGAGGTCTTCTCGTGTTTCATGATGATGACCTGAGGAGGGGTATTCCCCTGCTATATCGACCATCGTGCTTGTGATTTGGAAAAGGTGTGTGATAAAATGCAACTATTACTGATTTCATTAGTAATAAGGGGAATGAACTGTCCTTTCACATAATAAATACAAGAAAGAGATTCAACAATAGAATTCCTTAAGAATCTAAAAATAGAATTTCTTGAGATTAGCTGCGTTCCATGCTCGTGGTATCTCTCTGCCCTCCATCGTTTCCAAATGATAGGCACTTTGCAGGTCATCTTTAGTTACTTTAAAAGGTCCTTCCCTGTTTGGGCCTAGCTTGCCGTCTGATGACTTTACTATGTTTCTAAGGACTTTCCTTAGAACATAGTCCCCAACATGGAATCTTCTCGGGTTAACCCTTTTGTGGTAATGCTTTGCGAGCTGTTACTGATAGCTCGTAAGCTTCACTAGGGCAAGTTCTCTACGCTCGTCGGTGAGGTCGAGTTCAGCGAGCAACGCCTCATCATTTTGGCCTTGGTCGACAAGGTCGAATCTCATTATTGGCAAACCCTCTTCTACTAGGATGACTGCTTCCATGCCATATATTAGCAAAAATGGGGTTTCTCCTGTTGCTCGCCGAGGAGTTGCCCGGTATGCCCATAGGACATGGGGTAGCTCGGTTGCCCATGCGCCTTTGGCTCTCTCTAATCGCTTCTTCAATCCATCGATCACAGTTTTGTTGGAAGCTTCTGCTTGCCCATTGCTCTGAGGGTAGGCCACCGAGCTAAAGTTGTGCCTGATCCCATGTTCGTTACAGAAGTCCTGAAAGGGGCCACTCTCGAATTATCAGTGATGATGGTTCTGGGGATTCCAAATCGAGTGATTATATTCCTCCATATGAACCTTATCATATCAGCGTCTCGGATGTTTGCCAATGATTCTGCCTCTATCCATTTGGTGAAGTAGTCAGTTGCAACCAACAAGTATTTGTGATTATCGACACTAGTGGGTAGTGGTCCCACGATGTCCATTCCCCATTGGGCGAAGGGACATGGGCTGGTCAGGGATTTTAGGTCGCTGGCGGGTTGGTGGACCATTGGAGCGTGAAGTTGGCATTTGCGGACATATACTGCGGAGTCCTTTTGCATATATGGCCAACAATAGCCTTCCTTCATTGCTCGAAAGGCTAGAGACCTTCCTCCGACATGACTTCCACAGATTCCTTCGTGAAGCTCGCGCAGCACTTGCTCGACATCGCCTAGGTGGATGCATCTAAGGTAGGGACCGGAGAAGGACTTCATATACAAGTCACCTCCTGTGGATAAGTGAAAGCGAGCAACTTTTACTCTTATCTGGTGGGCGGTTTTCTTATCCTCTGGATGGTGCCCTCCTTTAAATAGTCTTTTAAGGGGTCTATCCAGCTGGGGGCTGATCCCACCTGGAGTATTTGTTCCACGTTTGGCAGTTTGCTATTGTGGTTAATGCTTGGACAAATGAGGAAATCGATGGGAATGACCCTTTTAAAGCTAGAATCAACTGCCGAGCTTAGGGCTGCTAAGGCATCGGCATGACTGTTTTGCCCTGTGGGAAACTGCTGGATGTTGATCTCCTCAAAGCTCATCATTAGTTTTCTCACCAGGGCGAGGTAGGCTGCCATTCTTTCATCCCTCGCATTGTAATCTCCACTAATCTGATTGGATACTAGTTGAGAATTGCCGAACACCTGTAAACATTTTTCTCCCAGAGTTTGCGCCTTTTGGGGACCGGCTATTAGGGCTTCGTACTCTGCTTCGTTATTGGAGGCTGTAAATCCAAGCCTGATTCCTTGCTCAAGGATGGTGTTTTCTGGGGTGATGAGAACAATGCCTACGCCTGCCACCTTTGATTTGGAGGCTCCATCAACGAATAGTTTCTAGGTTTCCACTGTTGCTGGGTTCTCCTTTTGCTTTGTTGGTTGAGGTTGGTCGGGGAGTTCTTTGCCAGTGAATTCGGCTATGAAATCAGCGAGGAACTGACCCTTGATATCCGTCCTTGGTTGAAATTGGATGTCAAATCAGCCGAGCTCGACTGACCACTTAAACAATCTGCCCAACAAATCCGCTTTCCTTAGGATCGCCTTAAGAGGGTGCGATGTAAGGACGATGATAGTATGAGCTTCGAAATAATGCTTCAGTTTCCTCGAGGCTATTACTAGTGCAAGGGAGAGCTTCTCCAATGGAAGGTACCTTTGCTCGGAGTCTAATAAGGTCTTGCTCGCGTAGTAAATGGGGTGTTGGATTCCAGCGACCTCGCATATTAACGCCGAGCTGATAGTGTGATTGGATACCGAGAGGTACAGTTACAAAGAATCCGTTTGCTGTGGTATGACAAGCAGCGGTGGAGAGCTTAAGTACGACTTGAGCTCATCCAAAGCTCGTGAGCAGTTCGGGCTCCATTTTATCGGTTTACTCCCTTTTAGAAGCTGGAAAAAAGGCTTGCACTTCTCGGAGGATTTGGAAAGGAAGCGATTTAAGGAGGCAAGCATTCCAGTGAGCTTCTGCACATCCCGGATTGTTCGAGGGGGTTGTACCCTGTTGATTGCATCGATCTGGTCCGAATTAGCTTCTATGCCTCTCTTACTAACCAAGTATCCAAGAAATTTTCCTGACTGGACACCGAAGGAACACTTGCTTGTATTAAGCTTCATTCGGTACTTCCTAAGGATTTTGAAGGTCTTTCACATGTTTGAGAGGTAATTTTTATTCTTCTTGATCTTAACGAGCATGTCATCGATGTAGACCTCCATTGTGTCTCCCATTTGATCCTTGAATATTTTTGTGACCAGCCGCTGATAGGTTGCCCCCGTATTGTTGAGCGCAATTTGCATGACCTTGTAGCAATACAACCCAACTGTCATGATGAACGTCGTTTTGTCCTGGTCTGGGGCATACAAGGGGATCTAGTGATATCCTGAGTATGCGTCTAGGAAACTCATTCGCTCGTGAGCTGCAGTGGCATCTACTAGTTGGTCTATCTTTGGGAGGGGGAAACTATCATTAGGGCATGCTTTGTTGAGGTCAGTGAAGTCGATGCAAACTCTCCACTTCCCATTGTTCTTCAGAACTACTACTGGATTGGACAACCACTTGGGGAATTGCACTTCCCGTATGGATCTTGCATCCATCAGTTTTTCGACTTCCTTTTCGACCGCTTTGGCCTTCTCGGGTGCAGTTTTTCGTGCCTTCTGCGTGATTTGCTTAAATATAGGGTCTACGTGCAGCTGATGACAGACCATATCAGGATCAATGTCAGGCAGATCGTATGGTTCCCATGCGAAAACATCTACATTGTGTCTCAGCAAGGTCGTCAACTCCTTCTGTTCTTGGTCGGTGAGAGATGCTCCAATTAAGAAGACTCTGCTACTGTCACCAACTTTGGCTATAACTTCTACCAGGTCCTCGATGACACGCTCGGAGGGGAGGAGCCTGGTCTCCTCTACTCCTGGTCTTCCATGCTTTAGTTGCTATTTATAAGGTATCACACCCTCTTCAACTTTCTCGCTGGGTTGACCGACCTTCTTCTCTGGCTTTGGTCGGATGGCTGCTATGAAGCACTTCCTCGCCATCGCTTGGTTGCTGTGGATCTCCATTACTCCTCGCTCGGTTACATACTTGAGTTTTTGATGGTAGGTCGAGGAGAATGCCTTCATTGCATGAAGCCACCCTCTGCAGAGGATGGCCTGGTATGGTGATTCGATGTCAACTACCAAAACCTCAATCATCTTGGAGACGTTCTCGGCACGAACTGGCAGCACTATCTTGCCTAGGGGCATGGTCATTTTTCCAGCGAAGTCAACCAAAGGAACAGTAACTTCCTTTAGGTCGACGAAGCTCAACTTCAATTTCCTGAATAGGTCGAGGTACATTACTTCGGATGAGCTTCCTTGATCGACGAGAAGCTTGTCGATGTCAAAGTTGGCTATCCTATGTGTAATGACTAGGGCATCATGATGTGGGGTCCTTACTCTCATTAAATCTTCATCCGTAAAAACAATATGCTTGTTATAGTTGACATCCTCTGCTCGTCGATGCTTTCCTGACTGTGACTTTGCTGGATCGATTTGAAAAGCCTGCATTACCGCTGTAAGTTTTTTCATCTCCATTCGAGCTGAGTTCCCTTGTATCTTCTTGACGTCAGATACTCCGTGAATTACTGTGAACTCGTGTCCAGCATCATCCTCCAGCACGTTGTCGGGTCTCACCTCTCTGTTGGCAGTCACTTTCTCTGCCCTTTTTTCCACAAAGTCGTTCAAATGCTCGGACTGGGCCAACTCTTCGAGGTGAGACTTAAAAGCTTTATAGTGCTCGGTCTTGTGTCCTCCCTCTTTGTGAAAAGCGCATCTTAATGCATTGTTCCTCTTCGAGGGATCTCCCCCCATCTTCCTGGGCCACTTGATGAACGGCTCATCCTTGATCTTCACGAGAACCTTGTAAATTGGTTCTTTGAAGACGGTTTTTTTAACCGCCTGGAATGCTTTCGACGTGTCCTGGTTCCCTCCGTTCTTAGAGCCATTTTTGCCTCCGTTCTTTCCTCCTTTCCTCTTGTTCTCATTTTTCTCACCTACCTTGGTAGTGAGCTTAGCTCGATCGTTTTATCCTATATTTGGGCGGGTGACATCTTCCACCTTTGTGTATTTCTCGATTCGGGACATTAGGTCGTTAATAGTCATAGCTTCCTTCGTCGTCATGGATTGGTAGAGGAGGGAAGAACTAGGGAGCCCAATTTTGAAGGAGGCCACTGCCACTTCCTCCGCGCAGTCCTCGATCTTATTGAATAACTCCCAGTACCTCTTCGCGTATTCTCGAAGGGTCTCCTGAGGCGTTTTCTTCATTGTTAGTAGAGCATCCATCCTTTTGGGATGGGAGCTACTAGTGATGAATCGGTCCGTAAAAAGTTCAGCTAGGGATTTGAAATTCTTGATCTATCGGTGGGGAGCCTTTCGAACCACTTCTGTGCTACATCATGAAGGCTCGAGGGGAAAATACGGCACATCAGGGAATCTCGGTGACTCCAGAGGGTCATGGCCTGTTGGTATTGCCTGACGTGATCGATGGGATTAGTCTTTCCGTTGTAAATCTTGAACCTTGGAATGGCAAATTTCTTGGGAGCTTCCTCTTCTTCGATTTCTCTTGTGAAAGGAGACTTCATCTGGGTTTTGAGAGCTCGCCTCGCGAGATCTCTAGTTGATCTTGTTCCGTGGTGAGCGGGATGCTGGTCCATTTCCCTGAGGACCATGTTTCGTAAGTTTTCATCGCTACGAGCAGGGCTTTGGTTGCGGCAAGCTCTTCGCAGCTATTCGCGGAGGTCATCGTCGGACTCGCCTCTTTCGTCCCCTTGATATTCTCTCCTAGGGCTCCTTCCTCGGCTACGATATTTGCTCACCTAAGGGCTAGGAGTGCGATATGTGCGTCTCCTGTTATCAGGAAGAAGCTCCCTCTCCAGTCTTTCCAGTCTTCTCTTCAAGCGAGCATTCTCAGCCTCATATCTGCGAGAAGACTCCCTCTGCTTGTGGAGCCTTGCCTCGTACGCATCAATCAATCTAGATATCTGCGTGGACCTCGCTGGTCCCTGACTTTCTTCTGAGGCTGGTATTTCCAGGCGAGCTCTCTGATCTGAACATCGGACTTCAGACCTAATCCTGCGAGGAGCAAGTGGCTCTTGAATATCTCCTGCTTGGGAAGCATTGCTGCTGTAGCCAGACATCTTAAACTCCTTTCTTAACGTGGGCTCTTCTCAGGGAAAGATGAACGCTTACCACAGACGGCGCCAATTGTAGATGCAATTATTATGCAACACAAATAAATATGAGAGAAACAATTATCAAGAAAAGAGCAAGGAATACAAGATGCCAATCACACAACAAAGGATGTACGTGGTTCAGCCAAGATGTGCCTACGTCCACGGTGGTGCAGTCGATATTATTTCTATATACTCCGGAGAGTGATTACAGAGAATACAACTTGTCCTTTTTCCCCGGACCTAGGGTTTAATATATACATGTACATGTAGATGAGTGGAGGTGATGGGTTCCTCCGTGTTTTCCATTTTCCCTATAACTTCCCTTAATGGGATTGTGGGGGGAGACCGGATCAATTATAAAAGATGAGGGGCCTGGACTTTAGGCCGCCAGGACTGGGCTACTCGTCCAGGCCCACAGTTATAATTTTTGGGTACCCACACCTACCTAACTCCAGCTAGGAGTTAAAAGCCCATAAAAAGAAGCCACACCAATTTTATGAGAATACTCGGGTAAAATTACTCTGGAAAAAAACCAAAAGAAAAGGAGTTTACAAAAATAATGTGTGAAAAGAATTGGAAAAAATGGGAAGATAAATAAAACATGAAAAAAAGAGAAGTGAGTTTTAAAAGAAAAAGTAAAGATAAAATAAAAATGGTGGTTGTGAGAAAAGGTGCCTGATTAGGCATAAATTCTTCCAAATTTATCCCCTTAATTTAGTAGCTTTAGCACCTCGGACTATGTAATTTGTATTGAATTATCTCATATATGTGCTACTCTCGAGTTTTGTGTATTTTCATGCTTTTTATAGGTATCTAATACAAGTGAAGAGAAGAGGAATCCAAGATCGAGAAATCAGGATTGGAATGAAAGTCAGAGGAAAAAATGGTCAATTCACATCTAGAGTTCGGACGAGGGACCAACATGGAAATTTAAGACCTCGCGTCTACCAGTACGTAGGAAAAAATGACATCCCCCACCAACATCTGAGTGAGAAGTTGTTGATTTCCAAAGATGAGATAAAATAAAGAGAAAAGAATAAAGGAAAAATTCTAGAAACGGACTAGACCGGGGTTGGTCAAAATCAAATCGATCCGGGAAGCATGAAGACTCTGTATAAATTTAGCTCTCGAACTGATTCAGATATTGATGAAAATGAATCGGTTCAATGACTTTAAGAACCCTGCATGAATATTGTTCCTGAACCGATCTGTTAAAAAAGGAAAATGAACCAATCCGAATGCTACCTAACCGAACCGAAGATTCCCGGCGGACTGGTTCAGACCAGATTTTTCTGATTTTTCTTTTCTAATTAAGAGTTTTACTTTTCTCAAACTCTTATAAATTTCATTGTATATTTAATTTAACTTAGTGCCAGACATTAAGAGGTTGGATTATTTTTAGTTTTAGAGGGATTTTGCATTCAAGAACCCTAGGTTTTGATGTTTTACTAAAGTAATTCAAGATTCAAGCTTTAATTCTAGATTTCTTCTTTGCAAGTATTATTTAATTTTTACTTTTAATTTTTTTCATAGTTTAGCTTGATTAGTCACTAAATTTAGTTTCAAATTCTTACTTCTAAATTTCTTCTCAATTTCTCACATCGCTATGAATTTCTGCAAATTTAGTTCTGAGGTAGTATTTACTTTAATCATGTTTGGCTAAGTCTCCAAGGGTTGGGATGCATGAACCCGACCCGATGTAATTTACACGTGTCGAAAATAAGTTTTGAATTGAAAATTTATTGGACCGTGTTGTGTAGTACACAGAATCATCATTGACCTTTTAACCTCGTTTGCCCTAGTTAACCGGGGTGTTTAAGGGTGAGATGCATGTATTAGCTAATCGACACCACTTTATTTTTACCTTTGATTATATATGATGCGGACTAGTAACCTCATATATGTAATGCTTAGGATTACTAAAGACTGGGTTCAATCAACTTTCTAATTCAAAAGCTAGTATTCTATCCGGTAAATGAACTAGGGTTTGGGGGATTGTAGCCTAACCTATCTTTCCCTTATTCATATTCACTCCAATGTAGTAGTTTATTTTGGTTCACTTAGTTTAGTCAGTAGTTTAAATCTCCTTCACAGTTAACTAGTAGTCATTTAGTTCAAAATTAATCATCTTTTCAGTCTCTTTTCTCGAGTCAGTTTAGGGTTAATCTTATATTCCTTCGTCGTCATGAGCTTTCATCCTAGTTCAATATGAAGATGATCCTGACTTATCGGATTATTACTTGAGCGACAGGCTTTCACTTGAGCCTATATAGAATGCACACTAGATACACATTTGTGGTCGCATCAAGTTTTCGGAGCCATTGCCGGGGAATTAGGTAGACTTTAGGTTAGTAGATTCAATCCCAAATTTGATTCCAAAATTTTAAAATCCAAGAAAATCCAAAATCTGAAAAAAAAATCAGAAAAAAAGAAGAAGAAAGAAATCATCTCTCAAAAGCTTTTTCTTACAAAATCAAGAACAAACTCCTTAAAATACTCCAATAAGAATTCACGAAAATCCCATCGTCGAGTATAATTTCAATAGCCCCCATACCCTCGCGTTCCATAATTTTAGGCTCCACCTCCTTCACCTCTAAACTCCATCACGAGTCACATGCTGTCACATGCCTAGAACACTGAGTGAGGATTCTGAGTCCATTGGAGAGAGAGACGTGTCGGATATCGCTAGTTTTTGTATGGGTGAAGGAAACCTACTATATCGTCCCATAAAGGAACTTTTATTTCCTGGGCGGACTGTCACACCTGGATGCATTCTACTCCCATACAATGCTGGACATTTCCAATTCTGTAATGGGATTATACAAATTCTTCATACTTTTCATGGCATGGATTCGGAGAAACTATATCTCCATATCCGAGAGTTCGAAGATGCGTGCGAAACCTTCAGTGATCAAGCTTGCACACAAGACGTCATTCACCTAACGCTTTTTCCTTTTTCCTTAAAGGATAAAGCTAAGACATGGCTTTGGTCTCTACCACTGAACTCGATCATATCATGGAAGGATATGCAATCCAAGTTTCTTTCAAAGTTTTTCCCACAACATAAAACCAACTATGTCGAAGCTCAAATTCACGCTTTTTGACAAGAAGATCACGAGTCATTTGACAAGTCTCAGGAACGATTTCAAGATTTGGTTAATGCTTTCCCCCATCATGGATTTAAGAAAAAGCACCTTATCTCTTTCTTCTATCACGGGCTTACTATAGCGTTTAAATAACTTGTTCAAACAATGTGTGAAAGAACATTTTGGGAATTAGATGCAAGTGATGCTGAGGCTCATCTTAAGTATATCACCGAGACTACTCAAGCATGGGACACAACCGATCCTAATGCCCAAAACTGACGTCGATAAGTTTCCACCATTCCTACTGCGTCCGGTCTATACCAATTTAATCATGATACCTTGGTTGATCATCGACTTGATCAATTTGAAAAATTATGAGAGACCTACTCGAGGTATGACTGAGAAAATCTATCGGACCCACCCGTGCGGTGAAAGAAAAGGTGTGCACCAGTTGTGAGGCGGTCCATTCAACAAATGAATGTCCGAGGTTACCCGCTTACAACGCTATCATTACCGAGTAAGTAAAAGTAATAGGAGGGTTTAATGGAAACTTTACCGCCCCCATGGTAACTCGTACAACCCTTCGTTGAGAAACCATCCCGATTTTAGCTACGGGCAACAACAAGCTACGTTGAATCCACATTCACATTTTTCCCTACCTCCACTCGTTCCTCAATTTCAGCAAGTTCCACATATGTAAGAACACATGAAAGCTCCACCTACAGGACCATACATTACCCCACCATAAAGGACTCTTGATGACAACTTAACCCGTTTATCCAATTGCAAAACACAACTATTGCCAAGTTTGAGCGCATTTTCACCGAAATGCATACGAGCATATCTGAGTTGCAATCTTCGTTATGTGTCCAAGAAAAGATAAAATTTATGGCTCAAGGCCAAAGATCTACTCAAGGTAAAGCCAATTTTATCTCTACATCTTTCGATCAGCAAGAACAATGACAAGTATCACCACTCTATGTAGTGGGCAAGTTGTTGATTTATCACCTCCCACCATACTAGAAGAAAAAAGACAATGAGGTTTTGCCCGGCACGAAAGAGGTCGAAGATGCCCCCTTGAATGATAGTGATAAGGGAGACGTTAGTGAGCCCTAAGTTGTTGTGAAACCACCCACCTCCGCTCCGTTACCTCAACGGTTGGACCCACATCAAAAGGGAGCCTCCCATGAAGATGTGCTAGATATTCTTAAGCAAGTGAAGCTGAATTTTCCATTCCTTGATGCCATCCAGCAAATTACCACCTATGCCAAGGTCATTAAAGATCTTTTGACTGTGAAAATATGGCTAAAGGTGAAGAACAATGTCTTCCTAGCACACAATGTGAGCTCCGTTCTACTTAACGATCTTCCACCCATGTTTAAAGATCCGAGTGCACCTACGATCTCATGTGTTATTGGAGAATGTCGAATAAAGAGAGCCTTGTTGGACTTAGGTGCGAGTGTTAATATCATTCCCTATTCTATTTAGTTGCAACTTGAGTTGGGTGACCTTAAGCCCACACGAATCACTCTCTAATTAGCGGATCACACAGTGAAGGTGCCTCGAGGGATTATCGAGGACATTATAGTCCAAGTGGACACTTTTTACTTTTCGCTAGAGTTTATCATTTGGGACATGGAGTCCTCCATCTATTCTAACAATCATCTTCCCATCATTCTAGGCCGACATTCTTAGCTACGGCTAATGCCTTAATCAATACACGAAATGGGCTAATGCCTATGTTATTTTCAAGTGTAGAAAATAGGTTTTGAATTGAAAATTTATTGGATCGTTTTGTGTAGTACACACAACCATCATAGACCTTTTAACCTCATCTGCCCTAGGTAACCGGGGTGTTTAAGGGTGCGATGAGCGTGTTAGCTATTCAACACCGTTTTATTTTTATCTTTGATTATATATGATGCGTGCTAGTGCCCTCATATATGTAATGCTTAGGATTACTAAAGACTGGGTTCAATCAACTTTCTAATTCAAAAGCTAGTATTATATCCTGTAAATGTACTATGGTTTGGGGGATTGTAGCCTAACCTATCTTTCCCTTATTCATATTCACTCAACTGCAGTAGTTTATTTCCGTTCACTTAGATTAGTCAGTAGTTTAAATCTCCTTCGCAGTTAGTTAATAGTCATTCAGTTCAAAATTAATCAACTTTTCAATCTTGTTCCTTGAGTCAGTTCAGGGTTAATATTATATTCCTTCATCTTTATGAGCTTTCGTCCTAGTTCCCTATGGAGGCGATCCCGACTTATCGAATTATTACTTGAGCGACAGGCTTGCACTTGAGCCTATATAGAATGCACACTAGATACATGTTTGTGGTTGCGTCAGTGCATGTATGTTAAAATACTAAAAAACCTCTATATTCTCAAAAAAATTAATCTCCAAAATTCGAACCTACAATACAACCAAAGAAAGTTCTAATCGATCTCTAGTGAAATTAGTTATAGTGTGGAGAGAAGATGAATAGTATCTATGGTGTGAATCAATGTTATCAAGAAGTAATCGATGTTTCGTTCATGATATCATATTTATCCAATATAAAAAGTCTATTTTTCATCATGTATATGCGAAAATTGTTCATTTAAATTTACTCTTTTATTCACATATACTGAGAGAAAATAACCCATTTTCGACTGTTCGATTGTGAGTGCATCTTGCGAGATTTTGAAGCCAAAATGAAATTTCAGATAAGAAATTTAACGATCAAATCTTTTGAAATGGACAGTTCTATTGGCTAAGCACACACACGTGATAAGTTGAGATTGAAAAGTGAAGTTCTACTATATTTATGAAGTTTGCATTAAAACTTGTTTATACTACTTTTGAGTCTTTTTTTAGTCAAGTTTTTGAATTATATGGTTATATTAACTGCAAAACCTCACAAGATAAAACTTGTCCACTAGGGCAACCTAGAGATTTAACGGCTTGTTCCACATGCTATGTGCAATCATGATTCCTATGAAAGTGAGTTAGATTAGTTTTGCCCGAGGACTAGCAAAGTTTAGGTTTGGGGGTATTTGATGAGTGCATTATTTAGTATGAATTAGTCCCAAATCTAAGCCTTGTTATGCCCATTGTATCTTAAATAATAAGCTTTTAGAGTCATTTTTGTAAAATAAAAGAAGAATGCAGGTTTGAAAAAAATTCAAGTTAAAAATGTAATTTATTAACATCAGGGTGTGAAATCATAATTTCATAAACTTTATGGGTCTGGAAAATAATTTTTAAATGTTTATCTAGGCAAAATAAAGTTCTCCCTGAAATTTGGTTAAATTCAGAACTAAAACAAAAATGTTTTGAATCCGGGGGTCTAAATTGCAATTAAGGGCAAATTCATAATTTTCTTTATAGGGTTGAATTTAAATTAATATCATTTATTTTATACTTTTATCGGTACTCTTGAATTTTGGTGAGGATTGAAGGTTAAGAGAAGATTTTAGGAGTTTTGGGGTCCAAAGAATGAATTTGGAAAAGTGGTAGAAGACAAGGGTTATATATTTATGGAGACATAATATTATCAAAGGCATTGTTGGTGTAGTGGTTAGTCTCCTTAGTAAAGGGCTTGAGATCATGGGTTTGATTCTTATCAAACTCAATTAATTTTTGTAACAGCAATGCCATGTCCTGCGCCCAGTCAGCAGTCCAACAGGCAACACGTCATCAATTAACTGCCACGTCAGCTACACATCATCAGAGCAGTCCACATCAACTTCCATGTCATCAATCCAACCACATCTTTTTGATTTAGTGGGAAGAAAAAATGATAGAGAGATTCTTCTTGTATCTTGATCGAGAGATATTAGTGGGAAGAAAAATTGGATTCTCAATAGCTTTTTGGATTTAGATGAAGTTCAAATTTTAAATCCCATCAAACAGTGTTTCGTGGGAACTTGAAATTTAGTAGTAGTTTTATTTTTTTGCAGGGATTCAAAATGAACCAATTAAAAAGAATCCAAACCTAACCCCTAAGCCTATAAATAAGGCCCTTGGGATCATTATTTTAGGGAGATAAAATAATTAGAGAGACAATTTAGAACAATTATTGGTAATTTTATTCTGAATGTTTTATTTTATTTGAGGGCCTAGAATTGTATCTTTGGTGAGGAATTTTGTCAAGAATATTTGTGACACACCATTTGTAAGTCTATTTATTTAATGAAAGATGGGATTCATTCTTGCAAATTTATTATGTCTACAATTATGGTTGCTTAGTTTCTTTACTAGGGCTAGGTGAAATTTATCACGTGTGATTAATATTCTTTGTGATTTAAATTCGTTTTTGTTCCCGATATGTGCTAAAAGTTTTTAAAAAAATGTTATTCATTTAAAACGACACGAGATTGCATTTTAAACCTTCGGCATTGTCTGAAAAAAATTATTTTTTTATTTTAGGTATGAGTACTTTTTAATGGGTTATACTTTTATTAAATTAATTGATAACCCATGCTTAAAGTCTATATTTTAAAATTTAAAAGTGAACTTTTAAGGGAATAGGGATTTTAGCCTTCTAAATTTGGAGACGTTAAAATTTATTTTTGACTTATAACAAGTATTTTTCCGAATTAAATACGACGAGAGTTGATTTAATTTGAATTATAAATTGGGAATGACGAGTTTAAATTATTGCACAGTGTTAGTTAAACGTGATAAATGGATTCAACGTCCTTGTTTTCACACTCATTTAATTATATCTCTCGTAGTTATATATTTTTTTGTGTGTTTTCTTAGTTTAATACTAAATTGCATCTCCAAACCAATTTCGTCTAGTTGGAAAATCACAATTATTTTTAACAAAAAAAATGATAAATCCCTATGGGTTCGACCGTACTTACACTCACTATTCTATTATGACCCGTGCCCTTTTGGTATTTATAAAATTGCAACATAAATTTTAAAGTAAGAAAGTGGTGTATGTAAAGTTGTTTAGTACTTCTAAGTTATATGTATAGGTGGTTATCTTTTAAAGTAAACTTGCCCGTGAAAAACAAATCTTGTGTTATTTTCCGAGAGATTTAAAGTAAAGTATTGTTTAAGGGAATTTATCTCAAAATAAAAGGATGATTTTAACTAAATTAAGTCGAGGTGCGACATCTTGATATCAGAGAATGGTTATTAGGTCATGGATAGGGTATGAGGGTCTAGAATGGCAATGGAGAATATAAAGTGAGTTTGTTATGGGCCAGGATTTTGACTAACCATATTAATATTAAACTTGTGCTATTGTATTTTGTTTAAGTTATTTGTATTGAAGTAAGTGATGGATCCACATGAGCTGCATGATAGAGCAGAGGGTGATGCATCCTATGTTCCTAATAGTCTGGAAGGATAAAGACATATTATATTGGATGGCGTGAGGTGCAACAACAACCTATTGATGACATTGAAAGAATATTACGTGTTATGGATTAACTAGTGGAACAAGCGAGAGGTGGAGCACATGGTGGAGATAGGGATAAATTGCATGAGAGGTTAATGAAGTTAAATCCTCTAGCATCTATTGGGACTACTGATCTATTAGGGACAAAAGTGAGGATTATAAAGATGGAAACAATATTCAAGGTGATGGAAGTGCAATATGAACAAAAAGTTTTGTTAGAAACATTAGGTTAGAGGATGATGCAAAGTTATTGTGGGATTCTACAGAGAGGGTACTTACTACAGTTGGGGGAGTGGTTCCAGCATATCCTTCACAAATTACATTGGGGAAGTTTGTGAATGTGTTCTTTGAAAAGTATTTTCCAAGGCTTTATAGGAAGGAGAAATAGGTAGAATTTATCATGCTAAAATAAGGGAACCAAACATGGGCATAATGTGAAACTTTATTTAGATATTTATCTAAATATGCACCTGATTTCGTGAGGATAGAAGAAAGTAAATGTGATATGTTTCAAACAGGGTTGAATGTAGACATAAAAACCATGGTTGCTAATATGAAGATAACTGATTATGTGGAGTTAGAGGATATAGCTATGGTTTCAAAAAAATTAAGGAAATAAATGCAAGCAGAACAGTCAAAGAAATCTAGATACGATGGTAGAAAATTATATGGATGGGAGACGGGAACCTTAATTAAAAATGCAGCACGAGGGGTATCAAAGGGATAAGGATTTAAAAATATCAAAAGTGCACGTGGAAGATTTCAAACTGGAGGTGGAAGGACTGAATGAGTCAGTCAAAAAATGAATTTTCATTAGAACCGAGGGACATATTTAATTATAGATGTGGTACTCAAGGGCATATGTCTCGAGAGTGTAAAACAGCTGAGACGACACCTTTTTGTTTCCATTGTCATTAACCAGGGCATATGCAGATGGATTGTCTGGTAATGGGAGCTATAACATCCGTTAGGAGTGTGACGGTAGGAGGTAGGAGTTTTACACAAAATGTATGTAGGGGAGGTATATCTCAAAGACAAAGCCAAGTTAGAGTGTTTGCACTGACGCGATAAGAAGCACAAGCTATACCGAATGTATTGATAGGTACACTTCCTAAATGTGAGAAATATGCTTATATGTTGATAAATCTTGTTTCTACACATTCTTTTATGTTTTTAATTTATCTGGTGCATCTTAATGAACCATCATTATCACCATTAGATCTGGTTTAGCTATTATAACTCAAGTAGTCTGATTGATTTTTATTGATAGGGTGCGTAGGGAGCGTGTGGTGCAAGTAGGTGAAAAGGAGTTGTTGGTTGACTTATTATCTTTTGATATAAATGACTTTAATGTGATATTGGGTATGAATTGGTTGGCCTCATATCATTTATATATAGACTTCTTTAAAAATAAGGTAGTGTGGGTACCTCGATTTGGCACTTTAGCCCAAACGATTAGCCCAATTGAACACGGTCCAAAGTCTGAAGGCCCCGCGCATCAAGCAATTCAGTTTTTGACCCAGTCAGTTCCTGAAATCTCTCCCCAGAGATACTTTAGGGATGGTCGGCTAACGTGGAGGAGTCCCACTCCTCCACTCTTCGAAATAACATGTATATAACAAACCCTCCGCCCGGGGCAAAGGTCATGCATTATTTCCTGTAAAACACTCCCCAGAGTAAAGAGAAATAATATACAGAGAGCACCACCGTGGATATATGCCTTCTTGCCGAACCACGTACATCATATGTTATGTGTGATTTTCATTCTTTTCGATTCTTTATTTATTCTGGTGATTGCTTTTATTTTTTATTTTGTGTTGAATATATTTGTCACCACAATTGGCGCCGTCTGTGGGAAACGCTTGTTTTCCTTTAGGAAATCCTTCACCAAAAAAGAATTTGGAATGTCTGGTCACAACAGTAATGCCCCTCAAGCAGGGGATATTCGAGAGCAGCCTGCCCCTCGCAGGATCAGATTTGAAGTTCGATGTTCTAATCCTAGGGCAAACCCAGAATGGCAAGCCTCGGTGGTGAGACAAGGGACAGACAAGTCAACACAGTCTCCAGGCTAATCAATGCCTATGAGACCAGGCTATAAGAGCAATAGGAGGCCCCTTGCAAGAAAGAAGCTGAGAATACTCATCTCAAAAGAATATTAGAGAGAATGGAGAGAGAACTCCATAATAGTTCCAAGCAACGTCAATACAACGCTCCTAGCCCTCAGGAGAGTAAATCTCGCAAACGAGGAAGGAGACCTAAACATGGTTCTCCAAAGCTCGAGGGACAGAGATCGGATAATGACTTACTCGAGCAACAGCAACCAGCTCACCGTTATAGGAGCCCAACTCGAGAAAATGATGACATACGAAATTTGGTCCGAAGAGAAATGGACCAGCACCCAGCACATTGGTGTGCCAGGTTGATAAGAGAGCTAGCTAGGCGAGCTCTCAGGACCAGATGAAATCCCCTTTGTCAAGGGAGATAGAAGAAGAAGAAGACCCCAAGAAGTTTATGATCCCTAGATTCAAAATATACGAAGAAAAGACTGATCCTATCGACCATGTTTGGGAGTACAGGCATGCCATGGCCTTCTAGAACCATAAGGGCACCCTAATGTGCTGAATATTTCCCTTCAGCTTGCACGACGTGGCCCAGAAGTGGTTTAAGAGACTCCCTCATAGATCCATTAGGAGCTTCGAGTCCCTGGTAGAGCTCTTCATATCTCGCTTCATTACCAGTAGATCCCATCCGAAGAGGATGGATGCCTTATTGATAATGAAGAAAATTCCCTCAGAGAGCCTCTAGGACTATGTAAAAAGGTATTGAGAATTGTTCAACGAGGTTGAGGACTGATCAGAGCCTATTGCTATGGCATCTTTTAAAATTGGCCTGCCCAGCTCTTACCTCCTTCACCAATCCCTCACTAAGAAGGAGGCCACAACCATTGATGACCTAATGGATCGCATTGAGAAATACGCCAAAGTTGAGGATGTGACCTGCCTTAGTGCAGGGGAGAATGGTCGAGCTAAGTTCGCTGCCAAAAGTAGCGACAAGGATGAGAACCAGAAGAAAGAAAATAAGAATGAGGGAAAGAGCGACTCTAAGAGAGGGAATAAAAGCGATGCTTCAAACTCATTCCAGGCAGTGAAAACTGTCTTTAGAGAACAAATCTATAAAATCCTAGAAAAGTTTAAGGATGAGCCATTCGTCAAGTGGCCAAGAAATATGGGAGGAGACCCCTCGAAGAGGAATAACGCACTGGGATGTGCTTTCCACAAAGAGGGTGGGCATAAGACTGAGCATTGAAAAGCTATCAAGTCTCAGCTTGAGGAGTTAACCCAAACCGGACACTTAAACGAATTTATAGAGAATAAGGCAGAGAAGGTTACTGCCAATGGAGATCCAAGGCCCGATAACGTGCTCGAGGAGGATGTTGTCCATGAGCTCGCAGTAATTCATAGAGCATCGGATCTAAAGCAGATTCAAGGAAATTATTCTCGGATGGAAGTGAAAAAGCTTACGAAAGTAATGAAAGATTTTCAGATCGATCCAGGAAAAACACAGGCAGGAAAGCGTCGATGAGGAGATAACATCAACTACAGTAAATGCATCATGTTCACGGATGAAGACCTAGTGGGAGTGAGAACCCCACATCATGATGCCTTGATCATTACACTCAGGATAGCTAACTACGATGTCGACAAGTTGCTCGCCGACCAGGGAAGCTCATCCAAAGTAATATATCTCGACCTATTTAAAAAGTTAAAGTTAAGCATCGTTGACTTGAGGAAGACAATGTCCCTCTAGTTGTCTTCGCTGGAAAAGTGGCTATCCCTTTGGGAAAGATTGTACTGCCAGTAAGGGCAGGAGGTGTCTCCAAGATGATAGAGTTTCTAGTAGTCGACATTGACTCTCCCTACCAGGCTATCCTCGGCAGAGGATGGATTCATATAATGAAGGCCGTTCCTTCGACCTACCAGGCTATCCTCGGCAAGTATGTGACTGAACGAGGAGTGATGGAGATCCACAGAGATCAAGCGATGTCAAGAAGGTGCTTCATAGCATCCATCCACCCAAAACTAGAGAAGAAGGTTGAGAAGGCCCAGGAGAAGGTTGAACAATAGGAAGGTTTGACACCTTCAAAATAGAAGCTAAAGTATGGAAGACCTGGAGTGGAGGAGACCAGGTTCCTGCCCTCTGAGTGGGTCATTAAAAACCTAGAAGAAGTCGCAGCCAGTGGCAGCAAAAAAGATAGGATGTTCTTGATTGGAGCCTCTCTCACAGATCAAGAAAAGAAGGAATTGATGATTATTTTGAGGAACAATGTGGATGTTTTCACGTGGGAACCTTACGAGCTGCCTGGAATTGACCCCAGTGTGTTTTGTCATCGGTTGCACATCGACCCAACCTTCAAGCCAATCGTGCAGGAAGCACGGCGAACCTCACTCAAGAAGGCCAGGGCTGTAGACAGAGAAGTGGAGAAGCTACTGTATGCCGGATCCATATGGGAAGTTTAATTCCCTAAATGGCTGTCCAAACCAGTAGTGGTTCCAAAGATCAATGAGAAATGGAGAGTATGTATTGACTTCACTAACCTTAACAGGTCATTCCCTAAGCACAGTTTCCCTCTTCCAAAGATCGACCAGTTGGTGGACGTGACAGAAGCTCAGGAAAGAATGAGTGTCCTAGACCCATACTCTGGGTACCACCAGATTCCTTTGTACTTACCAGATCAAGACAAGACAACATTCATCACCACTGTCGGATTATATTATTACAAAGTTATGCCATTTGGGCTAAAAAATGCAGGGGCAACCTACCAGCGGCTGGTCACCAAAATGTTTAAAGACCAAATGGGAGATACTATGGAGGTCTACATCGATGATATGCTCATCAAGAGAAAGCATAAAGAAGGCCACCTCTTAAACCTATCAAGGACCTTCAAACTCCTCAGGAAATACCGAATTAAGCTCAACGCAAGTAAGTGTTCCTTCGGTGTCCAGTTAGGAAAATTTCTAGGGTACTTGGTTAGCGAGAGAGGCATTGAGGAAAAACTAGACCATATTGATGCAATCAATAGGGTGAAGCCCCCCGCACGATACGAGACATACAGAAGCTCACAGGAATGCTCGCCGCCTTGAATCGATTCATCTCGAAGTCATCCGAGAAATGGCATCCATTTTTCCAGCTATTGAAGAAAAGCAAAACTGTGGAGTGGAACTAGGATTTTTCAAAAGCATTAGAGGATCTCAAAGCTATCTCAGCACACCACCCTTGCTCGTAATACCTTAAGAAAAAGATTCCATGTACTTATACCTTGTACTTTCCAGCCACGCTGTCAGTTCTCTTTTGGTATGTGAAAGAACGGGAATCTAGCACCCGTCGACTACTCGAGCAAGACCCTCTTGGACGCCAAACAACGATACCTACCACTGGAAAATCTTGCCTTTGCACTAGTGGTAGCCTCGAGGAAATTGAAGCACTACTTCGAAGCTCACTCTATCATCGTCCTTATATCTCACCTCCTTAAAGCAGTCCTGTGAAAAGCAGATTTGTTAGGAAGACTAGCCAAGTGTCAGTCAAGCTCGAGAGATTTGACATCCATTTTGAACCAAGGAATGAAATCAAAGGACAGGTCCTCGCTGAATTCATCGTACAATTCAAAGGAGAACATCCACACACAATCAACTTGAACCCATTGGTCAGAAGGAAGATCACTCAGCGCAAGGTGTTTGGGGACTGTTTGTTGACGGAGCCTCCAACTCCAAGAGGGCAGGAGTGGGCATTATGCTGGTTACCCAAGAAGATACAATCCTCGAGAATGGAATCAAGCTTCGACTTGAAGCCTCCAACAACGAAGCAGAGTATGAAGCATTGATAGCAGGCCTGTAGAAGGCACTGGCGTTTGGTGCAAAACAACTTCAGGTGCTCAGTGACTCACAACTGGTCTCCAATCAAATAAGTGGAGACTTTAACGCGAGGGATGAAATAATGGCGGCCTCCCTCGTCATTGTGAAAAAGTTTATGTCTAACTTCTAACAAGTTAGCATCCAACAGTTTCCTAGAGGGGAAAACAGTCATGCTGACGCCCTAACGGCCTTAAGCTTAGTGATTAATTCTGACTTAAAGAGAAAAATTACGATCGACTTCCTCGCCCAGCCGAGCATTAACCAAAACGATGAACGGTGAGACGCAAGTCATATTTTCCAGATTGAACCAGCACCCAGTTGGATGGACCCCCTGAAGTATTATTTGAAAGATGGTTCCCTACCGAATGACAAAAAGGCCACACATCAGATAAGAGTCAAAGCTTCTCTCTTTCACTTATCTCCTAAAGGAAAACTGTATAAGAGGTCTTTCACTGGTCCTTACCTCCAATGCGTTCACCCAAAGGACGTCGAGCAAGTTCTGCACGAGCTCCATGAGGGAATCTATGGAAGTCATATTGGGGGCAGGCCGCTAGTCTTCCCGGTAATGAAGGAAGGCTACTTATGGTCGTACATGTAGAAGGATTCTGGGAAATATGCTCGCAAGTGCGAGAAATATCAGCTAAATTCCCCTATGGTGCACCAGCCCGCCAATGATTGAAAATCACTTGCCAGGCCCTGACCTTTCTCTCAATGGGGAATGGACATCGTGGGCCCTCTCCCTACCACTTCTGGTAATCGCAAGTATTTGTTGGTCACAACAGACTACTTCACCAAATGTATATAGGCAGAGCCACTGGAAAACATCAGAGATGAGGATATGATAAGGTTCATATGGAAGAACATTATCACCCGCTTCGTGATCCCCAAGACCATCATCACTAACAACAGAACCCAGTGCGAGAGTGGCCTTTTCCAGGGTTTCTGCAACGACTTCGGAATAAGGCACCATTTCAGCTCGGCGACATATTCCTAGAGTAACATAAAAGCTGAAGCTTCCAACAAAACAGTGATTGATGGGTTGAATAAGCATTTGGAGCGAGCCAAGAGGGCATGGCTGAGCGAGTTACCACATATCCTATGGGCTTATCACACTATCCCATGACGAGCAATCGGGGAAATCCCATTCGCACTAACATACGGTATGGAGGCAATCATGCCCTTATAAGGTGGCCTCCCCACCATGAGGTCTACCCTTATCGACCAAGGCCATAACGATGCAACATTACTCACTGAACTTGACCTAGCTGACGAACACAGAGAGCTGACGCTAGTAAATCTAGCAGGCTATCAACAAGAGTTAGCGAAGAGCTACAATAAGAAGGAAATTCCAAGTTGGGGACTACGTCCTAAGTAAAGTTCTTAGCAGCGATGTAAAACCCTCAGAGGGCAATCTAGGACCAAACTGGGAGGGACCATTCAAGGTGACAAGGGACAACCTGCAAGGAACCTATCACTTAGAAATTCTAGAGGGCAGAGAGATACTTTGAGAATGGAACGCAACCAATTTAAAGAAATTATACTTCTAGTTTTATTTTTTAATCTTTTATTACAATTTTTAAGTCTTTCCTGATTAGTAAAAGATAGTTTGGCAGTGTCATTCTATGAAGTGTTGATTTCTTTTTCAGAAACTTGACAACTTGTGCCTCTTTTCCAAGTGACAGTCTACCCTCTTAACACATATAAGAAAGGTTTTAGCCTCCTCAAGTTCTCGTCGTTTAACATGAACAATCTCTTAGAATTTCCCCGGGTAATATATGAAGCCCTACCGGGGACCTTTAGGTAGATTGACCAACTCAAAATTATTCGCCAAACAATGTTTGGCTCAAAAAACCTACTCGGATGGAACATTTAACAACAGGTGTGTCCTCTCCATTGCTAGACTTAGTCCTAAGGGAGTGTGACGACACGACCTTAAAGGTAAAGTGGGGCATAATGGTATCTTATAAGCATATTGGACTTGGAGGACACTCACGCAATAAAACAACTCTAGTCAACTAAGAAAATACCAAGATAATCAAACAAGAAATCAATTAAGTGGATAACATACAACAAATGTTTAGTCGGCAAATCGCCCAAAACATAATTATTTTATTACTTCATTGCATTTACAGAGAGTTACATTGGTTGAATTAAATAGATCCTAATGAGGATTAGGCCTCCGAGCAAGATAATCAGCTACTTGTTCTCTTCGGCCATCGTCTGGGTGAGGAGCTAACTCCTCCTCGACTTTATTTGCATTAAGTTCCAGTAACTGCTTGGGGATAGCATCTATGGGGACCCACTGTTCATCCCTCGTGAAAGGGTTAGGCATCAAAGTGGAAGGGGAGATCTCATGACGATACTAGAGTACTGAGTTCCTGGGGACCATTAGCTCCTTAAGAGCATTCAACCATCCCCTAATAAAGGATAACTCTTCGACCTCTTCTAACATCGTCGGAGCATCTATCCAACCCTGATCATAACCATCAGCCCACACTCGCCGAGGACCTTTCTTGAACAGATGCCTCAACAGCGTAACATCTTTTTGGAGCCCGACACCTATCACGTATGCCCGACGAACATCTCCTCGAAGCTCTTCAATCTCCCTTGTTGAACCACGAGAATATGTACCAGTTCATTGTCCAATCGATGAATAGGAACCACGTAGAATCTGAGGAGCAATGCTAGGCGCATTCTCCGAGAGTCACAAGACTTCTCGCCTCAAAGCTTCGTTCCCTTGCTGAAGAAGCTCTCCAACTTGATTAACCTTCGAGGCATCCAGGAGACTTTCCTTTAGAGCCTCCACCTCTTCTTAGAGCTTGTCCTTCAGCTCAACAACGAGCTCTGACTAGTCCTTATAATCCTTATTCCTTGACCGAAGGGATTTAAAAATCTTTACAAAAGCCTTGTAAATTTGATTGCTCGCATCAGGACCAAGAATCTTTCCTAGTTAAGAAGTAGCAGGTATATATTTGTAGAGGGGGCTTGAAGGTAATCTTGAGATTAGGGAAAAATCCCTAATTGGAAACAGTGTTTGAGATTAAGCAACCGAGGCAGCTCAAGCATGACAGCTCAAGCATGGCAACTCAGCGAGGCAGCTCATATTTTAGCTTATTGTATTAGTCATATTGTATTTTAATTTTTTGTTGACTGTAAGCTATAACGGTTGTAATGATGTAACGATAATAATAAATGAGTTTGTGTGAGGTCAAACGGTACTTGCAAGAGACCAGGCTTGGCAGGGCCTGGGAGAGCTTTCATGCTCTATCGAATGACCTCACTGTGGGAACTTCAAAGGGACTTAGTTTGAAGGATTGAGAAATGAGGCACCATTGGGGGCTTGTCTACACCATCTTAGATACACCTGGTAAAACATCGAAGGACCTTGACCATGGAACCTCGGGCGAAACAGCTTGGAGTTCCATCGGGCATTAGGTTGTGAACCAAATAATCCTCTAATTAATGTCACATATATTGTAGGTGATGTCACTAGCCAGCTAAATAATGTCATACATGCACTTGAGTAAACCACCGTGGTATTTGGGGTTGTCAGGCAGTTGGTGAGCCACCTCTGCGATAACAGCCCCCTCCCCTAACACACATTGGTCAGGAAAAAGGCATGTCTTGGCATTTAATGTTTATGACGTGGAGCCAACTAGTGCATCACGCATTTAATGTTGTGACATAAAGTATGAGGGATGTCTTTCATAGTTTTAATGACTGAGTTGCCTCGGGGATGGTGTGGGGGCTATTTAAGGACCCCAATCACCCCTGAGGAGATATATGATCTTTTTGGAGAACTCTGGAGTTATTACTAGAGATACACATCAGAGAGAGAGTTATTACGAACCAGATGGTTTATCCAATCACCATTGTTATTTATTGCGAAGCTTTTAATACTTGACGGAGATTCTTGAGGGTGTATGGTGTGTTTTTACCTGCCTACCAAGGTGTATCTAGGGTGCTTACTTCTCTCTCCCTCTACCTAAGTTACTTCTAAAAGTTCATTACTATCCCCTAAGTTATACACGAGAGACTTATGAGTTTAAACTGAGTTCATCTTCATTGGGTTTGCGTTTGTATGTTCTATTATTAATCCAAGGTCTTGGGTTAATTAACTTATCATTTCCATACTCAAAAGGGGTTACACCTCCATCTATAATCTAAAGTACCCTCTTACATTTGACGACTCTGCTGGGGAGGCATTCTTCTAAGCAAGGAGTATGGCGCAAGATAACATTAATCGAAGGCTCAACTTTGATGACATTCAACATAGTGAAGAGCAGGCAACAAGAGAACTGAATTCCCTAAGGGACGGGACTCCTCGAATAGAAGTGCCTCGAGTTCAGACAACAACAGGCGCTCCAGGGGTAACGCAAGCTTCCATGAGTGCTGGGCTGGAACCTGCTCAGGTGGCTCTCCTCATGAGTAATTTTTATGAGTTTTTACAAACCGCTGTAGCTTCAACGGTGTTGGGAGGATTCGAAGCCAATTCCTTCGTCACACCAGAAGCAGCCCCAACGGCCCCACCAGGTGCAGGTACAACGGGAACATCCCCGGCAAGCCTACCCGCCATCGTGAATCCGGCGGTGGGAACCCTTGGAGTATCAACGGTGCCAGCAGTAACTATGGCTCCATCTGTAACAGGCATTATGCCTATGATCCCATTGGTCGTTGCCCCATCGCCCATGGAAGAAATGAGAAGGGAGATGCAAAAGGAGATGTTGAAGTTCATGCAGGATTCCTCGCAATCAGCTGGCGAGGTGGCTTCGGTTTATGATGATTTTTGAACACCCTATCCTCAAGCGTACAACGATGAGCCTTTCCCAAAGGACTATATTCCCCCTATCTTTGAAAAATATACAGGTAAAGGTGGGAACCCGAAGGAGGATATTAAAGATTTTATCGAACACTTGGGGGCGCATTAAAATAATAAGAAGCTCGGGTTGAGGGAGTTCTCCAAATCCTTAAACCGATAAAGCATATACTTGGTACTCCCACTTGGCCCCCAAGAGTGTTTCTACGTGGGAAGAGATGCATGTGTTATTCGTCCAGAAGTTCTTTCTGGCAGAGGATGAGTTTACTCTGACCCAATTAGGGTGAGAGAGAAAACGGGTGAGAAAAGACGTGGTGGCATACGTTCGAAGGTTCAAACAAAGGTACCTCGATGTAAGAGAGGAGGCCAAGGAGTCTAAACTATTACAAATCTGTGTGAAAGGGATTCTCCCTGCGTACATATGCCACTTGATCAATGAGACGCGCGAGGGAACTTTTTCAGCATTCCTAAAATCTGCAAGGAACATCTCACTGGTTGTACGACCAAACCTGGTGGTGGAACCTATGATGTTCAAGCAGCCGATGCAACGTGGGGGAGGAAGGACTCAGCCTCTACGGGTGGGGTACACCGAAGGAACAGATGGGGGCAAGGCGCCGAAGAAGGACAACAAGAGAAAGTTTGGAAGGGACAGAGAACATTCGCCACCGTTACCTTGTACGATAGAAGAGGCTGTGAGTTGTTATAACGCAATGGTCCAAGGTGGAACGATTTATGAACCAAAGGGCGTTCCATTGGAAGAACCCCATGCTGTGACGAGGGCGGATCCCAAATACTGCCAGGTTCATCGAAAGATCCAGCATCCAACAGAGAGCTGCTTCACACTGTGAAGAATCATTGAAAAGTACATGAAGGCGGGGACCCCGTAAAACATTAACAACAACCCACTTCCAGCACACGGTGCCAATCTGGTGATGGCCTATGATGAGGAGGCAGAAAAAGAAGGTGGAGGGTTAACGATGAAGCAGAAGGATCTCGAAGAAGCTCTAGAACATTGCACCACGGGAGTGGCTACCATAGTTTTAGCCTACGATGAAGCAAGCGCTAAAGATGTGGAAGACGTATACAGCATTGAAGGTGAGGAAACAGACCCGGTCATAGAGTATAGTGAAGTTTCAAAATCTTCAAAGTTCACTTGGTTCTTCGATCAAGTGAGGATATCGAAGGAGAGCAGAATGGAGATAAGTCAGGAGATTTTGGACATTGCAAGGAGGAACGCAGTCCCCTCGCTAAGGTGGAGGGGACCCATGGCTAGGCTGGTGAAGAAGTTTCTGTCAGAAGTAACCTCCAGCGATGCAGATAGTGCTATAAGGCTCCCTCACAACAGGCCTCTATAGGTAACAGCTAGCGTCAACGGGGTTAGATTTGCAAGGACTCTTATGAATGGGGGTGATTCCACCAATATTATACCGGTAAACTCCTTCCACGTGGCTAATATTCTGGAAGAAAGGTTGGTTCCCATGCCTTTGGTAATTTCGAGGTATGACAACCAATCTTCCAAGTCCATCGGGTATGTGAATGTTGGGATTGTGATAGGAAATTTGAGTTCCCACATCAAGTTCCATGTAATAGAAAGTGCAACTTCATATCATTTACTAACAGGGAGAGTGGGGATTCACAACCAAGGGTTAGTCCCTTCAACCTATCATCAATGTGCCAAGGAAAATATTAAGGGAACATAAGTGACCATTAGGGCTACGAAGAGGCCTTTCGCTATTGAAGAAGAACACTTGGTGGCTGCGGCATTTTATAAAGAGCTGGAGGAGGATGTGCGGGTCCTGATAAGGAGAATGAAGGGAGCATGGGTTCCCTTGATTAGATAGAGAATGGGGCCCTTGAATGAGCAAAGCAAAGAGGGTGAAAGTAGCGAAGGGGTGAGGGCCGAAGAAGCCTATCAGGTGATCCCTCAACCGCAAAATATCTCAAAGCAACTCAAAGACAGGATGAGGCCTAGAACTGACCCAGTGGGGCATGAGGTCCAATGGCAAAGCGTGTTGAGTCGATTTTAAGGGGAAAGAATTGCTGAGGCTTCCAAAGAGAAGAAGAGGAAGGCCGTAGCAACAGCTACCCGCAGGCATTGTAAGAAAATTATCACTGAAGAGGGAAAAGTGGTGTATCACTTATAATGGTGTGAATGGGCGGCCGAAAAGACTAAGGATGAGGTTGACCTGATATATGAGTGTTTCTTGGTGGATCAACAGGGATGGTGATAGACAAATCCAACATACAGGACTTCGTAGAAGTTATCGCCGAGGAACCAGACTATATGGCACAAGAGTTGGAGTAACTGAACCTAGCAAGAGAAGAGGAAGATCCAAGGCCTATCTTTATCTCGAAAGATCTCGAAAGAAGAAACGAGAAGCCTTGGTTGATCTGATTCGGGAATTCATATACGTCTTCGCATAGAAATACACTGAAATGGAAGGGATGGATGAGGAAGTGAGCTGCCACAAACTGAACGTGATGCCTTCAGCTATTCCGGTGAAGCAAGCAACGAGGACTTACAAACCTGAACTGGACTTGAAGATTAAGAAAGAGGTCCAACGTTTGTTGGCAGTAGGATTCATCAAGCCAATACAACATCCCCTTTGGCTATCTAGCATTGTGCCAGTGGGGAAGAAAGATAAAAACTAAACAAGGATCTGTGTGGACTTCAGAGATTTGAATAGGGCTTTCCCTAAGGATGAGTTTCCCTTACCCTCCATCGACAGTTTGATAGATGCCACGGCTGGTCATGAGATGTATAGCTTCATGGATGGGTACATAGGGTACAACCAAATCAAGATGTACCCCACAGACACAGGGAAAATGACATTCAGAACTCCGTTGGGCAATTTCATGTACAAAGTGATGCCGTTTGGACTCAAGAAGGCCGGGGCTAATTACTAGAGGACAATGATGGCCATTTTTCATGACTTCTTCCACAAATTTATAGAGTTTTACGTGGACGACTTGGTCATCAAATCGAAGAAGGAGGAGTCCCATCTGAATGATTTAAGGAAGGTGTTTGTTCGGTGCAGGAGGTATAAATTGAGGATGAACCCGTTAAAGTGTGTCTTTGGAGTAACGAGCGATAAGTTTCTAGGCTTCGTGGTTGATCGACAAGGGGTGCATATGGACCAGGATAAACAGCGGGCGATCTTAGAAATGCCATGTCCGAGAACGGCGGGGGAGCTGAAGAGTTTTCTTGGTAAAATCTCCTACCTTAGGAGGTTTATGCCTAGATTGTCTGAAATAACACACCCACTGATGCAGCTGTTGCAAAAGAACACAAAATTCAGGTGGGAGGAGGTTCACCAGGAGTCTCTTGTTGGGATGAAGAAACTGATCGTTTCACCAAAAATCATGGTTCCTCCCCAGGAAGGAGTACCATTGCAGCTATACCTTACGTCTACCACGAGGTCCGTTGGAGATCTGCTAACACAAGAAGTGGACGGGCAAGAACGAACGGTTTGCTACGTCGGCAGAATCATACATGGTTTAGATATTAGATATAATATCTTAGAAAGGCATTGTTTAGCCTTATTATTTGTAGCACAAAAACTTAAACATTATATGTTGTCCTTTACAATTCATACAGGGCAGCTAGATGGTTCCTCATCCTCTCAGAATATGACTTTAAGTGTGTGGTTCCTCGCGCGATCAAGATCCAGGTGTATGTCGATCTATTGACAATATTTCCATCAGGAACGTTTGAACCTCCTAAAGAAAAAATTCCAGGAGATGACTTACAGGCTAATTATCTGGATACAACTGATGAGGAATGGAAGATGCAGTTCGATGGATCTTTGGTGGAAAAGAAGGGAGGAGAAGGGGTTATTCTTTAAAAAGGGATGAAGGAGATTTGCCTTTCCTACAAGCTAGATTTCCCTTGTTCTAATAATGAAGCAGAGTACGAGGCATTGGTACTAAGGCTGCTGAAGGCTCTTCCAAGGGGAATTCATTCACTATGCATTAAGGGTGACTCAAACTTAGTGATTGAGCAAGTAAACGGAGAATATGCGTTGAAGCACATGAGCCTGCCGCCATATAGAGCAATCATTCAGAGGCTTCTCAACCAGTTCCATCAAACCAAGATCAGAAGACATCCCAGAACGATGAACTGCCATCCAGACGCCTATGCCACCATTGCCCAGAAAATGGTCATATGGAACGATAAGACTATCGTTGTGATCCAACGAAGGACAACTCCTTCGGTGGTACAGTAAATACTACCGATGGAGGAGGACATGGACTGGAGGGGAGAGATTAGGAAGTAACTGGAGTCTGGTGAAGGAGCTATGGGACTAAGAGAGGTAGCCCAATACTTTACGAACCAGGGAAATATTTACTACAGAAATGTTGGGGGATGGTTATCAAGGTGTATCAGCCCAGAGGAAGTAGAGCGAAGGTTGAAGAAAATGCATGAGTAGCATTGCGAAATAACTGAGATACCCCTATATAGGAGGATTCAAAGAGAGGGGTATTTCTGCCCTAGAATGAAGCAAGATGCGGCAGAGTTGCAACAAAAGTGCGATAAGTGTTAGCTATTCCTCGAGGCAGCTGAGTGACATTTCATTGAAACTCAAACGGACTGGAGGCAGCCCTATATCGACTTCATTCAGGATGGGGTGATCCCAACGGAGAAAATGGATGCGATGGGCCTGAGGTGAAGGGCCCCAAGGTTCTACGTTCAGGAGGGGCAGCTTTATCAAAGGGGGTACTTCAACAGGCCATTGCGTTGTATCATGAAGGAAGAAGCAGCTGAGGTCCTCAAACCAGCATATGATCCAGTCCACATATGAGGGGCCAAGTTATATGATCAGCTGATGACGTTGGTGTATTATTGGCCAACAATGGAGAAAGACTCTACTGAGTTCGTCCGAAAATGAAAATCTTACCAACTTTATGGGAATATGATCTATACCCCATCGGTAGACTTACACTCTCTGGCAACACCCTATCCGTTTCACACTTGGGCGTTCGACCTGGTAGGGGAACTACATCCTTCTTCGAGGGATAAGATATTGATACTGGTAGCAATGGAGTGTTTTACAAAATGGACCGAAGCGATACCACTCAGAAGAGAAACGACTAGGGTGGTGAGCAACTTCATCAGAGAATACATCATTTGCCATTTTGGGACCCCAAAGGTTATTCTTTCAGATAACGGGACTCCCTTCATCAATTCAGAAGTAACAATGCTCACAGACAAGTACTCCATTATACATCACACTTCAACAGTGGCGTACCTAAAGAGAAACGGTCAAGCCGAAGCGACTAACAAAACCTTGGTTAATATTTTGGCCAAGATGATGGAGGACTTTACAGGGTCGTGGGATGATAAGATACCAGTTGTATTGTGGGCCTATCGAACAACCAAGCGAAAACCCACAGGATACACTTCGTTCTCTCTTATTTATGGGGCTGAGGCAATCCTTCCAGTAGAGTTGGAAGTTACCTCTTCTCGATATGCCTTGCTAAGTATCATGCTACCTCAGAATAGACATGTGCAGTTGGAAGCATTGGATGAACACAGAGATAATGCGATGCAACAGTTTCAAATGTATACGAAACAACTCTCCAGGGCATACAATAACTTGGTGAGACTAAGGAAGTTCGTGGAGGGAGACCTCGTTTTGAAAGCAGCAGTGAAGCATATCAAGGGGCTTCCTCTACCAAAGTTTGCAGCCAACTGGGAGGGACCTTTCGTTGTAAAGGAAGGTCATGATTCATGTTATTGTTTAATTTCAAAGTTGGAGGAAGATAATACGTTTAAGATTAATAATAAATGGCTGAAGGTTTATCATGTGTAAACAATCAAGTTTGAACCATTATTGTAACTAGCTGTTGGTATGAATATAAAAGTTTTAGTTATGATTAGAACACAATGAAAGAATTGTAAAAATATAGAAATTTATAAGATACAAAAGAAGTCACAACACATGGAAGAATTGGAAAATATACATTCTTCATTCATAAATAATGGAGCATTACAAAATTCGGAGCTATCGCCCAAGAACTACATAGATAGAAGCAGATGGAGGATATATATAAAAAACCATTAGCCTAAGATAAACCATAGATCCGAAGAATAGAAAAAAACTCCAGGAAGGCCCGAAGAAGCTGCTGTGAAAGATTGTTAGGCGTTGATAGAAATCTCTAGCCTCGTTTGCACTTGTGTACGTTCGATGAGGAGTCTCTCTCTTTTCATCTTGACCAGATGCAAAGCTTCTTCGGCATCCTTTACCTCTTAATCCACTACTTCTAAAAGGGGTACTAATGCGGCCAACTTAGCTTCCTCAGCCCGCTGGTCCTCCTGGTGCTTTCACAATACTTCCCTCTGGTTGATCAGTTGCTGGTTCTTCAAAGTCTTTAAATGTGTTATAAGCTAGTCAAAATGGAAACCATCATGACCTAACTCCCTCAGAAAACCAAGAAATTAGTTAAGGAGGGATTTGGTAACGCTTGCAGTAAGAGTACTGGCAATTTTAGTAACAACGATAGACATGCCTTGAAGCCTGTGACTCATCACGTGAATATTGGCATGTAGACAATCCACAGTGAAGGTCTCAGGGTGATGATTCACCAGTTGTTCAATCACCAAGCGATGGTTGACAGGCATTTGAGGAGAATGTCGAAGCACCATCAGGGAAAAAGCGTGTGGAGCCAAGTCAGGAAGAGGAAGCTTGCACCCAGATTCGCTCTCTGCTGCAGCACCGGTCGTGGAACCTTGATCATCATGGCCAGAGTTTTTTGAAATAGCAGGTTCCCGATGGGGTGAGCCTATAGGCGAAATAACTGGGGGAGAATTTTCCTGATCAACCTGAGAAGAGATAGAGGGCATAATAAGTTTATGAAAAATCTTAATAAGCATTTTTGTTGTTAAGTCACCGTTATAGGTGGAGTTTATGGAAAATCTTAACAAGAATTTTTGTTGTTAAGTCACCGTTATAAGGTGGAGTTTATGAAAAATCTTAAGAAGCATTTTCGTTGGTAAGTCACCGTTACAAGGTGGAATTTATGAAAAATCTTAACAAGCGTTTTCGTTGTTAAGTCACCGTTATAGGTGGAGTTTATGAAAAGTCTTAACAAGCATTTTCGTTGTTAAGTCACCATTATAAGGTGGAGTTTATGAAAAATCTTAACAAGCATTTTCGTTGTTAAGTCACCGTTATAGGTGGAGTTTATGAAAAATCTTAACAAGAGTTTTCGTTGTTAAGTCACCGTTACAAGGTGGAGTCTATAAAAAATCTTAACAAGTGTTTGCGTTGTTAAGTTATCGTTATAGGTGAAGTTTATGGAAAATCTTAACAAGCGTTTTCGTTGTTAAGTCACCGTTATAAGATGGAGTTCATGAAAAAATCTTAACAAGCGTTTTTGTTGTTAAGCCACCATTATAAGGTGGAGTTTATGAGAAGTAACAAAAATACCTCAGTAACAGCAGGGTCAAGAACGTGAGTCATCGTGGCAGTCGCAGGGATAAGAACCATTGGGGGAGAGCTCATTACCTCCGAAGCCACAACGGGGTCCCTGGTCGCCGAAGCCTCAACGGTCGGCAAAACTCCCCCACCAACATAAGGCACCAAGGCCAGCATAGGGGATTCATTGGGAGAAGATAATGGACTCCCAAATGAAGCCCCAACACGGAGGGGTGCAGAAGAGCCCCTATGCTGGGCATAAGCACCAACCTTGGCCTTGTGTGCATGAAGACCACCATGACAATTAGGTGGTACAAGATCGGGAGAAAGCTACAACACGAAAGCAAGTGTTAGAAAAGAGGAATAAGTACTGAAAAAGGGAGAAGTATCTCTAGGTGTTACTTACCTCAGTTATGGCACTGAAAAGGGGAATTACGGCCAAAGGTCTCATCAGCATCGTTGGATGAAGAATGTTAGCTAACAACGAGGACACTTCAACTGGGGCACCCAAAACCTCAAGGTTCAGCATGATAAGTAAATAAATAGGTGACACTGAAAGGACGTTATACCAAATAAATTATAGAGGAAATCATACCTTGGGCTCATTTTCTTCAGCCAGAACAATGGGCAGAAGAAGCTCAGATGGAGAGGATAAACTAGAAGGGATGGGGAGAGTTGTCTCTGATTGCGAAGAGACGCCCACAGATTCAACAACATAACCCATAGCAACTTACCTCGCACGTGGGGAGGCCGAACGATGAGAATAAGTAAGCCCCGTTATGAGGGAACGGGGAGGAGTCACATCAGTTCGAGAAATACCGAAATGTTCCCTCATATAAAGTCTCACGAGAGGACTAGGGGGATTGGGTCTTTCCTCTTCAACCCCCTGGACCATAGTTGTCAAGACAAAATAAGCAAATGCATCTTTCCTTAAGCAAAGAGGAAATTAGTAAAACAAGTATACATACCTCATACTCGGAAGGAGAACGAGAAGGTATAGCCATGGGCGAAGATGGAGGGGAGGCATCAACAGAAGGGGCAGGAGAGAGATGCAACTCAGGAGTTTTCTTCCTCTGAGACTTGGTACCCAAAGTCATTTTCCTTGTTCTAATTGCATCAGTGCCAATAGCTCAAAGAACCCTCGAACTCTTTCTCCTCCTTGTCATTGGATCCATGGGATCAACCACGACCGTGGGAAAAGCAACCGAAGGAGGAACAACGATAGCGTGCCGTCGATACTCAGCATTATCCGAGCTATCTTTGCATAGGCTTCCTTCCTTAACTGCTCAGCCACTTCGACAGACATGGGAGGAGGAACAGAGGCTATGGGGAAGGTGGCCACGGGAGTCTGGGACTTAGATTTTGACTTTGACATCCCACTTTTTGCCCTTTTTGCTTTCTTGGCAGGTGGTTGAGAAGGCTCCTCACCGGTAGTAGCTTCAGTTGAAGGGTCAGGTTTCTTCGGGGTATAGCTATTTTGGGTCTGTGCATGGCAATGGGGATGATGGAACAGAGTGGTGGAAGCTCAGTAGGAGGTGCCTTGGGGATCATACTTAGAGGGAATTCAATCCCAAGAACGGAGTTGCCTTTTAACCCCAACTCTAAGGCAAAAAATGAAGAAATATGAGGATACACTAGATCTCCCTCAACGAACTCAGTAATTTCAGCCACTTATTTCGACCAGTATTTTGTTACAAATAGAGGGGTCACATCCCCTTTCCTATTGATGCAGGGAATGGTGACTCCCCAGCCATTGTAGAACTTATTCCCCATGCAGGGGTTGAAGAAAATAGAGAACACGCCTTGCTAAAGGAAACCCGATTGAAACACTGGACGAGGAGCCCCCTGGTCAAACCCAAACTGGAGGATACATCGATTGGGATTATAGTGCTCACTAGTATATCCCCATTCAGTGTAAGAAGGCAGATATCCCAGGGAAAACAGAAGGACCACAACCAGCGAGGGATTTTTAATATTCATGGTAGGGGCTTGTACCACCCTCACTTCATGTTGAAAAAATCCACAAGTGTGGAAGAAGATATCCTCCTGGTAGGGCCTCATCACGAAGTTCTCAAAGCGATCAATCATAGATATCAACTCCTTTCAGCTTTGTCTCTTATGATATACAAAGGACCGTGGAGGCAGAATGGTTTCCCCCGAAGGAGGGCGATTGGTTTTGGCTGCTATGGCAGAGAAACGAAAGTAAAGGAAGCCGGTTAAAAGGATGAAGTTTGCAAAATTGGCCAAGTTATAATGGCGAAGCGATCATTCCATATCGAGCAAAGTCCTATCCAGTCAAGTATAGAGGGATCCCAAGGCGATTGCAGCCAGGGGAAGTTTGCTGCCCCAGGCCAAACGAAGGGGTATATTGATATGGTCCCTTCGGGGCTGGTCATTGGGTTTTCCAGTCAAAAGGAAACGGGAGAGAATCACAAGAATATATGCAGGAAGTTCCAACGATTTACTTTGACCAGGAGAATCTGTTGAAGAACTTCCTTCACCAGAACCCTTGAAGAAATAATTAATCAGAGGAGAGAAAGTAGCCTTATTAGATGAACCGATGCAGCTTCGGCATATACGATCCAACTCCAAATGGTCGGCGGACTCTTGGGCTTCTAGAGCCTCATCAGTATAGGGCTCATGACCTATTGCATCGAGACCCAGGAGCTCGCACACATCCTCCAAAGTTATGGTGAACTCACCCCACGTAGCGATGAGCATATGAGTAGTAACGTTCCATCGAGAGACCAGGATAGGAAGGACATCATTATTCTTCGAGAGAGTTAACTCACCAAACCATTTAGCCCGTCGCAACCCAAGCTTGGTGAGAATATCAGCATGGAAACTTTGCATATGGGAGTTCCAGGCAGCAAAGTGGGCAGGAGATCCCCCGGGTGCTTCAAAATTAATATGGGACCATGGTAAGTCCCCTCGCTCCAGGCAAAATCAAAAAGTCCCCTCTGGAGGAAGAAAGCCCCACTCAGAAAAATATTCGTCTTCGTCACTCAACAATAAGGCGTCAAACTTAGAAGAAAAATGGACAGTCTTGCAAGCAACAACAAAGTCATTAATTTCTCCAAAAATAGGTGAATGACGATAAAACCTTAGTTATTCCTGGCGGGCAGCATCCAGGGTGGTGGCAATAGTAGAGGCAGTGGACGGAGCACTAGCAGCAGACGCGGTGGGGTTGCTTGAGGACGCCATGGAAAATAACGATAAAGTAATAGGAACGCTTAGAGCAAGAAGGGTTTGAAGAATGAGAATGGAAGATCACAACCACAGGCGGTGGTTTAGAAGAGGAGAGGGGAAGAAGGTAAGCAAGAGCTTAACAACAATGGAGTTCTCACAGACTTTCTCTCTCTAAAGCAAATGGAAGTTTGAAGAAGACGGTGATAGAGTAAGAGAAAAAAGGGTTTAAGTGTTTGGGTATAGCCGTTTGAAATTTTAGAGTTCGTCGTTTAAGTTTCCCACCATCGCACGTGCATGGTCGCCTGCAATCATTTCAAATGAACACATGGCACTTCGGGAAGTGTTTTGATAGTTGAAAAGACAGTGCCACGTCATTAATGAAGTGACACCTGGGGAACACAAACCATTGCCTTCCTAAGAAAGATTGAGTTTTGGTGCCAATTTTGTTTTTATCAGACATATCCAATAAACTCCTAACGAAGAAGATGTCTCAACGGTTCCAAAAAGCTACGATATTCCCACGTTATACGTTAAAACGTTGTTTAGTTATGACTCGGCTACATCGGGGAGAATTTTCTCTTTTTTGAACATGATGAAACGTTCCAAGGGAGAATTTCACAAGTCACAACTGTATTTACAGTCCTAACAAAATTTGAGAATATTAGTAGGTCTTTCGGGAGAATTTCAGATATTGAAGCTAAAACGGTCGAAGCTCAACATAAGGAAAAAGTAGATATGTCCCTCAACCGAAGCATCAACAAACGGCAGTGCCTCGGCTCAGGTACATCGGGGAGAATTTTACTTTTTCATAGAGACTCTAAAGCTCTGGTTATGAGTAAAGGAGAAGAGGCCTGAATCTTTTCACACAGAGAAAGGTCCATCGATTTGAGACGTTTCGTGCAGAAATTTCTTGTTTCAATAAATCTCTCCATGAGGGGGGAAAATGTATAGGGGGCTTGAAGGTAATCTTGAGATTAGGGACAAATCCCTAATTGGCAACAGTGTTTGAGATTAAGAAACCGAGGCAGCTCAAGCGTGACAGCTCAAGCGTGGAAACTCAGCGCAGCAGCTTGGCGCGGAAGCTCATATTTTAGCTTGTTGTATTAGTCATATTGTATTTTTATTTTTGTTGACTTTAAGCTATAACGGTTGTAATGATGTAACGATAGTAATAAATGAGTTTGTGTGAGGTCAAACGGTACTTGCGAGAGATCAGGCTTGGCAGGGCCTGGGAGAGCTTTCATGCTCTATCGAATGACCTCACCTTGGGAACTTTAGAGGGACTTGGTTTGGAGGATTGAGAAGTGAGGCACTATTGGGGGCTTGTCCTGACCATCGTAGATACACCAGGTAAAACATCGAAGGACCTTGACCATGGAACCTCGGGCGGAGCATCTTGGAGTTCTATCGGGTGTTAGGCTGTGAACCAAACAATCCTCTACTTAATGTCACATCTACTGTAGGTAATGTCATTATCCAGCTAAACAATGTCAAACATGCACTTGAGTAAACTGCCGTGGTATTTGGGGCTGTTAGGCAGTTGGTGAGCCACCTCTGCGATAACATCCCCCTCCCCTAGCACACAGTGGTCAGGCAAAAGGCATGTCTTGGCATTTAATGTTTATGATGTGGAGCCAACTAGTGCATCAGGCATTTAATGTTGTGACATAAAGTATGAGGGGTGTCTTTCATAGTTTTAATGATTGAGTTGCCTCGGGGATGGTGTGGGGGGATATTTAAGGACCCCAACCACCCCTGAGGAGAGATATGATCTGTGTGGAGAACTCTGGAGTTATTACTAGAGATACACATCAGAGAGAGAGTTATTGCGAACCAGAGGGTTTATCCAATCACCATTGTTATTTATTGCGAAGCTTTTAATACTTCACGGAGATTCTTGAGGGTTTATGGTGTGTTTCTACCTGCCTACCAATGTGTATCTAGGGTGCTTACTTCTCTCTCCCTCTACCTAAGTTACTTCTAAAAGTTCATTACTATCCCCTGAGTTATAGACGAGAGACTTGTGAGTTTAAACTGAGTTCGTCTTCATTGGGTTTGCGTTTATATGGGCTAATTAACTTATCATTTCCATACTCAAAAGGGGTTACGCCTCCATCTATATTCTAAAGTACCCTCTTACAATATATATCAACATCAATCAGCTACAAGCCATTCAAGCATTAAAGAGCAAAGAAATCAGTATGCAAAAAGGAAAAATATTTCATTTCATTAAAGAAAAGGTTCCAATCACATCAGTGAAAGAAAGGAAAGAACAACAAAAGCAAACAATACAAGAAGTTCCCTAAGAAAAGCTAGCTGGTAACCTCAGTCTGCTCTGAGGTCGCTGGTTGCTTCCCCTTGTCTATAGCTGCCCAAGGCGCACCTCCCTCAGACGGAGCAGTTGCCATTCCCTGGCTAAGGGGCACTTCGGCAGGGGTAGTATGGGCAGCAGGAAAACCTACACCGACAGCTGGAGCAGGTACCTAATCCATAATGGGATTAGGTCCAGGATTGTGCTCATCAAAAAGTGGGTAGTCGATATCCACCTTGGCAGCCAGGAGAGCCTTGTTCCAACCCTTCTTGAAGTTCAGACGGTTGATATAGCCAATATGAACATCAGCATCCTCATACGCAGTGGTCTATCCGGTGTTGTACGAGCTTTCCTTGAGGGTGGTAGCCTCGGATTCCACCTTCTTGACCTTTTCCGCAAGCACCCTGTTCTCCTCCACCACGGCCATCTTGCTCGACCAGACCAAGTCATAGGACTGCCTCAACTCCTCGAGATCCTTGGTCGCCACCTCCTTTGCTCGATTGGCCTCAATAAGGGAAATATCGAAAGACTTTTGGGCAGTATTAGTAGTCTTCAAGTTGGCCTCCAGCTCGACATTCCTCCTCGCCAGCTCACCACCTCTGCTGTAGAGGATGGCAAACTCGGTCACAAACTATAGAGAAGAGAAATGTTAGTTAGAGAAGTATTTAACAGAGTATTACAAAAGTAGGGAAGAAAAATAAAACTTAGCAAGGCTAGCCTCTAACTCGCCTTCGGAGCTAACTGGTCAGTCCCCATCGCCTTTTGACTATCAGTCGACAAAATTTCTCTTTCAAGCAGTGCATGAGCCAGCTGAGGAGACAGGGCAATATAAGCCCCCTCTGGCATAGCAGATACGAGCACAATATCTTGCCCCACCTTTTCCTTACCTTCTCTCTCCTCTTATGCTCTTCCCTTAATTTCCTCTCCTTCTTAGCTCTCTTTCTCTCCTCCACCTTCTTCTTCTCCTCCGCATTCTTTATTTCCTTCTCTCTCAGTATATCCTCCTCTTTCTTCCTCTTCTCATTCTCATGAGCAGCAGACTGAGAACCAGTGGCAGCATCCCCACTGCCAGACTTCCGCTTCTTCGACCGGCGAGACAGAAGCACATCATCATCATTATTATCATCTCAGATCAAATTCTTCCAAGGAGGAGCCATGTCTTCCTCACTATAACTACTTGACTCACCCGAAGACTCTTGAACTCCTGAACCCTCGTCCTAATTGGAAGATTCTTCACTGTCAAAACCCTCGTCACTGGAAGTACCTTCAACACCGCCCCTATTGGCACCCTCACTCTCCTCACAAAAGATGCTCTCCTCCTCGTCCAACTGGATTGGTCCGGCAACAACCTCTTCTGAGGTATCTAGCTCAGGGATTTTATCCATAGGTCACATAACAAAACTGGACCCAACATTCTTGTATTCCAGGAGGAACGCCACCGATCAAGCATGCTCGTCGTCAGCCAACAACCCCTTGATTTTCTAGGCCTTAACTAGCTCAGCAGCTCAGATTTCGTTAAGAGCAGGCTTTGAGTTCTTTATCTTTGCTGGAAAGAAAAGAGAGAAAGATGTGAGAAAAACATGCATTAACAGAGGATCAATGGACAAAATAAGAGCTATGCCTACCTATGAATTCCTCCCCATAAAAGGGAATCACAAATCTACCAGACCTCGATCCTTCATCATGGGGAGAAAAATACTAAATTTTGGCAATAAACCCCTCATGCCAGTAGTCCTTATGGTAATCAGGTAAATTCACTACCAATACCCTATCAGGACTCTTGGCCTTGAGGTAAATAAGACCAGAGCTTATTCGAGAAAAAGAATAGCAGAAGCAGATTTCACCAAGCCCTAAATTGGTGCCATAGAGCTGATTTATTCTATGCACACCATTGAAGATTTTCCAGACATTGGGCGAGCACTGTGCAGGAACTATATTAAAGTAACCAAAAAAGTGCAAAAATAAATTATATGGGGGAAAAGTAAGACCCCCCTAGGACAGCAAGAGAACATGAATCCAGTGACCATCCTCAACTTCTCTGACATTACGAGGGATAGGGGAACATTAAATATCCACCCAGCTTGGAATATTATAGTATTTTCTAAATTCAGCTATCGACCTATTGCCTATTTTAGCCATTGAAAAATAAAAACCCTAGTAACTAATATGAGGAAATTCCAGTAGAAAAAGTAGAGAAAAGAAGTGAGAAATACTTACGAAGTAAGAGTCAGCTTGGGACGAGGCAACGTCACAGGCAGGGACGATAGGAAGATGAAAAAAAAAAGCTTGAAGATGGAAGACGAGACCTGGGGGCAAGAAGATCTATAGTAAAAGATTGGAGAAATTAAGAGAAAACGGAGAAGTTCGAAGCGACGTTAAGATAATGACCATTTTGAAGTGATTTAAACCTTCCTAATCATGATGCACTGGTAACGAGGTAATCTACTGCCTAAATCAATTCAAGAAAGGCACTTCAGCCCCAAGAGTGTTGCACAATTCACAAAAGTGACATTAAGGCAAATTATTTAAAATTATTGAGCCCAAATTGTGACCCAATTTTTTTAGGGGAATTGTGGGTACCTTGATTTGCCACTTTGGCCCAGACGATTAGCCCAATTAAACACGGCCCAAAGTCTGAAGGCCCCGCACCTCAACCAATTTAGTTTTTAACCCAGTCAGTTCCTAAAATCTCTCCCCAGAGATACTTTAGGGATGGTAGGCTAATGTGGAGGAGTCCCACTCCTCCACTCTTCAAAATAACATATATATAGTAAACCCTTCGCCCGGGGCAAAGGGCATGCATTATTTCCTGTAAAACACTCCCCGGAGTAAAGGGAAATAATATACAGAGAGCCCCACCGTGGACGTAGGCCTTCTTGTCGAACCACGCACATCTTATGTTGTGTGTGATTGTCATTATTTTCGATTCTTTATTTATTCTGGTGATTGCTTTTATTTGTTATTTTGTGTTGAATATATTTTTCACCACATGTAATGTTAAGGTTACCGGGTGAACTTGAGTTTAAATTTAGAGGGGATCGAAATATCACTCTAACATGTTTGATTTCTTTTACAAAATCATATAAACTACTGAGGAAAGGGTGTCAAGGTTATCTTGCTCATGTGGTGGAAACACGACAAGAGGTTGGAAAATTATCAGATATACCAGTAGTTAATAAGTTTGCAGATGTATTTCCAGAAGAGCTTCCAGGGTTACCACCAGACCGTAAGGTAGAATTTGTGATTAAGTTGGTACTAGGAACCTCATCAATATCTGTTGCACCATATCGTATGGCACCTGTAGAATTAAAAGAGTTAAAACTACAATTGCAAGATTTTTTTGACTGTGGTATTATAAATCCTAGTGTATTACCGCGGGGAGCCCAAGTGTTGTCTGTAAAGAAAAAATATGGAACCATGAGATTGTGCATCGATTATCGTCAGTTGCATAAGGTGACGATCCGTAATATATATATCCACTACTCTGAATTAATGATTTGTTTGATCAGTTGCAAGGTGCCCAAGTATTTTTTAAGATAGATCTTAGATCCCGATATCATCAGTTGAAAGGAAAATATTGTAATATTTCTAAAACTGCTTTTCGTTCCAAGTATGGACATTATGAATTTCTTATATTGCCATTTGGGTTAACAAATGTACCTGCCATATATAAAACACATATTTCACCCGAATTATTTTGTTATTGTCTTTATTTATGATATCTTGATGTATTCTCATAGTAGGGAGTAACATGAACACAACCTGCATATTATTTTACAGACCTTATGAGAGAAGAAGTTATATAGTAAATTTTACAAAATGTGAATTTTGGATAGACAAGATAATATTTTTAGAGCATGTTATTTCTGCTTATGGCATTTATTTTGATCCCAAGAAGGTGGAAGCAGTAATAAATTAGGAGAGATCAACTAGTATGATAGAGGGGAGAAGTTTTTTTGGCATTGGCTGGATATTAAGGGAGATTTGTACCTAGTGTAGACACCCCATTTTGTTACCCCTTAAACTATCATTAGGTCCTTAGCACCTCCCTTCATCACTACAGACCCAGGTCATACCCCGAGTACTGACCTAGAAGCCATCGGGCACATTCAGGCTCTGTTTGACCAAAATTCAAAGTCTTCATCTCGACTGAGACTGAATGAATCTTCGAAGGGCCTTGAAACCCCTTTCCAATGGTCCATCTCTTGTGCGATTCTGACTTACCAAGCGGATGAACGACCCATTTTCCCCGAAACCTGATCTAGAGGCCACCGGATGCTCCCAGGCTCTGTTTGACCTAAGTCAAATCTTGAGATCGATCGAGAATGAATGAATGAATATTTAAAGGGCACTGAAACCCCTTTCCAATGGTCCACTCTGTGCACGATTCTGACTTACAGTACGGACGAACGATCCGTTTTACTCTGAGAGGTCACCGAATGCTTCCTGGTCCCGATTGACCAAAGTCAACTCTCCGAAATAGGTCAAACTCTTTAGACTGTCTAAGTACATATCCTAAACTTTCCAACGGTTTTTTTCGTGCATGATTCGGACTTACCATACGGACGAACGATCCATTTGCGTCCGACGATTCCTCGTGCCATATTTGACCCAATGTCAACTCTCAAACCTGGGAGCGGTCCCAAGAACTTTCAAAGGTGTTTGAATTAACTTTTCAAAGGTCCTCCCCATGTACGATTTGGACCAATGGTTTGCGCTCTGCGGCCAATTTTTTGAAAAGGCCTGAAAGACACTGCCAAACGGGAGGTACCAGACCCTGCCTATTGGCATTGTGCCTAAAAGCACCTGCCGATTTGCATGAATAGGGATATACCAATCGGTAATGCCCTGGGCCTATAAAAAGGAGGCCTTATCCTCAATGCAAAGGGGAGACCAGATCAGAAACATATCACTCTCAGCCATTCAAGAAAACCTCTCTCGAAGTGAGTGATTTCCACATCCAAATCCCTTTCCAACCTTCACTTTTCATCATCTTTTTCATCAAACTTGGTGAATTAACCACTCTCCATTATCATCAAAGTTCAAGGGCTGCTCTCCAATATTCAATATCAAGCTCAAGATCTTCAAGAAGGTCCAATTTTCTCAATTCTCTCCTTAAATTCTCATAAATTGGCATTAATTTATTTCATTACTTAGCACTTTTATTCCCTCATCTCACATATCTTAATATACTTTTTTATTTAGTATTATTTCACATCTCTTATTTTCATATAAATAAAAAAACCCCAAAATGAGAAAAAGAGGTTTTGCTCATAAATTCCGAACGGGAATTCTCACACTTTTCTTACATTTCTCTCACAACTAAAACACTTTTTCTACACACACACACACAAATAAGAGAAGTCCCCGATTGGATTTATGGGATAAACCCCACCCCTCATTTTACATGCGAACTA
Organism: Sambucus nigra; assembly: GCA_949130495.1. NCBI lineage: Eukaryota > Viridiplantae > Streptophyta > Magnoliopsida > Dipsacales > Adoxaceae > Sambucus > Sambucus nigra. The sequence goes on along the minus strand of OX422223.1, from coordinate 360,772,777 downwards.
CATGGACTTTGATGCCTCTATAGGCTACATAGGCGTCTCTGGGTAAAATTCGAGACTCGAGTCCTATTTTTACTTTTTCTCTCATTTTCTATTTTTCTCTAAACTCCATTACTTTATATTCTATATATTTATTCTTAGTAGCTTATTATCCCATATGAGTTATCGTTCCATCGTAACGATCAACGTAAGGATAATCGCGTAAATCCTATTTTCTGATATTTTTATTCCTTCCTACGGATGACTCGCTTTACCTTTTCCATTGTAAAAGTCGATAATTCCTATCTTCGCTATATATACACATGCACACATATCACGGGGAAAATAGCAAAAACGCATGAGAGACCGTAAGGGCGGAATGGGTAACACCTTCCCGTTTCGTAACTTAGCCTCCAGACCCTTTTCGAATCATTTTGGTTTCGTATGCATCAGTATGTCTTTGGATGATGTCCTTTGTGATGGCTCCCTTTCTTTTGTTTGTTTTGAGAAAAATAGACTGGCGAATCTGTCTCTCTATATTTTTCACCTCACCCAAATGGCGCCGGCCGAAGCACTCCCGAGAGGGACGCACGGGACCTAGGATACTCCCTCACGTCGCCCGCCCGTCGCGAGGATCGAGGATGGCCACAGTGGCGACTCTGCTGGGGACTATATGTTTATTTTGAGGTCTAGACTCTATTTACATGGGTGTTTTATTTTCTTATATATCCCCCTATTTTCATGTTTCCCTTTATTACTCATGTGTACCCCGTGCTTATGCTTCTATTCACACACTTGTAGAAAATTCTCCATGTACACTTCACACCATGTGCACCTAGGGTCACATTTATCCACATGTTGCACGTATCACCCATCCATACTTAGTGTACCATTGGGACTTGTACTTTTCTCCTTGTTTGTCCTAGTAGAAAAAGACACTCTCATCATAAGATACTAATAAGAGAATCATGCATGATTCACCCGACATCACCAAAGAGCATTGTTATTGACCAAATTTTACCCAGTAACTGGAGGGTCACTTCACGATGGGCACTGGTCCGGAAGGGCGTAGTTAGCCTAAGCGATATGACTCTCACCTTCCATTGGCCAACTACCTTTGATGTATATCGAACGATTCCTCTGCATCGTACCTCTTGACTGAATTTATGAGGGGAGGTATATCACAGGGAACTCGTTCACGTATGCCGAGTATATCGAATTTTCTCTCACACGTATCGTCCCCACAAGGGATATAGTCAGGAAATTCACGTACACTCAAGTATATCAAATGGCTTATCCACACGTACCGATTAATCGCAAGAGCAAGACGTATATCGTGGAAGTCACGCCAAAGGGGGGAGCCCTTTCTATTTCACCCAACCAACTGCATACCCGCATATAAGTGTCAAGCCTAGGACACACATGTTAGATTGCTGGTTTCTACCCGAAACTCTGCCAAACGTTTGGGTCGGCCCGCCACCTCATTTTTAAAACGGGACCCTGTCCGTGAGCCTGGTCACAAGTCCAGCCATAACTTTGCATATATTATAAACCCAAATTTTCCAAGCTCGGGTCCCATCCGACATTTCATTTTTCATTTAGGAGAATTTAATACAAGTGATAACATAATAATTATAATAATCATGCTGACGTCCGTCTCCCGAAAAAAAATCCAAAAACATTTCTCCATTCTTTATCGAAAATCCAAAAACATTTCTCCTGTCTTTATCAAAAATCCAAAAAAAAAAAATCTCCTCTCTTTGTTAAAAAGCCAAAAATATTTTGTCTTTTAATCTCAAAAAGAAAAAAACATCAAAAAAATATTTTCATTCTTTCTCTAAAAAATAAATCCCATTTTTGCGCCTTCTCAGGTCGATCGCAAACCCTTGGCCTGACTCCTTATTGGCTTCGGTCTTCAGTCAAGTCACCCAGGAGTTTCGTCCGTTCCACTACTCCCTCTTCTAAGTGTGGTAGCCATTCGCTTTCCAGGGAGAACACAGATTAAGTCCTCGTTGTACAGCCAGATCTGACGGCAGTCCTATCTCAGTTCGTGTCCAAGATTGACAACCTCCAACTAAGGTCCGAGAGATGTAAAAAAACTAGGTTCCCATTCCTTAAGAGTCCGAGGCCCTATTTTCTCGCACTATGGGTCCACCTGAGCCTATCTAGGTTCCCGAAGAATATCAACACGCTCCACGTTCCCCTCCTGTTAATGGGCTGCCACCTGCCTAGCTTCCGATGCTGACCTTGGGCAGCCTGGGGTCAACTTACCTATGATCATTGATCCGAAGGAAGAGGAGCTGAAAAAATTCAAAGAGGACCTCAAGATACTCACTAAGAATTTTGAACAAGTCAGAATCTCGGCAAGTTACATGGACTACACCCACATGTCTCCTTATCCTAAAGAGAGGTTACCCGAGAAGTTTAAGATGCCAAATATCAAGAAATTCGGAGGAAGTGGACCCCTGATTGTTCATCTCCGCAGTTATCACCATTCCATGACTCTACTAGGGGCTTCTGAAGAAGTTATGGCCCAAAATTTTCAGCAAACTCTGAAGGATAGCACCCTCCGATGGTTTTTGTCTCTCAAAGAGTCTAGAATCCGTAGCTAGGAGGATGTAGCCTCGTTTTCATGTCACAGTAAAAGTACAATGAAGAGCTTGAGGCCACCCACCATGATTTAGAGCTGCTCAAATAGAACTCCGGGGAATCAATCAGCAACTTCATAGCCCGGTGGAGGGAAAAAGAAGCTACTGTGACCAATCGACCTTCCGAGGAAGAACAAGTCAGTATAGTGAAGAAGAACTTCTTTCCCCATGTCCGAGCAATGATGGGAGGACAATACTATCCCCATTTCTGAGCTCTTAGAGAAGCAGGAGTAGAAATCGTGGAAGGTCATGCTAAGGCAGATGTCGAACCAAAGAAGGTGTCCGTACAGCTCACCCGCGGGAAATATGATAAGCTTTCCAGTGCCACACTCTTAACCATCAATAATATCTCTCAACCAACAACATCATGGGCACCAGAAATCCACCCTGTCCCAGCCCAAAAAGAATACATCTAGCTAAATGCTCCCCTATCCAAAGTTCAAGACCTGCTAAGACAAAACCTTATCAATCCCTTGGATCCTCGTCCATTTCCAAATCTACTCCCAAGAAACATCAAGGCAGATTCCCATTGCGCCTTTCACCAAACAGCTGGCCAAACTGCTGACCAATGCTTTCAGCTCCAAAACATAATCCAATGTCTAATTGACCGGGGTACCATCGCCCTACCAACCAATCCTAAGCCAAACACTACTCATAACCCACTCCCAAATCATGCCAATGCCATCTTCTTAGAAGAGAACCCATAATTTGATACCTTAACTCAAATCACACCCATATACTCTCCTAAACCTCTCCAAATTTGCCCATATTTCCTCCTACACCCCACTAGCCTCGCTGATCAGGCATTGTCACTCCTTACTATAGCATGCATCACCGTCCGTACCCATTCCGAAAATGGAAGTATGGAATTATCAGAAGTCTTAAACCAAATCCTAGAGTTCGGACTGAATTTGACCTCACAGATGATCATTGATTGCCGAAGGTTCAATACGCTGTTCTTGGAAGCACGAAAATGTTCCCGAGAGTCAGATAGTTGGGTGGGTATAACCGATGAAGTCATCCTGGATGATGTTGTCCAGATTATGGCAGAATTATTCAGACAAACCAACAACATTTGAAGTATCACAAAGTTATTCGATGCTTTGAAGCTACAAGGGCGCCTGGTCCATTCACCCTTACACATCCCGACCGATTAGTAAGACCTGTATGAAGAAGCCGTTGAAGTTGTGGAATGTATCAAATTTACTTGGAAAGATAAAATTGTTGCCACCAGATGGGGGGAAGAATTCAAAGATTTGAATGAAGAGCACGCTTTAGATAAAACTGGACCAATATCTGACATGTGTGGGATGATATCATTTTAAGAACTACTCGGATAAATAAACAAGGTGGCAGAACAACCCGAGGTTGGTGAGGAAACATGATTCATGTTCTTACCTTCTTCGATAAATTACATGACCAGATTAGGGAGGCCTTACCAGATCCCAAACTCACTACCAGCCAATGACAAGGGGAAGGGCGTTGAAAATATTCCTATGCCAGAAATAACACTCGAGGAGAGAAAGATCCTCGATTAACTAAAGAAAACTCAAGCTAACATCACTATATGGGGGATTTTTATGTCTTCTCAGCTGCACAGAAATGCTTTGATCAAGTTGCTCGTTGAATCCACAGTTACTCCTTCTACCACACCAGAAGAAGCGGTAAATTTGGTTGGATCCTTGACCTCTACCCAAATGCTATCCTTTTTTGAAGAAGAAATACACAAGATTGGGACAAACCACAATCATTCACTCAATATCTCCGTCGAAGTTACGGGGAAGGTTGTACCACTCTCTCTTATCGATAATGGATACGCCTTGAATGTGTGCCCACTGAGAACCTTCAAATGTTTAGGACTGAAAGAAAGCGACCTCGCTCCAACTTCCACTGTTGTGTGTGCCTACGATAATACCCTCCAGGAGGTGATGGGATTCGCAAAGCTTGTAATAGGGGATAGTCCTATTAACCTTGTCCTCGAATTCCAAGTTACTGACATCCCAGCTTGTTTCAACCTATTGCTAGGATGACTGTGGATCCACAGTATCAAGGGTGTGTCTTCCTCACTCCATTAGAAATTCAAGTTCTTCACTATTTTGGGTGACGATGACAATGTCGAGGGTGCAAGTACCAGCAGTCAAATTTTTGAGATATAACACGGGTCAAATGATATGCTCCTATCAGGATTTCGAGTTGAGCCACTCCTACTCCCGTATGGGGACGACTTCAAAGAAAGGGTTTGTCCAGAATACAACCCTCATGACAATGTCAATGTGATTCAGATTATCAGAAACATGCACTTCATGCCTAGACTGGGGCTTGGACAAAGACAACAAGGGATACTCGGGCCAATTAAACTGAAGTAAGCTTTCCCTCCTTATGGTTTGTGTAAGGACATTTTTGTCCATTATCAATTTGTATGTCGTACGCCGTTACACCATTGAAGAAACTCAAGATCGCATCTACATCAACTGATCCGAATATCAAAGCATCTTCAACATCATAGCCTCTGCGAGAATGAACTTGGTAAAATTATGTTTTTACGTTCCTTAAAGTTCATATTAAGTATTGGGAAATTTTTAAAAAATGTTTTTTATAAAAATAAGAAGCAAGTTTTTTAAAGCAAAATGAGGCTTTTAAAAGGATTTTATTTTTCTGGGAAAACCGGACCGATTCGCAACCGGGCCGGTCTGCCCCTCAACCGGACCGATCCGCTTGCTGCAGATCCAGTATACCCCAGACCGCAAGCGAACCGATGGAGGACAAAATAAAAGAACCGATCCGCTTGACCGGACCGATCCGCCTCAGAACCGGATCGGTCCGACTGGGATAAATTCGTCCAGATTCGCTGCAAATTTTTTAGGCTCAAAGTTTTCCTATTTAAAGCCAACTTCGGGGAGTTATTTTTTAAGACTTTTCAAGACGATTTTCAGAGTCCTAAATACTCTAAGTCTTCACCTTTTTGATGTGAAAAACATCTTTTTGATTCACACCAAAAATCCCAATTACTTTTGTGAATCTTTTGGAACCCTAGAACACAAACTTTGTTGTTGTTCATCTTTGTGGAGAGATCTTTGCAACCGAGGGCTGCGTGTCATTGTTGAGGGAGTCTCTACAAAGTTTCATGGTTGCGTGTCATTGAGGAGTGCTGCGGTTCTTCCTTTGTTGATTGGACTGAGGTTCATGTGGGTTCGCTGCGTGTGGATTCATTGCTGCCCTCCTGAAAAGGGATATTTCCAGCCGCCGACTATAGAATCCGAAACCTGAGGGTAATTCTTAGTCACTGTATATTCATTGTAATCCGATTGTAAGCCGTTTTCTTACAAATTATAGTGAAAATAAAAGGTTTTGCCCCTTTGGGGGATTTTTCTTGAAATTTTTTGTTTTTATCCTGCATGCTATATTTTATTTGATAAATCATCTAGATGCATGTCTTAGGGTTTTAACTAAAATTTGGGTTTAATTAAAATTGGTTTTTTATTTGAGAAGTCGCAATATTTCCGCTGTAGCTGCACTCTCAAATTTGTATCAGAGCGGGTTGTACTAAGTTATTGTGTTTTGATCCTGATTTTGCAGAAAAATGGCTTTTGATGGTTTTGATGATCTTCGATGTCAAATTTTTGAAAAATTTAATTGGAAAATTCACATGAACTCCTGTTTTAAATCTTCTGTTGAAAACGAATCTGAGAGGTGTCCTTGTTGTGAGGGTGTTGGTCACACGTTACATGAGTGTACCACAAATTTAAAGAAGAAATTGAATAAACCAATTTCTCATGTTTCTACCCTTAGTGATTGTGATTCGGAAGAAGAAGTTTTTTATGCTTCTAGGCGAGAGTTTCCCATCCATGTTATTAGTGATGGTAGTGAAGGTGATGGGAGTGTGGATGAAAGTGAGGAGGAAAGTGTAGATGAGCATGACTTGCAAACTGCTTTCAATGAACTTTATGCTGAAACTTTGAAAACAAAGAAAGAAAATTAGAAATTGAAAGCTAAATTGAAAGAGTGTTCCATAAAAAATAATGATTTTTTAGTTGAAGAACTTAGGGCACATGAGAAAATTTTGAAAAAGAAGCTTGAGTACGTCGAGGGTGAGAGAGATAGTCTTAGAGGGTTGATGGAGACTATGAAAAAAGAGCTTTTAGAGTTTGAGGATTCTAAACGAGTACTTGAATCTAGGATAGGTGAACTTGAGGTGAAATTGAAAGATTCAAGTAAAGTGAAATTTGATTTGGAGTCTAGGTCTGAAAAACTTGATAAGATTTTAGGGACAGTCAAGATCAAAACTGATAGGGGTGGGATTGGGCTTGAAAAATATGTTGCACCCATTCCCACACGTGTGAGAGAGCCTCCTAGGATTGTTAAGAAAGAGGCACATAAGTTTGTTAGGAAAGCACCCCGTAGGAGCAGCGTGAGAGAACCTCCTAGGATCATTAGGAGAGACCCACCTAGGAAAACTCAGAGAGAGCAACCGAGAAATTTCAGGAGAGGGCCACCTTTAGGTAACACACACCGCCCGATTTACTCTTGCACACATTGCGGTAGGCAAGGTTATCTTAGGCACTTTTGTTACAAGCTTTTAAATGGACCTAGGAAGGTTAATGAAAGAATAAATTCGATTCCCAAAACCCCCTTACTCCATTACACATCAATTTGGCTTAGAAAATCGGATTTAGAGGCTTATGGTTTATTTGTCCACGATTCCCGTTTGCTTGCATGTGATTCACCCCATGTGAAATCTTTTGGTTGATTGTGGTTGCATGTTTTTCATACACTAGTTGTGGTTTCATGATATATTTTTACTAGTGTGTTGACTTGTACTTTTTGTATAAATTCTTGTTTTTGAATTTTTTTTGAAAAATACAAAAAGATTTTATTTTGATAAAATTTTGAAAAATCCAAAAAGATTTTTGTTTTTTTGTTTACACCGTTTATGGATCACCAAGTCACAATATCATTCCATTTTTTTCATGTGACTATTTGATAGTGTTTTGAGATAATAGGTCAATTCATCCTTGTGCTTTATAATGTTTGGAGTCATTAAGATTTAATTAAGTGTTACTTTCTACATGTTTGACTCATGTTTCCTTTATTGCAAACATGCACGGATTTGTTTGATTATTGTGCTTGTCTTATCACATGTTGGTTGGGTGTTTTCACTTCAATCCTGTCTTTAAAACGAACCAAGCGTGATAGTTTTTATAAGGAAATTGTGCATATAAGAACCGTTTTGTGAGTTTGTGTGCTTTGTTTGAAAACGGGGAAGGGTTGCGAAAGGTTCATTTTGCCTTTGCGGATACTAAGCCACCGTTAAATTGGACCTAAAAAATGGAGGAATTTTATTATCCGAGGTCCAAAGAGGTTAAAAGAGCCCGAAAAAAATTGAAAGGCAATAAAAAGAAATTCATGCCAATTATGGGCCATTTAGGTTTTTGCACCAATTCTCCAAAGTTTGAGAATTTAGATCACCTCTAAAAGAAAATATATATGAGGGAGTTTGGTTGGAGAATTTAAAACGGGTTTGCACGTCCTTGAATTGCTTAAAAATGCGCTACATAGTTTTGGACGTTATTGGTGTGGAAATCTCTTTAACTTTGATTTGTTGATTTGCATAAGACGATGTCATCTAAATTCAACAATTTTTTCACCTAAGGATACTTTTGATGTTCATTCGTTAGGGGTACACATATGCATCGTGCACATATGTTTGATTGTTTGAGTCTAAATCCATGGTGTGATTTTTGTATCATATTTGTTCACATTGGTATCTTATCTTTTGTGTGAAAAATTTGAAAATTCAAAAATAGTTTGAGAAGATTTGTTTGAGCATCTCCTTGCAAGAGCATGTTTACCATATTGTTTGATACCCTGTTTTGTGTACCATGACACCCCGATTTTGCCTATTTGATTCATTATTCTCTTTTGTCTATTTTTGGGACATCATAAAAAGGGGGAGAAAGAATTATCATATTATGGGGGAGTTTGAATTTTGGGGGAGTTTTTGAGATATAGCTTATGTTTTTATCATATATTGGTATCCATGTTTATCTCATTTCAAGCTCGATATGTCACGTGGTATTTGCTTTGTCTCATGTGTGTAGGTATGAAGATTGAAGATCAATATGTTTCACACCCTGATGAGAAAAGCTTTAAGATTTGATGATTGTTGAAGATTGAAGAACAAACGATGAAGATCCAACCATTTGTATCTTTCCATCTTTAGGGTTCATGGGAGGGTAGATTTGTATAGATCATTAGTTGATAATTCGGATTTTTTATGTATGTACCGGCATAGACATAGGGGGAGATTTGTAAGGACATTTTTGTCCATTATCAATTTGTATGTCGTACGCCGTTACACCATTGAAGAAACTCAAGATCGCATCTACATCAACTGATCCGAATATCAAAGCATCTTCAACATCATAGCCTCTGCGAGAATGAACTTGGTAAAATTTTGTTTTTACGTTACTTAAAGTTCATATTTAGTATTAGAAAATTTTTATAAAATGTTTTTTATAAAAATAAGAAGTAAGTTTTTTAAAGCTATATGAGGTTTTCAAAGGATTTTATTTTTCTGGGAAAACCGGACCGGTCCGCCCCCAACCGGACCGATCCGCAACCGGACCGGTCTGCCCCTCAACTGGATCGATCCGCTTGCTGCAGATCCAGTATACCCCGGACTGCAAGCGAACCGATGGAGGCCAAAATAAAAGAACCGATCCGCTTGACCGGACCGATCCGCCTCAGAATCGGACCGGTCCGACTGGGATAAATTCGTCCAGATTCGCTGCAGATTTTTTAGGCTCAAAGTTTTCCTATTTAAAGCCAACTTCGGGGAGTTATTTTTTAAGACTTTTCAAGACGATTTTCAGAGTCCTAAATACTCTAAGTCTTCACCTTTTTGATGTGTAAAATATCTTTTTGATTCACACCAAAAATCCCAATTACTTTTGTGAATCTTTTGGAACCTTAGAACACAAACTTTATTGTTGTTCATCTTTGTGGAGAGATCTTTGCAACCGAGGGCTGCGTGTCATTGCTGAGGGAGTCTCTACAAAGTTTCATGGCTGCGTGTCATTGAGTAGTGCTGCGGTTCTTCCTTTGTTGATTGGACTGAGGTTCATGTGGGTTCGCTGCGCGTGGATTCATTGCTGCCCTCCTGGAAAGGGATATTTCCAGCCGCCGACTACAGAATCCGATACCTGAGGGTAATTCTTAGTCACTGTATTTTCATTGTAATCCGATTGTAAGCCGTTTTCTTACAAATTATAGTGAAAATAAAAGGTTTTGCCCCTTTGGGGGATTTTTCCTGAAATTGTTTGTTTTTATCCTGCATGCTATATTTTATTTGATAAATCATCTAGATGCATGTCTTAGGGTTTTAACTAAAATTTGGGTTTAATTAAAATTGGTTTTTTATTTGAGAAGTCGCAATATTTCCGCTGTAGCTACACTCTCAGTTTGGGGTATCAACAATTAGAACAAGAGCTCAGAATGATCCGCCGGTCTCGACTAAAGATAGGACTAGACTACATCCAGACTATCCCAGGTGACTCCTTGAATGGATAATTCATCAAAGAGGGCGAAGACTTTCCCTTTTACGGCTTTCCAGAATCTTGGTATGACCATACAGACAAGAAGATGAAACCTGGAATGGAAATCTTCTTCCATGATAGCTACCCATGGGCCGAGAGTTCCTAACACCATATAAAACCGCTCATCAAAGATACCGAAGATACTGAGGAAAGTGACTCCAAAGATTCCTTCAACTTATAGACATTGGAGCTAAGACTCTGCATGGTTCACTCTGGCACTACATCACTGAATCCATCCCAACTGATTAAATCTAATGATACACCTCTCCTCGATTGGCATGCTGCGTCAGTTCTACCTGTTAAAAGCACACCTAATCCTAATGTTGACCCCATTTCTTCTTCTATTGTCTATCCTTGTTCAGATATAATCGTGTCCTCCTTTGATGAGGTTCTCAATGTTGTTTTTCCTATCAATGAAATAAACGAAGATTTTGAGTATCTTGTTATTCCTTACATTAACTGTTTAGATTGTAATCAAACTTTTGATGATGATGATTTTGCAAATGAAAAATTCTTAACTGGTCTAAATAAGGTTAATAATAAACAACATAACTGCATTCAAGTTAATGAAGAAGAGACTGTTGTTATTAACCTCGGTTCTAGTAGCCAACTGCGCGAGATTAGGATAGGGTCTACCTTAACGAGCATGAGCGTGCACAACTCGAAGAATTACTAAAGGAATTCGTGGATGTCTTCGCATGGTCCTATGACGATATGCCCAGTATTAATCCTGAAATAGCTCAGCATGAGATTACCACTCTCCCAGATGACAAGACGGTTAAACAAAATTTGAGAAAACTCTGCAACGAATGGTCGATCAAGGTCAAAGAAGAGGTGGTCTAACAGTTGAACATAGGTTTCGTTCGTGTGATCGAATATCCCACATGGCTAGCCAATGTTGTGCCCTTGCCAAAATCAGGAGGAAAAGTTCGGATGTGTGTAGACTACCGGGACATAAAAAAAACCTCTTCGAAGGATGATTACCCGCTACCCAATATCGACATGATCGTGGACATCACAACCAGTCATGCTCTCAAGTCATTCATTGACGAGTTTTCTAGATACAACCAAATCAAAATGCACCAAGACCATCAAGAAAAAACCTCATTCATAACCACATGGGGACCCTTTTGCTACACTGTCATGCCATTTGGTCTCAAGAATGCTGGGGAAACCTATCAGAGGGCTGCCACAACCATCCTGCATGATCTGATTCACAAAGAGGCTGAGGTCTATGTGGATGATATGATTTTTAAATCCAAGACTAGGGAAGGTCTTGTTCACGCTCTCCGAAAGTTCTTCGAATGACTGCGGCAGTATCAGATGAGACTCAATCCTCATAAATGCGTATTCGGCGTTATAAAGGGAAAACTCTTGGGATTCATAGTTAGTGAGAAAGGTATAGAAGTATATCCTACCAAGATGAAAGACATACTTGATATGCCACCTCCCCGAACAGAGAAAGAAGTTCGAGGTTTCCTTGGGAAATTCCAATACATCAGCCGATTCATCGGCCAGTTAACCTCTATCTGTGAACCTATCTTCAAACTCCTCCGAAAGGATTCAACTAAGGTTTGGAATGAGGCTTGCCAAGAAGATTTTGATCGAAGCAAACAATATCTGACCCAACTCCCGGTACTCATGCTACTACAGCCTGGTCTCCCTTTGCTCCTATACCTAACCATAACTGACACTGCAGGTGGGACTTTGCTAGCCCAATACCTTGAAGATCCCCGCAAAGAAAGAGTTATATATTATGACCAGTCGCAAATTGGTTGGATACGAGGTTAACTACACTACTTTGGAAAAGGCATGTGTCGTGCTTGTCTCGGTCGCCCAAAAGTTGCGGCACTACATGCTCACCTTCCCCATCAAACTGGTATCCTGAATGGACCCCACTAAATACCTGCTTGAGAAACCCGCCTTATCCAACCGAATGGCTCGATGCTTGATGCTCCTATTCGAGTTTGATATCGTGTATGTCATGCAGAAATCCATAAAAGGAAGATTCATCTATGACTATCTCACTAATTACCCCACAGAGGAAGCCGATGTCTGGATCTGTGAATTCCCAGATAAAAACATCATCTGCACTACCCAGTACCACCTCCGATGGCAAATGTTCTTTGACGGCACTGCCAACAAAAAAGAATATGGCGTTGGGATACTTCTGATTGCCCCAGATGACTCCCACACTCCCATCACCATCAAATTGGATTTCCCTTACACCAACAACATGACTGAATACGAGGCATGCACGGTAGGCCTCATAGTTGCTGTTAAGAAAGGTATTCAATGCCTAAACATCTACGAGGATTCCTCCCTCATCATCGGCCAAGTGCTAAGAAAATGGAGAGTTAAGGACGAGAAACTCTAACCCTTTCATGCCCACTTAGAACTAGCTCCCAATTCCAAGACATCACTTTCGATTACCTACCTCGATAAAAGAATAACCTAACCGATGCCCTTGATACCTTAGCCTCCATGGTCGACATACCCGAAGGAATAACAATGACCCCCTTCCTTGTTCAAAAGAAAGATAAACCAACCCACTGCTACCATATTGAGCTCGTCACCACAAGAAGATCTCGAGATAGCCAGTTGTTTGTACTATTATATTTGGCACCTCCTCAAGCATGGTAGGTATCCCGAGGGTTCCAACAAGAAAGATCGAACAACCCTTCAAAGACTGGTTGCCCAGTACATCATCTGTCACAAAGCACTGTTCAAAAGGAACTTTGATGGAACTCATCTGCACTGTACCACAGGGGCTGACGTTGAAAAGATAATGCAGAAGATCCACAGCAGGGAATAAGGACCCCACATAAACGGTCACGTGCTTGCCAAGAAGGTCATCCAACAGGGCTACTACTGGACCACCATGACCTAGTATTTCACCTCCTATGTCCGGAGATGCCTCAAATGCTAATAATTCTCCAACCTCCAGCATCTGCCTCCACGCAAATTATACAACATGACCTCTCTCTGGCCGTTCTCCACCTAGGGCATCAACATCATAGGTAAGGTTACATCGATGGCTTCCAATGGGCATGAGTTCATCCTAGTTTCCATTGATTACATCACCAAATGGGTCGAAGCTGAGTCATACATAGTACTGAATGCCAAAAAGTGGCCAAATTCATCAAGAAAAACATCATATGCCAATATAGGGTCCCGCATGAGCTAGTATTAGACAATGGGTTGTATTTCAAGGTAGAAGTTACAGAAGTGGTCAGTGAGTATGGGATTCAGAGACACAAATCTTCTCACTACCGACCTCAAACCAACGGCGCAGTTAAAGCCGCCAACAAGAACCTCAAAGCCATCATCAATAAGATGATCGAAAGCTATCAAAATTGGCCCGATCGGATCCCGTATGCCCTTTGGGGATACCGAACCTCAATTCGAACCTCTACTGGGGCTACCCCTTACTCTTTAGTCTACAACATGGAAGCAGTCCTACATGTGGAGCTAGAAATACCCTCATTGCGCTTCATGCTTTAGAGCAAGGTCAACGAAGAAGACTAGTGCCAAAGACGTCTTGACGAGCTGACTCTCCTAGACTAAAGGAGATTAAAAGTTCTATACCACATACAAGGGTTCCATCACCATATAGCGAGTTCATTAAATAAGAGAGTCAAGGCCCGCGGTGTCCGAGAAGGGGTCCTAGCCATCAAAGAGATAATAGAACCCATCTGGGACCGCAAAAGGAAATTCAAGACCAATTGGAGCGACCCCTACATTGTCAAGAAGATTTTTTCCGGCGGTGCCGCCATGCTCATGGACTTAAATGGGTAAGATATGGCTCGTCTAGTCAACCTGGACCGTCTCAAGAAGTTCTACCCCTAGTCTGAAATCTCGGCGCGCTATGACTTTTCTCACCCCCCTTCTAAAAAAACTCTCTTCATTTCCCTCTACCCAGAACTACGTGGGCTTGATCCTCTGCAATAAACCATTTTGAAACAAAATTAAAGATTTTTCAAAAACCTCAAAATTTGGTAGGCAGATCATACACCTTACATGAGTGCGCCCCTTTCTTTTTCATAAAATACTAGTCTTTTCTTATCTCTGAGAACAACAGTCCATGTTAACATATACTTGAACAAAAGGATTATGTATGCCTTAGCGATCGGTATAGATAATTCGAACATACAAAACTCATCAAAAGGCACAACCGGATGATCAAAAACTTGTTTATTTCACTAATAAGAAATTGCAGTGCAATTACACGAGAAAAGGAACGGATAACTTCCTTCCCTCTACCTTCCTAAAAAAGCCAAAAAAAATCCCCACATTTACTCCCAATTACAAAATAAACTCTCCAAGAGTCCTAGCTATAGCTACCAGAGGAGCCCATTTTGTCATCATCATCCGCATCTAGGGGTCCGCAGGCTTCTCCTACTTGAACAGAGTGTCGCAAATGCTCCGTAGACCGATAAGCTCGAAACAACTTCGAAAAAACTACCACACCTCCCTCCATGATATCAGACAAAACAAGACACCCTTTTCCAGTCTCCACTGCCAACATCTTGCTGACAACTCGCTTCCACAACCACTTCATATAATCCCCAGGGATATGCCAAAATCTCCCAACAGATTGAGAAGGATGGGTCGACGGACGCCGATTCTCCCACACAGAGCCAAGCCGTCAAATCTTCTATCGGAAAGAAGTCTAGTGTTCGAGGTGGCACGACCTACTCCCAGCCAAATTGATGCGTAAGTCCTCCAATGGAAATAGAAAGAGATCTGCCTGAGACTAACCAACTGGTCATACGGGTATTCTCCCAGCTCCAGAATAGACAACAATTGTCCCCACCAAGGCACTGACTAGCACAAATTTAGAGCCCCGTGCTCCACAAACCAGTTATCCCAGTTCTCAATATCCAAGCCAACACTGACAAAGTGGCGCAAAAAGAAGTTGGGTACGACCGATAAAGGGTATTTTGGAGGGGTCACCAGGAAAATTTGCTCAGACAACCACATGAATAGCATCACGGGGATACCCCTCAGGAAGTCAGAACCACCTTCTATCCAGGGAAATAGGCCATTCAAGGTCTCCTCCAGTATCACTCTCGCAGGATTGCGACAATATGACATCGAACAAGTAATGGCTGCAAGTTGTGGGTCCACTAGCAGTTCCCCAGGCTCCAGCAGCAATTTTGATACTAAACCCAGAACAACAGCTCTGGCATATCCAGCATCGCCAACCTCCTGCAAATGCACGGACTGCAACACCGTCAAAAGGGAGATCTTTACTCCAATAACCAATGATCTGGCTGCTGAAGGTGAAATGCGAAGAAGCCTGACCACCAAATCCCTGGGAGAACGGGAAAACTCAGGCAAAGCTGTGACAACACTAGGACTTAACACTAGCATGGTAGAAAATTCCTCGATGGTAGGACAAACTTCATCCAACCCAAAGCGGAATACATGGTCTTCGGGGTACCAGAATTGTACCACCGCCATCAACATGTTCCACTCAATAGGACGGTTGCGCCACAAAGAAACCCGACGCATAGTGAAAGGATCATAGTCGACATTATAAGAGCACATTGCTTCCAAGGCTTTGAGGTAGTTGGCAAACTTAATGCTACCAGGGAGATCCATCTTGTAAGACTAAGAGATAGTAAGCAAGTAAGTAATAATGTGAAGTTGTGATGAAAACACTCCACCCTTTCCCATTTTTATACTTGAAAACCCTTACAAAAAAACATGAACCCTACAAAAATCGAAGGGAATCCTGCCCCACAAAGTACAAAAGGATGAAGAGGGAACTGATTAAAGCTTTTAATTGATGGGACTGGACTTGACTGCCGATAGGCAAGATAAGGGTCTTGCCGATCGGCAACCTCCTATTTTTGGAAATTTTCCTTTTTTCCTCTTTTATCAAAATCAGAAACTCAATAAAAAATAAATTGATATTCTCAAACATAATTTCAAAAAATCCTCTTCCACCCCTATATAGTTTCTCATTTTTAAACCTTCCTCCCAAAAATATCTCTTTTTACGGTCTCAGTAGCAAAGCAGAAGCGCATGTGCATGCATTCACCATTAACTAAAGATAATAAAAAATCGAATTGCATTGTATATATATATATATTCTTATGTGTTACATCAAATTTTATAGGAAATAAAAGAATAGTAAAAACAAAGGGACTCGGCCCGAACCCACATTCTCTATCTCATACCCTTCACCCCTCTCTGTAAGAGCTTCCACCCATGCGACACGCTCTCTTTTCTTTATGGTGAGACGACGCACCACCACTACCCGAGCCAGAGTCCTTCCCGGATGAAGCAGAAGGCACCAAGTAAGAAGGAACCGTTACTGCATCCCGAATGTTAACAGTTGCCGACGATATCCAGCCCCTGATGTCCCTCAGCCAAGTGGTCGACACCTGGACTTGCTGCAAGTAAAAGGAAAAATAAGTATCAAAGAGAGATCAAAATAGAAAAGAAACCAAAAAGAGGAAAAGAACAGAAAGGTATACCACAGGACGAAGAACCCCCTCTGTCAAATCCAGCTCCTCCGAATCCATCGCATGAGGACGGTGCAAAATAGGGAACATCCCTCCATCGGCCCGCCAAATATTGTATGAAGGGGTATGCAATCATATAAAGGGAACCTCTAACGTCGCCGCCGTAGCAGACGCCGACGGCCCACCATTGCTGTGGGTGGACCCCACCACCCGACTCGAACTCGCAGGAGGGAAAGACAAGGCATCATCTATGTTGGGCACCATCAACCAGCTTATCACAAAGTCCATATAGTCATGCGACGCATCTGTATCAATGTACAACAGATAGGACTCTCCGATCATTGCTGCGATCCTCGCATCTTTCGACAGCAGCCGCTCACACCTCATAGACATAGGAGGCTGCGCAGGTGGCACCAACACCTCCTCCTCGGTAATCTGCTGAACCACCCGCTCCCGAGATACCAAGAATGGCCAAACTCATGCGCCCATAAGTGCCTCATATGTACGTTCACTCCGGTCGCCCCCGTATCCTGAATGGTTGTCCCTCAAGGGTAAAAAGTTACACGAAAATCCCAAGTAGGCATAAGTTAATACAGAATCAGAATGTGGAAAAAAACCAAAACTCAAGATAAAGAGTCTTACCCTACCACTGGTCATGCCATTCAAGACCGGAAGCACCGCCTCCAGAGAGAGATATCCCTTCGACTGCCGATTGGCCTTGCATCATCGATACAATCGGCAGAAGTCCCCAATAGTCTCATCCTTCCGGGCAATCAGCGGGGTATTGCACCCAATCACCTCATAGAACCATGTATGCCAACGTCAAGAATTCACAACCAAAAAGAGATGCATAAGGAAAAATGCGAATGCATGAAAAGAAAATGCAAAAATTAAAGAATACCTCTAGGAGATATGTGGCTCCAGTAAAAGTTTTCCGTCAGCACCGGCTGAATGCATTCAAAGAAAAATAGAGGGTCGCCAAAGTCAGGCTCCCCCAATTATAGAGAGAGATGTTCGAAAACATCCTCAAGTACGACAAGAACCACAAATGGACGACGTCTTTGGTTAACGCCACTATGAAACCTCCCAGTACCAACAAAATGAACTACCGGGCCATCTGCCTCACCTGAATCCCGTCCTCCAAATCAACCTCCCTACTCAGAAAAATATTATTTAGCAAGGACCACCGGATGGAATTCCCAAAAACTATCCTCCCTTCATCACCAAGTGCTGCATGCACCGCCTCCGGCCTCACTCGCAGAGAGCAATCCACCTCTATCTTCTCTCCGTCACAATCCATCCCCAGCAGCTGTTGCACGTCTATGGGAGTCATCGTCATCTCCCCAAAGCCAAAATGGAAGGTATGAGTAGTATCCCAACACCTCTCCCCCAAAGCGCATAGGACCGATGTCGAACGAGGCATCTCATCCAGTGCAGACGCCAACCTCCCAAAACTTGCTGAGGATACCACCCAACGCACTACAGGTGGAAGATGCTCCCAGACATCCTTAAGCCCGTAGTTCCACAGGCATGCATGTTCTTCAAAGAGATATTAGACTATCAAAAGAAAAAAAACATGTCAAAAATTCAAGAAGGAAGGAAAAATGACCAAGAAAAAAGAAAAGAATACCAAAAGTCAAGTTACTTAAATAACCGCCGCCACTCACCACCCTCGAAGAGAGATAACACGATGGCTCCCGTAGCAAGGTCTGCTCATCTGCAACCGGATTGAATGTGTCAAAGGAGTTCTCACTCCCCAAAGAAAGAGGCGCCCTGGCCCTTCACTCAACATTCGCCCAATCATCAACAGTCAATCACTCCCTATGCGCTGCAGTGCTCACAAAGGTGACCATTTCTTAAAGATCGGAATGCTAGAACGATTTGCAGAGAAAAATTGCAGAAAGAAAGAAAGTAAGAAGCGGTGAAAAATGAAAGGAATTCTCCCCTTTAAAGATCGGCACTGACCCCTTACCTTCCCGAGGCAGTCCAAAAGTCCGTGCCACTACCGAATGGCACCCTTTGTATCATGCTGACCGGCACCCGCCTTAAAATTTTGTATAAAAATTCCCATAAAATACCAAAAATTCATGAAAAATTCTCAAAAAATTCCTAAAAATCACAGGAAGGATTTATAACATTTTCACCAAGAAAATTTCGCACTCCCTCAAGTGGAACCCCTATTTCCCCAGCGAAACTCCCAAAAACTATGTAAAACTCCTCCCGACAACATCCCCGGAGGATCTCTAAAGATCACCCTCTATACCCCAAAGGTCTCAATTTTCCCCAAATAATAAATCCAAACCATGGGTTAACTAATCACCTCCCCAGTGGAATTTTGGCTATTCCTTCAGAGGATGCGAAAGATTTCCCCAGTAATCGGATCTCCAGGCCAAAAGAAAACCACAAGATAAATCTCCCCGGCAGAATTCCCCAAGGATATCTCTACTCAAGCCCGTAAAATTGGCTTCGACCCGCAGAATTGGTCATCTCATCTTAAGTTCGGAGAATTGGCTTTGAACCGCAGAATTGGTAATCTCCACTTAAGCCCGCAGAATTGGCTTCGACCCGCAAAATTTGTAATCTCCACTTAAGCCCGCAGAATTGGCTTCGACCCGCTGAATTGGTCATCTCACCCTTAAGCCCATAGAATTAGCTTCGAGCCGCAAAATTGGTCATCTCATATTTATGCCCACATAATTGGCTTCAACCCGTAGAATCGGTCACCATCCACTTAATCCCACAGAATTGGCTTCGACTTGCAGAATTGGTTATCTCAACTTAAGCCCACAGAATTGGCTTCAACCTGCAGAATTGGTCATCTCTACTTAAGCCCACAGAATTGGCTTCGACCTTCAGAATCGGTCAACCCTATTATCAAGCCATTAGAATTGGCTTTGACCAACAGAATTGGTGATCTCACCTTATGCCCTTAGAATTGACTTCGACTCGCAGAATTGGTCATCTCATCCTTAAGTCCGTAGAATTGACTTCGACCCGCAGAATTGGTCATCTCATATTCAAGCCCGCAGAATTGGCTTTGACCCACAGAATCGGTCACCGTCCACTTAATCCCGCATAATTGGATTTGACCCGCATAATTGATCATCTCAACTAAGCCCGCAGAATTGGCTTCGACCCGTAGAATTGGTCATCTCTACTTAAAGACCGCAAAATTTTCTTCGACCTGCAGATTCGTTCACCCTGATCTTCAAGCCCTTAGAATTATCTTCGACCCATAGAATTGGTCACCCTCATCTTCAAGCCCTCAGAAGTGGATTTGACCCATAAAATCGGTCATCCCCAGCACCTCCTCAGGAATTGGCCTAAATCTTTCCTCCAAACCATCCCTTAGGTCCTCAGAATCGACCTCGATCCCCTGAATTGGTCATCCTCATTTCCTTAGGTCCTCAAAATTGACCTCGACCCCCCTGAGTTGGTCATCCTCGCTTCCTCAGGTCCTCAATATCATCCTCGACCCTCTAAATTGGTCATCCTCGCTCAAAAGCATCATGCAGTGTCTATTCAACGACTATCATTTGTTCCAAACTCACCCATCGAGGGGATCTATTTGACATAATTTAACTCTTCAGCTCAACTAAGACTGAATGAATATTCAAAAGGCACTGAAACCCCTTTCTAACGGTCCGCTCCGTGCATGATTCTGACTTACAGTACCGATGAACGATCTGTTTTACTCTGAGAGGTCACCGAATGATTCTTGGGCTCGGTTGACCAAAGTCAGCTCCCCGAACTAGATCAAACTCTTTGGAATGTTAAAGTACATCTCCTAACCTTTCCAACGGTCTGCTCCGTGTGTGATTCGGACTTACCATGCAGACGAACGATACGTTTGCATCCAATAATTCCCCGTCCAATGGAGCGACGAATGCTTCTGAGCCACATTTGACCCAAAGTCAACTCTCGAACCCTGGAGCAGTAAGAAATTTCAAATATATCTGAATTACCTTTCCAACGGTCCACCCCGTGCACGATTCGGATCAACAGTTTGTCCTTTGCGGCCAATTTTTCAAAAAGGCCTGAAAGACACTGCCAAACGGCAGGTCCCAGACCCTGCCTATCGGTAGTTTGCCTAAATGCACCTGCCGATTGGCAGGAACATGGCTATGACGATCGATAATGACATGGGCCTATAAAAAGGAGGCCTTGTCCTCATTGCAAAGGCGCGCCTAGATCATAAACATATCACTCTCAGCCAATCTAGAAAACCTCTCTCGAAGTCAGTGTGATTTCCATATCCAAATACCTTTCCAACCTTCACTTTTCATCATCTTTTTCATCAAACTTGGTTAATTAACCACTCTCCATCATCATCCAAGTGCAAGGACTGCTCTCCAATATTCAAGATCAAGCTCAAGATCATCAAGAAGGTCCAATTTTTGCAATTCTCTCCTTAAATTCCTCTAAATTCGCATTAATTTTCTTCATTACTTATAACTTTTATGCCCTCATCTCACATATCTTAATATACTTTTTTATTTAGTATTATTGCACATCTCTTATTTTCATATGAATAAAAAATCCAAAAAATAAGAAAACGAGGGTTTGCTCATGAATTCCAAATGAGAATTCTTACACTTTTCTTACACTTCTCTCCCAACTAAAACACTTTTTCTACACACACACACATAAGAGAAGTTCGCGGTTCGATTTATGGGATAAACCCCACCCCTCTTTTTACATGCGACCTACGTGGACTTTGATGCCTCTATAGGCTACGTAGGCATCTCGGGGTAACTTCCGAGACTCGAGTCCTATTTTTACTTTTTCTCTCCTTTTATATTTTTCTCTAAACTCCATTCCTTTATTTTCTATATATTTATTCTTAGTAGCATATTATCCCATATGCGTTATCATTCCATCGTAACGATCAACGTAAGGATAATCGCGTAAGTCCTATTTTCTAATATTTTTATACCTTCCTACGGATGAGTCGCTTTACCTTTTCCATGGTACAAGTCGATAATCCCTATCTCCACTATATATACACATGCACACATATCACGGGTAAAATAGCAAAAACCCATGAGAGACCGTAAGGGCGGAATGGGTGCCTACCACCTTCCCATTTCGTAACTTAGTCTCCAAACCCTTTTCGAATCATTTTGGTTTCGTATGCATCATTATGTCTTTAGATACTGTCCTTCTAGATAGCTCCCTTTCTTTTGTCTATTTTGAGTAAAATAGACTGACCACTCTATCTCTCTATATTTTTCACCTCACCCAAATGACACTGGCCGAAGCGCTCCCGAGAGGGACGCACGGGACCTAGGATCCTACCTTATGCCACCCGCCCGCCACGAGGATCAGGGATGGCCACACCTAGGTTTTATTCTATTGGATTTCCATTAGCTAAGATTACCAGAACGGAGAATAGGTTTGAGTGGGATGATGATTGTCAGAAAATCTTTGAAAATTTAAAGGGTAAGTTGACATCAGCTCCCGTATTAACGATTCCAATACGTACAAAAGTTTTAAACATTTATATTTACACTTCGTATTAAGGACTTGGTTGTGTAATAATGTAGCGTGGAAAGAAAGACTTGAACTTGAGGCAAAAAAGGTGGATGGAACTTATAAAGGATTATGATTGCATAATACATCACCATCCGGGTAAAGCTAATGTTGTTGTTGTTGCTTTGAGCCGCAAATCTCTATGAAGAGTATCCTATATTTATTGTATTTGAGTTGACTCGTTGAGAGAGTTAGCTTTAACGGGTGTGTGATTATCTTTAAATGAGATTTGTGGAATAGTTGCACATTTAAATGTAAGACCTACGTTGATAGACCGGATAAGACAAGCACTGGCCGGAGATATCAAATTGGAGAAAGTTAAAGACAATATGAAAAATGGTAAAGAAACTGAATTTTCTATTTGTGACGATGGCATTGTTATGTATGATAACCATTTGTGTGTACCTAATGTCCCTGATTTAAGGAAAACAATTCTAAAAGAAGACCATTATTCTTCATACGCTACGCATCCAAGAAGTATGAAACTGTATAGAGAATTGAAACAATGCTATTGGTGGCTTGGAATGAACTACGACATTGTAGATTTTGTTGCTAGATGTTTAATTTGCCAATAAGTGAAGGCTGAGCATCAGAAGCCTAGTGGTTTACTACAGTCCTTACCTATTCCTGACTGGAAATGGGAGCATGTTACTACATATTTTGTTATAGATTTACCAAAATCATCACGAGGGTTTGATTCTATTTAGGTTTTTGTTGATACATTGACTAAGTCTACACATTTTCTTCCTATTAAAATTAATTACTCCATGGATAGATATGCCAATATATATATATATATATATATGGATGAGATTATTAGATTGCATAGTGAACCTATTTTTATTATTTATGAATGAGATCCTAAGTTTGCTTCTCACTTTTGTTTGTGTTTGCAATAAGCTCTAGGGACTAAATTGAAATTTAGTACAACTTTTCATCCTCGAACGGATGGGCAGTCAAAAAGAATGATCCAAACACTCGAATACATGTTACGAATTTGTTTATTAGATTTCAAGGGCAGTTGGGATGCATATATATCACTAATAGAGTTTGCTTATAATAATAGCTATCATTCCATTATTGATATGGGTCCTTATGAAAACCTATATGGGAGAAAGTACAGGACTCTAGTGTGTTAGAATGAAGTAGGATAATGAAAACTACTTGGGCCAGATATTTTGTAGAAGACTACTGAAAAGATAAGTCTTATTCATAATCACTTGAAGGTGGTGCATAGTAGATAGAAAAGCTATGCAGATAACCGAAGGAAAGAATTTAAAATTCAGGAAGGTGATGGAGTATTCCTACGCTTTTCTCCTTGGAAAGGGGTTATGAGATTTGGGAAGAAGGGAAAGTTAAATCCTAGGAACATTGGCCCTTACAAAATAGTGAAACGAGTTAGAATCGTAGCTTATAAGTTAGCACTATCACCAGAATTATCTTGGATACACGATGTTTTTCATATATGAATGTTACGTAGGTATGTGCCCGATTGTTCACATGTGTTTATTTCACAACCAATAGCGCTTCAAGATTACTTGACCTATGTGGAAGAACCGATTGCTATTTTTTCTCGAAAGGAGCATGTATTACGTAATAAGACCATTCCATTAGTTAAGGTAATGTGGAGAAGTCAGAATGTGGAGTATGCCACCTGGAAAGGAGAATATAATATGAAGAAGAAATATCCTCATCTGTTTGGTGAGTTTCTTATGCATTAAATTTTGGGGATTAATTTTTTTTAAGAGGAGTGGAATTGTAAGGCCCTAAAATGTGATTTGGAATGTTAATTACATAATTAGGTATAAGTTATGATTTATAAGTTTGGTGATGGGTGTTAAAATTTTTAATTATCATGTTTGGGGATGCATACCTACGTGTTATACATGTTTACATTATATGTTAATCGAGCTTATGATCGAGGATAACTTGTTTCGAGCATATGATAAGTTATGTGGATAATGCATCATAAAATATGTTTTTAATGAATCATTATGTTTATAAAAGTAAATTAGGGTGTTGGTGTGAAATTAGCGTTGTTTGGTCACCAAATGTGAAAGTTTTGAGAATTTTGGTACATTTCTACTCTCCTGTTCGAGATCAAATTAGGCATACTAGTTTTATGATTTTGGGAAACTACAAAATATAAAAGTTGTAGATATATAAGTTATCTACGCGTGGACGCAAATTGGGGGTAAATTGGGGCTCAGAATAGTGAGTTATGATAATTTTATCAATGGGGAAAAAATCTGTCATTAGTGAAATTGTTTGATTGGACCTTTAGTCCAACCAATCACACAAAACCACGGGGCGTATGTCACATCGCGCCTAATTTTGGCATCAGCCTCCACCAAAACTAAGCTAGGCGTGAGTCAATAAAATACCATTCTTAGCATGAGACAAATATGAGACATAAATAAATCAATCCTCAAGATAAATAATTGAATTCAACTCAATTGATAACAATAACTGAACGATAAAAGATCCATCACTTGCTAAAATCCAAATAATAAAGTAATCTGAATAATATAAAACTGAATAAAACCCATACAACTTTGGAATAAAATGGCCCAATCAAAATCATAAACTGTGTCTCAAAGTACATACGAAGGAATGGAAAACTAAACTAAATCAACACGCATAAGGTAGATCTACTCCAACTGCACCTCCAAGGAAATCCTCAAATAACTCTACGTAGCTTCTCCAATTTCTAATTCTTGAAAAGTTAGTCAACACACGAGGTCAGAGCCCTGAGCATGAATACACACTACTCCCCTCAATTAGGATCCTTGAATCCAGACAGTGGCATTATACGCAATAAATATCAAAATATAATATTTCAAGTTAAACGAGATAATTAATCGTGATAAAT
Source organism: Sambucus nigra (assembly GCA_949130495.1). Taxonomy (NCBI): domain Eukaryota; kingdom Viridiplantae; phylum Streptophyta; class Magnoliopsida; order Dipsacales; family Adoxaceae; genus Sambucus; species Sambucus nigra. The sequence goes on along the minus strand of OX422223.1, from coordinate 360,747,678 downwards.
ATAAATCACTAACTACCCGCAGAGATCCCCATTTAAAAAAGCACACCAATATGATTTTAAATTCCCAAGTCCCACGATGTTAATTTACTTAAATTAACCAAATTTTTATTATTGTTCTCACTTTTTATTATGACGGTCCTCCTGCCCCGGGTGGTAATTTCCACCAAAGTGTCACACCTCCCCTTGCCAATCGTCCTCTGACCCGTTTAAACTGCCGGCCCCGACACATGACAAGGTTTCACACACGATACGACATAAATCATCCTCTGATCCATTTAAACTGTCGATCCTGACACATTATATCGCCATAAATTTTAATACCCGTTATTATCTTAGGCATTAATTCTCATTTTCTCAATTTCAAAATTTATAAATTACCTCACACTGTTAATCGATATGAGATCCTCAAAATACCCCTTAGTCCCATACCTAAGGTTCCCCAAGTTATCAATACATCCTACCCTAATTATAGGATGAATTTATGGCATAAACCTCGACCTAGTATCATGCCTAGGCTAGCGTAATGACGATAAAGTGACCAAAATCAACCCACCCCTGACATACTGAAGTCGTAATAATCTACCCTCATCAGTCCCATACCTAGAAGGCGTAAATCATCAAAAGGCCTACCCACTAGTTCCATACCTTGAAGGCATCCTATAATAAAGGGAGAGCATAAATACCCAACAACCCATTGTTACAATGACAATATTATAAGCCAACAGGTCACATAAATAAGCACAAATAAATCAATGTACCAAACTACGCATGAAAGTCCAATTCAATTAAATCTTAATTTAATTATCTCATCATCATAAACACCCAAATTATTCTCATATAATTAATTTAAATTAAATTCACCGAGGTTTCATCATCAATGCAATAAAATTTCAATTGCATCACCTTAACACAAATTACGTGAGTTATACGCTCCCAAATTCATTTATTTCAAGACTCGAGTTTTTCTACATGCAACCTACACCAATAAAACTCAAATTTCACTCATGAATCCTACGCACCCAAGGGTTTTGAATATTATTCGTATTAAGAGATTTCATAAAAACAGCCCCAAGTTTTATGTGTTCACTTTATCTATTTAGATTCCTAATTGGTTTTAAGAAAACCATGAGATTAAAGTTTAGGGAACTATTAAAATGCATAATACAAAAGAAAAGGAATAGAGTATTCATGCCTGTGATTAGTTGGACAAAAATATGAGTAGAAAGTTGAACTTCCCTTGAGAAAAGACCAATTAAGCCTTCCAATCTGAGGTTGAAATCTTGAATAAGATTGGGGCTATGTTTTGTAGATGAAAGGGAGTAATTTTGGAGAGGTCTTTTGGTTGAAAAGTTTGACAAAAACTGATTTGAAGAGTCCATCCACGAATTAGTGGTGATAAATAAAGGATGAAGAGTTTGATTAAGAAAAGAGTTCTAATCATGTACAAACACTCGAAAAATCATTCCGGATGATCGGACCATCAGAATCACTTGAAATTTATGTTGTAGAGAATGGTCAGACAGGATTGCTGTAAAAAATTCAGCTCGATCGGACGGTTAGATTTCTACAAATATTATTTTTATCCTCCTTAGCTCGGATCCTCCCCTGATTTTTATACAAAAAGTTATAATTTCCAAATTTCAACCTCGATTCAAATTCCACTTAAAACCTTATTTTTATATATAAAACCAACATATTTAATTATTAAAAATAATTAAATCCAAAATTTTATTTTTCTCAAAATTTTCAAAATTAGTTTAAAATTACCTATTTAAAAAAATTGGGGTTGTTACCGCTTATTGCTATTGTACTCCTTAGAACGTATTTTCTGATACAAGATCATATATAAACTTTATTCATCATTTGAAATGATAAGGTTGTAAGTTTTTTTCCATAGGAGAGAGAAAGGAAGGTTTAAAGAAGAAATTTCTTTGAAAATTTACCATAAATCGAGGAGTTCTTATAAGGTAATTTTCTCTTTGAGGTGAATGAATTTTACACTTTCTATGTTTTTGTTTCTGATTTTGATAAAGATTTGAATGATACCCATATTTCCTAATTGTGTTAAAACAAGGATGGCTTAAGAACATATATAAGAACTTGTGTTATGATAGTAAATGTTAGATTTAAAGTCCTAGATTTGAATCACCTTCTTGCGAAGCTTTTTAATTTGAGAAATTCATGTATATGATGTGTGTATATATTAAAAAAAATTAGTGTATGTTTACATTAGTAATGCTCAAGGTAGAGATTATGTATTCTTAATTATGTTAGGGTTTACGTTAATGTTCTATTATGATCTAGTTGTGTTAAAAATGGCATAAATAATTGAATACTTATTGAAATCAATAAATTCTAGTTGGAGATGTTAGAGAACATATGTGAGTATAACATACACAAAGATGAGAATAAAATACCATTTGTTTTGGCTTGGATCTTGTTTTGAAGTTGATATTTCATTGCTGCTTTTTGTAGAAACAACATGAAAAATGTTATAGTAAAACATGTATAACTTTCTCTAGAGAATTCATAATTTTGTTCTGTAAATTGTGTTAGAAACCAGTTGAATAAGGTGTTACGGAAATGTGAAGTATAATATCTAATTTATTTTCAATTATTTCATATTGACCGACTGATGTAATGTTTTAGTGGGTTTAATATTATTTGGTGTATTTAAATACTAATGATGTTGAATTGATAGGTGGAAAAGCGGTTGATACTACTATACAAAGGAGGTAGGTTTTGGTATTAATCTTATAATTTACTCTAAGGTGAGTGACATGCCCTATTAATATAGATGCGTATATTTTCATATGGAAATGTAGAGCTTAAATACATGTGTGGTGATACTTGTGTAATGATGTGGCATGTATGAGACAAATGCATCTGGTTAAAAAAGTTAAGTTATGTAACGTTATGGACTATGGTGGGTCCTTTACCTAATGTTAAGTAATTTGGTCGGTCTTACGGTATGTGGTGTTCCCGTTAATCCAAGTTAAAGGTTTGTGTACTCGCGTGAAATTAAAGAGATGTGATGGTCTCCACTTACAGTGGTGGGTTAATTGAACTGTGGAGGGTCTAGGCTTGCAAGAGATTCACACTTCCTTCTTGGGTTTTAACATTTAAAATGGTTAATAAAATTGGTTATATGTGTGGTGTGTGTGTATATGCTCATTCACCAAGCTTTTATAGCCTACACTCCTATAATGTTTTATTTCAGGCATGCTTATCGTTTAGAGTTCACTTTTAAGTTAGGAACTTAAAACGGGGGAGTGACAAATATCTAATATGGATTTAATATAGAGAAGGTTTTTGCGTAAATGCTAAAGTAATAAACTTTTGTATGTAAAGTTGTTTAGTACTTGAAAGTTATATGTATAGGTAGTTATGTTTTCATCTAAACATGCCTTTAGTAAAAAAAAACTTGTGCTATTTTCTAAGAAATTTAAAGTAAAGTATTGTTTAACGGAATTTATCTCAAAATAAAAGAATAATTTTAACTAAATTAAGTTAGGGCGCAACGGGATGATTCTGAATTTCCTTTGAATAAGATTATATGAGTTATTCCTCCTTGTTCTTCCTAAATTCTGGAGGTGTATGGTGGTGGTGCAAGGTGGCTGTAAGTGTTGCTCCTCGTCTAAGACCCTTCATCTCTTTGAGAAACTCTGCACTTTATTATAAAAATATAATTAAAACATTAGGTGATCATTATACTATTCAATTAAACATAAATCATAAATGGTTCATTTTTTTCAATGTCGAATTTTTTTACCACTAAATATCCTAATAAGCCGGATGTCAATATTAATTAACAGAGAATAGTAATAATTAAACAACAGAATAATTGACAACACACCTACCATAATAATAATGACCACAATAAACTGAATAGAATGATAATCGGATAACACATCCAAATCCAAATCTTCATACAAGCCAAGTACAATACCGAGACAAATCGGATATAAAGGTAATACTAAAAACTAAATGTAAAGTCTTCTTGAATATAAATACTGAATCATAAGATAGATGACAAGAATTGTAGATAAACATAATCTCGAGGTCCTGCAGTATTCGCACAATTGCATCACGTCAACTCTGGAATGAATCTCCTAACCCTGGTGTACATATGGTTGGACACCTAAATAGTTTTACAAAAATAGATATGATTCGGGTCAGAGCCCCAAAAATGTTTTAAAAATATTTAACAAGTGTTTAAAATGTTTTCTTATGAGTAATGTAAATATTCATTTGCGATGTACGTACTCTCACATGAGTCCTCACTTCTCACTTAATGTGCACACCTAACGTACTCTAACAATCCTTCCTAGTTAATCTACCCGCCTAACCAACAATAAACCACTCTATTAATGCTTATTAATTTATATTAATATTTTAACCCACCTGTATCTCCATACGGTACGATAATATTATCTTAAATTCTTAATCATTTTATTCTCATTATTTTTAACAACTTAGGTTCACATACTTAAAGTACATTTTAAACTTTCACAATAATCATGTCTACAACAAACAGTGGAATAGATTATCACCAGTTATATATATATATATATATATATATATATATATATATATATATATATATATATATATATATATATATATATATATATATATATATATCTGTGTGTGTGTGTGTGTAGATTACACTCTCTAATATGAATATGGCATTAAAATGGTCAAACTCGCGATGCATGCATACTTTGCAATCTAGTTTCTACGTACCTCACATAACAAATTAAGGACTAAGGCTAGGTGTAACATCGCATCCTATAAAACGGTAACACATAATGGAGGCGAACATAATCATTAACACTGTAAGGATGGCGCTCATGCCTAACCTATCCAAATAACCGTTAATACACTATCATCTCTCAAGGTAATGACAACTTAAGTGCTATGTTCTGGGGCACGAATTCAAATCCTCCCTAATGGTCACACAAAGATAGGATTACCCACTATGCATAATCTCCCATGATACCAAGTAGCTAGGTATGACATTACACATAATATCACAATCAACATAGTATAGGCATGCACTCAACCTATACATATATAGAGTACATTTCAAGTTTATCCCATAAACTAATAATTCACATTTTATTCCCATTTCCCATTAATCCTAACATCTCTTATTAACTGATGGGATTTAAATAATTTAATTCATTATTTCAGTAGCTACCCTCAACCCATACCTACTGGTCCAAAACTTGAAATCATTACAATAAGCCTGAATTATAATTTCATTCCTAATAATCTTTTTTCTCGATAAAGTTTCATTCTGCCCATAAGTATAAAATGCCGATTTGAGGATATTCTGATCCAATTTTGAAGAAACTTAAAACTACAAAGTTGTTCAAAACATGATTTTATAGAGGAACTGTTAAGCACACTCTAATTTCCACTTAAAATGGACGTAATATCAACATAAAATGTTCATCATTTTCTAAAATGATTTCACATGCGTTTGACTTTAGGATTCGTTTGAGTTCACTTTGTTTCTAGTCAGATAGTTTAATCTCCAATTGATTTACATGATTTTCTCAATTTTCAAAAGCATCAATAAAATATATAATCTTAAACTTGAGTTCTATAATTCGAAATGATATTATCTCAAATCAAAACTTCATAAACATGGTTTTTATAAAAAAAAATGCTATAATCTAGAATGTGCTTCTACAAACTCATAATTAAGAAAGTTTAAACAACTGGCCTCTTAGGATGATTTTGAATTTCCTTTGAATAAGATGATGTGAGTTACTCCTCGTTGGTCTTTCTAAATTGCGGTAGTGCATGGTGGTGGTTCAAGGTGGCTCCATGTGTTACTCCTCCCGTAAGAACCTTCACCTCATTGAGAAACACTTCACTTTCTTATAAAACCTCCCATATTTTCTCTAATTTGATTTCCTTGCACTTTAATTTTTCAACTCACCATTCGATTAGCCAAAGAATTGGGTTTAAAGTAGCTAATCCCGTATCACTTCATGAGTTGCAAATTTAAAGTTAAACAAATGACTTTTCACTTGGCGCATCGACCCAAAATAAATCGAGACTCTATACATATGCTTAAATATAGTTATTTGACTATTTTGACCCTTCCCGACACTTTTACGAAGTCTAAATGACTATATGGGTTCAACATATTATACTTACTTCGTAATTCTCATATGACGTCCCGACATATCTCAAATGTGCTTCCCCTCGAAGTAATTAATATTTGTCGCTTTTTTCACTTACAACACACCATAACATATTCCATAATTTATATTACCTATTCCCTCAGTAATTTACATTTTAATTTATAATATTAAATATTAACTCAAGTAACATGAATTAATATTTAATTGATTCCAAATTGATTTTCCAATTTAAATTTAATTAACCCAATTTAAATATCCACAAAATAGGGGGTATTACATACTCTTCCCTAATAACGGGATTTCGTCCTAAAATCTGAAAAAGAAAAATACCTGACAAATTTTTTTTTGGATACTTTTCATGTATATCATTCTCTCATTCCCACGTTGACTCATCAATATCATGATGACCCCACTGAACGCGGACTAAGGGTATAACTTTCTACCCTAAATGTCTGTCACTATGATCTAAGATAGCAACTTGTCTCTCCTCGTAAGAACTATCTGAATATAGATCAATCTCCTTAAGTGCAATATAGTCGTATGACTAGTCATCCTGATTATATCCTCCCAATGATAAAACATGAAACACATCAGGAATACGATGTAAATGATCCGGCAACCCAAGTTTATAAGCCACTGGTCCAAACCTCTCAATTATAGAAAATGGACCAACATACCTTAGTGCTAATTTCCCCATCTTACCAAACCTCATTATGCCTTTCATAGGAGATAATAAAATCAATACCCAATTTCCCACGCCAAACTCCTTAAACATCTTATTAGCTTCGGCATACCTATTCTGTCTATCTTGGGTTATCCGTACATGACTCCGGATTAACTCAATCTTGGAAAAAGTCTCTTGAACAACCTTTGGCTCGAGGAGTTTGTTATCCCCTACCTCTAACCAACAAATAGGCCAACGCCAACGCCTCCCATACAATGCTTCGAAAGGTTCCATACCTATAGTGAACCGATAGGAATTTTTATATGAAAACTCCACCAGTGAAGTTAATGTTCCCATTCTCCTCTAAAATCTAAGATACACATCCTCAACACGTCTTCGAGCATTTGATTGATCTGATCGATCTCCCTCATCCATCCATGGATGATAGGTTGTAATCAAATGCAATTTTGTACCCATATCCTCCTGAAAACTTCGCGAAAAGTGAGACAAAAATCTTATCCCTGTCACACATGATATCAATCGAAACTCCGTCTAGTCTCACTATCTTAGTATAAATAATTAAGCATATTGCATTGTCGTATAATCTGTCCTCACTGGTAGAAAATGGGATACTTTATTCAATCGATCCATGATTAGACATATGTAATCGTGACATCGCTGGGAAGTTGGTAACCCAGTGATAACATCCATAGAAATGCTCCCTCATTTTTAAACAGGAATCTCTAGTGGTTGTTAAAGTCTAGCTGAATTTTGGTGGTCCACCTTCACCAACTCACATGTGGCGCTCTTTGTGACAAATTCATCAATGTCCCTTTTTATCCCGCTCCACCAATATTATCGATGCATATCCTAGTTCATCTTTTCTCCGCCGGGATGCAGTGTAAAGCATGAACCATGTGATTCTATCAATATGTATGACGTAAATCCTTACGCCAGGTATAATGAGTCTACCTTTTAAGTGCAAACCTCCATCTGATCCCACAAAATACTATTCAACTCCTTGAGTCAAAAGTTGACATAATTTCTCCTAACATAATGAGTCAACTACTTAAGCCTTTATAACTTTAGTAATAATATAGGGAGTGATAGTCATTGCAGACATGAAAGATTTAGCAACTGAGTCCTGTTGTCCAAGACATTTTCATTTCGGCTTCCACGCCTCAGCTACATCTTCAATAGGCATCCGACTCAACACATTCGCCACTACGTTAGACTTCCTTGGATAATATTGTATATCAAATTTATAGTCTTTTATAAATTTAAACCATCAGCGTTGTTTCATATTCAGATCTTTCTGTGTGAACAAATACTACAATGACTTATGATCTATGAAAAGATGAAATTTCTCCCCCAGAAGATAATGTCTCCGTGTATGCAATGCAAACACAAGCGCTGCAAACTCCAAGTCATGTGTAGGATAATTCTTCTCATGAGGCATAAAATTTTGGGAAGCATACGCTATAGCCTTTTCCTCTTCTTGAAGTACACCCCCAAGTTCTTGTAAGGATGCATCAGTGAATATAATATATTATGGCCCAAGCAATGCAAATATGGGTGCCGAAGTTAATTTATCCTTTAGCTCATTAAAAACAAACTAACAAGAGTCATCCAATCTGAATAGTACCCCTTTGCATGTTAGATTTGTTAATGGGCTCGCAATATTAAAAAATCCTCGAATAAACTGACGTTAATCACTACACCAAATATCGAAAATGGTCACAAAAAAGGGGTCACAGTCCAAACCCTAACCATATAAAAAATGAGCGTGACCAATTCTAAGACTCAGTGTGGTTATGGATCATCTTGTAGGTGGTCACGGCCTCTGAGCGTGAATCGCATGGGTCACGGATGACAATCGTGACCCAGTCTTGACCATTATGGCGCCAAGTTTCCCTCCAAATGTGGTCATGGATGGGGTCACGGCTCATAGTCGTGACCACAAACATAAATACACACCAACACAGTCACGACTTAGGACCATGACCATTCTTGGAAATGAGTCACGACTTTCGACTGTGACCATGGTCTTATTTCTACGCCGATGTGTTAAAAATGAAGGGGTTAAGTCATTTGGTCATGGATTAGGATAGTGACCAGTGTCTTTATACTTAAAAATCGCAGAACAAATTTTCATTTCCCTAAAAAAATTCTGAACCCTAAGTTTTCCTCCCTCTCTCCGATGATTTCGGCTCTCTCATTCTCTCAATCTCAATCTCTCTCATTCTCTCAATCTCAAAGGTAATCTCAATCTTCTCTTGTTATTTATTGTCTGTGTGTATGTCCAAACCCTTGTTATTTATTTCATTGTGTGTGTGTATTTATGTGTGTGTGTGTATATATGTGTGTGTATTTCTGTGTATATACGTGTATGTATTGTGAACGTAGGTGTGTATACATTATCATTGTGGGTATTGTGCATGTATTATATAAAAAAATACATATATATGACTAATGTTGGTTTAAGCTTCAAACTAGGGAAAATTTTAATTTCATGGATATTGTTGGTTTAATTTTCAAACTAGGAAAACTTTTAATTAAAGAGATATTGTTGGTTTAAGTTTGGGAAGAAATATAAAAAAATACCTCTCCGTTAAAAACTACCTCTCCATAAAAAAAGGTACCAAACATAGAGGTTAATTTTACGGATTGTTGGCTTAAATGACAAAAGTAGGTATTCAAAACATAATAAATTAATGGTTGATGATTCATTAGAGAAATTATTTATAGGAATCATATCCATGCCCTCGTACATAATAACTAGTTAATGATTCATTATAGAAATTATTTATAGGAATCATATTCACGCCCTCGTTCATTATTCTCAGGAAAAATGAGTCACGGTGATAATCGATGGCAATAAGAGTATGAAAGGTTGCAATTGGTCCGCACTCGTACCTCTTTAATTAGTGATCCTTATAAAGTGGGTACTCCAGTTCATTGGTATGGGAATAGGAAGATCTAACAATTTAACTACCTTGTAAACCATGGAGTTCATTTCCAGCAAGAGTAATTGATAGATCTTATTCTGTTTTTCTTGCCACAATTTGGGATAAAGCTGTACAATATATATATATATATATATATATATATATATATATATATATATATATATATATATATATATATATATATATATATATATATATATATATATATCGCGTACATAATCTTGATAGAGAACTGACCTTGTTTATGCTGTTAGAGAAGGACGAAAAAAAATTCACCCATTATGGATAAAATTACATACAAAGAGCAATGACGAAGACTGTGATGTGTCATGGCATATGCACATCAAACTTGATCTTGCTAATAGGATGAAGAGGACGAGATTTTGAGTTCAGCTCTTTGGCATTTATGCATCCAAAGCCTTTATTTCTCGTCCAAACACTCCAGATCTTCACTTCCCTTTACTCCATAGGGCCGAATCTTTAGTAATAAGGGCTTTTTTATAGAGAGAGAGTAAGGGGCTTTCTTGCTTTCGGGTGTCGGGTTCCTGCCCTGCCTGCCCTTTCTTTCCCATTTCGGAGAGAAAGTCAGGCTTGAGGTGAGCTTATCTGCTTTGAAAAAAAAAGCCCAGTAAGCCACCAACTCGGTGCAGGTCACGTGACCTACATCTCGGCGTTTGATTTTTGAGGCTTCCTCTACCCACATCTCTATGCGCTTCCTCCTAATTGGCCACGTGCAAATATTCACAGTTTTTTAAAAACAAATCCATAAGTGATGGAGATTAGACACATTGAACTTTTGTTAAAGTCTTACCATTAACATGTAGATTATAATATATGGTCAAAAATTTTATTTTGTTATTTATATTTTCATATTAAACTTAGAAATTATGCATCTATTATTATAGATACACATTTAACTTTTATTATTTTTGTAGATAATGTCAGGCAGTAATGAAAGAAACGCTCCAACCAACAACGACTAACAAGCACAAGGATAATTCTCATCACCAATGGGTGAGGAATACTCAACTCCACAAACTGTTCACTCCCCGACTCCAAATTCTATTCACTCCCCTACTCCACAAATTGTTCACTCCCCTACTCTGAGTTGCAGTAGGCAAGGTACTCCCATTAATCCAAAAGACATACCCAATGCTCCTCAAACTATCGGGTCAGTTGAGAAGAAGCCCATTGGGTTCTCTCTTTTGGGAAATAACCCCATGGGGGATACGAATCACGTTCAATAGTTTAAAGCACAATGTTTGTCCTTGGAAAAAATGAATGTGGGAGTGGGAGGAGATGGAAATTGGAACCTCGTAGATAATTCTATTAAAGATGAAATCTACGAGCAACTCATCAAACGGTTTTCATTTTCCCCCAACTTAAAAAATAAGGTGCTTTCTCGAGTTGCTGAACAACTCCGAACATATCGCAGAAACCTTAGGCAAAAGCATTTCCCTAAGGAAGCATCAAGATCCGACATTTTGGCGATCAAAGACAAAGTCCCTTCGAACATTGAGATGCCAGTCTCTCAATGGAATGATTTTCTGGAGGATGAGGCAAAGGATTACAAAATGCTGCATAAGGAGAAAAATAAGAAGAATAGGGAAAAAAACTGATGTCCATCGGCTTGGCTCAAAATCTTATGAAGACTTGAAGAACGAGTGGATGACCATTACGAAAGGCAGCCTGAATGAAGGAAAGACACCGAATAGGGACAATTTGTACGTGATTGCTAGACGAGAAAAGATAATAAATTCCCTCCTCACTTGGCCAAGACTCTATAATCAATAGAGTCTATCAGTAGTCAGTCAGATTCAAGCCCGATTAACGATATTGATAATGATGACATCGCACAAACCTTTATGAAGGACCATAGAGGGAGGATGAGAGGTTTGTGGTCGCATCTGTCAAAAATAAGATTCAAACACACCGCACCTCTCACGGACGAGCTTTATTCTGTTAATAATCGTTTCGCGTCCAATAATGAACGCTAATATAGGACTGAAGGGGATATAATGGGGCTTTGAAATGAATTGGGAAGTGTGAATGATAAACTTGCTCATATTGTGTCCCTTTTAACCGGTCGTATGCCCCTGCAACCCACAATGCATCCTGATTTCCCGATTTCCTCGTTATCCACCCCCCCACATTCCGGTTCCTCCTATAATATTCCTTTTCACAGTGCCTCAGCATGGAACATGTCTTGGATCATCGTCAACAATCCAAGGTGACTGTGGTGAGAAATACTATATACATGACCTGAGCGGTAAATTTGTCATTGGGATCTGCACGCTCATATCCACAATCGTAGAAACTTTAGTACATAATTGACCTTTGTAGGAGGGTGAGTGTAAGATCGTTGTTGATACAGTATATGACGGTTGTGAAACTGTTCCAGCGCACGTCAATAGTGGAGAAGGGAATTTTTTAAAATATTAGGTTGAATTTGTTACCACTTGGCTAGTTTATAACTTGATGAAGATGTAGTAATATTTTTCTTATGTTGTAATAATATCTGTAGACAAATTTATTTAATTTGAGTTTAAGTGGTTTAGTATTATAGTTGATTGGTGTGTTCTTGTATTTAAGTTATTGCATAGTTTGGTTGATTGGTGCATTGTTGACTATATTAGTGCTTTGCTTTGATACTATATTAGTACTCTACTATGAAACATGATATTTATTTTGTCATATTGACACTAGACTGCAATTTGAATATTATTAAATGGATTTTCCACAATATAGAGAGTGGATGAGTGGACTGACCGAATAATTAATAGTTATGTTAAAGGTATTCTAGAATTTATTAGATATGCTTTTAAGAACCTTAAAAGTGAGAAGATTCTGTGTCCGTACACCCATTTTATAAATGAAAAATATAAATCTTTAGAAGATGTTGAGTTAAATTTAATAATGTGGGGAATTTCCTAAGATTATAACAAGTGAACATACCATGGTGAAAAACATTTACCCCATGTTCCCAAAGAATTATCGGTAACCGACAACATAACAGAACAACAACGAATGGAAGTGGTAAATGATTTTGCCAACACATCATCCATTGACCGACCTAAATGAAGATGCTTACGGAGTCCACCATGACCAAAACCACTAATCTATGGAGACATATAATGCGCACCATGAACAATTTGATATTGAACTACCGGGAGAATGAGAATATATATGGTTGAAAGCCGATGCGGCTAGACTATTGTATAAAGATTGTGATGGAGATCATTCGGTATTATATGAAATAATTGGTTTGCATAACTTGAAGAGTTAATTTAGCTTGTCTGGGAACCGGATAACAAGAATTCTCAAGTGGGTTAAAGAAATTCTCCCAAAAGAGAACACGTTACCAGACAATTATCCTACCATGAAGAAGAGCTTGAAGGGTTTGGGAATGAAATACAAATTTTTTCATGCATGCAAGTATAATTGCATATTGTATCGCAATGAACAAAGAGAGAAGGATGAATGTCCAGTATGCGGTGAACCTAGATATGTCGTTTGTGAGAAGTTAAATGACAAACCTACAAAATATCAAAAGAGCTCGCAAGTCCCACAAAAGGTTTTGAATTATTTTGCACTTGGGTTACAGTTAAAATGATTTTTAGTGTACTGTGGATAGAGTAGGCCATGACATGGCATGCTCGATGCGATGTGGGTGGAAATATGATGGGTTATCTGGTTGATTCACTCGTCTGGAAAATTTCAAATGCACGACACCATGAATTCAGAAAAGAACCACGCAACATTCGTCTTGCAATCTTAACTGATGGGTTTAACCCTTTCAGTAATTTTAAGTACTAGTCAAAGTTATTGGCCAGTTCTAATGGTGCCTTTAAGTCTCCCTCTGACACTGTGCATGAGAAAGGAGTTCATATTGTTATCTTTATTGATACCCGCGATGAAGTCCCCGGGTGATGATATTGATATATTCTTAGCCTTATTAATTGAATAACTTAAAGAGTTGTGGGATAAAGGTGTGATGGCGTTCGACTCTCACAAGGATGAAGAGTTCAAACTTAAAGAAATGGTGATATGGGCGATCCACTACCTTCTTGCTTATGGGACCTTGTCCAATTGTAATGTTCATAGTTATTATGGATGTCTCATATATGGGGAGGAAACTGAAGCCATTTGGATACAACATAGTAGTGAGATGAGTTACAACATTGTCTGATTGTAATGTTCTTGCTTCTACCCATCTAGATGCTTTCACTTTGACTACTAGTGAGAAGAAGATCCTCTTAGACACGTTAACTTTTTATTCTCGTATGTAATTCAATACCAATAAAATTACTTAAAAAATTGCAAGTCTCATGACTGGCATGTAATTATCCAATTAATCCCTCTGTTATTTCGACATTGCTTGTCTGAACACAAAGATCTTCATCGGGAAATTATGAAAATCAGTTTGTGTTTACCCTAGTTTGTGCAAAAGTGGTAAACAGAAGATACATTAGAGCTACAAAATCAACTTTAGCCGAGGCTGTTTGTGTATTAGAGAAATATTTTCCTGCATCGTTATTCGATATCATCATCCACTTGTTTGTGCATTTATGCGATAAAGCTTTATTATGTGGTTCGATTAGGTATCGTTGGATTTATCCTTTGGAGCGCTTAATGAAAACCTTCAATGATTACGTAAAGAAGACACGATATATTGGAGGGTCAATTGCTGAAGAATACGTAACTCTGGAATTATCGTTATACGCTAAGGAATATATGCCAGAACAAGAAGTGAGGAGGTTCAATCCTCGTAGAAGAGTAGTGATCGAGGAACTTGATGTGTTTGATAACAAAGTACTGTTTGGGAACCGTAAAGAGGGGAAACTCACAAGTATACAATACGAGCAAGCAACTCGTTATGTCTTCGAATCGAAAGATGAAGTCGAAGAATGGAGAGGGTGAGTATCTATTGAATTCTTCTTCTTTGATTATATGTATTTTATATTTTAGGATCTAAACTCTACAATTTAGCCGTAGGAAGTATGAGAATGAAATTTCCCAAAATCAAAGGATAAATTTCACGACAACTGATTTTAGGGCATGAGTATCAAAAGAGGTAAACCTCATATATTTTGTATGCGGTTATTTATTCGTTTGTGATAAAAACATGCCTTAATACAAATTCATTAAGAAATGCATCTTCTAAAAAGAGGTGATATCTCTTCCTGACTTGCACGCTTAACAAAAGGCCCTAATTTTTGTGCGAAAGAGTTAAAAAAATTCCTCACCAACGGTTATGATTTCATTTCATATCCATATGAGGAAAAAATCTTGACGTAAAATAGTGGAATATCAATTTCTACCTTGACCACATGTATCGCTAGCAAAAGAGATAAAAATCCAAAGAATATGTTGCTAACCTATTATAGGATAGTCCAACAAATCCTAGAACTTGATTACTTAACCATCTTCTATTGTGATTGGGTAAAGGTGGAGGATACTACGAATGCTTGTAAAGTTGATCCTGACTAAAAATTTATTATGGTAGATTCATCAAAGTTGAAGAGTAAAAATCACATAGTCGACGAGCCTTTTATTTGTGCCTTTCAGAACGTAAATAAGCTATTCTACTCGAAGTGCATAAACGATGTAAATTGGTCTATTGTTATGCATGCACCAAAGGGTATGAATACTGAAGTGGATGCATTAGAGGCTCCAAAAGAGTTCCAATCAGCTCTTGATGACATCCCTAATTTGTAGGATTTTTTAGTTGGTTTAGAGGAAGACTGAGTATCAAAATATTATGTTAACCTTGTCTATCTTATTTTGTATCATATTTTGATATTGACATTGTATTAGTTCTTTACTTTGATGTATGAATGTTTAGTTACTTTTACAAATGTTTAATATGATTTATGTAAGTTAACTTTTGATAATACGCCTTGCTCAATCGAATATTTAGTTACTTTCACGAGATTCTCGATTTGAAAACAAAGTCATTTGAGTTTATGATTGGATCAAATTGACCCAGCTCAATTTCCACATGTTCCTATACATATACATTTATTGATCAGTTTCATTGATGCAATGTTCATAAAATGAAATTAAATTAGCTTGGTTTTATGAAGATTGTATTAAAGAAACTAGTCAACAGATGTACATATAAAAGAATACGTTGGGGGCTCCAGGATCAATTTGATCCAATCACACATTCATAAGACTCTATTTAATGGCCTTGTTGGATCGCAGGAATTAGGTACTCTTTACTTTAACTGAAGTAGTTATATAATTGATATGCATTATTTTTTAAATATTTTATATGTATGGGATAATTATTGGTTTTGTTTGGTTTGGTTGTTGGATAATTATTGGCTGTTGTCTTGGTGTTGGATAGTATGTTAGAAGGGGTACGGGATAATTATTATTTTTGTTGGATAATTATTAATTGTTGGCTTGTTGTTGGATAGTATGTTATAAGGTGTACTGGGTAATTATTGGTTTTGTTTGGTTTGGCTGTTGGATAATTATTGGTTGTTGGCTTGTTGTTGGATTATATGTTAGAAGGAGTACGGGATAATGCTTAAGGTTTTCGCTCTCTAACGGCTTGTTTTTAAACGTAATTCTAGATATTTTCAAACTATCATCATATTCTCAAATCGGGGGTCCCTTGATCATGCGGTCAGTTTTTACGAGTTACGCTGGTCCCGTGTGAGGTGTGCGAACATCTTTAGGGGTTGTAGGGTGGGCATTAAGGGATTTCCCCTCTTAAGGGACGTTTTCAAGCCTAAGTCTGGAATTTCTCAAATTATCATCATATTCTCAAACCAAGGGTCTCGTGACCACGTGATTGGTTCCAGGGAGTTACATTGGTCCCGTGCGCGGTGATCGCTCCCCAAAAAGGGTAGCTTGGTGGGTTTTGCCCTCTAACGACACATTTTCAATCATGAATGTGGATTTTCTCAAATTATCGTCATTTTCTCAAATCAGGGGTCCCGTGACCACACGGTCGGTTCCTGCGAGTTAAATTGATCATGTAAGAGGTGTTTGCACCTCTCACGGGGCTGTTTGGGAGGTGCTTTTGGTTTTGGCCCTTAAAAGGCATGTTTAGTAAGAAAATATGAACAATTATGGTATGGTAACACTAGAACTGTGCCTTGAACGATCTTCAGAGTTTCGCCTGGACAGTCGTTTGACTAGTGAAACCACGTAGTCTCCCACGAGTGAATCCCTGGATTATTACAACTATAGCAAGTGTTCCCCTTATTGATTTTAGACGGTGGAGTTCAATTTTGTTGAGTAGAGTGGGAGGTAATGTTTACAAGGGAATAATTTCACGGTGCAGGGAACTCAACATTATAAGGTGTCCTCACAGGAAGATTAAGAGCTTGACATCCCTCATTGAGCTTATGACCTTGTCATTTGAGCTTGACAAGGGTATAATCTCAATGAGGGTTGTCAAGCTCTTAATCTTCGAGTGAGGCCACCTTGTAATGTTGAGTTCCATGCAGCTTGAAATTAATCCCATACAAACATTACTGCTCACCCTACTCAACAAAATCGAACTCTTCCATTTAAAATCAATAATGGGAAAACTTGTTATCGTTGTAAAAATCCAGGGAGACTACGTGGCTTCACTAGTCCAAAGACCGTCCAGACAAAACTCCAAAGACCGTTCAGAGAATGGTTCTAGTGTTCCCATGCCATGACTGTTCAAGTTTTCTTACCAAAAATGACTTTTGAGGGAGAAAACCAAAATCAACTCCCAAACAGCAACGTGAGAGTGCAAACACCTCTTACGGGATCAATTTAACTCACAAGAACCGACAATGTGGTCACGGGACCCCTGGTTTGAGAAAATGACGATAATTTTAGAAAATCCAAACTAATGCTTGAAAACATACCGTTAGAGGGCATAACCCCTTAGCACCCCAAAGTGGCCCCTTTAGGGGAGATATCACCGTGCACGAGGCCAATGTAACTCGCAGGAACCGATCGCGTGGTCACGAGACCCACGATTTGAGAATATGATGATAATTTGAGAAAATCAATACTTAGGCTTGAAAATGTGCCGTTAGAATGGAAACCCCTTAACGCCCCCCAAGCGGCCCTTTTAGGGGAGCGATCACCGCGCACGGGTCCAATGTAACTAGTAGGAGCCGATCGCATGGTCACGGGACCCCCAGTTTGAGATCGTGGCCCAAAATAAAGAAAATCCACACTTAGGCTTGAAAATGGGTCGTCGGGGGGTGAAACACCTGAGCCCCCCTCCCCCCCAAAAAAAAGGCCCCTTGAGCGTCGCCAACACCTCACGCATGACCAACTAGGCTGCACAAACCAACCGCATGGTTATGGGACCCTCATTTTGAGAGAACGACCCAAAAAGATAATATCCACACTTAGGCTTGAAAACGTGCTGTCGGGGGGGGGGGGGGAACCCTTTAGTGCCCCCAAAGGCCCCATGAGAGGTGCTAACACCTCATATGGGACCAACGTAGCCCGCATGAACCAATCGGGTGGTCACGAGACCCTCGGTTTGAGAACACGACCCAAAAAAGAGAATATCCACACTTGGGCTTAAAAATGTGCTGTTGGGGGGCGAAGCTCCTTAGTACCCCCAAGGGTGGCTCCAAGAATGGAAACAAGAACGCTGTTTCGAAAGAATTTCGGGCAGAAAAAACTGCCTTCAAAGAACCAATCTACAAGATCTTAGCGAAGATCAAGGACAAGCCATTCGTCAAGTGGCCCAAAAAGATGGGAGGAGATCCCTTAAAGAGAAATAATGCACTGAGATGCAATTTTCACAAGGAAGGGGGACAAAAAATTGAGCACTGCAAGGCTCTTAAGTCTCACCTGGACGAGTTGGCCCTTACCGGGCACCTAAACGAGTTTGTGGAAAAGAAGACATAGAAGGTCGCTGGCAAAGGAGACGCAAGGCCCAACAATGTGCTCGAATACAATGTTGTCCATGAGTTCGCAATGATTCATGGGGCATCTAATCTAAAGCATATTTAAGGGAATTCAGACCGGATGGAAGTGAAAAAGCTTACTGCAGTAATGCAAGATTTTCAAATTGATCCAGTAAAAACACAATCAGCAAAACGTCGGCAAGCAGATGACGTCGACTACAACAAACACATTGTATTCACGGATGAGGACTTAGTGGGAGTAAGAACCACACATCATGATGCCCTAATCATTACATTCCGGATAGCAAATTATGACGTCGACAAGTTACTCGTCGATTAGATAAGCTTATCTGAGGTAATGTACCTTGACCTTGAAATAGAGTTGCTAAAGCCGTTTATTGAAAATAAACTATTTAAGCAACTCCGAAAAGTTTGTTGAAGAAACTCTTTACTTAAATCAAACTGATTTTGAACACAAGATGTGTTAACAAAATTATGTACGAGATTAGGATAAGATTTGATAACAAGTTTTAGTAAACAGTTTAAAATATTTTAAACTCAGCACACATCAGAATGGGATGAGAAGATGTAGAAATATCAATGCTCATGATTTTTAACGTGGTAAAACCTCACCCTTGAGGAAACATCCACGACTCCCTCTACGGAGTAACACAAAAAAAAATTCACTAAAACAAATATGTGAGTTACAATCTATTTAACTAACATGCACACAATAAAAAGTCTATACAAGTTCAGGATTGTACCCTCTGGCGTCCTTAAACTTTTCTGCAGATCTTGATTGTTGATGTAGTCTCCTCAGTTTGTCAACTCTTCCTTTGTTTCAGCACGTTACGTCGACTTATGTTCACCAAATCTTATAGCCAACACTTTCAGTGTATGTAGTGTGAAGATGTTTGTGAAAAGTGTTCTATAACACATGCATGCACACACGCACTCTTATTAGTTACAAACAATCCTAACAAATTACATATAAAGTCTATATGCAGTGAGTTTGTTATTTTTCTTTCTTACAAAACCAAAAACCTTTTGACCTTTCAATATAACCCATATTCCACGAAGATCTTGCTTAAGAAATCGGTCAAGACCTTTCTCAATCTCTTTTGAAAATATTTAGGAGATTGAGAACCCTCCAAGTGCGAATCCAACTTGGTCAGGTTAAGTTTTGTAAAAACAGAAACTATAAAACATTTATTGTTGATTCTGAAGTAATAAAATGTTTTAACAGAAAAACAATCAACAATGTACTTCTCAAGATGAGAAATAAAATGCAACTAAGTGTATTATGACATGAAAAACTTCAGATCTATGATTTCTATTGAATCAGAAACAAGATCTGAGTAGGTGTCTAAGTTGGAAATAAGATTTTATGAACACAAGGTTACAGCAACCCAAGATCACTCAACTCGAACTCTCATAAACTCAAGAAACACTAAAGATGGTGTTTATTTGGTTATGGTGTTTTTGGAGAGGTAAGTGGTTTAGGTTGTAGAAGTTTTTAGACGAAGTTAGGGTTTCTAACTTGACTCTCTGGTTTCTCTCTCTCTCTTCTCTTTCTTCTCTCTCTCTCTCTCTCTATTCTTTCTCTGAGAATTTTCAAAGTGGCAAAAGCTTTCGAAGGCTGAGATGAGAGTCCTTTAATTAGCAAAAGGAGATGGTTCCAGACTATCGTTCAAAAACAACGGCTGAGATTGAGTCAAGCTTCTTTGACTTCAATCCAAGGGCTCACAACAGGCGGTGGATTAAACAGGCTGTGATTGGCTTAAAGGTTTACTCGGGGATTCACTCAGGCGGCATGCAGGCCATTGATAAGGGTTGATCCAAGGGCTGTAAACATGCGAAGTTTTGTCTCTGTAAATAAACACAACTCTGGCCAATCAAAGAGTAGCAGGTGTTGGCCATAGAATGAATACAAACGCGCGTCCAAAACTAATTACAAAGCCAACCTTGGAGTCTCTGGCGCTTTTGGTTTCTACCCAGAGTAACTTAAGGCCAAAAACCACAACAAAACATATTTAGATATTAACCCCAAAAATTTTTAAATCAAGTTTTAGTTTAATAAAACCTTAATAAAAAATGTTTAAAATTCCCAAAAAATTAATAAAAATCAAATTGAGGGATTTAAACACACTCACCACATTAATACACATAAAGGTGCAATATGATATGCAAAAATTAAGTTCTAAGTGTGTGAGTGATGGCTATAGTCTCAGGATCATTACGAGATGAATAGGATAAGAAGCAAAACAATCTCTGAGGCTCTTTGGTTTCTAAGATGGACACAATTTTGTCACAATTTCCAAACTAGATGAGCTCTTATACAGTCTAGACTCAAATGAGTCAAAAGTATAAGGGCTTCAATCTCCCCCTTTGGAAATATGAGACAAAATATCCTTTGAGTCATCTAGAACTCGTAGGGCGACAACAAATAAGAAAAACCTATTCCTATAAAAGTTCTATCTACCCAAATCCTAGAAAGCAAAAATTACATAACTCAACTGTATACAGTTTAACATCCTATTATTACAATAGAGAATGACTGTACAAGAAGAATACATACAAAGAATTACTAAGACCAAGCTGTTTAGTATATGCAGAGATAGACTCAAATTTCTCCCCCATTTTGTCTCAAATGGACAAAGGGAAGGAACTTGGAAAATATAACAGGTATTTACTCGACACAAACCATACCAATAGATTTACGTAAAGAAATGAATCTATTATAATCAAGAGGTTTGGTAAACAAATCTGCAAGTTGTAGATCAGTAGGAAGATAATTGATTTCTAATTCCTTAGTTTCAACTAATTCACGAATAAAGTGATGTCTTATTTTAATGTGCTTAGTTCGCGAGTGTTGAACCGGGTTCTTAGAAATATTAATCGCGCTTTGATTATCACAATAGAGATGAAGTGTGGGTTCTAAAATACCATAATCACTTCGCATTTGTTTAAGCCACAATAATTGGGCACAACAACTACCAGCGGCTATGTATTTAGATTCAGCAGTCGAGAGAGATGTGCAGTTCAGTTTTTTACTACTCCAACCTACCAAGTTATTACCAATATAACAACATGCGCCTGAAGTGCTTTTACTATCATCAGTACAACCAGCCCAATCAGCATCAGTGTACCCAATAATAGTGCTCGGTGTGTCATTCGTGTACCAAATTCCTAAATTTAGAGTGCCATTAACATATTTAATTATCCGTTTAACAGAGTTTAAATGGCCCTCTTTGGGGTTGTTTTGATAGTGCGCACAAACACACACAGCATACATGATATCAGGACGCGAGGCAGTCAGATAGAGTAATGTGCCAATCATACTACGATATAAAGTAGGATCTACAGATTTTCCATTTTCATCTTTTGACAATTTTTCTGTAGTACTCATAGGCGTTTGAGCACTTTTAGCACTCTCGAGGCCAAATTTCTTAACTATCTCTAATGCGTACTTAGTCTGCGAAAGAAACAATCCATCTGGTTGTTGTTTGACTTGGAGACCTAGGAAGAACTATAACTCCCCCATAAGGGACATCTGAAATTCCTTACTCATAATTTCAGTAAAAGATTTTACTTTTGAGGTAGAAGTGGATCCAAATATGATATCGTCTACATAGACTTGAGCGATAGTAATGTGTTTGTCAAAATGTTTGACAAATAAGGTTTGGTCATTTCCACCTCTTTTGAAACCTTTATCCAGTAGAAAACTGGACAGGCGCTCATACCGAGCTCTAGGAGCTTGCTTAAGACCATATAAAGCCTTTTTCAACCGAAATACATGATTAGGATAATTAGGGTTAATGAACCCTTTAGGTTGTTCTACATAGGTTTCCTCGGCAAGTATTCCATTAAGGAATGCAGATTTAACATCCATTTGATATAATGTAAAATGCATGTGACAAGCTATAGCAAGAAGTAGACGAACTGATTCTAAACAAGTAACAGGAGCAAACGTCTCGTTAAAATCAATTCCTTCTATTTGGGAATAACCTTGAGCAACTAGTCTAGCTTTATTTCTAATTATCATCCCATTTTCATCAGTTTTATTTTTGAAAATCCAACGAGTACCAATAACCTTTTTGTGATCAGGACGTGAAACAAGATACCATACATCATGAATGACAAATTGTAAAAGTTCATCCTGCATTGCAGAAATCCAGTGAGAGTCATTCAATGCCTCATTTACATTCTTTGGTTCCACAAGAGAAACAAAGCATGCATAAAGTGCATAATTTCTAAGTTGGGATCTTGTACGTACTGGCTCACTAGGGTTACCAACTATGTTGTTTATGGGATGATCATTAGAAACCCAGTTAGGTACTTCAGGTGACTCAATAGGTAATGAATTATCTATTTCAGAAGAGTCATTTTCTAAAATATTTGACGATTCTTCTTCTATAGTTAATTCACTAGTCCTGCTTTCTATAGTAGTGTCACTAACAATAACATTTATGGATTCCATTAAGGTTTTAGTGCGAAGATTATACACCCGATAAGCTCTACTGTTAGGTGAATATCCTAAGAATATGGCTTTATCTCCCCTGCTCTCAAATTTAGACAAGTGTACCCTATCTTTGCACACATAGCAGGTACTACCAATGGTTCTAAGGTACTTAAGATTAGGCTTTTTATTGTACCAAAGTTCATAAGGAGTTTGTTTGGAATTCTTTCTAAGATAGACCCTATTAATAAGATGGCATGCTGTACGAATAGATTCTACCCAAAAATACTTAGGTAAGTTCTTGGCATGGAGCATGAAACGTGCCATCTCTTGAAGGGTTCGATTCTTTCTCTCAACTATACCATTTTGTTGAGGAGTCTTAGGAGCACTGAACTCATGTTTGTAACCATTATAGTCACAGTATTCTATAATACCAGTGTCTTTGAATTCACCACCTCTATCACTTAGGATTCTATTTACTTGAGTGTCTTTATCATTTTCAATTCATAAAAGAATCTTTAAAAAAGTTTGAAAAGTATCGGATTTCTGTTTTAAGAAAGCTGCCCAAGTGAATCTGGTGAAGTCATCAACCATAACTAGAATATAACTGTGTCCACAGAGACTAATAGTTTGAGAAGGACCCATTAGGTCCATATGGATGAGTTCTAAGGGATTAGAGGTAAGGATATCTTTAACCCTTTTATGAGGTGCTTTAACAATTTTTCCTTCTTGACAGGGACCACAGACAATGTTATGAATAGGTTTAATTTTTGGTATTCCTCTAACTATTTGTTGAGAGGACAATTTAATCAAATTTTCGTAATTAATGTGACCCATTCTGTTATGCCATATCTCATTGTCATCCATTCTGGCAACATTACAGATTTCAGAACTAGTCATGACATATAACAATTGTCAGGAGTCCTGAATCCTGTAATTACGCATTCTCCCTTTTCATTTAAAATCTTGCAATTGTTCTTGGAAAAGGTGACAGTATGGTTTAAGTCACAAAATTGTGAAATGCTGAGTAAATTAGCCTTGAGGCCTTTAACTAAAAGAACATTTTCAAGAACAGGAAGTCCTTTTTCTTTAAGAGTTCCTTTGCCTATGATCTGGGATGATACTCCATGACCAAAAACAACTTTTCCACCATCAAAGTGGGTTTTATTTAAAATTTTTCTATCATCACCTGTCATACGCTTGGAACATCCAGAATCCAAATACCAACCAGAAGATGTAAGTTCAGCTTTTAAGGCAGAAATAACAATATTACACTTCATCTGGGGTACTAGATCATCTTTTCTAACCCAAATTGCTCTGGTTTTCTGTTTGCACTTGTTTGCTCTCATTTGATAAAATTTGCGAGCATTAGATTTTTGTTGAAAAACATTTTGCGCATGCTTTTGAGTAAATTTAAACACCTGAGCATTTGATTTAGAAAAGTTTATGGGATTCCTTCTAGTAAATGTCCTTTTAGGTTTAGTCTTTCTATTCCTATAGTTGGAGTTTTTGTCTGGTGGCCTGGGAAGGACATAATTGTTACGACTCCTCCTAGAATAGTTAAATTTTTGATACATGGAAGTATTGTAGATAGGCTTAATCAGTCTCCTAGCATAGCAATCATCAAAAGAATGTCCGTATATATCACAATATGAGAAATAAAGATTGCTCAGAATGGGGTTTACCTTAGGAAAGTCTCTAAACAAAGGTTTTGAGAAATTTTGAGGTTGAATTTTATTCCTAGGTAGCACAGGTTTGAAAGCAGGTTCACTTTTCCTAATTGGGGGGCAGACATATTTTTCCTTTGGTAAACTTTCATGCTTAGAGCAACTTGCATCTCCAGTGTTAGTGTTTTGATGATCAAACTCAGTTTTTAGTGAATGAAAGTCTGGACATGTTTCAATAGGTATTTTGCCTCCTGACACAAATTTGATAGGTTCAACATGTTTTGTTTGTGTCTTCAAATTGGGGCAAAACCCTATACCAGTTCGATCATCAGAATTGGTTTTAGATTCAACAACGAATTCCTCAAAACATTTAGAATTGTTTTCAAATTTTGTAAATTTTTTGAACACAGTTGCTGTCTTTTCTTTGGTTTGTTCCAATTCTAATAATGTCCCTTTGTATTTTTTCTCCATAATTTCATTAGCTTCAGTCAAAGTTTTCAATTTTTCATCAAACACTTTGATATCACTTTCATGAGACATGCATTGAGTAGTATACTCTTCAGCATTCAGTTTTACCATCAGGCTTAGATCCTCTAGCTTTTTGGTAAGATCTTTAACAATCTTTTCTAGTCTAGTTCTTTTCTTAAGAGTTTTGGCATATAGAGTGTGAATGTCTGGGAGATCTTCATTGTCTGAGTCACTAAGTGAGGTGTGTGAAGTGACCCCTAAGGTTTCATTTCTTAAACTCACACACCCATTGACATCAGCAGTATCGATTCCCCTTTGACTCACACACCCCGAGGAAGAAGTATTAATGTTCTTAGTAAGTAAAGCATCTAAACCAGTTAAAGTATGATTCAAGGCAACAGAGCTAGAATTACTAGACTCATCCTCACTATTAAGAACAGGCATATCATCATTATATATGATTTTGGCAAAGAAGGATAAACAAGGATCAAAACCATCAGATGTCTCAGGTTCCTCATTTTCAGAGTCACTTGAATCATCCCATGTTTTGCAGATATTGGCTCTAGAGTGTTTGTTTTGGGTATTTAAATTAACTCTACAGTCTTGAGCAATGTGTCCTAGTTTACCACATCTATAGCATTCTGTCTTCTTGAGGTCTCTGTGAGGTCTTGTGTTGTCCTTGTTCTGTTTGTCATGAGGTTTCTCATGGGACTTGTGATTTGAAGGAGTTGAATAATTAGACTTGCCCTGTCTATTTGCAATACTGTTTCTAAATTTAACAATTTTCTTAAATTGTTTTGATATTAGGGCAATCTGATTATCTAAACTTTCTAAGTCACAGTCCTCATCAGAATCATTACTAGGAGTGTTTAACTCAGGCTTAATCATCATAGAAGTA
Source organism: Sambucus nigra (assembly GCA_949130495.1). Classification (NCBI taxonomy): domain Eukaryota; kingdom Viridiplantae; phylum Streptophyta; class Magnoliopsida; order Dipsacales; family Adoxaceae; genus Sambucus; species Sambucus nigra. The sequence continues at coordinate 360,721,528 of OX422223.1, read as the reverse complement.
AAGCTAAGATTTGAATTGGTATGTTTCCTATGAGTGTGGGTCAATTGTTTCTTAAACTCTAATTCCATTTCCACAGTTCTTAATTTACTACTGAGTAATTCAGGAGTGAGATTTATACCACACATTTCCTCAATATCATATCTTTTATTGTCAAATTTCTTTGGTAATGATCTCAGAATTTTAGACACAATTTCTTGTCTATCATAAGTTATACCATTAGCATGCAGTTTAGTGACAATATCAGTTAGGTTCATATAGAAGTCATCAAAAGACTCAGATTCAGACATGATTAAAGAATTATACTGTTGAATTAACATCTGAGTTTTAGCAGCCTTAACCCTAGAGTCTCCTTCATGGGCAGTAATCAAGGTATCCCATGCTTCCTTAGAAGTGGTACAAGATGAGATTCTCTTGAACTCATGTTCATTTATAGACATAAATATGGCATTCTTTCCTTTATTATTATTGCGAGAAACTTGTTTCTCTTCTTGAGTAAACTCACTTAATATTTTCTTAACCCTCTCATTACTTCCTTCAGTGGCTGGTTTAGTAGGATAAGAGTATCCATTTTCAATAATGTCCCAGACATCATCTACCAAAGTTCCTTGAATGAAAGCAATCATCCTTACTTTCCAGTAAGAAAAATTGGTTCCATCAAAGACTGGAGGTCTGGTCAAGTTACCATATCTTTCATTTTTCTCGTCCATGATTGATTTTGAGAAAACAGTTTCAGAAACTCAGGATCTTTTTGAAATAAGTTCACCACAAGCTCTGATACCAATTGAAATAGCGTTGCTAAAGCCGTTTATTGAAAATAAACTATTTAAGCAACTCCGAAAAGTTTGTTGAAGAAACTCTTTACTTAAATCAAACTGATTTTGAACACAAGATGTGTTAACAAAATTATGTACGAGATTAGGACAAGATTTGATAACAAGTTTTAGTAAACAGTTTAAAATATTTTAAACTCAGCACACATCAGAATGGGATGAGAAGATGTAGAAATATCAATACTCAGGATTTTTAACGTGGTAAAACCTCACCCTTGAGGAAACATCCACGACTCCCTCTACGGAGTAACACAAAAAAAAAATTCACTAAAACAAATATGTGAGTTACAATCTATTTAACTAACATGCACACAATAAAAAGTCTATACAAGTTCAGGATTGTACCCTCTGGCGTCCTTAAACTTTTCTGCAGATCTTGATTGTTGATGTAGTCTTCTCAGTTTGTCAACTCTTCCTTTGTTTCAGCACGTTACGTCGACTTATGTTCACCAAATCTTATAGCCAACACTTTCAGTGTATGTAGTGTGAAGATGTTTGTGAAAAGTGTTCTATAACACATGCATGCACACACGCACTCTTATTAGTTACAAACAATCCTAACAAATTACATATAAAGTCTATATGCAGTGAGTTTGTTATTTTTCTTTCTTACAAAACCAAAAACCTTTTGACCTTTCAATATAACCCAGATTCCACGGAGATCTTGCTTAAGAAATCGGTCAAGACCTTTCTCAATCTCTTTTGAAAATATTTAGGAGATTGAAAACCCTCCAAGTGCGAATCCAAGTAGGTCAGGTTAAGTTTTGTAAAAACAGAAACTATAAAACATTTATTGTTGATTCTGAAGTAATAAAATGTTTTAACAGAAAAACAATCAACAATGTACTTCTCAAGATGAGAAATAAAATGCAACTAAGTGTATTATGACATGAAAAACTTCAGATCTATGATTTCTATTGAATCAGAAACAAGATCTGAGTAGGTGTCTAAGTTGGAAATAAGATTTTATGAACACAAGGTTACAGCAACCCAAGATCACTCAACTCGAACTCTCATAAACTCAAGAAACACTAAAGATGGTGTTTATTTGGTTATGGTGTTTTTGGAGAGGTAAGTGGTTTAGGTTGTAGAAGTTTTTAGACGAAGTTAGGGTTTCTAACTTGACTCTCTGGTTTCTCTCTCTCTCTCTTCTCTTTCTTCTCTCTCTCTCTCTCTATTCTTTCTCTGAGAATTTTCAAAGTGGCAAAAGCTTTCGAAGGCTGAGATGAGAGTCCTTTAATTAGCAAGAGGAGATGGTTCCAGACTATCGTTCAAAAACAACGGCTGAGATTGAGTCAAGCTTCTTTGACTTCAATCCAAGGGCTCACAACAGGCGGTGGATTAAACAGGCTGTGATTGGCTTAAAGGTTTACACGGGGATTCACTCAGGCGGCATGCAGGCCATTGATAAGGGTTGATCCAAGGGCTGTAAACATGCGAAGTTTTGTCTCTGTAAAGAAACACAACTCTGGCCAATCAAAGAGCAGCAGGTGTTGGCCATAGAATGAATACAAACGCGCGTCCAAAACTAATTACAAAGCCAACCCTGGAGTCTTTGGCGCTTTTGGTTTCTACCCAGAGTAACTTAAGGCCAAAAACCACAACAAAACATATTTAGATATTAACCCCAAAACTTTTTAAATCAAGTTTTAGTTTAATAAAACCTTAATAAAAAAATGTTTAAAATTCCCAAAAAATTAATAAAAATCAAATTGAGGGATTTAAACACACTCACCACATTAATACACATAAAGGTGCAATATGATATGCAAAAATTAAGTTCTAAGTGTGTGAGTGATGGCTATAGTCTCAGGATCATTACAAGATGAATAGGAGAAGAAGCAAAACAATCTCTGAGGCTCTTTGGTTTCTAAGATGGACACAATTTTGTCATAATTTCCAAACTAGATGAGCTCTTATACAGTCTAGACTCAAATGAGTCAAAAGTATAAGGGCTTCAGACCTGTTTAGGAAATTGAAGTTAAGCGTTGCTAACTTGAAGGAAGCCACTGTCCCTCTAGTTGGCTTCTCTAGGAAAGTAACTATCCCTTTGGGAAAGATCGTACTACCAGTGAGGGCAGAAAGTGTCTCCAAGATGATAGAGTTTCTGGTAGTCGACATTGACTCGCCCTACCAAGCTATCCTTGGCAGAGAATGACTACATGCAATGAAGGTCGTCCCCTCGACCTACCATTAGAAACTAAGGTACGTGACTGAGCAGGGAGTAATGGAGATCCACAGAGATCAAGCGATGGCAATAAGGTTCTTCATAGCTGCCATCCACCCAAAACCAGAAAAGAAGGCCGAGAAGGCCAAAGAGAAGTGATAGTAAGAACTTTTGGGTGTATTTTTTCTTCGTTGCTCGAAAAGTTCCTCTAATCAAAATCCTTAAAATACCTACAAATTTATAACAAACTCAGGTGTAGCGGTAAGCAAGAGTATCAATCCACATCAAGGGGGTAAGCTAGAGACAAGCTCAATTGTAATTCAATTTTTATTTTCTTTTTGGGCTTTTTAGTTTTTCTATTTTTTTTAGCTTTTCAAATATTAAAACAATTTTCATGGGTGAGGATGTGAAATAAGACTAAACTAAATTAAAGATGTAAACAACTAACTAAAAAGTGACTAAAAAGAAAAATAAAGTCTAACACTAAAATAACAGATAAATGAGGTAAATAAATGTGAGAACAATCAAGGAGTGGGATTACACCACACATTTTAGCTATTCTAACTAGTTAATTTAATTAAATGAATTTTCCCAAATTAATATCAAAATTATAAATCAACTCTCGTTGCAAATGTAATTTTAATAGAAATTTTTTAGAATATTAAGTTTAACACTCCACAACTCTAGAAAATAGATCTACACTCCTTTTAATTAATAACCCGCAAGGATCGATTTATCAAAATTTGTATAAATCATAGAAATTGAAATTCAAGTAATAATACCCCACTTAAGAAATCCCTATCTCTAGTTTGAATCTAAAATGGGTTTTATAACTTAGAATTTTGATTTTCTCTCAAAAATCATTTACCCTCTCTCGAGGCGTAAATTTAAGGGTGATGGATCAAAATTAATATTCAAAGGGAATTTTCAAGTAATGAAACTAATTAAATTAAAATAATATTAAATAGGGGTTCCCCACACCCATTGAAAGAGGATTTAGCCTAAAATGGTATGAAATTTGACAAATTAATAATCAAAGGCATAAAATAAATGAGTAGAGAAGAAAAAAATCAAACCAAATCTCTTTGAGTGAAATTAAACTCCAATCCTTGAATTTGCAATAAACAACCCTCTTAATTGAGCATCCAAATAGTTTGCAATAATACTCACTCAATTAAATCACATACAAAATTTCTCCTCACAAATCTCTTAAAAAAATAAAACTATTTACAAAATGTTTTTACCTAATTTATTTTCTACTCTAACTATGTCTCTCTAGAATTCCCTCTAAAATTTTTATTCCTCGTCCAATGGGGTAAGGTGGGTCCATGGTAGGTACCGCAGATGGTTGATGGGTTAGCTCCGGTGCTGTTGGTCGGGAAGGTAGTCGACATGTCTCGGGTTGGCGTCCGGAGGGTTATGGACGCGGGTTGGCTGCGTTTGGTTTTTTTGGCTCCGACCGTGGAGAAGGGGATCGGGTAAGGGGCTGCTGGGTTGCGGACTATTTTTTGGGATCGGATCTGGCTAGCTCGGGTAATTCGGGTTTGTTGAGGTTCGATGGGTTTCGGGCTATTGGATGTGACAATCTGGGGCAGCAGGTGTAGGGTCAGAAATGGTTAGGTGGCGAGTTGGAAATTGGGGCTGAGTTGGGGTTGAACCAGATTAGATTCAGGAGGTAAGCGAGGGGGTTAGGGCCCCGAGTTTTTTGGAAATTGTGGCCGAAGCAGGGGCTTCGGGTTTTAAGCTGGCCACGAATCAGGGCTGCATATGACGCCAGAAGTGGCGGGTTAACAGGTCCGCATGGTGTTTGGAGAGAGATGAGAGAGAAAGTGGGTGGAAGTAGAAGATGATGGAAGGGGTAATAGTGTGGGTGAGGTGTAGGGTTTCTGACGTGGGTGAGGGGTTGGTTGTGTGTGTGTAAAGTGTATGGGAGTGGAGTGTGAGGGGTTGTGTGTGTGTTTAACTTATGACCCCTAAAAAATAAACTAAAACTAAAAATTAAATCCTAAAAAATAAAAATAAAAATAAAAATAAAAATAAAAATAAAAATAAAAATAAAAATAAAAATAAAAATAAAAATAAAAATAAATTAAAAACTCAAGTCCTAAAAAAATAAACTAATAAAAGTAAAAAAATAAATTCCTAAAGCTTAAAAGTAAAAACTAAAGACCTACAAAATGTAAATCCAAATAAAACTAAAAAATAAATGAATTCCTAAAAAAAACTGATCCTAATAAAATAAAATAAAAACTTAAAACTAAAAATCAATATAAAACAACATTAAATAAAAAAATAAATCCTAAAAATAAAAAAGATTCAAACTAGAAATTAAAAATAAAAAATACGAAAGTAAACAAATCAAACACACACGACTCGGGACATAGTTTAAGCTAGGTTAGAGTAGGCTAGGGTTACGGGACTGGTAATTAGCTCCATAATCCGTACAATTTCCTTGAAATACGTGTTTGAACACCGCAACGTCCATTCGACCTACAAAATAGACAATAAAGCACATGAGACCCAAATTGTTGAGAATTGGCAACTAAAATACGTCTATTCGGAGTATAAAATGTACACTTTTGGGTGCTTATCAAGAAGTTTGAGGAATAAGAAGGTTTGATACCTTCAAAGTAGCACTTAAAGTATGGAAGACCCTGAGTGGAGGAGACCAGTATCTTCCCCTCTAAGCGGGTCGTTGAAGACCTGGAAGAGGTCGCAGTCGATGGCGGCAAAAAAGACAGTATGTTCTTGATTGGAGCCTCTCTCACAGATCAAGAAAAAAGGGAATTGACAGTACTTTTGAGGAACAATGTGGACGTTTTCATATGGGAACCTTACGAGCTGCCTAGAATTGACCCTAGAGTGGGTTGTCATCGCTTGCACGTCAACCCGAATTTCAGGCCTGTCGCGCAGAAGGCTCGACGAACTGCCCCCGAGAAGGCCAAGGTTGTGGAGAAAGAAGTAGAGAAGTTGTTGGATGTAGGATCCATACGGGAAGTTCAATTCCCTAAATGGATATCCAACCCAGTAGTGGTTCTGAAAAGCAACGGGAAATGGAGAGTTTGCATTGACTTCACTGACCTTAACAAGGTGTGCCCTAAGGACAGTTTCCCTCTCCCAAAAATCGACCAGTTGGTGGACGCCATAGTAGCTCATGAAAGAATGAGTTTCCTGGATGCATACTCGGGGTATCATCAGATTCCTATGTATGCACCTGACCAAGATAAGACAATGTTCATCACCACTGTCGGACTATACTATTACAAAGTTATGCCCTTTGGGCTAAAAAATGCTGGAGCAACTTACCAACGGCTGGTCACCAGGATGTTTAAAGACCAAATGGGAGACATAAATCTACATCGACAATATGCTCGTCAAGATCAAGCACAAAGAAGACCACCTCTCAGACCTGTCAAGGAGCTTCGAAACCCTCATGAAATACCTAATGAAGCTCAACGCGTGCAAATGTTCCTTCGGTGTCCAATCGAGAAAATTTCTCGGGTAATTGGTTAGCGAGAGAGGCATTGAAGCCAAATCAGTCCAGATTGATGCAATCAATAAGGTATAGCCTCCCCGCATGATAAGATACGTACAGAAACTCACAGGCATGCTCTCCGCCTTGAATCGATTCATCTCGAAGTCATTCAAAAAGTGCCAGCCATTCTTCTAGCTATTGAAGAAGAGCAAATCAGTGGAGTGGAATCAAGATTTCTCGAAAGCATTAGAAGAGATCAAAGCTTATCTCAACACACCACCCTTGCTCGTGATACCTCAAGAGAATGATTCCCTGTACCTATACCTTGTTGTTTCCAACCACACTGTCAGTTATGTAGTAGTGTGCGAAAGAATGGGAATCCAACACCCGGTCTACTATGCGAGCAAGACCCTCTTGGATGCCGAGCAGTGATACCTACCACTGGAGAAAGTTTACTTTACACTAGTGGTAGCTTCGAGGAAACTAAAGCATTATTTCGAAGCACACTCTATCATCATCCTTACGTCACATCCCCTTAAAGAAGTATTGCAAAAAGCGGATCTATCCGGCAGACTATCGAATTATTCAATCAAGCTCGAACTATTTGCATCCAGTTCCAACCAAAGAATGCAATCAAGGGCAGGTCCTTGCCAACTTCATCGCGGAGTTTACAGGTGAACAACCTTGCGACCAACTACAAACCATGGGTAAGAGGGAAGATCACTCGGCAAAAGGTATTTGACAACTGTTTGTTGATGGAGCCTCCAACTCCAAGGGGGAAGGTGTAGGCATTGTGCTTGTTACCCCAGAAGATATAATCCTCGAGCAAGGAATTAGACTTGGATTTGAAGCCCCCAACAATGAAGCAAAATATGAAGCATTGATAGCAGGCCTGCAAAAGGCACATGAATTGGGTGCAAAATAACTACAGGTGTTCGCCGACTCACAATTGGTGTCTAATCAGATAAGTGGAGACTTCAACGGGAGAGATGAGAGAATGGTAGCCTACCTCGCCTTAGCAAAGAAATTAATGTCCAACTTTGAGGATGTCAGTGTCCAATAGTTTCCCATAGGACAAAACAGTCATGCCGATGCCCTCACAACCTTGAGTTCAACAATCATCTTTGACTTAAAGAGAACAATCCCTATCAGCTTCGTCACTCAATCGAGCATTAACCAGAGCGACGAGCTGCCAAACATGGATCCCCTAAGGGAATATTTGAAGGATGGTGCACTACTAGACGATAAGAAGGCCTCTTATTAGATAAGAGTCAAAGATGCCCGCTTTCACTTATCTCCTGAGGGCAAGTTGTATAAGAGATCATTCACCGGACCTTACCTCCAATGTGTTCACCCAAAAGACGTCGAATAAGTTCTGCACGAGCTTCATGAAGGGATTTTTGGGAGCCATATTGGAGGCAGATCGCTATCTTTTTGAGCAATGAAGGAAGGCTAATGGTGGCCATACATGTAGAAAGATTCTGGTGTATATGCTCGCAAGTGCGAAAAATGTCAACTACATGCTCCTATGGTCCACCAACCTTCCAGCGACCTAAGATCACTCACTAGCCCTTGGCCTTTTGCCCAATAGGGAATGGACATCATGGGCCCTCTTCCTACCACTGTCGGCAATCGCAAGTATCTGTAGGTCACGATAGACTACTTCACCAAATGAATTGAGGCATAGTCGCTGGAAAACATCAGAGACAAAGATATGATGAGATTCATATGGAAGAATATAATTACTCGCTTCAGAATTTCCAGAACCATCATCGCTGACAATGAAACACAGTTCGAGAGCTGCCTCTTTTAGAGTTTCTGTTATGACTACGAAATTAGGCACCATTTCAGCTTAGTATCATACCCTCAGAGCAACGGCCAAGATGAAGTTTCCAATAAAACATTGATCAATGGACTGAAGAAGCGATTAGAGCAATCCAAAGGGGCATGGACGAGCGAGCTGCCCATATTTTATGGGCTTATCGCACTACCCCACGACGAGCAACTGGAGAAACCCCATTCACACTAACATATGAAATGGAGGCAATTATCCCTTTAGAAGATGGCCTCCTAACCATGAGGTCCACCTTGGTCGACCAAGGATAGAATGATGCAGTATTACTCACTGAACTTGACCTAGCTGACGAACGCCGAGAATTAGCTCTAGTGAAACTAACGAGCTATCAGCAATAGCTAACAAAGCACTATAACAATATGGTCAATTTAAGGGCATTCCAGGTTGGGGACTACATCCTGAAGAAAGTTCTTGGTAGTGAAGTAAAACCATCTGATGGTAAGGTGGTTCCAAACTGGGAGGGACCATTCAAGGTGATAAGAAACGACCTACAAGGAGCCTATCACTTAGAAATGCTGGAGGGCAGAGAGATACCCCGAGCTTGGAACGCGGCCAACCTGAAGAAATTCTACTTCTAGTTTCTCTTCATTAATCTTTTATCACATTACTAGAATTGGCAACTCATTTTTATTATGTTTGATTAATAAAAGATTATTTGGTAGTAGCATTCCATAAAGTGTTAATTGTGTATTATGAACTTTATAACTTGCACATCTTTTCCAAGCGACAGGCACATTACTCAATATATAAAAGTAGGGAACCTACCTCCTCCGGTTTTCGTTATGAAACACGAGCAACCTCTTAGCATTACCCCTGGCAATATATGAAGCCCTACAAGGGACCCTTAGGCATCTTGGCCAAATTGAATTGGACGCCAAACGATGTTTGGCTCAGAAAACCTAATCGGATAGAACATCCAACACCAGGTGTGTCCTCTCCATTGCCACACTTAGGCCTAGGGGAGTGTGACGACATGACCTAAAAGGTAAAGTAGGGCAGAATGGTATCTCATAAGCATACTGGACTGGGAGGATACTCATGCAATAAAATAACTCTACCCAAATCAAGTCTATTCGGCTATGAAGAGGCCAAGATAAACAAACAAAAATCAATAAAGTAAAAAATATACAACGCATGTTTAGTCAGCGAATTGCCCAAAGTATAAATATTTTATTACTTCACTTCATTTACAATAAGAGTTACATTGAATGATTTAAGTAAACCGTATTGGGGATTAGGTCTTTGAGCAAGGTAATCAATTACTTGCACTCTTCGATCATCATCTAGGTGGGGATCTAACTCTAACTATTCCTGGGAATAGCATCTATGGGGACCCACTGGTCATCCCTCCGAAAAGGGTTAGGCATCAGATTCGAATGGGAGATCTCATGACGATACCAGAGGATTAAGTTCCTGGGAACTTTTAGCTCCCTGAGAGCATTCAACCATACCCTAATAAAGGATAGCTCTTCAAACTCTGCCAACCTTGTCGGAGCATCTGCCCAACCATGATCATAACCGTCAGCCCATACTCGTCGAGGACCTTTCTTGAACAGATGCCTTAGCCCCGTGACGTCTCATTGGATCCCAGCAGCTATCACGTATGATCAACGAACATCTTTTTGAAGCTCTTCCATATCCCTAGCTGGACCCCCAGTATCTATACCAACTCACAGACTGGCCTATGAAGTGGAACCTCATAAAACTTGAGGGGTGGCGCTCGTATTGTGCCAGCTCACAGACTAGCTGATGAAGTGGAAGCTCGCAAAACTTGAGGGGTGGCACTCGACGCTGTGCCAGCTCGCGGACCAGCAGATAAAGAGGAACCTTGTAAAACTTGAGGTGCAACGCTCGGCGCATGCTCCCTGAGTCGCGATACCTCCCTCCTCAGAGTTTCATTCTCCTGTTGAAGAACTTCTTTGACTTGATTGATCTCGGAGGCATCCAAAAGTTTAGCCCTCAGAAGGTTCACTTCTTCTTGAATAAAAGCACCAACCTCTTCCATCTCCTGAAGTCTATCCTTCAGTTTGGCGACGATCTCAGACTGATCTTTAAAGCTCTTATTCCTTAACCTAAGGGACTTACAAAGGCTTGGAGAACTTGGTTGCTCGCATTAGGACCGAGGATCCTTCCCAATTGAGAGGTAGCAGGTATATACTCAACCACATCAATAAACTACAAGCCATAAAAATATTTAAAGAGCAAAAGAATCAGTATAAAGAAAGGAAAGTGTTTTCATTTCATTAAAATAGAATGGTCCAAGTACATCGATAATCAGAAGGACAGTACAAACAAAGAAAAAATCAAGGGAGTTCCTCAAAACACGCAAGATGGCAACCTCAGTTTGCTCCGAGGTCGTCGATTGTTTTCCCTTGTCTGCAGCAGCAGGGACACCTCCCTCGGGTGGAGCAATTGGTGTTCCCTGGATAGAAGGAGAATTAGCAGGAATGGCCTGAGAAGAGAGAACACCACCGTCAATGGTCGGGCAGGTGCCTCATCCATAACAGGCTTCGGGCTTGGATCATACTTATTAAATAATGGAGAATTAATATCCACTCCAGTAGCTAAAAGAGCCTTGTTCCATCCCTTCATAAATTTTAGTCAACTGATGTAGCCAATCTGAACATCGTCATCCTCGTACGCATCAGCCCATCCGGCATTGTATAAGCTTTTCTTGAGGGTGGAAGACTCAGATTGCACCTTCTTCACCTTCTCCTCTAACACTTTATTCTCCTCCACCACATCCAACTTGCTCTAGCAGACCAGGTCATAAGACTGCCTCAACTCCCCAAGCTCCTTATTCACTACCTCCTTTATGCGGTTAGCTTCAGACATAGTGTGATCAGACGACTTCTGAACAACATCGTAAGCCTTCAAGCTGGCTTCCATCTCAACATTCTTCTTCTCAAGATCAATGTTCCTCTTTACCAGCTCTTCGTGACTGCGGTAGAGGACGACGAAGTCGGTCACAAACTGCAAAGAAGAAGAATATTAAAAAAAGCAATAAACTGAATATTTCAAGCATAAAAAAGAGAAAATAGACTTACCAAGGCTAGCCTCTGACTCACCTGTAGAGCTAACTGGTCGATCCCCTTTGCCTTCTGACGATCAGCAGGCAAAATTTCTCTTTCAAGCAATATAAGATCCAATTGGGGAGAGAGGGCAATAGAGTTCCCCTCAGGCAATGTGCACACAGTCACCAAATCTTTCCCCACCTTTGTCCTCATCTCCTCTCTCCTTCTCTCCTCTTCCCTCTCCTTCCTCTCCTTCTCAACTGTCTTTCTCTCCACCACTCTCTTCCTCTCTTCCTCCTTTTTCTCCCTCTATCTCAACCACTCTTCCTCCCTCCTCTTCTTCTCCTTCTCGTGAGTAGCAGACTAAGAACCACTTGAAACCTCTCCGCCGCCAGATTTTTACTTCTTCGAATGACGGGAGAGGAGCACATCATCATTATCATCATCGCGAATCAAATTCTTCCTTAAAGGAGCCATGTCTTCCTCGCTGGAACTACTAGATTCACTCGAAGACTCCCGAGCCTCTGAAACCCCTTCCCAACTGGATGATTATTCACTATATCTCTCTACACTGGAACCACCCTCAGCACTGCCCTTGATAGCACCCTCGCTCTCCTCACTAGAGCTGCTTTCTTGCTCAACCAATTGGATGGGATCGGCAACGACCTCTTTAGTAATGTCAAGCTCAGGGATGCTGTTTATAGGTCGTGCAATAAAGCTAGACCCAATGTTCTTGTATTCAAAGCAAAAAAATGCTGATCGAGGGTGTTCACCGTCATCCAAGAGCTCCCTAATGTTCCAGGCTTTGACTAACTCAGCAGCTCGAACCTTGCTGAGAGCAGGTTCCGAATTCTTTATTCTCTCTGAAAAGAAAAGAAAGAAAGAAAAACATCAGAGAATCTTACATGAGCAGAGGATCGATAAGCAAAGTAATAACTAAGCCTGCCTATGAACTCCTCCCCATAGAAGGGGACCTCAAACCTGACAGACCTCGACCCCTCAGTGTGGGGAGGAAGCTGCTAATTTCTAGCAAAAACACCTCATGCCAGTAATCCTTGTGGGAATTAGGCAGATTTACTACCAATACCCTATCAGGACTCCTGGCCTTAAGGTAAAAAAGACAAGAACTGGTTTGCAAGAAAAAATAAAAAAAGAAGATCTCAGCAAGTCCTAAATTGCTGCCATAGAGTTGATTTATTCTATGAACACCATTAACAATATTACAGACATTGGGCGAACACTGTGCAGTGACAATATTAAAATAACCAAAAAAGTGCAATAACAAATTGCTTGGAGGAAAAGTAAGACCCCCTTGAGACAACAAGAGAATGTGAATCCAGTGAGCATCCTCAACCTCCCTAACATTACGGGGGATAGAGGCACACTCGAAAACTACCCAATTTGGAATATTATAGAACTTCCTAAATTTGAATATTAATCTATTCCCTATTTTCTTCATTGAAAGATACAAACCCTAATTATAAATGCGAAGAAATATCAATAGAAGAAGCAAAGAGAAAGAGCAAGAGGAACTTACGAAGTAAAAACTTAGCTTGGGACGATGCAAATTCATAAGCGAAGACGATGAAGAAGATTTAAATATGAAGACGAAGAGCTTTGAATGAAAGAGCAACAACGGAAGCTCGAAGAAGTTTATAAATATGGAGAAACTTGAAGAGAAAACAAGAAAAGACTTCTCCGAAGGATTTTTAAATATTTCTAATCATAGCACACAGGTAACGACGCTGGCTGCCGCCTAAATCATTTCAGAAGAGGCGCTTCGATCTTGAAAAGTGTTGCACAATTTACAAAATAGCCATTGTGACAAATCATTTAAAATTACTGAGCCCAAATTATGGCCTAATAACTTTAGGGGCAATTGTGGGTACCTCGATTTATCACCTTAGGCACAGACGAGTAGCCCAATAAATTGTAGCCCAAAGTCTGGAGGCCTCACGCCCCAACTTATTCAGTTACGACCTAGTCTATTGCTAAAATCTCATAAGGAGATATTCTAGGAGTTGTGGATTAATGTGGTGGGAGTCCAACACCCCCACTCCCCAAAAATGAACATGTATATAACAAACCCGTAGCACGGGGAAAAGGGCATGTATTATTTTTCCTGTAAAATACTCCCCGGAGTATAGAGAAATAATATTGAGAGCACCACTATGGACGTAGGCATTCTTGCTGAACCACATAAAATATTGTGTTGTGTGATTGCCATTGCTTACTTTCTTTATTTGTTCTGGTGATTATCTTTTCTTAATAATTTGTGCTGAACCTAATTGTCACCACACTCCTAATGATGTTAATGTTGAATATGCCCTCAGGTCTTAGTTCAAAGCGTCAAATAATGTGACAGAGTATGAAGCTTTGATAGTTGGACTAGACTTTGCCAATTAAATAGGCGGCGAGAAAGTAATGGAGCACAGTGATTCACAACTAGTGGAACCAAGTGCTTCATTTATATGGAGTCAAAAGAGAGTTGATGATCAGATACCTTGCCAAAGACATGGAAGTTATTTTCATACAAATGAATAGAATCCCAAGAATAGCTAACGCCTGAGCTGATGCCCTTGCTTAACTAGCTTCAGCAATAAGAGTTGAGCTCAATAGAATAATTCCAACATAAATCTTGGACAATTAGAGCATTGATGAGGACTTAATGGTTTATTTCATAACAGTAGATTTTGGACCTTCTTGGATGGACCCAATTAAGGCCTATATTGAAGATGGGATCCTACCACTTGATCGTAAAGAAGCCAAAAATCTTCGTTATGAAGTAGCAAGATATGTGTTGGACAAAACGGTTTTAAAACGAAGGGGATTAACACTTTCCTTACTACGTTGTGTTCATCCATTAGAAGTGGAAGATTTTATTAAAGAGGTGCACGGAGGTTATCGTGGAGCACATTCAGCTTCTTGATCACTGCTCCCAAGAATCAATACTCAGGGATATTACTGGTCGACTATGAGGGAAGATTGTAAAGCTTTTGCATGAAAGTGTGACACATACCAAAAGTTCTCTGCCATTCATAAAGCACCCAATGCTTCTTTAGAACCAATCACTTCTCCTTGGCCCTTTTCTATTTGGGGAATTGACCTGGTCAGATAACGGTCGACCAACAACGGCCGATTCAAATACTTGGTAATATTATTGATTACTTCACCAAATGGGTGGAAGCAGAGTCTTTGATTAAAGTGCCTTATGAGAAAGTGTATCAGTTCATTTCTAAGAGCATCATATGTAGATATGGTCTGCCCTACGCCTTTATTATATACCATGGAACCCAATTAGACAATGATGAGTTTGAAGTATATTGTGGCCAGTCCAAAATCCAGAAACTCCTTTCTGCACCAGTCCATCCTCAAAGTAATGGTTTAATCGAAGTGACAAATAGAACTTTGCCTAATGGACTGATGAAGAGGCTTAATGATGCTAAGGTCAACTGGATTAATGAATTGCATTTTGTTCTTTTGGAT